>OZ026515.1:107811699-109085628 GCA_964019695.1 Loripinus fragilis
TTTGGGTCTTTCACCACTAATTTGTCAAAAAAGCAAAATATAACTATTATTTAAACATTTAATTGATGATTGTGTCAGATGCCTTCATGTTTTGCAATACATAAACGCATTACAAGCAGCATTTGCACATTTTAGTTTTTTGAGACGGTAGCATCAAAGTTGCCATGGTTACGATAAGAAGACGGTAACTTCCCAAACATTTTTTTCCAATTCATTATTTATCATATCTAGCTTTGTCTTACTAAAGCATGTACACTTTTCCGAGTAACCGCGGCTTGCAACAATATGAGTTCAAAAATGTCGAAAAACGACAAATTTGAGTACCTTGTTACCCCACCCACTTTTCTGACACAATTGCTACAAGACAGAAATACCAAATTTAATTCTGAGACCCTCATTAAATTTACATAAAGCAATACTGTGGAGTACAAGTTGTCACAAGTTCAAAACGTACTTATTCTAGAAGTTGCAACTGTGCAATTTATGTCTATTTTCAGTGATTTTTGGGCACTTTTTGGCCAAAAACTTTGGATTCGGTTACCATGGCAACGGAAGTAAAAATTTAAGAATTAAGCATGAATGATTTCGTTTTGGGTTAAAACAACCAAGTACAGAAAGTTTCGTTGAAATCTGAGACTATGCGTGAAAAACTTTGCTCCATATTTACAGAGAATCGCTCTTAAAGACAAGCAGTATGGATGTCCATCCACTCGGATTGGCAGACGGATTTCTTATCTTTAAGAATCTGAATGATGCTAACCTGCACTCAAAAAACGTTAACGCACTCATAGACTGTTATTTATTTATTTATTTATTATAATTTTGTATAGTTGAAGATATGTTTTGTAGCCATGTTTACTTGCTTTGATTGATCTGTATATGTAGGGGGGGGGGGGGGGTCGTAACTAATGTTGCGAGAACTTGGGACCCAACCCCATTGCTGTTATTTGTGGCAATAAAATATGTATAAACTAAACTACTTTTGATGGATGAGGCTTTGCTGAGCTTCAGTCCCGCCGGTCTTGGTCAGTAAAAATACTCATAACCCTTGAACCACACTGTATATTTGGATAAAAGTGCATACTTATTTATTTTAAAATTGTCCAGTCATTGGTATGCGAAACGGTGACGAGGCTGCTGGGAGAATTTAAAACATAGAAATCTGCGGAAAATCACAAACTCGTAAATTGGAAAATAGGCAAACGAAATTATCAATAAAAACAATAATTTATAGACTTCTGTTGTTGTTGTTGTTGTTGACTTTTTGTTTACTGTTACTCCCATTGTGGGAGTCTGTAATTGTTCTGTGTTTTTGTTGTACATTACTTTATGTCCATTCTAGTATTGCAATCATCTTGATGGGGAAGAGAGAGCTGGTTGATTTGCTTAATCTGTCTTCCTGGTGTCTCGTTATGGTTGAGCGGCTCTTCCTCGCGGTGCCAACGGGTAGTCTGCGGTTTGTGATTGTGGTATTTCCTGATCATACTCACTTACTATTTTTGGTGTGGCGATTTTGAAACTGATTAATCTACGTTCACAATGGGTCGTGCACATGACAATCAATTGGTTATTATTGCAGTTTATCCTGATAAACTCTTTTCTTGCTGGGGGCAACTTATGGTCTGCTATCAATCTTTGCAAACAGTTTGGGCCCATATCACGACTGACATGGATCCAAACCATTTGACACTCTGTCTGATACTGTTACTGAAAAAAATTTGGAAAAACTTTTTTTCTTATAAAAGGTTAGCAGACGGCAACAAAAGCATGATGCGAAAAATTAAACGCGTACATAGAGGCTTTCTAACATACAGAGTGTATCATAACAGCGAAACAATTTCGGTAAAACCTGTGTTTAGCGGCCATTCAAAAATGGACAAAACAAATATCTTAATGAGAAATGATAGCTTAATGAAGGTCGGAAGTATTGCAGAATGGAGCATTCTGCAATACTTTTGACCTACTTTTAGCGATAATTGATATTGGAAACCAATTTTCTGTCTTTTAGGGTTACCTTTTTCACACAGGTTTTTCTGTACATCAAATGCAATGACTGTGATGAAACAGACAATGGCCTTAAAACCCACATCCATCTAGAACTAAAGAAACTATCAGTTGAGCAAAGATAACAAACTCTTAAATCCTCACCCCCTCCTATGTTCGTATAATAATAAGATGTGAGGGTGCTACAAAAATCCATTTAACCATATTTGACAATTCTGACCAAACCGGTGTTAAAGCACCATAATCCAGATCAGATATTATTAATATATGTGCGTTAACATTCTGATTCTGCACTGTTTGCCCTTTTCCCACAAAAAGGGCGCTATGCTGATATGGATTAAAGGAAAACATGTCCCGCTTCTTTAAGCATATATTTTACAGCAGAAACGTGTGTTCTACATATGAAAACATTGGAAGTTACTAATTCATATTCTTATACGACTGGAGAGAATCCTGTCTTCTGATTGGCTTAATTTGTCATCATAAATCTCTATGTCTAACTGAAAACTGATCTAAACTGGTCCACAAGTAAATATTGCATAAAAACCAGCTCGAACTAGTTTCAAGCAGTTAATATTTTGACACTCCTGCAATATTACCCTCTAGAGAGCTTAAAATAGAGTGATGAGTGTAAAACTAACATGTGCTGCATGAAATTGACATGCTTTGCTGTTTCACCTCCCAACAGGTAAATTAAAGACTGTCATGAAGTTTTACAACAGTTTTGTTTGCATATATTTATCTTTGTTTGAATAAACAAACTGTAAAAACAGTTTTATGATAACATTTTATATTCCCCAATAAGTGAATTAATATACATTTGAAAATAAAAAATACTTAATTATAATATTTAATAAAAGTTGCTAAAAAATCTGTCTTCTCGTGATCACCATTTGTCATCACTCCGCAAGCCTCTTAATGCCAAACCGTGATCCTCGGGACGGCTTTTCGATCCCACCCTAACACTCATGACGTGTTCTTATAATCTTACCGGTACCGTGACAATAGCGCATATCGTTAGACAAGTCACGTCATTGTTACATTAAAGTAACTTCATTATGTTATAGCCTATGTTGCATCCAAGCGTATTCAGGAACTTCAGGGAGCCCCTTTTGAAATATAAAAACGCCGTATTTAATGGTGTGCAAGAAAAAAAATCCTTTATTTGTGTGAGGATGGGATGGAAAAATCCGTCTCTCACGATCACCGTTTGTTATACAACAGGATGCCGAGAGTTTATTAAACTCGTTGCGAAAAAAAGATAAAATGCTCTGCAAGCCTCAACTCGTTTAATAAATTCAATAAAACATGAGCACATATGTAAGATCCTCTATTTGTTTATCAGGTACAGACTGCACATTCACGGAAACAACTGGCATTCCAAAGCTGACCATTTCTCTGGACTACAAGACACAGACCAGCACTCATTCCAACAGTGCCAGCTGCCGAGATAGCTGTCTAAGTTCCATGTACAGCGGTTTGAACTGTTGGGCTGCCACCTACGAGGGAACCAGTTGTGTCTTATACTACACCTCGAACCCCTGGCTGTTCACGGACCCTGTAAATATAGATGCCAGCTCTAAACAGCTATTCCTGAAGGATTGCTATATAAGTAAGATACATTAACACAATTTAAGACAAATGGAGTTGGATTTCTTTTGCTCCGGTATTCAGTTGTATTTACTGTTGAGTACTTATCTTTGCTTAATCTCCTTGTTATATTTTGATTTATATGTTTTAGGAGATGATGCATTGATAAGTTAGGGGTCTTTCATGCTGACCAAATATCTATGTGTCTTGATCCACATCTGAATTAAGGGTGAGGTTGGCGCCGTGAAACCCGTTCAAGCCCTCCAGTAAACTTTTTTACTGACCGTTCCAAGGCGGTACTTCTTTTGTGGATCTTTTATGTTTTTTCTGTCTTGTGTTTGCTATGTTTTTGTGTGCGTCTGTTTATTTGTGCTTTGTGATCACCTGCTGGGAAAGGGCTGGCCTCTTGGCTATCGTTTGTGGTGTCTTACTGTGAGTTTGTCACTTTCCCATTGGTATCCTGGGTCAGGTGTGGTACTTGATTGTATCGATTCCTGATCTTTGCATCCTTACTTACTTTGCCAACCCTTGTCAGTAGTACGAGCCCATTTCTAAATTTAGAAGTATTGGGTCGTATTTTTCATTATATCCAAAGTAAAAAAAATCTATAAGCAAAAATGAAGATCCTGATCAGACACCGCGTTGTGCAGTGTCTGATCTGGGTCTGCACTGTTTGTCCAAGTGCTATAAAAGAACACAAAGCTTATATTCACAAAAACATGTTAATGGAAAAGGTCGTTGATTGCAAAGCTACTATAATTGTGCAGATCCTGTTGAGATGCCGCATAGTTCGCCATCTTCAATGGCGTAGCCAGAATGCTGAAAAAGTTACGCACATTAAAGGGAGACTATCGTATTAAGCAGTGATTCTCTTCAATTGCGTCCCTATTTTCAAAATTAAAGGAAACAATTTGCTCCCAAAGGGGGAGATTTCTTTCCTTTAAGAGCAGTTCCTTATGGTATGGAAAATCACTTTTACCACATTAGGTGACCTCCATTGAATATTACTATTTTAGTACGCACGTACTACGTAATGGTAGCTACGCCAATGATATCGTCAGGTTCTACACTATTTGTCCTGACTTTCCTGTCAATGTGTACAACAGTGTGAAATGTACAGAATATGAAATCTGTAATTCTTGCATAATATTCGTTACCAGCTGTTTGAAGCCATTGTCAAATGAACGAAAAACCATGTTCAAATCATGAGATTCACGTGCTGTTTGAACTTGGGTTTGAATTTGAAAAAAAAACACTTAAAATGAGCCCCACTTTGTATGCCTGATATTACACGGAAAGCGTTGCAGTCTGGACTGATCGTTTCGTCGGCATTTGTGTTCGCGAAAGCCAGCTGATCTGGATCCACACCGTTTTCTTAAATGTAGGACAATGGTTAAGATACACAAGATTGCCTTCTATTTCATAAAAAGGTTACAATCCATTGTATGCTTTATTGTTCTTTTTTCTTATTCTTTTTCCATTATTTTGCTTCGATCGGTAACAGTCAGTTTATACATGTATTCAATAACCAAGAAAATATATGACAGTGAACTGCCATATCAAAGACCCGATCTCATTGAAGCGATGTAAATTGAAATTGATTTGACTACATCAACAAATGTTCATACTAGTTTTTATAAAAGTGTAAGGGAATGCCTGGATTGTTGAAGAAATGGCGTAAAAGCTAACACCATTTGTAATTATTGTGTCCCTGTTGTCACAAGCTTCTTATAATTCGAATTTTTGATAATTTGAAATAAAATTTCCAGTACCTTGGACTTCGAATTTACGAGATTCGACTGTAATTATATATAATATTTATTAGTCAAGTGTCCATTTTCAATTTTCACTGAACATGGCTGGTTTTCCAGATATTTTGAATTATTTCAGACATAACGGAGTTTTTGGAACAGGCAAAACTCCAAATTTCCGCGATCAACGTCATTGCGATAAATGGTTCACGTCATATAAACGTATAAGCAAACAAAAAAGGTTTTCGGAGAAGCACCAAACAGGCGTGCAAACGGGCATCAGAGTGGAAAACAGTTTGGATCAAGATCAGGTCCGACGTTTTGTTAGGTCTGATCTGGGTCTAAACTGTTTGCAAATGTTATCAGCAGACAACACTAGGAGACACAGCCACATTTTACTTAGTGCTGGTTCAACCAATCCCAACATAACTGAAAAACTGTTGACTAGGTTTAACTCATTACAACACATTTTTCCGCACTGAAAAATTACCAGCATGCAAAGAGTATTCCTCTTTGTGTGTAAGTAAGCCTAGTAAGGCCATCATAATTGGGTTGTCGTATCAAATAAATACACTTTATCAGTACCCTTTACCTGGAAAGCTTGCCTGTGTTTTGATAAAGTTGGTTGTAATAAAAGAATTTCGGATTGAATTTTAAAACTTGGAGCAATATGATGTCCAAACTATGACGTCGATGTCCCAATAGACAATTGGCGGTTTTCAGTGTTACATGTAATACATGTGGATATATCAGACGTTTAGCAATGGACCTTTTCCCAAGGCCAGTTACACTGACAGTCCAAGTAAGTTTAAGAGGAATTGTTTGTGTAAGTCTCCTTCACCCTAAAGTAATTACAAATAAAAAATAAATAGATCTAAACAATGATAATACAATAGATCTTATTATAAATAAAACAGATCGTATAATTACAAAATGAATTTCGATTCGACCGTCAAAGACATAGTTCCCATGAAATGATTCAGTGTATAGCCCTGAAACTGTGTAACCTTCGACCAGAAGTCCTTGTGTAAGTCTCATTTAGGGTAAAGCAATAATAGAGACAAATGAATGCTTAGTAACGATTTGATCGGGTCTCAAAAAGTGAGCAGTGTGTTAGAACATTGAACTCAGCAGCGGTTCTTAATCCAAATATTCTCAGAAAACATCTCTTAGCCAGACCATGATATTTCGGTCATTGTCGCTCATCAGTCTGCGAAGGCTCAGACAAGCATGGGCATAAGCGCAGTATTGTCAGAGTCTTTCCTGATCGCTTCACGCGAAGTATGATATCTAAACTTGCTTTATGTACGACTTGTCTCTGTAGTTGAGCAGGCTGGATTCAGTCTTACTCTTCCGGAGATCCCGTATGCAGAGTTTCTCGCGACGAGATAGTCAGGGAAAAAATCAGAAAAGTTAACAAGTACAGGCATTTTGTGAAGAAAAGGGTTTGACACCTTGACTAGGGGTAATTTGGTATGCTGAATCCGAAAACCAATGTTGGCAAGCTGGAAAATGACGTCTTAATGGCCTAATTTGCATATTTTCAAAATGGCCGCCAAAAATCATGGAATTTGACATATAACTGAAATATTTTAATTTTTGACAATGTTTTTGTATCCAAAATCATTTGTTTTATGTCCTAAGATCATTTTACCATTAGAGTACCTGGTTTGGGCGGCAATTTACATAATTATTCCAGGATAATACCGTATTCATGGTAATAAATGTCCATTTAGTCTATAAAATAATTATATAAGCTTGCCTTATTCAGTATCATGCTTTTTAAATGTTAGTTTTATTCATAGCATGATTTTGGACTGTTTACCAGCTTTTCAAGTAATAAATTGGAAAGAAACTTTGATAATCAAGAAGTTGTTTTGTTTTAAAATAAATATATCATACTGTCCATGCCCAAATATATGGTACATTTTGTATCTATAAAAAGTAACAGCATGCTCATTCCTTAGTACTCTAGGGTCTAATGAGTCCAACCTTGCACGATCAGAAAAACTTTTAATGTGTTTCAAATTGTTTTGGGAGACAACCTAAATGGGGAAAACTATTGCCCTAAAGAATAAACCTATTTGAGCTCTGTGAAATCGCATGGTTTCCATGGCAACGAATAATGCGTTCCTTAAGAATGGGGATGTCCCTACAAAAGTACTCATATCTCAGCAGCAACTCATCCAAAACTTTTAAACTTGGTACCAACTGAATGTTAAGACAAAGGACTTTCATCCAATGTTCAGATATGCAAATTATCAAATATGCATATTCATGAATATAAATGAAAATATTAGAAATAAGAAAAAAAAATCGTGAAAATTAAGGGGGTGTACATGCAAATTTATCCACATCTCAGCTGCTTACTATCCTAAACTACAAGCCTTGGTACCAATATAATGCTAATACATACCATGTTTACTTAATGGAACAATATGCAAATATCTAAAAATTGTTTTTATGAATATCAATTATATACTAGAAATGAGAATAAATTAGAGAATAATTAATAAAATGTACATGCATAATTACTCATATCTCAGCTGCTATTTATCCTAGATTTCATACTCACTTACTTTCTAAACTTGTTCCCAAATTAAAGTCCAGAAAAAGTTCTACAATAGTGTTGTTTGATATGCAAATTATTTAATTTGTTTATTAATGAGTTTTTTTGAAGATACAACCTTATTGATTCGTTTTCAATTTTTCTTTAGTTTTCTATAGACTTCATCAATATTCATGAATATGTTTGTTAATTGATTGTATGTCTGACCATTTGACCATTGGAATAAAATACTATGTCTCAGCCTTAATTTAATACCAAGATTTATTGTCTAGAACAATTTAAAGATGAGATAGGAGTAATTTTAGAAGTAGACCCCCACTAATTTTTCTACGTTTTTTCCCTCATTTCTAATGTTTAAATTAATATTAAAAAATTTAATAAATGGATAGTTTCACATAATGGCTATTGAGTAAAGTAAAATGTCTTAGCTTTAAATTGGTACCAAGTGTGGTAGTCTAGGAATATTAGCAGCTACGATATGAGTAATTTTGTAGGTACACCCCTTAATTCTATTACCATTTTACTCTCCTTTATAACATTTAAATTAATATTCAAGAATATAATCATACCATAATTTGCATATCCAATCATGGCATAAAATGTGCTATGTCTTAGCATTTATTTGCTACCAAGGTTGTTAGTCTATGACTATCAGCGGATGAGATATAGGTAATTTTGTAGATATACCTATTTTATTTTTTCTGCAATTTTTCTTTCTTTGTTTAACGTTTTCATTAATATTTACAAATATGTAAATAAGATTTGTATATCAAACTATTGTGTTAAAGTACTATGACTCACCTTTCATTTGGTACCAATTTTGGAAGTTTAGAATAGTTAGCAGCTGACATATGGGTTATGTTGTACGTACACCCCTTTAAATTTTCTAACATTTTTCTCTTATTTCTAATGTTTTCATTAATATTCATGAATATGCAAATTAGATCATTTGTATATCATACTATTGGGTTTAAGTGTAATGTCTCAACTTTTATTTGGTAACAAGTTTGGTAGTCTAGAAGCATTAGCAGCTTACATTTAGGTAATATTGCACACACCCTCCTTATTTTTTTCTACCATTTTTTCCTTATTTCTCATGTTTTTATAAATATTCATGACTATTCAAATTAGATTGTTTGCATTTCGACCATTGGATAAAAGTTTTTGGTCAAGGCTTTGATTTGGTACCTGGTTTGATAGTCTATGATAACTAACAAATGACATATTGGTAATGTGTATAGGTACACCCCCCTATTTTTTCTATGAATTTTCTTTTCTTTTTATTATTTTATCAATACTCATGAATATGCAAAAGCGAAAATTTGCATATCAGCACATTGAATCAAAAACTATGTCTGGGCTTCAATTCGGTACCAGCGTTGGTAGTCTAGGATGAGTTGTTGCTTAGATACGAATCATTTTGAAAGTACACCCACTTTCTTAAGAATCATATTGTTTGTTTTGTTTGTTTTGTTGCTTTACATCCCAAGTCAACAGCTATGGTCATGGTGGGACGGTCAGTTCACCTAACCACACTTATTTCCTGGGCAAGCTTGAACAAGCAGTTGACCAGTACTTCGTGAACATACTTTCGCTTTTAACTGACAACAAATTCCTTCTTGAATGATTCAGCGGAAGGGTGGAGGATGACCGTAGAAATTATTTCATAATCAATCTTCACGAAAGTATGGGACCGGGCCGGGATCCAACTCGCGACCCCTGGATCTGAAGGTCAGACTCGCATCTGTTGCCAGACACGTTACCGACTGCGCTACGCGGCCCGTGTATTTCCACATTATGGGGGAAGGATAAATTGTTCGAGCCTGTTTTTTCTTTGCTATTTAGCGACCATTTTGTTTCGCCAGTAGTTGAGAGCTTATTTTCCTTGAATTAGTGGAAGAGTCTAAAAATCTATGAAAGTATGTGCAGCACGCAAGTGTCAATCTTGGGTCTGCTTGCAAATGACCCAGCTACAGTGCCCGATGGGTTTCCATGGACACCATGCAATTTTATGTAATCCAAATAGGTTTATTTTCGTAAACAATAAGAATTTTTGGTATTTAGTGGTCCCATTGATTAATTTCGCATCATGAATAATTGTCCTTGGGTGTAAGGTAAGTCGAATAAGCCCCCTCCCCCTCCTGAGGTGTGTGTGTGGGGGGGGGGGGAATAGTTATTCCATGATTTTACCTCTATTTTTACTTTCATAAATACCCATGAATATGCAAATGATATAATTTTATTATATGACTATTGGATGAAAGGACTTGTCAAATTGCATCACTGATGTCTTAATATATGCAACAAGGACAGTTTGGGGGCAGAATTCAGTTTATATTTGCTTTTTTATGATTTTCCCTCATTTTCTGAAATTTTCATCAGTATAAACGAATATGCAAATTAGATAACTAATCTGCATATCAGACCATTCCATCAGATGAAAGTACTATATCTAAGCTATAATTTGCTAGCAAGTTTAATAGTGTAGGGTCAATTGCTGATGAGATACGAGTCATTTTGTAGGTATAGGCCCACTTTCTTTAAAACCGCATTAACCCCCTACCCAAGCCGAACCTTACAGAATGTTGCTTAAATCGCTATATTTTCCTGCAAACAATAGTGATATCATTATGATTCATTTTTTAAGTCCTCATTTTAATGAAATCATTCCTGACACATTTGGGCCGGATAATATGCATGGACTATCGTGAAAAAACCTTAACTAAGTCGGAAGCAAAATTTTTTGCTCAAGTTGTCTCCCCTGATTACCTCTTGGTCATATTTTTAATTCTAAATGCATAAATTGATGTCAGTTAAGATCCCCAATCATGAGAAGATGCTTTTGGATTGATTTGTACCAGTTTGGCATCCTTAACATGTTACTCGACAGATTTTTATGGATTTTTCTTCAATTTGGCGGCCATCTTGGAAATATGCAAATTAGATAATGAAGACGCCATTTTTCAGCTTGCCAACATTGGTTTTTGGATTCAGCTTGCCAAAATACCCCAAATAGGCATCTCAAACCCTTTTCTTCACAAAATGCCTGTACCTTCTTAAATAAGCGTCTTTTTCTGATTTTTTTCCTGACTAAGAACCAATTATATTTTTCTTGGAACTGTCAACTGTCCAATATTAACTCAGATATGGATGATCTGAAGTCAATACCGCCCACTGGGCAGGGAGAGCATCACCGGGTACAAAGGAAGGTTTGTCGATATTCATGTACATGTCGCACAGCGAGATATGATAGGATGGCTCTTTTTCTATACAAAACATGTTGACACTCTCCCTATAAATCATTTTATACCACACTTACTAACTTTAGCACGTATTATCTTATGATGTCCAAGGTCTACACTGATGTGGGTGGTATAAAATAGGTATACCATGTCTGTCACCTGTGCGTAAGATAATTCAGGTATAAATATTTTAAAAAGTATTTTTTTGTATGAATATATTTTTACCATAACAAAGAGTAAAAAGCCAAGTGAGATGCCGCATTTTCATGGTCTACACTGTTTGATAATGGCAAAAACGATCCTCAGAGAAAGGACAGAAAGGCAGTCAACAGGAAGGCAGTCGTTAAAACGTATATTAAATGATATATGATGAAAAAGCAACTAAAATCCCAGCGCACCTTTGGTTTACCGGCGCAAGTTTTGACGTAAGACTAAAGCTTAACGTTCTGCTTGTTAAATGATGGGGGCTGAGCCCCCACACCCCTACTTCCTTTTCGTGTAAGAGTTATTTTATATTTGTAGGCCTTCTTGTTTCCAGTCCAAAACCTCCCTTTGAATAAAACAACACCGTTTTTCGTTTTGATGTGTTTGTGTATGACAACAATTATACTATGTGATATTATACAATTATTGACTTATGTTGAGGTAAACATAGAGTGCTATTGAACAGTAAACGTCATATTGACCGACGCGGAGCGGAGGTCAATATGATTAGGTTTATTGTTCAATAACACTCTATGTCTACCGAAACATAAGTCAACAATTGTTTTATTATATAATACATGTATGTTATGCATTTCCTGCCATTTTCGACCATAAAAACGTTGACGTTACGATGGATTTTGCGAATTTACTTGACATTCTGACGTCACTTCCCGTAAGCCGGTCAATAATACCTCGTGCCGCGTACTTTGCAACGTCACGTACGGCAAACCATGCGATATGGAGTTTTATTGACTCGAGTGGATATGCATCTGGGCCAATCAGAAGATGTTTATTTATAGATTATATAATTTTATCTGACAACATTGACCTGAGACATATGAATATTCAATGCCCTCACACCCACTCTTCGGGAATCATCATCACAAAAAGTACGCTTCAGATTGTGGTACAAATACTTATCTGCATGAAATAATTCTACAATTCTTACGTATTTTAATGGATAACAGGCTGTCCTTAGCATTCAAAAGATATGGGTTCGAATATGGTAGCTTTTCAAATATCATATTTTTTCAATTATTTGTTCGTTTGTTCATCTTTTTTCTGAAATTTGTACACAAATGGATATTTAAATATGAATCTGGCATACATTTATGCATCAAATACACACTTGGCACTGTGAATGATATCAATAAGCCTTCATGCAATTAACTCTTTGCACGTTGGGTAATTTTAATACTTTTTTTCAAAGTTAACTTCTTCAAATACTTTCAGTGACAAACGGTATGTATCCAGATCAGGGCCGAAGTTCTGTAGGTACTGACTTGGGTCCAAATTGTCTAGAAAAGTTAACAGCAGACAACAAAAGTCGCTACTAGCAAAGAAAGGCTGCTAAATTCAAATAAAAGGATGTTTAGTTATTCACGAGATGGCGTAAAATATAAGAACAATCTTGACTGATTCGATCGAGGTATATACATGTATGATCTGTATATCAAGTAGTTACATAACCACTTGGCTATCGATGGATTGCATTATATTCATAATCTTGGTATGCTTCCACAAAACGCTTACGATAAATGAATTAAATGAATCGAGGATCATCACTTAGAGGTCATGGCAGAAGTATAAAAGCATGAACAAGGTCGGAGTACTTCACGAAAACGCACGAATATCACGAAGACTTTGGCGAAAATCAATTAGTTTCGGGGAAATTTTGGCTGGCTATATATAAAAGAGGGAGATGGGGAAAACACTATATCTTATGTCGGCCATCAAAGGTTCACTAAATCTTTGTTTTTATACCCCATCCCTTACAGAAAAATCTTCAGAGAACTTCCATTATGCACGCGTGATCGAAGTTTGTGACGAGTGAAATCGCAGGCCAACCTTTGATTTGCGAAATTACCTCCCTTTGAATAAAACAAATAGTGATTTAAGACCTTCCAAATCTCCTTAACCTAACATTATTTTTACACCGTTTTACTTTAATTTGATGTGTTTGTGTATGACAACAATCACTGTGTGATATGAGAGAGAGAGAGAGAGAGAGAGAGAGAGAGAGAGAGAGAGAGAGAGAGAGAGAGAGAGAGAGAGAAAACAAAACACAATGGCTGATGCTGAGTACGTGATATATTGATGCCTGTGGCCATGAACACAATGTAAATAGCTAGCACGCATAACACCATACCAGAGAGTCCACTCAGTGATAATCAAATGTGCTTTACACTTAACAAGACTTATAAGTGTGCACATAAAAATGGACCCATATCTTCATAAATGAAAGTTAGATCATTTTGAAATATTCAACAGATATAGATGACATATATGACATGATATTCCATAACTTTTAATTTTGATAAATTTTTTACTTTATCAAAATTCAAATATATCGTAAAATCAAAGTTCACAGTTTTCTTTATTTTAGAATTTATCTTTCTATGACATTTCATGTATGCATATCATTTTAAAGTTAAGCATTTTTGAATAAAATGGTGTTGGTTCTGTTATGGTGTGGGCAGGTGTGCCCTTACACCATAAAACAAACTAACATTGTCTTCATAAATGGGAACTTAACTGCATCTCGCTATCAACATGAAGTGCTGGATACGTAGGTCATTCCATTGTTGAAAAAACACAGAGGAATGCAGTTGCTGCATGATGGTGGTCCAGCCCATCGTGCAACGGCCACCACCGCATATCTGGATGTAAACAACGTAAATGCCGTCGACTTTCTATCCAAATCACCAGACTTAAACATATTTGAAAACATTTGGGATGAAAAAAACCGCCGTGTGAGGAGAACATGGGCTATTCAGACCACACTGAATCAACTGAGAGCAAACGACCTCCCTTAGAATTACGTTCAGCTTTATGTGACGTCAATGAGGCGCCATTGTCTTGCCATAGTGATGCGGGGGGACATACCCGCTTCTAAGTTTACATGGACATGGACGCGGCTGCAGAATTGACTTAAGAATATTGTGATATTAACTTTGTTTTGTGATATATTTGATCACGGTTGGTCTCTTCTAAAGTATTGGAAAAAATGTGAACTTTGATTTTACCATAAATTTGAATTTGGCATTCGCATTTTTTAACTTATTATTTTATTCTAGATAAAATAAATGCAATTTTATTACACATATGTCGTTCATATTTGTTGAAAATTTGAAAATGACCTGGCCAGTATTAACGGAGATATGAGCCCATTTATATGTGCACACTTTTAAGTGTACGACGGACGCACAGAATATTGATGTTGTGAAATTTGAATTTAAGGGATTGTTTTCCGCTGCGTTGTCTGCGGCCCGAATGGTTACCCAGTTAATTTCATTTTAGTGCATAACGTTGCTAAGTGATCAAAGTTTATAATGTGAATATTTGAATGGAATGCATGCATACGTAATAGTTATAACATGGGCTGTCTGCCTGTACGTGGTGATAATCCACGAGCTTTAGCGAGTGGATTATTTTACGTACAGATGGACAAACATGGTATAACTATTTTATACAAATACATCAGTGTAGACCTTGCAAATCACTATATATTTCGTTCTTAAGTTGGTAATGGTGGTATAAATTTGAAATCGACAGACATAAACGTCAAGCGGATATAACTTTTTTTGAACAATTGGTGCATTCTTTTTCGGTTAACACAAGGATAAGTGATATTGACATCACTTTCTAGGTTTTGACAAATCCATATGTTAGCCGAAAAGGAATGCACCAATTGTTCAATCTTATCTTAGAGAACATATGAGCTAGTTCGTGAGGTTGTGTTACTTATTGCATATGCGCATACCCCTCCTTTATTCGCTCATGCTGTCAAGGGTTAGAGGTTTATAGTTGGATTTAGTTTTTTATCTACATCTATACTTATTGTACGCAAGCGGACAAGGCTCTGGTGAGTTTGTGCATTAGGCGTAGGCCCGCATGAGCCTTCCATGTTCTACAATGCAATGCATACCGAATTCTCTAGTAACAGTTTTAATGAATATTACAAGAAAAATGCTCTGTATTGTGCACACAATGGGTTATGAGGATTGTCGACTCAAGTCGGAAAAGAGAGCATAGCTAGGACATATTTACATTCTCAGTGTGGTTGCCTTAAATGAAACCAAAAGTTCTGGCTGCTTGCATTTTTCCATGCAAAACATTGAATGTCATGTGATCTAGACCGCGCCTCTAGGCGGTGTAACGTCAACGTCAGCCAATAACGTTATTTGTTTATCAACGTTTCTGTGACGTTATTCACGAATCGCCACGACGTTATGTTCATGAGTTTGTCACCATGGCTGTACCAACACCTCTGTTACAATTAAGATTTTTCATTTTATAAGGACAACTGACGGGGTTGGTGGAAGATAGTTACGTAAATTTGATTGATAATATAGAATGTAAATACTATAAGGATTGAAATTCATATTTTAAGCTTGCACTGAATGATGAAAAACATTAGCTATTTTAATATTTCCAAGAAGCCCTTCCGGCTTCACATACATTAAAATAGCTAATGTTTTTCATCATCCAGTACAAGCATGAAATATGAATTGCAATCTTTAAATGACGTCACGTCTAGGAGTTATATAACGCCATGCAATAAATTGATAAACCACTGGTGGTTTACATATTTAGTATAAACCAGGGGTAACAACCTATGTCATAGCATGGGTGTTGCAAACATGTAATAGGACGCCATCTTTGATTATTGTTCTCTTTTCCTCAACTCATTCAATAAATTCTATGAAACATGAGCACTCAATATAAGATCATCTATTTACAGGCTTGCATTTAGTGAAGAGTGCTTAACAGAAAAATAACTTTCTTATTTCTCATCCAAAACATATGTTGTGGGTACTGAAAAGCAGCGTCTCAATGAGACGGTTCTTTTGGGCACAGAAAATATATGCTTATAATTATGGGTAAGAAAATATTAACAATTTTACGCTGAAAAGTTTTGTTTATCTTAACCTATGATTTTTACAGGTATGACAGACTCTACTGATGACACACCAACATCGGCAGTAGATTCAAGAACACCCGATGAAGGCTGTACCCAGGCTGTTACATCTACTGCACCAACCACTACTTCTACCACAACAACTTCTACCACAACTACTTCTACCACAACTACTTCTACAACGACTTCCACACCGACTACTACGACTACCACACCAACTACTACAACTACCACGCCAACTACTACAACTACCACACCACCTTCTACAACGACCACACCACCTACTACAACGACCACAGCGCCTACTACAACGACCACTTCTACCACAACCACCACACCATCTACAACATCAACAACAACACCAACTTCCACTTCAACTACTACTTCTTCTACTTCTACTTCATCTTCAACGACTTCCACATCAACTACATCTACGATACCGACCACTGTAACAACATCAACCACTACAGCCACAACGCCAACTTCTACTTCCACTTCAACAACTGAACAACCAACCACATCATCATCAACAACATCATCAACAGCGTCATCAACTACTTCAACATCTGCATCAACAGCAACCTCACAGGCTGACACAAATTGTTCTTGCTCGTGCGCTGACTTGACAGCTTTTTTCAGAAATTTTTCAATGGATCCAGTGTTTGCTAATTTAACTACAGAAGAAAAGTTATCGATCATTACTAAAAGACTGACTTTGAACAAAAGCCTGCTTTCTTCAACGATAAGAAAGAAAACAAGTGCCGAAGACAACAGGCCCTCATCAGTGTCGATTGGTGTGGTATCTATTGTTTTCATGGCACTCATTTTGGGTGTCCTTCTTACATCAGATGCAATTAATTTTTGTAACCAATGTTCCAGAAAAGTTGGAACCACGCTTTAACCCTTTGTATTAAAAGCCTTTTCGCTTACTGTAAGGGTGGCAACTTCAATATTCATATCTGGGCGTGGTTCCGCTATTTTATCTGCTAAACAAATGAAATCAGGCTCTATTAATAATTTGGTGAAGAATTAATAAGTAGTTTGGGCCGCAAACGTGTGTGCATTTCTTGAAAATCATAACCGTATACAAACTGAGCTCACATTTATTAATCCTTAAAGCGCAGAATCACAAAATGTATGATTTTTTGCCGTCTACTAGAATATTTGAAGCCTCATGGACAAACAGTGTGGACCCAGACCAGACTGCTCATGTAGGAGTAGTCTGATCTGGGTCAACAATTTTTGCCTCTTTATGCTTATGTTACATAGACATTTTCAGATGCAGTTATTTTGCTGGCGTTTTAAGGACTAAATAATATGTTTTCCGTCTATACTGAGGTAATGGCGCAAGATAAAATAAGACCACGCCTCATTTTACAGCTTTTATCTATGTCTAAGGTTGGCCAGTCCTAATTACTCATTCAGAGGGTGCCGCCTTTGCAGTAACCAAAAAGTCATATAATATTTAGATGGATTTCCCCATAGATATTTGTATATGTATGGGACTACACCCATTTTGCACTTTAAGGGATCACAGGTAGATTTTTTTCTGCCCCTGAAGGTTGTTTTAATCTAAGCAAACAGTGCAGACTCAGACGAAATTTAGCATATACTGCATTTCATCTGGGTCTTCACTGTTTGCCAAACTTCCCGTTTAGGGGTTTTAGGTCTCCAAAGGGCTAAGAGTGAATACATATGTGTCCAGCGAGGCTAGGTGTCTAATTTTTGGTATACGTATTGGGCATACATGAATGTGCTTTTGTCTAGTCTTAATCTACTCCCATACATTGTGGTTTGGACAATCGAAGCCTTTGGTGAAACTGTATAGATACACAGTCTGGCATGACCCTTGAATGCTGCTTTTATTTGTTACAAAAATACATGTATTCCAATTAGTTGATACTATCTAACTATTAATTGATTTAGATTAAATTTCTAGCATCCCTAATATTAATATAAACAGTAATAGGCATTTTGCGGTACGCAATTTTAATGAGTAAGCTCTTCAGATTTAGCTACTCACGGCATATGCTATTAGCGGGGCTCAGACGAGCTTGCACATTATGTCCCTTGCTGAAATCATGTTTCTGTCAACAGTTATTTTTTGTCAAGTGAAACATATATGTGTTTATAATATGCTTGAGTTTTAAATGATGTTATAAGTTCCATATTATGGAATGAAATGTATATTACAGCATAGTTTTTTGATGCTACAGTGTAAATATGCCCATTATAAGTAAATTAGATAGGTAAGTGGGATACAAGTCAGCAGTATAATGATCTTGCAATCAGCTATTCTTAAGGCCAATTGTGTGACTGATGTGGGGACTGATGCTTTGCAAAGCATCGTCATCATTTTGTACACTAGTAACCAGACAACCTTAAAATGTATACGTACATGCGTTAGCAAATATTGATAAAATATACCTTGTGGTTTTAGAGGTATGAGCATTTTCACTAACTGACGGTTGATTTTTGAGAATGTATAGTCACGTTTTAGTCACTTTTAGCGTACGAGTGGTTAGACAATGTAACAATGTACAAGAATGCAAAATGTGATCAAATATACCATTCTGTTCAATATTTACGAGTATCTGACCACAACTTGCTGGACTGATGCTCAGCTAAATCTCGTCACGGTTTAGTATGCCAGGTTCTAGACAATGTGATTTATAAGTATGCAAAATTGATCAATATATACCATGCAGTTCAAGATTTATGTGCATTTACACTAAAATACATTGATGGGCCAAAATGATGGTCAGCAAAGCCTCATCATCAATTTGCATACCAATTGCTGGACAATGTTTAAATAAATAGTCAAATTTGTTATGAGCATTTTCCCTAACTGACAACACTGGCTGGATCGACCTACAATTGGACACAAATTATGTACCATGACATTGACTTTGGAACCAGGTGACTGAGCCCTTCTACTCTGCACGTCATCTCATAAAGGTGTTAATGTGTGAAGCGTATTTTCAGAAACGAAATAGAGATTTGGGGTATTGAAGAGGACATAGCATGACCCTTGTGTCTGCACAATAATCACTATGCAAGTCCGTCCGCCTGTCTATTCATGGTCAGATAGTGAAAATGCTCATAAATCTTGAATCACCTGGTATATTTTGACCAATTTTTGCACACAATTATATGTCAATATTTTCTAACCACTGACATGTGTAACAACCTTTTATATTGGGCGAGGGATACGCTCATTTCAGTATGTTGTGTTCAGTCTGTAAAAAATTCTCATAACTCCTGAACTGTATGGTACATTTGGATCAAATTTTGCATACTTATTTATTTGTTTGTTTTCTTTCTTGCTTTACGTCCCAAGTCAACAGCTATGGTCATGGCAGGACGTTCAGCTCACCTAACCACACTTTTTCCTGGGCAAGCTTGAACAAGCAGTTAACCAGTTCCTTGTGCACATACTTTCACTTGTAACTGACAACAACACTTTTTGAATGAAACAGCGGAAGGGAGGAGACTGACCATAGAAATTATTTCATGGTCAATCTCCACAAAAGTAAAGGACCTGGCCTAGATCACATTCGCAACCCCTGGATCTGCAGTCAGAATCGCATTTGTTGCCAGACACGTTACCAACTGCACTACGCGACCCGGTTACTTATTTATTTTAACATTGTCCCATCGTCGGTATGCAAAATGGTGACGAAGCTTTGCCAGGCATCATTTTGGGCGCTTGAGGTCTTTTAGTGAAAATGCCTATAACTCTGAATATAATACATTTTGATCAAATTTTGCATACATATACATTTTAACATTGTCCAAACATTGGTATGAAAATAGTGACAAGGCTTTGCCGAGAACAAGCCTGGCAGGTGGTGATCAGGTGACACATTACTCTTGAGCCAAATGAAATAATTTCATAAAATTTTGCTTGTCTAGACACTGATATGCAAAACGATGATGAGGCTTTGCTAAGCATCTGTCTGGCCTGTTATGGTCAATTATTGTAAATGATCCTAACTCTTGAGCCACATGGTATAATTTCATAAAATATTGCTTACTGATACAGTTTTTGATCGTTTTCAGTATATCAATTAAAGTTAAATAAAAAAGACAACAAGAAAAATGTCATTCTTACAATCTTATATTTCATAAATCACAAGAAACCCTCAACAATAATATTAACTTTATATGGGTCAGCAGAATTGGTTGATTTATAAGCAAATAAATATTTGCCTATCTGACAGCCAATCAGTGTAAACTTACAAAAGGGGGTTTCAGCCCAAAATAGTACTCTTACACAGTTGGGAATTCTATATCAAGGGAAGTAACACAGTCCAGGAAAAATGCACTACATTAGTTACTTAGCTCCCTTCAAAAATTTGGTTTCACATTAGTGAATTTGCTCCATTGTGCAAAACGTTTGCATGATATTAGTAAAGTTGAAACATGTTATAACGCACAATGTTTCACTCTCGTGACACAGATATTTGATATTAAGCTAATTTTCTGATAGAGGGGACTGTGTGATATTATCTGGAATGTTGGAATTAGCGAATATCCCTATCTTGAGCATACTGCAGTACTGACTTTTAAAAACAAAATTGTGAGACATAATTACCTAGAGTTTCATTTCAACAACAAGAAAACACGTCACCTTGTACAAAGGGGTCCCATGTTGGATCCTCATCTCCACCAGAGTCTAAGCTGCGGCCCTGTCTTTCAAGACTAAACGTCTTGGAAGACGAGGCCGCAGCTTAGCAACCAGTATCACCGCCAGTTGAGCCTTCATTAGCTCCCGTACATAAAACCACATGATACTAAGCCACACAGGTCTAGTACTGCTTACTGCCACAGAACAGCCATAATTGTTTTTATTATTGTACGAACACTTTAGTTTGCTTGTTGGTGGGTGAAATCATCATATTAGGCATAAATTGCAAGACCCACACAAGATGAGTCAGTCTGTTCAGTCACCAGTTAGTGAAAATGCAAATAACTCTTGAGCCGCATAGCATGGTCTATTTTAATCAAATTATGCATGTGTTTGTATGTCAATTGTCTGACCACTGGCATGCGTAACAACCTTTCTAGATGTACAAGGCTTTGCTGAGCATCAGTCTGGCTGACCATGGCCAGTGAAAATGCTCATACCCCTTACCTGGATACCGATGCTACGTGTTGAATGGCCTTAGCCTGTATAGTCAATCTTCGTGATAACTTCTTGCTTTTAATTTTGGGAACAGAAGCTATTAATTGTTGTTCTCAGGGAGGTCATACATTCTATGCGACCAATGTGAGTCTAGCTTGTCCTTGAATTGGTAAATAGTCTCAGCATTTACAACTTTGATAGGTAAACTATTCCAGTCATTTACAACATGGTTGGCAAAGAAATATTTCCTCACAAATAGACTACATGATTGCTTTTGAAAGTTGAAATTGTGTCCTCTCGTTACTGATTTTGAAAACCTAAACATCTTATCCGCCGGAATTCTGTCGAAACCTTTAATATTAAGATTTAAAAAGTGTGTATCATATCAACTCTATTCTGCCTATGGAACAAGGAAGGTAACCTCAGCTCATTGAGCCTATGCTGGTAATGATTTTCCCATAATTCTGGTATAAGCTTGGTTGCACTTCTTTGCACCTGCTCAATTTTTACAGTATCCTTTTTGAAACGCGATGATCTTACACAGTTACCATATTCAGGCACAGGTCCAACCAAGCTTACAAACAGTTTTTAATCATGACACTGTCTAGATATGATTTTTTTTTCTTAAGCATGCCGAGAATGCTGTTAGCTTTCATTGTTGCTGTTGCCACATGCTCATGAAAATTAAGTATATTGTCAACGATTTCGCCAATGTCTTTCTCTGCTGTAGTTTCTGATAAATCAACTTGAGTTATGTCATTGCCAGACATATAATATGTTTATTTAGAGTTTATGTAACCTAGGTGCACCACATTGCATTTTCTTTTGTTAAAACCAGTTTGCCAACCACCGCTCCAATTTTCTAATTCGTTTAAGTTACATTGCACCTCAGCATGCACTGCATATGTACGGATCTCTTTGTACATATTGGTGATTATTAGAGGACGGCAAGTCATTGATGTAGATTACGAACATGTGGAACTGTGCCGAATGCCTTCTAAAAATTAAGGTAGATGTCGTCCATTGGGAGACCCTGATCAAACAATTCTGTCCAATCGTCAATTGTCACCAAAAGCTGGGTCAAACAGGATCTACCAGGAACAAAGTTGTGTTGATCATCTCAGAATAAATGATATTTTGTCATATGAGCCATCATGTTATCCCGTACGATTTATTACATCATTTACAGCATACAGCAGTAAGACATATAACTGGTCTATAATTTACAGCCTCCTTTTGTCACTTTTCTTGAAAATTGGTGAAACTTGACTAATTTTCCAATCCGTGGGCAATTCTCTCTGATTTAATGATATGCTGTAGATTAAACTGAGTTGAAGGGCCATAGCATCCTTTAAATCTTTTAGTACTCTTGGGTGGGGACAATCCTGTCCAGGTGATTTTGACTGATGTAAGGCTGTCAATTTTGAAAGACCATATTAGGTGTAATTTCTTCAACTACCTTATGTAAAAGAGACCATTTCCGGCATTGAGTCTGTATATTTTTTGAAAAAAAACACACAGGTGAAAAACTTATTTAAAAGCTTAAATATGTTCTTAAAAGGGTATCCTTTGGAAGCAAAGCATGCATCAAAGAACTAAAACTAGAGTGTGGATATTTTCTTGGCCAGACTAGCTAGTTTCGGCCATTTAGGCCTCATCAGTGACCTTCTAATAGTTTTAAAGTTTCACAATGAAATTCATGATCCAAAAGGACACGAATTTAAAATCCACACTATATTGAAGGGCAGGCAGACGTTCTACCGCCGCCACACAGTCCCAGTCACCAGCTGTAGTGAAATCAAATATGTTCTTAAAAGGGTATCCTTTGGAAGCAAAGAATGTATCAAAGAACTGAAACCAGAGTGTGTATATTTTCTCGGCCAGATAAGCTAGTTTGGGCTATTTAGGCCTCATCAGTGACCTTCTAATAGTTTTAAAGTTCTACAATGAAACCCATGATCACAAAGGACAAGAAAATAAAATCTACACTATAGTAAAGGGCAGAGAGACAATCTACCGCCGCAACACAGTCCCAGACACCAGCTGTAGTAAAAGTAAGTGATGGTGCAAATATTAGGAATCGATACAATCAAGTACCACACCTGACCCAGGATACCGATGGAAAAGTGACAAACTTACAGTTAGACACCACAAACGAGAGCCAAGAGGTCAGCCCTTTTCCAGCAGGTGACTACAAAGCACATATAAACAGACGCGCACAAAGACATAGCAAACACAAGACAGAAAAAACATAAAAGGTTCACAAAAGAAGTACCGCCTTGGAAGGGTCAGTAAAATATTTTACTGGAGGGCTTAAACCTGTTTAACGGCGCCGACCTCAACCTTAATTCAGATGTAGATCAAGACACATAGATATTTGGTTTGCATGAAAGACCCCTAACTTATCAATGCATCATCTCCTAAAACATATAAATCAAGATATAACATGGAGATAAAGCAAAGATAAGGACTCAACAGTAAATAAAACTGAATACCGGAGCAAAAGAAATCAAACAGGTAAACCCTGGTGGGCCCAACAATTAGCCAAAGCATCAGGCCCCTACCATCTCATCAATGGATAAGTCTTTAAGTCAAAACCATCATAGAGTCTGAAGTCCGACCCACTGGCGTGCAATTAAAGAGGAAAGCAAAGTTGCCCAACTGTGATTGGGCTGACTACCAAGCATGCAGTCTGTTGCAATACATTAATGTTATAGCCAATCTTTTTATAATGGGAAGTTATTTTAATGAACTGCGCCGAAAAATTATTAGAGCCAACAATCTTCTTCAATTTATACACCAAGTCACCATAAAAATCAGGTTCCCAAAGTCCTTGGCGCAAGAGAGATTTAAGTCCAACTCGGAATTTAGAAATCAAATCATATTTTTGTCTATAAAATTTAGAGAAGGTTTTGCGAAATTTATGGTACCGATAGCCTTGTTTAAGAAGTTTCTGAGTTAACAATTTATTGCGAGTTTATTTGCAAGTCAAATATGTTCTTAAAAGGGTATCCTTTGGAAGCAAAGAATGCATCAAAGAACTGAAGATAGACATGATCCCTTATCGCCGTTGCCTTTTCATTAATTGACCTCTTCAGCATAGCATGTTAACTGTACTCTAACCAGTATGTGCTTATCAGAATTCTTTATTTTTCTGAGTCGATTTACTTTCACTGTTTGGTTCTTATTAAGGTCTATGTCTAAGTCACTACAAATATCAAGCACTATTTGCTTATCGAAGTTTATTCTTTCGGACACATCTTCACTCTCAGACTCTTCAAGATTATAAAATATGACGCTGCATTTTATTAACCCAATGTCTTTCTGTTCCATGACTGATTTTGCTACACTCTCCACAATTTAATTCTAAACTTTAGGTTCTGGAGACTTATCATTCGCAAACACCGCCCTCTTAAGTTTCCTACACCTTTCAAAAAGTCCATCTGTGAGTGTTTTGTCATTTTTTTGTTTCTAATGTTTTTTTTTTCTATACCCTCAATTCTGCTATTTACAGTTTCCATATATTTTGCACACTTACTTTCACTTTCTCTATCCACTTGAACGGCTGATAGTGCATGTTGTCCACAGCCATTAAAATTAAAACCAATGCACTTCCTTTCTTTTCACCATTAAATCATACTACACCTTCTCCATTTCAGCACATGTAATGCACTGCCAACCTGAACATCTTTCACATTCTATCAACATCACTTGCTCAGTATTAATCTCCTCATTACACCCTGCACAGTTAAGGCTAATAAGTATATCATCTAACTGTAAAACTTTTTATTTCACCCTTCTTATATTTGCCTGCTCTACCAGTATTCTTCTAAGCCTTTTTTGTTCGAAAGATCCTGTGTTGTTGTTTTTTCAAGGCGGGGGCAACCGTCTTGGATTCTTGGTTCTGAGCTAGCAGATCTAGTGACAGACTTTTTACCCTTCAGGTCATCTCTGTTGGCTATTTTTGATAACAATAAAATCGAAACAATACTTATGTATTTGGAACTAAAATGAAGTCAATATCCTTTGGTAAAGCCTTGTTTAATCATTTTTATTTCTTGAACCACATGGTGTATTTGGATAAAATTACATACTTATTTATTTTAAAATTGTCTAGCCACTGGTATGGAAAACGCAAACGAGGCTACTGAGAGAATCTAAAACATAGAAATCTGCTGAAAATCACAAAATCTATTTAAATTGAAAAATATTCAAAATGCAATTATGAATAAAAACAGTATTTTAAAAACTTGGTGTCGAAAATGTGCACGAGCCACAGGTATGCACTATAATAATTGTGTGAGTCTGTCTGTCCGTCTAATTTGCTTTCCAAACATTCCTTTGGCACTGGATACGGATGCATATACGTTTACCATGGATCGTGCAAATTACAGTCAGTTGGTTAAATATGTACTTTTGTTTTGATATTGGAGAGATTGACAAATAAACAGACAGACAGATGAACGAACAGACGGTCCAATCCCATTTAAGAAACTGTCTGCCAAAATAAAGTTGTAGAGATATGTAGGTATAGATATGATGACTACTATTGTTCACACTTTAGCCCTTAAAGCGCCACCTATAATTTGCACCAAACTACAATTTCAAATTCTGCTGCTTTTTTCAAAAAACAAATAAATAAGGCATGATACTTCACGAGAATCGTCTGCTGGCAGACGATACTCACGATTTATCATGCCTTATTTTGTTCGAAAATTAAGAAAGATGCCGCAAAATGTGTTGTCTGTTGCAGTCGTGATTGGCGTTTTAAGGGTTAGTAAATAAAGAATGTTTTTGTCGTTTACGTCTTCTCCACGGCCAGAGTGATTTAGAAACTTTCTTAATCCATTCCAAAACTGTAGTCTTTGATTTTCCAGATGATTTAGGCATCGTTACGTTCATTGCTCTATCACTTGAACACCACTCTTCTGTGCACCTCCTGCAAGTGAAACATCAAGACACTGAGGTATTCTTTATAGTTCTTACATTAATATTATCCAAGACCAATCCTTCGAGAACCATATTAGTACAAATACAGCTACTGGGTTTGAGTAGGGTAAAGTCGGGTGTATTCGAACAGACTGCTAAATTCGGACAGCCATCTTGTTTGTTTCATAGTTCAAATATTGGAAATAAAAATAAATTAACTAAGCAAACAGTGAAAATTCTGACGAGACGGCTCATAAGAAGCCGTCTCATCTGGATTTCAATTGTTTGCAAATGTGTGTCCGAATTTACCTGATGTCCGAATTTACACGACTTTACGCTAGCTATATTCGAAGAATGAATAACATACATCGATACGAATAAAGCTAGGGTAAAGTCGGGTAAATTTGGACACCAGGTAAATTCGGACACACATTTGCAAACAGTGTAAATCCAGATGAGACGGCTCCTTTTGAGCAGTCTCATCGGAGTTTCACTGCTTGCTTAGTTAATTTATTTTTTTATTCCAATATTTGAAATATGAAACAAACAAGGTCGCTGTCCGAATTTAGCTATTTGTCCGAATATATCCTACAGCTAAATATATAATGTATGCAAGCTATGTACAGTTTATTGCTATGGTGAATGCTGTAACCTGAACAATGGGTTATGTTAAAGTTATGGTTAGGGTCGGTATTCAAGGATGACCAAGCAAGGATAAATGTAGCTATATTCGGCGAGAAACATGCAATGCTTCGAATATAGCTACTGTCCGATAAAGTAGCTATATTTGTAGGCTTGCTTTGGATACAGCTACGGAGTAGCTCTATTCAAAGGCAGTCCTAAACGGTATAACAGGCTTTAACAAGATTGTAGGTATTCCAAAGAGCTAGTGCTGTTTGGCTTATTATACCCAGACTTTTTAGCTTACTCAGCCGAAGGCTCAAGGTGAGCTAGTATGATTGGTCATTGTCCGTCGTCCATTCTTCGTGCGTCCATCCGTCCGTTAACTTTTTCTTTAAACTAAATCTCCTCCTAAACCACTTGTCCATGTTTCATTGAACTTCACATGAATGTTTCCCATGATGCCCTCTTTCAAAATTGCATAAATGATTTTGCTCCACTGAACAGGAGGGCCGCAAGAGCTCCATATAAAACTCTTTTAAATGACATCTTCTCCTGAACCACTGGCCTAAATTCAAAATAATATCACAGAATTGTTTCTCATAATACCCTCTACCAAAATCGCTCAAATGGTTTCACAAAAGGGTTGCCAGAGCTCCTGATAAGAAATACCTGAAACGGCATTTCCTCCTGAACCACTGGTCCAAATTTAAAATAATTTCACAAAATTGTTCCTCATGATGCCTTCTACCAAAATTGCACAAACGGTTCCAGTCCGCTGAATAAAAGGGCCACCAGAGCTCTAGATAGAAACGTCTTTAAACGACATCTTCTGAACCACTGGTCCAAATTCAAAATGTTTCAAAGAATTGCTCCTCATGATGCGTTCAACCAAATCTCACAAATGGTTCCACTTCACTGATCAAAGGGACTGCCAGAGCTCTAGGTGAGAAATGTCTTAAAACAAAATCAACTACTGAACCACTTAATCCAAATTAAAAATATTATAGGAATCTTGTAAGAATCTTGTCAACCAAAACTAAGGGTTGACAAGATATTTGACCTTCTGACCCTCCCCAGGGCCTCAGGGGACGGGGCAAAAAAATGCCGTTGCACGCCACATTTAAGTGAGTACCACACACACCAAAATGGTTGATTTCCGTCCAATGGTAAAGGAGGAGATAGCATAACGGACAGACGGGCGGACGGATGGACGAAGGCAATCATACTAGCTCACCTTGAGCCTTCGGCTGAGTAAGCTAAAAAGTCTGGGGATAATAAGCCGAACAGTACTGGCTCTTTGGAATACCTACAATGAAATGCAGCAAACTACAAAACTACCCTTTAAGGGGTTTCAAGTATACAAAGGGTTTATTTCCCATTATCAGGTGAGTTCAATCATGTAATGCCCTTGGGGCCAAAAACATAAAAAAAATATCTTCTTGTCTGTAAACCACTAGTCCTAGAACCATGATATTATGTTTGTAGCATCATCTTGTGTGACCCTCTTACCTACCAAGTTTGTTCAAATTATGCCTCTGGCAGCCAAAAATTGCCCTGCGGCGGCTGTCACATTTTTTTTCGTTGAGGTTCTACATCCTGTTAATTTTGTCATCATAACCCATGTTTAGTCTTAATGAAACTGCTGATCTATCAAAATTCATAGCTGGATTTTGAGAGGAGCTATGCTTTCCTATACCTTTATAAATAGTCTTTCTCAGGTAAGCGACCCAGGGGCCTTCTTGTTTAAAAAAGTGAATGATATATTGTAATCGCCTTCGTCCATCCGTCCGCCCGTCTGTCCGTTATGCTATCTCCTCCTTTACCATTGGACGGAAATCAACCAAATTTGGTGTGTGAGGTACTCACTTAAATGTGGCGTGCAACGGCATTTTTTGGCCCCGTCCCCTGAGGCCCTGGGGAGGGGTCAGAAGGTCAAATATCATTTAATTTCAATTACAAAGTCAATTTCAATTTTTTTTTATATACCAAATTATGTTTGTGTTCTCGCAAATGAAAGATACAAGATATATCTGACGGGATTTTCATTCTGTCGCCTGGGTCATGCGCTAGGGGTGGGACGTGTCAAAGATCAAATTCATTCTTGCTGTCTGTCCGATATGCTATCTCCTTTTAAACCATCAGACCAAATTCAGCCAAATTAGGTTTGTGAGGTACTCACATGCATGCGGCTTACAAAGACAAATTTGTTTTTGGACCCACCCCCTGGGGCTCTGGCGAGGAGTCAAAGGGTCAAATATCATTTAATTTCAATTACAAAGTCAATTTCAAAGAATTTTTTTTAAACCAAACTTTGTGTGTGTTCTCACAAATATACCAAACGGATTTTTTATTATGCCCACTGGGTCATGCCCTAGGTTGGGACTTGGGGTCTTTCGGGGTCAAAAATAAAATTCCGTCTGTCCGACCGTTATGCTATCTCCTCCTAAACCATTGGACAAAATCCAATCAAATTTGATGTGTGAGTTTCTCACATGAATTGGTCCCGCCCCCTAGGGCCCTTGGGAAGGATTAAAAGGTCAAATATCATTAAATTGCAATAACAAAGTCAATTTCAAAGGTTTTTATACCAAATTTCTTTATCTTCTTACAAATAAAAGAAATTAAACATATCGAATATAGGAAAAAATTATTTTTTCGAACATGGTCATGTGGCATATCAAATTGACGATGATAATGAGCAGAATAAAGTGCAAGTAAAATGTCACCCAAGGGTCAAACTGGTGACCTTGCGGTGAGGTCATAAGGTCAAATATCATTAGATTTTACTTAGAGTCAATTTCAAAGATTTTTATACCTAACTTTACACACATTAAAGATATAAAGCATGGCTAAAGGAATTTTCATTCTGTCATCTGGATCATGCCTCAGTGGTCGGACTTGGGGGCGCTGGGGTCAAAACTTGAACGTGGGGATTTGTGATAGCGCCCAATCGATTGTGCGTTCTAGTTTTTTTTCTCTCCTTACACGCGAGGGGCATTTAAAAGTTCTTAGCATGGCATCATAACTCCACAATGCGTTGATAAAATCCTATCAAATAATACATTTTTGGAAACTAGAATTCAACGGCTACTTGATGGTTTAATGTTTGTCAAAGAAGGACTGGGCGTGCACGTGAAGCGCATGCTCAAAATGAGTAGATATATACACTGGGTGAAATTATAAGCAAAATATTCGTAAAAAACGAAGGAAAATTGGGGACCTCATTTTCGATCATGGTTTGACAAATTAACGATTTGTCGCCAACTTAATTTTTATTAAAATATATTATGCCATCACTGCTTGCAAGACTTACCTCTTTACATTCGGAAAATGTTGACTAATAGAGAAACGGTAAGCTTTCAAAAATGGGACTGTATTCGATTTTTCTTTATACCTTTACTTTAAATTGTGTCACTACAGAAGCGCGAAAAATGGCTATTGAGTATATGCTTTGCTTTCATTATAGCGAACAATGCATAGAAATCATTTCGTCGCGCAAAAAGTGTGGCTAGTTTAGTTCTGTATTCAAGAAATTTATTCCTAATAACACAACCCCGACTTTTCAAGACGTGGGTGGGGTAATGTAACCCCTCACATTTTGACGATAGCATAAGAACTTCTCGTGGTATCGCGTTTACCATCACAAAATTGATTGATGTCTACTCTCAAGGTAATTTTACGTTTTTGTTTGCCACCGTTTTCAATTGAAATGAACCAGAACGTCAACTCATAGCTAAACTTATTCGCCCCATGGGAAGATAAGACTTATCTTCCATTTGTTCTGGTTTACAAAATTTCTTTTGGTTTCAATACAAAGAGCATAAAGTGTGATTGACAAAAATACCAACGCACGGCATTTTTAAATACTGTAGGTTATATATTTTCAAAATATGTGCATTGTGACATAAGATTTATAGTCGAAAAAAAGCGCATTGATTTGTTTTCTAGACGGTTTTGGTAGTGCTGTTTCGGTATTTAGTTATTAGAAACATCCAACTCGGTCTTCAATTGTATAAAAACTGCACCAGATTGTGGCCTATCAAATGGTACAAAATTATCTATTTTCATGAACTTAATGTTCTGCACACTTTTCAAAAGGTAAAATGTTATATTTTCCACTGAAATTTTGCGTTTTCCAGTTTAGAAACAGTACATGTATTCACAATAATATTTTTCGTGTCTGCATCCAAACACCCTAATAAAATTTGTGCCATAACATAGAAGAAAGATAGTTCTTTAAAATGATACCAAACATGATAGGGTTTGTAAATCGGGTACTGGGATAATATACCATACTAAGAACTTTCCAAATGCCTCTCGCATGTCTTTTTTAATCCAAGCTCACCTGCTAACCCTGGCTGAATAAACGTATCTTAAGCTGTAAAATGTTTTGAGTTGTTCAAGAGTTGTGCCTCTTCAAAGGAAGGGAAAAAAGCAAAAAAAAAAAAAAAAAAAAAAAAAAAGATAAGGTCTTGGGCCAGACTGCTGTTCACTGCTCGTCCTACGTTTACATCAATTATTATTTGGGGATATACCTTACTGTCATAAACGATTTGTGGAATAGTAGTACATTGTATCTGTGGTATTTTCTCCGTATATTTCCCAGAGAGCTAAATATAAACATGAGCATCTGCTTCACGTAATTGTTGGTACACTTTATCCTCTGCTCAGCACTGGTTCGACCCAGGAAAAGTCCCGACATGACTGAAAAATTGTTGACGGGGTTGTAAAGCATTCACACAAATAAAATCACGTTAATTGTTTAATGTCAAAAGGCTGAACATTTGGTGAACCAGCCTGTGTAGTGCCCCTTGCACGAAGCTGTATACCAATACAATACCGGATATGCGGCAATCGAAAACGTTCTTAACAATCGACAAACGCGGATCAAAAATCGCTAGAAACAGTGTTTTCGATCCCAGTCTGGCGACAAATGGCAATCGAAAACTCTGTTTCTAAAGATTTTTGATCTATCTTTGTCGATAGTATTAACGTTTTTGATTGCCGCCTGTCTGTAGTGAAAACTCACTTGCGACGTAGCTCCTTCAATGTCCTTACATACGATAGGATAAGTTCCTTTTCAATAATGTCTTCAAAATCTTGCTGACGTTTTCTATATCTAGCTTCTTTTGAAAGTCGTTTTGTTGCTGTTTGCATAACGTCGTAAACGTCTTTTCGTTTAGACATCGTGAGATGTTGTTTAGAAGAGGGCTGCTTGGCAATACTTCTTGAAGAAGACGATTTTAAGCCAAGAGGAAAAACTATAAATAAAATTAAAAAATCTCGTATACTAAATGTAACAGAGCACCAACAAAATGGTAGTCGCACCTGGCGATGGCTTAGATCAACCTTGGCATCCACTCAGCCTGACTAGCAGCCTGGGTCCAGTTTCAATTTTTTTTGTCAATATTTTGTTATGGTAATACTCTAAAAATTAAGATAATAAAAAGATAACACATCTAAGGAATCGGACTATAGTAGTCCCGTTATTAAATTCGGTATATTTTTACCAAGAAACAGGACAAAATTATCAGACTGGAACCCAAGCTACCTGATTAGCGTCTTTGCTGTACACATGAAATAAACTTTAAGCATTGGGTGTTCTTTGATGACAAGATTGTTCGTGTTCAAGGGCGTAGCCAGAACGCTGAAATAATTACGTACACCAAAGGGAGACCACTAAAACAAGCATGATTCTTGTCAATTGCGTCCCTTTGTAAAATGGGACTTCTCATAAAGGAAAAGATTTGCTCCCAGAGGGAGCGAATTATTTCCTTTAAAAGAAGTCCCCTATTGTATGGCAAACGATATTACCACATTTGGTGATTTTAATTAAATGTGAACAAGTTTAATACGCAAGTGCGTTATGAGAGCTAATGGTGCTTGTGGGCTGCGACTGTGGCATTTCCTGGTCATACACATTTGCTTTTTGATAATATAGTAATTGCTTGCTCTGATTGTATGTCCATTGTAAATTACAATGAGTTTCCATTTAAAACGTGTCTGCATTAAACATTCAAACAACCCACCCCCATTAATTAATTAAATCAAAGATATTTGTTAACCCATAGTTAACCCATCAAGCGCCACCTTTAATTAGTAGCAGACGACACTTGCATGTTTTTCTGACTTTTCAAAAAATGACAAATATGGCATGATATTTCACAAGAATCGTCTGCAATATCATACCTTATTTTTACCGAAAGTTGGGCAAGATGTCGAAAAATTTGTAGCCTGCAGCACTCGTGATTGGCGCTTTAAGGGTTAATCATTGTAACATCACGTATCCTGAGATGAAATTTTTTTATAAATAGCAACTTACTAAGCTAAAATTTGGAAAATACGTGGGATGCTCAAATATGAATGCAACTATATTCCATACAGAAATTCAGTGAACATCGTTTTTCTTTTTTAAAATGTCTTTAATGATAAAATTTTGGACTAAAATTCATATACATATAATAAAACACCGCCTAATATACACTTGCATATTTTAATATTTATGATAGGAAGATAAGTCTGGAATCTCTTGTAAAATAAAATAACTTAGTCGTTTTCGATTTAGAAAATTCCTTATTTTCCCTCAGTGTATTTCATATGAGTAGCACGTGGTTTATACACTTCAATGATTACCATGTTTACTGTCGTACAGTATATCTCAGGTTGTATGATAAAAACGGTCACCAGCAGGATAACTCTTTGTATGTCTACATACACACTGCAAATGCTTTGAAGAGACTGCGTTAATTACAATTCTGAGTTATCATATTTCACGATAATCAAATTTCGCATAATCAAATTTCGCATCTTATTTTCTAAGCGTTCATGTTAAAATGACACATATAGCAATTGGACCGCGACTGAGAAAACCTGTCTTCAGTGATTTGTAACAAACAACGCGCAGATCAGCCTGTGCATCCGCGCAGTCTCATCAGCAACTTTGTTGTCTGCTTTTTGAGAAGAATCATATCTAAAACCAATTTTCTAGCTTGCCTGTTTAGCCGAAGAGACTGGTTTGAGACTTGCTTTGTCGGACTCCCAGAAGACAGGTTTTCTCGCGTCGTGGCCTGTGTTGCTTGCTCTACAGCTCTAGGACAAATACTTTAAGTGCAACAGATAATAATATTAAAACAAATATAATGAGGAGGCTGTTCATCAGATGTATAAGCGGGAGTCACATTGTTTGATGGCACTCCATCTTCATCGTCTAATACATAAGTCAGTTGTAACTATGGCCCACAGAGCCGGGGAACAGCGGGGACTTTGCTTTTCTGGCTACAGGTCCCTGGTATGACCATTAACTAACAGCGCATTTGCCTGGCTAGGGCGCGGCTACAAATGACTGGTGCACATAATTTCTTTCGTCTTTATGCACTAGTCATTTGCGACCACGCCCCAGCCCAGAGGAATGTCGAGGACTTTGATTTTGTGTCTGAAGTTCCCCATAGTAACCACCACACTGTGGGGACAGCTAGCTGGCAAAACCATGACAGTTCATCCCCGCAGTCTGCTATTATACTGCACTGCCATGTTTGTCTATGTCTATCAAACCACAACATTTCCTCCACATTGTGGGGACAATGAAAAAGTAAAAACACAGCACATTTACCAGGCTATGGATTGGTTGGTTTTGTTGCTTTACGTCCCAAGTCAACAGCTATGGTCATTGCGGGACGGTCAGTTCACCTAACCACACTTTTTCCTGGGCAGGCTTGAACAAGCGGTTAACCAGTAATTTGTGCACATACTTTCGCTTGTAACTGACAACAACCCTTCTTGAATGAATCAGCGGAAGGGAGGAGATTGACCGTAGTAATTATTTCATGATCAATCTCCATGAAAGTATGGGACCGGGCTGGGATCGAACTCGCGACCCCTGGATCTGCAGTCAGACACGCATCTGTAGCAAGACACATTACCGACTGCGCTACGCGGCCCGCCAAGCTACTGATTCCATGTCCTGCTCAGGGGCTGGGGTGAAGCAGTGGTTACAAATGACTGGCGCATTATATATAGCCCATGCGCGGATCCAGAAAGTGTCGCCAGAGGGTGTCCAACTTGGCAACATTTTTTTAATGGGAGGATCCAAATACCACTATATAAGCGGGCCATTATCGGCCCACCAGTGAAACGCCATTTAAATGGCGATTCGTTAGCGTGCTGATGATGTCTCGACATTGAATGCTTGCTTGGTAGCTTTGACCTATATTGCTAAAAAAACTATATTTTTTTCAGGGGGGAGGTCTGGACCCCCGTCCCCCTCTGGATCCGCCCATGTATAGATATTGATGCACTTAGCGTGAACATTAGTTCTCAGCCACATCAATCACAAAATATGACATCCGCTGATATATTTGTTCAACCTATTTCCAAGCACATTCCCACCCCATCACTAGTTTCTCTTTCAGACCTCAGCATTATTTTTATTGGATGAGTTTTTTTGACTTGAATCACACCATAGGGTGAGCTCTGTGATTATTTTCCCTTATCAATTATAGATGCTCTGAATTACGTTTTGGCATACATATATTGCATTGTCTGGTGTCAACAAATCACAGATAGAAAGTTCAATTTATTTAATAAAACAAGTTGGAAAATTATTTAAAATCTGATGATCAGAGAAGGAGAAGGGAACACAGAAAATCAAGATTTTAAATTGAGGAACAGGGGAACACAGAGATTCATGACTTCATAGGAATCTTATGCGGACGGGTGCCCACTGTGAAGGCCTCAATATTTTCTCGTATGCCAAAATTCTTTGAGCCCAAACTTTGGCCATAATTTGCATTTGGTGGAACTATTTTGATATGATAAGTTACCCTTCTCCTAACTTGTTACTTCGTCTTATAAAACCGTATAATTGTTCATCGATAGTAAACTAAAGGCAGTAGTCCGTACAAAGGTGCATTTAGGGTAAATTAAAAAAAGAGGACAAATTCCATCAAATCACAGCCCATTTGACAATACATTGTGTAACGAAAAAAATATCACCAATTAGGCGGTGTATAGATATATTAAATTCTGATGGTCATTGTGCGATCAGTCCGCACATAACGAAATAAACGTAAAAAAGCGATGTTCACTGAATTCCTGTATGCACATTAGTTGCATAACTTTCTTCATAGATATGCTACGAGAAAATGATATACGTCTCTAGAAAGAACTATTTACCGCCTTTAAACTGGTATCAGACATAGAGAAAAATACAAATGCACTTCTCGGGTTATATTTGTTTCTTTGTTTCTTTATGTCCACTCAACAGTCTTTCAGTTATGCGGGACGTAAGCTAGGATAAATGTTCTTGCTCAAGGACACAACACAGTGACGACGGTGAGGCTTCTCGGGTTATAGCCCTTTATATGAGGGTAATTAGTACACTTTACTAGCACACTCAATGCATCGAACGTATAGACAGGTGTATAATTCTTTGATAAACAGTGATATTTCTTGGTTTTCCTAAATAATTCATCACCATGTTCTTATAAACAGATTCTGACAAAGTTACGAAAATCTGACATGTTTTTGTTAAATTACGTCAAATCTTGTTCACTAAATTCTTCTGATGTTTGCAAATACATTGTAAACAAAATACCACCTTGCAGGCCTCAGTTTGAAGTATTTCTATCATTATTTATGATGCAGCATTTTAACTAGTTATAACTCGAAGATAGTATGATATGTTGATCTCTGATACTGAGCTATAACTACAAATTATTAATCGTTAGTGTTCGTGACATATGCCCACACTTTAATTTTGATCAGTTGATAGTAGAACCAACTCACTTTACCGAAAGCTCGTCATCTATTATTGAACTTATATTCACCTCTAATAAAAGTAGCACATTGCTAAGTGGCGTTGGAGATCCTTTTCTCGACCAAAGCGTGCGCTATCACTGCCCAGTATATTTTGTTCTAAGTTACCATAAGGCTCCTGCGCCAATATTAACTAGACACACTAGGCTATACGATCGCGGCGACAATCGGCCATTTGCACGTGATCTCATGAAACCAACTGGGAACTTTTAAAAGATAATGATATAGACGCATATGCAAAAATATTATAGATCGAATCACTGCACTAGCAAAACAGCACATCCCAAACAAAACAATTAAAATACACCAATCAGATCCCCCTGGCTAACATGTGAAATAAAGAAAATTAAAGGAAAACACAAACGTTTATACAAAAAATACAAGAAAACAAAACGACCCGCTGACTTTGAAAAATACAAACATACTCGAAACATTACCACAGCTAAAATCCGTAAAGCGAAACAATCTGTAATTGACAAATTGGCAGCGAAACTAAGAAGCACTGACACTGGACCACGTGATTGGTGGAAAACACTTAAACATTTTATTAAACCAAATAATACCACATCGATTCCTCCACTTTGTAAAGACGACATTGTCCACACTGAAGAAGCCGATAAGGCGTCTTTGATGAATGATTTCTTTGTCGAACAAACTATTCTTGACGAGACAAATGCTACACTACCTCCCAACATAGATCCCCCCTGAAAATAATCTTAATTCTATTTCAACTTCACCCCATGAAGTAGAATCTATCTTGAAAACTCTTCAGTTATGTAAAGCCTCAGGACCTGATGAAATAAGTAATCATATTCTGAAAAAACTAGCTACCCCTCTGTCTCGTCCTCTTAGTAACCTCATCATTTTTTCTCTGGTCACTGGCAAAGTTCCCTTACTCTGGAAAGAGGCAAATGTGACCCCAATATTTTAAAAAGATGATCCTTCTGTCGTTTCTAATTATAGACCTACCTCTCTTTTAAGTGCAGTGGGCAAGGTCCTGGAAAAAGTTGTACATAAGCATCTATTTAACTATATTCGTGATCATGAAATTTTGTCTGCCTTACAGTCCGGTTTTATTCCTGAAGATTCAACAGTAAACCAACTCGTTGACGTATACAACACATTTTGTAAATCCCTTGATGAAGGCAAAGAAGTCCGTGCTGTGTTTTGTGACATAAGCAAAGCATTTGACAGAGTCTCTTAAAACTTGAGTCTATTGGTGTTTCTGATTCCCTATTATTATGGTTCAAGAGTTATTTAGCTGACCGTATACAGACATTTGTACTGCCTGGAAATACATTAAAGCAGGTGTGCCCCAAGGCTCTATCTTAGGACCTCTATTATTTCTTATCTATATTAACGATATTGTTGAAGACAATCACTCAGGCATCAGACTTTTTGCAGACGACACATCTCTCTACATCATTGTTGACAATCCTCAACAGGCAGCAAATTTATTAAATGCAGACCTTGCGAAAATTTATTTATGGGCTTCTAGATAGCTTGTATCTTTTAATCCCTCCAAATCTGAATTTATGACCTTCTCACGCAAACAAAACAAACCTCTACACCCTCCTTGGAATATGGCACAATTAAACATCAACGAAGTTACGTCGCATAAACACTTAGGACTTATATTTTCTGACGATTGCAGCTGGCATGAGCACATTGACCATGTCAAGGCCAAATCTTGGTTTAGACTAAACATCATGCGTAAGCTGAAGTTTCAGCTTGACAGAAAATCACTTGAAATAATATATACTTCATTTATAAGACCCCTTCTTGAATAGTCCAATGTAGTCTGGGACAACTGCACTCAATATGAATCAAATGACCTGGAAAAAATCCAAAACGAAGCTGCCCGCATTGTCACAGGAGCCACAAAATTAACATCCACTACAATCTCTCTACATTGAAACTGGCTGGGAAGCCTTGCTTCTAGACGACACAAATCAACGTTTGTCCTCTTTTACAAAATGCAAAATAAAACGACCCCTGAATACCTCTCATCTCTTGCACCTCCAACTGTCGGTAGTACAACAAGATATAGATTACGCAATGAATCAGACCTTCAAACTATTCCTGCTAAATCACAACAATACTATCACTCTTGTCTTCCCTCAGTAACACGAGCCTGGAACAGATTACCTGAAGAAACAAAAACATCGCCTTCTATCACCCCATTCAAACACAAACTTAATACAGACATAAAAAACCACCTCAACATTATTATTGCGGTAAGAGACTAGGCCAAATACACCATACATGCTACGACTAAATTGTTCTTCTCTACATCAAAATCTATTCTCAAAACACATCATAAATGATCCCCATTGTGAGTGTGGAGAAATTGAAGACACTGAACACTACCTTCTAAATTGTAATCTCTTCCAAAACTTGCGTGAAGAACTCTTAAACACAGTCACCACTTACTGTCAGCCTACTTTAAATGTACTCTTGTATGGAAATGCTAATTTATCAGAATCAGAGAACAAAACTATTTTTTCTGCAGTTCAAGCAATTATCTTGAAGACTAAACGCTTCTGACCCAACAACAAAAACAACAACAACAACAACAACAACAACAACAACAACAACAACAACAACAACAACTACAATTTATATTCTAACACATAATACATTTGTGATCTCTTCAGTCACCTATGCCTCGTGTTTGTTCTCGCATTCTTGCAGTTCTTTGCAGCCTAGTGATCATCTGCTGGAAGAGACTGGCGAAATACTGTATTGTATCGATTTCTGATCTTTGCCCCTTACTTACTTTTTTATCCCTACACAAACAATTGATTTTGCCTTACGAGCCAAGCATTTGAGCTAGACTCATTATTATGCTTCCGCATTATCGTAGTATAAGAAAGAATGAGCTTCAAAACGAAGCGCGCTGCTTGATCCTGTTATCGAGTTGAACCTGAGCGAAAAAAAAAACAACAACCTAAGTTCCATCCCCGTGGAGCGATATTGACTGTATATTATAACCAATGGTTACTAAAAGATTCAAAATATTATTTGTACATTGCATGAATACGAAGATAATCACAACATCTTAGCTATTGAACATGTGAGGGATACAGATTCGATCTGTTTCGGAAGTGCCTTCCAATGAAAGGGTAACTGAGTTAATATTTGATTTTGTTTTCATGACATAGCGTCTTCATTCTAAATTTGAACATGAAACTTAAATTTCACCACTACAGGCATTATTTAGAATAAACATACTCAACTGGTTTAGAGGACTCGACACAAATGAACATATTTTAATTAATGTAGACTCGTCACTAAGAAACAGAAGTATCCTTTGATTATTATATTGAAAGTGATTACTCTTAAATAAAGGACACCGCATTCTGAAAATCCCGTCTAGGCATATTTATCATATTCTCAGAAAAAATGCAATAAATAAATAACAGCGATGTTCATCATTACGTCATTAGCAGATTACTCAAAATGATGTTGTTTCTAAAATTAATGATGGCACAAACATGTGACATTGTCTGCTTACTCAAAATGAAAACAGAACTATAAAACGTTTTACAGCTAGCAGTTGCGAGATTGTTATTATAAAGCTATTTGGCCACTGTATCGCCACGTGGTATGCAATGTCCCGGTCTCGTGTAAATCTAACGGAGATAGGTACCAGTTAGGGGTGTGGCTAGACAGTGACCCAAAAGCCGATTAATACAAAAGTTTGCATTTAAAATTTGATGTCTAATCGACTTAAATACTTTATAAAGTTCCATTCTTAGGTCAGAGTATGTACTGAATTGCTCATTATATCATGTTATCTAATTTACATGATATTGAGTCCTCTTATTCAAACACTGTGTAAATACTTAGAATTGCCTCTTACCTGAACATACTAGTTTACAAAAAAATTTCTTGCATTTCATCCTGCTGGCCACTAAAATTTTCTGCATTCTAGTTTAAAACTATTTAATTTGCATAGGAATGTTAACGCAATGGCAGAAAAAATAAACATTGTTTTTCTTCCTAAAGGCAAATAATGATAGTAATCACTGCATTAAAGAAAACGTCGAGTATGACACAGAAAACAATAAAAGTAAATAATTTGAGTCAGCACAACAATATTTAAGGGGTAATGAAAAATATAGGCAAAACAGAGCATAACAGAAAAAGAACTTACCTTGGAACAAGAATATGACAATGATAAATAGAAATTCCATAATTAGAATAGACGTTCCGAATACGTTTATAGCAACTTCAGCCTAAACATACCGCATAGGTCGTTTAGAGGAACAAAAAATTAGCGTAAAAATGTACATTGTTTCTTAGTCACCTTGGGTGCCACAACATATGTTTTGGTTGCGAAATATGAAAGTGTTTTTCTTTCAATAACGCACTTTTATTTAAAGGCCTGGAATTAATTACCAGTTACATGTATATTGACATATATCACACGCAAGTCATGAGATCTTATCCAATGTTATATGTTAATATAGTGTACGAACAAAAAACGTATGTCAAAAAACTTTTAACTCTTTACCTACTAGTGTCTTCTGGTGGTAACTTTTGCAAACAGTTTGGACCCAGATTAGGCCCGACAAAACGTCGGGCCTGATCTGAATCTAATCTGTTTGATACTGATGGTATTCCTGAAAGAATTTTTCAAAAAGTTGATTTTGAAAAAAAAAAAAATCAGCAGACAAAAAAAAAGTATGAAAAAAAAATCCAGTAGGCTAAGAGATAATGGTTGTACGAATATAATACTTGATTCAGCTCATATAAAAATGACACTTATCACATATGCCCAGAGGCGTTCATTGTTAACAAGTATGCGCATGTATCTAGTTGGAGTAAAAAGCTAGCAAATGTAGTTGTTCGAAAACACTTACAATCACTTGCTTCACTTTTTCGGCTGCTTGCAGCCATATGATATTACTTAGCTTTCTAAAGTTCAACCAATCAGGAACAGACAGAAATTTGCATATAAGAGTACCTGCTAAAATATGAATATTTTCATTGGATAATTACCCGACTTTCCATACAAGTTCGTTCCTGGTGACAACACTCACTGAAAGTAAAGTCAAAATCTAGGGATACAGACTGAAGCAGCCAAATACTTCTGCAATTTTCTTCTCAGAAAAATATCAACGAAGGTAGACTTCTATATTTTAACAAAGCTATTCATTGCAGGTAACTGCTGTAGACTATGAGGCAGTATATTGGCTAAGGTGCACCATGCCGGGGATTTATGTGGGCATATATTTTCTGATAGCCAGTATCCTAAGCTACTTAATCCAACTTGCTGGCACTCTGGCTGTAGGGGCTTTATCGTTTCAGAGTGTGTTAAATACGTTACCTTTATGCAATTTGTAAGTTCAGACTGTAATAAAAATCACCAGACTTCATGGTAAAAGCGATACAATCTAAGGGTAATCTGTCTTAAGATATTAAGCTTAGATGTTATTCGTTTTAAATTCATCAAATCCAATAACATCTAAATATCTTGACCACTGGTATAATACAAGTAACATAGATTACATATGTAAATTAGTGTTTCTACCTCTTATCGGTTCTTATAGAACTCAGTTCTGGCCAGATGTCGCATTAAATCTGTCTTTAAGTAAACTACTGTCTATGGTCTTGAAATTGGTACGTAGCTGAGCCCGCTGTGACCTTCCATCACCTCATAAATGAATATTATCTACCCCAACCCTCTTTTTAATGAACACCAAAGAAATAGAACATGTAAACTTTCTGTTCAAATCACTTTAAAATTTATGAGGTAACCAATTCATTGTGATGATTTCATTAGGGTTCTAAATACAAACCAAGTGCAATGGTAACGTAATCGATGCCACTTAAAAGTAACGTAAGTAACAATCTTATAGTTTCTATAACAGAAACCCTTATATTAAAGCTTTAAGCAGAAACTTATTTTCACTAATTAGTTTTTCATTGAGGAAATATTTGGTGACATTTTTGCCCCAAAGGCAAAGAAAATGTGTGTTGTATGAGTACGATTTGACTAGTAATTGGCCTAGTTATCAGTCTCGTCCTCATTAACTACATCTAACGACATTAGAATGCTCAGCATCATCAGAGTCACAGGTTGTTAGAATTGTGTAAAGACAAATCAGAGAGTAGCATGCTGTTCCATTATATTATCACTTTATAACACCCCTGCGCAGTATGAACCCAGATATTACCAACGTTTTAGTCATGTAAAAGCATATGATTGTGAACTACGTTACTCTCCAAAAATGAAATGACAAATTTCTTGATTTTAACACAAATAAAAAGCTTGTTAGCTTATATTTTTCTGAACCTACCTTATTTGACACTAATGTTTTTGAAATTGAATTCAATGTATTGATGTCTGTAGGGGTATCTTTAAATGTATTACGTTACTTGTCCATCCATGCTTCTGAAGTTAAAATATTGTCTGAACACATTTCATAGTTTGTTTGTTTTTGTATATATTCATATTCAAAATAGTCGTATTTATTTTAGATGACATAATTGAATACATATGTTCTATAATTAAATAAGATATAAACGTCCAACAGTGTTGAATACGTTACGATATGAAATATAGCCAATGTAATATAAGCATTGGTAACATTATACAATTAAATGAAATCATTTGCTTTATATATAAATCTTAATAATGATCTTACAACCACTATACTCCATTTGCATTTACCCGAATGGACAGCTTAATGAAAGGTTGTTGATTCAGAAAAAAACTTAAAATCAAAAGTATTGCGTTATCTAAAAGAAGGGTTTAGCTGTTTATGTTAGCAATCTGCTACAACCTGTAATCCATGCTGCTTGCACAGCTCTTGCAAGTATTGGCCTAACAAGCAAAATGGGATTAATTCAGAATGCATTTCAGGACCAGTTCAGAATATATTTCATTTATATTTCACAAAAAAGAAAATTGAAGTTTACTACTTTGAGGAAATTGGTAAATTCCACCGTGTTATCTCTGTTACCAAATAGATTAAAACATTGGAAAATACTATGATACTATATACGCTCATTAGAAATAAATATTCTATTTTTGCGTGTATTATAATTTTTAACTCATATCAAATCACATATTCCTGTTAATTCTAATTCATAAATCACATTTCATTTGAGAATAAGTATTCTACATTTTCTCAAAGATCAAAATCGTTCCATCAGAAGAACCCAAATGAAACGTAATGTTGAAATTTACTATGGTATTACAATCTTAAAACCTTAACGACTACATGTAAACAGTATACTTTAATAAGTATGTAGTACTGGCCCTTTCAATTGTATTAAAGACTGTAACGTAATTTAAGTATGAGGATACACAATTATGTGTATTTAGTCATATGTCAACCCATTCACTCTATTAAGCTGTTTTTTTGCTAATTGATTCAGCTCTATTTTAAGAAAATTATCGGATACTGTATGCTACATGCAGTTACTCAATATTCAAATATATAATAAAAACAAGTACTGTGTATTTCTCACTATACTGAAATTGTTCACTGCGAATATTGTTGACTTTTGATGAGATTTTTCAAACAATAAACATTACATTCCATATATTAATGTACTAATATTTAAAATTGGTTGATCTGACAGGTGCAAATGAAGAAACTGGCATTTATCTTTATCTAAAATGCATGTAAGATAAGTGAGGATGATCAAGAAACATCACTTTAACATTAAGTAATGACTATGAATACACTTGCTGTAAGGAGAGTAACTTATTAGACAATAATGGAGATATGCATGATTTCAGCCATAATTTATCTGGTTGTAATGTGTTTGTGCTAAGGTAAAGAACATTATATGGTACTTTTGCATAAATATAGAGTTATTTCTAATTCGAAATATAAGAGAAGACGATAAACTGTCATTTTAAAAACTTTTAATATTGATGCGATTATACATTTATCTAAGCGGGCCGCGTAGCGCAGTCGGTAACGTGTCTGGCAACAGATGCGAGTCTGACTGCAGATCCAGGCCCGGTCCCATACTTTTGTGGAGATTGATCATGAAATAATTTCTACGGTCATTCTCCCCCCTTCCGCTGATCATTCAAGAAGGGTTGTTGTCAGTTACAAGTGAAAGTATGTGCACGAAGTACTGGTTAAATGCTTGTTCAAGCTTGGCCAGAAAAAAGTATGGTTAGGTGAACTGACCATCCCGCAATGACCATAGCTGTTGACTTGGGACGTAAAGCAACAAAACAAACAAACAAACAATACATTTATCTAGACGATAAACAATCTTGAAATTTCATTTTTTTTTACTTAATTTAATTATAACTGTGCATTTTAAATAGATTGAGTACCGACTTCTACAAAAAGTACCTGTTCAATCAACCAATTTCAACGATCTGTTTATAAAAGGGAAATATAATGCTTTAGAAGTTTGATTAATGCAATTGGTAGCCAACTTTATTCACAAAAGGACGTGTTTGTATAGTGAGAAATATAACTTTTGATATTTTATCATATACTTGAATATTGAATAGATACGATACAATACAACAATACCTAAGTTATTCCCTCAACATAGCTCAAAAGAACATGAACAAATATTTATCATATGGTACGTAGTTTATTGTTTATTATAAACTCTATACATCACCGTTTACATTAAAATAGTTTACCAACTTTAACATTACTGTATAGACAAATGCTCCATACTTCTTTTAAAGTCAACATTTTACGTGGTTTCCCTTTCAGCTATTAAGATTTGAAGATCAAGGAGAAATAAAAAAAATACTTGATATACTTGAAAGCACTTTTCAACCTAAAACGTTAATTAATTTGCAGTTGTGACAAATATATTTTCTGTATAGTTCCCCAAAATAAATAAAGTTGCAACGCGATTGTAAAGTATGGTACGATTACAATGTTTCTATACAGAATATTTTATTTGATAACATACAAGTTTTATTCAGAAATATAGCACAATAAGCCAAATTTGGCCCATGAGTATTTAATAACTTAACATACAATCTAAATACAATACAATCACAATGACCAAATGAATGTGGTATTTTATACTTACACAAATGGATGTACAACTGACTGAGTATATATCTCTACCATGCGCTCAATAAGCTAAATAACACTCTGGGATGTTACTTATATCTACAAAGTAGACTGTGTCTTTTCTTTTTTCTGAAAGAAAATGAGGCTGTTATAAGGCTGTTATATTCTGAATTAGTTCAAATATTCTAATAAGACAAGAACCTGAATAATTTGGCATGTAGCATGAATTACATAATATTGCAGATGGACAGCTAAAGCCTGGATAAGATAATGGGATACTATATAATTTAATGGATATTTGAATTTTTTTATACTTTATCTATTTTTTACTAAGCTGGTATTTTGGACAAAAAGATACCAACTGTATATACCATGTATACAGCTGCATATAAAATATTATCATTTTATATATAAAAAATATTTTATTTGATAGCGTAAGGGTGTCCAATAAATATACTTAAATTGAATGAATATTGTTTATGGAATGATATAGAGAAAAATATGGTAACGCATACAATACCACTGGAAGGAAATATCTTCTCTCAACTATTGGACCCAGCTTATCATTTTATCTTAAAAGAGTATTTGACCATGTAGAGAATGAATAATAATAATTAAGCTATTAAAGATGCTCAGACTATACTTTAAATTTAAAGGCTTTAGCAAGTAACGTTTAATAAAAGTACACAAGCAGTCACCTTAGCAGAATGCAAATCTTTTTATTTAATGACATAAAAATGTTAAGTTAAAATAATATAATTTCATAGAGCGCATTTTGCTCATATTAATGTCTGAATCAAACAAGGGGACAATATTACTATGTCTTTGATTGTAATATACGTTCCTTTTCAGTTACTGGAAAGGTACCTTCCTAAATACTGTTATTTATCTAGAATCTTAGTTGAATTGATAAATGCACTGAAAAAAGATGATGACTAAATCGATTTGGAACATATACCTGCTTTTTATTACCCTTGAACTGATGTAAATAAAATAGCTTTTACGTGGGGTTATCATGATTGAAAGATAATTACAGATATCATATGCAAGTATGACTTACAAGGTATGACTTACAAACATCTTTTTTGTAAAGATAATAAATGTACATATATGATGATAAAATTATACTAGGGACAGCTTTATAATTGAATGTTTGTAACCAAACTATTTTAGACAAACAATTATTTAAAGATTTTATATCATGTAGTATTGTGTAATACACTTTACCATACAATCATAAATTAAATATAATAGCTATTTTAGCATATTGATTAAACATTGCTTTAGTATCTGGCGCAAAAGTCATAAACTGAATGATAAAAATGTATCAAATATATATTTTAAGGCAATTATTGTACGTGTTATGAAAATTCATATAGGTACCGTAATCAACAGGCCCCCACGTTTAGAGTGCTAACAAGGTATATTTTAAAGGGAATGGAATAAGGTTTCAGAAAATATATGTCTAGAAAAATCCCGGGTATGGTGCATCAGGGTCTATTGGCACCTCAAGGTCTACTGAAGAACGTTACTAAGTCATGAAAATTCATCATTTTCAGTAAAACTTTCTTACCCCTATGTGTAATACAATATTTTCATATCAGTAGTTAAAATGTTGTCTGCAAAACTTTGGCATGATTTGCACGGCCATTCTTGTGATGTTTAAAGGATAACTTATCAATTGCGCCAAAGTAGTGATTTTGTATTAGTGCCCTTTATTGGTATAAAACCCCTTGCAATAATAAAACTATGGGACTGTTTGCATTGTAATAGTGTCAATTATACTTTCCGAAGTCGGATGACCCTGTGTAACAAACAGCAGTACATACAAAACACATTCCACAATTGAAATGCAGATAAATATCGTTTTTGAAGGCATTTCTTGTTGTGTATGCAAACATCGGGTTGGTCTGATCCTTGCTACGCCTCACATTTTATCGATTTGTAGCAACGAGTTTAATAAATTCAATAAACCATGAGAACTTATGCAGAATCCTCTAAGTGAAAGCGAAGGATTAACTACTACTGTAGATTAAGTAGGCGCAGGTTCGAAAGCACGATAACTGAAAAAATATGTTTTCAAATGAGCTGGTGCATAAGGCAGATTCTTTCTTAGGTATCACTCTAAAATTGATAAAACATAGCTTAAATTGTATCATATATTGTAACGCCTTGGCTAAATGTGCCTTAAACATCAGTCCTAATGGCATTTCAGATCAGATATACTTGTATCGTTACATCGCAAGTACCCTAAAGGCCTGAGACTGTAGATAGGTTAGCAGAAAAGTTGTTAAATGAAGATTTAATGACAGCCAGTGATAAGTGGCCGGGTATTTCAATGAACGTTACACCCTGCATACATTTGGCGGAATATAATGCGTGCTTATCTGAACCCTTTGGAGACAGATCCAGACAACTTACTGCTGAGATTGTAGACTTGGGTCCTTCATTTCACTCCAGAATCCAAGTAGCAATCAAAACTGTGGATGTATCCTGACTCCACTCGCCAAAGAAGGGATATACTGTTCATTCAGCTGGAAATGTTATGACCTTAATCTTTTAGAGTATTGTTTGTTGTTGCTCCCACATGGGCGGATTTTTGCTTTTGGGGGGAGGGGGGGGGCAGGGGGGAGGCATTGTTCCGTACCCTCCTAAAATCACAATTGGCTATAATAAGGTTTCCTTAGAAAAACTTGTACGGACCCCCCACGAGAAGCAATTCGACCCAATGGGTCCAATTGCTTCTCGAGGGAGGATCGTACTGCTCTCTGTGAAAAAAACGTTTACGACTTAAAACTAGGACCTCCTGACGTAATTTTCTATATCCCCCATGTCCACTGTGTGTGTGTGTGTGTGTGTGTGTGTGTGTGTGTGTGTGTTTGTGTGTTGTACTGTTTTTTGTGATATGGTTCTTTATGTCCTTTTTAGTTATGCAATCATCTCGCTGAGAAAGAGAGGGCCTGTTGCTATATTTTAGTTGTGTTGTCGATTTTATGTGACACTGTGTGCCTTCGTACATGTATGTCTGTGTTCTTATTTCCTTCCTCGTGGTACCATGGGTTAGTCAGGGAGCGCAGTAGCTCAGTCGTAGAGTGCTTGACTCGAGACCGAAGGGCCACAGGTTCGAGCCCCACCGGCATCACTGCGTTGTGTCCTTGAGCAAGAACATTAATCCTAGCTGAGTACTGGTTCAACCCTGGAAGACCCGTCCCTTTATAACTCAAAGATTGTTGATGGGACGTAAAGAATCAAATCAAACAAAAACCATGGGTTAGTCTGTGATATGTGATTGTAGCATTTTTTGATCATACTCACTTGTTGTTCTTCTCTTAGAGTAAATGTTCCTTAAAATGACAGTACTTCGCTACAGCTGGTGACAGGCACTGTGTGACGGCGATACAGCGTTCCTTGCCCTTAACTATAGTGTATATTTTATTTTCTGGTCCTTTGGAATCATGTATTCCATTGTAGAATTTTGGAACCATTATAGGGTCACTGATGAGGCTGGCCCAGTAAATAAGCACACTCGACACTTTCAATTCCTTGGTGTATTCTTTGCTTCCAAAAGATACTCTGTTTTAGAACATAATGAAACATTATACAATTATTGACCATTGAGGTTTTGGACATGATGTGTTCTCGACCTGAGAGTAACAATATTGACGAGGCGGAGCCGTGGTCAATATAATGGTATTCTCAGGTCGAAATCACATCATGTCCAATGCACATCATGTCCAATGCCAAAATTGTCACCAATTGTTTTATTATATGTTTTTTTTTCTAAACAAAAAAGCGACAACACCAACGAAAATTTGGCCATGGACTGTGTCTTGGACAGTCTTGAATTTCTTTTTATTACATGATGACTAACTGATATCATTCAGTTAAAAGAGGAATGAATGCATAATGTATTTGTAATACAACTCCAGACAGAGAAGACCCAGATTAAATGTCACATACTGTATGCCACATACTGTGGCATTTTATCAGGATATATACTCTTTGCTAAGACAAAACTGGTCTATAGAGAAAAAAAATACAATTTTATTTTTAAAAAATGTAACCTGGGACTCCTTAAATTATACAATGGACCATTCCAACTTCATTGCATCAATCCAGAAGGAAGAACTCATAAGTGCAATAAGGGTTCTGCTTATAATCAACAGTGAAGTATTGAATAACATGTATATGATGAAACACCAAATCCTGTTAATTTCGTCCTGATATCACTCACTGAATTTAATTTACAGCAAATCACGCAAGTTTCATGCTGAAAGCACACCTGTTATGAAAAATTTCTATGAAATCTATTTTAGTTAAACGAATATTAAATAGGAAAAACCCAGCCCATGCAACATGTAGTTATATTTACTCAAGTGTATATGTATCTGGGCCAATCAAAAGATGTTTATTTAAAGATTATATAATAAAACGCTGTGGTGTCTCAGTCATTACCTAGTCCCGAAACCGTTGTCGAAATTGGTTGTACATGCGTTTTTTAAAATCCTACTTTACGGTCTATTGGATTTTATCAGTTACCTCTTATATTAACTGCATTGCTGCATCTTGCCTGGTAAACATTGTCTATCTCACGGCATGTGCCTTTATCAGGTCATGGTGACGTTGCACTTTTTGAATGACGTCGCTAATGACGCTGAATCAACACGAAAATTACGTCATAATCGCTAGTTTGAAGAGTGAAACAATGGGTACACTGATAAATAGAATACCAGAGACGTGTTCAACAATGGGAGCGCTCGGAGTGCTATCGAGTGCTCTCTCTCTCTCTCTCTGAACGCAAGCGCTCGCCAAGGTGTTTGCAGGCGCTCGCGAGTCAAGTCGATAGGTGTTTCGCCCGAAAATCCATGATGGCTACAAAAAATAGGGGTTTTCGTGAGGAAATGTGCACGCAATACTTTCAGATTCGGTTATCAGAATGACGATGTATGTTTCTTGGTGTGGATATATGAATTGGAACAATTTAAACCGAAGGTAGGAAGGGGTTTCGCTTTGACGGATTTGATTTGTCTGTTACAGGGCGCAGCCATTTTTTATTGAGCGAGCCCATGCTATCGTTCAACAATGTAATGATCACAAAGACAAGCGCTCGTTGAAGCGCTCGCATTGTTGAACTCGCCTCAGGTGACTGTCTTTTGATATCAATTTTACCAGGCTCGGTTTTGAGAATGCATTTTGAATCGCTCGGCAAGCCTCATGATGTCAACAAGTGTTCTCAAAGCCTTGCCTGGTAAAATTGATATCAAAAGACACCCACCTAGTATTTTCTATATCTCGACAAGCCTCCCGATATCAACAAGCGTTCTCAAAGCCTTGCCTTGTAAACTTGATATCCTAGTATTCTCTATTCATTTCGGGTTTGGGAAAGTAATTTTATCTTGATCCCAACAAAAGTACATCAAGTATATTTTGTTTTGAATGTGAATTCTGTTGTTGTTGACTTTTTGTTTATTGTTACTTCCATTGTGGGAGTCTGTAATTGTTCTATGTTTTGTTGTACGTTACTTTATGTACATTCTAGTATTGCAATCATCTTGGTGGGGAAGAGAGAGCTGATTGCTTTGCTTAATTTGTCTTCCTAGTGTCTCGTGATGTATGAGCGGCTCTTCCTCGCGGTGCCACTGGGTTGTCTGCGGTTTGTGATTGTGGTATTTCCTGATCATACTCACTTACTATTTTTGTTTGTACAGTAAAATATGTGTAAAACGGCCACTCTAAAAAGGCAAAAAATTGATTTTCAAGACTAATTATCGCTTAATACAAGTTAAGTATTGCTTTCTGCAATACTTTTGACCTTCATTAATCTACAATTTGCCATTAAGATCTTTGTTTTGTCTATTTTGAGTGGCCGTATTTACACAAGTTATACTGTATTGAGAAAAAAATATTCAAATGCTGACAGCCACTGCAGCCACTGAATAATTACTGTGTAACATTGATATAAGCCGCCGGTCTGGCAACATTCTTCGAAATGATATACTAATTGAAAATTGTAAAAATCGATTATTGCTTGCAGTACATCACTATTGGTGATTCGAAAATGCACACCACAGGGCTTGAGATTGGTGCATGTAATTAATCTACTTTTACGACCATTTACAGGGTGTCCCGAAACACTTGGTCCTTTCAATAAATATTACACTGTTTATTGCAATGATTTTAAAGATGTTTACTTCATTGAAATCATTTTTCATTTAAGATGGTTCATGATTTTTGCTGGTCATACTTACGCAGTTATTGTCCCTGTATCTTAAAACAATTTTTCATCATTTTACACGATTTTCTGGATGTATAACCCGTATAAGCCTAGCGTCCTATTTATGGGACATAGGCACACAGCGCAGACCCAGATCAGACGCCGCATAACGCGGAATCTGACCAGGATCTCCACTTTTAGCTCAAAGAATGTTAGTTTGAAATTTGAATGAAAAAGAAAACTACCACCCAACAACCCTTAAAACGGAAATGGACAGGCCCAAAAATCGCATTGGGCTTAAATGGGTTAATTTTTTCTAGGAGTAAAAGTCTTAGATACGAACATGATATTCAAGATTGTGAAAACAGTATTTTTGTCTGATAGTATGTATACATACAGAAATGACTATAGATACGTTTCATATATAAATGTTTTTTGTTGTTTATTATTATTATTATTATTATTTTTAAATATTTCAGCACTTAATAAATAAAACATGAATGTAAGTTACATGAACATACTTTGGGATGAAAATGCGAATGCCCTTTAGGTAACACTTTTGATGACCATATTAAATAGAGTCATCCAAAAACGGAAGGAGTCATGTTTTTAAGATCGCTTGATGTTTACATAGAGGATCTTACATGAGTGCTCATGGTTTATTGTATTTGTTAAACTAGCTGAGAAAAAAGATAAAAATAATGCGATGTTTGCCTAGCATTTTGCCGTATTTTGAAATAGTTTAATAAATTTAGTAATACAGAGGTGCGAATTAAATATATTTATCATCATATGACACTGTTCAAAAGTACTTTAAAATCGCGTTTCTTGGCAAGATTAAGCCATAATACATATACATGTGAAAAAATGTTGATGATTCAAAAGTAGCCAACGATGTTTCTTTTAGTATTCCAGAAATAAATATAGCATTTGTAAGAAATTATATTTTCAGTTTAGATATATCTAAATCAACAGGTCGAGATGACATTGGTCAATGGATATTAAAAAATCTAAGGACATAATATGCCCAAGTATTACATTTCTTATCAATACAAATTTTTCACTAGGTATTCTTCAAAATGTTTGGAAAACCGCAAATATAAAACCCATTCACAAAATGGACCCCCCAAAAATGTAAGTAACTACAGACCAATTTCGACATAACCAACTGTTTCAAAATTACGGGAAAATGGGTCCATTTGAAGTTCATGATATATCTTATTGACAATAAATTATTACATGAAAAGCAGAGCGGCCTCATAGCTGGACACTCGACTGAATCAGCTTTAATCCTTTCGATTGACTCTTGATGAAAAGCAATAAATAAAGGTAAACGTTTTGGGTAGGAAATTTTGATTTCCGAAAAGCTCTTGACCTTGTAGATTATGTTGTCGTTTTAAAGCAATTGAAATGTAAAAAAATGTGGATAAAGTTTTTTTTATCTTGGTATGAATCATACTTGTCTACGCGAACACAGAAAATGTCCATTAGTAATTCAAAATTGGATACTGAAAACATAACTCGTGGTGTTCTGCAAGGGTCTATTCTTGGACCACTCTTGTTTTTAATATTTATTAATGATTTGCCTCTTAAGCTTCATAAATATTGTAGCGCCAACTGACTTGTATGGAGATGATACTACTATATATTATGTAGAGTATGCCAAGCAAGTATTGGAAAACAATCGTTAAAGATCTCTAGTACTGCTACAGCAAGCGTGTAAAGAAACGGGAATGTTAATTAATACTGATAAGACTAAGTTCATGTTCATTACCAGTCGATAAAAAGATGTAATTTAAATAATGGTTCACTCCATTTAATGTGCAATAATATAGACATTAAACTTACTGAAGGTGATAAAATTTTAAAATTCAATTTTGGACTCGCATTATAAGTACACTGTTAAGAAGTTGTTCACACATTTATGTCTCTTGTCATTAAGTTCTACATATCAATCAGTTAAAGATAGACTTTTGTTTTATAATACGTATATTATGATAACTGTTGGCTCATATTCATATACAGACAAAATAACTAAATCTTCAATCTGGCTGCCTCTTCAACATAACCAGTTCATATTGAAATTTTTTCAAAGAAGATATAATTATTATTTTTCTCTGTGAAAATGAAATGTTCCCAAAACTTATTTAAATATTTTCTATTTAATTGTGTCTAGATCGTGACAAAACATACTAATCAGATAATGTACTGGTATTAATATAAATTTATTAATTTTAATTTTATCCTTAAATAATGAGGTTAATTATTCCATTCGCATAATCTTTCAATCTACCTTATACTTGAATTAGATACAAGCAAGTGCCAGATAAAACAAAGTGATATGTGTGCATAGCAAATAGTCAGATCAGTCTCCGTCCAGTCTGATCAAAGTCTTTGCTGTACGCATAAATAAAATATTAGTCTTTATCTGTCAACTGAGCTCAGAGTGAAGAATCAGATCTGATTGCGTTTATATTCATGCTGCTGTCACAGTAACGTGGCGAATGCCCCAAAGGAATTGGTCTAGCATAATTATAAGACAAATTTGAGAAAAGTTAGCTGTAATTTAGGAGATACTCTCCAGACACGAAAAACCTAAAAATGAGGCCAGAAGTCAATGTCAAAGTCAAAGTGACACAAAAAGGTATGCACCACTCCGCCATCCCAAGAGGAATCAACACACCAAATCTGTGATTCTTACATCAAATAATACAGGAGATACGCTCCAGACACGATTATCTTGAAATCAGGTCATAGGTCAAGATCACAGTGACCTAAAATTGGTATGTGACACATCAGCATCCAAAGATGTATCCATACAGCAAATTTTGGATTACTCCCTCAAATAATTTATGAGATATGCTCCTGACAGTATTATTCTAGAAATTAGGTCAAAGTGGCTAAATTGATACATGACACTCTGCCATCCCAAGATGCAACAATACACCAAATTTGGGATTCCTAGCTAAAATAATATAGAAAAAAATGCTCCAAACATGATTATTCCAAAAAATTAAGTCAGATGTTGAGGTCACAATGACCCATAAATGGTATGCGGCACTTGACCATTCCAAGATGCATCCACACACATAATTTGAAATTCCTACCTCAAAGAATATAGGAGGTATGCTGAATCTAGAAACTAGGTCAGAGGTCAGGGTCACAGTGACGGGAAAATGAAACTGGATTATCCGCAATTCCAAGATGCATTCACACACCGAATTAAGGATTTCTACCTCAAATAATAAAAGGGATATGCTCCAGATATAAATATTCAAAAAACGAGGTAAAAGGTCAAATTTAAGGCCACAGTGAGCCGTACATGGTACACGACACTCCACCATCACAATATGCACCCATACACCAATTAGGGATTCCCATCTCAAATAATATAAGAGATATGTTCTGGACACAATAATTCTATAAACTAGGTCAGAGGTCAAGGCTAAAGTGACTCGAAAATGGTATGTGACATTCTGCCATCCAAAGATGCATCTACACACTAAATTTGGGATTCCTACCTTCAATAATATAAGAGATATGCTCCGGATACGATTAGTCTAAAAAAGGAGGTAAAGTTCAGGGTGACCAATAAATGGTACACGACACTCAACCATCCCAAGATACACCCACACACCAAATTTGGGATTCCTATCTCAAATGAAACAAGATATATGCTCCAGACACAATACTTCTTAGAACTAGGCCAGATCAAGGTCAATGTCACCGTGACCCGACAGTGGTACGTGACACTCCGCCATCCAAAGATGCATATACACCAAATTTGGAATTCCTAACTAAAAAATATAAGAGGTATGCCCAGACACAATAATTCTTAAAACTAGGTCAGAGGTCAAGGTCACAGTGACCTGAAAATGGTGTGTGACACTCCCTCATCCCAAGATACATTTACACATCAGATTTGGAATTCCTATATCAAAGAATATAGGAGATATGCACCAGTCTTAATGCAGTTTCTAGAAACTAGGTCAGAGGTCAAGTTCAAAGTCACATTGACCTAATTATGGTACGCAACACTTTGTCATCCTAAGATGCATCCATACACCAACTTTAAGATATGCTCCGGACACTATTATTTTAAAAACTAGGTCAGAGCACAAGGTCACAGTGACCCGAAAATGGTATGTGACACTCCGTCATCAAAAGATGCATTTACACACTAAGAATATAGGGGATATGCACCAGACTCAATGCAATTTCTAAAAACTAGTTCAGAGGTCAAGTTTGAGGTCACAGTGTCCCAATTCTGGTACGCGACACTTTTTCATCCTAAAATGCATCCACATACCAAATTTGAGATTTCTACCTCAAATAATATAAGATATATGCTCTGGACACGATAATTCTAAAGACTAGATCAGGAGTCAAGGTCAAGTAAGTAAGGGTGCAAAGATCAGGAATCGATACAATTAAGTACCACAGCTGACCCAGGATACCAATGGGAAAGTGACAAACTCACAGTTAGATTCCACAAACGAGAGCCAAGAGGTCAGCCCTTTCCCAGCAAGTAACCACAAGGCACAAATTAACAGACAATTACAAAGGCATAGCAAACACAAGGCCTTAAAAAACATAAAAGATCCACAAAATAAGTAACCGCCTTGGAACGGTCAGTAAAATATTTTACAGGAGGGCTGATGTTCAGTTATTTTTTTCCATGGGCCCCTGTTTTAGGCTAACATTTCAATAAAATTGATCCAAAATCCATTTTCTAACACGTAATCTCGTAGTCATGAACACCATGCTGTAATTGAGTGTTTTTTGTTTTCATTTGATTGATTGGGGACCATAGTATATAAACATGACATGGCTTATTTTTTCTGACTCCCAGAGCCCCATTTTGGGGCTACTGTTTTAATTAAAATGGGCCTTGAACCATTCTGTCGTGCTGTAATCCTGCTTAAATACAGGTTTGCTATGTTTAAATGCTTTGGTCATACTATATGAATTGGTGATTGCTGGGTTAATGGTTCCAGTCTATCAGTCAGCAACATATCACTGAGGCGACATAGCACCGTCAACATATTGACACGCTATGATACTCAAAGGTCACCATTGAAGTATGCAACTCTGTTGTTCGTACATATATCCTCTCGAACTCCATAGGAACAAAGGATAGTGCAATACAAGTTATTGTACTTGCATTTGCGGCGAGAAGTTTCACAAGCATATTTACTGCGAAGGGTAAACAGTTTTGTCCATGCAACCATAAAAAGTCCTACATGCACGAAATACACCTGCAATATTTATTTTCTCACGGTTCAGTACATTACCTACATACTGACACCAAATGCATGTGTATGCGACTAGTATAAGTTACATAAAATTGTTTTCTAAAATTGACGGCCATAGATGTTTAATATACTAGAAACGGGCCCGCGCAAGCGCGGGTTATGATGAAAAGTGTTCTGAGCTCGGCTGAGCATGGCAGATGTCCTCATAAATATTAAAATTGAGAACAATTGTTAGCATTTCAATATCTAAGAGTAGGATAAATACTAACGAAATTCTGATATGAATCAAGGGCCATAACTCTGTTATAAAGTATATTATCTATTTCTATTAACCTAACTAAAAAAATAAGGCGGTAACGACCCAATGGTGAATCTTGATCGAAACAACGCATGTAGCATAACGCACTACTATAGTGTTAATCGAAGTGACTGTACCGTACGACAACCAACGTATATGTATGCCAATGAAAACTGTAAGTTGTCATATCAACTTTAGTCCTTTTCCAATGCTTATTCATTCCCCTGAGATGACCAGATATTGAGGGGATGCAGACCTTGAGTCATATTTTAATGTCTTACTCATGCTTGTGCTGGCTAGATACTATAAGTGAAATATGGAATGAGCTTCACATCTTAAGAGAGACCCACAGATGCCTGTACACACCATAAGCTCATCTATGAGCCTTCGGCTCAGATGAACTAAAACGTATACGAAATTTTGTGACTGCAGGAAAAATAGGCCAAAGTTTTCTATTCTGTCTGTATAGATAAGTATAATTGATAAAATGAATACAGCAAATTCATTCTGTATGAAAGAAAAACCAGGAATCGAACCAATGGCCACTTGGTTGATAGTAACACTCTACTGATTGAGTTAAGCAGCCCATCAGTTAAGAGTGGTGTATATGGTTAAAGCATTAATGAATGTGGCATTAAATCCAAAGTTCTGAAAAATGTCTACTGTAATATTCCAAAATTTTATGACTCCCTAAACTTTGCTGCAAATATGCCAAAAATAGAACCAAAAGGTTTTTTTTATAGAATAATACCAACTAAAGATATTGACAGAACTGCAAACAGTGAAGACCCTGATTAGACTGCTTCTCTAGGGACAGTCTGATGTGGGTTTGCACTGTTTGACCATACCTAATTGTCCAAAAAGTTGGGCATTAATTTCATGGCAATTTCTTTTGGTAATTGTGTTATCTTTACGACTATTGATGAGGACAGTGATTATTACAATAAAAAGAAATGGGTACATACACTTTAAATTTATGTTTTCAACCAAACACATGGTGTTGGTAATCAAAAGTACTGTCGCAATGAGACGGTTCTTTTGAGCACCCAAAATATAAAACCATGGTTGCAAATAGAGCTTACACGTTTATAAAATTTTGTTAAGGTTTAGACGAATTCCAAAAATCGAAATGATTCCGTTTACACGCACCTACACAGCATTTCTACACGTCGAATCACGTATTCGTTGTAACTACCATGCAACAACAGACTTCTTTCTTCATAAGAAATGATACCTATGTAAAGCTTTTATATTTGAAACGCAAAAATGAAATCGGTAAATACATCCGATGTAACTACCAGACAACAACAGACTTCTTTCGTCATAATAAATGATACCACTGTAAATTAAGCTTATATCTTTGAAATACAAAAAAGTATCAGACTCAAAAGTGCCGTATCAATGAGACGGTTCTTTTGGGCACCCAAAATATAAAACCATGGTTGCAAATATGGCTACCATGTTTAAAATTTTTGTAAACGTTTACACGGATTCCAGAAATCGAATAATACCACGGTAAAGCTTATATCTTTGAAACACAAAAAATCGGTATATACACTTTAAAACTATAACATATGTTGTAGGTACTAAAATGTATCGTCTCAATGAGACAATTCTTTTGTGCACCATAAATATAAACCCATGGTTGCAAAAGGACTTCCATGTTTACAAATTTTTACACGAATTCCAGAAATCAAATGTTACCAATGTAAAGCTTATATCTTTGAAACGCAAAAAAGAAATCAGTATATACACTTTAAATGTTTTCAACCAATATATATCTTGTGAGTACTCAAAAGTGCCGTCTCAATGAGACGGTTCTTTTGAGCACCCAAGATATAAAACCATGGTTGTAAATAGGGCTTTTACGATTTTGTAAACGTTTACACGAATTCCAGAAATCGAGTGGTGCCACTGTAAAGCTTATATCTTTGAAAACGCAAAAAAGAAATCGGTATATACGCTTTAAATGTTTTCAACTTAAACATATGTAGTACCATCTCAATGAGACGGTTCTTTTGAGCACCCAAAATATAAAACCATGGTAGCAATTTTGCAAATGACCTGTGCATAAAAGCGGGGTATGGTTGCAAATAATTTGTGCATAAAAGCAAAAAATAGGTGTGGTTCGGTAAAACAGTCGAGTTTCCAGTGGTTTGGTGTGTTCAGGGCTACACGGCATTTCTACACGTCGAATTGCGGGTTCGCTGTAACTATCTTCTTTCATTATGATAGATGATACCACTGTAAAGCTTTTATCTTTGAAACGCCAAAAAATCGGTTTGATACACATTAATTGTTTTCAACCAAAACATATGGCCACATATGTTGTGGGTGCTCGAAAACCGTTTCAAGAGACCTTTCTTTTGAGCACCCAAAATACAAGGGGTCGGTAGCCTGTAGGTCAGCATTTTTTTTTTCAAAACTCTGCTTTCAGGGCAGGTAAGTTTTATCTTATTTGCCTAAAGTTGTGAGGATTATTTACGTTTTGATTCGACAGGTACCCGTATGATGATCAAAAGTATATGGAACATCGGTAAGAAAAAGTCTGCAAGAGCCGGAAATAGACAAACAATAACTCTTTAGGTGCCAACTAAGTATTGAAACCACACACCCTGGTTGTTTCACCCCTAAAAGTATGCATTTCCTGTTCCAAGCAAAACCTTCGTGCATTATTCATTTTCAGAAATTTGACAATCCAGAAAATGAGCGAAAGGCAGGGTATACATACATGTATATATGTAGTTAATATTAAAATAAGTTGTTAATGGTGAGGTAAACTTTTTTTGAGAAACATGGGGTAATTAAATGCCATACTACTTTTGTCGCAAGAACTGAACTGCAGCAAAAAATACTTAAGGAATCTGATTGGAACCTTATTAGGCAGACTGTTGAGAAATGGTCTATTTGAATAGACATGTTGCTGTAAATTTACCAAATTGGATCCAATTACCGAATAAAGCCTGAAAATGGTCAATTAGCTTGTTTATCTGGTTTTTTTTTTTTTTGTTTTGTATTTTTTTTTTTTGGGGGGGGGAGTGGGGGTGAGGGTTGGGCATGTTAGGTCAAGGCGCTTATTGGAACATGAATTTAAGCACCTTGTGTAACTGATGCTACCCACATCATCTAATTGCAAATTTTAAGACGTCTGCTGTGTCATCTGTTGATGACTTGAAATGCTGTTGTGGCAAGTAGTGTAGGCACAGATAAGACTGCCTTTTAGTCCACACTGTTTATCTGGAAGTATGGAACTCAACACAGCAGACAACAACAACTGGGTAATATATTCTATTGCATACAAATAACTAAGTACCATTATTCATTTATATTCACATTTCAAGTAAAAGAAACCACTCAGGCCAACAAAGAATATGACATTTTCGGGCCATTTTGAGTCCGATTCGGTAAGTTTACAGACCCCCCCCCCACCATATCTAAATCCTTGTCAATACAAATGCTGTAGTAGACTTAGAGATAATGTTATTTTGAACTAAAAGTAATGAGCTTTCGACAGACTTTGTTGTTCCTTTTTTTATCCCTTACTGTGGCGCAGGACGATAGTCCTAGCCTACGCATGTGAATGACATGGTCACTTGTCTGACCGCCACAATATACGTTGGACGTATGTAACAACAACAGCCGGGAAATATATTATAATGCCTACCAAATAACTCGAAACCACTATATTCGTTCATTTCCACCTTTCTAGTAAAATAAACCACTCAGATCAACAAACACAAAAACATGGCATTTTTGGGCTTGATTGGGTCCGATTCAGTAATTGGGCCAGAATCGGTAAGTTACGGACCCTCCAAATCTAAATCAATTTCAAAACTTTTTTTTCATAACATAGACTTAATGATAATGTTTATTTTGAGATAAAACCAATGAACTTTTGACAGACTTTGTCATTCCTTTCTATGTCCCTTCCTGTGGTGCAGGATGATAGCCTATGCACGCTAAAAATCACTTGGAATTCGTTAACCCCCCCCCACCCCAAACAATATTTCCCTACCCACAGGCTCAGAATCAAGACCCCTCTCAAACACTTGAAAAGTCAAGTGATCGGCCAAGAAATCTGCTTAAATGTCTATACAAATGCATCTTTCGAGTGATGCACACTGTTGTCGTTGCAATTTGAACAGAAAAAATGTTATCGCCGCTTCTAAAATGAGCACCACAACTTAAAAAGTTTTGACCTTTCTCTGTCGACAGAATCGACAGAGATAAACCAGTAATGATCTTCGCTGAAACACTCTTGTTGTTTTTGTGGAAAATAAGCGAGACTGAAAAACCCAGCTGACAGCAGCCATCTTTGTTTTTTTTATCGGGTCATTAGGGTCAGTCTTATTACCCCAGGACACCCAAGGATACCCAATGATACCCCAGGACACATGAATACACTCAAAGATACCTTTATTCGATCATTTTTATTATGTTTTTTAAATCAAATTAGGTTTATTTTCATTGAATGTGTCATAAAATCAAATATTACCATTAAAAAAAATGAGTATGTTTTGTCTGAGTATGAATAGCCAAGAGATTACCCCAGGACATCTCAACATACCATAGGACACGCAGGATACCTAAAGGATAACTCAGTATAACTTTATTTGTATATTTAAATATAATTTGATCAATTTTAGATTTATGTTTATTAAATACATTATGTAATCGAGTTCTACCATTCAAAAAATTGAGTATGACTGTCCCAGATGGTTCCACCAGGACACCTCACTATATACCTAGACACTTCAGTACCCCCAAGAACTCCATATTATATAATTATTTGCTTGTTTGGCCCAATGTTTGATGATTAATTGCTTCTATCTTAAAGTTTGAATCTCCATCTAGGTATCTAGAAGCAAATCTGAGAGAGTCCTGGGGTCGAGCCTGGGGTGTCTTTTCAGCAGTATACATACCACTTATGCTGCTTGATTCAGACTTTAATGATATCATATAAATGATAATTTATATAATATTTGGGGTCAATAATATTTTTTTTGGTATAAACTTACATAGTTTTACCAAAGAGCAATTAAATAATGCATATTTGGACGTCTTGGGGGGTCCTGGGGTGTCCTAGGGTATCCTGGGGTATTAAGACTGACCGACCACATTATCTTCCAATAGGTGGACATGCACAGAAAAGGTATCGGGTATGAAAGCCATGACCGGCCCGATCTGCCGTGCCAGAAATCTATTTTTATATACAAAAAACATTATTACGTACCTTTTTATTTTGCAAATGAGAAAATATTTTATGCAGAGGATAGAGCAAAAATGAATAGAGAATTGAACCTCTTTGTTCTGTGGATTATTGGATTTCTGGCGCGGCAAATCGGACACGGCAGCACCATGCGGTCACGGCTTTCATAACCATCATATCACGTGTCAACTTTGACCCTTGCAAGTGACGTATGACCGCGCGACATATGGAAATACACCTTACGACCAATCGTTGCAGCCTTTCTTGGTAGAAGTTGGGAGAATATGAAAACATAGATCGATATCATCCATTATCATTAGTTGATAAAGAAGGCGTTACCCTGTCAAAATTGATGGGAGATTATGGAATCTAAAACTGAATTGTATCGAAAACCTCAAAAACGAAATAAAAGTAAAAGAAGGTTAGATCGAAGTTATCAATGGGGGCAATATCTGAATAACTCGGTGTAGAAAAAATGCTGGTAAAATATACCGTTTCCGAGTTTTTGAGCGCAAAGGGCTCCTTTAGTAGTATAGAAATTGTTGGAAAACGTCCGTTGAAAAGTGCAGAAATACGGACGTATATAAAAGGCCGCAATGCACCGAAGATTGAACCAAAAACTATCCATAATGAAATATGCAAAATTTATGGAGATAATTACATTTCTTATAGGCTAATTAATAACTTGATTAGGAAATTTAGTTGTGGCATAGACTCTGTTCAAGATGTCTCTAGGTCTGGCAGACCACGTACAGCAGTGACCCCGAAAAACATGTCAAAGTAAGTAAGGGCTCAAAGATCAAGAATCGATACAATCAAGTACCACACCTGACCCAGGATACCAATGGGAAAGTGACAAACTCACAGTTAGACACCACAAACGAGCGCCAAGAGGTCAGCCCTTTCCCAGCAGGTGACCACAAAGCACATATAAACAGACGCGCACAAAGACATAGCAAACACAAGACAGAACAAAAACATAAAAGATCCACAAAAGAAGTACCGCCTTGGAACGGTCAGTAAAATATTTTACTGGAGGGGCTTAAACCGGTTTAACGGCGCCAACCTCACCCTTAATTCAGATGTGGATCAAGACAAATAGTTATTTGGTTTGCATGAAAGACCCCTAACTTATCAATGCATCATCTCCCAGAACATATAAATCAAGATATAACAAGGAGATAAAGCAAAGATAAGGACTCAACAGTAAATAAAACTGAATACCAGAGCAAAAGAAATCCAACAGGTAAACCCCGGTGGGCCCGACAAACAGCCAAAGCATCAGGCCCCTATCATCTCATCAATAGATAGGTCTTTAAGTCTTAACCATCAAATAGTCTAAAGTCCGACCCACAGCCGTTCAATTTAAGAGGAAAGCAAAGTTGCCAACCGTGATTGGGTTGACCACCAAGCATGCAGTTTGTTGCAATACATTAATGTTATTGCCAATCTTTTTATTATGGGAAATTATTTTATTTTTTTTTTAGATTCTGATGCTAGGTATACATCCTACGAGACAGCTCGAATGACTGGTTTTTTGGAAGCATCTACGCGTACAATTCTGAAAAAGAAGCTTGGTCTAACACGTAAAGTTGCTCGATGGATACCTAATATACTCACAAACAAGCAAAATGCAGCACGTTTGAAGATGGCCCAAAACTTACTGAAAATGTATCCTAAATTTGATAAAAAAAATCGTAAATATAGTGACAGGAGATGAAACATGGGTTCACTTTTTTGAACCCCAAAGGAAAATGGATAATAAGATATGGGCCACAAGATATGCTTGAAGACCAATTGTTGTCATAATGCAGTGGCCTCAGCTGTTTATCAGTGTCTGAAATGTATCCCTAAAACGGACTATGAAAATGCTTTCCAGAAGTGGTTGAAAAGATTGAAATTATGTGTATCTCACAATTGGGAGTATTTTGAAGGAAAGAAAAAGAAATAATGAAAGTTGTGCATTTAGTTTAGTTTTTCTTGGCCATTGGACAAAAATTTATACGCTTCCCTCTTATTACAAGCTGGAGCAGTGTCTATGGAGATAGAGGCAATAAAATAAATGTCACCTCATCTCCAACCACCATTTCAGGCAACGGCATAGTGGAAATAGGTTCAGTTGCAGACTTCTATATGATGCGCTGATACTGAGATATTTCGATCACGCTTATTTGATTCTGCCTGTTTCCTACGAAATATACACCATCTTTACTAAGTAGGATTGTCAATGGTTGTATTTGGATGATAAGCAGGCATATATGATGTTGGAGAGCATTCTTACTGCTGTTTCCTGTTGGATAAGACCAAATTTCTGAAGGCTTCATGAACAGAGGCTTCTGCGTTACTGAAAGCCTGCGGACATAATATTTACCTTGCCTGACCTCGATCCAGTTATATCAGCACCAGAAAATGCATGCATTCTGATAATAGTTCTGTTTGTGATCGCTTAGGTGCTAACTTCTATTGTCCCTCTCCTCTATGTGTAATAAAGACTGTATTTTCTGGTGGCTTGTCTCTGTGAACAATGCATAGAATAAAGACGTTGGTATCAGCTGAATGAGCATCTCATTTTCCATCACAGTACTTTCACAAAGACAAGCTCAGTTCGGCCCAAGCCGTTGACATGATGCGCAAAGCTTTGCTTAGTGCCCAGTCTTCTTGTTCCAGTTTCAGTTTTGAGAAAGCTTTCCACATCATATCTACCAAGAATTAAAGCTTTTCTTCATAACGGTTAAATCACCTTCTGATAAAAGTGAACTTAAAGATCTTCGTATGTCTTGACTTACTTTGACTTACCTAAATCTTGAACTTCATGTATAAACATAGCACCCACAACTGCAGTCCTGCCTGCTTCGCTTGCTAAGTATATTTGCTAAGTATATTTGACCATGATATGTGCAGTAAATGTTATTTTGGCAAACCCAACCCTTTCCTTTATGCTGAACACCATAAGTAATCATTGTCTTAAATATGAACAGCCTCCATCAAAACATGAAAGAGGTGTTCGTGTTACAAGTCATCAGACAGGTTTTAAGTATATTTGACCTTGACGTTTGTCTCTGAGATTATACCAGTGATCTGAAACGTTTGTTGTCTTCTCACACCATTAGCAATCATTGTGCTAAATGCAAACACCCTCAGGCAAAAAAAAAAAAAAAGTAAGTGAGTATGATCAGGAAATACCACAATCACAAACTGCAGACAACCCCGTGGCAGCGCGAGGAATAGCCGTTCAACCATCACGAGACACCAGGAAGACAAATTAAGCAAAGCAATCAGCTCTCTCTTCCCCATCAAGATGATTGCAATACTAGAACGGACACAAAGTAACGCACATCAAAACAAATAACAATTACAGACTCCCACAATGGGAGTAACAATAAACAAAAAGTCAACAACAACAGAACCACCGCCTTAGAATGGACAGCAGCCTAAGCCACCGGGGGGCTTAAATGCATTTTACAAGTACCAAATCTTCGCCCTAGATTCTGCTGTTGTAGAATTACAAGAAATGTTCAGCTCGCATGGAGGCCATCTAACTAATGCAATGTATCATCATGGAAAACACTCTAATCAAATTAACACTCCATGATGAAACAAAGAAAAGGGCTCATGACTCACAGATAGTCAGAGCTAAAGAAAACCTCAAGTTGAGCCACGGTGGGTCCAGCTACAGATAAGCATCAGGCACCAACCCACCGATTAAAGCTTTACGTCAGAGCCGTCATAGAGTCTGAGGCCTGACCCACCGTCGTGCAATTAAAGAGGAAACCATAGCTATAAACCGTGATTGGGTTTAAAACTAGGCATGCAGACTGTCGCATGATAACCAAATTATATCCAACCCTTATATAACGTTTTACTATCTTTTTGAATTGATCACTAAAATTAGGTTTTCCAACAATTCGTTTGAATTAATAGACTTAATCACCATAAAATATAGGTTCTGATATGCCTTGTTGCAGAAGAGTTTTTAACCCAATGTTGTATTTAACAATTAACTCTGAGTGTCTGTAGTAGAATTTAGAAAATGCTTTTCGAATTTTATGATATCTATAACCTTGTTTTTATAATTTAGCAGTTAAAAATAAGTTTCTGTTGTTTAAATCATGAAAAGGCAATCTGAAGAACAACTTTTGTAGTCTTCCTGTTCGAACTATATACGAGACTAAAATCTTTCTTGAGATAAGAAGATATGAAGGGGAAAGGAATTGTTTAAACTTGAGACCTTAAATTGTGACCTAGAGCTTTAGCCAGCATTTTGTCATCAAGTCTGCACATCCTGTCATTGAGCCAGACATTACAGCACCATTTGTATAAAAATCATTCCAGTGGTAAAGGTGACAGGGTGCGGAAAAAATGTCCAAACCTGTGATTATCAATTTTGAACTTGACATTGAGTGGTTGAATTATAGGTTTTACAAACAAATTACTGAGGCAGATACTTAACCAAAATTAAAATAGAAATCCACCCATGGTATCAAAGATATGGAGGGGACATGAAATTCAAGGCTCAATCTCATGACCTTCAACTGTGACATTGAACTTGAGTCTATATTGTTGAGTTATTAATTCTGCACACCCTCTCATGAAGTAAAACATCTTATCAAAATTTAATGAAAAGCTTCCAGGGGTAAAAGAGAAATGGAGCATACACGCAATGTAAGACAGAATCTTCATTACCTATAATTGTTACCTTGACATCTAGTCTGTATAGTTGAGTCATAGGTTTTACACATGGTCTCACTAAACATATAGCAAACATTTAACGAAACTCTTTTAAAGGGTTCAGGAAATATGGACATGCAATTTAGTGTAATGGATGAATGAATGGACAGACGAAGGCCAGCCCTATAATCCACCCTCTGCTTCGGGGCAGTAGAACTATGAAAAGGGAGTTCACGTTGTTCACATTTAGAGCTGTTTAAGATCGATTTATACTTAACCTTAGCATTTCATTCCAAGGGCATTACCGTAAGCTGCAACCCTTGTTGTAACATACATACCATAGGTAACCATTGTGTCAAATATGAACACTTTCAGTTAAAGCATGAAAGAGGAGTTTGTGTTGCCAGCCACAAGACAGATTTTAAGCATACTAGAAATTGTGCTTTGACTCCAATGTACGTAGGTGATCTGATTTGTTATACTTGTTACACCTGTTGGCCACACCGTAAAGTGCAATCTATGGGTTAAGCGACCGAGTTATAGAAATCCTTGTCTATCTACGTTGTTTGGAATCTGTTCACAGTAGCTGATGAGATTACTTTCTCTGGGAGTCGATTCCAAGCATTGATCACACATTAACTGAAATTATTGTATCTATCGTGACTTATAGAGACAGATGTTTTTAGTTCAAAAAGGCTATTTTGGGAATTGTCTTCTAAGCCTTTAAGTATTTTGAATGATTCAATAAGGTATCCACGATGTCTTCTAAGCTCTTAAGTGCTAAGATTTAAATACTTGAGTCTTTCATGATATTACAAATGAGCTATTTCATGAATAAATTTCGTTGCTCTGTGTTGAACTTGTTAGAGTACTCCTATATCTTTTATAATTTTGATGAATTCCATGCTTGTATGAAATATTCTAACTTCGGTCTCACAAGGCTTTAGTAAAGTCTGCCAATGGTGTTTTCATCTCTTGATATTATAAGGCGTTTAAGTATTCGTAATGTCATATTGGTTTTCTTAACTGCACTAACACATTGTTTTGAAGGCTCCAAGTCAGTCTCTTCTGTAATAGATTGTAAAATGTCACCATTTATACTATAATCACAATATGCATTGTTCTGTCCTATATGGAGCACTTTACATTTCTTCACCTTAAAACGCATATGCTAGTCTTTGGACCATTGACATAAATTGTTTATATCTTGCTGAAGTATATCAATATCCTCTGCTGTTGGGACAGATCGGTAAACTTTACAATCATCTGCAGCTTTCTAGATGTGGCTGGATAGTACTGTATCAATGTCAGTTACAAAAATAGAAAAGTATCGGACAGAGGACCAAGCCTTAGGACACGCCTGATAAAACATCCTTTTATCTTGAAAAATTGCTTTTCAATCCAAGCTGCTACATTGTACTTATTCCACGAGATTCACTGTTGTTCAGAGTACTTGAATAGGTAAAAAATAATTAAAAAAACAGCAGGGATTTTCCCATCTGTTGAAATGAGAGTAAAACCACACAGAAGGAACTCCTCAAGGGGGGGGGGTTAAAATTATTTTTATGACCATTATAACTGAGAAAATCTAAATTCCATAAGCTCTAACTGAAAAACTAATCTCACTTATTAAAACATAGATTTTTTAGGCGAATCCCCCGCAGGGGTTTTCACCACAGGTAATTTTTGTTTTTGCTTAACAGGCATCAAAAGATGATTAATACTTCAATTCACCTTCTGTTTTGTTTTCTAAAGGAATATTATGGGGGGGGGAACTTTTTTACTTTTTGAAAAACACCGCATGGTTGTTCACCTTCAGTCTGAAATTGGAGTAAAACCCCTGCTGGAGAAACCAAAGTTTGGAATTAAACCATAGTATTCATTTTCTACAATCATTACAACCTAACACACTTATTTCTTGGGCAAGGTTTGATTTTTGTAGAAAACCCGCAGGTTTTTTACCCATACTTAAATGAAGGGGAAAACCCAGTGCAGGGTGTCAAAACACTGCAGAGTTTTCTAAAAGCATGCATGTTTGTTTACTTTATAGCTATGGTTTCCTCTTTAATTGCACGACGGTGGGTCAGGCCTCAGACTCTATGACGGCTCTGGCGTAAAGCTTTAATCATCTGTGGGTTGGTGCCTGATGCTTATCTGTAGCTGGACCCACCGTGGCTCAACATGAGGTTTTTTTAGCTCTGACTATCTGTGAGTCATGGGCCCTTTTCTTTGTTTCATCATGGTGTGTTAATTTGACTAGAGTGTTTCTCCATGATGATACATTACATTAGTTAGATGGCCTACATGCGAGCTGAACATTTCTTGTCTTACAACAACTGCAGAATCTTGGGCGAAGATTTGGTACTTGTAAAATGCATTTCAGCCCCCATTGGCTTAGGCTGCTGGCCATTCTAAGCGGTGGTTCTGTTGTTGTTGACTTTTTGTTTATTGTTACTCCCATTGTGGGAGTCTGTAATTGTTCTATTTTTTGCTGTTCGTTACTTTATGTCTATTCTAGTATTGCAAACATCTTGATGGGGAAGTGAGAGCTGGTTGCTTTGCTTAGTTTGTCTTCCTGGTGTCTCGTGGTGGTTGGGCGGCTCTTCCTCGCGGTACCGTGGGGTTGTCTGCGGTTTGTGATTGGGGTGTTTCCTGATCGTACTCGCTTACTATTTTTAGTAAGCATGTGAGATTTTGTACCCATGGCATTGTCATTCGCTGTTCGCATACACAAAGTGTAACTTAGTTGATTAATTTTCTAAGTTCGTGTTGTGTTTTTCGGTTCTCTTTTGAAATTTTCTAACTTCTAATTATCAGCATTTATATGGTCAAACACATCTATGAAATAGTCTCCAATGGTCACAAAATTTCCAGAACAAATCCGTTCAGAATGGGAACAGCACCATCCAGTACAGCGGCTGTCGTCACCCAGGGCCCTGATTGTCAAGATCCACAGGTAAAATACAGTCCAAGATCTCAATATTGTTTGCTTTGTGATAGCTTTCCATCCAATTAAACAGGGGATGAAAGGTGAAGCTTTCGTGTAAGAACACATAGTCGTTGATGATCTGGAGACAGGAAGATTAACTAGTCCAAATCTAGTAGCATACCAATGTCTTCCAAGAAAGGATTCCCCAACTAGTTATATGCACCCACTTACATCGGATTTGTAGAAGTAAGGTTCCCATTAGACCCATTTATCTGTTTCTAAGGTCTGATTCCCAAAACTGCTAATCACGTTAACCTATTACGTAAAGCTTTCGTGAAGGATGATGTTGAGTGAGCGCGAAGCTGGAAAAGGATGACAGTTGGTTCCAAAAGCAGAAACATGCATAACTTCATCATTTGGTAGCGAGATCTTCGAATCCACTGTTATGTGAACTGCTTTTAGCTGATTTAAACTGAAAATCAGTAAACACCACGTGGTAACAGTCATTTTTCATTTTTTATATTACATTATCAATCATCAACATGCTTCTAGTTTTTTCCTAAATGCTATTAAATGTGCAGTGTTTTGTTATATAATATAATATTTGACATTTGAAAGGTATCCAAAAAAGCAAACATGATTCAAGAAATGAGTTCAGTGACCTCAAAATGTCTAGAAGACATGCATCATCATAATTTATATGACAAAAAGTTGCTGGGCGTTGGGTCTGACATGCTTCCAATATGGCTAATGATGGCCATCTTAGATTTTAAGATACAGCAAGTGTCTTTGCATATTTCATTTCCTATGGTCCTGCGGATCTTCTCTTGCATCTTGATTTGAAGTGAAAAGTTACTTAGCACTTCTACTAAAATCTTAAACATTTCTGTTATTGATGTGTATTTTTTAACATGCACTAGAAAAGGACGCGCGCATGCGCGGGCAGAGTTTTTTTAACAAACAGTAAAAAAAGTTATACGCTCAGCTGAGCATGGCATATGTCCTCATTATAGGTAGCGCAGTGGCTTAGTGGTAGAGTGCTTGACTCGAGACCGAAGGGCCGCGGGTTCGAGCCTCACCGGCGTCACTGCGTTGTGGTCCTTGAGTAAGACACATTTATCCTAGCTTAGTACTGGCTCAACCCAGGAAGACACGTCCCTATATAACTGAAAGATTGTTGATGGGACGTAAAGAATCGAATCAAACAAACAAATATGTCCTCAGCAACATTAAAATGGACGCATTAGGTAGACATTTAATATCTAAGACCAGGGTAAATATTAATGGAATTCTGACATGAGTCAAGGGCCACCTCAAACATTGTTACCTCAAACATAAGGTCAAAATGTCAAATTGTATCCAAATATTACAACAACTCTTTAAAAAATTTCTGTTTAAATGTGGTAAATCATCTTTTTATGTAAATGTCAAAAGCAATCTATCAGAGAATACAAAATCAGAATTCTAGACATTTAAGCAAAATAATTCGTAATTAACATACTGTTTAGACAAATTCTAAGTTTTTTCAAAGATTTTGTGAGCAAATAAGGATGTGTGTGTGTGTGTGTGTGTGTGTGTGTGTTTTACACAGGTTGTCACAAATTATAGGTTTTCATGTTAAGAGATTTCACACACACACACACACACACACACACACACACACACACACACACACACACACACACACACACACACACACACACACACACACACACACATTAAAATGTTTTTATCCTAGTTAACAATTGTTGTGTCTCATGATTAATAACAATTATCATGTTTTGTGGTTTAATCAGCCGTTGCATGTATCAACACAATATATATATATATATATATATATATATATATATATATATATATATATATATATATATATATATATATATATATTGTTAGCGACGTCGCATGGAAACGACGTTATGAACTATAAATAGAATATCTAAATATATCACAATATCACATTTCTCCTATGTTTTAAAAGTCAAAGCTCTTGTATTATTAGTTAAGATAAAATTGTTTTAAAGCTCTTGTATTATTAAGTTAAAATAAATTGGTTTAACGGATATATTTGAAGTGTTAAACGTTTCTAAATTTCCTCTTTAAAATAGTTACACAGTAATTAGGATTTGCAAGTAAATGTGCTCTTTTAAAGAGCTGTTTTAACAATATAGTCTTTGAATTTTTCTGGCAATCGTCGCGGTTCGTTTCGGTAGTTCCCTCCTCTGTGTTTCTTCCTGCTGACGTGTCTGCCTCCTTGGTTGGTGGTTGTTTATTTCTGATTCAGAGTCTTCTCCCCTTTGTTCGTTGTGTTCCTGTCTTGTCATTTCTTCCTCATTTCGGTTTTGAGTTGATGGTTGATCGCTGCAACCAGAGCTTAGTAATCTCTCTCTCCAATTTTCATTCTTGGCGTCATAAAAGAATCTGAACTTGGAAGCATCTCTATTTATGGTTCGCCCATCTGACTTGCGTCTTGCTGTTATTCTTGAACCATGTATTCCATTGATTATGTAAAATTCCTTTTCATGGTATGTGGACATTTGTTGATTTTCTTTTTTTTCAAGAGACCTTTGTCCCCTTTTTTAAAGCGGTGCTTTTTACATTTTGGATGTCTTTGTTGCTTTTCTCACTTGCTCTTGTATTCTTTATCCCATTTTGTTATTTCCTGCTCCATTTTGTAGAGTTTCTTGTTCTCTGAAAAGTGTTCGTAGTCCAATTTTGTGCGTACTAGACTTCGAGCTAAAAAAGGTCCTGCTCCCCCCCCCCCTAGTGAATTTTGCAGACATATCCTATCTTGAAGAAAATTTCAAGCCGCATCTTTTAAGAGATGTTTGCACTCTGTGCTCTGGGGCGTTAGTCTCTGACAGCCTGTTACATATGTCACTGTAACAAACTAAGGAAAAAATCAAAATGAAAGTTTGAGCTACAGAAAGAAGACATTAAACCATCTAATTAATCAAATTTCTTATGTAGTTTGCAAGCTGGATGCCTAAGCTACATAAAAGCAGCATTTTAAACAAAATTACAGCCTTCATTGGTGTTATATGCGTTACATAGATTAAATTTCCCGTTGAAAGTTGAAATCGTGACTAACATCATTCATTTTACAGACGATTTGTGCATTTTTACAAGTGTTTTTAATCTTAGTATACTAAACTACTCATTTGACTAATAGAAAAAACAAAGATTGCTTTTCTATCTCAAATACATTGTTTTATATGAGCTATTAAACAACCCTACCCCCAATTTTAAGTATCCAATTTTGGTATCTATTATTGAAGAAAAATATATGAAAATATTTGACGCTCGTGGATATCTCATATTTTTGGCACTGTCTTGCTAAAGCAATAAAAAATAATACATTTGCAAGTTTGACATCAGGTCAGAGCACTTATTAAAGTATGTAACGTATGTAACATGTCATAATGAATGAGCTAGGAAATTTTCTTGGAAGTAAGAGATGATATTTCAGAAAAATACCTTTTTTCACATGTTTTCCTATTAATCTCTAGCCTCTGGTGCCCGTAGTCTTAGTAATTACAGTCATTGCTGATAACAAGCCCATGGAATTGTGTTACCTTTGTTATATATAACCATTTAATCACATATTTCCTAATGACTATAATATTAAAATATATAGACATATAGATAGAAAATAATAGTTCTCATTTAAATGACACAATTTAATAAATATTCTTATTAAATAAGATTATTCAAAAACAATCTTTATTCAAGTCACCCTCACAATGACTATCATTGTGTCTGCTTCTATTGCAAAATAATCACCCATTTCATCACAACCAGTAGAATCATGGCATTGTATAAGGACTGCAAACTGAGTACAATCCTGTTCCTCTCCACCCCTTTGGAAATTGTGCAGACATATTCTACCTTAAAGAACAATTCAAGCTGCATCAAATAAGAGATGTTTGCACTCTATTAACTAGGGGGTTAGCCTGTAATGGTATGATACGTATGTTACCATATCAATTTACGAATAGATGAATTGAAAAGCTGAGAAACAGAAAGAAGACATAAAACTATCTATTTATTTGAATTATCCATGTAGTTTGCATGCTGAATACCTTTGATACATAAGAAAAGTTTTTTTTAACAAATATACAGCTTCCTATGGTGTTATATGTGTTAAATTAATTAAGATTACTTTTTAAAATTGGTTATTGTGACAAACATCACTTATAAGCATTTCGTGTGATCCTCCTCTTTAGCCATCAAAAGACTTAATTTTCTTTGTATGTGTGGCCAGTGCCAGCGTCAAACATTTGACTCCGCCAAACTTGAATCCTTAGCATTCTTAAAAAGCAGAAACAGCATGTCAGTGTCATGGGATCAAACACCTAATTAAATATGGGTTTAATGCCATTTCACATATATGCATACAATGGAGTATGACTCTGGCATATATCTCTTCCTGTGAAGTGGCAAGAGCAATCTAACTGCAGCTGCCTCTGCATCCGTGCTAGTCAAATGATAACTTTGCTCTGATTTTGCAAAATCTATGTCTCTACCGTGTACCTCTAAGATACTTTAAGATTTCTGACATTGGCCAAACAGAAATTTGATAGGCTGCTTTTTGCATCATTTGCCATGGACCCTATCCAGTCTTTTGGTGCTTAAGTCCTCAGGTCTTAGATCAATAGTATTTTGCTGCGCCCAAAGAACTTTATAAGTTTTCTTTAGTTACAATGTTGACTCTTGATGGTTTTGGAAGACCGTCTGAAACAAATTCTGTTACACCTTGAAAGTTATCTGGTATAAGAGAAAGAATATGAAGTAGGACATTGCCATCAAGTATGTTTGCAGTTGGTTCTTTTTTGATGTCAGTACATTAAACCATGTCTTAAAATAATGTAAAACCTATGATTTCTCAGTTTTTGCAGCCATATCATTAGCTGTTGCATTCATAAGAAGGAAAGTGGACTATAGGTAGAATGGGATAACCAGTGGTTCTATATTATGCTCTATGGAAGATTTATACAGAGTAAACAAGTTGATAAGGTGCCTCATTTCATGATCCATTGAAAACACAGAAATTGAAAACACTTGCCTCTGACTGTGTAATCAAAAAGGATGTTACGACAATGCCCTTGCTCATTTATTATGACGAGTTATATATGTAACATCCTTGAATAAGCGCTCTTATCTTAGAAACTTAGTGAATCATTGAATTGAAAGGGTCTAATTTGCGCTCTGTTCATCCTGCATTTCATTGCTTTACCTGCTGTGATACATCTAGTTCGTTTATTTGAAGGAAAAGAGTTACCTCGGTTTCAGCACTTCAGAAGCCCTTAGACTTCAAATAAATTTTTGAGTGCTTGGGGAAAGATAATAAGTGCAGAGACATTATTAGATGAAAATATGTGGGTTGCATGTATAGAAAGGCTACATTTATAAAAGTTAACCAGCTAAGATATCATTCTTTATCACAGAAATATCAAGGTACATCAGTCCAGGTTCTCATTGCTCTTAATGGCATAGTTTCCTCCTCCTTGTAAAGCTTTAGTCATTCTTCTACTTGCAGAGTATCACTTGAAACGCATACTCAAAGAGCCAACTATTAGGAATTCATATCAGTTTCCGAATGTTCCAAGCCATAAATGGCAAAATTGGAAAGTTGATAATGGCTCATCAATTTTGAGTGGACTGGTGGTAAAATTGAATAACAGTAAATGATTGAAATATTGTGTGATGATTCTACTAGTTGCAAGAAGGCGTGTGATAATAATGATTACCACAGAAGCAGACAACGACAAACGTTTAACATGAGTGTTAAATCGATGAGAAATAGTTTGGACCATTTCATTTATTGTATTTTCTTGTAAAAATGTAAAACTAATTTTTCTATTTGTGGCCCTATATTTAGCATTATATGCACAGTATTAGGAAATGTGTCCAAAAGGTCATTGATGACATCTGTGACACCAGTTCATGGGCTTGATAATCAGAAATGAATATAATTTCTAGTGTTTTGGCACCAAAGACTTAAAAGTACACATTAAGTGTCCTGATCTTTAACTTAATGACATCTTGTAGATATATGAGCAAGACAGACTAAGAAAATGAAAAATATCCACACCCTGTAATCGCTTTCATGTGTTTTACTTAAATGGTAATAACAAAAATCGCTTCTCTGTAAAACTGGGAGTAGGGCTGTGTATTAGCTCCTATAAGACAATATATTTAAGATAGAAAAGCAAACTTGGTTTTTCCTATTCATCAATTGATTATCTGTAAAATCTAATAAAACAGTTTGAAACCAAGTCATAGTAGTTGTTTAACTACATGACGATAGCCACAATTATAGCTTTTAAATTGTAATTAGGTTCATGTAACGCACATAACACCACAGTTAGCCGTATTAAAGTTAAACAGCTTCCATATGTAGTAAAGACATCCAGTATAAAGACTATAAGAATGTCAATTTATTTGATAATTTTAATGTCTTCTTTTGGTAGCTCAAACATTCAAATTTCTTGTTCTCAAATTGATATAGCAACATATGTAACAAGCTGTTACAGGCTAACGCCCTGACTTACAGAGTGCAAACATTTCTTATTAAATGCACCTTGAATGGTTACATAAGATGTAATTTGTCTGCAGAATTCTAAAGGGGATTAGGATGGAGCAGGCCCTTACTCAGCTTGATTTCAAAATACTGTTTGATGATTTTACTTATCACGCTTACATATGTAACGCTCTCTGATCTTTAAAACTTGATGTCAACTAGCAGATCTATAAGTCTTTATCATAGGAGCCAGTTTAAAATCCCTAAACAATGTAAGATATCCTACAGCTGCGAGTTTTTTTCACAATTTTAGCTCAAACTTTCAAAGTAAGAAAGGTTGCAAAGATCAGGAATCGATACAATCAAGTACCACACCTGACCCAGGATACCAATGGGAAAGTGACAAACTCACAGAAGACACCACAAACGAGAGCCAAGAGGTCAGCCCTTTCCCAGCAGGTGACCACGAAGCACATATAAACAGACGCGCACAAAACATAGCATACACAAGACAGAACAAAAACATAAAAGCTACATTTCCTTTATTTGATATAGTAACGCATGTAACACGCTGTTTCAGACTAACGCCCCAACATAGAGTGTGCAAACATCCCTTATTTGATGCAGCTTGAGTTGTACTATAAGAAGGAATATGTCTGCAAAATTCCCTCGAGGAGATTAAAACATTTTTAGGCATATCTTACGTAAAGACAATGAGCTTGCCCATTTATTACATCAGGTAACATATGTTACAGCCTCTGATATTAAAAATTTTGCAACAAACTTGCAGATTTATGAGTCTTTTCATATAAGCAAATAAATCCCAAACAATGAAACACATTCATCAACTGCAAATATTTTTAACTAGTTTTACTTTAGTTTTAATACCAAACATTTCACCTTAAAACTGGGTAGGGGTAGGGTTGTTTAATTGCTTATTTCAGCAAAAAATATTTAAGCTAGGGAAACAAATTTTAATTTTTCTGTTAGCCAATTGCATAAGCTAGTCAGACATGGTTGCAAACATTTTACAAAACTCACAGAGAGATTGTGAATGTAAATGATGTTAGCCACACTTGCAAATTTTAATGGGTTATCTGATTTATGTAACGCATATGACACCTTAGGATGCCGCAATTTTGTTCAAATGGCTGTCATACATAGTTAAGATATCCAGTATGCAGACTATATGAATGATTTTTAAAAATAAATATTTTAATGTTTTTAATTTGTAGCCCAAACTTTCAATTTACTTTTTCTTAGTTTGATTAAGTAACGTATGTTACAGGCCCTTACAGACTAACACCCAGGAGCACAGAGTGCAAACATCTCTTAAAAGACTCGGCTTTCAATTCTCTACAAGATAGGATATGTCTGCAAAATTCCCTGGGGGGGGGGGGGCAAACCCATTCTCAGCCATCCGTCTATACATTTCTTTTCATCAATGCTTCATATGGGGTATATCCTGTTGCTGGATGTGGCGTTGATCTATAGCCCATTAACATATATTGAACTGAAAAAGAGCTTGTCCTACCATCGCTATGTGCAATCTGTTCGGTTTTGATTAACACTTTCATAAAGCTTTCCGCCTCTCCATTCGCTCTTGGATGTTCTGGGGTTATTCTGTGGTGATGGAATCCCATTTCTTTGGCAAATTCAGCGAATTCTGCTGACTGGAATGGTGGTCCATTATCAGATTCCAGTCTTTCTGGTATCCCATGCGTTGCAAATATTTTACGCAGTCTGTCACAAGTTGTTCGACATGAGGTAGATGTTGTTTGCTCAACTACTGGAAATCGTGTTCTTTTATCAATCACCACTAGGTTGTAGTGACCATCTGGATATGCCCCCCCCCCCCAAAGTCAACTGCCAGTGTGTGCCATGCTATTTCTGGTATTTCAGATGGCTTAATAGGTTCCTGTTTATTATCTGTATTTGAAATCTGGCACTGATAGCATCTTGTTACCATATCTTCCACCATGCTGTTTAGTCTCGGAAACCAGTATTTTGCTCTTAACATCTGTTTTGTTCTTGTCATGCCGAAATGTCCCATACTGTGTGCTGCTGCTATGACCTGCTTTTGCAATTCCTCTGGTATTACTATTTGCCTGTTGCGCAAGAGCAATCCTTTGGCCCTAAACAATTCATGTCTTACCAAGTAGTAAGGCTTTAACTCTGGTCTGTTCTTATGTTGTTCCCAATCATTTCGCTTCATTCTTTTGCGAACATCCTGGAGAATTTTGTCTTTCAAAGTGGCTTCATGTATACTTCTTTAGACTACTCCATGTTCATTGTTGACTAAAATCTTAATCATCATTTCCATATCATCTGTTTCTGCTTTAGGAAGAGGATGCCGCGAAAGGTAGTCCATTGGATCAGCTGCGTCTTTGCCAGGTTTATATACCAGTTCGTAATCAACATCTTGCATCTCCATAATCCATTTTTCAATCCTTGGAGGGAGTTTAGAGCACGGCTTGTTAAACATAGGAATAAGAGGCTTATGAGATGTGATTATCTTGAACTTTGGTGCACCCAGTAGGTACATGCTAAATCTAGTTTTCGCCCATTTTACAGCTAATGCATCTTTTTTCTGTTTGGCTGTATCGCTGTGCTGCTGAGGTCATCGACCTGCTGATGTAGTGCACAGGCTGCAGTCCCTTGCTTTTTCTTTGGAATAGTCCAGCAGACAACCCTTCATGGAAGCTTGCCTCAGTCCGTACTACTATTGGTTTCTTTGGATCAAAGTAGACCATTGTGTCGTCATTTGTGATGCTGTCTTTAAGCCATTTGAATGCTTGATCTTCGCCATGGCACCATTCAAAGAGAACATCTTGCCAAGTTAGCCGTCTCAGTGGTGCTGTCAATATCTTATATTGTGAGATAAACTTTGAAAGATAACCAATCATGCCTAAAAAGCTCCTAACCTCTTCTCTGTTCTTGGTGGTTTACATTCTTTAACCGCTCTCACCTTCTCTGGTGCTGGTTTAAGTCCACCACTAGTGAATTTATAACCATAAACTCCAATTCACTTACCCCAAATTGGCATTTTTCTCTATTTGGCGTAATACCAAAATCGCTGGCACGCTGCAAGACTTTCTCTAGGGTTTCATTGTGGTCTTCTAGTGTGGCTCCCCCAATCAGTATGTCATCTCGTTGGAAGCAATTTGGAATGTCCCCAAAAATCCTAAACATTGCTTGATCAAAAAGATCTTGAGATGATTTCGCTCCAAATATCAGTCTTTTAGGTCTCATATTTCCCCAAGGCGTACTGAAGGTGGCTACAGCTCTAGATTCTGGATGCAGAATAAGCTTGTGATATCCTTGCTTAAGGTCCATCTTAGAAAATACCTTGCAATCATGAAATTTGCAGGTAAAGTCCTCAACTACAGGTGCTTGAAGAATTCTGTTTCTTTCCATGTATTTGTTTGGGACACGCAAGCCGACACTAGCCCTGATCATATGAGGCTCTAGATTGTCCTTTTTAACAGTAGAATATATTGGCTTTGGTTTAACAACCAGTGGAGAACACCATGTTACTGGCTCACCTGGTTCGACTTTTTCAAATATTTCTTCTTTGATACATTCGTCTAGCCATTTCTTTAACGATTCTTTAAGATAATAAGGAACAGGCCTTGGTTTCTGTGCAATGGGTGCAGCCTCTGATTTCATAGAAAATTTAACAAGAAATTCTTCACCATTCTTCTTGTCATAAATTTTTCCTATTCCTTTGAAGACCTGATCATGTCTCTGAAGTATCGCCTCCACATCCGACCTTCCCCTCGCATCAAGAACAGATTTGACATTGTTCTTATACCTTATTCTAAGTACATTTTGATCTTTCAATGTCCCACCAGGCCTTATCTCGACCATGCCAAGTTCTGAGAGTGTCTTCTTCCCTAGCAGGGGAGGGGAATTTATCTTTCCTTTTACTACTACAAATGTTGTTTTGGTACCCCTAGTTTGGTTTCTTACTGTCGCTTTGAATTCACCAGATACCTTTAGTTCATTTTGGAGCGTGCTTAATTTGGTGTTACTGGTTTTGAGAGTAATGTCTTCCTGCATTTTACATTTTAGCGCGCCATATTGACGTTCGTCCATTACGTTGACGTCAGCTCCACTATCTGGTTCCACGTGAACGATAACATCATTAACTACAATTGGAACAGTTTTGTCTAGGTCGCTTACCTTGCTTACTTTTATTTTCCCAATCGTCAGATGTCTCACTGATTCATCAATAAAATCAGGATCTTGGTCCAAGTCGCTCTCTGAGTAATCTGTGTCTGAATCGTAGATTGTCCTCTTGACGTCTCTACCATAACGCGGTCTTCGTGATTTGTAACTCTTCTGTATATTTGTTGACTCCTCTTTAGCTGACAAACACACTGTCGAAAAATGATTCGGCTTGCCACATTTGTTGCAAAATTTACCGTATGCAGGGCAAAGTTCCTTTTGTCTGGGATGTGTCCTATCACAGTATTTGCATCGCATGCTTTGCTCCTTGTTCTGCTCCTGTTGTGACACTTTGTTTTTGTTCTTAGCTTTTCTCTTATTTATTTTTGCTACATCTTGCGTCTCAAGCTGACCCATAGCCTTTACTTGTTCTGAGGTATTTTCCAGAAGTTGCGTTTCAGCCAATGTCTGTTGTAGTGTCCATTGTTTATGTAAAACCTGACGGACTAGTTCTGCATTAGTCGTTGTTTGGATTATTTGCTCTAGTATCCTTTCATCGATTTCATGAAAGTCACATTTCAATGCTTTTTCTCTTAGTCGAGCTGCATATGACACAGTATTCTCACCCGCAAACTGTTTGGTTTTCAAAAATAGGTACCTTGCATAATGTACATTTTTCCGTGGTGAAAAATAATTGTTAAGCTTTATTCTTAATTTAACATATACATCACCTTCTTTTGGATCCTGAAGACTTTTTTCCAGGCGCCGTATTTCTACCCCGCCGTAGATGAGCATGGCGTCCTTCATGTCTACCGCATCTCTGATCAGAAAAAAATCGCATTTCTCGTTCTAGCTCGTCCAGCCATTCATCCCATTTCTCTCCCGTTGCTATGTGGTCCTCATCCACAGTAAACGGTTTAATGGTTAAATTGCGTCCTCCTTCAGCCATTTTATCGAACTTAACCTAGGAATTGAGCTAGCAGTAATAGTTCTGATAAACATACAGTCTTTTATTCTCGTCGCCAATGTTGTGTCTCATGATAAATAACAATTATCATGTTTCGTGGTTTAATCAGCCATTGCATGTATCAACACAATATATATATATATAACGTTAGCAACGTTGCATGGAAACGACGTTATGAACTATAAATAGAATATCTAAATATATCACAATATCACAACAATTTATGGTGATTGTTGGTAATGTCCAGGTTGATAGTCAGCATAATGCCTTTGGTGGGACTCTAGTCATGGACCTGAGCTTACATAAGCCCTCTTGTCGTGAGGCACTGCCAAACCAATCTAATAACTGCCCTGTAATTGCCTGAACAGCTGGCGTTTCTGCCAATTGGGTCACCCTCGTTAAATAAAGAATACTTACTTACTTACTTACTTACTTACTTACTTACTTACTTACCATCAGCATTTATATTACCACGTAAACGTTTTGCTATTTCAAAGCCTAAATATGAAATGTACAAATGAAGTTATCAGACTGGTCTTCGCCCAGATGGTCCTGGGTTTGATAGGGGCTTTTGCAGATTATATATGTGTTTAATATTGCCTGATCACTCAGCTGACTCCAGTCCAGATATCATCCAAATGTTAGAATAATGTTTTGTTTACAAAAATTATGTCCCCCAAACCAAATGTGGGGGATATTGGGTTTGGTGTGGATCCTGTCGGTGTCCGCGTCCGCTACTTCTGAACCAGACGGTGGATTCTGACCATACTTCCATAGATGCACTGTTAGGAGGAGAGAAAGAGATGATTATAATTCGGTGACCTTGGCCTTGTTTTCAAAGTCACACCAGTACTTTGAAATGTCAACTTTTTACCAGAATAGGGTTTTCGCATGTGATCTCTTGGAAGGAATAATGGATTCTTACCAAACTATAGATATTGTGTTATTGTGACACAATAAAGAGTTGGTTAGATTGTAGTGACTTTGACCATATTTATAAGGTCATCATCCTATTAAAACTGTAAAATCAGCTTTTCCGCACTCTATCTTTGATTTTTACCAATCTTGTATCGATACAATGATGGAAGAAAGAAAAGAGTTGTTTAGAGTTTGTTGTTTTTGACCATATTTTCAAGGTCACTCCTGGACCAGCACTTTGAAACGTCCAATTATGACCAGATTAATGTTTGAGTTATATCTTGATCGGAGTGATGGATTCTAGCCCAACGTTTATAATTCATCAGTGTGACAAAATATTTATGTGACCTTGACAATAATAAATGATTGAACCTTTTTTGTACTCACCCTATACCATAACAAGAACGATGTTGTTTACGTCGTAGCTTTGCTCGTTTAAATATTTCAATTAATATTTTACTGCATGTTTCTGCCTATGTACTTTATTCTTTGATTTGATTATCTGTCATCAATACCATTTTAAATTCAACGAATTAGCAAAATATGAAGCCAGGCGATGAAAAATGAGCTTTTCCACGAGAAAACCTGTCTTTTGTAGGTTTGGGATAATGCACAAACAAACGTGCATGTTCGGCTACAAAGATTATTATGGGCCTCGACGCGCGAAAACCTGTCTTAGGGGGGTTGCGAACAACAAAGGCGCAGAACAGCTTGCGCATCCGCGCAGACTGATCAGCGCCTTTGTTTTTCACTTATTGGAAAGTACCATATCTATACTTATTACAAGTGAAATTTAGCTTTTCTAGCTAGTCTCTTTAGCTGAGGAGACGTGTTTGAGTCTAGCGTTGTCGGAAAATTTGAAGACAGGTTTTCTCGCGTCACGGCCTATTTATAACTTTGAATTAGGCCTCTATAGCTATTGGAATCTGCAGTAAGCGAATAATTATTGTGCTGACCAGACTGCACGATAGCACAGGTCGGTGCATTTGTTTTTCAAAAACAGGTTTTGTTATGACTATCACAAATAAGCCACGCAAACAGAAAAAAACTCTGATTATAGCATATTTTTACAACAAATTCTCGCTTGCGCAAAGTTTGACCAACGACATTTGTGTTCATTTAATAAAATTGAATAGCTCCCATTGCTTCACCTGCCTTTCAGTCGTTTGAGCATTATTCTTGTTTGAGTCCTTTTCGGGCCACAAGCCTCGAAGACAGAATCAAATGGATACTATTTACTATTTCACTTTATAGACAATCTTATTGCAGTTAATTATACCTTGGTGATCCATTTGAATGTTTTAAACATCAACTATATGATCATATAACTGACTATGTGTAAATACAGCAGCCGTTTTGGACGCCATTTCTCAGCTCGCTCTCACGTTACAAAATTTATTTTGGTTGTCTGATGAACTCCAGACCAAGCCGAACATTTTGGTATGTAACATCTTTTGTTATACTTTTGTTACCACCCTATCATTTTTAGCGTTGATTGCCACCCCACTATTGAATAAAAAGTATATAATAGGTTTAGCTTCTTTATTTAACTAGAACAAAAGCCCCAAGCCTCTCTGCTAAGCAACAAAGGCAAAAATAGATCATTGCTAAACAAGATAAAACACATAACTTCATAACAAATGAGATGTAAAACATATGGCCATGGTAAAACACTTTCTGACTGCATATCCTTTTTCCATGCTCAACTAAACTGGGCATGGAATTTATCATGCTTATAAATGTTAAAATACCATCAATTATTGGCATTTCAACATTCATTTGCAGAATAAATACACCAGCTGAGAGTTTGAAAGCACGATAAGTCTTTATTTTTCACCATTTTACCTTTTGAAATTGAGATTTGAGCATTAAAATGTTTTAACAGTTGGTAACCTCTTTTATTAACTGCATTGTTGCACGTTGACCTACCCACGACATGTGTCTTTATTAGGTCATGATGACGTTGTACTTTTTAATGACGTCGTCAATGACGTTAAATCGACCCGAAAATTGAAAATAACGTCATGATCGCTAGTTTGAAGAGTGAACCAACTTGTAAACTGATATATAGAATACCAGGTTCGCGTCTTTTGATATCAAGTTTACCAGGTTCGGCTTTGAGAACGCATGTTGAATCACTCAGCAAGCCTCGCAATTCAATAAGCATTCTCTAAATATTGCCTGGTAAACATCATATAAAAAACGCTCACCTAGTATTCTCTATATATAACCTTGGGTCCAGGACTTACCATAAAACCAACACACATGATGAGAGCAGCAACATAGAACATAGACAGCAGCCACCTCCAGGAACCGAGGTTATAAAACTTTTTTCATGCTCAACTCAATTGAGCACGAAATTTTAACTGCTCACATAAACTAAGATGCTGACAAGTGACGAAGTTTCTTGCTTTGATCCAGTTCAAGTCAGACTTTTTTATTGGGCCTAGACCTGATTTGGGTCCAAGCTGTTTACAAAGATTATCAGAAGGTTCTGCTGGTGATTTAGCTCCCTTGCATACGTTGTTCAACATAAGTGAATTAGCTCCTTTGTTGCAGGTATATGCTACTTTTTATATAATTTTTGTTGTTAATTTTTGCTGTTATATATTGATACAGCTATTTAATATTAAGCATATTTCCTTTCATAGGGACTGTTTAATATTATCTGATTGGTTGAAAGCTATCTGGGTGGTTGGAAGATATTAATATACATAAATATGTCAGGATAATCTGCGCTGAGAATATGCATGCAGTATTCTTTTATGTAAGTTATATACTTGTTTTATCAAAGGAGAAATAGTTCGCTTGATATTTTAGTTTTAGCAACTTATCTTTTACGAGTAATCTATCGAATTGTTTCCTTTTGCTAAAGATGTTTTTGTTCGTATTCTCAGTAGATAAATCATTATGTTGTGAATATTACCTGAAATGGGTGCACCGTGAGGTGCATACACTTTTGCATGCATCAAACAATTGTTACGTCTGACAGTTATAACTTACATAAATTTTGTTGAAAGTATCAAACAATTAATTCGGATATAGCATTTATAGATTTGCTCAGGGGATACAGCTGACCTACCTTACTAGCACTGAGACAGAAACGTGTTTCAAACCAGGGTTTGAAATGATCATCAAGTTTGGGTTAGTTTTAGAATTGCTCACCGCTATTGTGAAACTGAGGCACCTTCAGCCATCTTGATGGCTTTGTACCATAGTTGATTTCTGTTTTGTTGGGTCCCATGCCGATAATTTGTGTTTATCATGTGTGATCAGGAAAATTGCACAGCCCGCAGATGTGCACTAGAAACAATGTATAATACATGAGTCGGCCTGTCCAGCCGTTACCAGTTAGTGAAAATGCTCATAACACTTGAACCGCATGGTATATTTTGATCAAACAATGCATATGTATGCATATGGTGAATGTAAAGAAGACAAAGATCAGGAATTCATATAATCAAATACAACAACTTAACCCAAGACACGATATGGGAAAGTGAAAAAAAACACAAGAAACCATTACATACAAGAGATTCAATAGGTCAGCCCTTTCCAAGCAGGTGACCACAAGGCTGCAACATGTCAACATTTGTCTAACCATTGGTATGCATAACAGCCGTTTTGATAAACCTGGCTTTTCTGAGCATCAGTACAGCTGGTCGGGGTCATTAAGTGAACATGCTCATAACTCTTGAACCACATGGTATATTTCAATCAAAATGCATACTTCTTTATTTAAACATTGTCCAGCCACTACTATGCAAAACCGTGACGAGGATGCTGGGAGAATTTTAAACGTAGAAATCTGCCAAAAGTCAAACATCTATTTTAGATTGAAAACTATCTTAAAGACTTGGTATCGAAAATGTGCACGACTCACATGTGTGCACTATAATCACTGTGTGAGTCCGTTTGTCAAATCAAATTGCTTTTCTTACATTTCTTTTGGCACCAGATATTGATTAATCTACGTTCACCACGGGTCATGCACATTACAATCAGTTGATTCTTATTCACCAATTACAACACCATTGCTCTAGCTTTAAACCACAAACTTATTAAAACTTGTGGTTCAAATATTTTTATATATGAAAATTTGATTACATAATGAATGAACAAGTATTTAGCTTACGTAAAAATTAAGCACCCAAACTACAACATTGCACGACCCTTGTGTCTGCACAATAATCACCATGTGAGTCCGTCCGTCCATGGTCAATGAGTAAAAAATCTCATACCTCTTGAACCACATGGTATATGTTGATCAATATTTCCATACAAATGCACGTTGTCATTATTTAATCACGGGCATGAGTAACAGCGTTTTTTGATGCACGAGCGTTTGCTGAGCATCAATTCAGCTGGTTAAGGTCAGTTAGTGAAAATGCTCATCACTCTTTAACCCCTTCACTGTCGTATATAAATGCACGCAATACGCCGGGGGAAATACGGCTAGTTTTATGTTATTATGGTGTTACATATAATTTCATACAAAATCATAACCACTGTAGGGATTTACACCAAATGTTTTCCTGCTTGTTTGAGACATTTTGTACAGTGTCTGAAATAATGTTTTCTAGTGATAGCGTGTCAAAAAAAAATCAACAGCAGAAAATACATGAATGTCTACTTTCGTTTACAACATCATTGTTTGGAATGGTTGGGAAACAATGGTTTAAAAATGTGAGAATGACAGGAATTTCCTCCTTTACCATTGCTGATTCCAATTAATATCAATTGTCATCAATATACAAGCCATTTTAACTTCCAAAATAACCTCTACTTCAAAGAAACACAACAGACAAATGCCACAATCGCCTACCATCTATAAAAAACGAGTTATTCATCAAAAGGGCCGTTCTCTCTGTGAAAAGCAAGCTTTAGGACGCAGAGTTATGATATAAATCTTGAAAAGTTAGCTCTTTCATTATAGAGTAGATAAAGATAATTGAGTTCTGTCTCTTGAATATTATCGCGCTAACAACACACATATAAACAACACCGACACTTGGGGTACTGGCGTATAGGAAGCGGTATTCACCGGAGCGTTGCTTGGGGTCAGACAGTGAAGGGGTTAACCACATGGTATGTTTGGATCAAATTTTGCATACTTATTTTATTAACATTGCCAGGCCACTAGTATGCAAAATGGTGATAAGGCTTTGCCAAGCATCATTTTGGTCAGTTGAGGTATTTTAGTGAAAATGCTCATACCTCTTGAACCCACCAAATATTTAGATAAAAGTCTGCATACCTTTACACTTTTTTATAATAGGTAGGGAATATGACAACGCCTGGATTCGAACCACTGTTAAAAGAAAGCCCCTTAGACCAGTGGGACATCACGTATTATATACTACACTAGAGCAATGTACCTGTATACCCTTTACCTGTGCTCCTCCTATCTTCAGAACTTCTCGCCACATAAGTGCTCAATTAATCGGTCCCATTCAACTCGTTTCCAGCCTCTGCTAATTTTTCAGGAAATTGTTTGGATTTTTTCTGCTTGTGAGTGACAAGATCGGTCATTCGCCTTTTAAAAGAGTGAAAAGACAACCTACCTTGATAATCTTGTTTGCTCAGCATTCTCAGTTCTTTGAGGGACTGTAAAAAATTCAAGCTAAAATCTCACTGGCGTCATACGTTACCTGGGGAGTTGGCTGGGGAGTCTGTTACAGAAAAGTCCGCACAGAGATGCATTTTTCTGCATCAGCATAACAGACATAGAGAGGCACATTTAAAGGCGAATGGAGCACCCATTTATTCCATAAAGAGCACAGAAACCGCAAAGTGCTAAATCTTAAAGGTACTATTTTTGTGGGCAAAAAATACAGAAGACTGTAATTGTGTACTAACACCACATAAAAACACAAAAAATGAAACCGCCCGGCCTAATGCTGGTTACTTCCACGGAACATCCACAAAAAGTTTTTTTTTATTATTGTACACAGACTTCGGTTTGCTTGTAGGTGGGTGAAATCTTCAGTTAGCCATAAATTGCAAGACCCACAATGGGTGAGTCCATCTGTCCGTCCACTATCAGTTACTGAAAATGCAAATAACTCTTGAGCCACTGGCATGCGTAACATACTTTTTGTAGAAGGCAGTTCAAACAGGTAATGTAACAGACTTGATTAAATATAAACGTCTTCGTAACAAAGAAAACAATCAAAGAAAACATTCCAAAGAATCATTTTATAACAACTTAAAATTAATTATTACGGATTTCGAAAATAATGACAAAAGGAAATTTTGGAAAGTTATTAGGCATTTTGTCAAAACAACAGTTCATCTTCAGCTATCCCTCCTCTCTCTTCTACCCTTCCTTCAGGCGAAACACAATGAGCATTCACTGATGAAGAAAAAGCAGACTGTCTAAACGATTACTTTGTCTTTATTTCTACTGTTAATGAGGAAAACACTGTACTACCTCTTTTTGAAAAACTTACAAACAATTCACTATCAACAATGAACTGCACTGAAAATGAGATTGAAAATCTAATAAAGGTGTGGTACTTGATTGTATCGATTCCTGATCTTTGCACCCTTACTTACTTTGAATATAAACAAGGCGAGTGGCGATGACGGAATAAGTCATAGGAAGCTTAAAGGAGTCTCTAAATCTATCTCAAAACCCCTTTCTATTCTTATGAACAGATTATTTAATGAAGGTATCTTTCCTGAGGCATGGAAAGTAGTTAATGTTATACCGATTTTTTAAAAAAGGTGATAAGTCTCTAACTTCAAATTATCGACCTGTAGCACTCTCAAGCTGTCTTGGTAAACTACAAGAAAAAAATGTTTTTAAGAATTTGTAAACATTTTTTTAATTGATAACTACTTGTTATATACGAGTACCAGTCATGATTTCTTCCTCACCATTCTACAGTTTTCCAACTGATAGATTTATACCATGATATTTGCCAAGCTTTTGACAACAACCTGTTTTCCTGTATAGTTTAATGTTATGTGTCTAAAGCTTTTGACAGAGTCTGACATCGAGGTCTGCTATTTAAGTTAAGGCAAAATGGTATTGATGGTAAGTTTCTCCAGTGGTTAAATAGCTATCTAACTAATAGAAAACAAAAAGTTACCCTCAAGTCCTATGCTTCGACTATAAAGTCCATCCTTGCAGGAGTTCCCCAGGGGTCAGTACTTGGACCCCTTGTTATTTCTAGTATATATCAATGATATTCCAAAGCAGCTGCTAAGTTTAACACGGTAATTCGCTGACGAAAGTTCTTTATTCTATGCTGCACATAGCAGGCATTATAAATCATGGTCTCATTATGCTTTCTAACTGGGCCATACAATGGTTAGTCAAATTTAACCCTCTTAAAACTGAAGCATTTACTCTTAAATATTTTGAAGCTTTTCCTCAATTGATATTTGATAACACTCCGATAAAGTTTGTCGAAGATCACAAACATCTGGGCATAACTTTCAGCCAAAACGGCCATTTGCACACACATTTAGAACATATTGCAAATACAGCGTCGAAAATATTAGGCATAATGCGCAAACTCAAATACTTTTTGAGCAGAAATGCATTAAATCAAAGAAGCTCTAGGGATACGGCGTATATTTTCCCTAGTTGACATGATTACAAAAGCTAAATTTTCAAATAGCCCTAATGATTTTTAAATTCGTCTGTTTGGGCAGTATAATATGTATAGATAGCATCAAAATAAGTTTCAAATCAATTCATCATTTACAAAGCCTTGAAAACTTGCGCTTTCTACTCTCACCCCTCATTTTACGTCTTTATACTGGGTGTCGTTTAGACCAGAATTGTAGTAAATCAATTATAGGTTTTCAAAAAATAAAAGTACAAAATTATTAAGAATATAAATGTCCTTCGTTTCCAAAACTTTGAAGTATTCCTGCTGCGCATGCGTACACACTATACTTAAAATTGTTATGTTTGTCATTGAAAAGATGAAACTGGTGTATTTCAGTTTGTTTTTTGATGCCCCCCCCCCCCTAGACCCAAGATGCCCTTTGCCCAATGAACGTCATTATATAAATATACAACATGTGTAAAGGGCGTCTTGGGTCTAAGGGGGAACGGGTATGTACAAGCGAAATAAGACATCGATCATCCGACAAAAATAGATCACTTTGCAAGATGGTCGTTTTTATTGTACATCAACTGTATAAATATATATAATATACTATATCATGATAAATGTAGGACGATTGTTTACCTTAGTTTAACGGTATATTTCCCACACATGTTACTGAATAGCAAGCACAGTTGATGATCACAATAATTTCTCATTCAAAACGAAGGAAAACCTGTTTTAAATATACGAACTAGCGGGCAAGGGTACATAGACGGTTCGTCTATATGTATTTGTTGAGTGTGCCAAGTGTCTCCAGTCGTTATTTCAAAAAAATACATCGAACGTCTTATTTAGGGAAATAGCCCGCCTTATCGCTAGAAATTCTTTATTTATACCGCTTGTTATCCATCATAGAGTATGCATCATTAGTTTGGGATGGCTGGACACAACAAGACTTTAACACTCTACAAAAGATACAAAATGAAGCAGCTCGTATTGTTACTGGACTAACCAGATCGGTATCGTTAGTCAAATTATATAACGAATGTGGATGGACTAAACTATCAGTAAGGAGACACCAACAAAAACTGCATTTTATGTATAAAGTAAATAATGGACTGGTTCCATCATATATTACTGATTTATTTCCCCCATTAGTAAGTGAAATTTCTGGGTATCCCCTCAGAAACAACAACAACTTCTCTACACCATTTACTCAAACTAATATATCACTAAGATCATGTATTCCATCAGCCATCAGAATGTGGAACACTCTTGACGACGGCCTCAAAAATCAGCCAACAATATCTTCCTTTAAGAACAACCTGCAAATTATTACTTTTCCTAAACTACAAGTTCCTAACTACTTCACATCAGGAAACCGATATCTATCAGTACTGCATGCTCGAATAAGAAATAATTGTAGCAATTTGAATAATGATTTATTTATCAATCATCTTCGTGACAATCCTCTATGTAATTGGTGCAGTGAAATAGAGGATAGCGAACACTACTTCTTCCATTGCAACAATAATTACGTGTGTCATCTATTTTTCGAAACTGTAAGAGACTTTCAACCACTAACCACACAATTATTGCTATACGGAAGTGAAATGGTTGACAATACACTTAATTCAACATTATTTAGAGCAGTACATGATTATATAAAGAGCACAAAACGTTTAGACAATACATGAACATATATTTTCTATTTGACTTGGACATTTGAATATATTTATCTCACTTTATGCTATACCCAATTTTTCCTATGTCGGTTAAGCAGGCCTGCTCCTTAGAACTGGTGGACCCAACGACTGGGTGAACATTGACATGGAGTATTCGATCATTGTAATAAATTTTCACGAGTGTGAAAAAACAAAATACAACAGACGCATATCAGATAATTAAAGACAAGCAGTATGGATGTCCATCCACTAGGATTGGCAGACGGATTTCTTGCCTTTAAGAATTTGAATGATGCTAAACTGCACTCAAAATCGCACTCATAGACAGTTATTCATTTATTTATTTATCATGATTTTGTATAGTTGAAGATATGTTTTGTAGCCATGTTTACATGCTTTGATTGATCTGTATATGTAGGGGGGGGGGGTCGTAACTAATGTTGCGCGAACTTGTGACCCAACCCCATTGCTGTAATTTGTGGCAATAAAATATGTATAAACTAAACAACTTTTTGATGGATGAGGCTTTGCTGAGCTTCAGTCCCGCCGGTCTTGGTCAGTGAAAATACTCATAATCCTTGAACCACAATGTATATTTGGGTAAAAGTGCAAACTTATTTATTTTAACATTGTCAAGTCACTGATATGCGAAACGTTGACGGGACTGCTGGGAGAATTTGAAACATAGAAATCTGCGAAAAATCACAAACTCGTAAATTGAAAAATAGGCAAACGAAATTATCAATAAAAACAATAATTGAGCCAGTGCATGAGATTTCCAACAATGTGGTATGTGCGACCAGCAAAGCCTCAGATCAGCCTGCGCATACGCGCAGTCTGATCAGAGCCTTTGCTAGTCGCTTGAGTATTCTATGATTGTTAAGCTACTGACTGAACATCAATTGGAGTTTCTAAGCTTAAAAGGAGGCTGCAGAGGCTCGTCCGAGTCTACACATGTCAAAATGCCATATTGTTGGATTCTAATGCACTGGCACACTTTAAAGACTTGGTGTGGAGATTTTGAAACTGATTAATCTACGTTCACAATGGGTCGTGCACATGACAGTCAGTTGGTTATTATGGCAGTTTATCCTGATAAACTCTTTTCTTGCTAGGGGCAACTTATGGTCTGCTATCAACCTTTGCAAACAGTTTGGACCCAGATCACGACTGACATGGATCCAAACCAGTCGACACTCTGTCTGATAGTGTAACTGAAAGATATTTTTGGAAAAACTAAGTAAGCAGACGGCAACAAAAGCATGATGCGAAAACTTAAACGCATACATTACCTAGCTCGCTTTGAGGCTTTCTAACATACAGAGTGTATCATAACAGAGAACAATTCCGGTAAAACCTGTGTTAAGCGGCCACTCAAAATGAACAAAACAAATATCTTAATGACAAATGGTAGCTTAATGAAGGTCGGAAGTATTGCAGAATGGAACATTCTGCAATACTTTTGACCTGCATTAAGCGATTATTGATATTGAAAACCAATTTTCTATCTTTTTAGAGTGACCGTTTTACACCGGTTTTACTGTACATCAAATTCAATGACTGTGATGAAACAGACAATGGCCTTAAAACCCACATACATCTAGAACTAAAGAAACTATCAGTTGAGCAAAGATAACAAACTCTTAAATCCTCACCCCCTCCTATGTTCGTATAATAATAAGATGTGAGGGTGCTACAAAAATCCATTTAAGCATATTTGACAATTCTGACCAAACCGGTGTAAAAGCGCCATAATCCAAATCAGAAATTATAATTATATGTGCGTTAACATTCTGATTCTGCACTGTTTGCCCTTTTCCCACAAAAAAGGCGCTATGCTGATATGGATTAAAGGAAAACATGTCCCATTTTACACCAGAAACGTGTGTTCTACATATGAAAACATTGGAAGATACTAATTCATATCGTTATATGACTGGAGAGAATCCTGTCTTCTGATTGGCTTAATTTGTCTTCATAAATCTCTATGTATACCTGAAAACTGGTCTAAACTGGTCCACAAGTTAATATTGCATGAAAACCAGCTCGAACTAGTTTCCAGAAGTTAATATTTTGACACTCCTGCAATATTACTCTCTAGAGAGCTAAAAAAGGCATGATGAGTGTAAAACTAACATGTGCTGCATGAAATGACATGATTTGCTGTTTCACCTCCCAACAGGTAAATTAAAGACTTTCATGAAGTTTTACAACAGTTTTGTTTTGTTTTGTTTGCATATTTATCTTTGTTTGAATAAACAAACTGTAAAAACAGTTTTATGATAACATTTTATATTCCCCAATAAGTGAATTAATATACATTTGAAAATACAAAATACTTAATTATAATATTTAATAAAAGTTGCTAAAACTTGTTAGAAAGTCCTTAGATGTCTTAGATTTGAACATGAGTGAAAGTAGCAAAATTTCATTCATAAATGAAAAGTTATATAACAAAACAGTTATTGACTTTAATTTTGGTTGACATAAGGATTCTTCTACCCTTAAATGTGATATTCACCTCGGCTTAGCGGCCTCGGTGAATGATCACTTTTTCGGGTAGATAAATCCTTCTGTCTACCTCATTGAAGTCAATAATCGTATACTATCTGATCTCTTATCTTCAGTTGTATGAAACAAGATCTAAATACTTTTCTATGCTACTCGAAACAGGTCTTACAAAAGTATTCAGTCTATATGATTATACCTTTTTGCACTAACCCATTACTAAGTACATTAGTGTTAAACTCGTCACTTTGTACGTTTATATACTCTGCTCAAAATACTTAAAGTAACGACTGATAATTTTCCATAGGTGATAGTGTTAACCCCTGTCCAATAGACAAGTAATGCATTTCACTAGGCAATACGACTGAAACCCAGTTTTTTCCCCAATTTTACTAAGATAGTCAAATTTTGGGATAAAAAAGAGGTTTCAATAAAACAATCGATGCTTAAGTTGATGGCACAAGTTTTGTAATTTTCAATCTTCTTGAAAATGACGTTTTTTTTCTGGAACTCTGTAGAATCTTCCGAATTAGTTAATGGCGTAACCTAATGGTTTCTGCAACCTTAAAAGGCTATTGACTGTAGAGAAATGATGCTGGTTGTGTGCTTGATTGAAAAATTTGTCTTAAAATTTGGCTTTGAAAAAGGGGTTCCATGGAGATTTCTGGAAAGGGACTACTTCATTTTTATCAACAAGCATCATCTTGATAGGTAACCAAACTAATCACAGGACAAACATGTTTTTGCCATATTAATCCAACTCTCGCTATGAGTCAGACTATGAGTGTATTGTATTGTAATCAATGGCAAAATACGCATTGTTCCTTTAATTATTTTGAGCAGTGTATATATCAATAAACATTTTTCTGCATGCTTTCCGCCAACATTCTTTATTTATTTGATTGTATTTCTTGTCTCATATATTACTTAAAATTCAATGAATTAACAAAGTCATAAGTTGTCTAGCCTCCCTACGTGAAAGTCTATCTATCTATCTATCTATCTATCTATCTATCTATCTATCTATCTATCTATCTATCTATCTATCTATCTATCTATCTATCTATCTATCTATCTATCTATCTATCTATCTATCTATCTATCTATCTATCTATCTATCTATCTATCTATCTATCTATCTATCTATCTATCTATCTATCTATCTATCTATCTATCTATCTATCTATCTATCTATCTATCTATCTATCTATCTATCTATCTATCTATCTATCTATCTATCTATCTATCTATCTATCTATCTATCTATCTATCTTCTGGTAATGCCGACGACCTCGCGAGTAATCAACAAGTTCGCGCATGCGTAAAGTATATTCCTGTTTATCAAGTCCACGCATGCGCATTCTGGCCAACATCATAGTTGCTTAATGCATAAATTATGTAATAGTTCTGATCCGTCTGGTCTCTTATGGTTTGTGAATGCTCCATGTCTAGATTCAAACGAGATCATACGGTGTTTTAGCCTCCGTGCTTGTACTTTTTGTACTAATCATATACCATTTCAACTACACGTGCACTGGGTATTAACAGCTTAACATTTTATTGCATGCATTCTGCCAATATAGGCCAACATAGGCCTACTTTATTCTTTAAATGTAATACATGTCTTCTCTATGAAGTCGTAAAGAATCAATCCAAAAAAAACAAAAGCTGTCTTCTATACTACTTAAAATTCAAGGAATTCGCAAAGTCATATGATTGGCGATTATAAATGAGCCTCGCCACGAGAAAGTTTGTCTTCTGGAGGTTGCATAAAATATAGTTAACACCCCACCCCCGTCGTCTTCGGCTGCTATTCGTTCTGGTGTTGTTATTGTTGCTCCAATTGTTCCTCTTAGTACCTGTTGTTGTCGACTCATTATCTATTATTTCTCTAATTGTTCGCGAAGGTTTTGTATTTGATTCCTTGTTTTGCAATGTAGTGTTAAGTGTTCTTTCTAGTTTGGCAATCATCTGGCTGAGGAAGAGAGAGCCGGCTACTTTACTCTAAATTCAGAAAGTTTTGCGAGGGTTTTACTTTTCGCGAAACTTCGCATATCTATAACTATTTAAAGCTGCATAGTCTGTAACTTTTGATCTTCTAATTTTAAAAATAATGTTTTTATTTTTCAAGAACACAGTAAAAATACTCAAATTCAGGTAAACATTTTACCATTTTCGTAAATCTTAACAAGTTATCACTATCAAAACAACTGCATTTATGTTAAAATTCAACGCTCTAGAATTATTGGAGGGACGCAAATAATTACCAACAAGAGAAAAATACACCTATCTGATAAGATAATTCACTTTTCCATGCAGTTTTCAGCTGTACTGAACATTTTTATTGTGAAAACATAGCTTAATTCTTCTTTTACAAATGATTTAAAAAGAAAATATTTTTTTTTGAAAAATGTTCATAGTTACAGAGTATGCAGCTTTAATCCAATCGCTCCTATTGTTTTACCTGCCTTTCATTCGGTAGCTCAATAATCTAGCTTGAGTTCTTCTCGAAGACCATTTTCTGTTGACTCAAATGCACATTAAATGATGAAATAAGGAAATGAACAGGTGTAGCGTCTTGGCATTATTTAACGGGAACATAAAGACTCAGCTCTTAGCAATTGAAGTCTTCATTATGCGCATATCTGTTTGTAATATATTAAGCCTGGTGATTATGGCAAATATTGCACATGAATAGTCATTTTTGAGATACGAGTGTGGCTGTGGCTCTATATTTCACTCTTAAGCCCGTCAAATGGCGTAGTTGGAGTGTACGAGCATAGAATACTTTGACGAGACTGCACGGATGTGCAGGGTTGTCTGAATCATCACTGTATATGGTCGCCTATAAATATTAAAATCTAAATAAACTGGCGTGATTAAAATTAAACGTACGTTCACATGACCAGCGCTTTCAATTTCAACGGTTGTTTAATTTGTCTACGAAAGAACGACACGTTAGCAAAGCTCTGTGCAAGAGAATAAATCAAAGGTTGAAGTGTTATAATGTGGATCGCTATAGTAACAACAATGTTCATAGATACTGTAAATTCGGAAATTTTCGCGAGAATTTTATCATCAAAGTTTCGCGAAATTAAAACCCTATCGAAATGGCAAAATCACTCTGTCGTTTACTGATGTATATAGGTAAATAATGTCCTAGTCGCGATTTTTTAACGTAACAAATTTGCCTTTTGACGCTATTCGCGAAAATAAAATTCTCGCGATAATTTCCGAATTTACAGATTCAAGAAGATTTAAGAATTGAAGAATTGGATTCAGGCCAAGAGGTAGACTGGCTCCTGACCTTAAAATGTTTTTTGACCAATGTGTCATTTCTTACATAGACTTGTAGCCAGTCTAACTCTGATGGCTCTGTTTAAAAACAGAGCCATTAGAGTTAGACTGACTACAAGTATCTGATATGACAACTTGATGAAAAATTGTTTTAAGGACTTGGGCTAGTCTAGTCAACAGGCAGCAGTATTTACCGCTTAGACGATCATAGAAAGCTCAGACGTAACCATAATCTCACGAACTGACCCATCAAAATGTTTTAGAAGTTTTTTTAGATTAGATAAATAAATAAAATACTGATAATTTTCTTGTCGTGAACTGAAGCCATGAATAGTTTTGACCTCTGTACTGGACTTATTCTATTTTTCATCATTATTTTTGGAATTTTTGGTAACGCTTTCAGCCTTTTGGTTTGGACAAAAGGTCGCAGGTGCAAGAAACTACCAGGTGGCATACACCTGAGAGCGCTTGCAGTGTCGGACACTCTAGCATTATGCTTGTCAGCGATAAACGAGGCTATCACGTTGGTGTCAGAGTTCAGTCCGGATGATAACAATGATTTCATCTGTAGAGTGGATAAGATAGGAAAACACTTTGGACTGATGGTCAGTACATGGATAGTAGTGTGTTTTACACTGGAAAGAACTGTGGCGATATTCAAACCAGTTGCACATTCACACTTGATAAGCAAAAAAGGAACAATAATTTTAATGATTGCAGTTTTCTCGATTAATTTCGCCTTGAATTTGCCATTCGGTGTTGTGTATAGTGAGGCAGAAATAGCAGTCACACAAAGAACTACTACAATAAACACCAGTACAGTGATCTCTAGAAACGACCCTGACAATCCTACCACGGAAGCATGGGAAACTGAATCCAGGATTGTTGGTTATAGGAAAATATGCTATGCAGACGTGACATCATGCTTCCACTACCTGAACGGGTACCATGTATGGTTCATAGACGCCGTTTTGATATTCATTCTACCTTTCAGTCTTATGACCGGTAGCAACTTAGCGGTGTTGTACCTAATTGCTAGCAGAAGAACCACGACACAGTCTCATCTAGATTCCAAAGTGAAGGCGGTAACGATAAGGGCGGTGATTATCAGTGTCTCACACTGTTTGACATCCGGTGCCTTCGCTATGGTTTTCCTTGTTCCTGGATTTGCGTCTATGGCGTTGGGTGTCAAACACAGTAAGGAATATTATATCAGTAAGACGACATTGATACTCGCGTTTTCGAATCATTCCATCAATTTTCTCCTTTACTCGTGCTTTGGGACTGATTTTAGACAAGACTTTATAGAGCTATTTCGTAAACGATCACAGCGAGTGTTTCCCGGAAGTTCAGATCAAGCAATAATAGTGAATGGTGATAAAACAGGAACAACTCAAGCCTGAAGATATCACGTCGCATGCTGGGTAACTTTAATGATTTTGTTGCCAAATGCTGACTTTTACCATGAATAACTTTTGCAACAAGTTCTTTCAGGAACACTTGTCATGCGTGGATCTAGAATTTAGTCAGAGGGGGTCCAACTCTGACAACGGTTTTATAGTTGATTAGAGGGGAGAGAGGATTAAAAATAAAAATAAAACAAGATACAACTTAAAGCGGGCCATCGTCGGCCCGCCAGCGGAACGCCATTGAAATTGCCTCTTGCTGGCGTCCCAATGATGGCCAAACATTTGATGCGGGCTTGGGATCTTTGTGATTTGTAGGAGATCCGGATCAGTATTGCTAAGAAACCCTATATTTTTGTGATTTTTCAGGCGAGGGTCCAAATCCCCAGTCCCCTCCCCCTTCTTGATCCGCGTATGCTTGTACTGCTATAGTGTCACGTGATTTTAATCCAGATTAGGGCCGACGTTGTATCAATCCTGATTGAGCTGAACATTTCTTGTACTTTAACAACAGCAGAATCTAGGGCGAAGATTTGGTACCAGTAAAATGCATTTAAGCCCCCGGTGGCTTAGGCTGCAGTCCGTTCTAAGGCGGTGGTTCTGTTGTTGTTGACTTGTTGTTTATTGTTACTCCCATTGTGGGAGTCTGTAATTGTTCTATGTTTTGTTGTACTTTACTTTATGTCCCTTCTAGTTTTGTAATCATCTTGGTAGGGAAGAAAGAGCTGGTTGCTTTGCTTAGTTTGTCTTCCTGGTGTCTGTTGTGTGGCTTTTCATCGCTCCATGGGTTTGTCTGCAGTTTGTGATCGTGGTATTTCCAGATCATACTCACTTACTATTGAGTTCAAATCAGCAGACGCATTTACAATTATTAACTTGACCATCTATTTTATTTAGAGCCTTCGTTTATCAAGTTTATAGGGGCTGCTGGTTCAGGGAAGAATCACGTCGTTTTTGTTTTTATACACTTCATGGGAAAATGACGTAACTTGACAAAGAAAGTAAATTGCATTTTCTTTATGTCTTACCACATATTTGAGAGGGCTTTTGTCCAGTTATAATTAGATCATAATTGTGTGGTATAAAATGTGATATATGAGCCAGTACATGAGATTTCCAACAATGTGGTATTTTAACAAGTGCAGACTCAGACGAGCCTGTGCAGCCTCCTTTGAAGCTTAGAAACTCCAAATGGTGTTCAGTCAGTAGCTGAACACTCATAGAATATTCAAGCGACTTGCAAGCTCTGATCAGACTGCGCGTATGCGCAGGCTGATCTGAGGTTTTGCTGGTCGCACATACCCGATTGTTGGAAATCTCACGCACTGGCTCAATAAGACAAACACTCTGTAACAACATTTAAAGTGACAAATGTCTGGGTAAGCCGCTGGAAGTTTTGTGACAGAGCATTAATTCAAAGTAAAAACGGTTTCGTGCAATATCATGTGAAATAATCTGGAAAAAAAAGAGCTGGAATTTGGTACATAGATAGCTGAGTATGATTGCCAAATAAAATGACAGAGAAAATGTAAACAGCAGTCCGTGTAGTGTATCATCACAAAAGCCACGTGGTTTCTACCCTGTGATAACAGTTTCCAAATGATTGCAGGTGGAGAACCAGGTAGTGCGAGAGTAGCATAACGCGAGCTCTTTTATTTAGAGCTACATAGCACCTCATTACATGTAATTTATGCAGCGAATATGGCTCAAAAAGCGCTGTTTTGTAGCAGGACGTTGCGCAACGATACCATTCCTTTTCATGTTATGCTTGAACATAAAGCGCTACGCAGCGATTTGCCTATGCAACGGTTCGTTTCACAAAGACTGATCCAGATTAGTTATGTAGCGTTAAGACGCCCTATTTTGTAATAATATACCGTTGCATATCAAGGCCCCAAATAACGCTGATAGGTAACGCTCGCGCGCGTTATGCAACGCAGCCCGTATTTTTATTGAACGCCAAATACGAGGGAAATTTTGAAAGTTCTTAGCATGGTCTTTTATCTCAGTAAAATATTATTGTGAATACATGTACTGTTTGTATACTGGAAATCGCAAAATTTCAGCGGAAAATATAGCATTTTACCTTTCGAATTGTGTGCAGAACATTAACAATAGTTCATGAAATGAGATAATGTTTACCATTTGGTAGGCCACAATCTGTTTTAGTTATTTTACAATTGATGACCGAGTTGGATGTTTCTACTGTGGATGGACAATGACCATGGACTTTTGCGATGGACCAATGTTTACAATCGAACGCTCGTCAAAGTCACAGCCTTAGCTTTAATCGGTGTGTAGGTGCCTGATGCTTATCTGTAGCTGGACCCACCGTGGCTCAACTACTCAACTAGAGGTTTTCTTTAGCTCTGACTATCTGTGAGTCATGAGCCCTTTTCTTTGTTTCATCATGGAGTGTTAATTTGATTAGAGTGTTTTCCATGATGATACATTGCATTAGTTAGATGGCCTCCATGCGAGCTGAACATTTCTTGTACTTCAACAACAGTAGAATCTAAGGCGAAGATTTGGTACCAGTAAAATGCATTTAAGCCCCCCGGTGGCTTAGGCTGCTGTCCGTTTTAAAGCGGTGGTTCTGTTGTGGTTGGCTTTTTGTTTATTGTTACTCCCATTGTGGGAGTCTGTAATTGTTCTATGATTTTTTGTACGTTACTTTATGTTCATTCTAGTATTGCAATCATCTTGATGGGGAAGAGAGAGCTACTTGCTTTGCTTAATTTGTCTTCCTGGTGTCTTGTGATGGTTGAGCGGCTCTTCCTCGCGGTGCCACGGGGTTTTCTGCAGTTTGTGATTGTGGTATTTCCTGATCATACTCAGTTACTATTTTTGGTTCTGATTGGATTGTCAAATAAATAACGAGATAGGAAAGAAACGCCTACCTTGCAGTGTTCTATATGTCAAATAGCACGTATTCACAAGCTGCATCATGATCTATTCCTGGACATCCTGAAGTTCAGACAGACATTTCTAACTGTCTTGGTCTTGTCCGCAAATAGATTTAACTTTGCCTGCTGGAGCTAATTACCTTTGCAAACAATTTTAGCAGATCATTTTGTCCGCAAAGTGACACTAAAAGATTGCGGGCTTGCAACAGTTGGAACCCAGATCAGACATGATCAAACGGTCTGACTGGTGATGTTCCTAAAATAGTCTTGATATTAAATTGTAAATGATAAAGATGACAAAAATATGAAAACTTATCCAGCATGCAAAGAGTTATAATAAGCCCATTTCAAATCAGGTCGGTGTCAAAAATCTTTTTATCTGGAGCTTGATACTGCTTTGATCTTAACCCTCAAAACGCCAATCATGACAAATTGCACTGTACACTTTTGTGATCAATGTAAAGCTTGAATTTCAGGGAGAAAATAGACCTTAATATTTCATATGAATCATCTATCAGCAGACAATTCACATGAAATGTCGTTCCTTATTTGATTCCTAGGACAGCAACCAACTTTAAAAGTGCTGTCTGTTTTTTGTGGGCATGCGAATCTAATAGGGTCAGCTTTAATTATTGCGTAAGAAATGTGTGATTTATACTACAAGCACAGTGAAAGAACATGGTCTTAATTTCTACACAGAGGACACATTATAAGGTTATATGCTGCGTAATATATACATGGAGATTAAAAACACCCAACACGGAGCCTGGTATTTGTGATCTATGACACGCCAAAAGTAGCTATTTTTTGAGCACTGACACGTTATGTTTACAGTGACCCTTCCCTTTACAGACAGGTAGGCGTTGCTTTCCTCTTGCGGTTGAATATTTGAATCCAATCAGGATCGACCATGTGACTTTGTGATGAGCTGCTGACAATGGTTGTGCTCGCGCTCGTGAATCTGTTTGTCAATGGTCATGTTCCAAGTCCAATAACTAAATAGAGGAACAGCATTACAAAAACCGTCTAGAAAGCAAATCAATGCGCTATTTTTTTTGACTAAAGATTGCATGTCACAATGCACAATATATAACTGGCAGTAGTTTGAAAATGCCGTGCGCTGATATTTTGTCAAGCACACTTTATGCTCTTAGTATCGAAACCAAAAGTAATTTTGCAAACCAGAATAAAGGGCAGATAACTCTTATAATCATCCCATGGCGCAGAGTAAGTTTAGCTATGAGTTGACGTTCTGGTTCATTTCAATCGTAGAATGGTGGCAAACAAAAAAGTAGCAATACCTTGAGAGTAGAAATCAATCAATTTTGTGATGGTTAATGCGATACCACGAGAAGGTCTTATGCCCATCGACATAATGTAAGGGGTTAATTCAGTTACCCCACCAACTTCTTAAAAAGTGCATACGTATGGGACTATGAAAATTGGCATTTCCGGGGTCATCCGTGATATTTAATCCGTAGTAGAACCGGCGAGGTGATCCGTGAATGTTTGACCTGGGCATTAACGTGCGGCCTCCGCATGGAGACCTTGCGATCATCGCACGGATTTACGGGCATCGTGGTCTCTACGATTTCGTTTAACTCCGCACAATGACAAATTTGAAAAAAATCGTAAGCCCGTAGACACATCGCAGTAACATCGTACGATCCCCGTACAGGCACCGCACGGTGAGCGTGAGGACGACGCTCGATTTTAGATTGTCATTTTTTGCCCAAAAAATGATCGTAGGCTCTTGTGAGAGTCGTAGGGAGCCTGCAAGGTTGCCGCACGATGCCCTTGCAGGGCCCATAAAATCGTACGGACATCTATCGGTCGACCTGCGGTAACCCCAAGGCGATGGCACAATGATCGTGCGGTCGCCTTGCGATGTGTCAACAATTTTCAGACGGTTATATATTGGTTATCATTAGCTGTTTGTTTCATTTCAATATTTGTCTTCATGTGATGTCTCTAATACCAACGCTCAGAGTGACTCAATATGGACCCAGATCAGTTTGCTTGATGTAATCAGTCTAATCAGGGCCCATAGAGTATGCTTCCATGATACAATTGTCTGAAGTGCAATTGAAAATATGCACCTATCGTGAAATGCATATGCATTTTCAGTACATAAAATGCAGGTTGGATAAGGGGTTTAATAATTTAGATAAGATTAATATAAAGTCGAGATTTCATTGATTCGAAGCCGCACCATCATGTCAACAAAAGCCAAAAAAGGATTTCAGCTAAATAAAGGGATAAGTAAATAAATTTGATATAACCAATAATTCCCCCCCCACCCCCTGTATCCCAAATAAATAACGACACTGACTGTCATTAGCCAAAAACGTTAAAATGGCTATATACAGTCAACTGACATTAGCCCAAAAAACGTTAAAATGGCTATTGACAGTCAACTGTAAACGTTTTTTGGCTAATGGCAGTCAACTGTAAATAGCCATTTTAACGTTTTTTGGCTATTCACAGTTGACTGTAAATAGTCACTTCGTTAAAATATACACACACGTCGTATATGTATCACGCTGTTCCGTATCTTGGGACCATGTTCAACTAAAACACAAGCCTCTTCATAGCATGATTTGTGACTTATGACTTTGAAACACAGTTCAAATGGAATTCAAAAATGAACATGGATAGCCGTTTGAATCAATGCACATAATCACACGGCAATTGCACAGCAGGCGTACCGACTCCTTGCGACTTCCGCAAGGTCATCGTAAGGGCATCGTGCGATTCATATTGGTCGTGAAGATACCACGATGATTGTATGAAAACTTTGCGGTTGTCGTACGATATTCGCAAGGTCTCTGTAAGGTTTTGTCCTAGTTTGTCGCCGAAAGAAATCGTAATTTGATCGTAAGAAATGTAAACACATACATCATAGCTTATAGCCGCCTACGATACCGAAAAAATAGTAGAGAAAATCGTAGACAAATAAATCGTACGATGACCGTGGAAAATGTAACCGAGGCATTAAATGAATCAGCGGAAGGGAGGAGAATGACTCATGATCAATCTCCACGAAAGTATGGGACCAGCCCAGGATCGAACTCGTGACCCCTGGATCTGCAGTCAGACTCGCATCTGTTGCCAGACATGTTACCGACCGCGCTACGTGGCCCAGTCTTTATTTTTGCGCGACGAAACGATTTTTATGCATAAAGCAAAACATATACTCAATAGGCGTTTTTCGTGCTCCTGTAGTGACACAATTTATATTAAAAGTATAAAGAAAAATAACATTTTTGAAAGTTTACCATTTCTCTTATAAAGTCTGATGAGATGGGTTTTCTTAACATACATTTTCGCTTACATTGATCTATTTCACTAAATATCCATATTCCTCTCAAATAATACTTTTTCTCTTCTGCTATCTCATCAGAGATGTTTGAGCCAGCATAAATTAAAATTCTGGACTGGAATACGGCAAAAGATAAGATGTGGAATGGTATTGGTTGGTATGGATTCATAGGTCCTACATCTACGACTGATATAAGTAGATGTTTGAGCCAGCATAACTTAAAATTGTGGACTGGAATACGGCAAAAGATAAGATGTGGAATGGTATTGGTTGGTATGGATTCGTAGGTTCTACATCTACGACTGATATAAGTCTTCATTTCTCTATTAGTCAACATTTTCTAAATGTAAAGATATAAGTAGTGCAAGCAGTGATCGTATAATATAGTTTAATAAAATTAAAGTTGGCACCAAATCGTGTTTTTGTAAAACCATGATCGTAAATAAGGTCCCCAATTTTCTTTGCTTTTTAACAAATATTTTGCTTAAAATTTCAGCTAGTGTATAACCCTACTCATTTTGAGCATGAGCTGCACATGTTACGACAAAAAATAAACCATCAAGTAGACTTTATGATGTCTCTTTCTGATGATAAGCAGGCTGAAGTTATTGATGCGTTTAACACTACTTCCAGATATTTGGACGATATTTTCAATATTAATAATGTTTATTTTGACAATATGGTTAGTCAAATATACCCTTCAGAGCTCCAACTGAATAAAGCCAATGCCTCTGATACCAAAGCCGCATTTTTAGACTTGCATTTGTCAATTTCTAATGATATTGTTTCTACCAAAATTTATGATAAACGTGATGACTTTGATTTTGAAATTGTCAATTTCCCATTTTTAGATGGTGATGTTCCTCGTTCTACATCCTATGGAGTCTATATCTATCAACCCATTCGTTTTGCTAGAGCATCTAGCTATGTTGCTGACTTCAACACTCGCAATAAATTGTGAACTCAGAAACTTCTTAAACAAGGCTATCGGAATCATAAACTTCGCAAAACATTTTCTAAATTTTATAGACGATACTATGATTTGATTTCTAAATTCCAAGTTGGACTTAAATCTCTCTTGCGCCAAGAACTTTCGGAACCTGATTTCTATGGTGACTTGGTGTATAAATTGAAGAAGATTGTTGGCTCTAATAATTTTTCAGCGCAGTTCATTAAAATAATTTCCCATTATAAAAAGATTGGCTATAACATTAATGTATTGCAACAGACTGCATGCTTGGTAGTCAACCCAATCACGGTTGGCAACTTTGCTTTCCTCTTTAATTGCACGCCGGTGGTTTGTACTTCAGACTCTATGATGGTTCCGACTTAAAGACTTATCTATTGATGAGATGGTAGGGGCCTGATGCTTTGGCTGTTTGTTGGGCCCACCGGGGTTTACCTGTTGGGTTTCTTCTGCTCCGGTATTCAGTTTTATTTACTGTTGAGTCCTTATCCTTGCTTTATCTCCTTGTTATATCTTGATTTATATGTTTTTGGAGATGATGCATTGATAAGTTAGGGGTCTTTCATGCAAACCAAATATCTATGTGTCTTGATCCACATCTGAATTAAGGGTGAGGTTGGCGCCGTTAAACCGGTTCAAGCCCTCTAGTAAAATATTTTACTGACCGTTCCAAGGTGGTACTTCTTTTGTGGATCTTTTATGTTTTTGTTCTGTCTTGTGTTCGCTATGTCTTTGTGCGCGTCTGTTTATATGTGCTTTGTGGTCACCTGCTGGGAAAGGGCTGACCTCTTGGCTCTCGTTTGTGGTGTCTACTGTGAGTTTGTCACTTTCCCATTGGTATCCTGGGTCAGGTGTGGTACTTGATTGTATCGATTCCTGATCTTTGCACCCTTACTTACTTTGAATTCTAGTTTCCAAAAATGTATTATTTGATAACATTTTATCAATGCATAATGGAGTTTTGATGCCATGCTAAGAACTTTCCAAATGCCCCTTGTATACATGTATTTATATAATAATTTTATCATTTCTATACGAAGAAAAAGAAATAGACAATCACAGGCAGAATAGTTTCTAGAGCCCCAAAAATATTCCCTCAAGAGGACTATGTTGTGTACCGTGCATACACAAAACGCTACCATAAAATTGGGAGCAGACAATTACAGGACATTCCACCAGATGTATCTTGGAATGTGAGGAAAATGTATGATATTGTTTGAATATAAAGAACTGTAGCTGATGATAAATTCAATGATACCTTTTAATTTGCAGAGAAAATATTATGCTTGATGTTCCATATATTTATTGTTAATGCATAAATATTGTCTGCAGATAATTCACGTATAATATTAAATCAAGTCTTGATTGGGGCTTTAACATTTGCAGCAAGCTACGAAGTTTATGTTAGTTGAAGGTCACAGTAAAACCTGTGTACAAATAATCGCTAAATACAGGTCAAAGGTATTGCAGAATGCTCCAAGGGGGAGCCTTCTGCAATACTTTTAACCTTCATTAAGCTACCATTTGTCATTAAGATCTTTGTTTTGTCTATTATTGAGTGGCCGTTTTACACAGGTTTAACTGTAATTAATAAAATACCATTAATAAATCAATTTCATATCCGCTCAGCTCGAGTTCCTTCAATTTAGCCATCTGTATTAGTCTGGCCAGTTTAGACCAGTTTTCAGGTAGACATAGAGATTTATGAAGACAAATTTGGCCAATCAGGAGACAGGATTCTCTCCAGTCATATAACAATTATGATTATTATACCTCACGTGAATTCCCCATTGACTAGTCTACGGTCTCGGACAAATATAGGTTACCTTTGAACTGTAACTGAGCCAATTCAAATGAACCATGACATGAGATTTTCATCAATGTGGTATTTTGACAAGTATAGACTAAGACGAGCCTGTGTAGCCTCATTTAAAGCTAAGAAACTCCAAATGCTGTTCTGCCAATATCTTAACAGTCACAGAATATTCAAGCGACTAGCAAAGGCTCTGGTCAGACTGTGGTCGACCATAGCAGAATTGTTGGAAATCTCATGTCGCAGCTCAAATTCACTTGATTGACAATAATATTTCACTATACCCCGGCATCAAATTTAGGTTACCTTGCACCCCCAGGACAATTTTTCATGGGTGCCAAACTGTTCATTGGGATGCGAAACGAAGGTGTCCTCTAAAAAATTTGGTATGAGCTATCTGAAAATGCATGGTTTCCATGGCAACCCATAGCACGGTTGAGAATGGGGGTATGCCTACAATAGTACTCATATCTTAGCTGTTACTTATCATAGACTACTAAACTTAATACCAAAAAAAAAGCTTAGACATATGCCTGTTATCCCTGTGTTGCATATGCAAATTATCTAATTTGCATATTCATAAATATTTATGAAACATTAAAATTATGATTCACGAATGGGGGTATATGTACAAGATGAATAATATCTCAGCTGCTTTAAGCCATAGATTACCAAAATTTGTACTAAATTAAAACTAAGACATAGGTCTTTTATTCCATGGTCAAAAATGCAAGTTATCATATTTGCATAATTTGCGTATTCATGAATATTAATAAAAATGCTAAAAATTAAGGGAAAATCATTAAAAGTATAATTAGGCTGATTTCATCCCAATATTGCCATTGTTGCATGTTTTAATATAATCAATGGTACAATTTTACATGTTCTTTCATCCAGTAGTCCTATATAAATATTATCCCATTTACATATTCATGAATATACATGAACACTAAAAAAATGAGGGAAAATCGCGTTAAAACTATAAGCCTAGGGGAGGGGTTGAGGTACGATTTATCCTGCACTCCTCAGGACTTTTAAATTCATACCAAATTGTTCAGTGGGGCCCTCTGAATGCGAAACGAAGTTCGCCTTAAAACATTTTGAAAATGCATGGTTTCCATGGCAACTCCTTATATGATTTTCGAGAATGGGGGTAGGCCTACAAATTCAATCATATCTAGGGTTCTTTTTATCCCAGAGCACTAAAATTGGTGTCAATTGATTTTTTAAATATAAATGAAATCCTAAAAATGAGGGAAAACCATGCGTAAACTATAGTGTGCAAGGGGGTAATCAGACCTATATATTGAACACATATGACATTTCATTATGGGTGTAAAATTGTTCATTTTTGTTCAAATGCAAAAAAAAATTGTCCTCAAGAATAAATGCTCTTTGGTTTTTTGAAATTTCATGGATTTCATGACAGCTCATTTTACGACTTTAAAAATGGGGGTATACATACAAAATACTCATATCTCAACAACATCTCATCCTAGATAACTAAACATGCTACCAAACTAATCCCTGGACATAGCAGTTTAATTTGGTAGTTAGATATGCAAATAATCTAATATACATATTAATAGATATTAATGAAAACTTTAGAAATAAGAGATAAAATCTCAGAAAAATTAAGGGGTGCACGTATGAATTACCAATATCTCAGTTGCTGTATCAAACTTGGTGCCAAATCAATGCTTAGACATTATACTTTTACCTTAAGGTCAGCTATGAAAAATAAATAACATGAATAATAAATAATTTTAATTAAAACAGTAGAAATAAATGAAAAAATCGCTGAAATATCAAGGGAGTGTACTTACAAGTCTAATAATATATCAATTGCTAAGTGCCCTAGAGTACTAAATTTGGATTTAAATAAATGCTAAGACAATAGTTTGTTGAACAAAGGATCAAATTTTAAAATGACCATATAATAATATTATACAATTATTGACTTCAATGAGGTAGACATGAGGATTTATCTACCCGAAAAAGTGATAATTCACAGAGGCCGCTAGGCTGAGGTGAATATCACTTTTAAGGGTAGATAAATTCTCATGTCTACCAAAATTGAAGTCAATAACTGTTTTGTTATATGACTTTTCAACTAAGAATGATTTTTTTCTACTTTCACTTCTGTTGTTCCTTCAACCTAAGGACTTTCTCACAAGTTTTATCAACTGTTATTAGAATATGTTAATGTAGTATTTTGCATTTTGAAATGTATATTAATTCTCTGAATGTGGAATGTAAAATTGAATCGTAAAACTTTTTTTACATTTTATTTATTCAAAGAAAGATAAATGAAAAAAAACAAAACAGAACAAAACAGTTGTTAAAATTCATGAAAGTCTTTAGTTTACCTGTTGGGATGTGAAACAGCAAATCATGTCAATTTCATGCAGCACATGCTAGTTTTATACTCATCATGCTATTTTTAGCTCTCTAGAGGGTGATATTGCAGAAGTGTCAAAAATATTAACTTCTGTAAACTAGTTCGAGCTGGTTTTCATCCTATATCACCTTCTGGGCCAGTTTAGACCAGTTTTCAGGTAGACATAGAGATTTATGAAGACAAATTTGGCCAATCAGGAGACAGGATTCTCTCCAGTCATATAACAATTATGATTATTATACCTCACGTGAATTCCCCATAAAAAAACTTCCATAGACGAACGACTGATATTTTATATTATTATACCTCACATAGAAACCCAATGTAAAACCTCCATAGACTGGTAGGTGCTAATTTCGACTATCACCCTGCGATAATTTCGACTATCACATGCGCGCCGCCGATGCGCGTACGGTTCGTATACACGAGGAGACGCTAACCTACAATGGCGGATACATGTACATGAATGAGCCATGGCCGTGTCACTTTAAACTCCCAATAACTTCGTTATTTGTGGACAGAAACATAAAGTGTGGGTACTCGTTTTCTTAGTTAGAACAAGCTGAACACTTTGAAACCAAATTTGAGCATATTTGGCGAAATTTTCTGTTTTGCAACAAAACCGCATCATCTACAGCAGCTCCTTTTACAATGTTGATTTAAGCGACGCTGCAAGCGAAGTAGCCTAAAGTGTTTGATGCCATCAGTGATTATGGCACGATTTGTTTAAACAGCGATCACGACCAGTTTGAGCATTCAAGCTGTTTACAAACACTACCCTTTTGTGAAAGATAATTTAATCATTCGTGACAATTACGCATTGCGTTCAGTGTCTTTGGAACTCTCGCACCATGGTTAGAAAATAAAGGAATAATGTTCGGTATAATAAAATAAATATAACATTCTTGAGAGGGTGCTAGTCGAAAATATCATCCCTCGAAATATGATTATCAACCTCGGCTGCGCCTCGGTTGATAATCACATTCCTCGGGATGATATTTTCGACTAGCACCCTCTCAAGAATGTTATATTTATATAATATCACCCGCTGCCACAGCGACGGAGAATACTGCCAGGTGTTTGCCATAGCAGCGGGTGATATTATAAAATATCAGGGTGGTCACATGATGCGCAACGCCGATGCGCGTACGGTTCGTTCACGTCAGGTCCAGACGTCCAACAGCAATGGCGGACATGACGCATGATTTGGCGACTTTAAACTCCAAATAACTTCGTTGTTTTTGGTCAGAAACATAAAGTGTGGGTACTCGTTTTCTTAGTTAGGACGAGAGGAAAACGTTGAGACCTAATTTGAGCAGATTAGGCAAAATTTTCTAGTTTGCATCAAAACAGCCTCCTTTTAAAATGACGCTACTTGTAACTTTTTTATGACGTCATTTGTTAAGAGGAACGTCAGTGATCAGGTCGAGCACTCAGATTGTTAATGAAGAACCATTTTTAAAGCATAGAGATAAGAGGCTGTTCATTATTGTCCCTTTGGATCTCTCCTAACCATGATAGGTCTATTGAGTAAGAGAAGGACTTCCGAAAATAAGGGATCTAATGTTCTGTTCGGTATAATAAAATAAATATTACATTCCCTGTGCAGATGATAGTCGAAAATATCACCCCTCGAAATATGATTATCAACCTCGGCTGCGCCTCGGTTCATAATCACATTCCTCGGGATAATATTTAAGAAATAGATCAGCTCCAGCAGTGAATTGTTGAGTAATAATTCACTGTTTGGAGGTCAGTTGTAAAGAAGATCAAATCACGAGCGCGCAGCGCGAGTGATTTATCGTCGTACAACTGACCGACAAACAGTGAATTATTACTCAACAATTCACGCACTTTAGCTGATCTATTTCGATTCTTACACACAGTAAACGACGAAAACACATTCGAAGTCTTCAGCTTCTTCCAACTTTCCGCCATTGCACTGAAGAACTCCCGCCAATTCTTAGACTACGTCGCATACCTTTACATATAATTATAACGTCTTTCAACCGTAAAAACGACGTTACACCGTCTAAAGCTATGAGTACCGTCATTTTCTAGTGACGTCAGCTATCACACACTTTAGCAGTGAATTATTGTGCGATATATCACAGTTTGTTACCGTTGGCTCTATAGGCGAGGTGTGTTAGAATTTCTACTATCACACGCGCAGGGAATGTAATATTTATATAATATTGATTATACCATGAGCATTCTGAGAAAATGCTTGAAAATTAAGTGGATATACCTACAAAATTACTCATATCTCAGCAGCTTATAGCCTTTTAGAAGCAAACATGATGCCAACTTATTGCTATGATACAGCCCTTTACCTCGCGGTAATATGTTCCAGTTGTCTTATTTACATATTCATGAAAATTAATATAAACATTAGAACAAAGAGAAAAATTGCCAAGGGCTATTCTTACAAAATTATTAATATCACAGCTGCTAATTGCCTAAGATTAGCAAATATTATTCTTAATTTAAGTCTATGCATAACAGTTTTACCTGGTGGGAATATATAAGAATTATCTAATTTTATAAGATCAATATTAATAAAAACATTTGAAATAAAAGAAAAAATGTATACAAATTGATAGCAGTGTACCTACAAAATTGATGTTATCTCAACGGCTATAAATCTTATTCATTTTTGTCTTTTACTCAAAAATACTTAGTATGATGCTGCTTTATATGGTACCAAGTTTGCTACTATAGGGCAATTGAAAGCTAAGATATGAATCATTTTGTAGATACACCCCCTTAATTTTCCTGTATTTTTCTCTCATTTCTTGTGTTTTCATCAATATTCATGAGAAATTAAATTTGATGTGTTATAAATTGGATCATTTTGGTAAACATGCTATATTTAAGCATTAATTTAAAATCTAGTTTGGCACTATAGGGCATTTAACAACTGAGATATGATTAACTATGGAAGTGCACACCCTTGATTTTCCGCATTTTTTCATTCATTTCTTCTGTTTCATTAAAATTCATGAATATTCATGATAACTATTTTTCATATTATACCTTATGGTAAAGGTGCAATGTACAAGCATTGAATTGGCACTAGGTTTGATACACTAGAATGCATGGTAGGTAAAACATAGGTAATCTTATATGTATATCTCTTAATTTTTCTAAGATGTTTCTCTCAGTACTAAAGTTTTCATAAATATTCATGAATAAAATAATTTTCATATAGGACCACTAGATGAAAGAACTTATCAAATTGTATCACTGATTATATTAAAAACTGGCAACAATAATGGTTTGAAGATGTTTTGGGGCTGAAATATGGTTTTCATTAATATTCATAAATATGCAAATCAGTAGATTTACATATCTGACAACAGGAAGAAAGACATGTGTTTAAGCTTAAATTTTAGTGCTCTATGATAAGTAGAACCCTAGATATATTGTATTTGTAGGCCTACCCCGCATTCTCGAAAAACATATAGGGGGTTGCAATTGGAAACCATGCATTTTCACATAGCCCATACCAAACTGTTTTGAGGTGAACTTCGTTTCGCATTCAAAGGGTCCCACTGAACAATTTGGCATGACTTAAAAGGCCCTAGGAGTGCAGGATAGATCGTACTTCAACCCCTCCCACAGGTTTTTAGTTTTTTACGTGATTTTCACACATTTTTAAGTTCTCATGTGTATTCATGTCAAATTGTACCATTGATTATATTAAAACATGCAACAATGACAATATTGGGATGAATTCATACTTTTAATGATTTTCCCTTTTTTAGCATTTTTATTAATATTCATGACTATGCAAATTATGCAAATATGATAATTTGCATTTTTGACCATGGAATGAAAAACCTATGTCTTAGCTTACATTTAGTATAAATTTTAGTAATCTGTGGCTAACAGCAGCTTTGATATTATTCATCTTGTACATATACCCCCATTCGTGAATCACATTTTTAATGTTTTCATAAATATTTATGAACATGCAAATTAGATATTTTGCATATGCAACACGGGGATAATAGGCCTATGTCTAAGCTTTAGCTTGGTATTAAGTTTAGTAGTCTAGGATAAGTACCAGCTGAGATATGAGTACTTTGTAGGCATACCCCCATTCTCAAATCCGCTTTGGGTAGCTATGGAAGCCATGCAATTTCACGTCGCCCATACCAATTTTTTAGAACACCTTCGTTTCGCGTTCAAGGGGTCCCAATGAACAATTTACCACCCCTGAAAAATTGTCCTGGGGGTGCAAGGTAACCTCAATTTGATGCCAGGGAACTACTGATGATATAATTTCTGTCAGCTTGTGTGATTAACTTCTCAGTTGTTGTTGTTGTTGTTGTTGTTGTTGTTGTTGTTGCATTTTCTTGTCTTTTTTGTTTTTTTGTTCTTAGAACCATTAAAATGGTATGTAATCTACAGACTAATACATTATGCTTTCATGATGTGAACAATCTGTCTATCAGGCTTGGCTATATACACTGAACCGAAGTCATATATGGCCACTTTCCAATTTAATTTTTTCTGACTTGAAATGAATTGTTGCCTAAATATGTGTATTTTAATGGACAAAGTTAAGCGGTGCTTTGGAAGAGTTTTCTATCACTTCACGATTTTTGGGTTCAAAAACGCACAAAATATTTTTTTGAAGAAAAAGGGTGTTTTGGTTGCAGTTTCTATCGAATTGAATTACAGGTGATTACAAATCTGTCGAACCAACTTGAAAAAACACCAAACACTTAAATTTTTGCTTTTGACAGATTTTTTATGATCTTTTAAAAAAAGCTCATTTTCTGCATATTCGAGTGTTTTGGAAAATCATCAGCAGCACAAATGCGTTTTATTTCATGTGTACATGTTTGACCAAACACATTACAGTTTGATCAGCCCATTTTCTAATGATACTTTTTTCAAGACTGGTGTCCACTTCCGATTTTAACGCCAAACTTTAAAGGCCATTCAAATAGAATATGTGATTTTTTTTAGATTTAAGTAGAACAATGACGCCTATTCATAATGAATGATCGCTGAAATGTTCAATGCCTTGCCACAGATAATAAAGCATAAGAGCGATGCAAAGTTTGTATGCAAATTGCATGGTAAAAGCTGAAGCTGCTAATAAAGGCTGCTTTCATGTTAATGTTGAAGAGGAATGGAGAGTTCAATTGTCACATTTTTTTATTCTTTTCATCTTATATCACAGCTGCAAACTTATCTAAGATATTTTTCATTACACACTCAAAATGTGACTTTTTGAAATGAGGGTATCTTTACTCTGATTTGGCCTGTGCAAGATCTACCAGTCATTTTGAAATGGCACAAGTTGCAGAGTCTCGACAAAAGCCTTGGAATTTTCATAGAATCAAAATTTTGTAAGAGCGATTTTTGCTCTCTGAACAGGCATAAAAAAGTAAGGTGGCCACTTATAACATTGGTTCAGTGCACGCGTAAACAACTCATCCTCGAAGGCTCGTTTTATGCCTATTCAGCAAAGCCTCCTTGATAGTTTTTCAAGTCATGCAAACACAATGTATAACATGTATTCTTTACACTCCTCAGTGTGTACCTGGTTTACCTGAAGCATACCAGTTACAGTGTATAAGCATGTAAATCCAATCAGAATACCAAATAGTGTCTAGAAGAGGACACAAGGTTCAAAATGATGTGTCAAGAAGCATTTAGTATACCTCCTGTTTAGCAGAAACTTCGCTTGTTTTATCTTTCAGTACATGGCATAGGTAGTATGAAACCGGATATTGCACGCAATTTAAGTCTTGCTAACGTACATGTAACTGTGCGATGATTGCGTTACCCATTTTTGTTCTTAAAAACAAAAATACGTTTGTAATTAAGTCTGTTTAGGTCGTAGTTAAGATATGCAAATGAACAAACCAGTTATGCATTCTGTAAGATAATTGTATTTGCTACACATATTGAAATTTGTAAAAGTTGTTTCTTAGCTTAACAAATAACAACACGTTGATGGCTAAGTTTTCTTATTTATTTGTTATAAATTTATGAACTGACAAAATGAGAAGTCTGATGCAACATTTAAACTATTATACCTTCCCTCGTTCTGTCAAATATGCTAAAGCAACATATATTGCTATAATAATATGTATATGGTTACGTTTTTGTCTCAACTGTTTTAAGTATAATACAACTCAGCCTGAAAACCCTAAACAGGTTGAGATGTTTGCATTATTATTTTTCCATGAATTATTGAAAGTTTAAAAATTACCAAAGTTTATGTCGACATGTACTAGTTAACTCATGTTGATACATTGAAGCAAACTTATAAACGAACACATTACATTTTTATGCTAGTTCAGAAAGTAAAACTCTGCCATACAAAATGTTAATTCTATAAACAAACCAAGGCTATGCCGAGACTCTACAAGTCATTTTATTTCAAAATTTCTCGTTCGTCTTGCACAGACTAAATTCAATAAAAGGTACCCACATTTCAAAAATTACCAAATTCCCCATCAATATTAAATATTCCACAGAAACATTACCCAATGACATTGCTTGATTGTTTGAAGATGTCAATGACTGCAGTGATTTAAGATGAATATGAATCAAACATTTTGACACAATCGGACTCGCCATTTCTTTACCGTAATAGCATGAAAAGGGTGCTAAGAGCAGCTTAATCTAAGAAATTCGGCTTTAAGCATGCACTTTTGGTAAAAAAAAATCTGCTCTACGGTATTGACATATTCAGAAATTATTCATTTTTGCTAGAAGTCACTGTTCTTCTTTCGAAAAGTAAAAATTCTTTGACAAATACCATCAAATTAATTGTTAAAATTTCATAAATTAAACTGGATCGGTGGAATAGTCGGGAAAAAGTTACCGTCGCAGAATAGACTGATCAACTCTGTTGTGGTTTGTCTATAGTGTTTAGAAGAAATAAAAACGCACACAATGTTTCAACGTATGCTACTGACGATTTTCAAAAAAAATGAAAAAATGTGATTTATTTTTATTTTGTAAAGATGCGTAAAAGCTAACGTATATCATATCAAATGTTTGGGTTTTTTTCAGTTACCTGGACCAGTTTGTAAACACCTGCATTTCAATTTGATGAAATTTCACCGAAAACTATTTTATCACCAAAAACTTTGATTTTTACATTTTTGAGCCCCCAAAATGTAAAATGAAGAAACACTATCCTGAAATACTTATAATTTTTGCTCCATTGAAATGCTTATAATAAGGTTAAAATTCATTCACTATTATTAGTGCCTTAGTCAGAGAAAAACGATTTTTTAAGTGTTCGTTTATAAGTATGTTTAAGTGTATTTTACAAAATAATAAATAACATATTTATCCATAACATTGTTTTTACCTTTTGGTCCTTTTTATTAACATTTGGTTTTTGGTACCCTTTCTAGTTTAGCACCTTGTTGAGAAAGAGAGCTGGTTGCCATACATTAATTGTGTTGTGATTATCTGTGTTTTGTGTCTCTTCCTAAGGTGCCATGTGCCGGTCTGCAGTCTGTGATTATGGCATTTCCTATTCATATACATTTATAGACAGAACACATTTGCTGGCAATACAGATAACATCAAATGTTCATAAATATAAATTGAGTAAAAAAATGTGTAAAGTAAATCAAATACAAGGGGCAATATATGTAAAAACACAAAACGCTACGTAGTCCTTTGCCTTTGTTCGGTTCGTTTCACAGAGCGCTTTCCGCGAGACTGCTCAAGATTAGTTATGAAGCGGTACGACGCGCTATTTTGTAACATACCGTTGCATAGCAAGGCCTGGGTAGCGCTCGCGTTATGCAATGCAGCCCAGTGGCGAGTTCAACAACGCGAGTGCTATCGAGCGCTCATTGTACTGATGTCAGGCTTTACACATGACGAATAAAGATATGTACCAGAACAACGAGCGCTCGCGAGCACTCGCGTTGTTGAACTCGCCTCTGGTTTGTATTGAACGCTAGGTATATCTAAATATAATTATTTTTATCATTTCTATAAAAAAATAGACAATCACAGGCAGAATAGTATAAGATCCGAATCTTGTAGAGCAACAAAGATGCATCTTGGAATGTAAGAAAATATGCTGAAACAATAAAGTTATGTCCGCTTGACGTTTATGTCTGCCAGTTCCAAATATATGAACGCATTTCATTCAAATTTTCACATTCCCAAATCTTATCATTTAGAAACATTTTGCACCCATGATACAATCATTTGATAATCAGCAGAGCCGCTGACAAAGCAGCGAACACGAGTACCCTTAAAATCACTAGTCACAACATCAATAACTTAATCATAATCCCGAACCGTTCAAGCACATTTAAACATCACTGAGCAAACTTTTTAGTAAGATGTTATGCGTGCTAGTTGCATGCATTGCTTTAACGACCACGGCCATTGATCTGTAACACACCCTGACGTCACAAAACATCGATCACGAGCGTGTGCGAAAACACTCAGAAAATTCATTTTTGGTCCAACATTTTGATAATCAACAGAATCCAAATTCGATTTTCTTTTCGTCAAAACAAGCATTTCAACATAAATTGAGACCAATCAGCAAAACAACAATTGATATTGGAAGTTCTAGGATGATTTTGCAGTAAAGGGAGGGGTATAAATCAGAGATTTAGTAAAACTTTGATGCCTGATATCAGCCATATTTTTTTGTCTTTTGTATAATTGTTGTGATTAACAAAAACAACAAATTAAAACAAAAAACGTTCTCAAAATGAGGTTAGGTTAAGGAGATTTGAAAGTTCTTCTTAAATTGTTATTGGTTTAATTCAAAGGGAGGTAATTTCAGTAAATTCCGTAAATTAAAGGTTTTAAACTGCAATTTCGGTCGTTCAGAAAGCTGACTTGGGATTTTTACTTGTTTTTTCATGGTCAGACGTTTCTGGTTGCCATTTAACGTAAAATGTGTCACGTTTTGACGGTTCACTTCCTGATGATAATGGAAAAAGCTGTGTGAACTTTAGGTACAATAACCCTTTAAGATAAAAAAAAATATAAATTAAATAATTACCAATTTTTGTGTGTCCGACGTTTGATAACATTTTGGTTTGATTTTTGTTGCGACATCTTAACTGGGTCGAAAGATACAGTACCATGAAAATCGGACGTTTTTTTTTTGTTTGAGTATATGTATGATAAAGGTTTGTAGCAGATGACAAATTTTATGATGTCTTTTAATTTTCAGAGTAAAGTTAACATTGTTTGATATTTCAAAATATTGCCAAAATCCAGTGTATGCGCATTGCTTGCGAGAGACTAACTGCTGTTACCAGAGAGTTTAAGCTAAATTTAGAGCACAGAAAGTTTATCATAACAGCCAGTCCCCGACATAAATGTACTTAAGCGTCTGGTCTTAAGTTTTGTATTTATGTCGGGGCCCGCTATTGTGCTCTATATTTAGTTAACACTCATGCTGGCAAAAGCAGTAAGTCTCTCGCAAGCAATGCGCATACACTGATGTTGAAAATATTGACGTTTTACCTACCCATTACTCCCTGCCCTTTTGTTTGGTTTTGTAGGGGTTTTTGTGCCTGATATATAAATATTTACCATGGTAGGGACATAAAACTTGTACTTTTCTCCCTCACCCATGCTGGTTTCATTTTGACGTGGCTTGTTTACTCTTAAACCCATATGTGTTATGCTTTTTTTACATACTATAGTGATTGCAGGTTTTAAGTGACCCCCGTTTTTCTTTATTTAACAGCTTTAATCCTTACTAATATAATCAACGTTTAGCATGTGGATGTAAATGCACACCGCGTAATTAAAACTTATTTTTGGTGACAGCCCTTATTTTAAACTAAGCTCCAAATGCCCTATAAATAAGAATAACTCAATCTTTTTCCATTAGATATATACCCATTTTCGCCTCTATATAGACTAAAAGCACGATGTTTACACCACTGGTCGGTATAAGACATAGTTTATTTTTATATTGATAAGGTACACTTGGTGACTAATTCAAAGTGGAGGAACAAACACACTCCAAAATTCCATCCAATTCCAGCCTATATAAAAGATTATATATAATTGAGAAAAATATATCTAATTACGCGGTCTATATCTAAATTTATTTCTGTAATTTCTTTTTCAATTAAGATCACCAAGAGGGAATAATCGGCAAAAAACGGGAGTAAAGTTTAACCTGGAATCACAGTAGTATATTCCTACGTTTGTACTAAGTAGTCATCATATCTTGTGAATGTATTATAGCTCACTCACCCATGCTGGTTTCATTTTGACGTGGTTTGTTAACTTTTATATGTAAACCAAATGTGTGTTATTTTTTACATATATTACTATGTATGTACTAAGTAGGCATCATATCTTGTGACTGTATTACATGTATTGTCAGACTCGTCGTTAATTAAACGGTCATTTAAACATACAGTATGCTTATTGTTTCTGCTTACATGATTGGTAGGCAATCCGACATAAATGTAGCTTTATAGGGTTTTTATGAAGTTTAGGTAACCAGTATAATGTAGGAAGCTTGTCTTTATTGGTGGTTTAATGTTTTGATAAGACTTGTTCGTACTCAACCTTTACCAATACAAGGACATTGGTGTACATTGGTACTTGGTACTACAAAATGTAACGTCCTATTATATGTGTTTTGATACTAAAATGTAATTTGTCCTGCCTGCTTTCTGTCAATAAATTTTATTCTTTGATTTAATTGTATGTCTTCTATATTGCTTAAAATGCAACGAATAACCGATTTAAAGTAATAAGCCTGGCGATGATAAATGCGCCGCGAGAAAACATGTCGTCTGTATGCTTGAGAACAATTCAAGGTCAAACCAACATGCACAGCTATAAATTTGAATTATGTGCGTTAAGCTATCGGAATTACTTAATATGAGGAAACGTTTCATATGCTAATTATCATTAGACTGCGTGAACGCATAGATTAATATTTAAGACAGTAATAAGAAAACCTGTCACCCAAAACTCTAAAAATGGCATATTGTTGCATCAAGTCCGCGCATGCGCCATTAATGTTCAATACATAAATTGGTTAATAGCTCTGATTGGCATTGTTAGTCTGCATCTGCATTTCTGTCGGTAGCTCAATAGTCTAGCCGAGTTATTTTTTGGATCACAAACCTTGAAAACTGTTGACCGTTTGAAATTTACGTTTCATGATGATACATGAATAAGGAATTTTACAGGTTTTAGCTTCTTGGCAGCCAGGTGAACATATGTGTTGTCATTCTTTAAAGAACCAGTGGTGTAGCACCGTTAAAATGCAAACTTTGAGAGCCACTGACGAGAGAGCTCTGCAGCACAGGATTGTCTAAACCAGGCGTAACTGGTACCTATGTGATATGCATTGAAATCATAAGAACTGTGAAATTTAATCAAAGATTAGCATATTGTTGTAAATTCAAAAAAAATTGGGAGGGTTTCATTTTCGTGAAAATTCGTAGTTGCGTAATTTCAAGAAAATATCATTCTCGCCAACTTGCGACATTTCTGCAATTTGCTGATGCAGGTAAATCGTGCTCAAGTTGCGATTTTTACGTCGCAAAAATGTCGCGAAAATACTTAGGTTACAGTATTTTGTTAATCTTGAAAACAATGATGGACCAGCACAATTGTACATTTTTGCAGCTAATCACATATTTTCAAAAACCTTCAATAAACGTCAATGCTGGTGTATTTAACAGGGCTAGACCATTTAGATTTGATCTGAGCCTTCATCTACAGCCGCACTTTGTGAATCATGCGAGCATCAGAGGTCCTGACAAATCTGCGCATACACGCAGGCTCACTTGGCCTTTGTTGCTCCAAAATGTGATTGGTACCGAATTCTCATGTGTTAGCTCATATCACACTGGTAAATGTATTCGTCGTTTTGCTGGTATTTACGCGTATTGCCGGTACTGCATAGACCGGAAGTGGTAAATATTGATGTTTATACTGTATAGAAAAGCATGACATATGCCTAAAGGACTATAGACTTCAATCATGTTTAAGTATTCAGTATGTGCACGGCGATTTATGTAAGCATTTAGGAATATATTCGAGTACCGATCATCCAGATCGGTACTCGAATCTATTCATAAATGCTTACATAAATCGCCATGTGCATGCCAAATACACAAGATGATCTAATTCTATACTCTTTTAGGCATATGGCATGTTTTTATATAGTATTAACACCAATATCTACCACTTCCGGTCTATGAAGTACCGGCAATACGCGTAAATACCAGCAAATCGACATATACATTTACCAGTGTGATATAGAAAATCATAAAATACAGTGACGTTTTAACAATTTCCAGTGAATAAAAATCATGAATATGTATGGCCTATGTGCAGGATTAACATTATTTTTCATTATAATATTTGGATTTTTTGGAAACGTTATAAGCCTTGTGGTTTGGACAAAAGGTCGCAGGTGCAAGAAACTACCAGGTGGTATTTACCTAAGAGCGCTGGCAGTGTCCGACACTTTAGCATTGTGTTTGTCAGCAATTCACGAGGCTGTCACATTGGTGTCAGGATTCAGTCCTAAAGACAACCATGATTTCTTCTGTAGAGTGGATATGATAGGAAAACACTTTGGGCTACTGGTCAGCACATGGATAGTAGTGTGTTTTACACTGGAACGAACTGTTGCGATATTCAGACCAGTAGCGCATTCACACTTGATAAGCAACAAAGGTACACTAATTCTAATACTTGCAGTTTTCTCGATTAATTTCGCCTTAAATTTGCCGTACGGTATTGTGCATAGTAATGAAGAAATAGCAGTCACACAAAGACCCACTACAATAGACGAGCATACAGGGATCTCTAGAAACGACTCTGACAGTCCTACCACTGAAGCATGCGACACGAAATCCATCATTGTTGGCTATAGGAAATTATGCTCAGCGGATTCGTCATCCTTCTTTAACTTAATGAATTGGTACCATGTCTGGTTCATGGACGCCTTCCTGATTTTCATCCTTCCTTTCAGTCTTATGACCTGTAGCAACTTGGCGGTGTTGTACCTAATTGCTAGCAGAAGAAACATGACGCAGTCTCATCTAGATTCCAAAGTCAAAGCGGTTACGATTAGGGCGGTAGTTATCAGTGTCTCACACTGTTTGACATCCGGTTCCTTTGCTATCGCTTTCCTTGTTCCTGGATTTGCGTCTAAGGCGTTTGGTGTTAAATACAGCCAGGAATATTATATCATGAAGACAACAGAGATACTAGCGTTTTCAAATCATTCCATCAATTTTCTCCTTTACTCGTGCTTTGGGACTGATTTTAGACAAGACTTTATAGAGCTATTTCGCAAACGATCACAGCGAGTGTTCCCCGGAAGTTCAGATCAAGCAATTATAGTAAGTAGTGATAAAACAGGAACAACGCAAGCCTGAAGATAAGACTTTTTTGTTAGAACTCTTTGAACGATGTGCAATGTATCATGCCTTTGTTTTTGTGTGCTTACTTTATTCAAAGTTATTCTCACAAACAAATTACTTTAGGAACATTTAACTTGCATGTTTTATGTTTTTATCGTCAATTTAAGCAATTTCACTATGAAGATGTTGAAGGACTAAATGTCAATTTCTCCAAAAGGTCCTACTTTTGTGCCACAAACACAATTTTATGTACACATGCGCGGGCCCAGAGGGGACACGGGTCTGGACACCTCCTTAAAAATCACAAAAATATAGTGTTTCTTAGCAATACTGGTCCGGATCTCTCGAAGAAATCACGAAGCTACCAAACCAGCATTGACTATGTTGGGCCATCATCGAGACGCCAGCGAATTGTTTCGCTTGTGTGCCATTGATGGCACGATTAAAGTTTGGTATTTGGATCCTCCATCCCCTCATTAACTTAAAAATAGTCCGGACCCCCCCCCCCCTGAAATATTACAAAGCTATAGGGCTTCTTAGCAATAGTGATGAATAATGGCCCGGAGCCACTGAAAACTACAAAACTACATTTAATGTTGCTCCATCATCGACCCGCCGCTGGCAGGACAAAGATGGCTCGCTTTTAGTGGTATTTGGCCCTCTCTCCCCTCATTATCTAAAACACGTTGTCAGAGTTGGAGCCCCTCTGACAAAAGATTTGGGCCTGCACATGTATAAAAATTGACATGCAGTAATACGAGTTCTATATAGGGTCCGTGGTATCAAGTTTGCGATCGAAAAGCCTTCCTATTGGACATTCTCTAGAGTATTATATAAGCAGTGAAAAATGAGTGAAAGCATGGTTTGAGTATGAAAATAATGGTGAGTTCGCAATATGAAAAGAACTCAGAAAAAATCTGTACCAGGACTTCATACCCGCCCAACATGAATCAAAAATTGAGCCAGTGCATGAGATTTCCAACAATGTGGAATGTGCGACCAACAAAGCCTCAGATCAGCCTGCGCATACGCGCAGTCTGATCAGAGGCTTTGCTAGTCACTTGAGTATTTTATGATTGTTAAGCTACTGACTGAACACCATTTGGAGTTTCTAAGCTTAAAAGGAGGCTGCAGAGGTTCCTCTGAGTCTACACTTGTCAAAATGTCAAATTGTTGGAAATCTCATGCCGCGGCTCAAATATGAATGGGTACTTTCCACGCTTTCTTCTGCACCACTCAGCTATAACGCCATTAACTGATACACATACGGGTGTAACAGTCGTGATAGATATATAGTGGGTTGGCTTCCGGGTCATCTAAATATATTTAGTCCTGCGTTCGACCCTCGCATAATATATTCTAAGAAGGTACATTAACTTGGTTGAAGATTGTATATATGTATTTTAGTTTGATAAAGTATGTTCCTGTTGCATGTCGTGGTGTTTATTCAGTTTTTTAGTCTAGCACATCCCTCAAAACGCTCTGAACTGTTTTATTTACTTTTTTACCGACTCCAGTCATTAGCTCAGATCACTCTAGTCACTCCTTTCTTTTTTGTAGAACTTTACTTGAAACGTTCTATCTATCTAGAATCCATATCGCCAAAAAGCACAGAATGCATTTTCAAATTTCTGTACATATTTGGGAAGATAAAATACTCGTATGTAGCATGTTTTTTTGTTTGTTTTTATCATGCTTTATATTCCAGCAAATTCCTCAACAAATCATATTTCAGCCATGATATGTGATTTCCAACAATGTGGCATTTTGACAAGTGTAGACCCAGTCGAGCCTGTGCAGTCGCCTCTTAAGCTAAGAAACTCCAAATGATGTTCTTTTAGTAGCTTAACACTCATAAAACATTCAGGCGACTAGCAAAGGCTCTGATCAGACTGCGCATATGCGCAGGCTGATCTGAGGCTTTGCTGGTCGCACATACCACATTGTTGGAAATCTCATGTCACGGCTTATTTGTGCATGCATATTCGGCATGATTCAGAAAGATAATGCATAGGTTAAGACTTACGATGAACGTGACTGTACGATCAATATCCTTTATTAGACATTTTTCAGTTACCACGGACCTTAGGATTTGTATGGTGTAGCACACCTTAGACTTACGTTATTTAAGAGGGGCGATCTCAGCAGTGTAATTCAGAAACGTTTTGCAACTTCATTAGTTGTAACTTGCAACTCGGTTAATTTCTTGTTAGGAAATCATATGAAGTGCATTAATAAAGTCATCTTCAGCAAACTAATGTTTCTTTTAAAGTGCTTATGTATTGTTGTCGTGAAAATGTTGCATGCTTTTTAAGTCTGCTGATTATATTAAAATGCACTCTGGGCTAATTTTATGTTGGAAGTAAACATAATTAATCCAGAACAGACTGCAACTCATGCAACGGTTTGACTCTGTTGGAGAGAAAGATTTTAACCTCCACTTCTGCACTAGAAACCGAAATTATATTCAATCTATTGAGTGTGACTGCAGTAATAAAGGAGAATCACTTTCATTTGCACACTCTTATTTGGATGCTTGATTGGACCTTTTGTGCAATAGGACTCAGCTTAGAATTTTGGTCCGATCGAAGTCGAAATTCATATGGAGCATTCTGATATACGTAAAAGGCTTCCATGCGAGCTAGACATTTCTTCTACTTCAACAACAACAGAATCTAGGGTGAAGATTTGGTACCAGTAAAGTGCATTTAAGGCCCCCAGTGGCTTAGGCTGCTGTCCGTTCTAAGGCGGTTGTTCTGTTGGTGTAGACTTTTTGTCTATTGTTACTCTCATTAATGCGAGTCTGTAATTGTTCTATGTTTTGTTGTACGTTACTTTATGTCCATTCTAGTTTTGCAATCATCTTGATGGGGAAGAGAAAGCTGGTTGCTTTGCTTAGTTTGTCTTCCTGGTGTCTCGTGATGGTTGAGCGGCTCTTCCTCGCGGTGCTATGGGGTTTGTCTGCAGGTTGTGACTGTGGTATTTCCTGATCATACTCACTTACTATTTTTTAGGTAGTGGAACCCCTTTATACCTTCTTTGCATGAACCACAAGACTGGTGACCTTTAAACATGGTTTACATCATTGAATTGTAAATGAGTATGAGCTGGAAATGCTCCTGACATGGTCCCATACTGTTTTGGGATTTGATCATGAAATAATTTTGCAAAAACTAAGTCAGATTGCAACTATTGTTTACCTATTTTAGTATGTAGGCAGAGGTGCAATAGATATTGAAACATATGAAGCAAATTTTAGTTTGTAGGCCTGGGTCCAACCCTATGTGTGGACTTGACGGTGGGGCGTTGGCCAAAAATCAACTTTTCAAAATATGGTATATGCAGCAACATGGTTGCAAATAGTTTGCCAGAAGACATACCCTCTACCCTTGTAAGAGCTCTACTCCTAGGAAATTTTTATTGATCAAAACTGAGTTCTGTTGGTACAGAGGGTTGTTGTCAGTTTCTAGCGTAGGTATGTGTATGAAGTACTGTTAAATCACTTAGTCAAGCTTGTCATGAAAAACTGTGGATCCACTCCAACCCACTTCACCAAATTAATACCATGAGGTAAAAAGCTATTCTTATTGTCTTTTTGTATTTTACTCCTTCTGAATTTCTAAGGGTGCTCAACTAAGCGTGTATTGAATTAAACAGTTTTAGCAATTTTCGGAAGGTGGGAAATAACAATTATAATAGATTGGTGAACTCCTTCAGTATGTTGAAGATAAGGAGCTAGATATAATAGGATGCTGCTTAATCACATACGTGATTTAGCCCATCTGCCTGTCCCTCCTGTAGTCATTTAATGCATTTTGATTTTTTATGATCACTACCATCAACAGTCAATTTCATATAAAGTTCACCCTAATCGACTCAACAATTATCTTTAGGCATGATGGGTAATTTTACATGCCTATTTATTGTCTGCAGTTTCTTTTATCTTTCCTTTTATTTAAATTAACTCATTAAAAAGATCCTTTGGGAATACCATGACAGTGCTAAACAGCTTGGATTTGGATGAAGCCCGATATTTTGTCGGGCCTGATCTTGTTCAAAATTGTTTGCAAATGTGGCTCATCAATAAATGACAACAGTCGACACTAGTGGAAAAATAGTTACGAGTACAATGACACTTGAATTACTAGAATCGACTGAGTTAGACTATATTGACTTTTGGTGTGTTTACAGGGGCGATTCCAGGATTTCTAGAAAAGATGTCGATATTTATAAAGGCACGGGGTTCACTTTTCTGATTTTATCTCATTTTTCTTAAATATCCAATGAAAATGAAATAATTTGGTCTCACTGAAAGCAAATTATTTCATTTCCATAGGATATTTAAAAAACGGGGGGGGGGGGGAGGGAGGGGGAACCCCCTGAACCACCTCTGGATCCGGCACTGATTTAACATAACATTATTAATTTCACAGTATGCGTCATGGTTTTAGTTTAATGATGACGCCAATTGAATAGACAGCAGCCTAAAGTGTCAAGGCGACGAAACAAAAACTGTCAGTGTAGACGTCTCTTCATTACGGCGTCCTGTGTGACTGCCTTGGGGGAAGCTTTTTGCATACTCAGGGGCGTACTTACGAAAATACGCATGTGCATACAACTTGACGATGCAAGTATAGGGCTTTAGCTATTCGATTTGATTTTTGGAAGAAAAATCCAGTTTATTGTGTTTATGCTTCGTATCTTCACAGCTCATTTTAGCCCTGTGAAATGCTCTAAAACCATTTTCCACAAAACGGCCAAACCCCTGGCTTCATATAGGGGGACTATTCAGAGTGGGAACTCTATAAAATGCCCCATGAACGCTCCTGATACTTATATCTCAAATATCAGCTTTTTGGTGCAAGTGAGCTCTCTCCAAATAAGTATAATATACCAGTGGGTTTTAACCTCGCACCCAATCCCCTGACATGGCGGGGGTATAGCCGGGCAAATAAACCAGGTTTTTTTTTTGCATTGTCCCCTTAGCGCAGGGAAAATGTGTGGCATTTGATTTACAAAGGCAAATATGGCAGTAAAACATGACAGACGGTGGAGAAAGCTGCCATGGTTTTAAAAAAAGTCAAAGTCCTCGCTGACGACTATTGCATAAATACAAGTCCTCTTAAGGGTAAAGGGGGAACCCAAATTGCCTCGTAGTTCGGTACGTGAACGATCAAAACAAGATAGGGACGTTCATACTTGAATTCCATGTCCGCTCCATATCTCCTTTGCATTCGAATGATTTTCAATTACAGTGTTCCAGCTATATTGGCTTGCACAAGTTGCAAACGTCTTATGCGTTTCCACTGTCCATTAACCTGAGCTTGGTGTAATATTGACGCCAAAAAATAATCATATTGGACGCAGAAACATCGAATTTACCTACTCGCAAGCTACAATAAGTGAATGCATACATGTATGATTTAAAAAAAAAATGTTCGGCTTCATTTCCATTGTGAAATATATTTTTCGGTACATGTTTTTTACACTTGCAAACTGGTGAAATGCCATCATGCGGCATTTCGTCAGGGTATGCACTGTTTGTTAAGGTAAAAAAAAGATCTCAGGGAAAAAAATATAACATTTAGTAGCAGACGAAAAAGATAGATTCAAGTTACTGCTGACATCGCCCCTCTTAAATAAAGTCCAAAGTAAGTCTCCGTTGACGGACAAATCGTAATGTAAGGTGCAACTGAAAAATGTCTATTAAGATTATAAAAAGTAGTGTATTTCATTGATAATAAGAGAAACAAGTTGTATAGTTATTATACAACATAAATTCTTATCAGACAGGAGAGAATCATTTCGCACATTCTTTCTTCATATATTTCTTTGACTACCTGCAGAGTGGTCTAAAATGGCCTACAGATTGATATAGGATAAACATCAGCTGAAACTAGATTCCAGAGGTTGATAGTTTGATGCTTTTTATGTCTCCCTCTAGAGATCTAAAATAACAGTACGAGCATCAACTAAGCACTGTTTGCGTGACATTGACATGATTTGCTGTTTTACCTCCCAACATGTAAATTGAAGTCTTTTAATGAATTTTAACAAAATTTTTGTTTTGTTTTGTTTGTTCGTTTTCTATTATTTAAATTATACAAATTGTAAAATAATGTTTATGGATAAGAGACTTTATATACATTTCAAAAGGTATAATGCTAAAGCAGTTCCTAAAACTTGTGAGAAAATCATTAGGTTGAACATGAATTCAGCAATACAAATCCCGTGGCCTAGGCTAGTGTTACATTTTGCATAGATAAATTCTCATGTCTACCACAATGAAGTAAATAATTGTATAAATACGAAAGAAAAAAGAGAACACCTCCGCAGGATTCGATCTTCCCCATTCACAGTCAGCATTCAAAGTATTGCCAATATCAGCCTTCAGCAAAATGTTATTCAAATGTCAGCCTTTCGCTGGTGAGCCGACAGTGACCCGCTTTAACCATTCGGGAAAGTCTGCCACAATTCTAGAATCGAATCATGGCTTGGGTGTATGTAAGGAGCATTACGCGTAGTACTATGTACCAAAAAAGCTCCATTTTGTTAGCCAGAACTGGCGTGTGGAAAATTAGTTCTGTAGCATGTGGGTTCAGCTCTATTAAAATCGATTATTCTGATTATCCGAAAAGTTTAATCAGCAGAAAAAAATGAAGTTTATGTTTTTCAATAAAAATAAAATATCGTAGCCGCGCATATTACTATAGGTATTATAACCATATGGATAGGCATGTTGGGTACAATGTTTGGTCCATCATCGACACGCCAGCAAAACATTTAAATTGCGTTTCACTGGCGGGCCGATAATGGCCCGCTTATAGTGGTATTTGGATAATCTCTATCCTCTTAAACTTATTAAAGTTGTCAAATTCGGATCCCTCAGATCCGCGCATGTTACTATAGGTATTATAACCATATGGATAGTTATGTTGGGTACCGTATTTGGAGTAGAAGTCATTATATTATGATTAAAAAAAACCTTTAGTTTTCGTTCAAAGGACCAAGATAACACCTGTGTAAATTCTTTGTTCCTCGAATTGAACAATGTTTGAAATGACTTACAATTTTCTCAAATGTAAATGAGCTTTTGCTATAGGAATGAAATTTTATTTTTTGTTTTTTATCGATGTGTAAACTCCGGCGAATCACTCACAAATTGAATAAAGCCCGAAGGGCTTTATGTTAAATTTGTTAGTGATTCGCCGGAGTTTACACATCGATAAAAAAAATAATTCATTCCTTATAATTCCAACTTTGGAACAAAACAGCACATTTGCAAAGGATTGTTGACAACATTTCAAAGTATAAAGCCCACCGAAGGAAAATAGTCCGTAACCGCTGTCTATGAAAGATGCGGCAGCCATCTTGAAAATTATGTCAGTTCAAAACTTTGTTATGCTAAATAATGATTAAAATTGCACTCTATTTGGAGCGAGTATATGAGTATGAGCTCAAAAACAACTCCATTTAGTTTCGTATTGTTTTCCTGAGCTTGGTGGTCACATTGAAGAGTATTTAGATTATGGCCCTTCCACGGAAAGAAAGGTTTTAAAAAGCACAAGTTTACCTTCACAAGTCCCTGCCTAAAATCTCCACATCAGTAGGCCCTAAGCGTTAATCTAAAAAGTTCGTTTAAACGCTGTCAAACTGTATTGAAACAATTCGTTGTTGATGTAGCCATTGTTTTGATCCGATAATCTTCGATGATGTGACTATTTATGTTAAGTGACGTCACATAACCACGTCATCACATAACCACGTCATCGGGTTCATTTCAAAGAGTCCCTCCTGTTGCTTTGAAAATGCGGTGCACCCTCATACAGTGTAAGGGTTTTCAAATGAGCTTCCAACATGTTTAACTATATTTAAACTGGTGAATGTTTTATCTCGGATACAACAAAAGGGTACCCTACTTGTCACTTGTGTTCGAAGTTTTATGTACAGTTCTTTATCAAGACAGATATCAAATATTCATACGCACGGGTCTTTATTGAAGTGTAAAAACCATTTAATTTTACCAACGGACCAATCAAAATCGCCGAAAAAACGATAAAAACATTGAGTTGGAATAATACATGTGTGTTATCAATATAGTTGTTGTAATCAATAACTAATAAGATGTATATGTAATTTGTTGTCATACACAGTAGTCAATAGATCTTACTAAGCTACTAATTCTGCGTTTCGTCTAAACTGAACCGTACATAGTGAGGATATCATTTTGATTAAGTATTAAATGAAGATAAAGATTCGAATAGGAAAAAGATATGATGATGGCATAGATAAATGATATTATTTTAGAAACATGATTTGATCATTATCATAAGTTATTTCTGTAAGTGATGTTACCTAATCGATAAAACACTCCTATTACAATGTAACTGAAATAGCATTTTATGTGCTATGAGTTCAAGTGTCTTCCTTTTCATCATCAGTGCTTTTGATAGAGCTATATGGTCACCTGCTGGGAAAGGGCTTAACTCTTAGCTCTTGTTTGTGATGTTTATTTGTGTTTTTGTAACTTTCACATGTGGTATCATGGGTCAGGTGTGGTAATTGATTGTATTGATTCCTGATCTTTGCAACCTTTTATTATTTTAATTTCACATATTTACATTCTTAGTGTAGTTGCCTTAGATAAAACTACTATTCCTAGTTGCTTACATTTCTCGATGAAAACATTAAACGTCATGTGGTCTAGACCACAACTCTAGGCGGAGTAACGTCACCGTTAGCCAATAGCTTTCTTTGTTTACTGACATTTGCGTGACGTCACTCACGTATCGCCACGAGGTTATGCACACTCGTTTCACTCACTGGATGTTCCAACACCTCCGTTACAAATCAAACATTTCATTTTATAAGGACTATAACTAGCACCAAATTATAGGTTAAATCTGATGAGTTAGAAATCCTTACAATTTTATACTCAAAAATTGTGTGTTCATCTAGAATATGTTGTATACAGTATGCAGGTATGATTCATCTTAATGAACAGGCAAAACTGGGTGCACTTTAAACTTAACAGATAATGGTCAAAATATATGGACAGCATACTTATTTAGAAGAAAAGATGAAATCTTCACAACCTCAATTTTATGCAAACTTATCGCTTTCGTCTGAATTTTACGCCGCAAACATTATATTTCTATGTATTTAGGTGAGTAGCTGGCGATAGCCCTACCCCCTACACCCTGAAGTCCTGGTATTTATCTGCAATATTTTCCATTTTTTATATTGCTAGGTGCACGCAATGTAAGGGTTTGATTTAAGCATAAATATTTCGTTGTAAATAATGCATTATCCTAGCCACAGGCTGTCAAAATTTGGGCAGATTGAATAGAAGAATGTTCCAAGTCTTTTGTTGCTTATTTAATGTTGTTTCAGAAAATATAGTGTACAAAAATCTTCCTAGGAGGTATTTTAGCAGCCCATGGTCTAGTGATACCACATGGCTAAATAGTAGTATGTTTGAAGAAAGTAACGTGTATAACTGCAATATAATAGGTATAGGCTGTTTTAACACATACCGACTATTTGTTGTACTTGATTAAGTGCTTTTAAGACAATCAAAATGTGGATAAATAAGAATTGTGTATATATTTGTATAATCACAATATAATTTGAAGCTGTTATAGGGTAATGTAGTTAACATGGCTATTAGACGGTAACGCCCTAACTGCCAGATCGGCAATACCTAGCATTTTGCATCTAGTATGTATAGTTTTTAGAAAAAAACATAGTATACAAAATTCCCCCTTAAGGTAGGGGGTCTATTCGCAGACCATGGTCTAATTAGAAATTGTGTTAGATGTACATTCCGCTTCAACAAAGTTTTAAGGTGCTAATAAGTAAATGTAGATATACGCAGACTGACTTCAGCCTTGCATCATAGTAAACACAGAATACAATGTCAGTTTCATATTACAATTATATCTGTCAGTTGCAGTCTTTGTGTCTGCCATCAATACAGTTTTGTCCGTGTTTGCAGCAACCATAAAAGAGGAAAAATAATTATTTTAGGCAAATAAATACAATCAGTGAAGAAGAAAGATCCAAAGTATTGATTTCACTGAGGTAGACATGACGATTTATCTACCTAAAAAAGAGATATTCACAGAGGCCAAAGGCCAAGGTGAATATCTCTTTTAGGATGTATGTTGTATACCCAAAAGGAAGTCCATACCTATTTTGGTATATAACGTTTAAATTGTAAATGATTATTTTCTTTTTCACTGTTGTAACTAGATTTGTAAAACTAGTTTAAGCCCTCAAGTAAAAATATTTTACTGACCCGTTCCAATGAAGTGCTTCTTTTGTGGATCATTTTTGTTATTTATGTTTCGTGTTTGTTATGCTTTCTTGTCCGTTCATTGCAGCCTTGTGGTCACCTGCTGGGAAAGGGCTAACCTCTTGGCACTCTTGTGTGTGATGGTCTATTGTGTTTTTGTCACTTTCCCGTGTGGTGTCCTGTGTCAGGTGTGGTACTTGATTGTATCGATTTTTGATCTTTGCTTCATTGCTTACTTTGTAGTGTAAAAGTTCTGTTCAATTCATGATATAGTTTTTATTATAATTCACATGAACTTCCATAGATGAACCATTGTTATTATACAGTTATTTCGTGCCTGTTTGTAGGATAGTCAAAACTATTACCCCGAGGTGCCGAGGACGACCTGATGCACTATTGCACGGGGCCGAAGGCCGAGTGCAATAGTGCATCAGGTCGTCCACGGTTCCTGAGGGATAATATATTATAAACAGACATGAAATAACTGTTTTATTACCCAACCCACTTGATGAAATACTTAGCAGCGTTCCTTGCAGCGTTCCTTGCCTGGGCAATAGTTCAGTGTCTCACGATATAGCAAACAATAGACAATAATTCCGTATATAGACGATTGTGTAATAATGTATACTATTTTCCGTTGCTATAGAAGCGGAGAATACTCTCACGGTTTGTTGCAGCGGTGATAGTATAAGATATCAGTGTACGTGTGTATTACCCGATTGCATGCGTGTAAAACCACTCGGTTACGTCGGGGATGTTCAGTAACGATGGTGGATATGATACGTTATTTGGCCACTTTAAACTCCCAATAGCTTGTTGTTTGTGGTCAAAAATATAAAGTGTTTTCTTTGTTAGAACAAGCGGAACACTTTGAGACTAAACTTATTAATAAGCAGATTAGCAAAATGTAAGTGAGTATGATCAGGAAATACAACAATCACACACTGCAGACCAACCTACGGCACCGTGAGGAAGAGCCACAGAACATTTACAGTAACAATACATCTTTAAGACATTGATAGCAAAGCAACCAGCTTTATAAACCCTGTTTATAGCCCTTGGAAAACTTGACTTGGCTGTCTTTCTTATTTTTTTATCTTTTATCTCATAGTTAAATTTTTATCAGCAAACTTTAAACTCCAATGGTAGAATGTCAAAGACTATTATTATGCTTTGGTCAAATCAGGTATTCCACTGGAAATAATGTCAATAATACTTTGAAAAAGTAAAAATTCGAAAGAGAAATATTAGAATTATCCAAGAATTTAAGTATCTAGGGATGATAATTAAGGCTTCTGGAATCTTCAACAAAGGATTATCAGAACTGATAAATAAAGCTCTCAAGGTAATTTTTATGATTAGGAAAAAATTTCAATCATCATTCATTTTTCCAACACTTCAGTGCTGGCTTTTTGATACATGTGTCAAACGAATACTATTATACTGTACAGAGATTTGGAGTCCGTAAAGTCTGAATTTAGTGAAAGTAGCAACAAAGATAAATAAACACAACCTTGAAAAATCATACGAAGATTTCCCAACCGAAAACATTCACACAAAATTTTGTAAGTTTCTAATAGGTGCTAACAAATATTCATCAAATCTTGCTTGTAAAAGTGAAGTTGGAAGATATCCCTTAGCAATATCAGCTACATTGCTTTCAATAAAGTATTAGATACATATAAATGCTGATGAAATCCCGAAAGCACAAAATAAATTTACTTTTCAAAGTCTAATAAATGGAGATGAAATTAAGATAAGCTTTGGAGAGCAAATTAAAAATTTCTTAAAGATTATTTGGTTTGATCATGTCTGGCAAAATAAAGAACTTATTCAAAAAGAAGCCTTATAAATGCTCTGCAAAAGAAATTGACAGAAAGGTACAATTCATTCTTCAAAGAGACAATTACTGGTAGAATTACTGTTAAAGGCAGAACATTAGATAAACTTAGACCTTTTAAGATGTTCAAAAATAACTATAAAATGGAAAACTATATAAGTCTGAAGGTTGATAAACACTCAATTTTTAATCTTGCTAAATTTAGACTTTCAAACCATCAACTTGAGAGTGAAACCGGTCCGTATAAAAAGACTAGAATTGATCAGAGATTATGCAAAATTTGTAATGAAAATGGGTGTGTGGAGGATGAATTTCACTTGTTAATGATATGTAAAGAATATCAAACTGAAAGAATAGAATTTTGTAGAAATATAAATCAAGTAATTGTACCTTTTGAGTCATTTTCAAGCCAAGAAAAATTCATTTTTCTGATGTCTACAAAGACACTGAAGTGCTAATGCTATTGGTGTACTTTATAGATAAATGCTTGCAGATTTGACAGTCCTCAGGGAAATAATCAAGGTGTATTTACGTCTTAGCTGAGACCTGTGTTTTATATGTTTGTGATGTTATTGTCATTTTATGTCTTCAGTCATGATTCTTTGTTAATGATTGATACTGAATACATTTTGATTGATTGATTGATTGATTGATTGATTGATTGATTGATTGATTGATTGATTGATTGATTGATACTTTGACTGATATACTTCCTACAGCAATACAATTAATTTACAATTTTTTTCAATAGTTACTTTTCAGATTTCTTTGCTAATGATGCTGCGGTGCATACTCATAACTCAGATGTAGGACTTATTGAAAACAAGCTAGCAACAGCATCATTCAAGACCAAGCATGGTCAATCTGAACTACCTAGGCCAATTCCGCGAACTTCCGTGGAATCAGGCTGCGGATGTACATCGATGATCTACTTTGATAACGTGAATGATAATTCGATGACGCTGACATTATATAACGTGACGCTGGCGTCACATATGCCATGTTAAAACAATAACAAGTATGACTGCAGCAAAACAAACGGTTAAAATGAAGTTTAATATGTTTTTTTTTCAATAAAATAGCGATATTTTATTGAAAAATCATAAACATCATTTATGATGTTGATAAAAACGTTTGGGGCAATCAAAATAATGGATTTTAATATAACTGGACCCAGATGCTACAGTGCTATTTTTCTTATGCCAGTTTTGGCTAACATAGTACTATGGGGCATGATTCGATTATCGAATTGTGATGGACTTTCCCGAATGCAAGCATCATGTAAACAAAATAAAATTGTAATAAGCTATGTCTAAGTATACATTTATAGGTCAAGGTGGGTAAGACGGCAAAGATCAGGAATCAATACGATCAAGTACCACACCTGACCCAGGACACTGAATGGGAAAGTGACAAAAACAAACATCGCCAATAGGCTGCACATAACAAGTGCTTAAACAAAGTCATATCGCTTTTTATATTAATAACATAAGACTGCACTTGTTCCCTTATTGCTGTAAAATAATTGCTTTTGAAGAGAATGTTAAAAAAGCGTCGAAGAAGACATATATTATACTTTTCCAGGATTATATCATTTTTGATAAACTGTGACCTTTTTTCATATGTGTTACAGCAAATTGTGCTAGTCGAGCAAGTAGAATAATTACATTATCTCTAAAAGAGCGTAAACAACTTAAGATAAAAGGCTATGCGCACAGTTCATTTATTAAGTAAATGCAGAAAATAAATTACTTCCTTTGATTACCATAATAGCGCTTATAATGATTTTAGAAGTGGTTTAATCATAGAGTAATAAATTAATTTAATCCACTTTAATACATGCATATTCCTTTTTGTGAAATAATTACAAATCATGGCAGCCTTGTATCAAGTAAATTGCTTTGCCAATTCCATTATAGTCTAGTCTGTTTCTTAATTATTTTTTCTGCGCGATTTTAATCATAGAATTATTACATAGATAAAAATCACAGCAAATTCAGTAGAAAGAATAACGCTCGTCGTCTAATTCAAACTATGCAAAATAGTGCATATATATATACTCCACAAAAAAATTGAAGGACCAATGCTATCAATTACAACATCGATGAATTTTGTGTAGAACGTATTTCGAAAACCAATTTTACGATCTACCCTAATTTTTTCAGACATCTTTAGCGCCCAATTGCCAAGTGAAACGGCAAAAAGAAAATGGTGTAAATGTTACCAACAAGGATTTTTTTGTCAATTTGAAACTTGGCCTAAATGCATTGGAATGTCATTTTTTGTGTGTGATCCATGGACCACAGAACTGCCGGAAATGAATGAAAAATGCTTTAAGATGCTGAAATCTCTGTTTTCACATGATTGTATGGCGTTTTAATCCCGTCGATACCATCCACCTCTTCTTGTGAGAGAAATTTGTCCCTTTGGGCTTTTGCGTAATGGCCAGTCTATGGGTTCAGACAACTGGTTTTGGCATTTGTCTGTGACAATCTTTAAACGATTCGCCTGGACAATTTTCTAACACTCAAAGGCAAAGAATGACGATTGAAAATCTGATTCTTAATGGCCAAGTACACACATTGTTTTCAGAAAACAAAACAATGTCAAAACTCCATTGTCAGAGATGAAAATGCTTGCTTCTCAGTATATTGAAACTGTTTGAAGATTTTTTTGGCATGTAAGCTATACTGTTCAAAACAACGTTTAATTTAATGTCACTTTCATTCTACTCGATTTACCACAGAAGAATTTCCTTACCCCACCCACTGCCTTTTGAAAGTGTGTTTTTGAGGGTATGTGCATTTGAGACACAGTTATGGAAGAATTAGGCATGGAAATCAGTAATAATGATTCTTGACGTATGGGCATAAAGAATAGAAAGCTTCGGGCCAAGTTTTACAGAATTTAAATGCTTGAGCTAATTATACTCGCATTCTAAAATCTTGGTCCTTTAATTATTTTGAGGAGTATATATATATATTCATGGGTATCAGTTGCAAAAATTCCATTATAATTCAAATCTTAAAAAGAGAGCAGTTTGCCTTCAAACTATTTATAACTACAAGTTAAAATCGTCAATTTACCTAAAGATAATAAACAAATAAACCAAAGAAAGTACTATAGAAAGTTATTTTCTAAATCCTGAATTCAGGAATTATCCTAAACGATTCCCAAATGAATGTCACATAACCAGGGTCTTTCTACACAGGCTTTTCCCCCAGATTATTAAGGAAACATTGTATTAATTTTACTGATAATAAGAATGTTCTTGTAGGTATAGTATCATATATACAGACAGTGTAAGAAGGAGTAAATGAACTAACTTAAAAGTTTTTTTTTTTCAGAATAAAAATGGTGTTTAATCCTTAATGAAGTTTTTAAAAATCCAGTACATCATGCAGCATTTCAGCTTCAAAACCTTGAATTTTCACAAATACTTATTGTACAATTCTCAAAATAATCACATCGAAAGTTGGTATGAGCACCAGAGCTGCAAAAAGTACACAATGAGTACATAATACAATACAATTTATATACATTCCAAACTAATATGATGTTACTGATGTTTCAAAGATGCATAGTAATGAGGCGACTCTATATTTCTTATAAACAGGTAAAACTGACGTATTCACAACCACGTGCATATAGAGTATTCTGTGGGAGGTCCTTTATAACTGTTAACTGAGACTACCTGTACGCCCAAAAACAAGGTAAACTCGCCAGTGTTTGTTTACAACGATTCTCACCTCTCTTTGAAAAAGTAATAAATGTTAAATGTTTAGACTGTTATTCAGCATATTATTGTAAATAAGAAATAGTAATTCAAAATTGTTATTAAGTATATAACGCTAGAGCATACATTTTGCTAATTACAACTGGCACCAGGGTTATCAAACTTTTTTCCTGCTCATCTCAGCTGAGCACATAATGTATCCTGCTCGTAAATGCTAAAATACCAACAATTGTTGGCATTTTAACATCTATTAGCATAAAAATACATCATCTGAGAGACTTAAAAGCTAGAAACTTCTATACATTTCGGTATTTTAGTTTTATGAGCAGTTGAAATTTCGTGCTTAGTTGAGTTGAGCATGAAAAAAGTTTTATAACCTTGGTGCCAGTTCCTTTTCTTATTCTTCTGATTGTGCAGTAATAAATACTTGTGGTAACACTTGATACTAGGACTTTGACTTTAAATCTTCTCAAATTCGAAAGGATGAAAAAAATCTTAGCTTGCGTTATTCATGGTACTATTATAACATGTGGTTGGCTCCTTACCTATTGCCAGCAGTAAAATTGAAATTTCACTACCAAACATGAATGTAAAAGTTGTTGCCTACATCAGAGACGTTTGGTCGTTTTTGTGTTAAAAATTCAATTCTGTTCTTGATGTCACGTCAGTGTCTGTGTTTTTTGAGTCTTCCTTAAGACTACAGTGGGTTGCTCTTTGATATGTGATTGATGAATTTCCTGGCAGTACTCACTTGATTGATTTTGTATCCTAGAATATTTTCTGGATTACAAAAATCAGTTTCTTAATTAAAGGACAATATTCCTCTCCAATAGAGATCATAAGGAATTAACTGATAAGGGACAGTTTAAATATCTCGCATGATTAAAGGGGCCTCAAGAGGGACTTGCACTAAGAGAAATATTCGTGATATTAGTCTCTTCATGGGACCAATTTATTGCCACTGTATTGAAATAATAATCACCTCATAAAGATTAGTCTTTGAGCTTTCTAAAAATAGCCCTCAGGCAAGGGTACCACTTTTATTGTCTCAAAATTTAGATCTTTGAATCACAGAATTCTTTTGTAAGTAAATACCATAAAGAGTAGCTTTAGAGAATGCGCACGCGTGCGTATGTGCGTGCGTGTGTGTTGTGTTACTGTTTTTTTATTTTCGTCTTTCCTCTACTTTACACTTTTTCATTATACGATTATATTTCAAATACAAAACTGTTTTATTTCCTAAATTAAGAATATTTTTTTATTTTTTTAGATATTTATTATAAAATGTAAATATAAGCAATAAATTCAATTTTTGAATTTGGGCTTCACGTTAACTTTGCAAGAGACCAGAAGTATTCATGATTCCATTAACATTGCAAACATTTTATTCATTTCTTAAATGAATGCTTTCTCAGAAGCTCGATATTTTCTGCTTCTAGAAATTATGGACAGTTCTCACCATAACAGGAGAGATTAAGAAAATTAATTTCCCAGTAATATCTTGGGGTAACAACGGCAGTATATACAATTGCAGTACATTGGAACCATGCAGACGCCAACATGATCTGGAGGATAAGACCGAGGGTCAGAATGTGGTGGTGGACGGGGGGGGGGGGGTGGGGGTAGGTCTAGTATTTTGTAATTATTAAATATTTAGCCCATTATTCACTATCATTAACATTTTCGTTTATTCATTAGAATCAATTCCATTAGCCATTTAGACATTATCAAAATTTTACATTATACAATCATGTGATATCCCATGGGGTTTTCTCCATCATTGTTTTCCATCTTATGCCACTTCAGTAAGTTCACCTTGCTCCTCAATTTTCATTCCTTATTGGGCCTCGCCTTTGCAGTAGAATCAAAGGCAGAAAATAGGATAGGCCTATGCACATGTGTTAAAAAGTGAAAGAGAATACGTTGTATAAAGTTTATTAAAAAATGATTGCTTTTCCTGTATCAGTGTGATTCATTATTAACATGCTGACATATTCTTTTTAAATAATGTGTTTGACGTCACAGCGATAATATTGTTCTCAAAGGGAAATGGTTGGGAATATACAAATGTGCCTTTAAACGTCTACGATCTTATGAAAGTCTACACACAAAGTCATGTGTTGTTGCTTGAATTCCCGCTCTTGCTTCGGGTACGAAACTGAAAGTAAACAATCTATTTATTCAATAATTTATTCGAATTTTCAATTTATTCTACATTATTATAAAGGTTATTAAATGTGTTTTTTAAATCCCGTTTAAAAAATAAACACGTGTATGAACTTATATGTTTGGAATTATGAAGAGATATATGGATAGATGTAGGTCGCTAATATAAAAAAAAATCGTCACAATTAAAATATGCAAATGATTTATCCAATGAAAGGCCTTATCTTTTTATATCAACCAATAGATTTTTAGAGAAATAGGGCTTAAGTTTGTCTAGACTCGGCTTTGCCGAGCGAAAGTCTCAAAGACAGATCGCAAAAACGGGTATCCATTACATCACATGTATGCGTAGGCGAACAGGGAAGGCGCAGATGACCCTGTGCAGAAGATCTTGCGCATCGACACAGTGTCGCCAGGGCACACTCAATGTATCGAAGTAGATGATAAAAGTTCATACTGACAAATAAAGTTAACCTAATAGAGAAGTTGCTCCTGTAATCTAAAAGACTGGCTTGTGCTATCAGCAGTTTTGTACATTTAATTTGAGCCGTGACATGAGATTTCCAACAATGTGGCATTTTGACATGTGTAGACTCGGACGAGCCTCTGCAGCCTCCCTTTAAGCTTAGAAACTCAAAGAGGTGTTCAGTCAGTAGCTTAACAATCATAGAATACGCAAGCGACTAGCAAAGGCTCTGATCAGACTGCGCGTATGCGCAGGCTGAACTGAGGCTTTGCTGGTCGCACATACCACATTGTTGGAAATCTCATGCACTGGCTCAAATTTTGTTGTGTAGTGAGTACGTGTATTTCTTCCGCGAAAGTTTTGATAATCCTTCCTAATATTTTCACACATAAAACATGCGCGTAGCTACCAGGTACGCAAAAACGCATTCGCGTACACATTTGAACCGAAAATTATTATTATTTATTATATCCCAGTTCTGAAGGTTTCTTGATGATATTCATACAAAATGTGTGTGGAAAAACAAGTATGTGTCTATATATGATGGCATTATCTACTCTTAGTCGCCCTTTAAGGGTTTGAAGTTTGTTTGTTTGATTTGATTCTTTACGTCCCATCAACAATATTTCAGTTAAACAGGGACGGCTCTTCCTGGGATGAACCAGTACTAAGCTAGGATAAATATGTCTTGCTCAAGGACCACAACGCAGTGACACCGGTGAGGCTCGAACCGCGGTCTCTCGGTCACTAGTCAAGCACTCTATAACTGAGCCACAGCGCTCCCTAAGGGTTTGAAGTGAATAGGCCCCGATTCATATAAGATTAAGTATTGTCAACCATTACCTAGAATGTACTTATCATGGCAAATAGCGCAGACCCTGATGAGATGCCGCGTTTTGCGGCGTCTCATCTGGGGCTACGCTACTTTGTAAATGCTCCCTTTTGGGATTTTTTCATAAATGCATTAACTACGTCCCCACTCTTGCTTACCTTGAATTTTAGGCAAGCTACGCCCCTGCAAAAAGGAAATGGGTCTGCTAATGAGAATTCGGTATCTGAGGCATGTGCGAACAGCGAACATTCAGACGACCTTCACAAAGTATAGATGTATGTCTAGGCCTTTCTCCCCATTTAATAGCTACACAACCATGTTTATTGAGAGAACTAGCCTTTGCGATAGTACATTTATATGTAGAAAAAAAAAGTAATGATCTGGGCCCGGAATTACAATGCCTCTTTAAAGTTTAGCAAGACTTAGTTTAAGTATTGATATTTAAACATGCGACATTAAATGCTAAATAAATTGCCTTGATCAATGTGGTACTTTTGTTCAAAGATATCATTGTGATCTTCAAAAAAAAAATATTTTGATTTTAAGCAGTTTTAAACGTTATTTTTCGCATCCTGAAAATCAATACTTAACTTAAGTCTTCCCTAACTTTAAGGAGGCATTGTAATTCTGGATCCTGGCCCATTTTACGACGTTTTGTACACATACTTGAATTTCCGGTATATCTGTCCCTGAAACTTACAGTATACATGTCCATATATATTGGAATTCGCGGTTGAGAGAGTCTAGCAGAGCATCTTTTTGTTCAGGCATAAGTAGTTTTCATTATCAACATTATTTAAATTTTGTTAGGACAGGCAATAGCTAGATTGCGATGCTCTTCACATAGACTAGACATTGAAGCTGGCAGATGGCATAAGCCTATTAGAACTCCTGTAGAAAACAGAAAATGTAAAAGATGTGATGTGGTTGAAAATGAATTTCACTTTCTGTTTGAATGTCCTTTGTATAGTAAATTACGAATACAGTATTTAGATTGTTATTTTTTATGAACATCCAAATATTTTCAAGCTACGACAGCTGTTTAATAGTACTAGAGAAAAGCATTCAAAAGACCTATCAATTTTCATATATAAAGCTTTTACTTTAAGAAACGTTACTCTGTATTAGATTCTATTTGAATACTATAGTTAGAATGTTTATGCATACAGCTACATATTATATGAATATGTATGGATACATGTATATGGTTTTTGGTCTCTATTGAAGCTGAATCACAATACCTTAAGTATTCTAAACAAGCATCTACATACAAATTGAAGGTTTTATGTATGTTATAATAGGCAGTAATAACAATATTATTACAGATGTTGTTGATATATAAGGTAAATGCTCTCTTTAATTGATATATGAGTTGAGACTTTTCAAGCGAGCTAGGGACTTTATATGGATCACTTCCTGTTCTCATCTAATGCAATAACGCCCCTAGATGCGAGCTCAGCTCTGCTCATTAACAACAAGTTACGTTTGAATATGTATTTCATGTTGTACTAGGTGATCCTCCCTTGAAAAGAGTCGTACTCACTTATCTAGTTAAAAATTTGATACTATAAAACTTTGCAACGTTGGTTTTGTACATGTTGTATATGCTCAAGGGCCATTGGCCTATTGCATTGATATAAACTTTATCTTATCTTATCTATGTCCCCGAAACGTCCGGTGGAATTATCTGTCCCTGAAACTCCCGGTATAGCTTTTCTTCTGCTTTACCAGCGCAGAGGATCGCGATGGCTCAGTCTCTTTATTTTCAGGAGACATGTTTGCAGCTGAGAATGGGTATAGATAAATATGAGCATGTTGTTCTTAGCATTTATTTATTTATATTTAAGAAAGGGTCTACATATACGTATTTAGCAGCCAACTAGATCAGTCATTACTCGTCTACTTTGGTCGTCTGCTGATAATCTTTGCAAACAGTTTGGACTCAGATCAGTACCGACAAAATGTCGGTCCTGATCTGGATCAAACCCGTTCGACAATCTGATAGTGTTCCTGAAAGATTTTTTTCAAAATGTTAACTTTGTAAAAGAAATTAGCAGACGACAACAAAAGCATGGAAACATTACCCAGCATGCAAAAGAGTTAACTCTTAATGCGCCAATCGCAACAAAAGTCGTCTGCTTTTCTCGTCTGCTGAAATGTTTAAGAAGCCTCTATCGCAAACAGTGTGGACCCAGATCAGACTGCTCCTATAGGAGCAGTCTGTTCTGGGTCCACGCTGTTTGCTTCTATACTTAATTTGTCAGTAATGTTAGGCAATTATTTGCAGCAGACGACTTCAGCAGACGACAATTTCAGATGCATTTTTTTATTTGGCAGCATTCAATAATTCTCCTCGTTTGTACCAGTGCCTCCATTTCATTCTTCTCAACCATCGACGTATCAGCCATCTCCACCATGCCCTTGACGACGCACTCGAATTAAACCAACCCCAATCAAAAGCAGCACTATCACTTGTATCTGTGGTAGTTGTCGGTTCTGTGGTTGTCGTTGTCGGTTCTGTGGTTGTCGTTGTCGTTGTCGGTTCTAGTGTTGTCGTTGTCGGTTCCGGTGTTGTTGTCGTCGGTTCTGGTGTTGTTGGCTGTTCTGTGGTTGTTGTCGGTACCGTGGTTGTTGTCGGTTCTGTGGTTGTTGTTGTAGCTAAAGTGGTCGAAGTAATTGTTGTTTCCGTACCTGTGTATTCAGGTGAAGTCTCTGCTGTGGGGTTTGGAGTTGTGCTTGTCGCTCTGTCACCACCACACCACCAATCAGTACAGCGCCTAGATAAGACAAAGATGAATACATGTACAGTAAAACCTGTCTAAAGCGGCCTCTCAAAACGAAACAAAGGTATCGATCTTAATAACAAATGGTAGCTTACTGAAGGTCGAAAGTATTGCAGACTGCTTAGAGCATTCTGCAATACTTTTGACCTGCATTAAGCGATAATCGGGTCTTGGAAGCCAATTTTTGTCTTCTTTGTGAGGCTTTAGGGCGAAGATTTGGTACCAGTAAAATGCATTTAAGCCCCCCGGTGGCTTAGGCTGCTGTCCGTTCTAAGGCGGTGGTTCTGTTGTTGTTGACTTTTTGTTTATTGTTACTCCCATTGTGGGAGTCTGTAATTGTTCTATGTTTTGTTGTACGTTACTTTATGTCCATTCTAGTATTGCAATCATCTTGATTGGGAAGAGAGAGAGAGCTGGTTGCTTTGCTTAATTTGTCTTCCTGGTGTCTCGTGATGGTTGAGCGGCTCTTCCTCGCGGTGCCACGGGGTTGTCTGCTGTTTGTGATTGTGGTATTTCCTGATCATACTCACTTACTATTTTTTACTGTAGTTTCAATCATCACCAAAAAGATTGATCAAGCTTGATAGCTGCACAAACATGTAAGTAAAACTTGTCTTAAGCGGCCTCAAAACATAACAAAGATATCGATCTTAATGACAAATGGTAGCTTACTGAAGGTGGAAAGTATTGCAGAATGCTTTGAGCATTCTGCAATATTTTTGACCTGCATTAAGCGATAATTGGGTCTTGAAAACCATGTTTTTGCCTTCTTTGTGAGTGGCAGTTTAAGACAGGTTTTACTGTAGTTTCAACCATCACCAAAAAGATTGATCAACCTTGATAGTTGCACATACATGTACAGTAATACCTGTTTTAAGCGGCCACTAAAATAGACAAATAACGACCTTGATGACAAATGGTAGCTTAAATGAAGGTCAAAAGAATTACAGAATGCTCCCCTTGGAGCAGCATTCTGTAATACTTTTGACCTGCATTACGCGATAATCGGTGCTGTAAACCAAGTTTAGGTCATCTTTTTGAGTGGCAGCTTAAAACAGATTTTACTGTAGTTTCAACCATCACCAAAAAGATTGATCAAGCTTGATAGCTGCACATACATGTACAGTTAAACCTGTCTTAAGCGGCCACTAAAATAGACAAAAATGGTCTTAATGACAAATGGTAGCTTTAATGAAGGTCGAAAGTATTACAGAATGCACCCCTTGGAGCATTCTGCAATACTTTTGACCTGCATAAGCGATCATCGGTCTTGAAACCCGATAATTGGTCTTGAAAACCATTTTTGGTCTTCTGTTTGAGTTGTCGCTTAAGACAGGTTTTCCTGTAGTTTCAACCATCACCAAAATGATTGATCAAACTTGATAGCTGCACATACATGTACAGTAAAACCTGTCTTAAGCGGCCACTAAAATAGACAAAAAACGGTCATAATGCCAAATGGTAGCTTTAATGAAGGTCGAAAGTATTACAGCATTCTGCAACACTTCTGACCTGCATTAAGCGATAATCGGTCTTGAAAACCCGATAATCGGTCTGGAAAACAATTTGTTGGTATTCTTTTTGAGTGGCCGCTTAAGACAGGTTTTACTGTAGTTTCAACCATCATAAAAAGATTGATCAAACTTGAAAGCTGCACAAACACGTTTATTACACTGTATAGACGTAAGTGTAACTTTGCGCCAAATTTGGTGGCAGCTTAATTGCCGCTGTATTTTAGTGTAACCTTTCACATGCCTTAAAATATGTTCTGTTCGATTGTTTTGATCCAGAGAATAACTACAACAATAACAGGTAGAGATGTTTTAATATTAATCACTAGAGAAATGTTGACCTCTACTGACGTGCCAAGCAAGAGTGACAGTGAAGTCGTGTTTTGTTTACAATTGTTAAGTAAATTATTAACTTGAACATTCCATTTGAGCTAATGTGAATCGATAGACCACATGTGTATTAATCCTATCCTGTGGATAGGATTAATACACAAGTGATCTATCGATTATAAGTCCCTAATAACTTTGTAAACAAAACATGACGTCACTGTCACTTTTGGTTGGCACGACAGTTGTTGTTTTAGCAGGTAAGTAAGTGTAGGTTTACACCAAAAAGGTAGACAGCTCTGGTGGTGTTAAGTTACTTGTATTTTATACATTGTATGTTATCATATTACTAGAATTTTGAGGTGCATTGCTCGAATAGCAGCACAAGTCGAAAACCTTATAAACATAATTCACAATCTATTTTATCATGCCAATTTACGACCACATTAGCTGTAATATCGCAAGGCGTTGTCTTTCCATCTTGCGTTCGTGCTCCAAAAACTGGCGGTTTTTTAGTCGACCCCAATAGCTTAAAGCAGTATCTTCCATTTTATTTAAATAAGCCACCAACGCTTTAGTTTGTTATTTTGCTAAAATTGCAATTTATTAGTTAGTCCCGGAAACCGTGGCCAACATGAAAATATCTTAGTTTGAAAAGAGTTAAATAAGAGAAGAAAAAAAGCAATCTTACGGTTTTAATAGCAAGTCAAGTTTCCTTGCATACAACATCGTTTCGAATTCGTTGAGCCTTTTCATTAAATCATCTTCATGTGCGCTGCTGTCTTTTGCTCGTTCCCTTGTTCCCGAAACTCCATGCAAATAGTTGTCTAATGCCGTCCTTTTAGCTTCCAGGAGAAGATCTCTAAATTTCTTTCTTGGATTTACTTTTTGGAGTTCACTATTCTTATTTTGGGAATTCCAATTACCATGCACTTTCTCGGAAACTGAAATATACGGATACATACACACCATTACTTTAGTAACTTGTAATGTGTCGATGCATTTAACTACCCCCTTCTCGAGAAGCAATTGGACCCCCTCTGTAAAATAAGCTGATGACAAAAAGTATATAAAAAAGTTGTCAGAGATTTTGTCAGCTTGATCCGCACCCCCACATCCCAACTGCCCATGCGCGGATACAGAAAGGGGATGGCGTTTCCAGACCCCACCTGGAAAATCACAAGTACTCTAGGTTCCCGTAGAAAAGCTGGTATAGCATAGAAGAAATGAGATCCCCACTGTAAAATATAAATATAAAAAAAAATGTCAGAGTTTTTGTCAGTTCGACCTCCTCCCCTAACTGCCCATTCGCATGATTAAGAGGGCCTTTAAAATTAACTAAAGTTTTGATGATACTTAAAGCCTCATGGTATTGCAATGGCTTTTGTAACAAAATTAAGGGCAGTTAAAACTGTAAAACTTAATGGCTTTTAAAATAACATCTTGCAAAAAATATTTAAGGGAATCATCTTCCAAGTTAAATGGCCCTTAATTAGTATATAACTTAAGTTAATAGTACTTAATTTGAATCAAGCCTATCCAAAATGACCAGTAAAAGGCATTTAAACTATAGAGATTCATACATTAAAAAGCAGATTGTTAACTTTCTTTACAGAGGGGCAGTTCCAGGAGGGGATTGAGGGGGCCCATACCAGTATTCCTACAGAAACCGGAAACCTAGAGTACTTGTGAGATTTTCCAGGTGGGATCTGGGCTCACCATTCCCTCTGGATCTGCTACTGAAACCGTAAGCCTAGAGTACTTGTGAGATTTTCCTGGTGGGATCTGGACTCACCATTCCCTCTGGATCTGCTTTTGAAATCGTAAGCCTAGAGTACTTGTGAGATTTTCCAGGTGGGGTCTGGACTCACCACCCCCTCTGGATCTGCAAATGGGCAGGTAGGGGACGGGATCGAACTGAAAATACATGTTGAAAGACTAATGGTGGTTTAAATTGAGTTTTTAATGGTCATTACTTTTAATGACCATTAGTCTTTCAACATGTATTTTTAATGACCATTGATTTATAGTCAGTGATTTTAATGTTGTTTTAAGCATAATTTAGATCTAAAATAATCAGTAAATAATGGTACTTAATTTGTTGTACTTTTAAGACACCATAAATTTAAATGGAATTAAGTTGCTATAGTTCAGGAGTAATTTTAACTGCATTTTAAGGCATTTCTAATGACAATTCCATTAAAATTCCATCATTTTTAACAGTTTTCATGGTTATTTAACAGCAATGCATGCAGTAGCGTTATGTTATATCACAAGTCTACTCACCATTGCAATAAACTAGGATCATCAAAAGAAGTTTTTTCATTGTTAATCCGTCAATTATGATTAGCTATTGAAATATGCGTTGATGTTTTCCATTTCTTTTTCATATAGCTTCAAGCTCTATTTAAATGGCCAAAATAATGCATAAGCCGCAGCACAAGAAAACATGTCGGAACTGTTTTATCACCCTAAAGCTTGAATATCTTAGAAGCGAACAGATAGCATAGTAAAGTGGTGCTCCCCCTTTTAGAAAATGATCCTAGTTTCTGCATGGGTTCAAGGCATAAATTTATATTTCTGTATTCTTATCTCTTTGCTTGGAAACACATGTATGGGATTTTGGTATGGATCGTGCTTCATTGAGCAAGACTCAGACACATCGTCAATTTCTAGCCAGATCCTTCGTTTCTCGTATACACATGTACAAAGAATGGCAGATGAAAGTGGACGGACGTCGGGTCCCACTTGATAACTGTGCATACATGCTTCACTCTCTCCTACTAGCGTCGTCTGCTGATAACCTTTGCAAACAGTTTGAACCCAGATCAGGCCCGACTAAACGTCGGGCATGATCTGGACCCAAACTTTTTGACACTCTGATGGTGTTCCTCGAAGAATTGTTCGAAAAAGCTGATTTTGAAAAATATCAACAGACGACAAAAAGGCATGAAAAATTACCCAGCAGGCAGTGAGTTAAAAGTGATTTGAGCCGTGACATGAGATTTCCAACAATGTGGTATGTGCGACCAGCAAAGCCTCAGACCAGCCTGCGCTTACGCGCAGTCTGATCAGAGCTTTGATAGTCGCTTGAATATTCTATGAGTGGTAAGCTACTGACCGAACAGCATTTGGAGTTTCTGAGTTTTATAGGAGGCTGCACAGGCTCGTCCGAGTCTTCACATGTCAAAATGCCACACTGTTGGAAATCACATGCCGTGGCTCACTTAATATTTAGTCATATTGAATAAGGACCAATATCGCATGGACAGGGCCTTATGAATGTACCCGTATTAGCGTGGTCCTCCATGTGTGGTGATCCGATTCACTTGCCATGTTCTCGTAATTACTGAAAAGAAAATGAGGAAGGATGCAACAGTGCGTGGGTATGTGTAAAAATAGAAATGTAAGATCACGAATAATTTGATACGAAAGAGATAATGAAGTTTGAAAATGTCACGAAAATGTGCCAAATGATTTTGTCTCATATCCTATAGATTTGGATCATCTAGAAGTAGCGGCCAAAGTTATCAGCAACCATATGACGAAATGCAGCATATTTGCACATATCTATGATAAGTAGAGGATCTTACTTGAGTGCTCTTGTTTTATTGAATTCATTAAATGAGTGAAGGAAAAAGGTTAAAATGCGAGGCTTGCCGAGCATTTATTTTCTTTTTCGCAACGAGTTTAATAAATTCAATAAATCAGGAGAACGAATATAAGATTCTATTTATCATATGACATAAAACTTATTTTGAAAACGTATTTTTGCGTGAAAATGATAGCGTTTTGCCATATGCGTGATGTTAAAAGAGTCTATGAATAACGTACCAGTAAATCTGTAAACCTCGATTTTATTGCATTGTGTTAGATCACTCACAGACGCGACGTCATAATTATGAAATGTATAATTTACTTCCATTTACAAGAATAATTACTAGTAGTCCTTGAGCTGGCTATAGACCCCCCTCCCCCAGGGGGAATTTTATACACTATAATTTTCTGAAAGTACATTATAAAAGACACAACATAAAAGATGTTAGCCCTCTGAGAGTGGCAGCGTTAACGTGTAACATCACGTTATATACTTTACCCCCCGAAAAAGCATTAAGCGTCCCTGATAATGTCTCAACCATGACATGTTCGTACATATTTGCACGATGACACAGGTTTATGGACTTCTTATAACACAGTTACATATTTTTAGTATTTATTTTATAAATGCCTTGAGCTGTTACCGTTGTTTACGTTACTTAGTGTTTTCTGCGTTGTTTCTGAGTATCAATATGGTAGTTATTGACTATACGTGTATTACATCTGTCACAGAATATAGAAAATCTGTAAGGCTGCTACTTAAATGATTTAAAGTTCCTTATTATGGTCGCTTACATTATTTTTCAGGCCCATGTTACTTATGTTACCCTCATAATAGCTTTAAACATTGCAGCTTATGTCTCTAACAAGCCCTGTTTACACTAATCGAAAGTTCTAACTGATCAGTTTTAAAATCTTATTTTCTAGAAAACTACATATTATGACAAGCAAAATGTTAAGCACTTATGTACAAGGGCAATCTTATATCGATGCTTTCATGTACATTCCTGAAATAATATGTTCTCTTACCACATGCAACTGGTTGGGGCGAATTTCATTTATAAACCTCGATTATTGCCTGCTTTTACAAAATGCAAGTGATCGGATAGAACTTTCGATTAGTGTATATATGTACTTATTTTCATGCTGGCACAGGTTTATGTATTTCTTTTAACAAGGTTACCTATTTAATGTATTCATTTAATAAATGACTTGAGCTTAAACTGTTATATGTGTTACCAAATAATAATTACGTTATTCTAAGTATCTGTATAGCAGTTGTTGACTATACATGTATTAAGTCTGTCAGTGAATTTAGAAAATTTATACGGCTGAAATGAATTGAAGTTCCTTATTAATTTATGGTGATTTAAACTATTATTATAGTGTGATCTATCAACCTTCGCTTTTTGCTCACATAAACAGTAGATACAAATGTACCATGCATTCAAATCGGAAGTTCTCAAAGAAAGTCACTGTGAAACAGCTCAGTTAAGGGCAAGGTATATGGATATAATTCAGATGGTGTTGACACTGATAAGGGCTACAAGGAAAACAACTTTGAATTGCATGTCAGCTCTATCTGTATGCTTTGTTCCCAATGTTCATTGTACACGATCACACCAACTACGCACAATAATTTGTACCTGTGTAACTGATAACAGTCATAAATTTGTCTGATACACATCGCAGATGCAAAGAACTTCTGGAACAAAATGGGTTTAGTGTGTCACAATCATTGGTTCATTGCTTGAGAAATGCTTTTGACATAACTATCAGGCAAACAATAAACCACGTGCCAAGTCAAAAGAGGTATTATAGGCTTCAGCAGCTAGAACTACGCTTCGTACTACAGATGGAATGGTGTATTACTCATCACATCAGAGCTCATTATGTTGAGAAACAACTAATCAATACACTGAATGAAATATCCGATCTGCTCAGATGCAAAGCAAAGCGAGTACTAGAGGCAGTTTCTGGCTTCACCAATCCTTTTATTTCTAGTTTTGAAGAAAAAGAACTGTACATTTTTGTCTTTCCCGTGTTCCTGCTAAGCCTGACATAGTTAAGGATCTTATTGCGGCTAATGAATTTAACAGGAAGGCTGTTGCTGACTTCGTTGACTCACTTTTAGTTGAAAATCTGTCTTTCACAACCCCATAAAATGTTACAAGCTAAAACAACTTTTGAGGCTTGTGAGGTCAAGAAGAAATTGTCCCATTTACAAAACGTTATCGGCCAGATAAGAGCGTAAAAGAAAGTCTTTGGCCAGCATGTCCTTCTTTCTTTTGGACATAATGTTGACCTTGAGCTGACACTGCCGTTCCTTCTGGGACCTGTACCATGGTCACTGTCAACTCCTGATAGAATTCCCACCAAAACTGACAAGTCAAACTTCTGCATGGCTTCCAATGACAGATTTAACCAACATTAGATTGGCTTTTTCGTGCTGCACATAACTTTGATAGCAATGTCATCCTACAGAGCATAATAGCGTTTCCTGTCACCTTCAAGGATCAGACAGAACCAGTATTAAACCAGGCACTAAAGACAGGGCATGCTGGTTTTGTTACTGATACATATGTACAATGTATAAGCAGCAGTCTGTAAAGTCTTACAAACATTCTCGCAGAGGATAACCTAGGTGTTTTGTTCAATACTAGTGTATGCAACAAAAGGTGCTCCTTCTGAATGTCAGCAACATTGGCCAGAATAAGTGGGAAGAGATCTACAGTCATGCACTGTATAGTAGATTGTGACACTACCAAGGTGCCAATGTGTTAGTACCACAGAAAAGTTGTTCCTGTTCAACTGATAGAGAACCCCTCCCCACTAGATCATCTACATTCTAAGCAGGGCAGGAAAACAAATAAAGGATTGCTCTAGGCACTCACCAGTAACATACGTAACACTTGGAGGTGCATATTTGTTTTCAAAGGTCCATATCTGTGATGCAAAAATAGGTTAAAAAGAATATATAGCCAATTTGGAATTCTTAAATGAAATTATATGTAGCATACATGCGCAATCTTCACATCGATAAAATACACCCCAAATCTGCTGCATTTTGCATTCGATTCCAATTCTTCATATTTATGTCAGAATTTTATAACGTGGTTCAAACAGGTGACAGATTTTCATATGTTCTACAGTTGAAAAATCTGGGACAGGAGTAAGACTGCAAATCAATTATATGAGCCGCTTCGCGAGAAAACGTTTCTTTGGTGTTCATGCTCCAGATTCGCTAGCTTGTGTCCATGTAGATACAGAAACAAACATTAGTCTTTAAATTTTAGATTGAGAATCTTTGGAGATTTTTCAATCAGTGCAGGAAAATTTCAATCAGTGTAGCTATCCAGCTATGTATTTACATAGATATCTGCGCCTTTAGGCATATGCAAAAATAATATTTTCTCAGGGTGAGGCTTGTATATAGCTAAAGGAGAGCTAGATTCAGCTTTTCGACAATTTCATATATCTTTGAATGGTGGATCCATTTTTTTAACTCACGATGTGGTCATAGGATGTCCGTCCTTCCATCTACCCAAATAAAAGGGCGCGAAAACAAACGTCACAAGGGAAGGGATGTTTAACTCGTATCACTGCAGCTTTTTCCTAACTCTATAAAATCAGCATTGCAGAAACAAACTGACTGAACAGCATTCGATACCCGTTTTTTTAACCATAAACCTTTACTTAGGCTCTAAATAATGTAAATTATCTTGTTATGCATCTGCAAAGTTTGAATCCAGTTAAATGAAAATAAATGTATACATTATTTGGCATTGGGTCACAAAAAAGGTCTACATTAGTGGCATATGCATCTGCAAAAGGTGTTACGTCAAATAGTTAAGAAGGAGGCGTATTTAAAAATATATATATATATTACATGTATATGACCAGTGACCAATGACCTTGAAGTCAACTTCACGAGTACCCTCTACATTATGTGACATATGTACCTATTTTGAAGTTGCTACGCCCAACAGCTTAAAGAGACTAAGTCTGCAACTATGAACATTTTTCGAAAAATTTTATTTTCTTTTTAAATCATTTGTAAAAGTAGAATTAAGTTATGTTTTCACAATAAATCTGTTCACAATAGCTGAAAACTGTACGGAAAATGAATTATCTTATAAAACAGGTGTGTTTTTCTCTTGTTGGTAATTATTTGCGTCCCTCCAATAATTATAGAAAGTTAATTTTAACATAAATGCTGTTGTTTTGATACTGATAATTTAAGATTTACGAATTTGGTCAAATGTATACCTGAATTTTAGTTTTTTTTACTGTGTTCTTGAAAAATAGAAACATTAGTTCTAAGATTAAAAGGTCAAAGGTGACAGACTATGCAGCTTTAAGAGGAGGTGCAGTCGTAAGAAACGTGACGAAAGCACGGATAGACGGACGTATAACTGACCGAATTTGGTAAATTATTGGTATTTTTTTTTTCTTATAGTAAAAGCGGATATACGAGGGCTGTTCAAATATAAATGCAAGTAGCTTCATAACTTTCTTCACAAATATGCTACGACAAAATGGTAGACGTTTCTATAAAGGACTATATGCCCCCTTTAAACTGGCACCAGACCTAAAGAAAAATACAGTATACTTATCGAGCTTTAGCCCTTCGAATGAGGGTCACGTTAGTATACTAACGAGCTCAGTGCTTCGAACATATACCAGTGATATAGACGAGTGTATAATTCTTCGATTAACAGGTGAAATTTCTTGATATTTTTAAGGAAGTATCCCCATATTTTTATATAACGATTCTGTGAAAAATGCAAAAATCCGACATGCTTTTGTTAAATTATAACGAATCTTTTTCAATAAAGTCTCCTTATGTTTGCAAATGAATGGTAAACAAAACACCACCATTCAGTTTTTAGCTCAACTTATCTCTAACAAAATGCACAAAGCAACATTTAAACTAGTTTTAACTCAAAGACAATATGTTGATCGCTCATACTGAGTTTTTGCTACAAATTATTGATGGATAGTGGGTAATTTTTAAACGCTGAAAAGCATTTTCATTAAGTCAAAAATGCCTTAAGTGAAGGGGTTATAGAATTTATACTTATTTTTTATGCCATAACATTGCGGCTTTATTCTAAATTTGGACGTAAACTTTAAGTTTGATCACTATAGGCATTGTTTACAATAAAGTTACTCACCTGGTCTTGAGGACTAGACAGATTGGGTATATTTTAATTAATGTTAACACGTCATTAAGAAGCAGAAAAAATGCTTGAAAAATGCTATAAAAGGTGAATACTCTGTAAATAGAGGACGGCGTGATTTGAAATCTCCCTTATGGCATATTTAGCATGTTTTCAACAAAACGCAAAGAAAACGACACAGCGATGTTCATTATTACATCACTAGTAGATAAATCAAAATGACGTTTATCATCAAATAAATGACGTCACGAACGTGCCGGTTTATTTGAGATTAAAACAGGATTATATAACCTTTTTTCCTGCAAGCAACTTCAGGATTGCTGCTTCAACTTACATCTAAAATTTGGTGCAATTGTGTCTAAAACTTACAAAGATATGACACTATATCCGTACATGTACCAAAACGTGCATTGCAAATTGCTTCAGAAAAACATCAGTATACAGGAATGACCTTTATATAAGGGCCTGTAACCCGAGAAATATAGCGTGTGTTTGTTTATGTTTGATGCCATTTTAAAGGCGACAAATAGTTCTTTCCAGAAAGGTGTAACATTTTGTCGTAGCATATATGTGAAGAAAGTTATGAAGCTACTTGCATTCATATTTGAACAGTCCTCGTAATATGATTAAGCGATTACCTTTCTTTATAAGCAATAGCTAAAGGAAACACGTTGGGTCCAACCGAAGTCATGTGATAAAAATCTTTCACACGTGACAGGATATTACAAATTCTGTCATTGACATATGTGAAGATTAAGTACCAATTCTTCCCATCTGTGATAATTTGGTACCATTTTTTCTCATCTGTGAGCATTTGGTACCGATTCTTCACATTTTGTGAAAAATGAGTACCAATTCTTCACATCAGAGAAAAATCCTACCTGTCCTTTGCAGATGGCACGAATACGTACCAATTCTTCACAGTTAAAAATGAGAAAGATGTGAAATTTGAGCACATATGTTAGACCCCCAAATTTATCGAAATTGACCATACGCAAATTTCACATTTTCCAAAAGTGACGTTTTGGTACCAATTCTTCACACGATGTGACTGACATTTGCGAAATGTGAAGTTTGCGGTTTAACAATGCGCTATGCAGAAATCAATAATCTGATATCAGCCCATTGGGGTAAAGCATTCCGTTTCACTCCTTCCAATTCTGAGTTGCACGTTAAACATACGAGTAACTTTTTAATTGCATATACTATTTGCAAGAAATTTAAATGTGTAAAAATTTGGATATGCTTTTTCAAAAGTTAGAAAGACGGCAAAGATCAGGAAACGATACAATCAATACCACACCTGACCCAAAATACTACATGGGAAAGTTACAAATATACAATAAACATCATCAACAAGAGCCAAGAGGTCAGCCCTTTCCCAGCAGGTGACCACACGGCAGCAATGAACAGACGCGAAAGCATGAGAAACACAAAGCAAAAAAAAAAAACACAAATGATTCACAAAAGAAGAACCGCCTTGGAACGGTCAGTAAAAATCTTTTACTGGAGGGCTTAAACCGGTTTCACGGCGCCAACCTCACCCTTAGTTCAGATGTTGATCAAAAGACATAGGTGTTTGGTCTGCATGAAAAACCCCTGGCTTATCAATGCATCATCTCCAAAAACATAAAAAATCAAGATATAAAAAGGAGATAAAGATAAGGACTCAACAGTAAACAAAACTGAATACCGGAGCAAAAGAAATCCAACAGGTAAACCACGGTGGTCCAGACAACAGCCAAAGCACCAGGCCCCTACCATCTCATCAATAGATAAGTCTTTAAGTCGGAACCGTCATAGAGTCTGAAGTCCGACCCACCGGCGTGCAATGAAAGAGGAAAGCAAAGTTGCCAACCATGATCGGGTTGACCACCAAGCATCCAGTCTGTTGCAATACATTAATGTTTCAGCCAATCTTTTTATAATGGGAAATTACTTTAATGAACTGTGCTGAAAAATTTTAGAGCCAACAATCTTCTTCAACTTATACACCAAGTCACCATATAATTCAGGTTTGGAAAGTTCTTGGCGCAAGAGAGATTTAAGTCCAACTTGGAATTAAGATATCAAATCATGGTATCGTCTATAAAATTTAGAAAAGGTTTTGCGAAGTTTATGATACCGATAGCCTTGTTTAAAAAGTTTCTGTGTTAACAATTAATTGTGAGTGTTATAGTCTGCAACATGACTAGATGCTCCAGCAAAACGAATAAGTTGAGAAATATATACTCCACAGGATCTAGAGCGAGGAATATCACCATCTAAAAATGGGAATTTGACAATTTCAAAATCAAAATCGTCACGTTTATCATAAATTTTGGTAGAAACAAAATTATAAGAAATTGGCAAATGCAAGCCTTAAACGCAGCTTCGGTATCAGAGGTATTTGCTTTATCAAGTTGGAGTTCTGAAGGGTATATTTGACTTACTATATTGTCAAAATAAACATTATTAATGTTTAAAATATCGTCTAAATATCTTGATGTAGCGTTAAAAGCAAAGTCCTCTAGTAAAGCTATATCATACAACAAGGATAATTCCTCTAAACATAATGGGAGCATCAACAAAGAACCACTAACAACAACATAACAACCGTCTTGAAACGGACAGAAGCCACAGACAACTTGTTATTAAAACATTTAACGTGCCCAATTTTCGCCCTAAATCTAGTTGTTGTTAAAGCGCATTTATTTGGCTAAAACGTACACATCATAGGGAAACGATCCTATCATTTAACTAACGGTAGTGAAACAAAGTCAACGACTCCAAACTCATAGAAAATCAGAGCCAATGAGACACTAAAAGAGCAACAGTGTACCCTGTCAAAGATATGGATCAGGCATGAAAATAAGTAAGGGTGCAAAGATCAGGAATCGATACAATCAAGTACCACACCTGACCCAGGATACCAATGGGAAAGTGACAAACTCACAGTTAGACACCACATACGAGAGCCAAGAGGTCAGCCCTTTCCCAGCAGGTGACCACAAGGCACATATACTAAAACCAACTGCTAATTGGTCACCTTACATTTTTACGTTTGTTCAGAAAGTGAAACGTAGGGTATACAATTTTTTTTTTTAATTGAAACAATACTTTGCGGAGACTCTGCAAGTTATTTCATTTAAAAATGTCGTGCACTTCTTGCACGGACGAAGTTAGAGAAAAGGTACCCTCATTTCAATAAGCCACACCTTTTCTACGATATAAACCATAACACAAATTAACGTTTTTGTTTGTTTGAAGATGTTACTGGCTAGCGTGGTATAAGAGGAATAAGCCTCAAAAGTTTTGATTCCATCGGACTCGTCGTTTTTGCAACTCAACAACATAAGACAACACTTTTAGCAGGTTAATCATTAAAACTCAGCTTTAAGCTTGCAATTTACTTAGAGACTTTGCACTGCTCTGTACGCTTTATTATCAGCTATACGGCATTGAAATTTTCAGCGATTATTCATTATCACCAGACGTCACCGTCCTTCTTTGAAAATTGAAAAAACAAAAATATTATGCTACCAAATCGACTTTAAACTCTAACATTGAAACAGGAAGTGTACAGTAGTCGTAAACAATAATCGCCAAACATGGACTAATCAAGTTCTACTGTGTTTGGCCTACAGTGTTCAAATAAAATTAAGTACATTTAACAATTTTACCAGGAAATACTGGTGAATTTCAAAAATCTCAAAAAAAAATGAAAAATGCAACATTTTAGAAATGCGTAAAAAATCTACCATAAGCAAACTTTCAATTGTTTGGTGTTTTTCAAGGCGGACAGACCAGTTTGGAACCATCTAAACGTCAATTTTATAAAAACTACTCTCAAAACCTTTTTTCCCCAAAAAAATGCGATTTTTGCATTTTTAACCCAAAATACTTTGAAGTAGAAGAAAACTGTTCAAAAACACTGCTAAACGTTGCCCATTAAAATACACATATATAGGCATACAATCATTTTAATTTTATTAGCGTTTGGTTAGAAATAATGAGTTCGAAAAGTGACCAATTAGAACTTGGTTTTAGTATATAAACAGACGATCACAAAGGCATAGCAAACACAAGACAGAAAAAACATAGAATATCCACAAAAGAAATACCGCCATGGAAAGGTCAGTAAAATATTTTACTGGTGGGCTTAAACCGGTTTCACGGCGCCAACCTATGGGCAAGACACTTTATCCACTGTTGAGTACTGGTTCAACCCCAACTTTTATAATGGAACGAAATGCATCAAAACAAACACTCATTTTTCCACCTTACTATATTAAATCAAGCATTGAGCCGGTATAAGGTGCGCACAGCGAATATTCAATTCAGTCTGCGCATCCGCGTAGTCTGATAAGAGTCTTAGTTTTTCGTCTGAAGAAAACTTGTACACTTGACTACCTAATAAGTGTAATCAAAACTCTGTTTAGACTGCGCGGATGCGCAAGTTGATCTGAGTCTTCGATGAGCACTGTTGCCTCCTGTACCTTTGTTGGACACCGGATCAATTGCATTATATTTTTGCTTCTGTGTGGTTTTACCGCGAGGCTACATGTATTATCCCCTATTATTTATTCATAGTTTTGTGATGGTTGCATTGACAAATAGTAAACAACACTACAACCGGTATGCCAAGTCAGAATACAGTCTCTGGTCACTATCGATCCACCAGCGAAACGCCATTTAAATGGCGTTTTGCTGGCGTGCCGATGGTGGCCCACTTTGAGATGCTTACAGGGTATTGTTCGTGCATAATTATCCTCAGTTGGATGCAAAACTAGTGAACCCGCAGACCGTTTCACAGTGTCACCAATAGAACCAACTGTGGTATATTTGTGACAGTGCAGACAATTTTACTGCATGTTCTATATTGTAACAGTACCACCGTTACAATATATCGTCGGTAGTTGGGACGAAACACTTGAGTAGAAGTATTACCTGATGGTACTGAGTACCACCTGAAGACGTGGTAGATGAAGTTACGACATCTTCGCAAGCCAAGATTACTAAGTCCACTTTTTTCTATACGTGCGTAGGGAACGAAGTGGAATTAATACCCTTGGCTCGCGAAGATGAAGTTACTATACTACAGACATTACCAGTTAATGTTGTAAAAATAACAGTGCTAGCAGTGTATAGTACAAAACGAAAAATAGCGGTGTTCAGTTTCTAAAGAAGATGTTGTAGCAAAGGCGATACGAGGTGATATATGAAGATGTTGTAGTACATGCTTTATGCGATTGACAACTCTATATTATCTATTCAGGTTGTACTGACATTGCCTGTATTGCCTCATCAGTACCACATGCAGTGATAATATGTTTACTGTTCCGATTTTGATTTGATTCTTTACGTCCCAGTCAACAATTTTTCAGTTATGTAGGGACGTGTCTTCTTGGGTTGAACCAGTATGGTTTTAAAGGGATTAGTGTTTCTTGCTCAAGGACACAACGCAGTGACACCGGTGAGGTTCGAACCCGCAACCCCTCGGAATCGAGTCAAGCACTCTACCACTGAGCCACTGCGCTCCTTTACGGTTTTGAATTCAGTATGTCTCACACGAGTGATGATAATTTGAAACACTTGCAGTGATCTAAAGTATGTACGAAATTGTCGCAAAGTATGTGCAACAAGATGATGCAAATGTTGAAATAATAGCAAATGTCTTTCGTCTTGCGGCTGTGGATCGTTTAAGTGTGGCATTCCACAGCTTGTTGTAAAAGACTTGGGATGAATGGTAAAGAAGAAAACTGGTTAAAGACTTAAGATTATAAGAGGTGATAGATGTCAGTTTTAAACGGTATATCTAAATACAATATTCAAGATATACGCAGTACATTTCCTTTTCAAACTATAGATGTGAAAACTGTATCGGCTGCTTAAGAGATCTGGTCACACAACGCACCTGGTGACTTTCGGTCTCACAGTACTGTTGCATTTTCCTATATCGTTTAATGCTCAAAATACACACGTTATGTCTACAGGACATCTCATTTGATCATTAATCAACACTCATTCCTGTTCAAAAACTCATGAGAAACAAAATAAACAGTGAAAGCCCAGGTTTCGCCAGATTGATTTTCTAAAATATCTTAGAGTTTGTGGAGACCGTACTTTTTTCAAATTTCCTGCCGCTCCGGCCCAAGAATACACTGACCTGGAAAAATACTTTTCCCAAAGTGGAAACAATACGGAATTAACTGAAACTTACAGGAGCTGTCTGGCTCAAGGAGAGCTTTTAGTATGTAAAATAAATCATGACCAGGTATCAGCAGAGCAAAAATTGGGGTTGACCAAAGTACGCCCGTACTTGTTTCTAATGCTCATAAATCTTATTGCACCCACACTCACGGTGCCTAAACGTACAGTGATACGTTTCGACCCAAATTTGACTTCCGACCGTTCAAAGGCGGTACTTCTTTTGTGGATCTTTCTATTTTGTGTTTGTCTTTGCTATATTGTCTTGTTTGTGTCATGCAGCCTTGTGACCACTTGCTGAAAAGGGCCGACTTCTTGGCTCTCCTGTATGTGATGCTTTCTTGTTTATTTGTCACTTTCCCTCTGTGTCAGGTGTGGTACTTGATTGTATCGATTCCTGATCTTTGCTATCTCCCCTACTTTTCATAAAAGGATATCAGATTTTACAATAAGGCAATATCATTTACAAACTGATTGCTTCTATTTGTTCATATATACACAAATCCAAATAATCACGTAGATTTCACTTGATGACCAAACCATTTACTTCCTACGAGGTCATACGAATTGGAATAGGTCATACGAATTGGAATAAATGTTAAACCAGTACAAATATACTAACTGATATAGATCAGAGAACAAACAGCTTATTCCATCAACTTCGGGTCCAAGATATAAAATCACTAACTATAAATACACCGAATGACCTTTTGGTGACCTTCAATGAGGTCGGAATGCAATGTTTATAGGCAAATATAGTCCAGAATTGTTGGCTGATATCGAACTTTACATATTATTTCGTGAAGAAAATAAAAATACTGTCCCCTTCAAACTTATTACAATAAAAGTCAATCAGGAGTCCACACTTCGAAAAAGATGCCTCTGAAATCACCTGTCTAATATGCAATAAATGGACACATAGTAAGTTCAGAACACGTGCCATGTAAATGTAAGTAAGAAGGCAAAAATCAGGAATCGATACAACCAAGTACCACACCTGACCAAGGACACCACATGGGAAAGTGACAAAACACAAGAAAACATCACATACAATAGAGCCAAGAGGTTAGCCCTTTCCAGCAGGTGACCACAAGGCTGTAATGAACAGACAAGAAAGCACGACAAATAACAAAAATGATCTACAAAAGTAAAACATATTTTTACTGGAGAGCTTAAACTAGTTTTATGGTATAGTACCAACCTCACCCTTACTTCACATGTGGACCAAGACAAATAGATGTTTGTCACGTATTTGTTGCAGTAGGAGGCAACCATTTTGGAGCTTGTTCTCATAATTGGTAATATTTTGCTTTTTTCTCTGTAACTCAAAAGTTGCAAAAGCAAACAACCATTTAATGAGCTAGCCCATAGTCTTATTTAAATATTTTCATTTGTGCATTGATTAAATTACTTAGACACATGGATTTTGTTTGGTTATTACTGGTTACTGAGTCAACTGTCATAAAGGTCTGGTTTGTGTCAAAATGTTGGCTTTCACCAGATTACAGAGCATTATAGGGTAAAGTCGGGTATGTTCGGACAGACAACTAAATTCGGACAGCAATCTTGTTTGTTTCATACTTCAGTTATTGGAATAAAACATAAAATAACTAAGCAAACTGAAAAAATCCTGATGAGACGGCTCATAAGGAGCCGCCTCATCTGGATTTCGACTGTTTGCAAATTTATGTCCGAATTTACCTGGTGTCCGAAGTTTCATGACTTTACCCTAGTGGATTTGTAACAATGTTCGACTCGTATACAAATCATAACTTGCTTACCTCTTTAGGCATAGAGCCGAGGAAACAACTTTGATACGATGACGTCACAGTTCCACATGTTTCACCCCTTAAAGTTGGTATTCGTATCGTCAAAAGCAACTTTTGAACAGTAACAGAGGGAACCACGTTAAATTTTCAAATTCGCCAAAATGATGATGCCGCGAATATTTATTGATTTACAGTATCCGCCGTATTCTTTTTCTAATTCCATCTTACAAAGAAATATCAAACCGTTGTTTAGTTTGAACTAGCTCTGGCCTCGAAGTTATAAAACGTTTTTATGCTCAACTCAACTGACCATGAAATTTATCCGGCTCATAAACGTTAAAATGCCAACACTTGTTGGCATTTTTACATTTATAAGCAGGATAAATACATCAAATGAGAGCTTAAAAGCAGGAAGTACCTGTCTTTTTCAGCATTTTAGTTTTTATAAGCAGTTTAAATTTTATGCTCAGTTGAGTTGAGCATGAAAGTTTTATAACTTCGCGGCTCTGAATGTTTGTCTTATGGCAGCCTAATTACAGTTGGATTTATTTACTACTAGGAAATAAATTTATTCTTAGAAAATTAACTGTTTAATCTAGGAGTCTACATGTATATCAGGGGAGGGGGATATTATTCTGCTCTCTATCTCTCTAATTTCCTACAGCTTATATGACCAAATTCTATGCTTTATTGTACGGCCATTGAAATTTGGTATATGCTACTATTTAACCTATTTTGCGTTTTGACAACAGCAGAATCTAGGGCAAAGATTGGCCAGTAGAATTAATCTAAGACCTTTCCCCTTTCCCTAGAGCCTTCACCTGTTTTCCGTTCCAAGGCAGTATCTCTGTTGTTGTTGAGCTATTGCTCATTGTTGCTCCCTATGTTTGTGGAAGGTTTTTGTTGATCCACAATGGTACCATCCTTGTTTTGTAATGCAGTATTTACTGTACATTCTACTTTTGTAATCATCTCGCGGAGGAAGAGAGGGAGGATTTGTGCTCTTGCAGTCGTGTGACTGTTCGTTGTCATTGTTTCTTCTTCGCGGTAACATGAGTTGTCTGTTGTCTGTGTCTGTGATTGTGGCATGCTTTATTTGCCACAACATCATCCAAGATTGTGCTGTTATTAAAATAAAAAAAGTTTAGCTAACGTGGCGGCTTCTTAACTGCAACGCATCATCACAGGAAAACAATCAAATTAACCCTTAATGCGCAAATCGCAACAAAAGTCGTCTGCATTTCTCGTCTGCTGAAATGTTTAAGAAGCCTCTATGGCAAAACAGTGTGGAAGGACAGTCTGTTCTGGGTCCACGCTGTTTGCTTCTATCCTTTATTCGTCAATAACGTTAGTCATTTATTTGCAGCAGACTACTTCAGTAGATGACAATTTTCAGATGCGTTTTTTCTTGGCGTTTTAAGGGTTAATTAACATATTTCGATTAAACAAAGAAAAGGGGTTATGACTCACAACGTTGGGCTCAGTCAAAGACGAGCATCAGACATTCTGTTTTCATCCTGATTGTGGATGGAAACAACCATCACTGCAAGATGTTCTTATCATAAATTTTGGAGGCAAGCCCATGCACCATCACTACAATACAACATTCGTTAGCACAGTTTTTACTTTTATTAAATGTCGAAATCAGCATTATATAGTACCTGTTACAAGGCCCGAGTTTATAAACATTTGCATTTAACTATTTCTGAGGCTCATAAAAAGTAAAATACAGAAAACAAAAACCATTCTTTCCTGCATAAAACACTCAGATATTGTATCTATCATGTTTTAATGCTTTCGTATTTTTACTTTTATGAGCATGTTGATTTCAATGCTCAGTTGAGGTGAGTACGAAAAAGGCTTTATAAGCTCGTAGTCAAGGTTTCTACATGTTATAGGAAGGTCAAATGATGCGTAACTTGACACTGTTGTGAAATATGGTGTATCTACATTGTCATATGGTTATTTTAGCCATAATTAAGTTAAAATTCTTTAGAGTTTCATTTCTGCAAGTTTCGGAATTGGCTGTTTGTTTCCCTCTTATTAAACATAAGATATTTACAACATTACAGTCGAGAGATATAGTAATATGCTACTTTGTGATGTCGCCGCTTAAAACAGTGCATTTCCAAATGATTTTTTTTTTAAATACTGGGAGCAATTTCACAAAACTGACAAGGATGAAAAGCAAATGGAAAATAGCAAAGGGTAATAATTTCAAATATTTTGGAAATTGTTATCATGTAGAGCGAGCTTATAGGGAATGCAAATGTTTAAAACATCAAATTCCATAACGTAACCGACAAAATTGCCCTTTAATTAATTTTTGTCTTAAAATAACTGTAAAGGGATAATACAGCATATACCAGAAAAGTACAATAAATAGAGGATATTACATCAGTGCTCATGTTTTATTGAATTTATTAAACAAGTTGGGGAAGAGAGATAAAATGCGAGGCTTGCCGAGCATGTTATCTCTTTTTCGCAACGAGTTTAATAAATTCAATAATACAAGAGCACGAATGTTAGATTCTATTTATCATATGACAAATACTTTGAAATCTCATTACTGGCGTAAAAACGTTATAATTTTGTCATTATGTACGCAACGTTATTATGGACGTCATAACGTTTCCCGTAAATCTATAAACCACTAGTGGTTTATCGATTCTATTGCACGGCGTTATTTCACTCCCAGACGCGGGAAAAGGGCCCTTATGGGTAGATTTTCACATTTTCAGTTTTTGACATTTTTCAATAGGTATATGTTCAAGTTATTGATTTGTATACTTTTTGTTCGGAAATTATACACGTCTGTCCTAAAATACGGTTTTGTACTTGCAGTACCCTTTAATCGGACGTCACAATTTTAGCGACGTTACGTCAAAATAATGGAAAGATCTCCTCGTATCAGCAACTACATGTAATCGGCAATCGTTGGATGAAAAGAGCAAACATTCCATTAAGAAGAAAGGATCCTTAACTACTTATTCCAAACAATTTGCAAAAATATGGTGGTCGTACCTCCAAAATTGACAATTCTAGAGCAGTTTAAAGTGGTATACGTCAACAGATATTGGTACACACTTGTGACGTTGGGAGCGCAGTGGCTCAGAGGTAGATTGCTTGACTCGAGCCCGAGGGGCCACGGGTTCGAGCCTCACCGGCGTCACTGCGTTGTGTCCTTGAGCAAGACACATTAATCCTAGCTTAGTACTGGTTTATCCCAGGAAGACCCGTCCCAACATAACTGAAAGATTGTTGATGGGACGTAAAGAATCAAATCAAATAAAAACAAACACTTGTGACGTAACTTGACGCCGTCGGGAATAAGCACAATCCATGGCCGTTTTAAGGCAGGATACAAGACAGATATATTATTTACATCAAAAGGGCACCAGTCTGTCGGATAAGGCCGTGGCCCCGTCTCAACATGACCTTAGCTTGGTGGCACGTTCTAATGCAAACACAACAACAACAACATCAAAAGGGTCTTCATATACAATACACGCCTTTACCTGAATATTTTGACTCATTGTTGTTATTCATAGTTGTTGCATTTTGTTTCAGTTTTGAAACGAAAGGTCGTACCTTCTGCGTCCAACTTTAGAATTTATTGGTATCGAGGGTGGGTCCACGGCGGGGTCGAGGGATCAATATATTTTCGCTCTTTTTCGTGTCCCACATGAGCTGGTAAATGGTGTCAGAAAATAAGCGATTCAAACTCATACGAGCATACACATTTACGAAATAAACTTTTGATTCAAGAGAATAACTAGTCCCAGCCAGCATACAGTTTTGATCATCTATCGGCCCCCTAGCGAGCTGGAGGGCCGATTGTGGCCCTTTGGATAAGATGGGTCCCGACGCGACATAACCTATCTTTGGGGTTTCCGACACAGCGAGACTTAAAACAGTCTCCTCGGCTACAGAGACTAGCTAGAGAAATGCAATTTTGCTCGTAGCAAGTCAATATATGATTCTTTCTAATAAGCGCATAACAAAGATGCTGATCAGACTGCGCGGATGTGCAGACTGGTCTGCGCCTTCTTTGTTCGCAAACTCCCAAATACAGGTTTTCTCGGGTAGTCATTGTAAAGGCCCAGATCGGTAAATCGATTTATTGCGCAAATCAGTTTTCTTTAATTCGTTACTAGTTCCAAAATGTAGACGACATAGTTCCCGGCAATATTATTTTTGAAAAACAACTACTGTACAAGCATGATTGATATACAGTCATGGGACATAATTATTCACCACGTCTAACTTAATGTATTACCGTTTTTTTTTTCTTTCTTCTTTTTTGCAAAGATTATTGTCCCCAAAGTATAGAGGCTTAAATTTTGAAAATAGTACCAAAAGGTAGCAAACGGATTTACGCAATGATAGTTTTATTGTAGCCTTCATGGTTTCTGGTATTTTCGTATGATAGTCATTAAAACACATCACAATTTTCCGGTAACGTTCACGTCGGGGTAGCGTCAATGATATATTTTTTTTAAAAATATGTTTACTTTAAACATGTTAAAAGCGTTCTACCGGAGGGCCTTGAGCGTAGATATTTTAGTGTACATATTGCTATTTTCTATAAAGTTGCAATTCATTCCTGTAAGTTTTTGCTATTTTTTTTTTTTTTTTTTTTTTTTTTGTAAATTGCGTCATGGTATTTTTTTTTGGTTTTTTTTTTTTACAAAATGCACTGTTTTGAATGGCGACGTCGCGAATAATTATGTCCTGGGACTGTAGGTACACAAATGTAGGCCTACATCGATAAATGGCCAGCATGGTCGTATTTGTCTTTAGTATGGTTCAAAAGGTTCCGTACTTGAGGTTGAATTTATATTAATTAGCAGGAAAAAAAGTTGAATTAAAATGAATTGGCGTCCATTCTTTCTCCTATCATTAATTTAACCGCGGTTCTTTTTCTTTAAACACACAAAAGTCGTAATAATTTCTAAAATCGTTTAAAACGAATATTGAAAACCTGAAACAGTAGATCTATGTGAAATTTCCATGAAATATAAAGCTATGAAGCTATATAGATCTATTCAATATATTTTAGAGCATCGGGTTACGTCTGGTTTCCCGGACTCGACAGATAGGCAGTGTAAATGACAAAAGCATATTATTACTAAACCAAAATACGCGGGGTAGGCCCCAAAATAAACCGTCGAAATCTTCTGTACTCTTTTTGCTGGATTACAGGTATTTCCTCGTTGTTCGATCAATTCCCTTATCTAGGAGATTTTTTCAAGCAAAAACATTTTGAATACAGAAGCTAAGTATAGATATATGATTGATGCAGTAACTAAATCTTAATATTTATTTTTGGTAAGATAAAATTAAATCTGAAAATTATTAGTTATTTTCCTATCCTCCAATATTGAATATTCTTTTTATATTTATAAATTGTTTTTCATGGCTTCATCTCAAAATGAGAATTAAGTATCCGCCTTGGTGTAGGGGATAAACCTATGTCTTGTAAACCAGGGGTCGCAGGTTCGATTCCTGGCTTCTCCCAGTCTATCGGATGAGACTTTAAGCCGTAGCCCCGTCTTCTGAGACGCTTTAAAACCAGAACCAGAGCCTTCGAGTGCTCCTACCACAAAACCATAAACCCACCCGACCAGTACTGGTACAGCCAAGGAACACGGCCACAAACAAGCATTACGTCTACGGTACATAAAACCACAAAAACATAAACCCACTCGGCCAGTACTGGCTTTTATAGCCAAGAGAATAACATATCCGATAGCATATGTCTTGTAAGCCAGGGGCCCAGGTTTGATTCCTGGCTTCTCCCAGTCTGTCGGTTGAGATTTAAGGCCGTGGCGCCGTTTTCTGAGACGCTTTAAAATCAGAACCACTGCCGGTTGAACTTTCGCCCAGCCATCATCCAATCACGGGTCACTATCGGCCCGCCGCAGTAGCGAAACGCTATTCGGATGGCATTTCGCTAGCGGGCCGATAGTGGCCCGATTGATTGTGCTTACTAGGCGGGTGCTCCTGGACATAAAAACCATAACCCATTCGGTCAGTACTTGTTATAGCCAAAGAACACGGCCACAAACAATAGAATTACGTCTCCGGTAAAAAGTTTTTATTTTATTTTTACTTTTGCCTTAATTATTATTGGATATCAAGGATTTCTTGGAAAGCGCTGATTCATTGTAGATAGTTTTTAAGAGAGTCTAAAGGATATATCAGTTCCGATAAAAACAGCCTCAGCCTAGAATCTGATGTAAGCGTCATGGATTGAAACGTAAAATAACGAAATTTCATTCTGATTAGGAATTAAATTTGTTTATTATAGTAGAAACCTTTATGCATTTGCGAGAATGAACTCTTGTTGCATTTTTTATGTTCACAAGTATGAGTTACCTCCCATACACCATTAATGAATCATTCCAGCCTCAACTGCGCATGCGTAGATTGTAGCCTTTTATTGCGCATGCGTAAAATTGGCCTTTTCTAAACCTCATGGTTGATGTCAGCTGCAGGAATTTGCGCTCAAAAAGAAATCAAGAGGAATCCGTTCTTATTTGCGGCAGATAAGTATTTAATTTGGTTTATAACAATGTATAATGAACAAGTCAGCGTCTTATGCTGCTCATTTTATTTATTTTTCATATTATATGAGTTTTACAAAGCATTATCGACAGGATCGGATGACGAGTGCATTGGTCTCAATTCCCTTTTTTCACCAGAGCTCATGGATGAATATCCACAGATCTCGCAATTTAACACACACACAGGCTAGCCTCATTGTCTCAATGCATCCAGATCTGTTGATTGTGGGGCGGATGCACGCTACAGAGTGTTTAGACGGTCATGGCGAAACCAGTAAAAACCTTTAAATGCTATCAGAGGCTATAATTGTCGCTGCCAGCAGAAGCCCCGTCTCACACCCATTACGCAAACCATTAGCCCTGCTGCACGTTCAAGTAATAACTGAGGCCAGTGGTTTTATTACAGAAAAATACATGTATGGGGTCACGCCAGCATTTATCACGTTTTGTTTCTCGCTCGTCTGAATAGGTACAATTGTATAACCCTCATTATGAAAACTGGGGATTCGGGATCATTGACGGCTGGTCCGGAATTTTGGATTTTCATGGGGGGGGGGGGGGGGGGGGAGTATGTATGATGTTCACTCCATTGCTTAGCGGCAAGTAGATCAACTACAACAGCATGTTTCCCAGTTAAAATGTCAGGACATACGTGAAATGTTATTGAGTATACATTCAATTTATGAGTTTTCAAGAGGATGCGAGATAATAATGTCAACCTTACAGTGGCGTCACAAGGATAGAAAAGTGCATTTCAATTGGTATTGTAAACTTTGCACGCATTTGGGTGAAATTGCGCCATTGACCATTTATATGATACATTTAAACATAGTGGGTACAATTGCGTTGACACGCATTTGTACAATTTACGTGCATTTGAAGGAGACTCGGGCCACTGATCCATTTATATTACTCATCATTATTTAGAGCTAGCATAGTGTACATATCCCTGCAGCCAAATATTATCGGTCCCTGGAAGAATTATTCACTATTCTCTATTTTATTTTAGGCAACATTGTAAAAATATTATTGGGATCAATGTATTACCATATTCAATCAAGTGGTCGCACAGTTGGTTTTAAAGTTATATACCTCTACATATAAATGAGTCATATAACAGGAAATGGTGCATTTGTGCACTTCATAAAAAATAAAAAGTGCAAGTACAGGTGCACACGATATACAGTCAACCCTCTTTACAACGACACTGTCTGTCCCCAAATAATTTGACGTTAAACTGAATTCTGTTGTATTGAATTCGCATTTAAGCTAAAGTGGTACATTTGTGCAAATACAATTGACGTTGTAAAGAGTTTTGCTGTTATAAAGAATGTCGCTGTAAAGAGTTTTCACTGCATATAGGATTTTAACACAGTTTTACGTTGCAGGAAAGATGCCTCCTCGTAAAAGGAAATCCGAAAGGTTACAAGAGTTCCAGAAGGCGGTAGAGACAAAGCGTGGCAGGTCAGCCACTACCACATACGATGTTGACACACAGCCCAACCCCTCAACCAGTTCGGAAGCAGTCAGCATGGCACCTATAGCTACTCCTTCACAGGATACGGGCCATGAACCCAACGCTGCCACAAGTACGCCAGCCAATCACACCACTAGCCAGACGGTTCCACCAGCAATTATACAGGCACCAGTCAGGGACAGTGCGCCCCCCCTGTCCTCAGGTGTGCAATCTGCCATTTCACACATGAATAACACAAAGGGTGAGTTAGACCCATTACCTATGTGTACCTACAATGACTTTGATATATTTATATCTGAGAATACAAGGCAAAAAATATGGAATTTAGAATATGTCGATCTGGCATTATTGCTAAAACAAAATTTCTGCCCTAGTTATGATACTCCAGGCACATTAACTGTTATTAATAACCAGTTATCTATAAAGGCAGGCACACCAAGAATCAAAGTGCCTGTCAATAGTATAGAGCTATGGACTGACGCATTTATTAATTTTACGATGGTTTTTGGATTAAAGCACAAAGAAAAAATAACTGAATTGTTAAAGTACATGACAATCATCAGAGGTGCAGCATCAAGTAATCCATTACACCGTTGGGCTAACTATGACATGCAGTTCAGGTTGCGCATGTCCAAAGACCCTAGCAGGTCATGGGATACAATTGACGGTCATTTATGGCTATCTTGTGGTTTATCTGGTGACCTTGCTGCTAGCACAATATCAACAGGTCCCTGTTACGAATACAATTTTAAAGGGTTTTGTACAAGAGTGAACTGTAATTACTCGCACACATGCATTAAATGCAAAGTTCAACACCCAGCAAGTACTTGTAACCTATTTAAAGAATCTAAATTTCAATCAACATATAAGAATGCTAGGTTTTCAAACAACCCGTATAATGCTACATTTAGGTCGGCTGCACCAGCCGTTAACCCTGTGCAACCAAATCATCAGCAAAATACACAAGTAGCTGCACCTGTGTTTTCTCCGGTTCAGCAAAACTTTCAGCCAAGGCATGTCAATCATTTTTCCAGGCCAGCCAATCCTAGGCAGCAGGGTGCACGTCCCTTTCGCCCCTCAAATTTTCGCTCCCAAGGAAGATATATGGGCCCTAGGTCGAACACCTATTAATGTTGAACGGCTCAAACAACTTTTGGTTGAATACCCAAATCGGTCAGACGCAGCCTTTTTATCTGACGGTTTTGAGTTTGGATTTAAGCTACATTTTGAAGGTCCACGCATCTCTTTTGAATGCAAGAATCTAAAATCGGTCACACAAAATGAACAGTTGGCAAAGCAAAAGCTTCAGAAAGAAGTTTCATTGGGTAGAATGGTTGGTCCTTTTTTGAAAAAGCCAATATCTAACCTGCGTTGTTCACCCATTGGTTTGGTCCCCAAGAAGACAGGAGGTTTTCGGTTGATTACACATTTGTCATATCCCTCTGGTACCAGTGTAAATGACTGTATAGATCAAACATTTGCATCTGTTAAATATTCCAACTTTGACAATGCAATAGCAATGATAAAAAAATTAGGCAAAGGAGCCCTTATGGGAAAATTTGATATAAAGGGTGCTTTTAGACTACTAAGAATTTTTCCTGGAGACTTCCCATTACTAGGAATCAAATTAAGCAACCATTATTACATTGATAAAATGGCTCCAATGGGGTTAAAAATTTCATGTGCTGCTTGGGAAGCTTTTGCAACTTTCTTGAATTGGCTTATTAAGCAAAGATCTGGTCCGAATAACGATTGTGTTGATCACTACTTAGATGACTATATTTTTGCTGGCCCTGGGCTTTCAAATAACTGTTTGTGTTTGATGCAGCAATTTTCGCTTCTTTGCAAGGAACTAAACATACCCATTGCTACGGAAAAAACGGTCTGGCCATGTACTTGCTTGACATATTTGGGTTATCAATTGAACTCCGTTACATTTGAAATAAAGATGCCAGAGGATAAAGTGCAGCATACTTTACGTCTCATTGAAAAGGTTTTGGCTGTAAAGAAAGTAACACTTAAGGAAATGCAATCCTTGACAGGATCCCTAGCTTTTTGTGCGAAGGCCATGCCTTCTGCTAGGGCCTTTATTCGACGAATGTACGCAGCAATGTCTGGTGTTAGGCAACCCTACCATCGGATTAGACTCTCTAAAGGCATAAAAGAAGACCTTAAAATGTGGCAACAGTTTTTGTCCAAATTTAATGGCATCTCATATATGTTAGATGATGAGTGGGTATCGTCTACCAGTTTGAAACTACAGACTGATAGTGCAGGTGGGGCAGAACTTGGCTGTGGAGTTTATTTTGATGGTCACTGGTGTCATTTGTCTTGGCCTGAACATTGGTCTGAAACTGGTTTGCTTAAAGATATAACATTCTTAGAATTGGTCCCAATTGCGTTAGCAGTTTGCTTATGGAAAAATCAGTTTCAAGGTAAGCGGATACAATTTTATTGTGACAATATGGCGGTAGTACATATATTAAATTCTAAAACAGCTAAGGTAGAAAGGGTTATGGAGCTTGTTAGGGCAATCGTTAAATGGTCATTGCTGTATAATTTTCACGTCAATGCCCTGCATGTTAGTTCTTCGGATAATGGAATAGCTGATTCTGTTTCTCGAAAACAGTGGCAAAGATTCAAGAGCCTGGCCCCAGCAGCAGATGCACAGCCCACACCAATTCCTACAGAGTTTTGGAACCTCTTGGAAGCGAAGTTGACCGTTTGATTAGTGCATCCTTGGCTGACAATACGGTAAAGTCATATGCAACAGCAGTTTCCAAATTTGATATGTTTCGTTCTCAGTACAACCTTTCAAACTCATGGCCACCTATGATTGATGACTTGATAAATTTTATAGCATATCTATCAACACAGGGTTACAAGTCTTCTACTGCAAGATCATATGTGGCTGGTATTTCGTTTTATATAAGGATAAATAATTGGCCTGATCCCTCAGAATCATTTGTAGTAAGGAAAATGTTAAAAGGATTTCAGAGGATAAGCCCAGTTAAAGATACGAGGGCTCCTGTTACACTTAAGATGCTACTTTCTTTTCCATTATCTTTGAAAAATGTCACATCTTCATCATATGAGGCTCTTTTATTTTCTACAGCCTTTTCAGTGGCTTTCTTTGGTTTTTTAAGGGTTGGAGAAATGGTAGCAGATAGTAAAACCAGCGACACTTCACGTATCATACTTATCTCTGATGTAGCCATACTTAGCGGAAATATAAGTATTACATTACGCTTTTCAAAAACAGATCAGTTGGGTAAATCAGTGACACTTGTTTTCTACCCTTGCGAGCAAAGACAAATTTGTCCTGTTTCTTTAATTAAACGCTACATGCAAGTTAGACCTAAGATCCAAGGCCCACTTTTTTGCCATTATAGTGGTGAACCATTGACTCGGTACCAATTTGCTACAATACTGCAAAAAGTAATTCGATTCTCAGGTTTTGATACGCTGTCAACTGTTAAATGTCATTCATTTCGAATTGGCGCAGCAACTCTAGCAAGTTCTCAAAACGTCTCTGATGCACTGATTAAGGAAATGGGCCGATGGTCTGAGCAAAGCTCGTCTTACAAAAGATACATTAGGTTAGATAAGATCAAAGCTTGAAGACTCATATAAGTTGCTCTTTAATTGTATACTAATCTTACCAAGCTTTTCAGATTCCACCATGATTTGGTTTATTGGTTCATCACTCATTAGCAAGGCATACCAGCATGTGAAATCCAGACCCTTGGGAGATAATCTTGGTTTACAGCACTACGGGTATAACGTCATTTGGGTTGGCCATCCTGGCTTGAAGTTTACACAAGTGTCCAATTTATGTCATAGTTTAATAAATGCTAATCCAAGGAGTCCTCCTGCATACCTTATAATTCATGCAGGAGGTAATGACATTGGTTGGATTGAAGGAGGTGTGTTAAGGCAATTTATAAAGGATACCATTTATTACTTGCAGGCACTGCTTCCATATACTTGTATAATTTGGTCTTGTATCTTGCCTAGAATAAAGTGGCGCTACTCAAGTAATACCAAAGCAATGGAAAAAATCCGCACTAGAATCAATAGGGAAATTATCAGAGCTATTGTAATGAATGGCGGTAAAGCCATTAAGCATCCAGATTTCGATGATAAATCCCCAGGGCTGTTTGAGGATTCTTGTCATCTGTCATTTATTGGAAGGGACTTGTTTCTGAACACATTCCAAGTTGCCTTGGATACTTTTATAAATTACCCAGATGTTAAAGTTTACCCATCAGATACCTAGGTTTCCTTATAAAGGCCATGGCGGTTGGTTTCAACTTAATAGTGGCGGTGGCCGAGTGGCTGCACTGGCAGTGCATCCACTCGTCCATTGGCGCAAGTTGAAAACTACTGTGTCAACCTCTGTTGAGAACTGGTATTCTTTGCTAGCTGTCTAGACCAAAGTATAATAAAGACAGTATTTCTTTGCTTGTCAACTGCTGTTCAGCAGTTTGATCGTCTGATTTCTTAAATTCATGATTTGGTTGCGTACCCCACCTAATCATGTAACATTAAGTGGTGAAATATTAAAATTTGGTTGATACATTTATCAGGTTGGTAATAGTTGATAAAATGACTTGTTGACAGTTGATATTTGATGGTGTTAAAACAAATGTCCTCGTTGTAAAATAACGAACTATCATAGTTGTTTGTGGAAAATTGTGAATTATGGAAGTTGATATATCCATAAACAAATGTTATTAAATAACCGTCATGGCCAATTTAAATGCCAACATTGAATAAATAATTATTTGTGAAGTTTTGCTTTTTTGTCATCTATAATAACGAAATTTCATTCTGATTAGGAATTAAATTTGTTTATTATAGTAGAAACCTTTATGCATTTGCGAGAATGAACTCTTGTTGCATTTTTTATGTTCACAAGTATGAGTTACCTCCCATACACCATTAATGAATCATTCCAGCCTCAACTGCGCATGCGTAGATTGTAGCCTTTTATTGCGCATGCGTAAAATTGGCCTTTTCTAAACCTCATGGTTGATGTCAGCTGCAGGAATTTGCGCTCAAAAACCCACCTCAACCCACCCAGTTACATCCAAATAAGGATTATACTAAGATATGCATATATATGTATGAATTTATATGTGTATGTTAGACATATAGATGGATACATATATGTATGTGAGTCTGTATGTCGGTAAAATAATTGTAACGGAAGTCCCCTTGCTGCTTGCTTTTCTTTCTTTTCCAGGTGTATTGCATATATACATTAATGAGTGTGGTGTCCACTTTACTTACACCTGAAACATGTCATGACGGTTATCAGCATCGAAACAGATTATCAACGCTATGTAGAAGATGTTAACCAATATTTCTGGGAATGCGTACACACCTTAAGGCGCAAGTTGAAAACTACTGTGTCAACCTCTGTTGAGAACTGGTATTCTTTGCTAGCTGTCTAGACCAAAGTATAATAAAGACAGTATTTCTTTGCTTGTCAACTGCTGTTCAGCAGTTTGATCGTCTGATTTCTTAAATTCATGATTTGGTTGCGTACCCCACCTAATCATGTAACATTAAGTGGTGAAATATTAAAATTTGGTTGATACATTTATCAGGTTGGTAATAGTTGATAAAATGACTTGTTGACAGTTGATATTTGATGGTGTTAAAACAAATGTCCTCGTTGTAAAATAACGAACTATCATAGTTGTTTGTGGAAAATTGTGAATTATGGAAGTTGATATATCCATAAACAAATGTTATTAAATAACCGTCATGGCCAATTTAAATGCCAACATTGAATAAATAATTATTTGTGAAGTTTTGCTTTTTTGTCATCTATAATAATCGCGTAAATTTGTCATCACTTTTGACGTCAATAAATCGTAACGTCATTAATAACGTTAAGGGCCCAAATCGTGCGTTGCGCATCATATGATAAATAGAGGATATTTACTTTTTTGAGGTGAATACCAAATATATTTCATCGAGTGCGGTGAAAAAAATCAGTATTTCTCACGAGTGCGTAGCACGAGTGAAAATGCTGATATTTTCACCGCACGAGATGAAATATATTTGGCATTTGCCGAAAAAAAGTAAATTTTCTCTTTATTTTATACTCAACGGAAATACAGAAATCACAACCTTACTTTTTACTAGGTCGTTTCTCGTTCGATTTGACTTTTGCAGTGTGTTTATTGGGTATAACATTGGGTGTAAACGTAGTTTGCACCTAGAAAATGGCTTAGAATCATATTTTAACGAATGAAACGCTAGAAATCAGCATTTAAGAAAGTCTATTGAGTGTGCCTTAGGGTAGGCGACACGTGCAAACTGGCGCTACGCCAGGTCAAACAATGACGTCATTATGTTTGATGTTGACGTCACAACATGCGTAGCGTTATTTTAGACAAATATACTTCACTTAAAACCTTATGTTAAAAAATCTCAGTCACAAAATTGCCAAGAAAGCCTTGTTTTGCTACAGTTCTATTCTATTCTACAGTGAAAATATAAATCGTATCAGTCACTAGTGAAAAAATACGATATTTTTTCACTGTAGAAAAATACCAATTTTACTCACATATGATATGCATTGAATTCACTGCTTGTGATAAAATAAATATGTTTATTACGTAAATCAAATTCACTTTCATTTGGTTATTTTTGTCAAGATAGAAGTCTCTATGGTTTTGCAGCAATAACATTTGCAAAAAACACTGATTTAAATAGTGACGTCACAGAGTGGCAAATATCTATGTCCCATCTTTCCGAATGGAACCGGATAGTGTAGACGTAAAATCATACTAAGGAGGCCTACCTAGTAAGTTTGGACCCAGGGCCAAAAATTACATTGCCCCCTAAAAGTTAAGCAGGACTATATTTCAACGTGATGATTTTAATGTTAAATAAAAATGCATTAATCAGCATGGGCGCTTAAGGCTGCATAATCTGTAACTTTTGATAATTTCATTTTAAAAATAATGTTTCTATTTTTCAAGAACACATTAAAATACTAAAATTCAGGTATACATTTTACCAATTTCGTAAGTCTTAACAAATTATCAGTCTCAAAACAACAGTATTTATGTTAAATTTAACTGTATATAATTATTGGAGGGACGCAAATAATTACCAACAAGAGAATAACACACCTGTTTTATAAGATAATTCACTTTTCCATGCAGTTTTCAGCTATAGTGAACAGATTTATTGTGAAAACATAACTTAATTCTACTTTTACAAATGATTTTAAAACAAAATAAAAATTTCGAAAAATGTTCATAGTTGCAGACTTAGTCTCTTTAAATGTTTGATAAAATGCATTAATCAGCATGGGTGTTTAAAGGAGTTTTTCTTTTCTTTTTATACTTTTTGACCCGTGCATTAAGAACCAATATCATACGCTGGCCCATATGGTTTCTAAAAAAAGGAAACTAAAAATTGCAAATTGGCACACATGTTGCATCACTACTTAGACGTATGTTATGGTTTTCGCTTAGCATCGTTTCCGCTTTGAACCAAAAATCAGATTCAACTTCAACGTATTCATTATTCAATCCAGCGTCGTTTTCTCTTTCCGCTCCATCCCCCACTTTTCCACCAGGGGTTTTTGCCCCAGCTGGGCGGACTCCATGACCAGCCACCGGAGTTTGAGTTTGATTTTTTGGTCGTTGTTTCTGCTGGGGGTGTTGTGTCTATGTCCCCTGCATATGGAGGAGGACTGGGTGTTGTGGTTGTGGTAGAAGATACTTCACTCGCTCTATCCTGGATACACCACCACTCGTCTATACCACAGCGTCTGAAACAAATAGAGGATCTTATATGAGTGTTCATGTTTTATTGAATTTATTAAACATTTGGGGAAAAGAGATAAAATGCGAGGCTTGCCGAGCATTTTATCTCCTATTCGCAACGAGTTTAATAAATTCAATAATACAAGAGCACGAATGTTAGATTCGGTTTATCAACTATTTACAATCACATTTTCGGCGTGAAAATGTCAAGATTGTTGACATCTTTTATGCTACGTATTAATGGACGCCATATAATAATGTAATCTTAGTGGTTTATTATATACCTATAACTGATACGACTTTAGAACTGTCCGTTTTCTGGCCATCTGATACAGAAAGCCGGATCAACGAACTGAGGTTTTCTGAATCCATATCACTATCCTTTAAAAAGAGGCTAACGTCGGTTACCTGCTTTTGCGGCGACGTTACGTAAAGTAAATTGCAAGCATGGAACCAGAGACGGAAACCATGTTGACGTGACGTCAAGAAACGTAACGTTATGGCAAACGTTCCCGCATTTTTTCGGGATTAAAGACCAAAACAGGTTTTAAAATCAGAAAGAATGTCAGAAAAAAGGCATATAATAAACATTTTATCATAATAAGAACTTGATCTGGCGTACTGCATCACGTCTCGTGGATGAGGACATACCATTGGATCACCCTCGACGCTACGCGTCTCGGGTGATCCGATGGTATGACCTCATCCACTCGACGTGATACAGTACGCCAGATCAAGTAACTATTATGATAATGTGTTTTTATCGATTTTATTGCATGGCGTTATATCACTCCCGGACGCGACGTCATCTGATAAACATATTTTAATGCAATATTTTACATGTACATGTATGCAATGGGTTGGGCAACAAGTTCTTACAACATTAGCTACGGCCCTTCCCCTACAATATTATTTCGATAAATTGCAAACGCGTGACAATGACAAAACATCATACTACCAAAAACAATTAGACAAAAAGACAATCCAAGGTAGGAAATAATTAAGTAAATAAACCTGCCAGCATATAATAATAATAATAATAATAATAATAATAATAATAATAATAATAATAATGATAAATAACCAAATAAAATAAAATGATTGTCTCATGTGTGTGGAATGGTCTGATGTACACCTAGCAGGCTTGCACGAGAGAAATGTTTCTCATTTGGATTTAGGAGTATCTGATTAAGGAAAATCTGCCAGTATCTTTAATAAATGTATGTATGGCCTTAAAATTGCTAATAATTTTCCTCATTTGTAAAATGATAAACTCTATACAGCAAATATCAAGGTTGAGAGGATGGATATTACGATTTTCATTGAGCAGAATTACCCTTTCGTCATTTGTACATAGCGACCTATATTTCCATATTTGGGTAATCTGCAAAAAGTGAAGACCCAGATGAGATGCCGCAACTGCGGCATCTCATCAGGATCTGCACTATTTGCTATGATTAAACGCAAACTCAACCAAGACAATTTTGAAATTTTAAATAGCAATCAATTATAATGAATAAGTGACCATCCCGATATAAAAATTAGAAAATGGACTGGCGAGTCTATTCAGCATGATTGAACGAGTTTGGTTTGTGGGCGCAGCCTTGTTATCTTATTCTTTGTCAAGAGGTGTTGCAGACCTATTCCAAGTTTTTATTTTTTACAATTTGTGGCATGCAGTCCAAAGATGATCCCCCACCTGGGTTAAAAAAGTTTGTAAAGGCATTAATCGTCTTTTCTGAAACCTCAAGGCAATGAAAGTTCCAGAGTTTGTCCTATACGATACATTTGACCTTATCCAAGGGTTAAATGAGACATAACTCACATTTTTATTTGTTTTATAATATTTCACCTGTAAACACAATTATCCACAGTGGGTGAAGCCCAGCATGAAATCCCAGGGACAAATCTGTGTTAAGTTTCGTCTTCCTTGCCTACAAGGCTCTTTGATGCCATGGACAGAATATACTCATGCTAATAAAAGGAAGGCCACCCCAATTCTCCGGCTTTATTGAAAATAAATACAGACGTGAACATGCTTTAATTATAAATTATATAATGTAAGTCATATTTTGTATGACCAACGCCTTTATGAATGCATTCTGTGAGGCTTTTGCGCATGCTCAAAATAAGCCTTGGGTTGTACCACACCCTTCGTGGAATGCATTGGCATTGTTCAATTATCTTGTGTCCAAATTAAGGAAATGTGACAGATGGATTGCGATACAACCATGTATTTGCCAGCCTAGAAAACCCAAGGGGTAGCCAATCAGAGATTGATTGGGACCTGAAAGGCCAGTCAAGGGGGTATGACATGGCCAGCTTTCAAACAGTTCCTTGTCATATTGCAGGTATGCTGTTATTGTCTTGCTTGAACAGAGAAATGTTTCTAACATACTGATAAATTTGCAGGACATGTGGGTGCAGAACTTCATCTACATAGCGTTGGTCTGTAAGTGAGCTCTGTATTACTATGCAAATTAAACGAACCTTACACAAAGCTCACGGTGGCCTTCTTTATTTTAGCATGAGTATATATTTTCGGATTCATACATAGAATACATACATACTTTTTTACTAGTGTGGCGCGCTTCTTGGCAAACTTATTCACCTCATAGTCATCTAGCTTTCTTAGAAAAGTGTTCAGTGATTTGGCTTTAACACTTAACAAGTCTGGATGTTTCAAAATGGCATCAACGATATTGTCCAAAGAGACACTGCGTTTATTCGACTGAACAGGGGTCTTCGACTCCACATACAACCGCCCTGAAATTGAAATGGGACGTGCGATGTGTGTAAATTGTCAAGGTTAAACATATAAGCCGCGACATGTGATTTCCAACAATGTGTCATTTTGACATGTGTAGACTCAAACGAGCCTGAGCAGCCTCCTTTTAAGCGTAGAAACTCCAAAGGATGTTCGGTCAGTAGCTTAACAGCCATAGAATATTTAAGCGACTAGCAATGGCTCTGATCAGACTGCGCGTATGCGCAGGCTGGTCTGAGCCTTTGCTGGTCGCACATACCACATTGTTGGAAATCTCATGTCGCGGCTCATATATGGTTTGCTTAATCATTTGTTAAGAGATTAATTACAATTAAAATCTATGTAAACTGAGCATAGGTGATGCTATATGTGAGAAACAGGGGTGTGACGCATGTGCATTGTCCTTCCGTCACATTCTCTGTTTCCCACGTATACAGCACAGGCAAGAGAACATATTAATTGTTTCATATTTTAGATAATAGCGATAACTTAAACAATGTGCACTGTTTGTATTTGCTATTTGTATATATGTATATAGTTTTGCTTTTCATATGTTTTATGTTCAGAGGGCCACGTGGTAGAATGGCTTTCATGCCAAATGTATCACCCTCTTGAAATATAGTATAAATAAAATGAATAAATAAATAAATAAATAAATTATGTTTTATTTTGTATACAAGCGCAAATGAACACGTTTTGAAGAAGAACAGACGAGAACATTCATCGGACAAAGTGCTATCATGTCGCTAAATAATCTGTAAAGCGGATCCTTCAGAAATAGAGACAACCGACAATATTAGAAAACAGCAGATTCGGTATTATTGAGTCTGTTCATGTGAACTAATGGAAAGTGCAACAATTCTCACGCTCCTAGCACCGGCTTTAGCGGTATTCTGCTTTCCGTCAGAACCCAATATTCCCGCAGGACCAGAATATGAAAAAAATATTAACACTTTATCGCTGCACGGGGAGAAATACTATGCCGTGTTTGAGGTCGATAAACTGTTTGGACATGTCCTTCTCGATACCGACAGGGTCCTGAGAAAGACCTGACCCCGAGGTTAGGACGAATAAAGAAGATACTTGTTTTAAGTCTCTCAGATGTTGTATTTATTATGCTACTAAATATCAAAATGCCAACAATTGAGGCCATTTTACCATTTATGGGCTGGATAAATTTCGTGCTCATAACACTATCAACTGAGTTAAGCATAAAAATGTAGTATAACCTCGGGGCCAGACCAGAACGCTCGTCGGACATGCTTAAGCGTATGCTACGTCGTGTACTGTTTATCGATGTCTTTAATATATGGACATGTCCTTCTCGGTAGCGGCAGGGTCCCGAGAAAGACCTGGCCCCGAGGTTATAAAACTTTTTTCATGCTCATCTCAACTAAACACGAAATTTCAACTGCTAATAAAACTAAAATACCAACAAATAAAGAAGTTTCTTGCTTTAAGTCTCTCAGATGTTGTATTTATCAGGCTAATAAATGTTAAAATGCTAAGAATTGTTGGCATTTTAACATATATGAGCAGGAAAAATTTCGTGCTCATCTGAGTTCAGTACGAAACAATAAGTTTTATAACCCTCGAGTTCTTTGCTGTAACATTCGCGGAAATTGTACAAAATATGACACCTGTGCAAAATGGCCATTTGGCAGTTCTAGTTTTCCGATATATTAGTGGAAAAATGAACAAAATATGAAATTGCTCAGGATTCATACTTTGTACATTTCATGCGCGTTTTTACAACTGTAACACAACAGACGTGATCTACAAGGACTTAAAACAGTGAAGACCCTCTCCAATATGTTGAATATGAATGAACACGTCGTATGTGTTTGTAAAACTACTAAATCTTTAGCCTTGTGCACACTGGATTCTGTTAATTTAGAATATTTTTGCAAGAATTTTTATTTCCGCGAAACTTCGAAGTTTTGCGAAAATAAATCTCGCGAAATGGCGAAACCACTCTGCCGTTTACTGATGTCAGGGACACTCTATATCAACATTTGGGCCGCGACACGAGATTTCCAACAATTTAGTATGTGCGACCAGCTAAGGTTCAGACCAGCCTGCGCATACGCGCAGTCTGATCAGAGCCTTTGCTTGTCGCTTGAATATACTATGAATAGTAAGCTACTGACCGAACATCATTGGGAGTTTCTAAGCTTAAAAGGAGACTGCATAGGCTTGGCTGAGTCTATTCAGAGTCTATTTTTGAGTCAAAATGCCATATTGTTGCAAATCACATGTCGTGGCTTGATTGAGGCTCCTTGTTGATGCAGACTAAATCATGCTCCGGTCCCGAATTTTTACTTCGCCAATAAGTCACGAAAACTTTCGTGAACATATGTGAATTTACAGTATCTCTTTTGATGTACTTACCCCCAAAACTGAATATCATAACACACAAAATGAGCTTCATGTTACTTTCGCAAATGGCTCTTTCCCACATCGTTTCTTTGAAAGTCCGGTAAAACTTTTATGACATTCAAATATATCTGATTTATATTTATTAAATCAAATCACAGTTACCATTATAAAACATATAACTGTGTTAACTATCAGCTGTTTGTTCAGAAATGAGTAGTCTCTGTAGCCAAACCCTTTTGTGATCACACCACTTTTAAAATAGACACACAATCTTACAGTTATGTCATGGTGCGTCGGAGCATACTCAGATCCGGAAGATTTTCCAAGTGAATGTTATCAAGATATCTGCAAATATATATTAACAATATGCGTGATCCGCTCCAATAGACCGATTTGCGTAGTAAAACATATATAGCATTCGTTTATTTCAGTAGGTGTTTTATAGTTTTTCATATTAAAATATATTACTTTGATGTATTTTGAAACGTTTCACTATTTCAAAAAGATTGCATTTTACTTGTTTTGTTTTTTATTGATAAATTGCAGCAAACCATAAAACTTCAATTATATGTCGCTAGAAAATATATTCAATGACTTTAAAACAAAATAAGAGTTTGCATTATGCTTTGCAGCAAAATATTTCGTTTGATTAAGAAATACTTTAACATAAAAGCAACTATTTAAAAAAAAAAAAAAAAAAAAATAACGATGTCGCCATTTATATACTGAGCCAAAGTTATAACGCAACATGTTAAGGGCTAGAATTTATAACTACCAATTGCTGTAGGGAAGTTTATGCTAGAACATTTGCACAACTAATCATTAAGCAGAGAATATGTTGTCTGCAGCATGGTTTGGTGAGCTTCAGTCTGATTGGTCAAACGGGCGTAATTTGGATATGCAGGCTAATAAATTCTATGAAAGAGCTCATCGACTTTATGATGCAGCAATTCTAACCCAGTGTTACACTCAACATGCTCTTCGGCCATATATAGACTCCGAAGTTAATCATATTAGGCATTTTATCAAAATTCAATTGCAACAAGGGGCTTACCTAGTATATTTAAAGATAAATCTGTTATCTCTTCTATTCCTACTTATTTTGAAAATAAGGAATCCCCTATCATTTGTTATAAGTATAATAAGCCTATTCGTAGTACTGTTTTTAACTATAACAAATTAGTAACAGAACTTGATATCGAAAATTCTATTCCTGTCTCTTGAGATTGTAAAGACTCTAAGTATGGCTATCAACCCGCTGGTCATATAGTCACAGGGGATTTAAAAATCATAACTGATTCAAGAATTCGGTCTATTATATGTAAGGGACCTAAATATAGGTTTCCTGTGTCAATTAACTTCAAATCATGTCGTAAGGAAATTGCAGGAGCCTTACAAGAATTTTGTAATTGCTGGTGTAAACGAGAGCATGTTGAGTCTAATGCCTTAAATAGTAGGAAACTAAATATTTTTAAAATTATTGATGGTAGAATTTCATTTTATTGCAACAATTTAGATCTTCTACCACCTTAACCTAAATTCTCTTTTAGACACATGAAGAAAGGGATCCAGGAATTCCATAGGAGGTTTGTTTTGGCCCCCGCAGATAAGGCTGCTAACAATGTTGTGGTCATTTGAAAAAGATACTATATTAACACCCTAAAGCAAGAACTTAGCACTGCAAAAACATATGAGCATAACAGATTTGATGTGACGTCTATCGTTGACAGGCATCGATGCCATATGGCAGCTAAGTTTGGGTTGTTTGTTGATGAGGATCATAGCAAGCTTCCTACGTTATACTGGTTACCTAAACTTCATAAACGGCCCTATAAGTCGCGTTTTATTGCTAATTTTAGTTCATGTACAACTACTGAGTTGTCTATTCTTCTGACTTCTTGCCTCACTGCGATTAAAAACCATGTCATTAAATATTGCCCAATAGTTTATGAAAGAAATGGTAAAAATTTATTTTGGTCTATTAAAAATTCAGGTGAAATTCTTAATAAATTTAAGTCTAGAGGTTTTCTAGCATCTGGTTTGTCTACATATGATTTCTCTACTCTCTATACTACATTGCCTCATAATCTAATCTAAGAAAAAACTAACAGAATTAATTGAACAAACATTTAACAGAGAGGGCTCACTTTATTTGGCTTGTAATGATAAAAATGCCTTTTTTACTTCTGAACAACATTAACGATATAAATTATGGTCATGTCAGAAAATGTGTGATGCACTCCATTATCATTTGGACAAGATATTTATAAGATTTGGCTCGAAATTATATAGGCAAATTGTAGGTATTCTAATGGGTACTAATTGTGCTCCCTTGTTGCAGATTTGTTTTTGTTTTGTTATGAGAGAGACTTTATGTTGTCTGTGTCTGACAATAACCAAGCTGATATTATTGAAGCTTTTAACTCAACTTCCAGATATTAAGATGACTTACTTAATATTGATGATCCTTGGTAGGTCAGATATATCCCACTGAACTTCAGTTAAATAAGGCGAATTCTTCTGATACTGGACTTGAACTTGTCAAATAACAAATGGCATAGTTTCTTCTAAAATTTATGATAAACGGGATGATTATAATTTTGAAATAGTAAATTTCCCATTTCTTGATGGAGATGTTCCTCGTTCTCCTTCTTATGGTGTATATATTTCTCAGCTATTCGTTTTGCTAGAGTGTGTTCTAATGTTGATGACTTCAACAACAGAAACTTATTTCTAACTGCTAAATTATTAAAACAAGGTTATAGATATCATAAAATTCGAAAAGCATTTTCTAAATTCTACCACAAACACTCATAGTTAATTGTTAAATACAACGTTGAGTTAAAAACTCTTCTGTAACAAGGCATATCAGAACCTATATTTATGGTGATTTAGTTTATACATTCATCGAATTATTGGAAAACATAATTTTAGTGATCAATTCAAAAAGATAGTAAAACGTTGTATAAGGGTTGGATATAACTTGAATATCATGCGACAGTCTGCATGCCTAGTATTAAACCCAATCACGGTTTATAGCTATGGTGTCCTCTTTAATTGCAAGACGGTGGGTCAGGCCTCAGACTCTATGACGGCTCTGACGTAAAGCTTCAATCGGTGGGTTGGTGCCTGATGCTTATCTGTAGCTGGACCCACCGTGGCTCAACTTGAGGTTTTCTTTAGCTCTAACTATCTGTGAGTCGTGAGCCCTTTTCTTTGTTTCATCATGTTGTGTTAATTTGATTAGAGTGTTTCTCCATGATGATACATTGCATTAGTTAGATGGCCTCAATGCGAGCTGAACATTTCTTGTACTTCAACAACAGCAGAATCTAGGGCGAAGATTTAGTACCAGTAAAATGCATTTAAGCCCCCCGGTGGCTTAGGCTGCTGTCCGTTCTAAGGCGGTGGTTCTGTTGTTGTTGACTTTTTGTTTATTGTTACTCCCATTGTGGGAGTCTGTAATTGTTCTATGTTTTGTTGTATGTTGCTTTATGTCCATTCTAGTATTGCAATCATCTTGATGGGGAAGAGAGAGCTGATTGCTTTGCTTAATTTGTCTTGCTGGTGTCTCGTGATGGTTGAACGGCTCTTCCTCGCGGTGCCACGGGATTGTCTGCGGTTTGTGATTGTGGTATTTCCTGGTCATACTCACTTACTATTTTTGGGTCCCAGAATCTTGTAAGAGACCACACTCCAACGTTGAGCCAATAAGATGAGGGGCATTACATGAAAATTCTTCTGTTGAATTGCACAAAAATAAGCGTCGAATTTTAGTTTATTGAGATTTGCGCGTTTAATTCCAATACAACGCAAATTCAATATCGCATAAATTTCAGAAAAACGTGGAAGTTATTCAAAAAAAAATATGAACATGTGTTACTTCTGCTGCTTAGAAATGTTAAGGAGCATAAATGGATAAAAAAAATTACTGCACGGCTCCATGTTCACTTTGACAATACTTGCAACTTTCTGAATAACAACGTAATCTCAAATCTAACTAAATCCATTCAACCGGACCTGACACTTAGCCGAATTGAAGAAGAATAAAATATCACTAAAATTTAAAGACTTCTGACAGAAATCCCAGAAATCAACCCAGCTTCCATCATGTCGAAATGCATGTCACATATCGAATATTTTTTTTTTCAATACAATACAATACAAATTTATTAGCATATCAGCAAAAAACAATGCCTTTGGCTATATACAGTACAAAGCAATATGACACATCTAGCTAGTCTGTTATACAAAAACACATGCACAGTTGGCTGCAGAGACAAACGTCACCACTCCATCCGTTACTAACACACATACGCATGTTTTTACGCATATGTATTAGGGACTGGGATGGGTCAAATTAAGATGTTTACGTCGTCTTTGCAACCATCCGTGTCATGTGAAAGAAAGTTAATAACTACATTATTTTCAAGAGATAGCTAAGTCTTCAAGAGTTTGAGATCTCAAGGTGTTTGCAGACTTAATGAATTTTGACAATTTAAAAAGAAATATTTTGGAATTTGTAGCCATAATAGAAATGAATTTTGCAACAGATGGCCAAGCAGTACTTGACAAAAGATCTCTTCTTATGTCACTATATCGAGGGCATACTAGGAGAAAATGAAATTCTGACTCCACCATTGACATTGAGCAGAGACGACAGATCCTGTTCTCTCGGGGAACATTGATATGTCTTCCCCTCTCGATATCAAGATTATGTGCGCTTAGACGGAAAGCAGCGAGCTCCGACCTTAATTTGTCATTTGAGATACATTCGACATACTTCTCCATTTTAAACTCCGTTTTAAACTGGCAGTAGTATTCGAGTTTTGACGTGTTACATATATTAGCATACCAGTGTTGAGTAAAGTGATCTCTAATTCTATTCCTAATTACCTCGAAGCACGGAATCTCGATAATTTGATTATGCCACATCTGGCTGAATCCAAGATTATCTAGTAAGCTCTTTATACCCTGAGCCCACGAGCGTTTATGCTTGAACCTACTTGGCTGTGCGAGCGCATCTAAGTCATCAATCTGGGTTTGAAAAAGATTAAAAGTTAATGAATTGTTGTTTGTTAAAATTTTTAGCCAAAATTTAATTGACCTTTCCTTTGCTATAACAGAGAGAGGATAGCGACCCAGATCTCCGTATACAGCATAGTTAGGGGATTGGGTTCTCACGCCAAGTATGTTCTTGCAGAACTTAATATGAATTTTATCTATGTGTTCGTACTCATATATTCCCCATACCTCTGATGCATACAAAAGTATAGGGGATACAAGAGAATCAAACAGTTTTAGTTTAGTTTTAACATCAAAACTCATCCGTTTACTCAAGGCTAGTAGTTGGTTGGCTGCCTTCAGCGCTTGCTCAGACAGAGCCTTAACACCTGGTTCTAAATTACCATTTTTGTGAAATTTCATACCAAGATAGCAGAATGAATCCACTATATCTAGAGGCTCACCATCGTAATACCAAAGCTGGTTTTGTTGCGATCTTCTGTTTTCGAAAATGCAGATTTTTGTTTTCTTTGTATTTACACGAAGTCCCCACTCAGTGGAATACTTCTGTAGCTTATTCAATAGGGTCTGAAGCTCTGTTGGAGACTTGGTGAACAAAATCATGTCGTCTGCGAAAAGCAGAAGAAAGAAACATATATGATTGATACTTATGCCAGTTATTTCACCAACATTATCTGCATTCTTAAGATCAGCATATACGTCATTAATAAAGAGAATGAACAGTAAGGGTGATAACGGCTCACCCTGCTTTACCCCCAGTGCGATGTCGAAGAAGCTGGACACATCAGACTGTATCTTAACTGCTGCTAACACCTTGCCATACAGAGACTGCAATATACGGGTAAATTTACAGCTTATACCATTTTCAACAAGTTTGAGCCAAAGCGCCTCATGTATGACCGTATCAAACGCCTTTTCATAATCAATGAAAGCACAGTATAATTTGCCATTATCCTTTAAAACATGTTGAACCAATGAGTGCAAGATAAAAATACCGTCTGACGTGCTCCTGCCAACCCGAAATCCAAATTGAAATTCGTTTAAGACATCATTGTCTTCACACCATGTATTCAGACGATTTCTCAGTATAAGGGAAAATAGTTTAGCGAAGACACTTATAAGCATTATACCCCTATAGTTATTTGGATCATTCCTATCGCCCCTCTTATGGATGGGTACAATTAAGCCTTTGCACCATGACTCCGGATATACGCCACTTTCGTAGATTTTATTATAAATTATAACCAAGTAGGGTACCATAAAGTCCTTAGCATCAATGAAGAAATCGCCTAAAATACCATCAAAGCCCGGGCTCTTGCCCCGCTTAAGCGAGTGTATAGCTTTTAAGACCTCAGACTCGGAGATATGTTTATCCAACTCTTCAACTTGAATATTATTTTCAGGAAATATATAGGATCTATCATGTCCCCCTAAATTTTGATTATTCATTATTCTATGGAAATGTTCTTGAAATTCCCCAACCGACAGATCCCCAGTCATTGATACTTTTTTATTTCTAAATTGATTGACTTTTTTCCAGAACTTTTTTGGAGCAGATTTCCCCAATTCAGACAATTCAAACTTTTGATCATTAGAAAATTTTCTCTTTGCTTTACGCTTTGCTTGAACGAACGATCTGCGTGCGTCTAAGAAAGCAACTTTATTTTCCTCCGAGTTCGAGCTCTTAAAAGTACGCTTAGCTTGTAAAAATATACCTTTGCTTGTTCTACACTGGTCATTAAACCAAGTTGCTGGTTTTCTTTTACATTCTGATTGTTTTTTTATTTTAACAGTTCTACCAAAAACCGAGAAGCAAGCATTATAAATCACATCTGTCAGCAAGATAATATTGCCATCGATTTTTGAATCGTCATTACAGATAGCCTCTGTAGCTGAGTCAAATTCCTCCCTTTTTGCCTCCAGTGCATCTAATAATAAATTCGATTCCGCAGATTCCCAATCAAATGTCTCAAACGTTTTATCTATATTCGCTGTCTGCTTATTGTTTATGTTTATTGAAATCGCTAGGAAGCAATGGTCAGAAAATTCCGTTAGATCCGAAACATACATGTCATAAACTTGTTGAACATTTTTCGTTTGAGCAATAAAATAGTCGACCACACTTGCTCCTGATTGGGTAAAGCAAGTAAACCTTCCCTGCTCAAGGCGACCATTCATTATGACCATATCATGCTCCTTACATAGAGAAATAAGTTTGCGGCCAAAAATATTGACACGTTCGTCCGAAGAGGCCCTCGGCCCTACGGTATATGAGTGCTCGTCCTCATCAGGGAGGTTTACATACCTATCAAGCCCTAATTGGTCAACTCTATCGGACAAACGCCCACACCTACTGTTTAGGTCGCCACACATATATACATCACCAATACCACTGAAATACCTGACATCTTCACTTATGCAGTCAAAGAAATCAAAGTTTCTCAAATTGTCAACCGTTAAATACAAACGAGAGTTTTCAGGTGGAATGTAACAATGACACACATATATATCGTTTTCCAGGTTAAAAAAGACTTTATCAAACTTTATCCACATAATCCCATTTTCATTGCGTTTAACGGTACTTATCCCGTCTGCCAACGCTGATTTACAATAAACTACCAATCCCCCACTATTTCGTTTAGCCCGCCTGTTGTATTTGGGCATTGGGCAATGGTAGGTTGTAAAACCGTTAATATCAATAATCGATGACTTGTTATGCCATGTCTCGCATAGAAAAATTACGCTATGATTGTGTAGAATACTAATAAAGTCGACATCGCACAGTTTATTTATGAGCCCTTGTACATTCCATATCAAAAATGAAAGCTTCTCCTGACAACCCTATGCCGACTGGTCGTTCCTGCCAGCCGAAATCCTCTGATTCGAAGTAGCACCATCACCTAGATTATAGATCAGTGGGGCAACCAATGGAGTAGCCCCGCCCACTGCACCAAGAACCGAGTCATGTGTCGACATGTCATTTGCGCTGCTATCCATATTAGAGTCCATCAGCATAGACTCTACCACTGCCCCAATGACTGAGCCGTATGATTTGGGCCCATTAGCATTCAGTCCGCTGGAGGACCACGCTGACCCCAACGCCGCGTCGACGTCGCCGTGGTCCTCACTGTTTTCGAGAAGTGTAAACATATTTGATGTATTAGTGTTCTGACCCTTAGAAAGCCGCGCTGGCGCCGACGTCGCGTCGACGTCACCACGACCCTCCTTGGTACAAAGAAGGGCTGGCCCATTTGAAGTATTAGTGGTCTGACCACTGGAGGACCGCGCTGACGCCGACGTCACGTCGACGTCACCGAAGTCCTCCGTGGTTTCAAGAGGTGCGAATCTATTGGATAAGGGAGGAACACTTTTATTACTGTGACGGAACAATGATGGGTATGAATGCCCCTGAGCCCTGGTATATTGTTTTTTGTTTTGTTCACCCAGCGCATTGTCCTGGACACGACGTTCCCTGGGATAATAACCATATTCGTTGCCGTGAATTTGACGTTCATTATAACGCTGATGACCCACCATGTTACTCTCCTGACTCTGTTCAACATACCGACTACCGTTTATATACAGTTTATCGTAGACTAATACCGCACGCTTACCCTCGCTTTGCGCTTTTTTAAGGACGGGGACCAACTTTCGACGCCTCTGCTGGATTTCCACTGGATATTGGTCTCCTACGCTGTACCTGGAATTTTTCAATTTCTCTGTTGCCGCTTTTTTAATCTTTTCCTTATCTTGGAAATAGTTAAACTTTGCCACAATCGGCCTTATTTTATTTGGTCTTGGTTGGCCAATTCTGTGGGCCCGATCAATTTTAACATTCTGACGTACATCATCTATGCCGAGTTCCAGCTCACAAAAGTCGAAAATTTTATCAATACATGCCTCATTGCGCTGATTGTGGGTTTGCTCCGGGAAATTGAAAAACAGTAGGTTATCGCGCATGCTATGCCCTTTAAGTTCAATTAGCTCTTCCTGTAACTTAGTGTTGAGCTCCCTAGTTTTTCTCAACTCGTTCTGTATCTGGGACTGTGTATGATCCACCCTCTTCTGGTCATCACAAAGTTCTGATAATTTAACAGAGTCATAATTTTTACACTCCTCCAGATCAGAGACAGTTTTATGTATACTTTTGACTGTATTTTCATTGTCTCCTAACCGAGATTCCAATGCTGATATTTTGCCATTAATACACAGTAACTGTTTGTCAATTGAGTCAAGTGACCTTAATCTGCTATCTATCGAGTCCAAACGGTTCATGATAGCTTCGTGTAATACCTGAGACATTCCTGTGTTCTGCATTCCTGCATTTGAAAAGTGTTCACTATCACCTTTAGCCTGCTTAGGAGTATTATATTGTGGCTGGGGAATGCTGCCATTTTGTTTATTACTATAACTATCATTATGCTGACTATTCGATTGTATTGGAGATGACATGGTATTCGTAGTATTCGAAACCTGGCTACATGCAGCTACTTCCGTTGATTTTACAGTCTGATGAATTGTTGCTCTCTTTTCTGACTGCCCACTATAAACGCCCTCAGGCGACTGTTGTGACTTTTTGCGCTTTCTCTTGTTCTTTTGTTTAGGCTTATGTTCAACACTTGCCTCCAATTTACTAGTTTGCACACTTTCTTTGGGTGTGGACTTGCTTTCATCCTTTGATGCCATTAATAAGGAACATTTGTAGAAAGTTTCAGATCAAAGTCATACCTCAAACACATAATATCCAACAAAAGTTTCCAAACACCTGAGACGAGAGAAAAACACGACCGCCATATTGCTTATCACGTGACATCCATCTGATCCATGCATTTCAATTTTTCAACAACCCTTCCTAAATGGTATGCTTTGTTTCTCAAACAATTTAAGACATATTGTTAAAACCAAAGTAAGTTTTGATGCCTAACTAAATGAACTTTTGTTTAGGCTAATTAATTGGCATCGTGCGTTCGTTCAAACAAAGGTATTATCATGATAAAACAATGTTGCGTTATAACTTTGCTCAGTATATTAGCAAGAGTGGAAAAAGCAAACCTTCAATGAATCTACCCATGGCCTACAGAAACAAAACTGACTAATTGACTAAGCTTGTGAAATATGCTTCAAACAAAAAATTCATTTGCCAGCGCTGATAATGTAGCTTTGATTCGTGGATCCAGAGGGGAGAGGGGGCAGGGGGTCCGGACCCCTCCCTGGCATAATTAGAGGTGGCCATAGGTTCCCTTAGAAATACTGGTACGAACGCCCTCGACCCAATGGGTCCAATTGCTCCTATAGGGAGGTTCGTACGGCCCTCTGTGAAATACTTTGATGGAAAATAAAACGTCGGGACCCCAACCCATCCCCTGACGAACTTTTCTGGATCCGCTCATGTGATTGACGCCGATTTACATCTTGTTTGCTTTAATGGCTGTGCGTGTTCACGTTGGCTGTTCAGCCAAAATATTTTGTCTCAGCCAAAATATTTTACACCAAATTTTTAAAATTACCACTACCTTTCGTAATTATCATTTATTGGTGAAAAGGAAACAAAAGAATGTGACTGTTTACACTCCAACAAATAAACATTAAGTGCAAAATTGTTTTGTAGCTTAAAGTATATTGGATATCTATGATAAAAATGTAAATATGAGATCAATTTCATTTTTCGTACGTTCCTGAAGTCCAAATGGGCTCAGTTAAAAGTTAACTTGACGCCCTTGTGGTGGCACTAGCTTTAATTCTTTGAAGATCAAAAACCACGGGGGGGGGGGGGGGGGCTCGTGTTGGCTCCTCCTATTCTGGACCCTTGGCTGCTTTGTATTTAGATGCGTTGTTTGTTTGTTATGTTTTATTTAAATCCAGTTGTCTGTTGTGTCTTGAGATAAACTCATTGGCTAAATTAAACTTAATTTTATTGCTTTTCTAATTTTGTCGTACGTTTTTCTTTACCAGATAGTTTGCAGATATCCTTAAAAAATGTTTGATCCCAGATCAGGTTTTCAAACTGTTTGACGATCTGATGGTTTTCCTGAAACCCTTTTTGTTGTTGTTGTTGTTGTGTTGTTGTTGCTGTTGTTGAAAACTTCAGCAGATGACAAAAGTCGTTCAAAGATCACAGCATGCAAATAATTAAACAATCCCAATAAAAATATTTATATACATGTCGTCCAAAGTTAAGCACCTCCTTAATATTTCAGACAAAAACAGCGAAGCTTTCTTAATATGAATTTATGCTTGTTACATTTATGAAATTAGATAAAGTGGGGTGACAATTTATAGCAAACTTTGATTCGATAAGCATTACGGTTAACGACTAGGCATGGCAAATGGTGTATACAGGGCACCGTAGAACTTAAACAAAACTACCGAATGACATTCTGAAAGGTTTGACAGACCAAGGAAATGCCTGGGTAACAAAATTTTACAAAAGTACTGCTCTTTTGAAGAAAATCATGTATGAAAACCGTCACTGAAAAATATTCGGGTGGTACGTTACTTTTGACGCTGGGTATATTTACTTGTATTTTTGGAATGAATTGTAGTTTTCTTAAAAGCTGTCTCGATTGTTTAATGGTTTAACATTTACATTATTGGGGTTTTAATAGTCAGCCTATCTATTGCTTTCAGCAATTCAATTAGACAATTTTAGATGTGATAGTAGGCCAGATTTTGTACATTAATTCGGTGAATATAGTCACCTCATATATTGCCTGCAGCATTTCCATTAGTTTATCTATCATGCTATGCTGCACACTAGCTTAATTGAATTAAAAATCCACACTGAAGTAAAATAAAAAAAATATAACAAAGATTTACAATGGTTTGTAACTGTTTTTTTCTCAAAATTCTAATTTTATGACCCAGTAATGCTGTTTAGGTCGCCTCACCACCCCCACCTCTAATTTGAATCAACGGTATGGTGAAATTAATTCTTTTAGAAGTATTTCTATGAAAGCAATTGGTCGGGAAGGAAGGGAATGGGTTCGAACGCATCACGATTGACAGACATTGTTATGTCAGATTGTATATGTACCAATCCAACGCGCGTCACCTAGAATAACCAAGTGATTATGCTATGGAAATTCCACAACCCTTTACAAGGAACCCCGCGATGAAGGGGCACAGAACACATACAGCCACACGAGACCAGTTACGCAATGGATCCTTTACCTAAATAGACGCTTTTTAACGCTTTTGCAAACCGAGCAGATCCAGATCAGGCAGCTCTTGTAAAATCCAACGCGCGTCACATAAAAAACAAGTGCGTTTGACATGGAAATTCATCAACCTCTTACAACAGACCCCGCGATGAAGAGACACAGAACACACACAACCACATACCACCAGTAACGCAATTAACACTTTACCTAAATATCGTTTTATGCAAACAGAGCAGACCCAGATTGTAAGGGCTGCCTGATCAGGGTCTACTCTGTTTGCTTATGGAAATATGACCCTACAATAGTGGACCTGACCTGATAAGTACATTTGTATATCTTTGTTCTATGTACGAGGGGCATTTGGAAAGTTCTTAGCATGGTCATTTATCTCAGTAACCGATTTACAAATCCTATCATGTTTGGTATCATTTTAAAGAGCTATCGTTCTTCGATGTTATGGCACAAAATTTATGAGGATATTATAATGCAGACACGATAAATATTATTGTAAATACATGTACTGTTTGTATACTGGAAAACGCAAAATTTCAGTGGAAAATATAACATTTTACCTTTTGAAAAGTGTGCAGAACATTAACAATAGTTCATGAAATGAGATAATTTTGTACCATTTGTTAGGCCACAGTCTAGTACAGTTATTATAAATTGATGACCGAGTTGCTTGTTTCAAATAACTAAATACCGGAACAGCAATACCAAAATCGTCTAGAAAGCAAAGCAATGCTCTATTTTTTTCAACTAAAATCGCATGTCACAATGCACATATTTTGAAAAAATATAACTGACAGTAGCTTAAAAATGCTGTGCGTTGGCATTTTTGTCAAGCACACTTAATGTTCTTTGTATTGAAACCAAAAGAAATTTTGTAAACCAGAACAAAGGGAAAATAACTCTAATAATCTTCCCATGGGGCTGAGTAAGTTTAGCTTTGAGTTGACGTTCTGGCTCATTTCAATTGAAAACGGTGGCAAACAAAAAAGTAAAAATACATTGAGAGTAGAAATCAATTAATTTTGTGATGGTTAACGCGATACCATAAGAAGTTCTTATGACATCAGCAAAATATAAGGGGTTAAGTTACCCCACCCCCTTCTTGAAAAGTAGGGGCAGTGTTATTAGGAATAATTTTCTTGAATACAGAACTAAACAAGCCAAAATTTTGCATGACGAAATAATTTTTATGCATTGTTCGCTACAAATAAAGCAAAACATATACTAAAAATGCATTTTTCGTGCTCCTGTAGTGACACAATTTATAGTAAAAGTATTTAGAAAAATCGAAAAAAAGTCCCATTTTTGAAAGTTTACCATTTCTCTATTAGTCATCATTTTCCAAATGTAAAGGTGTAAGTCGTGCAAGCAGTCATAGCATAATGTATTTTAATAAAAAATAAGTTGGCACGTGCACGCTGAGTCCTTTTTCGACAACAGTTAAACTATCAAGTAGTCCTTGAATTTTCGTTTCCAAAAATGTATTATTTGATAGCATTTTATCAACGCATTGTGGAGTTATGATGTCATGCTAAGAACTTTCCAAAAGCCCCTCGTACAAACGTGAAAGTTTATATATGTGAATATTCATATTGGGTGGAGCCTAGCATGAGGGAGAACAGTGGCTTAATGGTAGAGTGCTTGACTAGAGACCGAGGGGCCGCGGGTTCGAGTCTCACTGTCGTCACTGTGGTGTGTCCTTGAGCAAGACACATGTATCCTTGCTTAATACTGGTTCAACTCAGTAAGATCCGTCCCGACATAACTGAAACATTGTTGACTGGGACGTAAAGAATAATATCAAACAAAAAAAGAAAGAACGTAGCGTGGATATTGATGGAATGAGTAAAGCAAGTAGCTGTCTCTTCATCAGCAAGATGGTTGCAAACTGACTAGAAAGGACAGATTGAATCAAGCCATTAAAAGTACCCAACACAAAAACGGGTCGAGTGCTCGCTTACAAGGGAGAGGTCCCAGATTCAGTCCCCAGTGCCGTAGATATACACAGCCTCTTTACTTAATCATTCAGAGGAGATAACTATCAGAGGCTCTCGTGATTAAGTTAGAGATTTCACTATAAATATACAAATACTTTTCCACTTCATAAGTTAAAATCTAGAGCTTAATATGCCCTTTCTATAAGCTGTTTCCTGCTTGATGCATTTGACATTTAATGAAACATCTAGTTCAATACAATCCGTAATAAAAAGCCAAATTGCCAACCATTCCAAGAAGTTTCTGAATTGTTGCATGTTTTACTAACATAGAAGGACAGGTGGATTGACTTTCTGAATATAGTGCAACCCAACCTTCTAAGTTTCAAATCTGCAGTAAGACGTCTGGTGATAAATGTTCCCTTCGCATAGGTCTTGTGCACCTAATTTTGCATTTATTTCCTTACTCATCAATTTAAACATGTGTTTTGAGTGCTCTAAAGAACCGTCTCATTGAGACGGTTCTTTTGAGTACCCATAACATGTGTTTTGGTTGAGAATGAAGAAATATAATTTTCCAGTACGCACTCTTATCTGGAAGCCTGCCTTCGCTCTTTTTCTATCATCGCGCAACTAGCCCACGTGGTTAATGAATCAGGGACCATGGCTCGAGTCCCCGATCAGAGGACCGATTCGCGGATTGACATATTGATTATAGTGCACATCGTAACTTCTCAGTTTCGGGACATGCAATAATGAAACAATAGGTGAAATGAAATAAGGGGGCTAATTAAGGAGTTGGTTGCACCCTCTAGGTATCAAGGTTCGGATACATCATTTTATACTTGCCCTGTAGACTGTAAATGTTTTGTAAATCTTTAATAAATTTATTCGAAAATGGAATGTCATGTTTGTTTCAAAATCTTCTTAAATGTCATGGGATGGCGAGTACATTTACTTGTTGTTGTTTTGGTTTGTTTGTTAACACGGTTTGTTTGTCAAAGGGCATCCTGGCGTACTCAGTGACCTTATACAGGTAAGTAATGGGTACATCTGTGGGATCGTTTGTGCAGAAAAAGGACACTGACCAGCCAGCGCAATCAAACTGTCTGCTCAGCTCCTTTATTCATTCGCTTTCTGGTAAATACATGTAGAACTTAACTCCCTAAAGCCCCGTTCTCACTGTCCCGGTTTAAGGTGCCGGTTCACCCCGGTTTGATGATCCGGGATGAACCGTGATGAACCGTATCACCACCGTGGCGGCACCGTGGACAACCTTGGAGATCCGGGATGAACCGTGTTGAACCGTGTTAAACCGGCTCATGTCCCCGGTTGTTTTAAAATGTTTAAAACAACCGGGACTCACCGGGAGTAACCGGGAAGGCTGTCAAATACCGTGATAAACCGGGAAGACGCCGGGAGCAACCGTGTCTCCACCGGGACGGCGTCGGGGCGATACCGGCGTAATCCGGGAACATCCGTGTCTCCACCGTGATAAACCGTGCGATTCCACTGCCTATGTATATGTAATAAAATGCAAAATAAAAATGAAAAGTCACTCCTGCTGCACCTAAAATGAAAGTGGATTCATCCAAATGATAAGGATGGGAACGTCCATTCGTCACAAGTTGGTTAAATTGTCAGCAGTATGAATGTGCTCATTTACAAAGCTTATGAATAAATGCACTTATAGTTACTGAAGAGTCAAGCATATATGAGCCACGACATGAGATCTCCAACAATGTGGTAGTTGCCATTAGCAAAGCCTCAGATCAGCCTGCGCCTAGGCGCAGTCTGATCAGAGCCTTTGCTTGTCGCTTGATTATTCTATGACTGTTAAGCTAATGACCGAACAACTTTACAGCTTAAATGGGGACTGCACAGGCTTGTCTGAGTCTACACTTCTCAAAATATCACATTGTTGGAAATCACATGCCCCGCTCAAAGTGTTTATATATTTTTACGAAAAAGCAAGACAATCTGGGCCTAGAATTACAATGTATCCTTAAAGTTAAGGAGTACCTAAGTTAAGTATTGAATTTCCAGGATGCGAAAACTAACGTTTCCAAACTGATTAAAACCAAATAGTTTCATTTTTTTCTGTAGATCACAATGATATCTTTGACCATGAGTACTGCATCGGTCTTGGCAATTTATTAAGCATTTAATTTACATGTTGAAGTATCAAGACTTAAATTAAGTCTTCTTTAACTTTAAGGAGGCATTGTTATTCTGGGCTTAGATCAACAACATTTAAACCTCGCCGTAAGAAAACAGGCCTGCTTCTGCTTATTTGTCATGCAAATGAGCTGCGAGGTTACTAGGCAATTTTGCTTTCGCTACACAGATCATGATTCCTCTAGTAACTTGTATATGGATGTGCAGTCCAATTTGTGTCATAACTGTTATGCGATAGAGACAGAAGAAAACTGATGTTACTCAACGTTTTTATCCTGGTTTTATAGTGTAGAGTAGCACCGGGACGCAACCGTGGCCCTACCGGCATGTAACCGTGGCGCAACCGGCAGTTACCGGGACATCACCGTAAACAACCTGGGTAACACCGGGGTAGACCAGCACGAACCGTGGCTCCACCGTGCTGCACCGTAAGTACTCCGTGGTGAACCGGGGCTCAACCGGCGTCTTGCTTTCTCGAGAACCGGGGCTACACCGGGGTAACGTCGGCACAGTGAGAACGCAATTTATTTTTTATGAAATGTGTCCCGGTGCATCACGGTATACCGGCTGTCCTGCATCGGGATGAACCGTGGCTACACCGGCACAGTGAGAATGGGGCTTAAGCGTTGTCTCTATATTAACCCTTATCCCGCGTCTTATTTGTTGTCTTAAAAATATCGTCTACTTTAACATCTGCTGCTTATATTCAAGTGCACTTCAGACTTGATGTTCGGATGGAAGCAAACAATATGAGTCCTGATCAGACTGCTCCCTTTGGAGCAGTCTGATCTGGGCCCATATCGTTTGCAATATGGGCTACCTTAAAGAACACAAGGAGATGACACAACAGACTACTTAAGTCGTGACTGATTGAACAAGGATTAAACTCGAATCGAGAGCAGACTCCCCAACAGTGGAGTACCCTAGCGGTCGTCATTCCCTCTGGAAGGATGACCAGTATGGGACGCCACTGTTGGGGATTGAAGGATGACCGCTAATGCCCCAGTCACACACACACATACGTACTCTTACGGAGAGTTTCGGATCAAACCGCAGTCGTCCGCAGAAAAATGAGGGTGGGCCTAATTTCTTGATGCGTTTGCAAGACGCACATACCTTCAATTGCGGGTAGTAACGGATCATAGCGCATAAATGCGAATGTCAGCGGATCGATGCGTTCCAGTGAACCGACACAATGCGGACAGATACCAATAGATACGGACTACATCCCTTCCATTACCTTCCCTTACCTTTAGATACGAGTAAATACGAATAGATACCTTTAGATGCGAACTGTTGCGTATACTTAGTGGATCTGTTTGCAACCGCAGACTTTGCACCCTATCGTTCGTCCATCGTTTTTTTTTAACATTATGCCTGGAAAGAAGAAGCAGCATGTCTCTAGAAGGCACACTCTCAACTCCAAACATCTCAACAGGATGACAACTATTTTTACGCCTCAGACATAGTCAGCAAGAGGCAGCAGATAAAGACGCATATGTCACATAATCTAACAAGAGGCTATGCAAATAATATGAAACTCCATTTGTATATTAAGTAATATACAATGTACAAATAAGTTACACATACGTTGCTACATGGCGACGGTTTATGAGCAATATTAGGTAAGATTCTTGACAGTAAAGACCTTTATCTATACATGCAAATGCAAAATATTACATGATAAATAGAATATTGCATCTGCGATCCAAAATTTTTTAACTAAATGATAGCATCCTTGGCAGAGCCTCACATATTATCAATTTTTCCTCATCTCATTTCATAAATGCAAATAATACATGAACAATCATGTAAAAGATCCCCATGCTTTAAATCTTAGAACATTCAGTCTTTTCTGCATACACTTTCTCCCCTCCCCCCCCCCCCCCCCCCCTATAGCTAGTATGCCAAGGCATTCTCAACACATCGTCTGGCACGAGAAAGACGATATTTGAAGACTCACCCTCCTGTTCTAGGGGCGTTGTAGCATGGGCCTCATTGTACACGTAAGGGGTCGTAACAATACGCATTTATCCGCATATGAAATCAGTCATTCTTGCATAGATATCTATTTGTATCGCTGTTTACACCCATTGTCAAATGAACGAAAATCCATGTTCAAATCAGGAGATTCGCGTGCTGTTTGAACATGGGTCTGAACTTGAAAATACTTAGAATGAGCCCTGCATTATTCGCATGACGTTATATACGGAACGCATTGCGGACCAGACTGATCATTTTGCCGATGTTTTTGTTCGCGAAAATGTTGCGTACGGTTATGACGTTATGACGTTCGAAAGTAAACAGCCGACGCCATTTGTTTAGAGAAATCCAGTGTAAGAAAATAGACAATTTAATGTTTTAGCAGCGTTTTCAGTGCGAATTGAGCTGGAATAAGGTAAAATATGCAAGAATAACGATCACACATGTTTGTTTCATTGCATTAACACTTGCCGGGTCCCTCGGATGATGCTGAACACTCGGCCTATCGGCCTCGTGTTCAAACAGCATCCTCGGGACCCGGCAAATGTTAATGCATGAAAAAACATGTGTGATCCCTATATTCGCAACTACCCGCAACGATCTGCGGGTATAGGTAAAATACGCCGAACGCGATAAGTAACAAAGAGTTACTAAAGGTAAAGACCCGAATGAAACCGTAATAGTCCGCAACTTTTGCGTCGACTGCGGAATGATAGGTTTTGATACGTTTAGATGCGGATGAGATACGGATGCGATACGAATAATTACGTATTATTGCCTAGGGTTACGTATCATTGCGTTGTTTTCATCCGCAGAACTTTTTTGATATTTTTCAAAATTTGGGCGCGGATGGAAAGGGCCTTGCGGTAAGTTGCGGATAAGATACGAACTGTTACGTTCTCTGCGGATGTGATACTTACAGGTTATTATATGGCCGAGGTGTGCCTCTAGGTCATATTGGCACTGGCGTAGCCATATCGGTCCGAGGGCTTTAGCCCGAGGGCCTATATGGCTATCCAGTGCCAATATGACCTAGAGGCACACCTCGGCCATATCATAGCCTTTTTATTACATCCGCGTAAATTCTTTTGCCTTTTAACCAGTAGCGCCAGTGAGTCCGAAAAACTGGCGAGATGAAAATTGCAGCAACAAATAGCGTGACATAGAAAATGACGTCATAAGATGGCCGAGGCTATATACACGGCGGCCGTGTCCGTAAATAATTATTTGCACGGCGGCCGTGTCAATAAGAAATTATTCGCACGGCAGCGCGGCCGTGTCAATAAGAAATTATTTGCACGGCAAAATAAATTACTTGCACGGCAGTCAATATACATGGTTGCGATGACATAAATTGAAGTGTATCCTGGGTGACCTATCTAGGATGAACTCTATAGGGTGGTTCTGATGTTGTTGACTTTTTGTTTATTGTTACTCCCATTGTGGGAGTCTGTAATTGTTCTATGTTTTGTTGTACGTTACTTTATGTCCATTCTAGTATTGCAATCATCTTGATTGGGAAGAGAGAGCTGAGTGATTTGCTTAATTTGTCTTCCTGGTGTCTCGTGATGGTTGAGAGGCTTTTCCTCGCGGTGCCATGGGGTTGTCTGCGGTTTGTGATTGTGGTAGTTCCTGATCATACTCACTATTTTCTATATATAGTACGAATCCCATGAACCACGGATCATAAATTCACCGATAAATTTAGGATCCATGTATGAACCCCTACCAGAAATGAATAAGAATATCGTATCTATACGTAACGGCATTATTTGATACATGCGCAGATCCAGGAACTTTCGTCTGGGGGGTGGGGGTCCAGGCTCAACTGGCATTTAAAAAAGGTCGGGCGATGTTTAAACACTCGGCCTAACGGCCTCGTGTTCAAACAGCTTCCTCGGGACCCGGCAAACGTTTATTCATGAAAAAAACAACAACATGTGTGATACCTATAGAGCCCCCCCCCCCCTCTAGATCCGCTTGTGGTATCACTTGTATTAAGTTTTCAGAGATGACCAACAGCAAGAGATCTTCATTTTAGACTGCACTTTAGATTTTGGAACTTCCTTATCTCATTGGCGAGCAACCTAGGGACTACTGTCGCACCCACGCAGTCTCGTCACCACCCCCTCAATGGAAATTACTGAAGTAGCGTCATGCAATAGTTCATATCATGCAATATACAATAGATGCATTCTTTTGAGGTTAACATCAGGATTTGTCAACCCGAGAACAGTGATGTTCACCGAGGCGATATATAGGGCATAACTGCGTCCACTTTTTTGGTTTGAGGAGGTGTATCGTCGGGTATACGGTCGGTAATCACGTAAATGGCTCTGCACGTCTATAGCTCCGCTCGCGTGTCGCCTTAAATCTAGTTTTCCGACCGTATATCCGCCGATGTGTAACTTCCCAAAATGAAAATATGAATACAGGTATGACAATTCTAATGCACGTCGTTTTGTCTCAATTGCGTGGAGAGGCGCTACCAGAGGCTTTGGGGACCGGGCGGGGGGGGGGGGGCATTTATTTCAGGGTAACAGGGGAACACATGTCAAGCATTACCAAAGCACCAAGGGGACGACAAGGAAATGCAAAACTAATAGTTAGGAACAAGGTGTTTGAATGTCTAACCTTACTGAAAATTGAGATTATAGAATATGGAAAAATGGGCTTCAAAATGGCTTGAAATGCATTCTCAGAGACATAGAAATTAAAAAAATCTGGGGAAGGTCAGACGCCCAAGGTGCGAGCGTTCGGCTTTCAGTGCCCCTCCCCCCCCCCCCCCCCCCCCCAATCAACCCCTCTGTGTCCAGCCCTGAAAACAATTCTCGATTTTTGGGGAAGACAGGAGAAAATCCAATTTATGTCAGGGGAACAAGGGAGCAGGTATCCCCCACCCTTCCCCCTACCGGGAGACCTCCAAAATGTGACGAAACTAATGACGAAAATCTACCGGTATTTCCGACGATACTGTTGCAGATTTTGACGTTATCTAATCAGATGTCGTGTTACAAAATAAAATTCATTAGAAGCAAACTTAATAATCAGGACAAGCAGTTACCAGTATGTAGGATAATGTCATGTAACTTCGGACATCAGTTATATTCTGACATACAATTGCAAAAAGTGAACACCCAGATGAGACGGTGCTTAATGCGCCGTCTCATTAGGACTTCAATGTTTGCTTTGAAAGTTTGGGGCCCCCAGGGGTTTTGGGGATCTGGGGAGAGTGACTATTTATGTCTCCCCCCTTCAGGGTCGGGAGACATATTGTTTTTTCCGGGCGTCCGTCTGCCTGTCTGTCTCTCTGTCACAAATCGTGTCTGCTCTATAACTTGAAAACCGCTTAAGCTCTATTCGCGAAACTTTATACAAATATCAATCAACATGAGATGACGTGCAGAGTGCAAGAATGATACCTCTGCCTTTTATACTTTTTGAGTTATTTCCCTTTGAACTTTGTGCATCACAAAAATCATGTCCGCTCTAAAACTTGAAAACCGCTTAAGCTGTATTCACGAAACTTTATACAAGTATCAACCAACATGAGTCGACGTGCAGAGTGCAAGAATAGTAACTCTGTCATTTATACTATTTGTGTTATTTCCCTTGGAACTTTGTCCATCACAAAAACAATAATCTATGACTATTTAATACCAGGTTATGATTGTGCAATAGTTAACTACATTGACAGATATCTTTACTAGTCTGCATGAAATGAATAGAATTTCCGTTAGAAATTGTATTTAATGTTTCTGTTTGAAATTGTATTTAATGCGGTAAGTTCGGCCACCCTCGGGGCAAGTTCGGCAAAGGAAATGCCCTGGCCTATTATTATACAGTCAAACTTCTGTAGATGGAATTGCAAAGGGCCAAGAAAATGTAACGACATTAACCTAACATATGGACTATCCGAGTTGGTTCTTCGGAATACAAATGATCCAAAGATGAGCCTGAAAATGTGGTATTAAATTGTCCGAGTTTTCGTCTTGATTTTTTGAATTGCTTTTGGGCTTGCCTACCCATTAATGCCAAATAAAATGTCTCACCTTTATCAAACGGACGAACCAGTTTTGAATCAAAGGGCTATTGGGTAGTAACTTTCATCAAATTTTATAATCTGTAAACAATCAGTGGAGACCATGATCAGACTCCGCACTATGTGGAGTCTGATCTGGGTCTTTACTGTGTACCAATGGCCCAGAGAAAGGCGCTAGGTTTGTATGAGTTTGCAGTTGTTGTTTTTTTAACTTATTTCTTTCTAATCTTTGAATATATCTCCTTTTATTTTTTGTACGAGGGTCATCCAAAATGTTCTGACAATGACCCCATAAAACAAAACTTTTTTCTCTAGCATGTTTTTCTTTAATCTTCGCATATTATTTCGAATATAGGGAATTGAATCACAAGTTCAAATATTTTCCATGTTGCAATCGGAACGGTTGCTAGGCAACTAAAGAACACGGGGTAAAGGGTCATGGACGGGACACTATATGCGGTACACATGCCCAAATTTCTAAGAAATAACAGACTCCTTTTTAAAACTTTTTATATAGATAAATAATGACATTATGTGTGTTGATCTTGAACGTCATAGATAATGATTTAGGTTGCAACTATGGTGTCAGCAGAGTTTTGATTATGATATATCACGGATTTTGCAAGAAATATTTTCCTTGAAAATGGGTTGTACTAATAGTGTATTATATTTGGTATAAAACTTTTATTGAAAGTTATTATTTGCTATGTGTTTAAGAAGACTATAGAACAGATTTATCGAAACATGCGTCTATTAATATGTAAATGTGTCGTAATTGCTTATATAAGTGTTCAAAATATACTATTCTATAATTAGCGCTTTAAAAAAGGCAAAAATCTAATTTTCTGTTGTTGCCTAGCAACCAAGAACCTCAGAGCAATCACGTTAATGTCATTGTGGTATTTGCTTTTATGGGTTAATTGTATATTCAGAAAACATCACCAACCACTAATATAACTTTCCAAAGATGCATACTGCATCTTTAACTAGCTCTACCCCCAGCAAAAATCAGTTAAAAACGTCAATTTTCGTGGCCATGGTCTCTCACAATGTTGTTTGACAATTTGTATAGCATCGGATCAGACCATGATAAAAACTCCATATTTCAAACATGAGTAGGCAACACCCATGGCCACATGCCATGGGTAATAGAATTCTGATTTCAATAACAGTTTCTGAGATATGAGGCCATTGTCAGAACTTATTGGATGACCCACGTACTGTAAAACAACAACAACAAAAATAATAATAATAAACAGAAAAGGAAAAGTTTGCATTACGTATTTTAGACAGGTTTTTTGACTTTAGGTCACAGACCTGTAATTGTAAAAAGGGCAGTGAATGGCTCAAAAGGTGGGTGGAAGCTCAGCACAATATTTTCAAGTTGTAAGGTATTTCATGATTGATCAATAATAAAACTAGGAAATATATTGTATTTATTAGACGGGTATATCTTTGCTGTACTTTTTGAAACAGCATCTCATTGCTTTTGTTGATTAAGTTTACTGGTGTGGCTTAGAAAAAAGGACCTTGCATTCTGTTTTTTTTTCAGTAGAATTTTCCTATCATGTAGGGTGCCCACCTTCAGAGGCCAAAAAGTGGTAAAACATGGTGTTCACTGGGGTATCTCATTCTTGTTTATTGATTGAACTAGGTCCGATCTGTAACTCTATGACAGCCTCATTGTGATTGAAGAGTTGTGAGGACCACAGCCTACTTAAAAGCTATAATGGAGGTCTATGGAAAAACCATTACAGGTCTGGGCCCTTCAATGTAAAATGGCGATCTGAAACGTTCGATGAAATAAACGTAATCATTGTGCAGTCAGTCGTTATTTAGGCTAAATATGAACACGGAAGCATTTAGGATCCATGATAATATGAACACCCTTTACAGAATAACAATGACTAATATTTTTTTGTAAGTGTGGGGCAAGTTTGGCTATGGGCCGAACTTGCCCCGACTCAAGTGGCCGAACTTGCCCCTGACAGACTATTTCCAAATATCACGTGACAGCTCCTTTTAAGATGCAGGAGAAGAAATTAATTATGTTTTATATCAAAGCACATAATCCTTTCGTAATAAAAATTTAGAATTTAAATCAGAATCTTAACACATCCTTAGATAAATAAAAACTGAAATTACTATGAGAAATTTACTAATCATGCAAGAAAACGAGTTCTCTGGTACAATATCAATGTTACCTTCAACAATGCAACCACTGTGTACTCATGTAGACACACTCGTCACAAGTAATTTCCAAATATGTTTCCCAGCCCCATATCTTAGTTTACATGCTAAATATAGCCACATGCCGAACATGCCCCGAGGCCGAACTAGCCCCGGTCTCCCCTATAGCTAGAATCCTCAGTAGTATTTTGGCTAAAAGTAAGGCTGAAATTATGGCAATACTTTTAACAATAATCTCAGCAAGATTTTTACTACGACCTACCTACAAAATCTTGCTAATTTAAATATTTTACCTAATATTATTGCTGTAGTATTGCTGTCATTATGGCTGGGAAACAAAACAAAAACATCAAATACCTGTCAAGAATCGTCTTCACTTTTCAGTTATAGTATTGCTAAAGTATTGCTGTAGGCCTACGTTTTCGTACAGATTTTTCATGGGGTATTTGAGAAAAATGAGATAAAATCAGGAAAGCGAACCCGGGAGCGAACCCTCACCCTTTTATACATAAGAACCCCCTTAATCCTGGATCCGCCCCAGTGCCCCTCAACTCTTTCAATGTTGGAAAGCATAATAAAAAGCCAATTCTCATGAGAAGACTTGTGTATGTAATCTGTATATTAGATCTATATTCTTTCTCTCTCACACACACACACACACACACACACACACACACACACACACACACACACACACACACACACACACACACACACACACACACTTTTTATTATGCGTATATTAGAATTTTTTGCCTGAAATTTTGTTAATGAAACAGTAACTATAGCGTTTGCCGTGTCAATAAGAAATTATTCCCACGGCGGCCGTGTCTACGGAAAGTTATTCGCCCGGCCGCCGTGGGAATAGTCACTTCGTCATATGTTTACATTGTTAGACTGGTTCTCTCCCTTTAATAGCTTGTCAGCATATTAAGACAGGTAGCTACTAAACGCCATTGCGTCTATTTATAGCATACACACTGACGTAGTATTGGAAAAATATTTAGTATTGGAAAATACCTGTGACGTCTTTAGTCCATCTGCTGTATTGAATTATGTATGTATGTTTATGTATGTTTTGTTGCTTTACGTCCCAAGTCAACAGCTATGGTCATTGCGGGACGGTCAGTTAACCTAACCACACTTTTTCCTGGGCAAGCTTGAACAAGCAGTTAACCAGTACTTCGTGCACATACTTTCGCTTGTAACTGACAACAACCCTTCTTGAATGATTCAGCGGAAGGGAGGAGAATGACCGTAGCAATTATTTCATGATCAATCTCCACGAAAGTATGGGACCGGGCCGGGATCGCTGTATTGAATTAAAAGTGCATTTGCGATTTTTAAACAACTGACCCCAGCTAGCATCCCATCACGAGCCACTATCGGCCCACCAAAGAACCGTCACCTGGGATGGTGGTTCGTTGGCGGGCCGATAGTGGCCCAATTGTACGTGCGGATTGGATTTTTTTATATAAAGTTTATTTGTTCTATTTTCAGGAATATGGCAGCTGAAAAGTTACTGGCGTTTGGTTTGAAAACTAAAATAGCTTTGTCAAAAGTTAATTGTGATCGTAAAACTGAATTTCAATTTTTGAAGCCTTTGCAATATAAAAGTGTAAAAGCGGCACAGTTCGATGACACTTTGTCTATTTTGCCAACGGGTTATGGGAAGTCTTTGGTGTTCGAGTTGCTGCCCAGATTAAATGACACCAAAGCTCTTATCATCAGCCCTTTGAATGCAATAATTGAAGAACAAACGGCAAAACTGGGCGACAGATCCATTCGAATAGATGCGAAGCTGGTAAAAGAGATACGCGTACGAGATTCATCAGGTAAGTGGCAAATAAAATGAACGATGGATACACACAGACAGACACACACACATCCGCTTACGAGGCAGTGACATTAAATAATGGAAATTATTATATAATCTATAAATAAACATCTTCTGATTGGCCCAGATGCATATCCACTCGAGTCAATAAAACTACATATTGCATGGTTTGCCGGACGTGACGTTGCAAAGCATACGACACGAGGTAATATTGACCGGCTTACGAGAAGTGACGTCAGGACGTCAAGTGATTTCGCATGATCCATCCCCGTAACGTCAACGTTTTAATGGTCTAAAATGGCAGGAAATGCATAACATACATTTATTATATAATAAAACAATTGTTGACTTATGTTTCGGTAGACATGGAGTGTTATTGAACAGTAAACTTAATCATATTGACCTCCGCTTCGCGTCGGTCAATATGACGTTTACTGTTCAATAACACTCCATGTCTACCTCAACATAAGTCAATAATTGTATAATAAATGGTATGAATATTGCCTTAGTGAATATATATAGAAAGCGCCACGGACCCTAAGCTCATTAGTGCAGAGATTTAACTGGGTGAGTCCATGTGCTGGATTTTTTCCCACCAAAGTAGGCTACCTATTTATGTCATACTAAGCTCAGCCTGTGCATTTGGACAGTCTGATAAGCTTTTGTGATCGTTTTGTGAGCAAACAAGCATATATTGCTGCAGTCACATAGAGACGGTTCTTTTGAGAACCCAAAACATGTGTTTCTGCTGGCAAGTTAGAAACGTATTCTGTTTCGCCATACTGTAGTTGTGAATCAAGAAGTGTAGGTCCTGATAAAACACTGGGTTGTTAAAATACTAATTAGGTGAATCAGTGATCTATCGGTGTAATTTCATAATCAAGACATGCACGTTTTTAGTTTCTTTTTAAAATATATAATAGATTCTCATAAATGGACATTTTGCGAACAATGAAAATCCAGGTCCAACAACACAAGTCGAACGCCCGAGCAGAGTATTCACTGTCTGTAAACATTTTTTTCAATGTATACCAATGGTTGACATCTTGTAAGTCCGATTAGGCGCCGCATGAACACATTCAGGGTTTCCGACTAAGCGAGACTCAAACCAGCCTGCTCAGCTACAGAGGCTAGCTAGAAAATTTAAATTTCGCTCGTATCAAGTCTAGATATAAAGCTTTCCAATAAGCGAATAACAAAGGCGCAGATCAGACTGCGCGGATGCGCATGTTGGTTTGTGCCTGTGTTGTTCGCAACTCACAGAAGACCGGGTTTCTCGCGTCGTGCTCCATATCATAAGACATAATAATAAACAAAGAACGTGACAAAACCTGTCTTCAGCGAGACGCAAACCAGCCTGCTCAGCTACAGAGACTAGCTAGAAAATTGAAAGTTCGCTCGTATCGAGTCTAGGTATGATACTTCCCAATAAGTGAACAACGAAGGCGCTGGTCAGACTGCGCTGATGCACAAGCTATATTAAAGATGGATAATTTATCTTTTTGGAACAGTTTGGGATTTAAAGTGATGTTGGGAATTAAAAAGATATTAATTGATAACGCAGCCGTATACATTAAAATCGTTCACCCCTGAAAAATCACAAAAAATAAAGGATTTCTTTAGCAATACTGGTCTGGATTTGTAACCACTGCCCCTCAGCCTAGGGACACAGCGGGGGCTTTGACTAATTTGTAACCACTGCCCCCAAGCCCAGGGGCACAGTGGGGACTTTGACTTTTTGTCTGAAGTTCCCTGCTACTGGACCCCACACAGTGAGACCACCCGCGCAGTCTGCTATTACATTGCTATTTCATTGCACTGCTATATTTACCTAGGATTATCAACCCCGCTGCAAAGGTAAAAACGCAGCACATTTGCCCGTGCTTGGGGTATTGGGGCGTGTTGACAAATAACTGGTTACAATTAAAAAAAGACAAATGCGCACTTTTATTGCGTGGGTAATACATTTTAGGAACTTTTATTTAGATTAAGCTAACAATCAAGTAGAGTCTCTTTTATTCAGGCTTATCGCCCTCAATATCTAAGAAAAGCACAGAAATATTAAACCATAATTTGCAGCAGACGAAAAATGCAAATTTGGCTGCTTTTCAAAAATAACGAATAAGGTATGATATTTCACGAGAATCATCTGCCAGCATGAAATATCATACCTTATTTTTGTCGAAAACTAGGAAAAATGTTGCAAAATTTGTCGTCTGCTGCAGTCGTGATTGGCCCTTTTTAACATGTTTAAGAGATAAGAAATGCAATAGATTTCCACCTGATGTATACGCTTATACTTTTGGTTTACATGGAGTAATCTAAAGGGTATTCAGAAACGCGCCATCCCCTCCTCGAGCCAGAACATTCGCTCTGATTGAGGAATACGATTTTTGTTAATACTAATGTCACACATAAGCCTAACGTCATTTTTATTTTACGTGTGCAAACAGTGCATACCCAGAACAGACTCCACAGAGCACATCTTCTGATCACGATATCCATTGTTTGCTGAGTAAATATCCAGTTAATCCAAATAACACGTATATATGCACCTACTCATCACAAACAGGTTCTGCGTGTTCAAAAGAACAGTCTCATTGAGACGGATCGTTCAAGTACCCAAACCCTGATTGAGAAATAGTTTTCCGGTACAATTGATAATCGTAGGAAATATGATAAATGGGTTACCACTAGGCCGGGACTAATTCAGGGACATGTTTTTTTTGTTGTTGGTTTTTTGCTAGTTTTTTTGCGTACACATCAGGTTTTGGTTAATTACTTAGCAAATCTAAAGATCCCATTCATGTTCTCTATTTTCTCACAGCGATACCAAATCAGCCCACCGCCTTTTAGATCACGTGATTACCTTCAATCACTTTTGTTTTTCAGCGTGCACAGAAAATGCCAAACGATTTCAAAAAGGCGAACAGATGTATGTCATTGGGCATCCAGAACATGTTCTTTCTAAAGAAGTATGTGACATATTAAGACAGGATCAATGGAAATCTGTCAAGCATATAATTGTTGATGAGGCACATTGTATTGTACAATGGGGGAACAATTTTCGCCCAGAGTATAAAAACTTGTCAAAACTAAGGGCTATATTTCCAGAAGCTGTGGTAGTTGCTCTGACGGCAACCGCGACTAAAGAAACACAAAAAGAAATAATTAAAAGTCTATGTATGAAAAAAGTGAATGTCATATCAAGCAGCGTTGATAGAAGGAATGTTAAAATTATAGTGAAGAGAAGACTCCCAATAACAGGAGCTGCAACAACAACTTTGGAATCTTTTGAGGACGTTCTTGCTCCGTATATAAGACAGTTGTGTGATGACCCGAACAGTCTTGCAAAGACAATTGTTTACAGTAAACTTAAATGGTGTGGTGCAGGGTATGAAATGGCTTACAGAGAAGCAATAAAATGTGAAGGTGCTGAAAGTATTATGAGTGCTGTTTCCCAGTATCATGCTCCCTGTACTGACGAGGTAAGAATTAATTGTTTCTTTCAATTTTGCGCAATACCACATATAAGTCTCGTCACCAGAAAGCCTGCCTTTGCCATTTGCAACTAGTTTGAAAACAAACCAGACTGTACAGCTGCATAAAAATCTGAGTTTCAGGTACTATCAATCAAAATCAAATGCACTGATCAGTTGCTTTCGCAAACGCGCAAAGATCAGGTTGTCTAATGGTGGGGCTCAAAGTCAGTACAGGTAAGAAGGTTTTTTTTAAAACATTGATGTATATTCTTTAAAGCTATGATTTTAATGATTGTTCCAGATAATCTTAACCAAGAATTTTGTAAAGCTCTCTCTCTCTCTCTCTCTCTCTCTCTCTCTCACACACACACACACACACACACACACACACACACACTGAGTGTTAAATCATTTTTTCTTAATATGCAGGTCAAGAAAACAATTGTTAAAGATATGACGGACCCTGATGGACGCATCAGACTGTTGTTTGCGACAGAAGCATATGGCATGGGCGCCGATGCACCAGATGTGAGGAGAATCATACATATTGGACCACCAAGCTCCCTGGAGAGTAAGTGCTCATTCAACACCACAGATTTTTTTATCTAAAAATAAATAAGCATGGAAGTACCTATGACTTATTTATTGCTAAATGCTAATTGCTGAATGCAAACAGATATTGTATACATATCTTGTACAAATGAATTGCTATAAACTGTTTCTTTGATATAGGAACGTTTCTATCTCCAAACTTCATGATTAATAAACGAAAGCTTTATCAAATATGCTAACCACTATTGGTAAAAATATTGAATTTAGCATAGCAATTAGCATTTAACATGTTTGGGTAATCAAAGGAACTGTCTCGATTTGACAATTCCCTTGAGTTTCAAAACACATGACTGAATTAATGCACAAGAAAACATTCATTACCTGTGCTAACTTTTCCTATCTGGCAACATATATCACATGTTGTGGTTACTCAAAGGAACTGTCTCCATGAGACAATTCCCATGAGCTCTGAAAACACATGACTGATAGAATTAATGCGCAAGAAAACATTCATTATCTGAGTTAACTTTTCCTATCTGGCAACATAAATCAGATGTTGTGAGTACTCAAAGAAACTGCCTTCATGAGACGATTCCAATGAGCTCTCAAAACACATGACTGAATTAATGCACAAGAAAACATTCAATTTCTGTGTTAACTTTTCCTATCTCGCAACATGAGTCACATGCTGTGAGTACTCAAAGGAACTGTCTCCATGAGATGATTCAAATGAGCTCTAAAAACACATGACTGAATTAATGCACAAGAAAACATTCATTATCTGTGTTAACTCTTCCTATCTGGCAACATAAATCACATGTTGTGGGTACTCAAAGGTACTGTCTCCATGAGACGATTCCAATGAGCTCTCAAAACACATGACTGAATTAAGTAACAGTTATACCATGGGTTGTCTGTCTGTACGTGGAGATAATCCACGACCTTTAGCAAGTGGATTATCTTACGTACAGGTGGACAAACGTGGTAAAACTATTTTATACCACCTACATCAGTGTAGACCTTGAGATATTTCATGCTAAAGTTGGTAAGGGTGGTAAAATGCACAAAAAACATTCATTATCTGTGTTAACTTTTCCTATCTGGCTACATAAATCACATGTTGTGGGTAATCAAAGGAACTGTCTCCATGAGACGATTCCCATGAGCTCTCAAAACACATGACTCAATTAATGCACAAGAAAATATTCATTATCTGTGTTAACTTTTCCTATCTGGCAACATAAATCACATGTTGTGGGTAATCAAAGGAACTGTCTCCATGAGACGATTCCCATGAGCTCTCAAAACACATGACTGAATTAATGCACAAGAAAATATTCATTATCTGTGTTAACTTTTCCTATCTGGCAACATAAATCACATGAAGAGGAGGTCCACCCAGAGGTCTTGGGAAAGTGGGGAAAAGTGAATTTATTTAAGGCGAACAGGGAAACATTTAAGGCCAAATTTTGAGGGGATCAGAGAACAAAGATACTATTGGGGAACAGAGAACAAAAGAAAACAAAGTTTTGATTTTTCGGCCGACCACGCTATTTTTTCAGGGGAACAAGGGAAAAGATACCATGTGAGGGCCTCAATGTTTACATGTGAACTGTGTTGTTCCATTTATTGCAGTTATAATCATGATTTTCTTGATTTCCCCAGCATATATGCAAGAAATTGGCAGAGCTGGCCGAGATGGTAACTCCAGTGAAGCCATCTTGTACTTTAACATGAACGACATCGGCGGAAACACCAATGTGAAACCAGAAGTGCGAGAATTTTGTTTGTTGGAAACTTGCCGAAGAATGTATGTTTGTGACCACTTTGGTACAGATGACTTTCAGCCTATAAACATTTCACACCTCTGCTGTGACATCTGTACGAAGAACTGTGAGTGTGACATGTGCATTGAAAATGTATTAGCCACATGCACACTAGATTCTTCTTCAAAGTCTGAAACTGCTGAATCTACAGAACATGACCAGCTAAACAAATGTAGAACAATGCTTACTAGCTACTTCAATGCAGAAAATTCAGCCACAAAAGCAACCAATCCGGCATTGATCACAAGTTTAACACAAACACTAATTGACAAGGTTGTTTCTAATTATGAATATTTGAACAGTGAGAAAGACATGCAGACTTTATTTCCCTACCTGCAGCCACATTTTTCCCGCAATATTTGGTGTATTTTATCAATTTTACGAAACAAAGATATGTGAACACTGCAGGCTTTACCTCAAAGAGATGTCTTTAGAATATTTCAATCAGACCAGGCCCAGGTCAAGCAGCTCTAGTAAGAGTTGCCTGATGAAGGTCTACACTGTTGGCTTAAGGAATTGATCACACACTAGTGCACCTTACAAGTTATTTCTCTGTTCTATGTAAAAAAGTGAAAGTTTATTTATATAATTATTCATAGCAGCTCTAGTAAGAGTTGCTTGATCAAGGTCTACACTGTTGGCTTATGGAATTGATAACACACTAGTGCACCTTACAAGTTATTACTTTAATCTACGTAAAAAAGTGAAAGTTTATTTATATAAACTTTCACTTTCATAGTGGGTTGAGCTTAGCATGAATAATCATGAAGGAAATGATTAAGACATATTTCATAATTCCAGGCCTTTAGCAATGAGTGCCTACCAAAAATATTACTTTCGAATTTCTCAACTAAAACATATGTTGCAGGTACTCAAAAGAACCGTCTCAATGAGATGTTTCTTTTGAGCACCCAAAACATATGCTTAAACTGATGGGTAAGAAAATATTAACACTTTTATGCTCAAAACCGAAGTGTTCATGATTCCATGAACAGACCAAAAATGGAATTCATTAAATTCCAATTACTTAAAACAAATGATTTTTTTAATTATGGAATTTGCCTTTAAATATATGGAATTTGGGAATTTTTAATACATGATTTAACTCTTGAAACACAACTTTTGACTGCAATAGGGTGTGGAATTTTGATGTAAATTTTCTATATAGACCAGTTACATATGATATATGGCAGCACATTTTTGTGATTTGTGTTTTTGAAAGGGTGTTCTACGCACAGGTTGAATGGGGAAATGCATTGAAACTGTGCGTCACAAACCCTTTAAAATATAAATTACAAAATATTTCAGTTGTGTATGATTTTTAACTAATCTTATATATAAAAAATTAAGACAATTGGCATGCCAAAATTGCAGCCAAAAGTTGTTTTTCAGAATTTAACTATGTTTTAGAGTCTCAAATTCCATATTTAAAGGCAAATTCCATATTCAGAAAGTTCTTTGTTTAAAGAAGAACATCAATTTCCTTTCTCCACTGCAAAGTAGAATTTCCTCGTGTCCACCCAGTTATGGAAATGTGGTATATTCAAAGCATCCACAACAGAAGCTGTGATGTTTGGAAAAGCCAAATGCTGTCTCCCAGGAACTTTGTTAAACGGCCTTAGACGTCTGAGATCATTAAGTAAAACAAGTTCATCGCCCTGTGAACCCTTATCAGAACGCCTTTTAGATCTGATTATGACAGAACACTGACGATCAAAATTCTCGGAGATTTCTCGAATACCTGAGATTGCTCTGGTTCTGTTTGAAATGTTTTCTTCAGTTTTGTTGGACATCATGTGTTTAAGGTGCATTTTTACTTGCTTTACAAGGTATTCCATCCGACGATCAGTCGGTATATGACTGTCATAAAGCCCGGCTGTATTAACAAATAATCCATAGAACTCTTCATTTGCATGTCTTTCAGATAAAATGCACAGCTGATGCACAAGCAAACGGAGAATTTCATATGCATACTTGGAAAGATTTTTGTGACTCTTAAGATAAACCATACACAGTTTCAGCAAACGCAGACCCCTTTGTCTTTCTGGCAAATGTGTCATGTCCAACAAGTCCTTAAACAACAGTCCAGCTTCAAGGATTCGCCGTGCATAATTTAGAACACAGTCTTTCTCTTCAGTTTGTTGTGTGTATGGCTTCATCAGTGAAATAACCTGCCCATTTATTAGCGATATGTTGAAAGTGTGGCCATCAACTAAAAATAGAAATAAAGGAAAGGTAAAACTATGATGACCATCTGAGCTATGAGAAAACATGTCCGGTGGTTCGACCACTTCAGATACAAACAATATCGTAGTCAAAGGAAGCGCCTTGCAAATTCAGATAAAAACTAGAATGCGCAGTCTGCTGCTAACATTTACAAACAACTTGGACCCAGGTCAGTCCCCATAAAATGTTGGGCCTGATCTGGATCCAAACTGTTTGACACCTGGATGGTATTGGAAAAATCCAGCATATGGCACAATAATAATGTGAAGGAATATTTGAAAACCCAGAAGCTGATCAAAATACATTTTTTCGCAAATAACTATTTTTTAAACACCTAGACAGTATTTTTACACAATGACTTATATTTGTAGCCACTCTACATTTTAGTAGCAAATGGCTACAATGGCTAATGGCAGGGTGGGCCCTGCTTTTTGATGCTGCCTCATTTAAGCAGCATTGTATACAGCCGGTTTTATTATATGAAAGTGACTGGGTTTGAGGTTTTCAAAATAGCGTGAGCAATTTGAGCATATTCACATCATGATATTTACATTTCAATTGTCAGCCTAAAAGTTACGTTTGAAATGTCCTTCATACCTTCATTTATAGTTTAATCCTCCCCTTCCTGTGCTTCACAAATCAATATCCTGTCAATATTCGTAAATCATTAAGTAAATCTGTGAAATGGTTAATGCGACCATTTCCAAAGGAGTAGAAAAGGGGAGGAGAAAATATAAGTAGGTCATAGCTCATATATTACAATTATAAAGAAATTGAGTGATTCAGTCACTACGCTCGTTCCCACTTAATTCCTTTATCATTGTAATATATTACCTATAGCATATACAAACAGATCCATGCGCGGATCCAGAAAGTTTTGTCAGAGGGATCCAACTTTGACAAGGATTTTTTTATGGTTTTTTTTTAGTTGATGAGGGAGGAAGGATCCAAATACCACTTAGTGGGCCATCAACGACCCGCCAGCGAAACGTCATTTAAATGGCGTTTCGCTGGCGGGCCGATGATGGCCCAACATTGAATGCTGTATTGATAGCTTATTGATATAAAGGCGATCCGGACCAGTATTGCTAAGGAACCCTATATTTTTGTAATCTTCCAGGAGGGGGGTCTGGACCCCCTGTTCCCCCCCCCTCTGGATCCGTGCATGAGATCTATTTAAGTCACTCCCATGTATATGCCCTTATGTAGGCCAACGTCAATGCCGCCCAATAATCTTGTTTGTTTACTGAAGGGTATATTCATAGAATCATGAACACTTCGTGCTTTTGAAAAGAAAAAGAAGCTGGGTCTCTTGCGAAGTTAACGTGAAGCCGTGCTTCACTTAAAGGGCTTCACTTTCTTTGCAAGAGGCACAAAGTGTTCATGATTCTATGAATATACCCTTAATTGAATTTATTTCTAAAATGAATTACTTAATTTGAATTAGTGAGTTTTGTCATGGTGTTTAATACTTACAGATTGTGTCTCTAACATTGCTTTAGTCAAATTATTTTGATTTATATACTACGGCCTATGAATAATCACTTTGTTCTATATGTTACAATTATCAATTTTCGTATTTAATATTCTAAGATCCAGAGAAGCATGGGTGTCCTTTTGAATTTATTGATTAAAACATATTTTAAAAGTTGGAGTTTTCATTCTGGTATTATATGACTTTTGGGGTACTGTAAAGGCGGCACATCACGAATGTGTAATTAGGACTGGTCAACCTTAGACATAGGTTAAAGCTGAAAATGAGGCGTGGTTTTATTCAAAAGTACACGTAACTGTATCATCTTGCGCCATTACCTCAGTATAAACGCAAAACACATCATTTAGTCCTTAAAACGCCAGCAAAATAACTGCATCTGAAAATGGTTTTTCAACATAAGCATAGAGGCAAACATTGCCGCCTTTACAGTAAGCGAAAAGTCTAATGTATATGATACCTTCCATTAATTCTTCACTTTGGCACATAGATGCATCTGGGAAAATCTGATCACCAATCATACTGCTTACGACTTTGAAATACCACTCTCTTTTCTCGTCGATGGTGCTGAATTCTGGGGGTATGTGTTTTGTTGGACGAGCATTCACATCTTCCATCCCAAAGAATTCTAAGAAGCATTCAACTAAGTACATATCTGTGACTGATATAACAAAATCTTTGTCTGCGTCGTAATGTTCATTTATGTTCTGGTTGACATTTGTTCTAGATATCCTGTCTTGGAGAGATTTCAAAGTGCCAATGTCTTGCACACTGTTTGAACTGTAAAGTGTTTTAAAAATCATTTGGAGCAAGTTCATATACAGATGGAACAATTCAAATGTTATGGGACTGAGATGTTGTAATTTGTCCCTTTGAATCGGATGGTGCGCACGTATGGCTTTAGCCTCAGAGAATCTTATTCGTGTAAGTTGATCACCACCAATGTGAATATGTTTGTTGTCAAAGTCTATCCCAGCTTTCTGATGGGCGTCATTTAGACAGTCTTCGTAGAATTCCATTATCTTAACAACATCTTGTGTGTACTGTTCATTTTTAAACAAAACTGGCAAAGGAATAACAGTTGATTTCTCTTTCAACTTAGGATCACATGGCTTGCTGATATCATTAGGAACTATGTCTTCAAATGATTTGAAATATGGAATGAACTCAAAAGCAACTCGTGATGCCAGAATAGTGTAGTCATGCTTTATTGCTTCAATGTCATCGACAGATGGCAAAAAGGCCTGCACAGGCGTCTCATCATACGGTCGCTGGGGGGAACATGCACTCAGATGTCTGAAATCAATGTTTTGAACGATGGCAGCAGAGCCAAAGGCATGCATCATTTTGGAAGTGTTGTCCAGCCTTTGATCGTGTACGCCTACTTTCCAGTTAATGTTGTCTCCGACCAAACGGAACCTTTTTCCTTGCTTTAGAAGATCAATCAGTTGATCATTGAAGTGTCCTCCAATAAGCTCTACAACCCCAAGACTTCTGCAGTAGCTCAGGCTTACCCCCATTGGTTGTAATCTGTCAAATACCTGAAATTTTGGAACATTTAAATAATTGGTATAGTCTGACATATCTAAGATAAGATGACTACTTGAGGATAACAGCTATTCGGTCACTGCATGTAATGCTCAGGCCATTGTTTGGGGTTTAAAATCTTGAATATCAATATCAGAGAAATGATTATTTTTTGGGATACCTCACAAAATTGGACTGATTTTAAGGGCCATTTCTATGCATTCTATGGTCTTTTTTTAAGTTCAATGTACAGAATGGGGATATTTTTGGAGAGTTGCTAAAATTTCAAATTCCTTTTAGGGTATGCCTGATATTCCAGATATTTGGGGGGATGAACAGTAGATGCTGGATCCAAGCATATGTATGGAAAAAAAATAGAGTCACCCCCAACCCAGGGGCAATGTCCGGGCTCTTGTAAAGCTAACGCAGATGGCGTGGCTAGACAGTGACCCAAAAGCTGATAAATAGCATGTGAAAGGCTAAGCAGCTTTTAACAGTTATTTGCTCGTCACTTTTAGTTTATTTAGATATTTGTGATATTTATCCTGGGCCCGGAATTAAAATGCCTCCTTAGAGTTAAGGAAAAACTTCAGTTAAGTATTGATATTTCAACATGCTATATTAAATACTAAATAGATTGCCTGGATCGATGCAGTACTTGTGGTCAAAGATAGTATTGTGATCTACAGAAAAAAATATTTTTATTTTATTTTAATCAGATGATCAGTTTGAAACGTTATTTTTGGCATCCTGAAAAAATCAATACTTAACTAAAGTCTTCCTTAACTTTAAGGAGGCATTGTAATTCTGGGCCCTGCAGATGTCCATTTCACAGGCTACATCATGGGACCGTCTAGCTTTTGAAACTTAAGAGTTCAAAATCGGACTATTTAATTGGGCCAAGGTATGAGATTTCCAACAATACGGTATGTGCGACCAGCAAAGGCTTAGACCAGCCTGCGCATACACGTGTTCTGATCAGAGCCCGGTTCGCTAGTCGCTTGTATATTCTATGACTGTAAAGCTACTGACTGAGCCAGTTTAGGAGTTGTTAAGCTTAACAGGAGGCTGCATTGGCTTGTCTGAGTCTACTCTTGGCAAAATGCCACGTTGTTGGAAATCACATGTCGTGGTTCAATTATGTTTTCTGCAATCTAGTGTAAATATACCTTTTAATTTTGTCAGGTATAGTCCAATTTTGACCCCTGAAGGATCAAAGATTGAATACTTCTACAGAGTATATGTCCCTTTCTCATATTCCAACATAAACTCGTCTGACTTTTGATCCTTTAGGTCAAAATATGACTACTTGGAGAGAACAAAAGGAAGATTTGATTAAAACTTCAAGTTTTTGCATAATGAGTCTCCAAGCTTCAGGGTCATTGTTTATTATGATTATAATTGTTTGTCCGTGAATACATGCGCACCTTGGAATGGGAAAACAAACTGTTCAAAGTAAATATATATGCAAAAACGTGCCAAGTACGAAAAAATATTATCTAAATAAATATATTGAAATTTGATTTTTGTGTCTAACATTAGGATAATACACCTGTGTAATTTACACCCCTTACACCCCAATAGTATATAGTAAGCTTGGGGTTTACTGTGTTTTACAGTGCATGACAAAAGGCAGGCTATTAGTAACTAAATCATGCGTCTTAACCCTCTGCGTAACGCATGGGCACGTTCATTAACCCTTTGCGTAACGCATGGGCATGTTCGATCTGATTCTTAAATAACAGATATATTACCTTTTGATCAGCAATGTTATCAAACAACAACAATGATATCATTCTCTGGATACGACTAAGCTCCATGTTCCTGGACTGCATTAAAATGCCATACACTAGACCTATTCTGGGTAAAACTTTTTCAATGGCCGTATAACAGTGCATCTTATCTTGAACTAATACCATTGAAAGTATCATTCCGAAGAATGTAGGAAATTTTTCCATAAATTCGTCTACTATTTCAATCCAGTTAAAATGCCTTAGGTCCTCCGGCGATTTTTTCATGAGCTGGCTGATATAACCGTATTTCCTATTTCCGAGTGATCTTGACGACTTTTCAATTTTTAGCATTCTTTGATACCGTAGACATTTATCGAGATCTTCTATTTCAAGGAACTTTGAAGCCACTTCCATCATATTTTCTGACGTCAGTAAAACCATACACAGTGATGTTTTAATCCTTTCTGAAAGTCCACTTGTTGCATTTGTGTTCTGTTCTAAATCTTTCATATATGAACTTATCTTTTCCAGCAGTGGGTTATAACGAAGAGGAGCAGAACGCGATTTTATATAATCATGATCTGCTGGTTGATTATCAGTGGCTTCAGATGGTTTCCTTTGTTGCTTTTCTCCACTGCGCGCTTTCTTGACAGATTTAACATATGCATATCCATGATCTAAAACAGCAGCCTTAAAGTCGTTAGCAATAACACCTGGTTTCTTTAATTTTGATTTCTTTAAGCGATGTACTGATTCACTTTCCTCGGGCCTTGTTTCCTTCGACACATCATGTGCTACAGAGGAGATTTCGGATGAACAATAATCGTGATCGGATCTTTCATTTGATTTTGGGATGGCGTATGCATGTTCAGAAATGTTGACACTATCATCTTTCACTGCAGTATAAGACTCGTTTGCCGGAATTTCTACTATGGAGCCACAGTCAATGTATTCCAATCCTCTATCCTCTTCACCTGCAACTAGTGTATTGTATTGAAGGGAATATGGTTGCTCATTTTCGGATATGCTTGCCGTTTCACTGCTGTCGTCTGCATAGTCTTCATGTGTCATACGTACAGCTGTGTCGTTTTTTTGTGTAACAGAAACAAATTGCTCAGGCTATAGGAGAAAGCGGGAGGATTGTAATTTTGTTTCCTCTATTCGGGGCTGGGGTCAAGCTTCCGCCCTTGGTATGAAACTATTTGAAAATGTGTGGTCGTTTCTATTAATTTATTTGCAATCAATCAATCAATCAGCATAAAACATCGTGTAATCTCATTAGAAGTAATCTAGGCGGCCGCAAACAAAAGTACCAGAAACTGTTTTATAAGGGTTTTGAATGAATTCAGCAGACGGCAAACATGCATAAAAACAGAGTTAATCCTACCGTCAGAGTACAAACAGTTTGAATCGTAGGAGAAGTATGTTTGTCTGATACGGGTCTGCACTGTTTGCCTAGACAATGACTTCAAAAGATTCATAGTTTCAGACTGCTTAGTTGTTCATGACAATATCTTATTATTTATTAATGACATTAAGAAAGACATGAAACAAAAATATTTTTGCTTGTGTTGTCGCTTAACATCCCAGTCAACAACTATGGTCATTTCGGCTCGGTCATTTCACCTAACTACACTCTTTTGCTTGGGCAATGAACAAGCGGTTAATATGCACTTCGGTCGCACGCTTGTCACTGATAAGAACCCTTCTTGAATGAATCAGCTGACCGTAGAAATTATTGTATAATCTCCACGAAAGTATGGGACTGGGCCGGTATCGAATTCGCGACCCCTGGATCTGCAGTCAGACAAGCATCTGTGGCCAGACATGTAACCGGCTGTGCTACGCGGCCCGGTAAAATTATTTTCTGGAATTTCAAATGTCAAGGGGAAAACCTTCTGAGATTTTCAGTTTAAATAAAATCCGTGGCGGGGAAGAGGGCAATTATCTATTTCTAACACATGCGCGGATTCAGAGGGGGGGGATAGGCAGTCCGGACCCCCCCCCCCCCTGAAAAATCACAAGTTCTATAGGTTCCTATAGAAATAAGCATCCCCAACCCCCCTCCCCCCCCCCTAAAATAAACAATCCGTGACGGGGAAGTGGGCAATTACTTATTTCTAACCCATGCGTGGATCCAGAGGAGGGTTAGGTGGTCCGGACCCTACCCCCACCCTAAAAAATCACATGTTCTATGGATATCTATAGAAATAACTATCCCCCCGTCCCCCCCCACCCCCGAAAATAAACAAAAAAAACAGTTACCCCGCATCTAGTCAGACGCAACGTGGCCCGGTACAACTGTTTTCCGGAATTTCAAATGTTCGCAGGGGAAACACTTATGAGACTTTCAGTTTGCACCTACAAAACTCAATCCGTGACGGGGAAGTAGGCAATTACTTATTTCTAACCGGTGTGCGGTTCCAGAGGGGGATAGGTGGTCCGGACACCCCCCCCCCCCCCCCAAAAAAAAAAAAATCACAAGTTTTTTTAGGTTTCGTTGGAAATAAGCATTTACGCCCCGCCCCCCACCCATCCACGAAATTAAACAAACAAAAAAAAACAGTAGTCAGACATATTACCGATTGCGCCGGCCGGTAAACCTTCTGAGACTTTCAGAAAACTCAATCCGTGACAGAGAAGTGGGCAATTACTTATTTCTTACCCATGCGCGGATCCAGAGAGGGCTAGGTGGTCCCGACCCCCCCCCCCCCAAAAAAAAAAAAATCACACGTTATATAGGTTTCTATAGAAATAAGGATTTGCAACCCCCCCCCCCCCCCCAAAAAAAAAAAAAAAAAAAAGTTGCACCCCCGGTAAATGTTCGACCCTTTTGAACCGTAAAAATATAGTTGCAAAAAAACTCCAAAAAACACCCTTATCAGAGTTTTTTCTGTTATTTGAGTCTGGACGCCCCCGGCCCCTGTTTCTATCGGTGAGGAGAGGGTGGAGGGGGAGGGGGTACTATAATATTTTCATTCATACGTGGGCTCAATACCTTTGAGGGTTTTCAGAAAAATAAATATTTTTTGGGGTATGAAGATTTTGTGGATATCTTTTGGGGTCATCACAAAACACCAAAAAAAATACCCCCAAAAATGGTCCGGGCCTACGTATGTATGAAATATCAGAGTACCCCCACCCCCTGAGGGAATATGCTTGGAATTCGTGAACAATATCAGCGGACGCCATATTTTGTGTTTGGGGTGACTACACAGATAGCAAAGATATGTTGGGCCCACGTTGGTAGTTGGTGGAAAGTGGGCGTCGCCGCATACCAACCTTGTACCAACATCGAACCAACGCAACAATGTCGACCAATCTCTCATTATTAAACACCACTATATTATTACAAAATCCTCTGTGCCTGTATTCTGAATAATGTGTATGGTGTTAAAAAAAGTTTATGTTTCCAGAGCACATGGCATTGGACCAGCATTACGAAGGAGATTTGTTTGATTTGATTCTTACGTCCCATCAACAATCTTTCAGTTATGTAGGGACGGGTCTTCGTGGGTTGAACCGGTACTAAGCTAGGATTAATGTGTCTTGCTCAAGGACACAACGCAGTGACACCTGTGGGGCTCGAACCCGCGGCCCCTCTGTCTCATGTTCATTAAATAAGCCAGGTTACGAGGAAAACTATCCATGCGCGGATCCAGAGGGGGCCGGGGCTCCGGGCCCAGCAAAATCACAAAGCTATATAGGATTTATTTAGCGATACTCGTCTGGATCCACTTGAAAATCTCAAATGCAAGCCAGAATTCAATGTTGGGCCATTAATTCTGCCGCTAGCGAAACGCCATTGAAATTGGCCGATGATGATACACCTTGAAAGGTATTTGGATCCTCACAATAAAAAAGTTGTTAAAGATAAATTGGACTCCCTCTAACAAAACTTTCTGGGTCCGTGCATGCCTGTGTCGGGGATATCCGATCGGATGGGGGTTATTCTGATATTTCGTAGCCTATATGTGGACTCGGACCTTTTTTAAGGAGGGGGTCTAACTTTTAATTTCAATAATCTTAGGGGGTTCAGATTGAATAAATATTTTATGGGATCTATGATGAAATTGTGGATATTTTAGGGGAGGGGGCGGGGTGGTCATCATTCACAGTTAGGGAGCGTGGCGAAAAAGGAACGCATGTGCGCGACCCCCTTAATATGACTTTAAAGCATGTATAATATCATGCGCGGATCCAGGAATTTTTGCCAGGGGGGAGGGGTCCAGGCTGAGACGTTTTTCAGTCCTCTGCTTGTTTTACAGAGGGGGGGGGGCAATGGTTTTATTGCAGAGAAAACTATACTTTCCCAAGGATCCAGAGGGGGTCCAACATTTCCAGGGGAGGTCCATCCAAAGGGGGGTCCAAATGCTAATCGCTATCACAATAACTTGTGATTTTTCAGGAAGGGGGGGGGGGGGCTCCGGGGATCCATAGGTTTTAGTGTTTTAGTTACGCGATGTGCATTTAAATCCACGTGCTAAGTGCCGTTCTTCTAAGATCAATTTAAAGCTGTTTAAAAAAAAGAAAAACGGAGGTCACTTAAAACCTGGAAACACATCCTACCAGTAACAAAATCCACTTTAAGGCCAATTTCCTCGGGTGTGGTACTTTCAGGGGCGGCACTCTCTTTGAACAATTGTGTTTTGCGTTGTGTTTTGGAGAAGTTTATTCTTTTTTGTGGTCCAGAGAGAGGAGAGGAGCTCATTCTTTTAGTATTAGTCCTTGAATTTCTTTGACACTCCTCATAAAAAAGTCTACATCTTTGATCGAGGTTCTGTAATTTAGAGTAGCAGTTTCTACACATAACGCCACTCTCTACATTTATGCCCCCATATTTGGCGAGCAATGCTTTGGCGTTGATTTCGGACCTTTTTGTAGATTCGATCCTTCGGACCTCTTGTGCGCCCTTGCCACAGACCAGACACGCTCTGCAGGGTGCAGATTTTTGTTTTATGGGAGTCCTATACATTTCTAACCCATGCTGTAGCCACGTTGATCCACGGATGTAAACAATCGCTCTTTCTGGAGCATGCGCAGATTCTCTACTTGAAAAAAACACTATATGCGGAAGAAAAAAAAATCAGGTGAGTGGGAATCGAACCCTAGACCCTAACCTCGTTAAGACAAAGCGCTACCACTTGCGCTATTTGGGCGAATATCGGTTGTCATTTACATTAAAATCTATAAACATTTTAAAAATTATTAAAATCGAAATTACCAATAACAGCAATATTTGAAAGACTTTGTATCGAAAAGAAAGTGCGGCAAATCTTCTCAATTTTCAGTACATGTTCATTTCTCATTTTGATGTGCGAAATTGACACAGGATGTAAACAGATGCTCTTTCTGAAGCATGCGCAGTCGGATGAGTGGGATTCTCTACTTGTAAAAAATTACTAGTTACCAAACGTCATATGCGTAGCGGAAGTGGAGCTTTATCAACGTGGGGAACCAGTCATATGCGTAGCGGAAGTGGAGCTTTATCAACGTGGGGAACCAATCTATTACATTGTCATTGACGACGAGACATTTCAACAGACTTTTGTCAATAAAACGATCAAAGACAGCCTTGAGATTAGCATTCATGCATATCTAGATACGTGGTAATACGGGTTTATTTTTCTTCTTTCACTGTATTTCATGGAAAGTCAACCTTTTCCCCGAAAAGTGTTTTATTTGAAGAGCTCAACGATCCCCGATCGCTCATCGATCCGATCAGCTTGACACAATATCAACCTCAGGGCTAGTCATTTTGTTTGTTTAACCGAAACTGTCGAAAAGCCTAGAACTGTTCCTTGTTCTGATGTCCCATTCTTTTATTCTTCCGGCATTTCGCTATTTCATGGCCCGAATCAAGCGTAAAATACATCGGAAAACAGGGTCTCCTAACGATTCCATGTTGAAACGAGTAGCCTAGCCTAGTTCTAATCGAAAAAGTGCACGATTTCTATACGTCATCACTATGAGGCAGTGCCAAAAATCCATAATGAGGCCCCAATATGGATTTTTGGCACCGTCATGTGACTGTGCCATTATGGATTCAGTCCAATGGGAGACAGCAGTCAGTTTTCTCCCTTGACTACTCTCTCAGAACAACTAGGTCCAAATAGTTGGGTCTCCTCGGTTTTTATCCCTGCTTTTATTGCAAATATTGGAAAACATTTTTTCTTGAAATATGACTCAGAATATTCCGAATCAATTTAAAACATCTTATTTTATAATCTTTTCAACATTTTTACTCAGTTAATGCTTATCAGCATCTCTTAATTGGCACAGCTGTCAAAATAATTACACTTATTTATCACCTAATCACCATTATGACCCTATGATAAAGGCAGAGGATTTCAAATGGTTGGACCGGGTTTATCATTTGTTCCACCTCGGTAGTTACCTGTGTTTATCAGGGGCATTAACTGACTGCTTTTTGCCATTGAAAGTATTACCGAGTGCTAACGGCAATTTTACTATGTAAAATGTAGAAGGCATGTAATAAGTATCGTTACGGAATGAGCGGATAGTTGCGGACGGGCTTTACGTACCATCCGCAGAGTCCGTAAGTGTGTGTGTGACTGGGGCATAATGGGCACCACTGTTTGGGAGTTTGAATCGAGAGAGGTATAGAAAGTTGTCGAAACTTCGAAGGCGTATTCTCTGAAGACAAGCTGCTAAGGCTGTTGATATGTTTGTTTGTTTGATTGTTGCAACGATACTGTAAATTCGGAAATTTTCGCGAGAATTTAATTTTCGCGAATAGCGTTAAAAATATTTGCGGCGTTAATAATTCGCTACTATGGCATGAAATTACCTATATCAGTAAACGACAGAGTGATTTCGCGAGGATTTTATTTTCACGAAACTTCGCATTCGCGAAAATAAAAACCTCGCAAAAATTTCCGAATTTACAGTATTAAGTACTGCAGATCTCAATGCTGTCAGTGATCTAGTGTTATATACCAGATAAAAATGTGGAATCTCTAGTTTTAAAAAGCAGTTAATGACACCTTTGATTCTGAGTACTAACAGAGTTATCTTCCCTTGAATAACCCGACCCATTTCTATCATATTATTAGTGGTTATGATTGTTAGTTTGTCCAAAAATTGATATGGAGCATCCAGAAAAAATATTACCCATACCTACGCCTAACGGTATTTGTAGAAGTATTAAAGTTAAGTTTTAGTCGGAGAAATGGGGTTTTGAATTATTTTGTTTGTCTTTTAAAGTTAAAATATACGTAAAACTGCTTTGAAGAATCATATATTAGAAACGTTCAACTTAACCCATAAAGCGCCAAGAAAAAAAATGCATCTGAAAATGTCGTCTGCTGAAGTCGTCTGTTGCAAATAATTACCTAGCATTACTGACGAGTTAAGTATAGAAGCAAACAGCGTGGACCCAGAACAGACTGGAGCAGTCTGATCTGGGTCCACACTGTTTGCCATAGAGGCTTCTTAAACATTTCAGCAGACGAGATAAGCAGACGAATTTTGTTGCGATTGGCGCATTCAGGGTTAAGAATCTGTCCACCAGGGTTTTCAAATTCCATTTTTAAATACAAATGCTCTAGGCAATAATAAGCATGTAAGTACCCCACACATCTATTGCTTCTACAGATCTCAAGGCTGCAGAGGGTGCAACTGGTCAGATTATGCTAACGTCTAGTCTCATCACACTGGTAAATGTATACGTCGATTTGGTGGTATTTACGCGTATTGTCGGTCCTTCATAGACAGGAAGTGGTAGATATTGGTGTTAGTACTATATAGAAAAGCATGCCATATGGACTTCAATCATGTTTAAGTATTCAGTATGTGCATGACGATTTATGTAAGCATTTAGGAATAGATTCGAGTACCGATCATCTAGATCGGTACTCGAATCTATTCCTAAATGCTTACATAAATCGCCATGCATGCTGAATACTTAAAAATGATCTAATTCTATAGTCCTTTAGGCATATGGCATGTTTTTCTATATAGTACTAACACCAATATCTACCACTTCCTGTCTATGAAGTACCGGCAATACGCGTAAATACCACCAAATCGACGTATACATTTACCAGTGTGGTCATATTCAAGTTTATAGATCAGAAACAATTAATGAAACGTCGGATTTTGGGTAATGATCGAGTTATCTCCCCTTGAATTACCTCACCCATTTTGATCATGTTATAAAAGGCTCTGTTGTTATAGATTCGATGTTTATTGTTGTTCCCATTGTTTGAGAGTGTTTTATGGCCATCGTTGTGTTGTGCAGTATTTAGTATCCTTCCTAGTTTTGCCATCACCTTGCTGAGGAAGGGAGAGCTTGTTGCTTTACTTTAATTGCCTTCTTGTTAGTTTTCTGTGTGTTATTCACGGGCCATGGGTTGGCCTGCGGTCTGTGATAGTGGTATTTCCTTGTCAATATAATTTTAGCCGCGACATGTGATTTCCAACAATGTGGCATTTTGCAAAGTGTAGACTCAGACGAGCCTCTGCAGCCTCCTTTTTAGCCTAGAAACTCCTAATGATGTTTAGTCAGTAGCTTAACACTCATAGAATATTTAAGTGACTAGCAAAGGCTCTGATCAGACTGCGCGTATGCGCAGGCTGATTTGAGGCCTTGCTGGTCGCACATACCACATTGTTGGAAATCTCATGCAGTGGCTCATTATACAATACAAATCGCTTTATTTTTCACTCAGGTCATAACATGACATATGAGGAAATATACAAAGAATATTCAAGGCGGTAGTCAGTTAAGAGTAAGAGATTTGCACAAAGTAAGAAGCAATGTCATATTCGCTTACTTTTTTATCTTAAAAATATTAAGTGACTGTGATCAGGAAATACCACAATCACAAACTGCAGACAAACCAATGGCACCTCGAGTAAGAGCTACACAACAATAACGAGACACCAGGAAGATAAACTAAGCAAAGCAACCAGCTCCCTCTTACCCATCAAGATGATTGCAAAACTAGAAGAACAACAAAACATAGAACAATTACAGACTCCCACAATGGGAGAAACAATAAACAACAAGTCAACAACAACAAAAACACAGTCTTAGAACGGACAGCAGCCTAAGCCACCGGGGGCTTAAATGCATTTTCCTGGTACCAAATCTTCGCCCTAGATTCTGCTGTTGTTGAAGCACAAAAATGTTAAGCTCGCATGGAGGCTTCCTAACTATTGCAATGAATCATCATAGAGAAATAAGTAAAGTTTATAAATGGACCTCGACGCGTGAGGGGTTTGCCATCAACAAAGGCGCAGACCAGCCTGCGCATCCACGCAGTCTGATCAGCGTTTTTGTTATTCGCTTTATTGGAAAATAAAATATCTAGACTTGCTATATGTGAGATTTCAATTTTCTAGCTATTCTCTGTAGTAAATGAGACTGGTTTGAGTCTCACTTTGCCGGAAACCCCGAAGACAGGTTTTGTCATGACGAGGCCCAAATCGAGATGAAGCATTCACAGGACAAAAGAATATAGCCAACACTAGTCAGAATGGTACTTGAAGGAGTATAAAAGTTGTGATTAGTCAGGGGTACGGGGTTTTTTTTACTATCCTTTTTTGTCTTTTAAAATTAAATTATATGTCAAAACTGCTTTGAATAAACATATATTTGAGACATTCAATTTAAGAATCTACCCACTAGTGTTTTGTACTTAGAAACGAATAAAAAATTAAAGAACAATGTTTCAGCTAAATGTCATTAGCGTTTCTAGATTTTAGTTTCTATATACAGAATACGCTGGGGCAAATATTAGCACGTAAATAATCCCACCCACCTTTGATATGCAGGTGAAAATGCTAAAACTAACAAAAGTCTTATGTTATACTATATTAATATATTTTTAAAGCAAAGGTTTTATTCGACCTTAACACTTAGAATACAATTCTGGATAGGGTAACTTTATTTTAGGTACATTTACATGATCTGGCTAAGAATTGTGTCATTTACCCTAGAAATCCATTTAAGGACAGGACTGGTACCAATAACCTTGAAGTGACTAGATCTGAAATTATGAACATTTTCTGAAATTTCAAATTTTCGTTTAAATCATTCGTAAAAATAGAATGAAGATATGCTTTCACAATAAATATGTTCACTACAGCTAAAACTGCATGGACAAGTGAATTATCTTATAAAAAACAGATGTTTTTCTTTTGTTGGTAATTATTTACGCCCCTCCAGAAATTGTAGACAGTTAAGTTTTAACATAAATGCTATTGTTCTGATAGTGATACTTTAAAGGTTGGCAAAACTGGTTAAATGTATACCCGAAATTTAGTTGTATTACTCTGTTCATGAAAATTAGAAATACTATTATCAACAGTTGCAGACATTGCAGCTTTAACTCTTGCATGACTAAACACATTTTGCATTATAACTCTAATATATGTTATTGTATTTACCTTCAAACTGGGATATATGGACTTGGTACGCAAGATGCAATTATAAAGTAAGTGAGTATGACCTGGCCTCGAGGTTCATTCTCAGACTCAAAATAAAGCGCAATAGTTGGCTGCTTGCGGACACGTGTCCGCATGCAGCCAATCATTGCGCTTTATTCTGAGTTTGCCCAGGAAATTCCACAAGCTCATATTGTGACTAAATCATCATGACATGACACCGCGAGGAACAGTCAACAAAGAACGATAACAGCGGCATGACATATAAAAACCCCAAGCTCTAGTGGCTATACTGTAAATTTGGCAATTTTATTTTCGCGAATTGCGTTAAAAGACATGTTTCCAACGTTAAAAATTCGCGACTAGGGCGTGATTTACCTACATCAGTAGATGACAGAAAGATTGTGCCATTTAACGACGGTTTTATTTTCACGAAACTTTGCACGCGCGAAGTTTCGCGAAAATAAAACCCTCGCGAACATTTCCGAGTTTACAGTATTTGCATTTGCTTGTTTTACCCCGGCATCCAATTTAGGTTACCTTGCACCCCACTAGAACAATTTTTCATTGGTGCCAAATTGTTCATTGGGACCCCCTGAATAGGAAACGAAGATGTCCTCAAAAAACATTTGGTTTGGGCTTTGTGAAATTGCATGGTTTCTATGGCAACCCATAGTGAATTTGAGAAGGGGGTCTGCCTACAAAATTACTCATATCTCAGCTGTTACTTAATATCCTAGACTACTAAACTTAATACCAAATTAAAGCTTAGACATAGGCCTATAATCCCCTTGCTGCATATACAAATTATCTAATTTGCATGTTCATAAATATTTATGAAAACATTAAAAATGTGGTTCAAGAATGGGGGTATACGTACAAGATCAATAATATCTCACCTGCTTTTAGTCTTAGATTACTAAAAATTGTACTAAAATAAAACTAAGACATAGGCCTTTTATTCCATGGTCAAATATGCAACGTACAATATTTGCATAATTTGCATATTCATGAATATTAATAAAACACTAAAAAAATAAGGGAAAATCATTACAAATATAAAAAGGCTGATTTCATCCCAATATTGTCATTGTTACTTGTTTTAGTATAATCAATGTTACAATTTGACAGGTCCAATCATCCAGTGGTCCTATATGATTATATTCTCACTTGAATATTCATGAAAATGCATGAAAACTTAAAAAAAAGAGGGAAAATCACGTAAAAACTATAAGCCTAGGGGAGGGGTTAAGGTACGATCTATCCTTCACACGTATGGGCTACGTGAAAATGCATGGTTTCCATGGCAACCTCTTATATGTTTCTCGAGATTGGGGGTAGGCCTACAAATTCAATCATATCTAGGGTTCTACTTATCATAGAGCACTAAAATTGGTGTCAAATGAAAGCTTAGACACATGTCTTTCTTCCTGTGGTCAGCTTTGTAAATCATCTTATTTGCATATTTATGAATATTAATGAAAACCTACAAAAATGAAGTAAAATCATAAAAAAAAACATATAAATGAACATATTTCAGCACAAAAACATCATCAAGGCAGACCCCACTTATCAAATTAGCTATGGGTTGTCATAGAAACCATGCAATTTCACATAGACCAAACCAAAATTTGTTTGAGGACACCTTCGTTTCCCATCCAGGGGGTCCCAATGAACAATTTGGCACCAATGAAAAATTGTCCTGGGGGTGCAAGGTAACCTAAATTGGATGCACTAGTGATGATATAATTTCTGTCAGCTTGTGTGATTAACTTCTCAGTTGTTGTTGTTGCCTTTTCTTTTTTGTAAACATGCTCACCTCTATAAACTGAGTAACGGTCCCGGCAAACATTTGACGTCAAACTGACGTTGAATAGATGTCAGATTCTGACGTTGGAGCTACGGTGTATTTGGGTTTTATTTGCAAATTGTTTTGACGTCAGAATCTAACGTTGTAATAACGTCCAAATCTGACGTTGTACTGATGGTTGCACTGCACTATAGACATAGACAGTGCCCCTCATGTTGCAGATTTGTGTTGTCTCTTTCTGACAATAATCAAGCAGATGTTTTTGGAACATTTACTACCTCAAAATATCTAGATGACTTTGCAAAATCTTGATAATCCTTATTTCGACCAAATGGCAAGTCAGATATACCCTAATGAACTTCAGATAAATAAGGCAAATTCCTCAGATACTGAAGCCCCCTTGTTGGACTTGGACTTGTCCATAACAAATGACATTGTTTCATCTAAGTAAGTAAGGCTGCAAAGATCAGGAATCGATACAATCAAGTACCACACCTGACCCAGGATACCAATGGGAAAGTAGTGACAAACTCACAGTCAGCCACCACAAATGAGAGCCAACAGGTCAGCCCTTTCCCAGCAGGTGACCACAAGGCACATATAAACAGACGATCACAAAGGCATAGCAAACACCAGACAGAAAAAAAACAAAACATTTTTCATCTAAAATTTATTATAAACGGGTCGACTTTCATTTTGAAACAGGTAATTTTCCATTTCTTGATGGAGATGTTCCTCGCACCTCTTCTTATGCATAAGCGTAGGAAGCTTTTCAAAATTGGGGGGGGGGGGGGGGGGCAGCGCGGCCAACTTCAATACTTGGGGGGGGGGGGGGTATTGCCAAAAGTACATATACGCATGCGTGCACATGCACGCACACACATGTGTTAAATATTCATACACCCACGCATGCATGCTCACGCATGTGTGCATGCATGCACAGCCTATGCAAACATACATTTTACATCCTAATATGAAAATCATAAAAATCAAAGCAAGCAATCTATATGAAAAAAAAAATAGCAACAAAGATATACAAGTGAACGAGGAAAGTTTTGGTCATATATATTGCCTAAAAGCTATTTGAATCTGCATATATTTATATACATGCATTATTAAAACCAAAGCCATGGATCTCAATTTATAAGAAGCCATATATATACTGTTCACAAAAAGTAGGGGATATTCGAATATTAAAAATTATAACATTTACCAAACGAATGTCATAAACCTGAAACAGCTAGTATTAATTAGCAAAGTCATTTCACAGTCAATATGAATAAAATTTTCAAAGATTAATCTGGTCACATGTTTCTGAGACAACCATAATTAGACCAGGGGTAGCCTTTCAATTTTCACACGTGAATATCACGGTGACGGATTATGCAATGGCTATGCTTTTTTTAAAGAAAATATTCGTTATTCAATATTCTTTATGTTCAGAAATTGTTTTGATCTCTTTGGCCTAAATTTCAGGAACGTGAGGCTAAAATCTGTCAATTTTTAGTGAATTGTGTCCTTTTTTACAGTTTTGTCACCGCACTATCTCCTAGAAATAAAAATTATGGTACGCGAAAAAAAATTAAAAAACAAAGATATCCATAATGCATCTTTAGCATGCATTATCGAAAGCATGCCCAAAAATTTGATACTTTTTTGTGAAATTTGGGTCTTAACCCCTAGTTTCTTTGGCACGTCCTTAAGGTCACATTACCCAATTTTCAGCCCTCAAATTAAGCAGGAAAACTGGCTTACATATTGCTCTATGAAAATGCAAAATTATTTATGCGACAAATTAGGATTTTAATTTTTAGACTTTTTTATGTCCCTAAATCCCCTACTTTTTGTTGACAGTATATATAATTTCAGTACGAGGGATAGACGTAAGCGAGGAAAATTTTTGGTAAGGTTATTCAGAGCAAAAGGCTAAGAGAGACAAAAAAAACAGGAAAAAAATAATGATAATATTTGACTCCGAGCGAGCAAAGCGAGCGATGAAATTTTTTGGGTAAAGATCTTCAGAGCAAAAATCTAAAAAGGATAAAAAAAAAAAACAGAGCAAAAAAAAAACGATAATATTTTACTCCGAGCGAGTAAAGCGAGCCAGGAGAAGTTTTGGTAAAGTTCTTCAGAGCAAAAGGCTAAGTGGGATGAAAAACAGAGCTAAAACAAAAACAATAAAAAAGTCTAAGCAAAAAAAAAAAAAAAAACAAATACAATCTTTTACTCCAAACGAGTGAGGAAATTTATTTGTTAAAAAGCAAAGAGAGATAAAATGATAGAAAATAGGAATAGTAGGGAAAGCTTGTAAAGGCGGTTTATCTGAAAAAATGATACATAAGTAATAAACATTTAGACATACATATACATACAAGGTGATAATAGCCTGCCGACTAAAAGATTTGAAAAATTATTAAAATCTGAACAAATTGTCTGCTTTCAGAGAATCTTAAACCAAATTCAAAAACTCCGAGCGAGCGAATTCACTAATAATTATGTGTGGAAGTTGCTTATTTTACCCTGAGTGACAAGCAATTATATGTCAATTTAGACAAATTATTGGAGGGCCAAAGGCTATTTTCTGCCCCCCCCCTAAAATTTATGGGGGGCTGGCCCCTGCCCCCCCCCCCCCCGTTCCTACGCCTATGCTATGGTGTATACATTTCACAACTCATTCGTTTTGCGAGGGTATATTTTAACGTTGATGACTTTAACAACAGAAACAAATTTTTGTCTTCTTAGTTATTAAAACAAGTTTTTCGATACCATAAACGTCGTAATGATTCTTACTAAATTTTATTACAGACACTCAAAGTTGATTGTTAAATACATTATTTGTTTAAAGACTCTTCTGCAGCAAGGCATATCAGAACCTGTATTTATGCTGATTTAGTTTATAAATTTCGATCCTACTCACTTACTTTATAACATTTTATCACCTAGTTCCAAAACTTTAAACAAAAAATTCACCAAACCTGTCTCATTTTGAAATTTCATCATAGCCCTATGGTTTCAATAAATAATATCTACATGTTTACCAACTCAATCCAGCACTACATCTCTTTTCACTGACAAACAACGAGCAGCCATGTTTCGTAATGTTGATACCTCATCTAAGGGGTGCAGGAGGCAGAATCAGCCTGGTATATATACCTGGTACCGGAATTTATCATGTTAAGTGCCACAATTCTAGCGGACTGTGATCCATCGTTTCAATCAAGCACGCCAAATCATGCATTCTTGCGAGACCTGACGATATCTCGCATTTGAAGCTTTGATATATGGGAATCTAGCGATATTTGGTTAGTCCCGTTCAATTCTCGCGCTCCAGTAGTGACACAATTTATAGTTCAAACATAAAGAAAAATCGCAAAAAGTCCAATTTTTGAAAGTTTACCATTTCCCCGTGAGTTAACATTTTCCGGATGTAAAGCCCTAAGTCATGCAAGTATATTTGAATAAAAATGGCGGCTCAATCCCAGTGTGCTCCTCAAGAGTGCTTCCTGTCTGCATGATTATCAAAAACGACGTCAGCTTGGCTCTAATGTAAAGCGAATGCTCTCCCCGAAAAAGGTGGAGCCAAATTTCATGAATATTTACTGCTGAGTACCCTGAAGTATGTTTCTGATGTCGAATAGACGTCACATTCTGGCATCTATCCAACATCCACCCAACCAAAATCCAACGTCCATACAAGCAAAATCCAATATCCACACAACCATACTCCAACGTCCAGACAACCAAGATCCAACGTCCACACAACCATACTCCAACGTCCAGACAACCAAGATCCAACGTCCACAAAACCATACTCCAACGTCCAGACAACCAAAATCCAACATCTATCTAACCAAAATTAAACGTCCATACAACCAAAATCAATAGCCCATACAACAAAATTCCAACATCCAAACAACCAATATCCAACGTCTATACAACCAAAATCTGACGCCCACAACACAAATCCCAGCGGGCACACAATGTTGATACAATTCTAAATCAACGTCCCGTTGGTTCGACATTATTTTGACATAGTGTGTTCGCTTGGACATCATTTTCAGCTAAAAATTGAAGTTTTCACGAAACAAGCCTAATCTAGTACGAGGATGGAAAGCACGTCATTTAAAACAATTACTGATACCTGAACAAAAATGTCAAGGGACCTAACTCTCGCGACCATTTTGAAGATATGCTTACAACATTAGCTCGAATGTATAGCTGACAGAGCAGGAAAAATGGTGAGCGCCAGGTCATGGGTTCAAGCCCAACCTCGGGTATTTTTTAAAGATTTTTTGTTGTTCTTTGTATTATTACTTTTAAAGTTGCTTTTTCTCCTAATTGCTTTTAGTTATTTTTCTTTTTTACTTTGCATCTCCTATTCTGTCCGCTGAATACCTGTTACAACCTGTCAGGTTAGCCTATGAATGAAAATGGCGTCAAACAAGACATCTCATCCACAGTTTCCAGCCATCACCATGAGGAGGTATGACTAGGTCTAGTTTTTACAACTAAATGCCTGCCCCCCCCCCCCCCTTCAAACTAAAATATGTATTCACAACCGAAGTAGTATAGGCCCCACTATAGGGTCAATGACGTCACGACGTCAGATCCAAGATGGCGGCCCCCACGACTTCCGATCCAAGATTGCGGCCCCCACAGCGTGAGATCCAAGATGGCGGCCCCACGAAGTCAGATACAAGATGGCGGTCCCCTGTGACGCGTTCGGTTACACCTCGGAGGGTGAGTCAACGCCCTAGACCACGAGAAGGTAGCGTCATGTCCTAGAGCGCGGTGTCGTTCTTCTTCTCTATATACAAGGGGGTGAGGGGCCTCTCATTTATTTCCGGGTGTTTTTTTACGAAGTTCAGAACGAGATCCAGTCTTTAAAGGTGTAGTGCCTCGCAGCGCTCGGTATATCCCCTTCCCCGGGTGGACCCTTTTTTCAGCACGGTCCTTTCACGTCTTTTGGGTGGGTTCGGCGTTTTCTTCTCCATTGTTTTGCCTTCCAGTAGCCTCTGGTACTTCTCGTAAGGGACTAGGACTAGCTTTTCCATTATTCTAGCTCCGATTTCAAATGGGCCAACGTTATCTTTAGAAGCGTACGAATAAACTTTTGTTTACCGCCAAGGGCCTCCACCTTTCTTTGGTAACCCAGCGTCCTATCACCCAAGATTTTCAGTTGGCGTCTGGAGCGTCTCAGGAGTTCTTTTTCGGGTAAGGGGCCTCTCATTTATCGAACGAACACGGATCTGGAGGAGTCTATATTGAGGATTTCCGGGAAGGTAGCGTATAGGATCAAGGTGGCGCTTTCCGGTAAGGGCTTGGCAAACTTCATTTCTAGTCGGCAGTGTCCTTGTCTCTTGACATTGAATGAGTAGTAAGGATCGATCTCCAACGCGTATAAGCAATAGCCTTTAACATAGTCATTTCGTTTAACGTTTATATCTTTGCGAAAGCACGTCAGCGTTCTGTAACAGTCCACGTACTGATGGGCTTCGTAATTGGGTCGTAGAGGCTGAGAGGGATATGATTGTCCATCAACGTAGAAGCCCACAGAACTACAATCGTAATCTCGAAAGTAGTAAGGACTTTTCTTGTAGTCTCCCATGTAGGAGGCACTAGCCACTAGTCCTACGATCAGTTGACAGGGAACCAAACCTTGAAAGATATCATCGGCGCTGAAACTGTATTGTCCAGATGGGATTGACGTTGTCTTGATTTCCGAACGTAAATATGGATAGATGGCTGGCTGTATTTTTAATATTTTTTCGTTCGACACTATAAGTCCTTCATCTAATCGTTGTACACACAGTTTGAAAGAAGCGTCTACAATTTGGACCTTTTCGGCAGGTGACAAACTGTCTGAGGTGAGTCTAAACGCGTCAAGACTAGGCCACAGCTTGATACCGATGCCAACGCCATTTAATAGCAACCTAGGTTGTTGAAATACGTCGATGAGCAAAGGCACTTCTAAGTCTACGATTTTTTCACCTAATGTAGCCGTACATCTCGCAAACAGGCCACTGTTTGATCCAGTTTTCGCGTCACTAGTGTCTTGTCCGTTATCTTTGTAAAATAGTTGACTGATGAGTATCCCCGTTTGATCAATCTCATTGGTTTTAAGGATGGTATCGATATAAGCTTTGTAAGGGTAATTGTTACCCGAGTGAGACAGGGGAGTCTGCTGAAAGGTCACGTCCACTTGACGGAATATGCTGTGTAAGGGCGCATTCACCAATCCTACGACCGCGTCCTTGTTCAAGGGGGTTCCATCACCATCCTTCAGTCGAAGCTTAACGTTTAAAACGCTATTCTTGAGATCGACGTAGGCCGACGACTGCGCCGTAATGGTAAAGTTGATGGAGGACGTGTCATTGATTGGATTGGTCGGTTTCTATTCGATCCATTCTTTCCATTTTAGGGAGGAGTCTTTGGGTGCTTCTACAAATATAGCTAACTGTTCTCTATACCAGTCGCTCATTTTAGAGTTTGGTCTTCCGGTCTTTGTCTATATTTCCTTTTAAGTGATGGAGAGGGTATGGCCTCCTTCTTACGCTTTCCGTCCTTCTTACGATCTCTTTTTATTTCCGACTTAGCCATCATAGGTGGCCTGTGCTACCGGTGACACCAAATTGAAAACCGGCCTTTGCGTTTCCATTTTGCTTTCTAAAGATTTCATTTCTTTCAACTCTCTGTATTTCTTTCCACTACCCACAATATAATGACCCTGACTGTCACGTTCCGCGTAGCCATCTCTAACATCCAGCAAGTGCTGATACCATTTGTCCGGATCCGAGACGTACGGAATCCACTTCTGCTGCTGGTAATCGTAAACGAGTCTAGTACCCATCTTTTTTGAAATGTAAGACGCAATGCAGATCGTTCGAGTTAAAGTCCACCGTGTTCAGATTTTCGTCTTTTAATTCGATTCTTATACTATCTAGAGTTGACACTTTTACTGACACGTAAATGGGTCTCACGTAGGACTCCGACTTTGTTTTTTTGTATCTGGGTCCGATCTCTATATTTCTAAGTAACTCAATCAGTGAACCTTGTACGTAGGACTCTTCCACTATGTCAGAACACAGATATAATCGGGAACTTCTCGGTTTAAAATCGCAGTCAAGAGTTATGTCGATTAATCCGCACATCCACTTTCCTTCCAGTATGTAGCGTTTAGGAAATTGAATCCAAAACTCGGACGGAGAGTTCTTCTTGCGTATGCTGGAAGAATCTCTGCTATTCAGGTACAGATAAAAGTCATTGTCAATGATGACGATTTAGAAGACGTTTCTTCTGTTCAAAACTTATTCGTCGGGATGACAAGGTCTCTAGTATGCCCTTTGACCTTTTCAAGAAACTTGAGTCTCTTCTTAAAGGATTAATGCGTCCACTCAATAGACTTGTTGCAACAACGGAAATCACTCTTAGTTGACGTCGATTGATATTGCAAAACATGGTTTTACGACCTGTAAGAGTCGTTTCTCTCAGAGTTACCAAATAGTTGATTAAGGGGTACACCTGTGACCGCTCCATATCGCTGCCTTTTTCCCAATACTCATTCTTACCTCTTACTGTTATAGAATACAAAATCAAAAATAGTCTCTTGCAATGCGTATTCGAACCACTGACCCTCTCATTAACGGTCAGATGCTCATTGGGCAAGCTATCCTTTTAAATTGAAACTATTATAATACAAACGCAAGCCATCCTTTTAAAACGACACTTTTACAATCGTTTCAGCTACGTCCTTAAAGTGCACAAAGCAGCTTTCTCATCTGGCTAATTATCAGACAGACATCGATCTATCCATCCATCAATGCATACATACATACATACATACATACATACATACATACATACATACATACATACATACATACATACATACATACATACATACATACATACATACATACATACCAGACATACTTACAGGGAGCGCAGTGGCTCAGTGGTAGACAGGTCATCTCGAAAATTGACATTTTTCTACACCATCGAATTTCCCCCAGCTCAAGTCAGACCAGACCGTCCCAGGCCCTATGAGCACATTTAGCTAATAACAAGAGTTTAATCTTATTTCTTAATAGACACCATTTTTACAGGAGTCAACCAAGCAACACAATAAGCGCAGTAAGGTTCCAACAAATAACTGCTGTGGTATCGAGTTAAGCAATATTCACCTACATCCATACTTTTTCTATGGAACCTCTACCTACAACACCACAACCACCAACATTAACATTACCAACAATGTCATTACGTCAACAATTCAACCAACAACGCTAAGCACACCTATATGGCTCATATATAAACTACATGGCTACATCCATAATTTTTCTATGTCGACAATGCATTTTCGTGGGCAAGCCTTCCCTTTAAAACCTTAAAATTATTTAAGTATTATACATACTAGACATACATACAGGGAGCGCAGTGGCTCAGTGGTAGAGTGTTTGACTGGAGACCGAGGGGCCTCGGGTTCGAGCCTCACCAGCGTCACTGCGTTGTGTCCTTGAGCAAGACACATTAATCCTAGCTTAGTATTGGTTCAACCCAGGAAGCCCCGTTTAACTGAAAGATCGTTGATGGGACGTAAAGAATCAAATCAAACCAGCAAACAAAAGAAATACAGGAGAAGGGGGTAACACTTATACACGTATCTATGAGGCAGCATTACTATGAGAATGAAAATTGAGATTCTAATTGGTAGAGAGACTTTGCTTGACTCAATAGTCGCCTATCCAGGCCAAACCAGACTGTCCCAGACCCGACTAGATCTGTTAATACATTCCTAACTGCAGAAAAAAAAATAGGCCACCTGATCACGTACTCAGACACCCACTCATTTACCCTGGCACTCACGCACTCACCCCCTCAAATTGTCTTCTGGATAACCATATGAAACATGGATTGTAAACCAAGCCTTTTTGTAAAAGCTCGTTTTCTCTGGACATTTATAGACAACTTATCTGATGCTGGAACTATGACAGGACTGATTATTAATAATGCCATTTTAATTATGGGAATAAAGAGCTATTTACGATACCTTTGATTTTATACGCATCAATATAATTAACTGCTGTTTCTTTGATCGCTTATCGATTTTACAACATGGATCAAAGTGAAGGCATCGGGTCACGGAAAACCTACCTTTTCAATGCTGTTCAATGTACTAAAGAATTAATCACAGTGCCGTATTCCTCAAAGATGAGACTGCCTAGTGGACAGACGTTTTATGTTATGTATTAGAAAAGGCGATGGCGATTTGACCCTTTTTATCTTAAAGGTCTAAGGCATTGAAAATTGATGCGATCGCTTTGTCGTCTGCTGAGTTTGCCTTTGTGAGATGGCAGGGTTAGACGTCTACATTTACCTGAGAACTCATGCACAAAGTACGGAAATAGATGAAGTGACTAGATCCATCCATCCATCCATCCATCCATCCATCCATACACACATACATACATACATACATACATACATACATACATACATACATACATACATACATACATCCATCCATCCATCCATCCATCCATACATACATACTGTTGCCGTGATGTTCCCGATAATGGATATGGCAAACAAAATAATAAGAAACTCCGATGATAAGTTTCACAAATTCTTCATAAGTAAAGTCTCTGCACAGTAAAAACAATAATTCCGTCCGAAAATGACAGAAATATATGGCGACTCTACTTGAAACTCCTTAGTAACTAACGTCAAAAATCTACGTCACGCTAACGTTACGCAATTACGTTAATTGCGTAACGCTAACGTTACGTTAAGCACGTTAATTCATACAAGAGATGAACCTTATATCCAAGTCAGTTCGTACAGGAGAAGAACCTCACATCCATTCTTCCCCTCCCGAAATGTTTTACATTTTGAATAAATTAGTTCCCAAAAACTTAAGTTAACACTCCTCAATCAAAATCACTAGGGAACTTTAAACATGAATCAAGTTTGAAATACGCTGAAGTATGATAAAATGCAATGACATTTAATTAATACATGTAAACTAAGGTTTCTCTCTTGTATGGATTTACGATTAATTTGCTTATCATTTCATTATGAATAAGTTCATATTAAGTTCATTTTTTTTTTCAAGTTCCTTTTTTAGTCTTACATCTCTCCTTCTAAAGGACACAGCTTCGATATTGGTCTTATCAAGGTTCCCTGCCCGACCTGGACTTTGACAACCCGAACTCGACCGTCGTCTCCTGGATAGATCTCTACGACTCTTCCCATAGGCCAGCTTCCCCGTGGTGTGTCTGGTGAAATGAGTAGAACCACCTCGCCCTTCTGAATGTTTCGTCTTTCTCTGTGCCACTTTTTTCGCGCACTTAGTCCTGGCAACCATTCCCGAAGCCATCTATGCCAGAAATGTCTGACCAGTTCTAGAACACGTCTCCATCGTTTCCGCGGACTGAATTGCGTTTCGTCCACGGATGTAGGTGCAAAGATACCCCCAATCTGGCCATGTAAGAAATGATTTGGGGTAAGCGGAACATCATCTTTGTGGTTTGCCGACTGGTATGTTAACGGCCTAGAATTTATCAGTCCTTCAGCTCCAATGATGGCCGTCATTAATTCCTCGTCGTTGATATCCGCCTGTCCGAGTATAGCTTTTATTGCCTTTTTAGCTGATTTCACCATGGATTCGTGAGCTCCTCCAAAATGTGGCGCTAATGGCGGATTAAAATGCCATTTTACTCCCTTGTTTGCGACTGATTCTTGAATCTTGTGATTGTCAACCTGGGACAGTAGTGCTTGCAGTTCTCTGTCAGCGCCTATGAAATTGGTTCCATTGTCTGAATATACCTCATCTGGAAGACCTCTGCGATTTGCCATTCTGTAGAAAGCGTTGAGAAATGAGTCTGTGGTAAGTCCGAAAGCAATTTCCAAATGTACAGCTCTGGTGGCAAGGCACGTAAACAAACATAAATATCGTTTCTCACGACGTTTACCTCTCCCCTGTATGGTAATAAATGGGCCTCCAAAATCTACTGATGTCCTGGTGAAAGCCCTTAGCGATGTTTGGACTCTCGCCAAAGGCAATGGAGCCATAATCTGCTGGCTGGCTTTTGCTTTCCGACGGCGACACTCGGCGCATTCTTGCTCCCACTCTCGTATAGCTTCTCGTGCTGAAATAATCCAATAGCGGGCCGATAATACCGCTAAAGTTTGGTTGGTCCCAAATGCGTGATTTCCTTTCTCATGTGCATCTTTTATAATCAATTTTGTGACCCAACTTTTACGTGGTAAGATCACTGGATGTCGAACATCATAGGAAATAAATTTTACGTTTGTAAGGCGTCCATCTGACCGAATAAGCCCATCATCATCGAGTTGTGGCTTCAGAGCAAGTAGTTTGCTGTTCGATGACAACGATCGTCCATTAACCAAAGCTTTCCATTCATCTTGGAATTCAGACTGCTGTGCCTGTCTAACCAGCTGTAGTTCGGATCTCTTTAGTTCATCAGCAATCAACTCCCCAGTCATTCTAACAGCCACTTCCCTCTTGCAGTTTTCAATGAACCGATTAACCCAGGCTACTATGCGTCGTAATTTCAACCAACTGGAATAGTTAATAGGATCAATTATATAATTTTCTGCGGCTGCCAATGCAACAAAAGTACAGGGTATATTGCGATCAACCTCAGGTTCTTGATGAATCGATTTCATTCTTCTCGGTGCAGAATGTTTGATTTCAACATCCCCAGTGGGAACTTCAAAGACTTTGTTTTTAGGCCATACATCTTCTGACTCTCGCAGGAATACAGGTCCCCTCCACCACGAATCGCATTCTGCAAGTTCGCCCGCATGCATCCCTCTACTTAGTATGTCCGCCGGATTTACCTTTGTAGGGACATACCGCCATTGCGTTGGCTGTGTAAATGTTTGTATTTCTCCAACTCTGTTGGCAACGAAAGGCTTGAAATTACGGCTTCGTCCTCTAACCCACCAAAGAACGTTGACGCTGTCACACCAGAAAGTAACTTTTTCCATTTTTACACCAAGTACGTTCGAAATTCTTGTGGTAAGTCGCACGCCTACTATCGCGCCCATCAGTTCAAGTCTGGGAATACTGGTTGCAATGTTCGGTGAAACTCGTGTCTTTGATGCAACAATGTTTGTAGAAATAGTACCATCTCCATTTTGGCATCTTGCGTAGACAACAGCCCCGTATGCGTTCTCAGATGCATCTACAAAAGTATGCAACGACATCGTATCCGCAATAGTTCCTTCATTCCATAGACATCTTGGCACCTGGATCTGTTGCAATTGGTATAGTTCAGCGAACCACGCACGTGCAGAAATGGATAGCGGTTCGGTAAGCTCGTCATCCCAATCTATGCCTGCGGTCCACATATCTTGGAGCAGCATTTTTGCACGAATTGTGTAAGGAGCCAAAAAACCTATTGGGTCGAAGAGGGTCGCAATTTTCTTCAAAAATATCCTTTTTGTGTACGTTGTGTCCTCTTCTGGAACGTTCTCTTTGAACGTGAATACGTCTGTATCTGCACGCCACCACACACCTAGAGTCTTTGCACACGGTAGCTGACTGCGGTCTAAATCAACTTCGGCCTTCCTATCCTCAAGTGGTATTTCTACCAGTACTTTAGATGAGTTTGAAAGCCATTTCCTGGCATGCATCCCGGCCTTCGACAACAAAGCAGACAGTTGGTGATAAAGCTGTGTCCCCTGTGTTTCAGACTGCACAGAGTCCATGGAATCGTCCATATAGGTTGATTTGTCAATTGTTTCTGCAGCCAATGGGAAGTCAGGTTTGTATTTCTTGGCGTGGTGTTGTAAAACGAATTGAGCTAGAAATGGTGATGAATTCATTCCGAAAACAACTCTGTCAAACTCGTAAACATCTGGCCTACGATCCTGGTCTATTCCCCTCCATAGGAACCTGTGATATGGCTGGTCTTTAGGTGAAATACCGATTCTAAGGTACATCTCCGCTATGTCGCACACTATAGCCACTGGAAACCGTCTGAATCTTAACAGTACGTCGAACAGGTCTCGCTGCAGTTTTGGCCCCTGGTTTATTGCATCATTGAGTGATGTCCCTTGGCACTTTGCTGAGGCATCAAACACAATCCTGATCTTCGTTGTGTCTTTGTCGGGCCTTATAACTGGGAAATGCGGCAAGTACCATTTCGAACTGTAACTTTCGTTTTCTGGCACTTTTCTCACGTAACCTTTAGCGACGTATTGCTTTATTATGTCACTGTATGCATGTCCAATATTTGGTGACTTTTGCAGTCTCTTTTCTGTATTCTGGAGCCGTTTTAAGGCCATACTATAGTTATCCGGTAACATAGGTTTATCCTCTTTCCATGGAATACTAACTCGATACATGTTCTGATCATAATTGAGTGAGCCATCGACCTTTCTCATAGCTAGCTGATCCTGAATCTGCACTATAGGAGTAGGCTTGCCAAGCGATGTTTCTTCAACTTCCCAGAATCGTTTCAAATTCGAATTAATCTCTTCCATTTCGAACTGATCTCTGATAAAATACGTACGAGCAAAATGTGTAACTAGTTTTGTTGTCTTGACTGAGTAGGGGTTGCCGATGCACGTCCAGCCCAGTGGTGTCAATCTTGCTACTGGCTCTCCAGGTTGACCTCTGACCTCTTCTATGGCGCAATGCAAATCAAGACAGTCCAAACCTATCAGAACATCGACTATTGGCCTCTTTGCGTTTAGTGGAAATTTAATGCTTCGCAGATGTGGCCACTTCATGCGGTATTCATTCCAGTCAATAACATTCATGTCCCCTGTTACTCTGCTTGCCGTATATGCATTTACTTTAAAGCTCACTTTTCCATCTACGCTCTGCAGTTCGAAACTAACAGGTTTTGTCTCAAACGTTTCAATTTGACCATTTAATACATTAACAGTTACCTTTTCTGTCTTCCCTTTTAGCCCTAGTTCTGCAGCGACATCTGAATTGACGTAGCTCTTAGTGCTGGCCTCGTCTAGTAATGCATTTACTCGTAGCGATCTGTCACCGTTTTTCAAAATAATTGGCACAGTGCGCAGTGCAATGTAATCCACTTTGGAGTAGTTCTGCGTAATCAAGGTGGTCTGCTGTGGGTGCTCCTGTCTCTTCCCCTCCGTGACAGAAGTAGCTAACTCTGCCGATGGAGACACGATCTCTTGTGTTGTATGATCTGTCAATTCAATACGCTTCAGTTCGGTTTGCTCAAGTCCACTTGACGTCGATGTCATAGCATTTTGGTGTAGCAGCCTATGATGAAGTTCTTTACATCCATTGGATCCGCATGGCCGACTCTGTGGACATTTATTTCCGTAATGTCCGATAGAAAGACATCGATAACACAGCTGTGCACGCTTTACTATTCTCCATCGCTCAGTTGGACTCTTCTTTGTGAAGGTACGACATTTCAAGATTGCATGTCGTCCTTTACACGCATGGCATGGCGTTTTCTCTACAGTGCGATCTTTCCGTGATTCTCCAAAGAATGTTCTTTGAGTTTTATGTCTAGGCAGCGATTGTTCTCGATTCTGATTGTTAGCTGATTTTCCTGTCAGGCCATGCATAGTTTCAGCTGCAATGGTTTGGAATTCTGCTTCTTGTATAACCCATTTCCTCAATGTGTCTACGCCCTCAGTTATACTGTTTTCAAACACCCATCGGTGATAGCGCGCCAACATTGATTCTGACAATTTTCGCTGCAACTTATTATAAAGGGAACCGTCCCCAAGTTCGTGAAAATGCCCTGCTTCTTTCAAGTTAATGATGGCAATATCTAGTAAGTCCGCTAATTTTTCAAGATCTCTAGCATTTCCCGTTCTCACTTGCTTAAAATTATCCAGATCTTCCAGATAAACTGCTATCTGTCGCCGTCTGCCGCCATACTTGCGCTCTAACCGTTCTTTTGCTGCCTCGTATGCCGTTGCAGAATGACCTAAACTTTCTATCGTTTGCAGCGCTTCACCGGATACGTACTGCCGCAACTGGAGCAACTTGTATTCAGGTGTAGCTGGGGCGTTATCAATGCAGGCGAGGAATGCAGCCTTCCAGCTTTGATACGTTCTTTTATCACCATGAAACACGGGAATCTCCACGCGTTTGAGCTGTCGCCACATGTCCTGTCCTAGAGATGGAGCTTCTCGGTTGTGCATATTAGTTGTTTCAAACGGCGTTGCATTCGCATCAAGTACTGATAAATTATCCTGCTTTGAATAATTATCCCTGATCTGCTGCTCGTGGCGAGAGCGTATGTCCTCGAATTTTGCAACATTCTTAATCTCATTTTCATTTTGCCTAGAGCATGTTTGAATATGGTCGCGAACTTGCAGCATTGCAGGATTGTTCTTATTTGCGTATACAGCGCTTACCTCCTGTTCTGTTTGTGGTAAAACTTGCTGCCTTTCTACCTCCTTCTTGTTGGTTTCCGAAATGTTCATATGCTCAAGCATATCGATCGTAAGGATGTCCGATGTAACACTTGATCTTTCATCTTTGCGAGATTCAAGATAGTCTGTTGCAGCCTCACGAGCTGAACTATATTCGTCGAGTATCTTTTCTAGCTCGTTCGACACTCGCATGCTTTTTTGCACTTCATCTATACTTATATAAAATTCAGCGAACGACGTTAAAACGTCCGTAGCAAGCTCCGACAGTGAGTCCATTTTTCCACAGGCATCAAGTACCGCCCTGCGACTTGGGGGCTCTTGTTCCTCGAGTAGCGATACCAACTTATTTTTGCACCGACTAAAATTTGCTTTTGCTCGAGCTTTGTCTTTCTTGTATTCCGCTTCTAGCCGTTCAGTGCTGACTGTTGAACGATAGTCCCTATTCTCGGATGACGCCATAATCGATCTTGATAGTTCTGTTTTACACTGGTTTCGATAATGAACCTCGCTCTGCTACCAATTTGTTGCCGTGATGTTCCCGATAATGGATATGGCAAACAAAATAATAAGAAACTCCGATGATAAGTTTCACAAATTCTTCATAAGTAAAGTCTCTGCACAGTAAAAACAATAATTCCGTCCGAAAATGACAGAAATATATGGCGACTCTACTTGAAACTCCTTAGTAACTAACGTCAAAAATCTACGTCACGCTAACGTTACGCAATTACGTTAATTGCGTAACGCTAACGTTACGTTAAGCACGTTAATTCATACAAGAGATGAACCTTATATCCAAGTCAGTTCGTACAGGAGAAGAACCTCACATCCACATACATCCATCAATCCATCCATCCATCCATCCATCCATCCATCCATCCATACATACATACATACATACATACATACATACATACATACATACATACATACATACATACATACATACATACATACAGGGAGCACACATACATACAGGGAGCACACATACTAGGCACTGATATTTTATATTTTACGCCCAGATCTGAGCGTTTTTTATGGGTTTTCACTTTTTTTATTGATGAGGCGTTTTTTTTTTTTAATTTTAAATATATTTATGAATTTATGTGTTATGTACACGCAAATGCCGAAACGACAGTGATATGATGCCGTTCAATACAGAAAACAACTTTGATCTTATTTGTGGGGCGTTTAGCAAAACCAAGGTGCCCCACACTAAATTGAAAGTGTTTTATATGTACATATTTACCGTCCTTTTCCCTATAAGAAAAATCAGGTAAGTCAAGTGCCATATTAATACACTTTTTCATGACATTCTCACAATGAAATTTTGAGAGGGTGTCACCCCTCCCAAATAAATGCCTCTCTCTAATGCGGTTTACATACGTGACATTCATATTTTGTTTCTAAGCACGAAGGATTCTCTTTTTATACTGACTTATCATACTGAAATTTTGGAAATCAGGCGTCCCCAATTAATCTCTCTAATGAAGCGATAAGACCAAAGACATTGATAATTAATATTAATGGTACATATCTGGAACCTAATTATTAATATAAATATCTAGAACCTATGCAATTTAACTCATTTCCGATTTTGGAAGTGAATTACAACAATGGTTTTTGAATCTTTCTTTAGATTGGCAAATTCAACATGTTTCAGCATTTTAATTCGCATGAGCGAAATATTGTTTATACTCATACATTCGGGACAAGACGTGTTCTGTTTTCAGGAAATTGACTTAAATATTAAATATGGAAATAATGTCTTGAAAAAATATCAACCAGAATCTTTTCAATCATTGAATATGGAGCAGTTTAATGAGATTGTTTTCTCAAAACGCAAAAAGTCCTCATTTACACGAGCGAGAAGAAATGCATTAAATATGGAGCTGGCAGCAATTTTAATTCAAGAAATTGTTACTCAACTCACAAATTATATAGGAAAGAGAATGACGTCCTTTAAAAAATACATATACTTTTACATGATGAATGGAACGCCGAGTGTTTCGGTAGGACACGTTTTGTCGAAGGGGTACCAGTGCGTATAGATTTGTACATTCGAAACCATTCATCTATTGACCAGTTGGCTTCTACGTTTTTGCACGAATTGGCCCATACTTTAACCCATCTCAACGTGCGACATGGGCACCAGTGGGTGGAGACGACAGCACTGTTATTTGCATTGGTAGAGAAGATATTGGACAGACCATCTGGTAGTAATGTGTGCTGGGTTCCTTATCAATTTTGGACTGAATTGCGTTCGTTTGCCTAACGATTGTGATATTTTCGTATTTTAACATTGTTGTATCAATTTTATTAACAATAAATGTTTATGTGTTATTTATATATAGTTTTAGATTAATGTACAAACCCTTAATATTAATTAATCAGCTGGTTTCCGGAAGCCAGCTGATCTGGATCTAAGCGATAGACATTTAACAGTTAAAAAAAATATAAATATCCCCATCTTACCAACTTTAGCACGAAATATCTCATGATGTAGGTGGTATAAAATAGTTATACCACCCAGAAGCCAGCTGATCTGGATCTAAGCGATAGACATTTAACAGTTTAATATTTATAAATATCCCCATCTTACCAACTTTAGCACGAAATATGTCATGATGTAGGTGGTATAAAATAGTTATACCATGTTTTGTCCTCCTGTACGTAAGATACTTGTTTAACATTTATGCGCATGATAAATACAACATCTGAAAGCAAAAGTATGTATTTTTCAGTATTTTAGTTGAAATTTCATGCTGAACGTCTTTTTGATAAGCCTTGCAGCTGGGCAGTGTTCCGCTAATTAGCACTGATTATGAAACGGGCAATATAATTGATATTAATGGATTTTTCTCTGGGATAATCATTTAGATAGCTGGGGGGTCCCTCTGGGGTCAAATATATTGAGTCTTCGCTGATAGAACGTTAGATCAAAGACAATGGCACAAAGTACAGACCGTATAATTAACCGTTAATTTGGTAATCTTAATTAGTAAAGCTTAAAGGATTCTTAATCGCTGTAGGCTTCTATTTTTAAAAGTCTTCATGCTCTAAGCAAAGGGTCTATGTATCACAAAGTTTATTTCTACCGAAAACGCATGTGTCCTTCTCTTCTGGTTTTGATCAGTATGGAAGCACGTGCACGGTATTGACTCAGTGACAACAGGGGTCATTGGATCCTCGCAGGCTGATCAGCGCCTTTGCTCTCTGCTTTTTGCAAAGCAAACATCTAATCTTGCTTCATGCAAATTTTCATTTTAGCTAGTCTCTGAAGCTGAACAGACTAGTTTGAGTCACCCAAACTCACAGGACAAATTTTCTCGTGGCATCCATAATTTGTGTTTGCGAGCAGCGATGATTCTCGCTATAAAATTAATACACTTTAAATGCATGCGTCAAATATATGTTTGTATATTATGTATTGTTGTGAAATAAAAGTTCTGTTCTGTATGATAATGTATCTAGCGAGTGCAAACAGCAAAAGCTCAGACCAGCCTGCGCAGTCTGATCAGAGCCTTGCTAGTCGCTTACGTATTCTATTGACTGAACAGCATTTGGAGCGTCTAAGCTGGAAAGGAGGCTGGGCTTGTCGGAGTCTACACTTGTCAAAACACCACCTGTCACGGCTCACAGCATTTTTGTGCTCTAGCAGCTAAGGGGAAAGTACTCCTATTTCAATACGAAAAGAAGCGATAGTGAATTAAGACGCCTGATCGTTTAAACCTTTTAATAGCTAAGGGGAAAGTACTCCTATTTCAATACGAAAAGTAGCGATAGTGAATTAAGACCCTTGATTTGATCACTGCGGACCAATCAAAATCGGGTATCCGTTTCTAATAGAGTAGGAACTATATTTTCTTATTAAAAACGGTCGAATCGTCTCACTTTACTTAGAGACATTGTTGCGTTAAAAGCCCCAGCTACACCATGCTAATTATTTCAAATCATATAAATAAACATTTAGATATAAATAACCGAGACGCTTCAATCATTGTCAGTAAAGAGATTATGTATCAGTGCGTGGAAGAATGTCTCAAAGAACCCGATACCCTGACGAAATGTGGACAGCGATATAAAGTGACGAAGTCATTCAACATGCCCATAGGACTTCCTAACAAACACGAGATTAAGGTCGTGTTTAACATATGAAACACGTCACTTTTGTGATAACGGCCTACCCCATCTAAAAGACTGTTTATTGGTGGAATTGAATCGATGATGGAATAATTACAAATTGAACGTTCATCTAACTACCTCACATGTGAGTGTAGTAGTATGTAGGATGCCTTGGATTCAATGATGACCCCAAAAGTTCGAAAAAGAGCTTATGTATTTCGAAACCAGAGACAACACAAGTACTCATAATAGGTCTTTATAACGATGTTACTAAAAATAGTACCATTATTAAACGGACCAATCAAAAGAGGGTACTGTTACTAAATGGACCAATCAAAAGACAGCACTGTTACTAAAAATAGAATACGGTACTGTTATTAAATGGACCAATCAAAAGACAGCACTGTTACTAAAAAAAGAAAATGACACTGTTACTAAAAATAACGGACCAATCAGAAGAGACCTTGAAGAGAGCCAAGTATATAAGAAGGAGTGAGAAGAGATTTTCTCATTCTTAACATAGAATTTCAACAATCGACATCATGAACTCTGAGAATCTGTCAGAAGAAATCCAAGAAAGCGGTCGTCTACTGTTGTTGGCCCCTGGGATCCTTTAGGGGACGAACCTAGACCCCTGGAATATACCATGAGAAAGAAAGGAGAGAGAACCTATGCAAAAAATGTGGCCGTAGACACCACCTTTCAAGTCAAAGTTAATGATAGATACCGTGGCGAACGTCTCAGAGACATACGACGAGGTCTTCACGGTATGTTCGAAGACATCCTCTAAGAGGCGCGCGGCAATCTGGTGGGCAACGATTTCGGACGTGTGGTGATTCATCACGACGGGTTACACGACCCCATCGTGGTTCCCTTAAGACCTTGGGACCGTTTAAACGTCGACGTTGTGATGGAACATATAGAAAAGGTGCTGAACAGTCATCAAGAATTGTCCGTGAATGACAGTTTCGACATCACGATAGGGGCAATAGACTTACCCAAAGGGAACGGGAGAAGACCCATTACCAGCCTCCAGGGAGACAAGAATTCGATACAAATCAAGAAATCTCTCGTCACTATAGACAATAACGACCAAATGTGTATGGCGAGAGCCATCAGAGTGGGATGGGCCAAACTCAACTTATGTACCCAAGAAGAATGGAACGATTTGACCCGATACCAGAAGTCCAAGAGTAACTCGGAATTAACGTTAGAGCACCGAAAAGTACCTGAAAGTCACTTTATGAATCTGAGAAAGAAAAAGAGGAACGAACAAAAAGACCTGGCCGTGGCTATCAGCTGATTGGCCAGGGTACCCTTAGACGACCCGCGAGTTTGAACGATATAGAGGCGTTTGAAGAAGTTCTGAACACCCCAGTGATGGTGGTGAGCGCTAGACTGGGCAACAAATTTATCACTAGTCCGAGCACCGACGAGTGACCCTGTATCTACATTTACTTGGTCGACGATTGTCATTTTCATACCATCTCCAACATAACCGGCTTCTTTTCGTCGAAATTCTTTTGTTCAACATGCCTGAAACACTATGACCACAAAGAGAGACACGAGTGCGATGTGACCTGTATCATGTGCAAAACCACAAACTGTCCCAAAACCGAGTCATTGGTCACGTGCGCCCAGTGTCACATGATGTGCAGGTCGACGAAGTGTTACCAAGAACACAAGAAAGCACCCCTACACGAGAAGGGGGCAAAAAAGGGACAAGTTAGGGGACCTTCTGAATGCGATAAATGGTGGAAATGTCCGACCTGTTACAAAGTCATCAACACGACCAAAAGAGAGAAAAAAGACCATCGATGCGGAGAATACCTTTGTACGTCATGCGATAAATATGTACTCAGAGATCATCTTTGCTACCTGAGATCCATACCGGCCAAACAGGAGTTTATTCCCAAGTTCATCTTCGCCGATTTGGAATGTAGCCAAGATGAGAGATCTGAGTGTACGGAGGGGTACGCGCCACTGATGAATCCCGATTGTACGGAATGTCAACCAAGTAGGATGTGTACTCCCTGTTCGAAATGCCAACGATGTAAGACGTCCTGGTGCGGAAAAGCCACCCACAAGCCCAATTTCGTGGTGGCCCATACGGTTGGGGATATTTATAAATATTTAACTGTTAAATGTCTATCGCTTAGATCCAGATCAGCTGGCTTCTGGGTGGTATAACTATTTTATACCACCTACATCATGAGATATTTTGTGCTGAAGTTGGTAAGATGGGGATATTTATAATTTTTTAACTGTTAAATGTCTATCGCTTAGATCCAGATCAGCTGGCTTCCAGAAACCAGCTGATTAATTAATATTAAGGATTTGTACATTAATCTAAAACTATATATAAATAACACATAAACATTTATTGTTAATAAAATTGATACAACAATGTTAAAATACGAAAATATCACAATCGTTAGGCAAACGAACGCAATTCAGTCCAAATTGATAAGGAACCCAGCACACATTACTACCAGATGGTCTGTCCAATATCTTCTCTACCAACGCAAATAACAGTGCTGTCGTCTCCACCCACTGGTGCCCATGTCGCACGTTGAGATGGGTTAAAGTATGGGCCAATTCGTGCAAAAACGTAGAAGCCAACTGGTCAATAGATGAATGGTTTCGAATGTACAAATCTATACGCACTGGTACCCCTTCGACAAAACGTGTCCTACCGAAACACTCGGTGTTCCATTCATCATGTAAAAGTATATGTATTTTTTAAAGGACGTCATTCTCTTTCCTATATATTTTGTGAGTTGAGTAACAATTTCTTGAATTAAAATTGCTGCCAGCTCCATATTTAATGCATTTCTTCTCGCTCGTGTAAATGAGGACTTTTTGCGTTTTGAGAAAACAATCTCATTAAACTGCTCCATATTCAATGATTGAAAAGATTCTGGTTGATATTTTTTCAAGACATTATTTCCATATTTAATAGTAAAGTCAATTTCCTGAAAATAGAACACGTCTTGTCCCGAATGTATGAGAATAAACAATATTTCGCTCATGCGAATTAAAATGCTGAAACATGTTGAATTTGCCAGGCTAAAGAAAGATTCAAAAACCATTGTTGTAATTGGCTTCCAAAATCGGAAATGAGTTAAATTGCATAGGTTCTAGATATTTATATTAATAATTAGGTTCCAGATATGTACCATTAATATCAATTATCAATGTCTTTGGTCTTATCGCTTCATTAGAGAGATTAATTGGGGACGCCTGATTTCCAAAATTTCAGTATGATAAGTCAGTATAAAAAGAGAATCCTTCGTGCTTAGAAACAAAATATGGGTGTCATGTATTTAAACCGCATTAGAGAGAGGCATTTATTTGGGAGGGTTGACACCCTCTCAAAATTTCATTGTGAGAATGTCATGAAAAAGTGTATTAATATGGCACTTAACTTACCTGATTTTTCTTATAGGGAAAAAGACGGTAAATATGTACATATCAAACACTTTCAATTTAAGTGGGGCACCTTTGTTTTGCTAAACACCCCACAAATAAGATCAAAGTTGTTTTCTGTATTGAGCGGCATCATATCACTGTCGTTTCGGCTTTCTGTGTTCAAAACACGTAAATTTATAAATATATTTGAAATTAAAAAAAAAACGCCTCATCAATAATAAAAAAGTGAAAACCCATAAAAAAGGCTCAGATCTGGGCGTAAAATATAAAATATCAGTGTATAATATGTGTGTTCCCTGTATGTATGTATGTATGTATGTATGTATGTATGTATGTATGTATGTATGTATGTATGTATGTATGTATGTATGTATGTATGTATGTATGTATGTATGTATGTATGTATGTATGTATGTATGTATGTATGTATGTATGGATGGATGGATGGATGGATGGATGGATGGATCTAGTCACTTCATCTATTTCCATACTTTGTGCATGAGTTCTCAGGTAAATGTAGACGTCTAACCTTGCCATCTCACAAAGGCGAACTCAGCAGATGACAAAGCGATCGCATCAATTTTCAATGCCTTAGACCTTTAAGATGAAAAGGGTCAAATCGCCATCGCCTTTTCTAGTACATAACATAAAACGTCTGTCCGCTAGGCAGTCTTGTCTTTGAGGAATACCGCACTCTGATCATTTCTTTAGTACATTAAACAGCATTGAAAAGGTAGGTTTTCCGTGACCCGATGCCTTCACTTTGATCCATGTTGTAAAATCGATAAGCGATCAAAGAAACAGCAGTTAATTATATTGATGTGTATAAAATCAAAGGTATCGTAAATAGCTCTTTATTCCCATAATTAAAATGGCATTATTAATAATCAGTCCTGTCATAGTTCCAGCATCAGATAAGTTGTCTATAAATGTCCAGAGAAAACGAGCTTTTACAAAAAGGCTTGGTTTACAATCCATGTTTCATATGGCTATCCAGAAGACAATTTGAGGGGGTGAGTGCGCGAGTGCCAGGGTAAATGAGTGGGTGTCTGAGTACGTGATCAGGTGGCCTATTTGTTTTTCTGCAGTTTGGAATGTATTAACGGATCTAGTCGGGTCTGGGACAGTCTGGTTTGGCCTGGATAGGCGACTATTGAGTCAAGCGAAGTCTCTCTACCAATTAGAATCTCAATTTTCATTCTCATAGTAATGCTGCCTCATAGATACGTGTATAAGTGTTACCCCCTTCTCCTGTATGTCTTTTGTTTGCTGGTTTGATTTGATTCTTTACGTCCCATCAACGATCTTTCAGTTAAACGGGGCTTCCTGGGTTGAACCAGTACTAAGCTAGGATTAATGTGTCTTGCTCAAGGACACAACGCAGTGACGCCGGTGAGGCTCGAACCCGAGGCCCCTCGGTTTCAAGTCAAACACTCTACCACTGAGCCACTGCGCTCCCTGTATGTATGTCTAGTATGTATAATACTTAAATAATTTTAAGGTTTTAAAGGGTAGGCTTGCCCACGAAAATGCATGGTCGACATAGAAAAATTATGGATGTAGCCATGTAGTTTATATATGAGCCATATAGGTGTGCTTAGCGTTGTTGGTTGAATTGTTGACGTAATGACATTGTTGGTAATGTTAATGTTGGCAGTTATGGTGTTGTAGGTAGAGGTTCCATAGAAAAAGTATGGATGTAGGTGAATATTGCTTAACTCGATACTGCAGCAGTAATTTGTTGGAACCTTACCGCGCTTATTGTGTTGCTTGGTTGACTCCTGAAAAAATGGTGTCTATTAAGAAATAAGATTAAACTCTTGTTATTAGCTAAATGTGCTCATAGGGCCTGGGACGGTCTGGTCTGACTTGAGCTGGGGGAAATTCGATGGTGTAGAAAAATGTCAATTTTCGAGATGACCTGTCTACCACTGAGCCACTGCGCTCCCTGTAAGTATGTATGTATGTATGTATGTATGTATGTATGTATGTATGTATGTATGTATGTATGTATGTATGTATGTATGTATGTATGTATGTATGTATGTATGTATGTATGTATGTATGCATGGATGGATGGATAGATCGATGTCTGTCTGATAATTAGCCTGATGAGAAAGCTGCTTTGTGCACTTTAAGGACGTAGCTGAAACGATTGTAAAAGTGTCGTTTTAAAAGGATGGCTTACGTTTGTATTATAATAGTTTCAATTTAAAAGGATGGCTTGCCCAATGAGCATCTGACCGTTAATGAGAGGGTCAGTGGTTCGAATACGCATTGCGAGAGACTATTTTTGATTTTGTATTCTATAACAGTAAGAGGTAAGAATGAGTATTGGGAAAAAGGCAGCGATATGGAGCGGTCACAGATGTACCCCTTAATCAACTATTTGGTAACTCTGAGAGAAACGACTCTTACAGGTCGTAAAACCATGTTATGCAATATCAATCGACGTCAACTAAGAGCGATTTCCGTTGTTGCAACAAGTCTATTGAGTGGACGCATTAATCCTTTAAGAAGAGACTCAACTTTCTTGAAAAGGTCAAAGGGCATACTAGAGACCTTGTCATCCCGACGAATAAGTTTTGAACAGAAGAAACGTCTTCTAAATCGTCATCATTGACAATGACTTTTATCTGTACCTGAATAGCAGAGATTCTTCCACGCATACGCAAGAAGAACTCTCCGTCTGAGTTTTGGATTCAATTTCCTAAACGCTACATACTGGAAGGAAAGTGGATGTGCGGATTAATCGACATAACTCTTGACTGCGATTTTAAACCGAGAAGTTCCCGATTATATCTGTGTTCTGACATAGTGGAAGAGTCCTACGTACAAGGTTCACTGATCGAGTTACTTAGAAATATAGAGATCGGACCCAGATACAAAAAAACAAAGTCGGAGTCCTACGTGAGACCCATTTACGTGTCAGTAAAAGTGTCAACTCTAGATAGTATAAGAATCGAATTAAAAGACGAAAATCTGAACAAGGTGGACTTTAACTCGAACGATCTGCATTGCGTCTTACATTTCAAAAAAGATGGGTACTAGACTCGTTTACGATTACCAGCAGCAGAAGTGGATTCCGTAAGTCTCGGATCCGGACAAATGGTATCAGCACTTGCTGGATGTTAGAGATGGCTACGCAGAACGTGACAGTCAGGGTCATTATATTGTGGGTAGTGGACGGAAATACAGAGAGTTGAAAGAAATGAAATCTTTAGAAAGCAAAATGGAAACGCAAAGGCCGGTTTTCAATTTGGTGTCACCGGTAGCACAGGCCACCTATGATGGCTAAGTCGGAAATAAAAAGAGATCTTAAGAAGGACGGAAAGCGTAAGAAGGAGGCCATACCCCCTCCATCACTTAAAAGGAAATATAGACAAAGACCGGAAGACCAAACTCTAAGATGAGCGACTGGTATAGAGAACAGTTAGCTATATTTGTAGAAGCACCCAAAGACTCCTCCCTAAAATGGAAAGAATGGATCGAATAGAAACCGACCAATCAAATCAATGACACGTCCTCCATCAACTTTACCATTACGGCGCAGTCGTCGGCCTACGTCGATCTCAAGAATAGCGTTTTAAACGTTAAGCTTCGACTGAAGGATGGTGATGGAACCCCCTTGAACAAGGATGCGGTCGTAGGATTGGTGAATGCGCCCTTACACAGCATATTCCGTCAAGTGGACGTGACCTTTCAGCAGACTCCCCTGTCTCACTCGGGTAACAATTACCCTTACAAAGCTTATATCGATACCATCCTTAAAACCAATGAGATTGATCAAACGGGGATACTCACCAGTCAACTATTTTACAAAGATAACGGCCAAGACACTAGTGACGCGAAAACTGGATCAAACAGTGGCCTGTTTGCGAGATGTACGGCTACATTAGGTGGAAAAATCGTAGACTTAGAAGGGCCTTTGCTCATCGACGTATTTCAACAACTTAGGTTGCTATTAAATGGCGTTGGCATCGGTATCAAGCTGTGGCCTAGTCTTGACGCGTTTAGACTCATGTCAGACAGTTTGTCACCTGCCGAAAAGGTCCAAATTGTAGACGCTTCTTTCAAACTGTGTGTACAACGATTAGACAAAGGACTTATAGTGTCGAACGAAAAAATATTAAAAATACAGCCAGCCATCTATCCATATTTACGTTCGGAAATCAAGACAACGTCAGTTCCATCTGGACAATACAGTTTCAGCGCCGATGATATCTTTCAAGGTTTGGTTCCCTGTCAACTGATCGTAGGACTAGTGGCTAGTGCCTCCTACATGGGAGACTACAAGAAAAGTCCTTACTTCTTTCGAGATTATGATTGTAGTTCGGTGGGATTCTATGTTGATGGACAATCATATCCCTCTCAGCCTTTACGACCCAATTACAAAGCCGATCAGTATGTGGACTGTTACAGAACGCTGGCGTGCTTTCGCAAAGATATAAACGTTAAACTAAATGACTATGTTAAAGGCTATTGCTTATAAGCGTTGGAGATCGATTCTTACTACTCATTCAATGTCAAGAGACAAGGGCACTGCCAACTAGAAATGAAGTTTGCCAAGCCCTTACCGGAAAGCGCCACCTTGATCCTATACGCTACCTTCCCGGAAATCCTCAATATAGACTCTTCCAGATCCGTGTTCGTTCGATAAATGAGAGGCCCCTAACCCGAAAAAGAACTCCTGAGACGCTCCAGACGCCAACTGTACATCTTGGGTGATAGGACGCTGGGTTACCAAAGAAGTTGGAGGCCCTTGGCGGTAAACAAAAGTTTATTCGTATGCTTCTAAAGATAACGTTGGCCCATTTGAAATCGGAGCTAGAATAATGGAAAAGCTCGTCCTAGTCCCTTACGAGAAGTACCAGAGGCTATTGGAAGGCAAAACAATGGAGAAGAAAACGCCGAACTGAAAGAAAGGGTCCACCCGGGGAACAGGATATACCGAGTGCTGCAACGCGCTACACCATTAAAGACTGGATCTCGTTCTGAACTTCGTAAAATAACCACCCGGAAATAAATGAGAGGCCCCTCACCCCCTTGTATATAGAGAAGAAGAACGACATCGCGCTCTAGGACGTGACGCTACCTTCTCGTGGTCTAGGGCGTTGACTCACCCTCCGAGGTGTAACCGAACGCGTCACAGGGGACCGCCATCTTGTATCTGACTTCGTGGGGCCGCCATCTTGGATCTCACGCTGTGGGGGCCGCCATCTTTGATCGGAAGTCGTGGGGGCCGCCATCTTGGATCTGACGTCGTGACGTCATTGACCCTATAGTGGGGCCTATACTACTAACCGATGTGGCAGAGGCAGGAGGAGAGTTGTCTGGTATGGGTCCATATACGTTTAAGACCGATTAGCTAGGAAAGCAGTCTGATCTGAGTCCACACTGTTCACTACAGGGACGTTTAAAGCCAATTTTGGTTACAAGACTCGACCATGTAAATGCTGACGCGAATGACTTAATTAGGCATACGGACACACAGTGTGGCCCCATATCAGACTGCTCCTACGAGAGAAGTCTAATCGGGATCCACACGACGTTTCAAACCCATAGCAGAGAAGTTTTTAATCTACTATTAAAAGAGACGGTATCTACGGAAAAGGGCATCTAAAAATCCTGTCTGTTGAAGTTGTCTGCTGCATGTAAATGCTAAGGTCATTGTCTGATTTCGGCATACAGAAAACAGTGTGGACCCAGATCAGACTGCTCAAATGAGGATAGTCTGGTCTTGGTCCATACAGTTTGCTACATAGACGTTTTAAATTGATCAATATTGGTAGCAAGGCTCGATCTGGGCTGCTCAGTTTTTTCACATTTATTGCGCTATATTCGGGGGAAATACGTAATTAAGATTACAGTCGCGAGCGAATGGGTTTGAAGACCTTTTGAAACTGAATAAAATCCAGTATATAAGTATGGAACGCCATAGCAATCTTCTGTTATTCATTTTCTTCTTGTCTTGTCGACTGGTCTTCTTGATTATGTCAAAATGACGTACTATTATGTCTGTGTGTTGTGTTAACTAACGTGTTGAACGCGTATGATGTCCGTTAATATGTAATAAAGATTTTATGTCCTGTCTGCCAGAAGTGTTAATTTCTTACAAAGACATTATATCTCGTCAAATTTCATAGTCATTATGTTTAAAAGCTTACTTCTTTTGTCTGTACGCAGTGGTATTCTATGGTATCCTGTATATTTGCGAATGATATCATGTCAAAACACCAGGCTATCCTGTCTATTTGCTAATTGTTATTGTGTCAAAACACTTTGATATCATGTCTATTTGCCATGTTATTGTGTTGAAAGACTATGCTATCCTGTCTATTTGCAGTGTTACTGTGTCGAAAAACTATGCTATCCTGTCTTTTTGCCGTGTTATTGTGTCAAAACACTATGTTATCCTGTCTTTTTGCCAGGTTATCATGTCGAATCACTATGCTATCCTGTCTATTTGCCATGTTATTGTGTTGTTATTGTGTTGAAACACTATGCTATCTTGTCTGTTTGTCATGTTATAGTTTCGAAACACCATGCTATTGTGTCAGTTTACCATGTTGTTGTGTCGAAATACTATGCTATAATATCTGCCGTGTTATTGTCTGTTTGTCATGTTATAGTTTCGAAACACCATGCTATTGTGTCAGTTTACCATGTTGTTGTGTCGAAATACTATGCTATAATATCTGCTATTGCGACGATGATGTGTTGAAACACTTTGCTATCTTGCCTTTGAGCAGTCTTATCATGTCAAAAGACATTACATCTTGCCTATTAGCCATGTTGTTGTGATGCCTTGTCGTAATATATTATATTACATTATCACAAACATATCTTGTCTTGGCAATTTTGATTGTAGTCATGTTTAAAAACTTGATGTCTTCTCTATTTGCAGAGTTGTTTTGTTGTAAAGCTATTATGTTTTGTCCATAAGAAGTGTCTTAAAAGGACCTTATGTCTTGTCAATTTGAATTGTTGCTGTGTTTAAAAGCTTTGTTATCTTGCTGGTAAGTAGTGCTGAGATTTCAAAACTACTTGTCTTTCCATCGATTGTGTTATCATTATGTTGAAAATAAAAACAATTCTACTAAGAAAATTGATGCCTACAAGTGACAAAAAGTTTTCGTAGAGTTGTATAAAGCCCCGGTCCCACAGAGCTTGCGACCCCGGCGGGACCTCACGGCAACTGATTTTGCTTGCGACCCATGTCTGCGACCATTGCAACTATTTTTCCACTACTGATATGGTTTCCGACCAGTCGCCGATGAGTCTCCGATCAGTTGCCGCACGTTCGGTGATCGTTTTGCAATTAGTCGGCAGTCGGTCGGCGACAGTCGATGACTGATCGGCGACTGGTCGACGACAAGTTCAGAGTAATTGACCACCAATCGGCGACTGGTTGGAGACTGTTAGATACCATCATTTTTTTAAAAAAAAAATGGAAAAAATAAAATAATTTCTGTGCAAGTTGTCATAATGAACACAATTTTAAGATACAGTTGTTTCGCTTACAACAAAACAGAACGCTGCAGTTGTGGTTGTTATGGTTCTTCTGGAACACACTAACTTTCAGCGGCTCCGAGTAGAATTGTTTAATGCAACTAGTTGGCATGAGTATTCATAGTAGACTTGTCTAAGGCCACGTTTAGGTATCATATTTCATAGTAGAATTGCAAATTGCTAATTCTATATTTTAGGCAGAAAACGTAAATTTTAAGATTAAAATTGCTTAACGTTATTTTGGGGGCTAAAAGCGCTATTTAACATAACATACGGCCCAAAATCGCAAATCGATGTACCCCTTGCAACCAGGCACTTATAGTAAAGTAATCTAACTCAACTTGAAGGCATCAGAATTCTACCAGAGTTGTTAAAGTCAACGTGTTAGCAAGCAGCCTGCATCACCTACCCAAAACACTTGTCTGCAGTCCCACAAACATTCATTCTCCTTTGCTTAAAAAACATGGCTTGTGTCAAAATAGGAGCCGCTACGATGTAGGAGATGAACCCCTCATCTTGTATGCACACGTTAAGTTTCCTAGTTCGGTCCTGCAGTCAGTCAGATGAGATTCGAAGCCGTGGCCATGTCTCCAAAGTAACCTAACCTGTCGATGAGACATTACACAACCTCACTCACTCACTCACTCACTCACTCACTCACTCACTCACTCACTCGCTCGCTCACTCGCTCACTAACTCACTGTTCAAGTTAAGAATAATTCAATAAATACTTAGCTTAGACCAAGTTTTTTGATAAGCACATGCTCACTCACCTAAAAAAAAGTTGGACCTCAACGATAGTACACTCCCAGGTGGGAACTCTCATTTTTCTTCATACGTAGGCTCGAGCCCAGTCCCAGGGTGGGGGGGGGGGGGTTCTCTGATATTTCCATACCACACCGTACAACCGGCTACTTTGATGACAGGTTACTAACAATGATGACAGATACAGGTTTTTATGTCTCATGAAGGGTAGGTTATAATTTTCGGTTGGCAAAATTGTTCGAGAAGCCCTCTGGTACTCTGTGGTGGATGAGAACACTTGTTAATGTTGAGAGATCCTACAGAAACAAGCTTACATTATATCTCTCACAAATAAAGCCACACTTGATCATCATTTCAAAGGTTTCTCGAGAAAAGTCACAAAAAAGGTTATCTGCACAGGTTGTGCGTCTCTCCGTCAAAGTCTGCTGTCTGCACTTATATACAATAAAACAACTGTCATTCAGCTACATTTCTGCCAAATTTGAAGCCGCAGTTTGATTTTATAAAGTTACTGGAGCCCATCAAAGATGACAGGTAGATGAAAAATGGCTGCCTTTGTCAACAGATCAATTTTGAACTGGCTGTCTTTGATGTCAGGTTATGAAATTTAGCGGCTAACATTGATGACAGGTCATAATTCTAAAAAGTTACTTTAAATCAACATATTTCTTCAGCCTGTGGTCTCAACTGAGAGCATAATCTTCCATATTGCATTCAGGTCAAAATAATCTTATCTGTCATTTGGCTAGCTGATATTGAGCATAGGTAAACAGTCTAGATCCAGACCAGACACTTTAGAAACAGGGTCCATACTGTTTCTTGGAGGATATAGATACAAAAGATAAGCTCAAAATGTACGTCTAGATCAGATATCAGTTAGATGACAAATGGGCATATCCACTTTTCAGTGAAATCTTGAGTTTTGTTATATCAGTTATTGCACGTTTAGGTTTTAAGGACAGGGCTTGGTTTGGGTTGTGCCACTTCCTTGTCACTGCTCATGTGATCTATGTTCAAAGCAGTACCAGTACCTGGGGTCAATATTTCACTTCCCCTATATGAATAAACAGAAAGTTGTGAATCACTGTTACAAGTTGAATGGCAACCTGATCTTTCCTCACAGCAAAATATTTTCAGCCTTGATTATGGTATGCAAGTTGGCATCATGTGATGTTAAAAGCTAAACAGGCATAGTGTCTTCTTGCATCTTGGCTGGTATCTTTTGTGTTGTGCCTTGGTGACCAAAGTATTTGTTTTACAGATTTTGACGACAGTCATCCATCAATGGGGGTCAATCTAAGGGGTCCTCAAATTCTAAATACGAGGGTGTTTTAACAAGTTACCAGCCTGACCTATAAGTGATCGATACAGTCAAGATTTTCACAGTTTGTTTGCTCACCATATTAAGACTCTTTGACAAAGTTTAAGCATTTTGTGTTGGTTAGTTGATAATTTAGCTTGACTTCAAGCATGGTCAGTGAACCAAATATTTTTCTTATGCCGAATTAGGTTGTAAGGTAAATTTTACTATTTGATAAATATCTTTAGTTTGAAAAATGAAGTGTGAGTATATAATATATCGACCAAATGGAAAATTTGTCACATTCATCATGGTATAAAAATGAAAACATTGCGTAATTTGATACTTAAGTGACCCATGGTTAAGGACGGTGGAGCATAACTATTTCAGACATGTTGGAAGCTCTCAGATAGATAAACTTTTAACAAATGTCTATCTAATATATCAATTAATATGCGAATATAATTGTAAATATATTTTTGACAAAAAAGCAAGGTAAAAACTGTCTGAATTATCAAATTTTCCAAAATTTAAGTTCTATTTTTACTAAGGAATAACATCACTATTAATTTTGAACACTGCAATTTTTTTCAAAAGCAACAAATTTTATTCTAATTTTTAAAGAGAAAATACATTCTATTGGCCGCAATTATAGCTTTCTTTCAAGTAAGCATCTCGCAATTTGTCTTTTGAAAATTGCTCTTGAACATAGTCGTGTTGCATATTTCTAAGTTATTTTAGCACACTTTCAAATGCCGGTATATTTTTGTTAAATCATTAGGTAATATATTTTTCAAACATAGGGTTGAAGAGTATCTTAATAGAGATTGATTTTTTAAAAGAAAAGGTGATCTATCTTGATGGGAAACAGGGTAGGCTGGTTACTTATTGAATGACCCTCCTATTCCAAATTGTGATCCACCTCATCAAAATCTGTTTAACAAATACTTTGGTTACCAAAGCAAAACACAATAGATAACAGTCAACACGCCAGTAGACATGATGCCTGTTTAGCTTTCAACATCACATGATGTCAACTTATACCATATAAAGGCTAAAAATATTTTGCTGTGTTGAAAGATCAGGATATTATCTGTTGCCATTCAGCCTGTAACAGTGATTCACAACTTTTCGTTGATTTATATAGGGGATGTGTAATGTCACCCCAGGTACCGGTACTGCATGGAAAAAAATAACATGAGCAATGACCAGGAAGTGGCACAACCAAAACCAAACCATGTCCTTAAAGAGGCTAAGTTTGCAACTATGAACATTTTTCGGGAAAAAATATTTTCTTTTCAAATCATTTGTAAAAGTAGAATTAAGTTATGTTTTCACAATAAACCTGTTCACTATAGCTGAAACTGCACGGAAAAGTGAATTATCATATAAATTAGGTGTGTGTTTTCTATTGTTGGTATTATTTGCGTCCCTCCAATAATTATAGACAGTTAATTTTTAACAGAAATGCTGTTGTTTTGATACTGATAATTTGTTAAGATTGACGAAATTGGTAAAATGTATACCGGAATTTTAGTTTTTTGCTGTGTTCTTGAAAAATAGAAACATTAGTTCTAAAATTAAAATATCAAACGTTACAGACTATGCAGCTTTAACGCACATATTATGAAATAACTTAATATATCACAAAACTTAAGATTTCACTGAAAGGTGGATACACCCTTTTGTCATCTAAATGATAGCTGATCTAGACGTACAAAAATAGTAAGTGAGTATGATCAGGAAATACCACAATCACAAACAGCAGACAACCCCATAGCACCGCGAGGAAGAGCCACTCAACCATCACAAGACACCAGGACGACAAATTAAGCAAAGCAACCAGCTCTCTCTTCCCCATCAAGATGATTGCAATACTAGAATAGACATAAAGTAACGTACAACAAAACATAGAACAGTTACTGACTCCCACAATGGGAGTAACAATAAACAAAAAGTCAACAACAACAGAACCACCGCCTTAGAACGGACAGCAGCCTAAGCCACCGGGGGGCTTAAATGCATTTTACTGGTATCAAATCTTTGCCCTAGATTCTGCTGTTATTGAAGTACAAGAAATGTTCAGCTCGCATGGAGGCAATCTAATTTTAGCATATTTTTTGTATCTATATCCTCTAAGAAACAGTATGGACCCTGTTTCTAAAGTGTCTGGTCTGGATCTAGACTGTTTACCTATGCTCAATATCAGTTAATCAATTGACAGATAAGATTATTTTGACCTGAATGCAATATGGAAGATGATTTATGCTCTCAGTTGAGACCACAGGCTGAAGAAATATGTTGATTTAAAGTAACTTTCTAGAATTATGACCTGTCATCAATGTTAGCCACTAAAATTCATGACCTGTCATCAAAGACAGCCACTTCAAAATTGATCTGTTGACAAAGGCAGCCATTTTTCATCTACCTGTCATCTTTGATGGGCTCCAGTAACTTTATAAAATCAAACCGCGGCTTCAAATTTTGCAGAAATGTAGCTGAATGACAGTAGTTTTATTGTATATAAGTGCAGACAGCAGACTTTGACGGAGAGACGCACAACCTGAACAGATAACCTTTTTTGTGACTTTTCTCGGGGAACCCTCTGAAATGATGATCAAGTGTGGCTTTATTTGTGAGTGATATAACGTCAGCTTGTTACTGTATGATCTCTCAACACTTATAAGTGTACTCATCCACCACAGAGCATCAGAGGGCTTCTTTTACAATTTTGCCAACCGAAAATTATAACCTACCCTTCATGTCATCATTGTTAGTAACCTGTCATCAAAGCAGTCGGTTGTACGGTGTGCATACATACGTAGGCTCGGGTCATTTTTTGGGGTTCATAATTTTGAATTTAAACATTTTATGGGGTTTTCCAAAAAGATGAATATTTTGGGGGGTACGGAGATTTTGTGATTATTTGGGGGGGGGGGGGGTCACCACAAAATTGTGCCATATTTAGGGGTCATTTCTATGCTTCTTCTGCTTCTGCTTCTGTACAGTGCAGGGCTTTTCAGCGTAGACGCACTGGGAGAGAGAGTATCTAGTCTCTGTGGTTAAGGAGGGTCTTGAAGCCCTCTACTGTCTCAGCATGCACGACCTCTTGTTCAAGATGGTTCCACTCAATAATTGTTTTTATAAAGAATGAGTTTTTTAATTGTTCACTGTGGCACTGCTCTATTTCATATCCCCTATCATGATTTACCGAATGTTTTTCCACTATATTAACACTTTTGAAATTTTCATATGTCCTTGGTTTTATACGTCTCTTTTGTTTTTGAGGTTTCAAATATTCTTCAGGATTAATGGCTGGAACCAACCCCTCGACCACCTTAAAAAGAAAAAACAATCTGCACATACTGCGCCTACGTTGGAGCGTTTCCAGTTCAAGCATATCAAGCATTCCGGTTACACTGCCCTCTTCCCTTGAATGGTAATCTCCAGTAATAAAACGGGCTGCTTGTCTCTGAACTCTTTCTAATTTCTCAATATCGCGTGAGAGATAGGGGTCCCAGATTATGGATCCATAGTCCAACACTGATCTGACAAGTGATATATATGCTGACTTCCTACAATCTTGCGGGCAACTTTTTAGGTTCCGACGTAAAAATCCTATTGTAGAATTAGCTTTCTTGGTTATTTTAGTTATGTGTGACGACCATTTCAGATTTTCAGTTAAAGTAAGTCCTAGGTAGGATTTTCTTCAACTTGTTTAAGAATATGATTGTTCAGACTGTAAAAATGAGTTGATCTATTGTTGATACTCATGATATAGCACTTTTTGGCATTGAAGCGCATGTCCCACTTGTCAGCCCACTTTTCCAGTTCTATTAGGTCGTTTTGTAAGGTTATATGATCTGACTGTGACTTGATTGGACGGTATAACAGGCAGTCATCTGCAAATAAACGAACTTGTGACTGTACCGCTTCAGGTAGATCATTTATGTGACATAGGAATAGAATAGGTCCAAGGACTGTCCCTTGTGGTACACCCGAATCTACGGTGACTTTCTCTGATGCTTCCCCTTCAATGACGACTTGCATATGTCTCTTGGATAAGAAGGTTCTTAGCCACTATGCATTTTAGGGTCTTTTGTCAAGGTCGTTGTAGGGATTTGCCTGGCTAATTATAACCTTAGGTCGTTCCTAATGCATCACTAGTCCTATTCAAAAGGATAACAGTGATATCTTATGCATAGGGACGTTTTGGGAAGCATCTAACAAATAAGCAGATACCCTATCACAGTATCAGAGGTCCTTTTGTAATGACCCCCCCCCCCCCCCCAAAAAAAAAAAAAAAAAAAAAAATCCACAAAATCTTCATACCCCAAAAAATATTCATTTTTCTGAAAACCCCAAAAAATATCGAAATTCAAAAATTTGAGCCCAAAAAATGATCCGAGCTTACACGTATGTATGAAAATGTCTGAGTACCCCCCCCCCCCCCCCCCCCACCCCACCCCTTTGATATTCGTTCGGATTCGTTCGGAATGTCTCATATTTGTCGCTTAGCGAAGATCCCCAAAACCCCAGGGGCCCACTGATGAGTTTAGGGCACTCCTCATTAAGTAAAAAATACAGCCCGAAAGATATTCAAAATTGTTCGATGAAGTAATCTTGAGCCCTACAGAGCTATTTTGCTTACGGAATCAGCCGAGGAGTCGGATTGTCAAATATACTATTCTATTCGTGTCGGTATTTGTCGCCAATGTAATTGCGCATGCGTTTTTGGCCAGATTCAACCTGCCAAAACCGGTTGTTCGTGCTAAATATATTAAACAGATTTTGATTCGTTGCTTTGTGATCGTAGCGACGAGACTAGCCAATCGTCTTGCATATAACATCGAACGGTATGTTGACGTCTAACAGGGAGGAAAAGTTGTGAAACGGTTTAGATTATCTCGATCTTAATGTGTTTTTGACTTTATTAATATACAAATATTGGTTGTATAAACAGCTACTGCGTACGAAATTTGGTAACTTCTACAAGCAAAATGACGGGATCGTCGGAGAGCCTGGACAACAGGCCTAATACAAAATTTATTGGTGGAGTTGTTGAAGGTAAAGTATTCAATATGGCGCCTGTTTGGCACGTAGCCAAGAGTAAGGAAAAATGAAAAATAATAATTTGCAATTTTGTGGTGGTTTAAAAATAGAGCAGATTCCTAAACAAATCACAATGAGTTTCCAAGGTATGCACGGCAAGGCTTACTACTTGGAGAAGGGCCCTCATTGAAAGTGGAGGCATAAGGTGGGTTTCCATATTTCTCAGTCGAAAAGGGACTTTATAGAGGGTGCCAGACCAAACATCGAATGGCAAAACATCTAAATGTCCTTACATTGCAACGACAAAACAAGGAATCGGACATATTTGGGAAAAGTCAAAACATCTAGGTACTATGAGACAAGACAGAAAGACAAGATATCTAAAATGTCGCTTAAAAATCGTGACAAAACCGCTAATGTTACTCTTCAGGTGCGCCAGTTAATCAATTTACTATTAATAGAATTGGTCGCTATTGTTACCTCGGTCAGTCAACCGCGGATTTTTATCACATTCGTTTATGCATAGACAAAGTTGATAAAGACAAGTTCTGAACAGTGAATGTGTGGTCACTCATTAAAATTGTTCAAAAAAACTAAAAGGTCGTGCCTATTAGTTAGGGCAAACAGCTTTTCAAATAGAGTTGTGGACAGCTGGAATTCTTTGACAAACATAGTAAATACACCTCCCTAAACATGTTCAAAAGCCGGCTAAACCGTTTCTGGCGAGGACACCCATACAAGTTCAGCCCATCCTGCTACTCACCCGGACAACGCACCAGAGATAGAACACAGAACCAGAATGCATCAGAAGAGGCCTATGGGCCTAATTAGATGTCTACATAGGTATATCAGGTATATATCATGTATATGCATTATTCTTATGAGAGCTACGAAACCGAACAGAGCTGTAATAAATCACATTCCCTCCCCCAGACAGCCTCCCCTTTATTTGTAGGCCAAGAAAGCATCACAATGTATCATAGAAGCGGGTTCAGTTCATGCCAAAACGTCAGAGATAATAAACAAAGAAGTTGCGGCAAAAACTCCTGCAGCAGCCCAAGGTGCAATGCGGAAACTGTTTGTGGAGACGGGAAGGTTAAAAAAATTGGATAAACATACAAATTTCATAATCCTGGTTATAAACATTAATGGAACCATATTGACCTTGGTTTCTGTGCTTGGAATCAAATATTTTCGATATAATTTCGATGTTTTTTTTTTCGATATTTTTTTTTTATTAAAAATCAATTCTATATTTTGTCTTACTTGTTGTGTTGAACTTGACGTTTCGATCTTTCGTCGTTTCGATGTTTAGTCATGGACCCCCTTATCGAGCCTTCAGTGGCAGATCCAGATGGGGTTCACTCGAACAAATAGGGGTGGGTATCGCTATCGCCTCTGAAAACCGTATCATGATATATCGCGATTTTCGGGTTTGTATCGAGATACGAATCACGATATACCACAAACCTTAACAAGGTTGGGCGGTCGAAACCACCCCCGGTTTTAACCAGCGGTTTTAACCGGTTAAAACCGCCCCAGATAATATGCTAAAAAGTGGTCATTACTGGTCAATACGAATCTGAGTGGTCGATTGAAAATTCTAAGGAACGTTTTATGAGGTGGATTGAGATATTTGTACAGGTTTTATGTTCTATCTATAGAAAAAAGAAAAAAATAGTGTTTCGTTCCTGCCAAGGACTCTTTTCATGGTGAGATTTCCATCTCAAGACCTTGGCACTGAGTTCTGCATTATAGTCTATGCACCTAACACTAGTTTTTCTTGCATCATCAAAGGCAGAATAGAATAATGATACAGGGTTTTTTTGCTCAATTTTGAGACAATAACTTTTATATGTTTATGACACTTGGTTAATTATTAACTGATAACAGCAGATAACTGAATGACCACACTTTCACACCTCTATATACACACAGATGCCACTGAATTAGCCAATACATTTTAAGCTCAGTGATTGGATAGGTGTTATAAACTGGACACACCTTCTTCAGTCTGAGAGACATGCCCAGTATTTTGATGGTTTTGTTTGTTCTAAGGTATTTAAAGTAATAAAAATAACTCCTTGATATATCTGATATATTGTTCAACATTAAGTGTTTTCTTTATAATTTTCACACCTTGTCTTTTCAGGTAAGAAGCCAAACCGACTTGCATTAGTTAAATACAGCATATTTTATTTGTACATGATGACCTCTTTGATGATCAATTTGAAGTATTGATTTTTTTCTTTCTCTCATTTTAAAATAAGTCCTTGATTTAAATATTTTTTCTTATTTCTATGAAAAAAGCTAGTTTTAAAATTTATTTATTTTCATTACTTGAATTTGCCTTTTTTATTAATTGTTAATAGAAATTAAGTTGGGCAGGTTTTAAAAAAAATGTGACCAAAGTGTGACATTGGGGTTCACAAATAAACATTATGTCAGAGCTTTCTTTTTTGTAACATAAGTTTCCTTATATCCTGAATTTTGACAAATTTTATTTTTTTTGTAAATAGTATTTATAGTTTTCTTTTATCAACCTCTTGATTAAGATTATTAAGAGATTTTTTACCAATATTTATGTATTCTATTCAAGGTCATAAAAACATCAAGTAAATTATTAAGTCCTGAAATTTTGACCTAATATGATGAAATGGATATTATAAACCACGTTTGGCATCAAAACTGGCGTGTTTAAAGCATGTTTTTGAAATTAATGATACTTTTCATAAAATTTGGCAAGGATTTTCCAGCATGTAGAGCTTAAAGTTTTTAAATCTTTGATATAAAAGCCCAAATTAAAAGAAAACGCATTGATTTGCAGACGTTAGGATCTATAGAAGAAGAAAACACTTGCCTTTCTGGGTCTGGATGTCTAGCTTTCTAATGCTGGACATTATATAAACACTGTGTTATGAAAGAAAATGTTACACTCCTGACATTCATTGCTATTTATTTATTCCAAAGATAAAATATCATTTCTTCTGCTACCAAGCAACTGCTTAAAATGATCTCGTATGATTTGGGGGTTTTCATATGACACCCAAATGACATACAGGTGGTGGTTATCACTATTAAAGCCATTTGTAATGGTTGGGTCAGAAAATATTTAACAGACCAAGAATTCGCCCATTATTCTTCAGCTAATATGAGAAAATAAGGTGACAACAGCATGATTAAAATTCTGTAAAATGTTGCTTATGAACTGCTTTAAAAGACCAAAAATGAACAATAAACTTCAGAAAAAAGCAGTCCGAAGTAACACAAATATAAAACTATAAAACTACCCCTGACCGGTACAAGCATGTTGATATAGACCATCTATATTTCATACATACTCAGTGATTTTTTTACAAATTTGTTTCTATGAGTCCCGGGACTCACTAGGCCAAAATTCTTTGCATCCCATACTCGAAGTTCCGCATCCCATATGGGGCCTACTTTGAATCATCATACAAATCTGACCCATTCATAGAAGCCAATTCGGGAAACAAGACACTGTCATACTTACTTATACAATAAAGAGCAAGCTTACTTTGTCATGTAAAATAATTTTTAGAGCCCAGGCCATTAGCTTGTGTTCATCTAACTCTGCATGCCTACAAGTGTACTGTTGGAAGTTACTGAGCCCTTGGACATACGGTGATGATACCATATTAATTTTTGTTTATACCATCTGTTCACAGTACAGTCCCCGTACTTCATGAGCCTGCAGTAATACTTTAACAATTCTATTTGCAGAGTTGATTCTAGGATTTGTCTAGATGGGACCAACTCTCTCCCCCCCCCCTCCCCGTGTGTTCCCAAAAGGGGGCCAACCTGCAAATCAAATGGGTAATGGTAATTTTCTAAAAAAAAAAGCCCCACCAGCCCTTCCCCCCTAAAAAAACTAAGTCCACACCTAAAGAAAAATCGAGCAGGGGTTGTCTTTAGGCGCTGGCCTGTTCTGTTCACCCCCCAACCACAATAACCTTGGCCTTCAAAAGTGTTGGACAAAGACAGAGGGAGAAGAGTGGGAGGGGTGTCTGATTTGAATATAAACAAATGTAATCAGAGCACCTTCTTCTCCAGAATGATAGATTTTTGGAAAATAGAGTACTAAATGGCACATACCTGGTCGGTAGAAGACAATTTAATATTCCTCAGAAATGTCAGACTCTACTGCCATGTCATTCGTTTATTTCCGAGGCATTGGGCCTCTTGCTAAGAACACCAGTGTGGGCTGTTAGGGTCTATTTTTGGAGACATAATCTTCTCATGAAAGCATGCTGTGTTCATTATGGAGGGGCATTATGGAAAGGGCGTTTGAACTTGCTGGTAAAACGCATTATTCCAATGCTTCATTTTTGGTCGGTACTGGTTTATCAGCACTGGCATTTACCAGTAAACTCCCCGTGAATATCTGAAAACACATGTTTCCCAAGGGAAGTAATGATCGCTAAACTGTTGGGGAGTATTTCGGTACCGGTTTTTACCAATATTATTCAAGACACGGTGCGCAAGTAAAAAAACGTTCAAAATGAAAGTTGCAAATTTTTAAATGCAGACTTTTCGCCACAATTTTTAATGCGTCCTGCGGGATTCACATGGTTTAAAATCATGCGTCCTTTGTGAGAATCATGCGTCTGAGACGCAGGACGCGCAGGTAAAAAAATCACTGCATACTATATATTTCTGAAATACTATATATTTCTGAAAGGCGAGGTCTGCTGACAACCGGTTATCACCAGACTTTTTTGGTCTGCTGACAACCGGTTGTCATCAGCAAAAAGTCTGCTGACAACCAGCTGTATATTTTCCAATTACAATGAGTACCCTATTCAACAATATCAGGCATTTAATGATATACAGTGTTCTCTGCTATAAATTGTTTTTCTATACATATGTATGTATATAGGGATTTTTATGCATAAAAAATATACATTTGTATATATGATCACAATGCTTGGTAATTATTGGTAAATTGACTAATCATGATTACGAGGGTCAGTCAAAAATAAATGAGCCCTACCTCATAACATTTTAGTTTGGTATTGTAGACAACAAATGTGATTATTTTCTATAAGTATGATATGTCATCGATGTTTTGACCCTGAAGAATTATCCTGGTGAAGCTTCTATTATGGTTGCCAGGCAACTGAAGATCGTCAGCCAGATCGATGCGTTCACGATCTCAGCCACCATGAAAAAACAGTATGTCTTTAAAAAACTTGCGTGCTTGATAGTCTTTGTGAAAGACATATTTGACATTTATTTGAATAACATATATCATATTATCTTTTCATTACACTTAGCTCTTTAATGTTTAAGAGAACATTGATTGAATGCGTTGCCTAGCAACAAAAAAAGCCAAAATTCCACAAATTTTCAAATACACGAGAATTGTGTTGCCATGGAAACAAAATTGTGAATTAAAATAAATGAACTTAATATGTCTGAGGGTTGGTTTGTGTATGCAGTACTGTTAAAGCATTATTAGACTAATATTTATGTTTTCAATAAAAATTGTGTAAATTCGATTTTGGGTGGGGTAAATTATAGGATGTCAGGCATGTTAAAATTTGATAAATTCTGAAATCAAACTACCACAGCATCTATAATTTGGGGTCAGTTGGTTTCTGTTCTGTGGCACTGAATAGGCACATGTTAAAGACATCAGGCGACAGTGAATAAAGCCTTGCTTTAACATTACTGTTTCCATAGCAACGCTTAGAATAAGATGTACCACAGCGTGAACGCACCCCTTTGACAGGTCATATTTTGTTGCCTAGCAACCGTTACACAAAGCCTACGAACTGAAATAAAATAAGTGATTAAATAGATGACATATAACTTCAATGAAATATCATCCAATTATATGTCCATTTTACTAGATTCAAATGTTATGAGGTAGGGCTCAGTTATTTTGACTAACCTTCGTAAAGGTATTAATCTTTTAACTCTTATAAAAAGGAATCTTTCAGTTGATTATCTAGTCTCTTACAGCTTATTTATTATAAAAGTTAACACATAACCCCTGGTCAGACTCACTCAGCTCCCCTTAGGGGACATGCTGATCCATGATTAATTTGTTTGTGGAAACTTTCTCTTGTCCAGTAATTTGACAAGTGTGGTAAATGGAAACTTCCAATTGATTTTGGACTTTAACTAATCAAATCTGGTTATTAATGATTAATTTTTCAAAGATAAGTTTACAAATAGTTTCTGATCAGATTGCTCTTTATCTAGTATCAGATTGCTCTTCCCTGTACCTGATTGCTGTGCGCAAACTAATCCTCTTAAAAAAATTAGGATTCAATTTGATTCTGGTGCTTCAAGAGTTTATAACGATAATGCTAAAATGGTCCATTCATTGTAAACAATGCAATTATAAAATATAGGTTTATAATATATTTGTTCCCTTAAGCTGTGCTAGACTATCATTAAAGTTGATAAGATAAATGAACCTTGATATGCAAACAGACTGTAAGCAATAAATCTTTATCTGTTATTTCTCTGCAATGCAAACTATATAAATCTTTTTCTGTATTAAAATGCCAAATTGTAAATTCATTATTTTCTTTTTCAAAATATATTCAAGTCTTCTGTATCTGTATTTAAAATGCCACTAGACTCAGGTAGATTTCCAAGAGAACATGCTAAGTATACAGTATTATTGGAAAATACAGCTGGTTGTCAGCAGACTTTTTGCTGGTGACAACCGGTTGTCACTAGACTTTTTGCTAGTGACAACCGGTTGTCAGCAGACACTTCCTTTCAGAAATCATTTTGGTAACAAGTAGTGTGATGGTATACTATTTTTCACAACATAATATAACTTGCTTTTGATGAGAGTTGATAACTTAACTGCTGTTTATCTTGAAATACTCAAGATCATCGGCACTAGAAAGCTTGTCTTGATAGAATATTCAATCAAAATGTAGTCCCCTACTACTTAGAACAGTGTGTACACTTTTAGTTTAAAACATTTAAAAAAAATACTACTAAAGGATTTAACAAACAAAGACAGACTTGGAACTATTAAATGAACAAAAATGAAAGTTGTTACACTCCTGACATGAAAAGAAAGAAGTATTTATCTTGATCCATGAACTTCTCTCAATACTTTACATGACAGTCAGTCTTATATGATGATATTTTCTATTTTGTCATCTCAACCAGATTAGTTTTTACCTTTTCCCTATATATTTCTTTACTCCTTCTGAAGGGGAGTTCTTGGTTCCTTGGTCATGAGTTGAGAAAATCCCCTACCCCCTTAAGTTTTCTCTTTGATTTCCTGATACAAAAAAGTTTTATAAATAGCTTTCCTATTTCTAATTGATACTAAGGTCATTCATTGAAATGCGTCTTAGATTAGAAGGGTTAGTAAAGATATATCTCTATTACATATAAAAATGTCAGGAGTGTAACAATTTGTATACATTATCATTATCAACATGTAAATACATTATTAAGAAGTTTTTATCATTATTTGATGGTTTCATTTGTAAGGCAAAGGAATAATCTCATGGTGAAAAAACACTGACCACTATCTTTCTATTTATGCATATTATATTATACCTACAAAATGGCTATTATATTAAAAATTGGCTTTTTTACAAAAAATAACTGGCTTTTTTTGTCATAGAAGGAAAGAAACACGTTTCCACTGCTAGGACAATGTCTGCATTATCATAATATTTGGTTGTTTTGAGCTAAAATCATGTATTTCATCACCTACACTGAAAAACATGCAACAAAATTACAGGTGTTACACTCCTGACACCATAAATCATGCTCTGTGAGGAAATTCAATCCTCTGATGCAGCAAGTAAATTTTGCTGATTATCTGGAGTGGGGATGTGTTCCTGGAAAACAAAAAAATATAGGTACTGGCCAGCATACAGAAAGATGGTGAGAAGGTAAACACAATGTGTTACACTCCTGACATCAGTTGGTTGTTAAATTTGAAGAAACGCATACCCATGTGAAGTGAAGTTAGGATCAAAATCCGAGCTTCAGTTGATGTTGCACATGTCTGTTTGTGTTGTGACCAAGTTACATATATGTAGCATGTATAGTCAACTTGTAGCAGTTAATGTTGGAAGAAGCATTGTTTTTTTACCTCATGTAAATTTTGAAGGGCATGTCTCCAAAGTGACATGTTATATCAATAGGTAGATTATATGAAGAGCCCTGCTTTATGTTTTTTATCTACAGCATGTCAATTTATGATATACAAAAGCTTAAACTGGTGTAGTATCACTATGTTTACTAATATATTCATTAGAACATTCACATGGTGAAAAAATGTCATACAAAAAGCGTTACACTCCTGACATTTTGGGGTGGTTTTAATGACATATCTTTTTTATTTGTCATTTTATTTATTTCAAATTTGGCAACAAATGAATGAGTATCAAAACACACCTTTGAGGGATAAATTTAAATAAAAATATTCCATATTAAGAGCATGGGGATAAAAAATTGAACGGTCACATTTTTTTTAAACTTGCCCAGTTCAAGGCTGTTAGTCTGAACTGAAAGTTGTGGTAATGATTTGGGCCGAATGTCTAAAACTATTGACATTTAATTTTTGTTTATTTTACGGCTTATTAATTATTAATACTTTTTTTAAAGTAAATTCAACAAAAAAAAGCAACAACACATTTTCAGTTAAACCTTACTGTATTATCTTATATTAAACTACTTTTAGTCTATATAGAGCTCAGTAAACAGGGGGTAAATAATGCCAAGTATCTACACATCAACCAAGTTTTTTTCAATCGACCAATTGACCACCAATCGACCAGTAATGACCGGTTAAAACCAGTAATGACCACTGGTCTGGTCAATATGCATATTGACCGGTCAATTGCCAACCTTGAACCTTAATAACAGGTGCGTTTGTGGGAGGGGAATTTTCTCAGAGCCAACTTTATACAACATCAAGGGGCAATTAAACGTCATGCTAGCATAGATCGATCGCAAACACAGCATGAATATTTGTAACTTTTGTTGTTTTATCGAAATCCGATCCTTCAAATTCGCTATCATACAAGAAATCATTAAAAAGAGAGAATATAAGTGTCTTCCATCTCGATCGGGTCCGCCATTTTTGTTTTGGCCAGGGAAATCCTCCTTTTAGCCAATGGTATTAATGTTTTGCACGCGTAACGTTTTGTTTATCATAGTTACCGGCTTTTCATTGGCTGTCAGACATCTTGCTTCTATTAGTTATCAAGCGAGGTTAAATAAAAATTGACATGCAAACAAAATACAGCTCGAAACGAAAGCAGGTGAACTATGCTCCCAAAATTGACGGAGTTTGCCGAGTGTAGCGGTACATCGAAAGCATATCGCGATACGTATCTCAGGACTCCTAACAGGGCTCTCGATTACCCGATTTTGGGGCCGAAATTCGGCCCCATTCCCAAATCCAAAAAGTATGTTTTTTTCCCAATTCCAGACCAAAAATTCCCAATTTGACAAAAAAAATATATTTTTTTTTTTTGGTTCTCTATCTTTATTTCATAGAATATAAAAACACTTGCTTCTTCCTCTCCCTTTTCTCATAGTACACTAAGGTAAGTTTAATTATTGGAATCAATCTAGCAATGTAAACGTCATACATAAGGACGATGTCCAATTTCCCAATTTTAGTCAAAACGCCGCTAATTTTCCCAATTCCATGGGCCTTGGCCCCATTCCCAAAAAGGGGTGTGAGAGCCCTGCCTAAATCAAGATATACCGGTAATATCGCGCACCCCTACGAAAGAACCCCCTTTGAGACAAAATTGTTCCATTTTCAGAAGATTAGTAAAAAATACCAAATAATCAGGTACTCCCCCTTGTAAATTTGAACCCCCTATCAAGAAATCCTGGATCCATCCCTGGCCTTTGGAATAGTTCTGGTTTGCATAACTCTATTTGTTAAGGGTTGCCACTATTGGTAGGCTGGTAGCTGACACTATCTGCAGACTGCAAGTGATATATTGGGGTGTGGGGCTTAGCTTTTTGCATTGAAAACTGTGGCTGAGTCAGTAGTAGACCGGTTGAAAGGATCTTCCCGTCGGTGAAGTCACTGTAGTCCTTGTAGAGCAAGACGCCTTACCCGCTAGGCCGCTACTTAGTACTGGTTCAAGATGACAACCCAAGAAGACCATTCTTACAATTAATGCAGCTTGCTAGAAAGTTTTTCTAGAAAATTAGCTTGTTGAAAGTGATCTTTAGCCTTTAGGATCATTTCATAGAGTACAATTTTTAATGTAATATTAAGAATCTTAAGTTCACTATTATACATAAGAATATTAATATTACTCTATGAATAGGTCCTAAAGATCACAGGGGTGTAAAATTCCACTCGCCCACTAGCATTGGCGAGTTAACTTATGGTTCGGGCCAATAGAATACCATTGGGCTCGCCCTTATGGTCGAGTGCATTTTCTGACATGTAAAATGCATTTTATCCTTTAGCAAAGACTACACAAAAGAAACACTACTGATTGTCGATTGTTTTCTTGGTAAACCGGATATTTATATCTAACTGTTACTGTTACATTGTAACAACTACACATGCACACTTTCAGACTGGTTGCAGTTAACTCCCCAGCAGCCGCCTTCCAGTAGAATTTATTTGCAGAACCTCCATTATATTGGTAGTTTGACCAGATAGGTCCTCAAAAATGGTGGGCTAATCCAGACATTGAGCACTGCATTTTTGTTTACATGAACATCGGTCGATAGTACCACATTTGCTGCCCAAATCAAATGTCACAGGGAGACATTAGATCGCTTAAGGGAAGAAAATAGGGGGAGGAGATAATGAGAGACAGAAAAAAATTAAGCCTCAGCAGAAATACTATGATATAATAAAAAACACAATTCAAAATATGCATAGATTTTAAACTGATTTTTTTTTTCAAGTACCTTAAGGGCGAGTGATAATGTCATGAGGATGAGTAGCTTTTTCCACCCACTAGTCCTGCAGGTCGAGTGAGTAAAAAAATAATTTTACACCCCTGGATCACCTTTAACAAGCTTAAGTTCACTTTTATACATCATAGTGAACTTAATTTTCTTTTCAGGAAAATTGCTCCTAGGGACATAGCTTGAAAATGCTGAAAATTGCTTTCTGCCAGTGGACCCACAAGGGCCTTGGTGGCTCCCAGACCCCTGACCCACAAGTAACATGTATTAATGGCTCCTCTAAATTCTGCGCTCTTGGAAGCTGTGTTTCGCTAATACAATTTCTCATGTATATACTCATTACTGCTTTTCAGGTTTCTATGGTATTCCATGGACAACAGAACAGAGAAAGCTGCTATTTCAGTGGTGAGTAACAAGACCAGACCGGGGATGATGTTGATTTTTTTTACAATAATGCTGCATGATTAATATATATGTAAAATGCTTTAGGAATATATTATGCATATAAATATTGGCCAAAGAAGTTTTACTTTTTTATAGAACCCATTACCAGCCAGCACAAGTACATATAAGGGATGGGGTACATTGGCTCAGTGGTAGGTGAGTGAGTCCTGGTTCAATGCAGGAAGACCAGAAATGTCAGGACATGGCTGAAAAATTGTTGACTGAAATGTGAAGCATCATTCAACACAAACAAACAAAATATATTGGAGTCTGTCAGGTTCTTAGACTTCCAATTTAAAAAAAACCCTGTTAGTATTAATTTCAAATTGTCGTTTGCTGATGTTGTTAGAAACTCTGGACCAATTGTCTCTTTTTGTAAAAATCAGTGTACTAAAATATAAAACAAATCAAAAGGAAATTGATTTTTAGGGCAGTTTAGGTGATCTACAATGCATTCCAAGTACATTACCCATAGAGCAATGGGAGAATGAATTTGTTGCTTTGTTTATGTAATTTATCACACCTTACCAGTTACCACATCATATCATCATATATAAATCAGATTTTTGATTAACATGCAGGGGCATCGTCCACATCAGTGGGCCCATTTCAAGGTAACTGGCGAGCTACATGCACAGCAGATCTCACACCTGATCTCTGGCAGGTGCTCCTTACTTGAGGGTCAACTGTCTGAGCTTCCACTCACTGCATTCTTTGTCAGTTTCTTCCATGTAAGCTTGGGCCTCAGCCATCAACCTGTATATCACGATAAAATAGGGCCTCACCGGTAGGGCTACCACGTTAATGCACCAGTCATTTGCAACCACTAACCCCCGAGGGCCGGGGAATAGCGGGGATATTGATTTTTCTAAATGCAAAGCCTAGGTAAAATTCCTGCACTGCAGGGACTTGTTTTGGTCAAATCCCTGCTAAAGTCCTGGGGAATTACTTCCTGGTTCATGGGCATTGAGGAAACCTAAAATACTTTAAACCTACTACAAAGCCGTACTGATAAAAAGAAAATAAAAAAGCACGGAATCTGGTGGCATTCTTCTGTTCACCTCGAAATTTTTCCATCAGAAGCGTGGCAACTGATAAGCTTTTTTTGGACAAAATGACAGCTATGAGAACTTGGACAATTATACCCTTATATGGCTTTTGTATATGCATGGATAGTGCCTTCATTGGCCGATCAACTCCTACCAAAGGTTTTGATGGAGCAATTTGATACTTTGGCGATACAATGTAGACTGCATGAAGGAGTTTATAAATTAATTTTTGTTTGCACTGATTCTACTGAAATCTTCTTTTCAAAACTAAGGTCTGCTGGTTTAAACTATAATTTGCCAAGTTTTTTCACTGACTCTTACTGTGCGGGGGGTATCTAATAAGCATTGCTTATTGACTTTTTTCATTTGGCCTAAACTCCAGCTGCAGTGTTTTCAGAATTGATTTCTTGTGATAGCTTTTTACTACATCATTTATCGAAAAACTTCTCTGATGAAAAGTATTCAGGAACACCTTTCCCAACTTCTCCAAACAGTTTCAAGGTGTGGCGTTTCCTCTGTGCTTAGATGCACTCTTTGGACGTTTTCTGCCTGCACATTTGCCCATTCTGATCCGAGTCTTTGCTAGTCGCTTGAATATTCTATTAAAGTGTTACGCTATTGACTGGACATCATTTCGACTTTCTAAGTTTAAAAGGAGGCTGCACAGGCTCATATGAGTCTACACTTGCCAAAATATCACATTGTTGGAAATCAGATGTCATGGCTCAAATGTGATTGCAAATTAATAAAGTCACTGGAATACAATGTAGCATTCTTTTATATAATAAATGAAGAAGCAGTAGATAATTTTAGTAAAGTTTTGGACAAGTAAGGTTCAGTGGGGGACAGTAGGGCTGCCACGATTACGAAATTTGGTAAACGTTTGCACAAGTTCCAATAACCAAAACAATTCCGTTTACATGGAACTTCCAGATTTGATTTTTTTCATTATGCAGATCTGTAAAATCACTGATATTTTTCCTTGGAAACTTGTACCTTGTGCGATATTCAAAATGGTTTGGTTGGGTGTTGTGGTAGAACTCATTTCAAGTAATTGGAAAGTGATTGCAACATGCGCAGACTGGTATATTACCGACATTTTCTTCAGTTGCAAGTGTGTAGTTAATGAGTTGACACGCAGAAGACAAAACTGCCAACCATCACTTACGCATGGATACACACGCCGACAGGAAGTAAACAAAAAAGTTTTAAGCCATGTACATGCGTCTCCACCAAATATTAAGACATGCCTTTACATATCTGTTAAAAATGAAGGAATATAATTGCTCCAAGCAGTGACTAAGTGAGACGATATTCTGGACATTTTTATGACCCGTTGAGCCACTGTCTGCTCAGGCCTGATACGCAAAGAATTTGAAAAAAATCCTCCCTGTCGTAAGATACTGTCAGTTGAGCATGTTCGCCGTAATTCTAATTGCAGTAGATAGTAGATACAAACAAACTGATTGATGATCCAGAGCCGGATGTTCATTAGAAAATGCTTTTAACAAACCATGCCGCTGGTCACTAGGTAAAGTTCGTGTAAACGGTAGGCCAATTTTGTACACGTTTATTGCAAAAACACGAAACGGTACCGTTTACACGTGTAAACGTGGCAGCCCTAGGGGACAGGTTGATTTTTTAAGTTTACTAAACTTCACTTGTCAGTGGTAGAACATTTTTGGATTTCCATACCCTGCCTATGGTATGCAGTACTATTTACTATTGTGACATTAATATCTATTTGCAGGATGAATAGTATGGGTATGAACACTTATATGTATGCTCCGAAGGATGATGCAAAGCATAGAGCCTTCTGGAGGGACCTGTACTCTGTTGAAGAAGCAGGTAGGTTCAAGATTTTCACGAGTTACATGATGGGTTTTACGTAACAGCTCGCAAACCCAGTATAAAAAATCATGCACTGATCCAGAAAGTTTCATCATGGGGTCCACTCTGATGACGTTTTTAGCTCACCTGAGCCGAAGGCTCATTGGTGAGCTAATAGTATACCAGTGACTCCGGCGTCCGTCCGTCCGTCCGTCCGTCCGTCCGTCAACATTTTCAAACATCTTCTCCTCTGAAACTACTGGGCCAATTGAATTCATATTTCATATGGAGACTCCTTAGGATGGGGGAACGAAAGTTTGTTCAAATGGTCTTGGTCACATGACCAAGATGGCCGCCACGCCCATATATGGTAAAAACCCTTAAAAAATCTTCTTCTCCAGAACCAGAAGGCCGATGACCTTGGGACTTGGTATGTAGCATTGGGGTTGTGGGGCCTACCAAGTTTGTTCAAATGATGATCCTAGGTTGACCTTGACCTACTTAACGCCAAGGTCAAATTTGCTTCCTAATGCATTTAAATGGGAAAATTTCTAAAAGTTGATTTTTTTGAAAACTGTTGAAGCCTTAGTCATTATTCTCACTTGATATGTTTAACCTAATGAGACAATGGCTATAAATAAGTTCAAAAGGTCAAGGTTGATCTTTGACCTTTTAGCTTAGGTCGCTCATATTGGAGTCCCATCAATATATTAAAACATAGTTTTCTCACAAACCATTGGTCCAATTGAACTCAAATTTCATGTGAAGACTCCTTGTGATAAGTAAGCCAAAATTTATGCAAAATATTTTGGTCACATGACCAAGATGGCCGCCACGCCCATATATGGTAAAAACCATTTAAAAAATCTTCTTCTCAAGAACCAGAAGGCCGATGACCTTGGGACTTGGTATGTAGCTTTTGGGACGTGGGGCCTACCAAGTTTGTTCAAATGATGAACCTAAATTGACCTTGACCTACTTAACGTCAAGGTCAAATTTGCTCCTAATGCATTTAAATGGGATTTTTTTTGAAATTTTCATTTTTTGAAAACTGTAGAGGCCAAAGTCATTATTCTCACTTGATATGTTGAACCAAATGAGACAATTGCTATAAATAAGTTTCAAAGGTCAAGGTTGACCTTTAACATTTCAGCCAAGGTCGCTCGTATTGGAGTCCCATCAACACATCAAAACATAGTTTCCTCAGAAACCACAAGGCCATTTGAACTCAAATTTCATATGAAGACTCCTTATGATTGGTTAGCCAAAATTTATACCAAGTGTACTGGTCACATGACCAAGATGGCCACCATGCCCATATATGGTAAAAATCCTTTAAATGTCTTCTTTTCTGGAACCAAAAGGCCAACGGCCTTGGGACTTGGTATGTAGCATTCGGGATGTGGGCCCTACCAGATTTGCACAAATGATTAATCTAGGTTGACCTTGACTTACTTTATGGCAAGGTCAAATTTGATCCTAATGCATTTATTTGGGAAAAATCTTGTATTAAGTACCAAAAGCCAAGCTGACCTGTGACCTTTTATCCAAGGCCACTCATTTGGACTGCCACACACCTATCTAAACATCTGTTTCTCAGAAATCACTGGGCTGTTTGATGGATTATTCATTAGATTGTTTAAGTCACTTGACCAAAATGTATGCAACCCCCATATATGGTAAACAAAATTTGATCCATTATAAGCTGTAGTTGACCTTGACCTATTTTGACATTAGTAAGGAGATCAGGTGAGCGCCTCAGGACCTTCAGGTCCTCTAGTTTTTTTTTTAATCTGACATCATCCAACTAAATTTCCGTACCAGTGTTCCTAAGAAAATTCTGTATGCAACTGCGAACCGTCATTGGCTCGTCGGCGAAACGCCATTTAAATTCATGAAAATGGACAGCCTGTTGTAGTAATGCCCCAACTCTTGATATTGCGTACACACAAACATTGACAACCATCCAATTATTGGAAGGCTGTCAATATTTATGTGTACCAAATGGCAAATGATGATGTGTCATAAACATGAAAGTTCACATTGCTGACTCTAGTTTTGCATTCCGTCTTGGATTGTAATCAATGTCTGAACCATCTGGAACTTGTCATGAACAGGTTAGCATGGACATAGAAACTGGTCTTTGTATGAAAAAATCAAGCAGTCTTGATAATTTGGATTTTCTTGTGGAAAGGCCAAGTTTAAGAAAAAGTACATGGAACATTTCCTTGAATAAATAGAAGTACTTTTAAAAAAAAACTTTACAAATATGTTTTGCTATTAATCACAACAAATAAAACATTTATTGGAATACCACCTGCCTGTGGAAATAGTAAAATTTTCTACTTGTACAGGGACAAGTAAATGGCCATAATGTACTTGTCCAAAGAAAATTTTACTTGTCTGATAGTACAGATTAGCTTATACCTTTCTGTGCTTAAACAATTTACACTTTCGAAAACAAGTATGAAATCATGCAGATATCAACTCTCTTGTAAACAGTGTAGATCCAGATCAGCTGACTTCTGAAGAAGCCAGCTGATCAGGATCCACACTGTTTTCAATGCAACATGTGAACTCATGATAATTAATCAAAATATGAAATACAAAATTTTATAAACTTTATACAAATTTTGCACTTGACCAAGGACAAGTAAATTGAAATTTTCAACTTGTCTTGAATGAAATGGGACCAGGTCGGACAAGTTGGGCAAGGTATTTTCACAGCCCTGCAATCATAATTCAGTTCATTAAAGGTCAATAAAGCAACATCCAATCTATCTTCAAATATTTGCTACATGTACATGGCAGGCATTTTAGTGTATCCCTTTGTTATTCCTAAACAGACAAGATGGGGCTATAGTGATAAGTCTGACGTCAGTCCATCCATCAGTAAGAAAAGCTTTTGTGCTTCAACACTTCCTTGTACCCTTTGACATTTGTTTTGAAATATTTTGAATCAATTTTTGATAATATATTGTTTTGAAATATTTTGATAATGTTAATACTGTATATGACAGGGTTATATTAAATCTTTATCTCCTTGTGTGGTCTGCTGATTACTTTTGCAAACAGTTTTGACCCAGATCAGGCCCTACAAAATATCAGTCCTTATCTGGACCCATTGGCTGTTTAACACTCTGATAGTATTCCTGAAAGATTTTTTCCAAAAAGATAGATTTTGAAAAAATTCAGCAGACGACAAAGAAGCATGCAAAATTTTATTTATCATAGCTCCAGATAAGGATTGGAGGCAATTGGGTATTTACCCACCTCTTTTTGGCTTAATTGGGTATTTCAAATTTTAGATTGGGTATTTCAAGTTTTTGTATTGGGTATCCATCTGAAAGCAAATAAGCAATGAAAGCGGGCCTCGTTTCTATTGATTTCTTTGTTACTTTCGGTTTCACTTTCAGAAAGCACACTGGCAATATAAGTATATCTGAGATTGCTATTTCAAACTTATTTCGAAAAACCAACGTATCTATCAAGTCATCTTTGATTCTTCGAACCACCAATGCGGTATTAGGGTTAGTTACGATATGATATTATTCAATTGCTCTGGGACTTTTTCGCCCACCTTACGCCATTGTTACTGTAAAGCGAGACGAATGTCGTAATCGTGTAAATATTAGGTATAGCTAAATAGCGCCAAGAATGTTCCTGGACAGGTTTACAATTTAATGAACTAGATTCAGCACCACTTCGTCTATAAATTTGTACCCAACAACAGCTTGAGATGCAAAAAACGACAATCGGAAACTGAATACTATAGTGTCATACGCTATGAAAAAGTTCGGAATTGAGTATCAAGGATTTTTTATTGCGTTTTTTGTACGCACAGAAATGAATTTAATTGCGTTTTCATGTTCACGAAATTGCGTAAATTCGCAATACGCAGCCTTATCTGGAGCTATGATTTATATTTAGGACCTTTGTGTGTTTATTTTCAGAGAATTTAACCAGTTTAATAGAGGCTGCATCAGACAATAATGTCCAGTTTGTGTATGCCATATCACCAGGTCTAGATATCTCTTTCTCTAGTGCTAAAGATGTACAGTTTCTGAAGAGAAAGCTGGAACAGGTAAGCTTCGGAATTATTTTTTATCCCTTAAAGCGCCAATCGCAACAAAAGTCGTCTGCTTTGCTGTTGAAATGTTTAAGAAGCCTCTATGGCAAACAGTGTTGACCCAGATCAGACTGCATCTATAGAAGCAGTCTGTTCTGGGTCCACGTTGTTTTCTTCTATTCGTGATTGGTCAGTAATGTTAGGCAATTTTTTGCAGCAGACAACTTCAGCAGAGGATATTTTCAGATAAATTTTTTTCTTGGCGCTTTAAGGGTTAAAGTAACCCACAGCCAATACATCAAGTGCAATGTTGTGCCTAGAGCGCGGGATGTTAATGGTTTTACCATACATGTTCCTTAAAACATTACCGGGGAGTGCAGTGGCTCAGAAGTAGAGTGCTTAAGTACTAGGGGTGCAATGATAGCCAAAAAGTGCTTTGTGATATATTGGGATATGGAAAACCCATATTGCATAACACCTGGTATCTTTAGTTCTGTCTATTACTGTCCCTAGGTCAGTTCTATAAGCTAATTCAAATACACAGAAAAAGTTTTAGGACAGTCCATACAAAGCGGGCATATTTCTTATTTCACCCTAAGATTTACAATTAAATGGTAAATGTTCTAAAATTTCAAACACTTTGTTCCTGTCAAATGGCATAGACAAATGGTGCACACCGCAATCAGACTGCTGACCAGGGTCTTCTCTGAGCTATTCTGACAATCTTTTTGTGAATTCCAGCCCCGATGACTAACATTTTAGTTGAGAACAGAATCTGGAAGCAGTTCTAAAGTTTTCCAAATTTAAAACATTTACAGTAAAACCTGTCTAAAACGGCCACTCACAAAAGGATCATAAATTGGTTTTCAAGACCTATTATGGCTTAATGCAGGTCAAAAGTATTACAGAATGCTCCAAGGGTAGCATTCTGCAATACTTTCGGCCTTCATTAAGCAACCATTTATCATAAAGATCTTTGTTTTGTCTATTTTCGAGTGGCCGCTTAAGACAGGTTTTACTGTACCTTTAAGTTGTTTGTTATTGTAACATGTTTATTTCAGGTAGCTGCATTTGGTTGCAAAGCATTTGCACTGTTGTTCGATGACATTGATCCAGAACTAAGTGCATCAGATAAAGGTGCCTTTCAGTCATCTGCCTGTGCTCAAGTGTCTGTTACTAATGAAGTCTTCGAACACCTCAATCAGCCAGAATTCTATTTTTGTCCAACAGGTATGTCAAACTTGGAAATCTAGATACTGTCCTGCCAGCCAGGAGTGACAGTGACGTCATGTTTTGTTTACAAATTTATCAGGGACTTAGAATCGATAGATCACTTGTGTATTAATCCTATCCACTGGATAGGATTAATACACAAGTGATCTATGGATTTGCGTTAGCTCAAGTGAAGTGTACACGTTAGTGTTTAACTTAGCAATTTTAAACAAAGTACTACGTCACTGTTACTCTTGGTTGGCACGACAGTAGAATAATTGTTCAATTCTTTGTTATTATGTATCAAAAAGTGACTGAGTAGTGAGTAGGTTCATGGCTTGGACTAAACTAATTGGGGCTGAAACAACACACTTACCTCACGATACAATATGTATCACAATACAAAATTTGTCACTATACACTACAAATTACAATACATGTTTAGCATGAAAAAAGTTCTGGAATATAAAAAATACATGAAATGTTTGCAAAATTGAATGGATTCGAATAAAAGATGCAGGAAATTATGCAAAATTTAATGGAAAAATAAAGTAAGAAATTTTTTACAAAGCTCCATAAAATGGCTTCAATATTGGCTCACCAGCTTTAAGGGCCGTACATAAGGAGGACTGTCTAGTGTGTTGGTCAGTGTTGTAGAGGATACCTAGAAAGTAAAATTTCTATGGTGGAGTCTCACTTCCGGAGTGTATTTCAGGGGTTGGCAGTCTTATAGCTGGCCACCTATAATATTACAGTTTCGAAGCCAATTTAAATGCTACTGTGGTCAAAATAAGGGGCCAAAAATCACATAAACGGAAAACCTTGTAAGAACCTCATTATTTTATGTCAGGGTTGGCACGATATTACCCGCCCGGGTAAACCCACCCCATAAAACCCGGGTTTACCCAGGCTGGGCAATAAGGTCATATTACCCATTTTGGGCAATATGAGGGTTTTATGAATTTTTGGTCTTATAAATTCTCAATTTTCAGTCTGATAATAGATATAAAAGTGTAGAAATGATTCTATATAGCCATATTTTAACCAGTTTTAATGGTAATAGTGAGATAGTCATTAAAATAAGAGTATCAACATTGACATTTAAAAATATATTACATGTATTTACAAGATACAGACAAGTCAGTTTTAAACTATATCTGATTATTATTATCTTGTCTATTTTCATGATTATGCCAGTATACAAATGTCATCTTCCCCTGAAAAAATATCTTGGGCTTCAATAATATAAACAAATCCACTCTGGGTCTTATTGCTTGACCATATTGGCAGTAAATGAAAATTTGAAAGCTAACTTTGATTGGTGATGAGCTGTTTTATGCTTAAGCCTGAATAAACTTTATGTTCTATTCCAGAGTGCTTTCCCAATAAGACTGCATTAAAATATATTCACACTTGTGTTACTAGGACCAGCATGACTGCATTTGATCATAATTTCAATAGTCAAGGATAATTGCTCAATTACTGCCCCAAAGGTGTGAATCACAGTCAAAACAATACTAGTGTTATTTTTCTAAATTTTGGGATATCCCCACAGTTTTTTTGTAATCAGCCTAAAATTTTACCACAAAGTAATACCATCAAAAGATGCAGACAGAACTGCAAACAGCTTTAATCCTGATCAGGCTGATCTTTAGAGCAGAACTGTTTGCACAGAAAAACTGTAAGGTAGCAGCTGGTTTGGGGAGTTATGAGATAAACTTTCAGATTTATAAAACCCACATAAAACCCGCCCTTATAAAACCCGTAAAACCCACCGGGTAAACCCGGGTTTTATGCCAACCCTGTTTTATGTCACATGTACAAGAATGGTGGTTTGGTGGAGAAAGGGGTTGATGTATAATAACAAAAAGCCAAAGTGAGAATTCAGTATTCACCATTGGTGAGCTCTGTGGTGTATACATAAGATGTCGGCAATGTCAGATAGACATCTGTAAAGTTGACATAGATAAAGAAAAATGACTGCCTTGGTGGTCATCTTGACCAGAAAACATTTTAAATAAAGACCCAATTTAGTGAATGCATGACTGGAGCTATCCACTTACTAATGGCTTTTTTATGTCTGTTGATGTTATGGTTGCTTAGAAGTCTCTTCTAGCCCATGTTGGTATTAATGACCACGGTTAATCCAAACTCATCATCATGGTAGTAAAGGAGCCTGCACAGATGTGTCTGAGCTTTAGTGGTCATCTTTTCTATATTATCAAAGTCTCTCCTAAACTGATAGTTATCTTTTCAGAATACTGCACCTCTAGGGCCATGCCATCTCTCTCAGCATCTGGCTATCTGAACACAATTGGTTCCAAGTTACTCAATGATATACACATACTCTGGACTGGTAAGTACTCTTGATTTTAACCAAAATTAACCCTTGTCTTGCTGAATATCTTAACCCATGCAGTGTTTCCGCGAGAGTGCGTTTTTGACGCAATAAATTGACTGCTGACGCACTGACAGTTTGTCTGTGAGTTTTTCGTGACCTGTGGAAAATAGACCTGCACACAAATATCTTTGCTGGGTATTTCCATGACGTATCTGATTTATTTCAAAAACGACGACTTCGCATTTCAAAAGTCATTTGCGATTCGCACAGATGGGGTTTCGTTCCAAATAATTTTCGCTTGTTTCGCTCTCGCTGCTATTTTGGGGCATTATGCAGCATAAATTTTGAAAAAAGTAGTCTAGAAAAGAAAGTTTTCTTTGCTCCAATACACCAAAATATATAAGACAACAATTTTAAAAGAAATGAAACCAATGCATCATGTCTATTTTTAGACTGACCGTCTGCGCATGGGTAAAGCGCTCAACTGTTAAACAACAATGGCTGACCTGTAATGAAATTGGTGAGCAGACGCTTTTATTTCCTGTCCTCTGGAGGATAGGGCTTTAACTACAAGCAACACAACATTGAATAATTCCCATGAAACAGAAAATTTAACAAAAGCCGTCGATCACAAGCCTATTGATAGTAAAACATGCACCGAATTTCAAGAACTTTTATCTTACGATAGGGGACATTCTTCAAATACCTTTAATATTGACGCATGCTCAGACAAAAAGTAATTATACATTAAAAAAGTTCTGACCCTCTAAATTTGCCAATGACCCCCAAATTTTCAAACAAGGGGTCATCAATGACCCCCAAAAATTCTGGTCTTGCAGAAACACTGCCCATGTAAGGCTAGCGTCCTTTCTGTGTGACATAGACAAACAGTGCAGATCCAGATCAGACGCTGCAAAAGGTGGCGTCTGATCAGGGTACCCACTGTTTGCTTTCAGAATGTTCTATTAAAATTTGAATTAAAACCCAACAGTCCTGATAATGGAAATAAACTGGTCCAATTGATAAGATTGGGAAATTCCATAAGGCATTAAAGGGTTATGGTATGCACTCCTCCCAACATTTTATCCTGATAACCTGCAGCGTTCCAGTTGTAAGCACAGAGCTCCTGAGAAGCTTTTAGGTCAGTTGGATATTTTCGCAGCCTGATTATACTCAATTACATATTTGCAAAAACAATTGCTGATTTTATTATCCCATGTTTTAATGATCTGCAGTGTTTTCTTATTGAATGAGAATTTGTCTGCATATTTATTCACTCTCATTGTCTACCTTTCTAGAGCATCAAACAAAGGGTTTTTGTCTTACCTCTGAAGTAAATTTAATCTTGTTGATATTGTCGCTCAGAAATATCTTGCAAGTTTCACTTTCATTGATCATGTGAAATACTTGACTGGGCGCTAATTTTTTATTCATAAATCTGAGCTCACGCTAGTGAAGTTCTCCAAAAAAATTTGTTATTAGGGGATTTTTTAGCCTCCATATATAGAACCGGAATAAGCCTCATAAGATTTCCTTGTCAGAACTGACGGTTCTGTCTATGTAAGTTTCCGGTACCCATGTTTTATGTTACAAGGACTTGCTTATGAGAGTCTTCTCGGTATATTGTAGGTTGTAGAGTTATCAGTAAAAAGATAACAATCTGTGAGTTAGAAGAGGTGTCACGAGTAATGAGAAGACCACCAGTTATCTGGGACAATATCCACGCTAATGACTACGATCCCAGAAGGGTCTTCCTGGGCCCTTATGATGGAAGGTCTCCAGAAATCATACCCTACATTAGAGGTGTGCTTACAAATCCAAATTGCGAGTTTGAAGCTAACTACATTCCTTTACACACGCTTGGACAGTGGACAATGTCCAACACAGACAGAGTGAAGAAAGATATAATAGCAGGTGTGTATGCAAACTAGTCTTATACTAACTCTTCACTTTAAACTCTGACAGAAATAGCATTTGCATGTTTACACAGTAGTTTAAAAAGACTTCTAGTTCTAGTCTCTAGATATGGACTCTTCAATTATGATTTATTGTGAACTCTTTGCCTATTGCATGCATCCTTGTTTTCAAAATCAACTTTTTAAAAAAACTATTTCAGGAATACCATCAGTGTAAAGCAGTTTGGGTCCAGATCAGGCCCAACAAAATGTCCAGCCTGATCTTGGTCCAAACTGTTTGCAACGGTTATCAGCAGATCATTGCAATGACTGGGACCTTGTATTCAAACTGAATGTAAATTAGACTAGATGTTTAAATATACATAGATCTGTTTGAGGCCATTTGATGAGGCTAAAGGTGTAATTAACTCATTGATGTTATTTAGCATTGATTATATTGGATTTTAATTTCAGAGAGTAGATTGAGTCCTGTGGTTTCCGATATCAAGTTAGAGACAGAGGATGATTATGGATCAGACGATGATATTTCTAACTTTGACACCAGATACCAGCCAAAACATGCTTTAAAGAAAGCTATATCTGACTGGCTGGAAGAATTCAGACAAAATCGTTTACCACCCAGAACTGTTGCTATCCCAATACCTGGCCCTAAAATCCCAGTGCCAGATGACTTGCCCTCCTGTGATAACTTAGAAACAACAGTGATCCCCACAACTACTACAAGTGACAATCCTTCATACTTACAGCCAACATCAACGGTGCTAGCAAACAGTCTTGTAGATCCAGTCATATCTAGTGATAAAAAAGACTCTGATATTGAATCAGACTCGGACTTGTCTGTTGATTCAGAACCAATGGATTTTGTTCCAACAGATAATATCACTCTAAATCCAGCAATAGATAGTGCTATCAAAATTCCACATAGTGACGATTCCATGCAAGTAGAACATGACATATGTGACTGCCCCAAGCAGGAAGAGAGAGAATCAAAATCTAGTGTTAATAACAATGTTACAGAGAATTGTGAGAACATAGTTTGTATGTATTATGATGAAGTGGATTTGTTAATCAACTTGTTTTATCTCCCCTTTGACTATGGCTCAAGACCATTACATCTACTGCATGAACTACACTGGTTAAGAAGTAATGCTCATCTGGTCTCAAATAAAAAGGACAAGAAGGGAGTAAGTACGCAGTTAAATACTTCTGAATCCTAGTTTGTTATAAATCTACGCGATAACTAAGACTTAAAGAGCAGGCCTTTAGTTAATAGTGTGCGACAGGAAAATAATTTTCTTATTTCTCTACCAAACATAAGTTGTGGGTGCTCAAAAGAACCGTCTCAATGAGACGGTTCTTTTGAGCACCCAAAACATATGCTAAACATTATGGGTAAGAAAATATTGACAATTTAAGGCTGGACTCTTTTGTTATCTAAACCTATGTAAAAGAATAGAATGATATAACTGAGCCAGCACTTAAGATTTTGGTGCTTAGTATATCGGCCAGCAGCTTGCCAGAGCCTTCGCCGCTGGCTAACAGCCTAACAGAAGACAGGGATTTTGATGAAGGCTGACCAAATATATGGCCTCTAGCCTCACCAGGTAGCTAACATGCATGCTTGAAGAATGACTGTACACATAACTGACAGGGCTCTCACACCCCTTTTTGGGAATGGGGCAGGGATCCTTGAAATTGATAGAATTAGCGGCATTTTGACTAAAATTGAGAAAATTGAATAGAAAAAATTAATTACATGCTATTACTACACATACGTTTATAGATCTGCTAATTATTCAAGCATAGGTCTTCTTTTGTCTGTTTTTTCTTATCTTTCTTTTACATCACAGTCATCAATTTTTCAGTCATGTCAGGATGATTTCCTGTCTTTCCTGGTTGAACCAGTACTGAGTAGAACTTTGGTACTCCATTGTCGGCGTGGTATTGTGCCTTGTACAAGACTATCCTCTGGCTTAGTACTGGGTCATCTGATTCCTAGGAAAATATCCTGAAATGACTGAAAAATTGTTGACAGGAGTCTGGAATGGTAAGCATAAACTCAAACAAAACCAAACTTGTGACAGCGCTGCTAGGTCAATGCTAAATATAAATATTTTACTACACTATTTCAGCAGTCTGAGTGGAAGGAGCGGTCAGAAAAGTTCATGGAAGGTGTAGCTCAAGTTCAGCATCTCGCTACAAAGTTCAAAGAAATTCCAAACCAGGCCATCCACTACTACTTCTTTCCATATCTCTGGGATTTCCTTGGTGTTCTTCAGACTTGCAATACATTTGTTATGTGGCTAGGTATGTCTACTGATCAAACTTGTCAAACTTATAACCCCACTGTTCAAAGAAAGCTTAGTTGTATTGTTTAAAGAGACTAAATCTGCAACTATGAACACTTTTCAAAAATTTTATTTTCTTTTTGAATCATTTGTAAAAGTAGAATTAAGTTATGTTTTCACAATAAATCTGTTCAATATAGTTGAAAACTGCACGGAAAAGTGAATTATCTTATTAAAACAGGTGTGTTGGTAATTATTTGCGTCCCTCCAATAACAATAGACAGTTAATTTTAATATAAATGCTGTTGTTTTGATACTGATAATTTGTTAAGATTTACGAAATTGGTAAAATGTATACCTGAATTTTAGTATTTTTTACTGTCTTTTTTTTTTTGTTCTTGAAAAACAGAAACATTAGTTCTAAAATAAAAAGATCAAAAGTTACAGACTATGCAGCTTTAACTGTTGGCATTGTACATCTGAGGAAATGTGAATAATTACACCTACTGAGTCTGTTGCTTTATACATAGATCCAGATAGTTTGTGTACCTAATATTGCATTTATTTCCGTACCCATCAATTTAAACATATGATTTGGGTGCTCAAAAGAATCGTCTTGTTGAGACGGTTCTTTTGAGTATCCACAACATATGTTTTGGTTGAAAAATAAGAAAATTACTTTTCCAGTACACACTCTTATATGGAGGCCTGTTTATACCAGACTGTTATTCAAATTTACAAAATGGATGCATATAATTGCATTTTCCCCCAGATTTTTGTCTGTAAAATCTGCCCTATTTCATTTGTCAAACATCAATACCAAACTTTTAAATGCTTTTTGACAGAGATAATCCTAGCCCAAAATGATGATGGTCCCTTAAAATGGACCAATGGTCCGTATCCCATTCAAAAACCTGCAAATTTCCAAATTTGAAATTTTTATGGGCCCTTTGAAAAGTTTGATGGGCCCAAGAATCCTTAATATCGATATTAGAGCATAATTAACATGAGATTTGAATAGCTTATATATATGGGTGCCAGCCAAAAATAGTCCATTTTAGCAAAACATTAATAGTTTTCTCACAAAATGGATTGGCCCCATCCTAGGATTATCCCTGTTTTGGGGGATTTTATTTTCTGATATTAAAACATATTTCGAGTAAATTTATACATTTACCATCAATACTCTCTGATCATACTAATGATATATCATTGTGTCGGACAAAATGCTCAAAAAATTTATTAATTTTGAGCTCTGCTGTTTATTTTTCAGGTCAAGGTCATGTTTGTGAGCAGTCAGCAAGCTATCTTCCAGGAACTATACCTCCATATACCTGTAGGTATCCCTGTCAATCTGTTGTGTTTATGGGGAAGATTAGTCAACATAACAATGGGTGGTGTTAGGACTTGATACAGTGAAGTTTTACATTTTGATGATAATTGAGAAATATTCATTTGGGCCACCATCTGTCTCATCATGTATTCTTGACATCTCTGCCACTTGTGTGAAACTGGTTAAAGTGGTATAAGTAAACACATGAACTGTTGGTAATTTAGTCGGGTATGAATGATATTGAATTAATTTTGATAATAATTGTCCACACTTCACTCTGAACTATCGATTGTTCTGCATAAAAAAGATATCAAATGACCAATGCTACTAATATCTGTTGTATTCATGTCACTTTGTGTTTCTGCATCTATGTTTTGCAGATGCTAAGTACTAATACACCTAATAGAAAAATTGAACCATCTCCATTTACAACCATATTCCTTGCATAGAATATAATATGTATAATTATTTTTTTCTGTTTTTTACAACTTTTATAAGAAATTACAGATTTGTGTATTTCTATAAAGTTTCCTAACTTGTTATTGCCCTGCATTGTGTGTTGGGGGGGGGGGGGGGGGGTGGGGAAGGATTTCAAATATAAGTCGACAATCAAACAACTCAAGAACTTTGTGATTTTGAACATGGATTCGGCCTCATTTGGCAACAGCTTCAAACAGCTGTATCCATAGGTATTTATGGAAGAAGTATCATTTTTATATGCACAGGCAAAAACATCCTCTTAAGTTATCAATGTAGGCTGCCTTGGCACAAAAAGAATGATTTCATTTATCATCAAAATGTTGAAAAAAATTCACTGAATGTTAGATGGCAGGAGATGGCAGACTTGGGTTGGCATAAAACTATCATCTGTTTTGGTACTTAGCTGAATTATTGTTTGTTGATACATATATTTATAACAGGAAAGAATGTCCTTGAATCAGTTTTGATTAAGTTTTTCCCAAGAACTAGCCCAAGAGATATTAGCACTGTCTAGAGAGGTAGATATTCATATTTCTCAATGAAAACCTGTTGTTGGGACACTTCACATGAACACCACAACATTTGTTTTCATTGAGAACTATCAACATTTAATGGCTAAAAAAAATGTTTAACTACTACCATTGACAACCTATCCATATACATATATATACATATATATCCTGGACTGACAAGTTTTCAGCTGGAACACCATTAGGTGGTATGATTGCGGAGACTTCATGGTTAATAACTCCCACAGCATCTCAATCCACATGAAAGTTAAAAATATAGGCAGCACATACCACATAGTAAGAGGTTAGCTTCAGATGACTTACGCCAGTTTATATTAAGTTATACCGTGCTTGTTCATCACAAGGTATACATTCATGTTTTTGGCCATATAATGTTTTGTAAATAGGTATCACTTCTAAATAAATTGGAATTTTAAAAGCTGAATGCACAGTGCTGATGTGACATAAAGAATAGGCTGGTTCCCCACATAATGCCAACATCCATTTTGTTGTTCATTAGACATATTAAAATTGGATACAAGTAGTATTTCAAAAATAAAATACTATACATAATTACAAAACTAGTAATATTAAAGTAGATTTTTAAGTTTAAAAACTGGGTGCGCATATTTCATACATGGAGATGGTTTATGAATGGTCGATAGTGTAAGCATATGCTTCCAACTTAAGATGAATGCCCTCACCACAATTGATCAGATGCCAGTCTTTCCTGTTAGTGAAATAATGTTGTCATTAATGATCTACTTTCATTTTCAGATTAATATTTTGAGTGCTTGTTGATTCACTTTTGCTGTCTCATTACCCTGTTGATTTTGATAAATTTAAATTTAAAATAACAGAACGGGGTATTATGATCTTTTTCAATTATACGCTGGAACCTCCCTCCTACTGCCTTTAACTGTATCATATAACATTGGGACCTGTGTTATTTTACCACAATTTGATCCTAATGCCTGATCTGCAGTAATATGAATTATGAATTTGATTGTAATTAAGTATTAAATAATATTACTATTGAATCTACACCACCAATTTGATTGGTATGGAGTTAAAGCGGCTTACATAAGTAGTGCCGTGTCAAACACTGGATAAATCAAAGGCAGCATGTTGCACACTGTCTTTGAAACCATAAATAATGAGCTTCAACAAGTTGAAAGGAAAATGTGTTTTTGGAGATTGAATAGGGTTCATTTTTGCTATCTTTTTTTAAACTGCATGTTTTTAGCTTTTAACCATGCAAGTGACAATTTTTACGAAAATCAGGTACCTGGTATATTATAGCCTTATTTAGCATATATCCTGATAAGTATAACAGCACTGAAAACAAATACATGAAACTTTTGCTCCATATCCCACAAGTAATAAGGTCTTGAGGTACCTGTTAACTGAAATTGATGTGCTGAATGCAAGATTGATCAGTTAAATCAAGTTTGCCAATTTTGATTCCCAATACCTGCATTATAACAAGGTTCCAGTGTAGTAATTCTGAACAGTCCAAAACCATAGAAGCTGCAATGTTGTAGTTCAGGAACCATTTAGTTAAGGGATCCAGGGTTGGTCATCAACGTTTTTTGTCTGTCTATTGGACCTCATTTATTGGTGGTATTTTAAATGCAAACACTCCAACCAGACAAATATAGAGGTGAAAGCTTTAGGTACCATACTGAGTTTAAGAAAATAATTGAGGGTTTTAGTATGATTGCTTGTAGTTTAATTTAGACGTTTTTGGATAAATGCCCTTAGTAAATTTTTGTCATTGAGTTGATAATTAATGTTTCAAACAAATTGTAATATTAGATTTACAAACCAAACATGATGACTGCATCATTTGGCTCTTTTTAAACAGTTAAATATCTCCGATGCAAATCACCTATATTCATCAAGAAAAAAGGGGGTTGGAAGGCTTTTAAATTTAATGGATTTGGCTGTTCTGATAAGTGTTTCTTTAAATAAACTGCATTTAAGTAATAAACAGCAAAAAGCAGAATCTCATGCAAGCATCTCAACCAAAATTAACTGATACACTTGTTTTCTTTCAGAATAAAGTGGTTTCCAGCTGCATACTATGGACAATTAACTGTCTGTTTTATCTTCACAGGTTCTTAGTTAGAATAATGGCAGTCTATGTTCCTGAATTGTTTAATAATTTGGTTGTACCAAAACAAATGATATAAATAAATGCAACCTGCGTTCTCACATTTCCAGGCATCAAAACATTTATAAATTCGGCTCTTCACAAGTACACTAATAAGATATATGAGGGTGGGTTTAGTACATTTTTTTTTCTTTTATGTAAGTTTAATAATTACTGGTTTTCCATAAGAAGTTAAAAAGAAAAATCTTGTGCATTTAAATATATGCTAATTTTTTTTAAAGTTACTGTAAATAGTGAAAAACAATAACTGATAATGCAACAACAACTACTAATAATGCAACATGTGTTAAAATTCTAGATACATTTTTATAGCTGACTGCAATTTTCAGTATATAAGTTTTTGTGTTTACTTGTTTTATGATTTAAAGTAAATAATTGGTAATGATATGGAGCTGTGTTATTTCGTGATATAACCGTTTGGCATATTGCAAGAAGGCTGAAGTGTGATGAAGTAATATGCATCAGCAAGATGACGTGTCTAAATCTGGATGTTACCAGCTTAAGTATCAGTGTTGGCTGTCTCAGGTACAAGTATTAGTAATATGTCCTGACACAAGTTTCACTGTGATGGCCAATTTTCTATTCGTGTTCGCAGAACTGGGTATGAATGTCTCTCTTATCAAATTTCCCAATCACCAATACCAGCAAGACTGCTATTATTTTGCTTTGCCTGACATGAGTTTTATTATGATGGTTTGATTTAATCCGGCTTCTGTTGGCACACGTATGAAAGACATTTTATCGTGTTTCTCCTAGAGTAAGCACCAGTACAATGGTTTGTTCATCAGATACACAAGTATCTGGATTTCCCTGGCATAAGGATGGCCTATATATGCACCAGGACTGTCTGGCACTAGTGTGTAGTGTCAGTAGATTAATGGATTCCATAAGCTGATTGAAGATAGCACTGACTGACAATGCATATGTGATACTGGAGAGCTAGAATAGCCTCATTCTTGAACATACTTGGTAAAAAAGGTTTATGTCCATACTCCAGCTAAAACTATTGTTTTTGGAATGGATTTATAACCTATTTTTCTAAAAATAAACAAAATTTCATTAGATTCTTCAGTGTGAGGGTTCTATTGATATTGGAGTATGATTTTTGAGGTAAATAATGTATATCCAGCATTAACCCTTTGTATCTGGGAAACCCTTAAATGAGTACTTTTACAAACAGTGAATACCCAGATGAAATGCATCATTTCATCAGTGTCTACACTGTTTGTAAAGGTAGAAAATATTTTTTTTAAATATGTTACCGGATACCCCTAGGTATGTACAATGTATTAAGTTAAATGCAAGTTTATTGTATCAAACCAGAAGGAAGAATCCATTAGTATATAAAGGGTTAACCAAAAACTTATTTACTGGAGAATGGATTCTTCATCTTGTGTATATAAAAAGTTGTCTCCTCAAGAATTCTGATAATAATCTCTCTTTTATTTTTCTGTTCTGAACAGGGATATCAAAAGAGTACCGAGACTCGTTCACTAGTGGTGATCTGGAACCATGGTGCTTTCAAGGTGGTCTACAAGCCGAATTTCAAGTATGTATATGGGTAATGTGCGCGCGTTGCTTGCTTGCGGAACGAAGATGGACTACTTTCACATTTAATCTGGCTCATGAAAGGAGATCTTTCAATTTATCATTTGTTTTGTGTTTAATATTCTTCATTATACTTTTCAGGGCTTGTGTACTGTTCGCAAGTGTATATGTTAATGGTTGCGCTGCGTAATTATCTCTTCAAGGAAATTGAACAGCTTAATAATCTCTGGTTTTATCTTGCATGGTATGGTGGTGCTCCCTCATTCTTCCAAATAGGGATAATAACCTTGAGTGATTGTCTTTAAACTAAAAGATTATCATATATATTTGGCCATAAGACTGGGTTTCCCATAACTTCCACAATATGTTCCTCATTATTGTGTAATTCGGCTAAAATCTGGGCCTCATTGTGATTTGTGACCTGGTAAAGTTCAAACTAACCTATTCATCTAGGTTAGCTAGAATGAATTTTTGATCATTGAGCAAGTTATGCTTTAATGCTTTTTAGTGAGCATATAGCAAAGGGGCTGATCAGACTGTGGATGTGCAGGTTTGTCTGGACCTTTGTTATTCACATGCAATAAAATCAGGTTTCTGGCGACGAGGCACATTTGTTCTTTAAGTCTAAACTTCTTTAAGTCTAAACTTCACTCCCGAAATTAAGACTTAGATAGCAAAATTTTGAGCATAAAGATAAGATTATTTTCTTATCCATCAGTCTAAAGGTATGTTTAGGGGCTCAAAAGAATTGTCTCAACGAGACTGTTCTTTTGGGTACCTACAACATGCATTTTGGTTGAGAAATGTGAAAATTTAATTATAGTTTAGTACTTGTGCCTGTGATAAGAAAAAAAACACTCTTGTTTTAAAGCCAAATAGATATGGAACAAATTGATCAAGGTTGACTAATTTATCTCTATTTAAAACCTGGAGCATTGCATCATATCTAGCATATACAAATCATATGTGACAGGTTGAACTAAGAATGAAATGTTATAGGGTTTAGTTTTAAGGCTTTAGATGAGCAAAAAGCCTGATCACGTTTGTTTTTTGATCAAAATATGCTGTTGTATTATAAGGACTGTCTCTTGTAGATAGTTTGTGGTGTACTCAACAGTTTATGAGAAAATTCTAAACATAAGTCTCTACAAAAAAGATTGGAATGTCCATATTCATCTATAAGGTGTATGCAGGGCATTACTATTTGAACATGCAAATAAGAAATCCATTTTAATGGAAAATTACAAATTGAACTACTGGGCAGTCTGAAAGATCATTTTATTACATACCTGTGAATTTCTTACCAACAAATTCTTATTTCAACCACTAGAACAAATGTTTTTACTGATTAGTTTATATCAAGCAAAGAAAAAACTGAAAAGCCCAGGCTTTGAAGTGATTTTCTTTGAAGAAAAAAACAAACCCAAAAAATAAAAACCCATCAGAATATCGATACAGTAGGCATATGCTACAAGATAAAACCAGTACAAGAAGCTACCTCAATTTCCTTGGTTTTCAGCACCAGCATTCAGTATCAAGATAAGTCAGAAATATGTGAAGAGACAGCAAATTCTGATTGAAACTACTATAAACCCATTTATACCAAATAGAACATATGTTGGAATGGCCTACTATTCATTATAAGATCTTTGTCAAAATTATTCGCGGTTGCCCTAAAGGGTTACTGTGCTAGCAAACAGTGCCGACCCATATGAGATGCCGCTTTATGCGCTATCTCATCTAGATCTACACTGTTTTCTAATATCCTATTTTTAGGATGCTTGAGGTATAAATGGGTTAAAGAAAGGGGATGGAAAAATCTGTATATATATTTAACTTGTTCTTGGGAACTCCGGTATGCTATACGGCCTGGCAATGTTCCCTTGTATAAAGTTTATAGGCTACCTGTGTCAAGGGGCCAGTACTAGTAAACAAGAGGATTTTCCTACCCTGTTTAGACCTTTGAAAGAAAATAGCATGTAGCAAAGAAAATGATAGTTGTTCGGGAGACTACTATTTTATCTTGGCTACACATTTACAGTTAAGAATTCTGCAGACATGATATCAAGAATTTGCTGCACAACTGCACATACTTCTGAATGTAGATAACAGTATTTTTCTTGCAGACATGAGCATGGGGATTGGTTAACCATAGATAACTGTAGGCTTTGCAAGCTCAGGTTTATGCCTGTGATCTAAAGAAATTGGTATTAAACTTGGAAAGCTTGATGTTGACAGAAAATTCTCTGTCAGATGTCTTGTAATTTGGATTTTTGGCCTTATGGTATATAAGACAGTTCTGTACAAGGCTGATGACAGCGGTATTTTAACTGTTTCTTGACTAACAGAATCTTGAATCTTCCAGCCAGTTTGGTTCAAATTAGTGGATGCTCCATTGTTTTGAAGAGTTACTGGTTGTAATTTTCAAATTAACTTGTATCTCTTTGAAATATTTTATTAAAAAGGATTTGTTTTTCTTGGCAAACAATGCAGACTTGATAAGCGGTCTCATTAAGAGGCATCTCATGTTCGTCTTCACTGTCTGGGAAAACATTTACCGTTTTCGGTCAAAAAAGATCTTGTGGACTAAAGATTTAAGGATTATTTTCATGGGCAAAACGAAAGTTTGGGCAGTATAACGTGATCTTGTAATTGTTATCTACATGCATCTATGGTTTGTAAATAATGTTGAATTGAATAAACACTTGCGATAGGTACCAAGCCTTGAACATGACAGCTTCACCCAAAATCTTCAAAATCATTTCAATCTTTTTTTTTATGTGGGATAATTTTTTCTTTATTGTAACAAAATGTAGTAAGCTGTCATACTTTTTCAGATAGCGCTGGCGATAAATGAGTTGAATGCTCAACTCAGCGCGTCAAAATAAAAAGCTTTATATATTAACCTTGTTGTTTTGCCTTTACAGAGGCTTTTGCCAATTTCTGGAGCACATGATCTATTCCATATCAGACATCCAGAGCGTATGATTAGAAAAAGCTACAGGTACAGGCCTTACAGACCTTCAGATGAGGTAAGCAGAATTTTATTCTTTTAATTGGGCCTCGTCCTGACAAAACCTGTCTTCTGGTTTTCCAACAAAGCGAGACTCAAACCAGTCTCCTTAGCTGCAGAGACTAGCTAGAAAATTGAAATTTCGCTTTAAGCAAGTTAGTTTAGATGTGATACTTTCCAGTAAGCGAATAACAAACAGGGTTGTTAACTTATTTTTTTACTCGCACGCCCTGCAGGACTAGTGGGTGGAAAAAGCTACTCGCCCTCATGTTATCATTCGCCCTTAATAACTGATCATACATGTACTTGAATCATATTTAAGAAATAGATTCGCGCTCGCAGTGATTTGTTGCTTAATATATCACTGGCTTGAGGTCAGTCGTTTAAGTGGATAAATCATGAGCGCGAAGCGCGAATGAATTATTAACTAACGACTGACCGACAGACAGTGATATATTAAGCAAAAAATCACTGCCAGCACGAATGTATTTCGATTCTAACACACAAAAAGATTTAAAATATAAACGATTCCTTCAGATTCTATACAGATTTCGCCATCTTGAACAGAGCATTAGAATTTCCCGCAAAACTTTTTTGGACTGAAATACGTATGTTTACGTACGTTTTTGACGCCCATTAGTTGTAAATACGACGTTACACCGTCTAAGTATGATGTACGTAACAGATGACGTCATTAAAAATCAAACTGGCGGCTGAATGACGTCACGTCAGTACGTGCAGTGATTTATCAACCAATAAATCACTGAGTTTAACCATTGGCTATATAGGCGAGGTGTGTTAGAATGATAAACATTTACTCTTTTTCAGTTAAAATGTTTTTTTTTTATCATAGTCTTTCTGCTGAGGCTTCATTTTTCCGCTCTCTCCCCCCCCCCCCCCCCCCCCCCCCCCCCCCCCCCCCCCATTTTCTTCCCTAAAAATGATCTAATGTCACGCTGTGACATTTAATTTGGGCAAAATTTGTGGTACTATTCGACCAGTGTTGATGTAAACAAAAATGTGGTGTTTGAATTTGCCTGCCGTTTTTGAGGACCTCTGTGGTCAAACTCCCTATATAGAGGAGGCTCTGCGAATAAAATCTACTGAAAGGCAGCCACTTGGTAGTTAACTGCAACCAGTCTGAAAATGCGCATGCATAATTGTAACAGTCAGATAAAAACATCTGAACAATGAAAGAGATCAACGATCTGTAGTGTTACTTTCGTTTAGTCTTCGCTAAAGGATAAAATGTATTTTACATGTCAGAAAATGCACTCGATGGTAAGGGTGAGCTTGGCAGGTATTCTACTCCCCTGAACCAGAAGTTAATTTGACAATGCAAGTGGGCGAGTGGAATTTTACACCCCTGAACAAAGGCCCTGATCGATCTGCGCGGATGCGCAGGCTGGGATGCGCCTTTGTTGTTCGCAAACCCACTAAGACAGGTTTTGTCGCGTCGAGGCCCAAAGTACTGTTAGAGGTGTTCAGTAGAATAAAGCCATAACATCAGGGATCTTGAAAGAGGGTACATATAAATTGTCTTATTTCTTAAACCTAAACCCAGATGTATAAGAGATTTGTATTTTTACTTTCCAATGTCTGCTGTAAGCATGAAAGTGTAATCTTTAATAATATTAAATTACAAAATGAGGGCAATTTTCTTGCTCAGAACAGCAGACAATGTTTTTGTTCCGGTCATAAATTTTATGCTCATGTGAGGTGAGCTTGAAACATGTTCAGGAGCAGTCTGATCAGGGGCTTCAAAATAAAGACCTGATAATCAAACTTTTAGCTGTGATCAATACAGAGATAGGTGTTCAAAATATGTTACACATATAAAGGGTAAAACTAAACAAATAGATGAAAAGAAAAAAAGAATATGAGCACGGATCTGAGAAAAGGGTCCTTAAGGCATTTCAACTATTATTTGAAAAATGCCTAAAATGACAAAAAAAATAACATGCTTTTATAGCACCACAAAAATGGTTCTATAGCTTGATGTCATCAAAGTAGCTAATGTTTCTGATTATATTTAAGGTTTTGTATGTTGCCTGTTGCCATAGTAACAATAAGGCCATAGTACCTACATGGGCTCAAAATGAAGGGTGGGTCACTTTAAATGCCTACAATACCACTTAAAAAGTGCAAATTTGTACTATTTCATTTGCATCTACATTAAACCATAGATAAAACATGAGAATGCATTATATTTATTAGATATTTATACCGAGTCATCAACGAGCAACTGGAGACCAGCATTCTGACGTCATATTAGGCTTAACTTGTTTCTTGACGTCTCATTCAAAACCTGATTACAAACGCTTATTCAAACCTCCATATCTTCGTCAATTTTGAAGATACTTGCTTCAAATTTTCAGAAAATGTTCTTAAGTGGTAGTACTTTGCAGATGCCTCATAACTTTGATTTTGATTTATATAGCCATAAGGTACCGTTTGTCATATCCTGGCCTATATAAATAGGAGCCAGTACATGGAGACTGCATAGGCTCGTCTGAGTGCAAAAATGCCACGTTGTTGGAAATCTCGTGTCACGTCTCCAGTGTTTAGCTCAAGGACACAACACAATGCCTCTGCTGAGTCTCAAACTACTGATCACTGTATCCCAAGTCATCATCTAGATATTTATTTGAGAGGTTTTGGATAAGTACCAAAATCTTATGTACTGGCCCATATATCTTTCTGTTGGTTTGCCATGCACTGGATGATGAATTACAATGTTTGGGTAGGGGCTGTGGGTAAGGGGGAAAATATTTTATGTTTGTTTGGCCTAATAAAGTAAAGAACGTTGTATATTTTCAGACAACAGTATATGATATCTGTCTAAAGACTTGTGATGATGGTATGGATGGTACAGAAGTTTTCCCTGAATACCCAGATATAATAGGAGACAGGTAGGACAATGTTGATTTGACTCACCATAGCTCCAGATAAGGCTGCGTATTGCGTATTTACGCAATTTTGTGAACCTGAAAACGCAATTAAATTCATTTCAGTACGTACAAAAACGCAATAAAAATCCTTGATACTCAATCCTGAACTTTTTCGTAGCGTATGACGCTATAGTATTCAGTTTCCGATTGTCGTTTTTCACATCACAAGCTGTTGTTGGGTACAAATTTACACACGACCTGGCGCCGAATCTAGTTTAATAAATTGTAAACCAGTCTAGGATCGTTTTTGGTGCTGTTTAGCTATACCCAATATTTACACGATAACGACATTTGTCTCGCTTTACAATAACAATGGCCTAACGTGGGCGAAAAAAGCCCCAGAGCAATTGAATAATATATCCTAACTAACCCTAATACTGCATTGGTGGTTCGAAGAATCAAAGATGACTTGATAGATACGTTGGTTTTTCGAAATAAGTATGAAATAGCGATCTTAGATATACTTATATTGCCAGTGTGCTTTCTTAAAGTGAAACCGAAAGCAAACAAAAAAAATGAAGAGAAACAAGGCCCGCTTTCATTGCTTATTTACTTTCAGATGGATACCCAATACAAAAACTTGAAATACCCAATTTAAAATTTGAAATACCAAATTAAGCCAAAAAGAGGTGGGTAAATACCCAATTGCTTCCAATCCTTATCTGGAGCTATGACTCACTCTCTTCTTACCAGTATGATTCAATAAAGTTTGATGTTCCATTTTTATTTATTTTTTTCATCCAGATTTTTGAGTATTTGAAAAATCCTGTAGACCCTTCCTAATCAAACTTTACATAAGTTGGTTAATTTTTAACATTTTTTTATCAAGGGGGTAACAATGATCATTCAGCATCACCTTATTGGAGGGAGGGCAGTGGCTCAGTGGTAGAGTGCTTGTCTCGAGACCGAGGGGCCGCGGTTCGAGCCTCACTGGCGTCACTGCGTTGTGTCCTTGAGCAAGAACATTAATCCTAGCTTAGTACTGGTTCAACCAAGGAAGACCTGTCCCTTTATAACTGAAAAATGGGACGAAAAGAATCAAATCAAACAAACAAAAAACCTCATTGGGCATAACCTTTTAGATTAGCATACTGGCTGACCAGCAGATGACAAAATTGGAAATACTTGCAGCAAATATTTGGTGGCATTTAAAGGGTTAATTTCTTGTTGCTTCAGTAATAGAACTGTGCCACACTCTGAGATATGACCCAGATCATGATAAAATCCCTGGTTATCGTGTTGGAGCAACACAGACTCAGCTCTATCTTCACACCAGGTCTGATTATTATGATAATATCCATGAAGCAATATTATTTTCCACTGTCCATAAGCTGTACTTGCTGTGGCCAATTGTTCAAGATTGAAGCTAGTCACTAGCCGAGCAGGCTGGTTTTAGTCTAACCTGGTTTTGAACCATGAAGACATGTTTTCTCAAAGATGTTGTGCACATGGTTTGTGCCATAAAACTATATTTAATTTTTTCTATAAGATACGGTAGATGTTACAAAAATTTAGAACACTAGGTGCCGGTCATACAAGATCTAGACAAACAGTGCAGACCCAAATCAGATCAGAAGTAATCTGATCAGTCTTCACTGTATCCAATGCTTAGTACTGGTTCAGCCGAGGAAGACATGTCTCGACATGACTAAAAAAATGTTGACTGGGGGACTTAAACAAAAATTCAAACAAACAATTCTTCACTGATTCTGACAAGCATTTGCTGATAGTCAACATTTTATTTGAAAAAAAAAAGTGTTTGCATGGGTAAAATTTTTCAGGATTATTCCTGAATTCAGGATTTTGAGGCTGACTTTCCATAGAATGTCAGCCTCAAATTGCTGAATTAGGGAGATTATTATAGGTATTACTGTTTACATACAGTCTGTCTAAAGGCAAGTGATCTTTTAAACTTGAAATTGTGAATATTTATTGGCCATATTGCAAGTTTTAAGATAGGATTTTCCAAAGTTCAGGATTTTGGAAATTTTGAACTTTCACCCATTGACTGAGGTTTGTTGATTATTCTTGCAGGATACTTGGTGGTTTTGTGACCCTCAGTCCTGAGATGTGTTTTGTGGTGGAGGATGAGTTAGGAGTTATGGGATACTCAGTAGCAGCATTAGATGCCAAGTCTTTCAAACAGAAACAGAAGATCTCTTGGATTCCTGCCATGTGTGAAAAATACCCAAAACCTCAGAAGATAGAGGAACTAACACCAGCAGAGGTAATCACCAACACATAGGGCCAGTTAAGCAAAAATAATTTGCATAAAATTGTGATTATTTTCTTAACAATCAGTATAAACATGTGTTTTGGTTGCTCAAAAGAACCGTCTCATCGAGGGGGTTCTTTTGAGTACCCACAACATATGTTTTAGTTGAGACATAAGAAAAATAATTTTCAGTTACACACTCTTATCTGTAGGCCTGACCAACATATGTAAAAAAAAACAACAAAAAAACAAAACAAAAAAAAAAACAATATTTTTGTAAAATGGAATCATTTTCATAACCATTGTCCAAAAAGGAGCCAGTTTAACATTTTCAAAGATATATACACGCCTACCAAATGCTGGAATGCTCAATATCTGGTTGAATATTAAAAACAGCTGCTCTATGAAGAAAATAAAAAATCGAGGAATGTCATGCAACAGCCTATGGATTTCTGCGTTTGTGGTATAAAAACAAGCTCAGAAAGTATTCCCATTAGGTCACATTTACTTTTGGCATGATAAACACGTTCCTGTCGAATTCTGGTACACCTATTTTACGCGAAATGTAAATCTGAAAAAACGAGAGAACTTTCTGACCTCAAATTTATACCACAAACGTAGGAATGCATAGTCTGTTGCACGGCATTCCCCGTTTTTTTATTCACTTCCTGGAGGAATTGTTTTTAATGTTCAACCAGATGTTGAGGGTTTGGTAGGCGTGGTATATTTCTAAAGTCAGACAGCCAAGTTTGATCAAAACTATGTAAAGCATTTTCAGGTAGGGGGAGTGGCTACATAAATCCTGCCAATCAAGCCATGAGGATCAATAGCTATATCCATAGACTTAATAATGGACAAGACTTAAAATATTTCTCTTAAACCATGAGGCTCACAGCTTTTATACTGACGGACTTTAAAAACGCAACACTAACTTCCCTATGTATCTTTCATAATACAGTTGTATGTAAAAGTCCTCTGCTTCGATGATGTCATAATGAGTTGGCTTCTTCAGCAAATACTTTAGGTTTAATTGTACAACTCGACGACGTTATTTGCTCTGTATGAATTAAGTTACTGAAAAATTTCTTAAGTAGAGGAGATTTTAAGTGATCAAATGAAAGGGTACAGACATAAATGCCAAATACGCAAATAAGTGGTATTGCAGGCCTGCCAATCAATATGAAAGTAATTCCTGGATGACTAACAAAGTCTGACACAAATTTGATACTTCTCGTGTTTCTTGACTTAAGAAGTAGGGAATCTTTCACTGATATCATTTTGTCACATGAAAACGTTGACCCCTATCTAAAAAGGTTTACAATTTAATTCATCTTAATTGGACAAGTTTTCCATTTGTAACTAACAAATGACCACTCTTTAACATGCAATTCAAAATGATTGTTCTGCCTTGTTTTTCGAGACATAAATTAAAGCTGCTATCCAAGTGTTGCGTTTTTAAAGTCTGTCCGTATATATTTAGTAAATAGCAGTATCTAGTGGTCCCCTACATAAAGCCATGGCATGTCAAGGTCATTTATAGTTTCCATAGACTTGTAAGGGGGAAAACTTAAAAAATCTCACTCTCTGAAATCTTGTGGCCAGAGGCTTATTTATTTAGTACATAGCAATGTCAATTGGTCCCCTACCTAAATTCTGCCAACCATGTACGTTAGGGTCCAAATTGGCCACTTCGCTCCAAAAATTGATAAAAAAAACTTCTGAATCCATGAGGCCAACAACAGCTCCGGTGAGCAGTATAGGCTCATTGAGTCTCTTGCTCAGAACAAATATTGGAAGGGACACCACAAAAAAAATTGTGTGGTGTATATTTACCCTTACAATTATTTTTGTTGGGCTTGGGCATGCGCAAAAAAATTCTTATCACACCAGACCATGAATAAAAAATATTTGAGTTAACCCCGGCCACAAATTAAAAAAAAAAAACATGCTGTACAGTGCCCACCCCTGCCATCTGGTCATTTCTTATTAGCCCTCAGAACACTTACTTAGTCCCATGTATTACCAAATTAACCATGTAACACAGTATGGATCCACCAGATCAACTGGCTTCTTAAGAAGCCAGCTGATCTGGATCTATACTGTTTTCATGGATTTAAGACTTAGAGGTCAAGGGTTGAATCAAGATTTTTTTGTCAAGGGTTGAATCAAGATTTTTTTGTCAAGGGTTGAATCAAGATTTTCTTTTATTTCAGGAGGTAATGCTTGGATTCCACACAGATATTGACAATACTCCAGCCAGTATATTTACATCATTTCCATCAGTGATAAGACTTGATATTCTTCCTGGTCGTATGGAGGATTTATCCCTCTCTAAGAGAATTCTTGCCGTTACTCTGTCTGCTCTCAAGACTTGTGGTTCAAAAGGTGTTCATGCCGAGCTAAACATTGGTGACAAGTATATGATGGAACATTACAGATTACTCGGCTTCATACAAATACCCAACGTTGCCTCGGACGACACAATATACTTTGGAAGACTGTTGTAAGAGCTAGATAGCTTAATTGGGCCTCCTCGCAAGAGAACCTGACTTTGTTGCATGCCACCAACAAAGACGCAGACCAGCCTGCGCATCCGCGCAGCCTGACCAGCACCTTTGTTCTTCATTGCCTGTAATGCATAGTTGGCAAATCTGGTTCGTGCAAAATTTCCATACTCTAACTGGTCTCTGCAGCTAAGCAGGCTGGTTTGAGCTTTATATGGTCGGAAACCCTGAAGAAAGGTTTTCATGATTACGGCCCATTTATAGTCTGTGCCAAAAATGATCTTGCAGGGGTATTCATTGGAGTTCTCTCATTAAGACAAATGGAGAGATGAATACCCAAAGGACAGTTATGGTGGTGCTAGTTACTCTATTATTTATTGCTTACTGTAAATTCCGAAAATTTTCAAGAGGGTTTTATTTTTGTGAAACTTCGCATATGCAGAGTTCCATGAAAATAAAATCCTCACGAATTGGCGAAATCACTCTGTCCTTTACTGATATATGTAAATCACGCCCTTGTTGCGAATTTTTAACTTCACAAATATGTGTTTTAACGCTATTCGTGAAAATAGAGTTATCGCGAAAATTTCCAAATTTACAGTACAAAGATGGATTGGTCCAGATCATCTACTGGACGATTCCATTTTGTGGCATTTTAATGTAAGACTTCAAGTTTGAAGAAAAATCCTGTTAGTCATTGATATTGTCCATTGTTGCAGTCCTGTACTCCATTCTTATTTCTGGGCATCAAAATATCTGAAACAATGTTGAGAGAAATTTAGCTCTCATTTGCTTTTGATTTCTTTGAAATTGAAAACCTAAATTTTTGCAAAATATCGAATAACCTCCTGAATATTTTTTTGACAGAGCCTGCTAGTTGAAGTTTAAAAGATTATGATCTGTTAGCACACATGGGTGAACGTTTTCAGGATTATTCCTGAATTCAGGATTTTTAGGCTAACTTTCCATGGATAGTCAGCCTCAAAATTGTGAATTCTTTAGATTATAATAGCTTTTTTGATTTAGTTTCAGTTTATCTAAAGGTATTTGACCATTCAACTTGGAATTTTAAATATTTTGGAGGCATAAAGCAAGTTTTAAATTCTGATTTTCTGAAGTTCATGATTTTCCAAATTTCACCCATGTAGCACAACACTTGAGCCAGCAGATGAGATTTGGTAATTATCACATATCCAACCATGTAGTCTTACCAGAGTCTTCATTGCTCACACACACAAAGTAGGGACATAGATGAAGGCACAGGTCATCATCAACCCATTTAACCAAATGGAATTTGCCATTATTAATTGCACCAGTCCATTTCCGTTTTAAGGGATGTTGGATGGTATTTTCCAACTTAATTCAAATTTTAATAGAATATTCTGTAAGCAAACAGTAGAGAACCTGATCAGAATATTCTGTAAGCAAACAGTAGAGAACCTGATCAGACGCCGCATTCTGTTGTGTCTGATCTGATTATGCGCAGCACTGTTTGCTGATGTCCCATAAAAAGGACGCCAGGCTTATATGGATTAAGACCTTTAACCCCTCTAGATAGATGCATACATGTTTCAAGTCTAAAGAGTGACTATGCATACTCCATAAATGCCGAAGCCTGTATAGAAATGGGGACTTAATGGATTGCCATATCAATCATGGCTTGGCTGGTAGTAAAATATCATTAGATGGCTGCTTTTGCATACTCTTGTTGTTGCAACTTCTCAGTCTTTTTAAGGCAGCAAAGGTAGAAACAAGATCATTCAATCTTAATTCTGTGATGGCTGCTCTTCTGCTTTAGTTGTAGCCCAATGGAAGAGGGGTATTTGCTAAGATGTAAATTGTACAGTACATGCAGATACTCATTGAAAGCACCATGTTGAGAGGCTGCTTATATGCTTGACAAACTCTTTACCTGCACATGTTGTCTGCTGAAATCCTTTACTTGTAAACAGTATGGTCCCAGATCAGGTCTGACAGTCACAAAACGGAGGTTTTTGATCTAGTTCCAAACTGTTTGTTATTCTGATAGTTTTCCTGAAATAATTTTTATAAATTGATATACAACAGAGGACAAAGATCATCCAAACTTCCCAGTGAAAGTGTAAGTGAAGCAAACTATCATTATTTTTGTTTATCGAAAAATATGGTCTTTTCAAGGGCTATATTTGAGCCGCAACATGAGATTTCCAACAATGTTTGGTATGTGTGACCAGCAAAGTCTCAGATCAGCCTGCGCATACGCGCAGTCTGATCAGAGCCTTTGCTAGTCGCTCGAACATTCTGTGACTCTTAGGCCACTGACTGAACATCATTTGGAGTTTCTAAACTTAAGAGAGGCTACACAGGCTTGTCTGAGTCTACACTTGTCCAAAATGCCACTGTTGGAAATCACATGTCCTGGTTCATATGATATGTGTAAAGCAAGAAGAGGAGGTATTTGTTCATAAAGAGAGAGGTAGTTCATGTGCGCAATATTTCAACTCTTTCAACCCTGCCTTATAAATAGGCCCGTAAGGCAGACCTTACCACTATGGTCTCAAAAGGGACTTCACACAGAGGTCATATGATATTGTGCTTGAATGTTGACAGACGTCCCTACTTGGCTTTAAAGGTGTATCGATCATGTATGTAAAGCTAGTGCTAGCCTATAGTTGGGATGAAGGATTTGGACTATCATGAGAAGACCTGGCTCGGCATATACAGATACAATGCAGTACCTTTATAACAAACCTCATTTTTTTAGGGGAGCGCAGTGGCAGAGTGCTTGACTCGAGACCGTGGGGTCGCGGGTTCGAGCCTCACTGGCGTCAATGCATTGTGTCCTTGAGCAAGACATTTATCCTAGGTTAGTACTGGTTCAACCCAGGAATACCCGTCCCTACAGAACTGAAAGATTGTTGATGGGACGTAAAGAATCAAATAAAACAAACTCATTTTAAACCAGATTTGGATTGACACAGTGATGTTGTGGCTCTAAAATAATTTTACCATGGAATTTTACAAAGAAATTATAGGAAAATGACCATTATATGGTCATTTTCCTATAATTCCTTTGTAAAATTTCCTTTTATAACACTATTTACTGAAAAGGTAGTCCATTCCTATGAACCCCAAACAGTGTTATAAAGAACTGCACTGTATATTGCACATACAGTACTTGACTTGCATGAAAAGTACAGGATTTAGTCAGTGTGACCTGGTTTAGAGTATGCAGGGCTGGTCTTGGCAAGTGTAGTTTTATGTGCCCTACAAGTAGTCTTCTCATGTGCTACAAATATTTTATTAATATAAAATCCAGTTGAGAATTATATGATTTATGACTGAGCGGATGTCAAGCAAAAGGTACAAGCTAGCATGTATGCCCATGGAAGACTCGGATCAGCCTCTGATCTGTACAGTCTGATCAGTCTTCAAATGGCACTCTTGGGGTAGCCAAGGGGCCAACATTTCTTCAGGCAGAAAACTAATGCTCTGTCAGATCAGGGCTTGTTTGAATCTTCGCGGTAGGCACATGCAGGGCTTTAGTTAAGAGTGCGTAACAAAATATAATTTTCTTATTTCTCAACCAAAACGTATGTTGTGGGTACTTAAAAGAACCGTCTCGCTGAGACGGTTCTTTTGAGCGCCCAAAACATATGTTCAAAATGAAAGGTAAGAAAATATTTATAATTTTACACTGAAATTTTTTGTTTATCTAAACCTGTGACATGCCAACTTGTACCTCATGCTGGGTACTGGAGCATTATTGTAAGAAATCTTGTGTTCATTGTTTTTTTAGTTTTGTCTAGTTTAACTGTGATACATTCATATAAGTGGGTAGATAAGACTTTTATGTCTGTGATATTAGACCAGTTAACATGTATTTGTGTTGATGTAAATAATAATGTCATCTTAAAATGAATTATTGTTTTGAAATAAACTAAATAAACCATATATGAACCAGTTGTTATAAATTGAGGTGCCTTTGGAAGCTTCTGTGAATTTTTCCATCTAGGAGTCATTACAAATAGGTGATTTTACCCTTTCCTTCATGAATATTCATGATAAGCTCCAAGGGAGCACAGTGGCTCAGTGGTAGAGTGCTGGACTCGAGAAGTAATGTCGAACATTTCAAATCATAACATAAGGTTGATAGCTGATCATTTCCTTGATCCAAAAGTTCATTCCAATGGCTTTGTAAAGAGATAGAAATTTGATTTTTATTGATCATGTCTCACAGTTTTCTGCTGTGGGTCAGGATGTTTTCATGCATACTAGCAGGCATACGTAATCAATGTGGTGGCTTAACATATGGTAGTGTGGCCAATACATGCTGCTTTTATGAATTAATATCATTTGGCACAACAGACTTGCATTGCATTTTATACCGGGCCGCGTAGCGTAGTTGGTAACGTGTCTGGCTACAGATGCGTGTCTGACTGCAGATCCAGGGGTCGCGAGTTCGATTCCGGCCCGTTCCCATACTTTCGTGGAGATTGATCATGAAATAATTTCTACGGTCATTCTCCTCCCTTCCGCTGATTCATTCAAGAAGGGTTGTTGTCAGTTACAAGCGAAAGTATGTGCACACATTACTGATTAACGGCTTGTTCAAGCCTTCCCAGGAAAAAGTGTGGTTAGGTGAACTGACCATCCCGCAATGACCATAGCTGTTGACTTAGGACGTAAAGTAACAAAACCAACCAACATTGCATTTTATGTTTACAATGAATTGAAGTGATTGTTGTGTTTGTTTATTCCTTAAGTATACTTGTGCTAAAAAAGGCCCCCCTGGGGTTTTTATAAGGTTCGTTTAATATGCATATTAATTTGGGTGTGACTTGCATGCCAACGCTATGTGGATGAAGTCCTTCACCCACAAGTCCTGCTATTCTATCAGAATGTTGGAAACAATTTTCTCTTCCAGCAAGACAATGCCAGTATACCTGCAATATAGCAAGGAACTGTTTGCAAGCTGGTCATGTCAGCCAGTTCCCGATCTTGAGATATTCCTGGCCGGCAGGTACATAATCGTACCCCTTCTCAGCTTCTACATTTCACGATCTGAAACACTAGTTGGTTGAACAATGGCGATGTATTCCAAAAGGGGTGGGGTGCAACCCAAGGCTTCTTTTAAGCATGTGCAAAAGGCTCATAGTATGCATTCATAAAGGTGGGCGGGCATACAAGATATGACTTACAATATATAAATTTATAGTCATAACATATTAATGTCTGTATTTATTTTCAACAAAGCCAGTCAATGGGGCTGGCCTTTTTATTAGCATGAGTTATGTATATTGCAAACGTTCAAAAATGCAAAACAAAATTGTCTATCAAATAAGTAAGAATCAAAATAGTATGAATATCAATTTATTGGGACGAAAGTCCATCAACTACACATCAGAAATATTTTGCAGCCTCTTCACGAGAAAACCTGTCTTTGGGGGTTGCGACCAGTAATGCTCATATCTAACCCACTCTGCTCAGCTACGGATACCAGTTAACCTTAAAGCGCCAATCGGAACTGCCTCGACCAATTCCGTGGGATCAGACCTTGCATGTACATTGAGGATCTACTTTGATAACTTGACACTGACGTTACATACCGTGACACTGACGTCACAGAAACCATGCAAACACAATAACAAGTGTAGAGTGCTTGACTCGAGGGACCGCGGGTTGGAGCCTCACCGGCGTCACTGTGTTGTGGTCTTTGAGCAGGACACATCCTAGCTTAGTACTGGTTCAACCCAGGAAAACCCGTCCCTGTTTACTGTTCATACACGATATCTTGGCTCATAGAAACCGTTAGGTGCATTTTACCATTACATCAATGTAGGTAGCTTCTTCTTAATGCTCTTTGATAAATATGGTATTAAGCTATATATGCGTGATGTATTTTCTATCAATCTGTGTGGTGTAGAGGATAGCGTGGAGAACTATCAAACATATTTGATTTCATGTTCTGCGGTTATGGTTTTCAGGCCCTATGGAATCCTATTTGTTTTCGTTTTGTCACTCATATCTCGATCTCTCATAATTTTCATGCTCAATTATGCTTTCACTCATATTTTATTTTTACTGCGCATACTTCTCTTGGCTGTAGAAATGTCTGAAAGGCAGGCTTTTCGATCGCAAGCCAGACAAATTGCTGTCACGGACCCTATATAGGATCCGCGCTACTGCACATGTTATCTTAAAAGTACGCGAAAAAGATGCCACGAATGATGTACTATTTGCACCACAATCAAAGTATAGAGAGGGAGCCAGCAAGCTGACGGGCATATCAAACAAAACGATATCGCGCATCAAAGCTGACTCTTAAAGTGCAGTCCTCGTGCCTCGGAAACCATGAAGAGACAGGATGGAGCTTAGCGACTTTGACAAGTGTGAAATGTGTATAAATTGTAAAATCATACACTACAAACAAGACAACAAACTATATACAATAAAAATAACTTTGATTTTGGGTTTCGAACCACTATCTCTTCATTACTTTTCAAAAAGATATAACCAACGTGTATGTGCGCCCTACCGACTGAGCCACGAAGCCGTTTAAAATTTCATTGTGATTTTACTGTTTTGTTATCATTATACCGTTAATATGCATCAAACCCCATGTTCGCTTATAAATTTGATGTAATGGTAAAATCCACCTAACGGTTTCTTTGGGCCAAGATATCGTGAATGAACAGTAACTGAAGGATTGTTGATGGGACGTAAAGAATCAAATCAATAACAAGTGTGTTTGCAGCAAAACAAATGGTTATAAATGAATTTTATGATTTTTCAATAAAATATCGCTGTTGATTTTATTGAAAAAACATCAACATCATTTATTCTGTTGATAAAACGTTTGGGGTGATTTTGATAGGACTGTACCCAGATGCTACAGTACTATTTTTCATTACGCCTGTTCTAGCTAATAAGTGAAGCTTTTTTGTACATAGTACTATACGTAACGCGCCTTGCGTACACCTGATGCTTGGTTCGATTCTTGAATTGTGCAGGACTTTCCCGATTGCTTAAAACGCTTGTAAAAATGCATCTTAAAATGGTGTCAGCTTATGTTGTATTTTGCTTATTTTTTCTAACATATTGAAAAATGTAAGTGTAGAGACTAACAGTGGTGACCCAGATTAGACTGCTACAGAAAAGGTCTGTTTGTCCACTAGGCTTCTAAAACATTTCAGCAGATGAAAAAAAACTGTTGTGATTGGCGATTTAATGGTTAATTATTTTGGATGTAGCAATTTTCCAGATGACAAATAAGCAGGTGCTCCGATCAGCTGTGTGCAGAACCACAGGCTGGTCTTTGTATTTGGCTGGTCTGTGCCTTTGTTGTTGGCTGGCCTGTGCCGTTGGTTTGGTTGGTCTCTGCCTTTGTTGTTGGCTGGTCTGCGCCTTTTTTTTCGGTTAGTCTGTGCCTTTGTGGTTGGCTGGTATGTGCCTTTGTTTTGGTTGGTCTGTGTCCTTGTTGTTGGCTGGTCTGCGCCTTTTTTTCGGTTAGTCCGTGCCTTTGTGGTTGGCTGGTCTGTGCCTTTGTTGTTGGCTGGTCTGTACCATTGTTATATGCTGGTCTTTGGTTTTGGCTGGTCTGTGCCTTCGTTGTTTGCTGGCCTGTGCTTTTGGTTTGGTTGGCATTTGCCTTTGTTGTTGGTTGGCCTGTGCCTTTGTTTTTGGTTGGTCTGCTCGTCTGTTCCTTTGTTGTTGGCTGGTTCGTACATTTGTTGTATGCTGGTTTGTACCCATGTTTTGGGCAGGTCTGTGCCATTGTTGTTGGCTGGTCTGTACCTTTGTTTTATGCAGGTGAGATCCTCTGTTTTTGGTTGGTCAGTGTCTTTGTTTTTGGCTTGTTTGTGCCTTTATTGTATGCCGGTCTGTGCCTTCGCTATTGGTTGGTCTGTGCTTTGATTTTGGCTGATCTGTACCTTTGTGGTATGCTGGTCTGTGCTTTTTTTGGCTTGTTTGTGCCTTTATTGTATGCCGGTCTGTGCCTTTGTTTTTGGCTGGTCTGTTCCTTTGTTGTTGGCTGGTTTGTACCTTTGTTGTATGCTGGTTTGTACCCATGAATTGGGCAGGTCTGTGCCATTGCTGTTGGCTGGTCTGTACCTTTGTTTTATTCAGGTTAGATCCTCTGTTTTTGGTTGGTCTGTGTCTTTGTTGTATGCTGGTTTCTACCATTGTTTTGGGCTGGCCTGTGTCATTGTTGTTGGCTGGTCTGTACCTAAGTTGTATGTTGGTCTGTGTCTTTGTTTTTAGCAGGTCTATACCTTTGTTTTTGTCTGATCTGTGTCTTTGTTTTTGGCTGGTCTGTACCTTTGATGTTGGCTGGTCTGTACCTTTGTTTAATGCTGGTTTGTACCCTTGTTTTGGGCTAGTTTGTTTCTTTATTGTTTGCTGGTCTGTACCTTTGTTTGTTGAATGCTGGTCTGTTACTTTGTTGTTGGTTGGTCTGTGCCTTTGTTGTTGGTTTGTATGAACCTTAATTGTTGGCTGGTCTGTGCCTTTGTTTTTGGTTGGTCTATGCCTTTGTTTTTGGCTGGTCTGTGCCTTTGTTTTGGCTGGTCTGTGCCTTTGTTGTATGCTGGTCTGTGCCTTTGTTTTTGGCTGGTCTGTGCCTTTGTGAGTGGCTGGTCTGTGCCTTTGTTTTGGCTGGTCTGTGCCTTTGTTGTATGCTGGTGTGTGCCTTTGTTTTTGGTTGGTCTGTGCCTTTGTGAGTGGCTGGTCTGTGCCTTTGTTGTATGCTGGTCTGTGCCTTCTGTTTTTGGCTTGTTTGTGCCTTTATTGTATGCCGGTCTGTGCCTTTGTTTTTGGCTGGTCTGTTCCTTTGTTGTTGGCTGGTTTGTACCTTTGTTGTATGCTGGTTTGAACCCATGTTTTGGGCTGGTCTGTACCTTTGTTTTATGCAGGTGAGATCCTTTGTTTTTGGCTGGTCTGTGTCTTTGTTTTTGGCTGGTTTGTACCTGTGTTGTATGCTAGTCTTTGTTTTTGGTTGGTCTGTGTCTTTGTTTTTGGCTGGTTTGTACCTGTGTTGTATGCTAGTCTTTGTTTTTGGCTGGTCTTTGTTTTTGGCTGGTTTGTACCTGTGTTGTATGCTAGTCTTTGTTTTTGGCTGGTCTGTGTCTTTGTTTTTGGCTGGTTTGTACCTGTGTTGTATGCTAGTCTTTGTTTTTGGCTGGTCTGTGTCTTTGTTTTTGGCTGGTTTGTACCTGTGTTGTATGCTAGTCTTTGTTTTTGGCTGGTCTGTGTCTTTGTTTTTGGCTGGTTTGTACCTGTGTTGTATGCTAGTCTTTGATTTAGGCTGGTCTGTGTTTTTGTTTTTGGCTGGTTTGTACCTGTGTTGTATGCTAGTCTTTGTTTTTGGCTGGTCTGTGTCTTTGTTTTTGGCTGGTCTGTGCCTTCGTTGTATGCTGTTCTGTGCCTTTGTTTTTGACTGGTCTCTACCTTTGTTGTATGCTGATCTGTGCCTTTGATTTTGGCTGTTCTGTATCTTTGTTGTACGCTGGTCTGTGCTTTTGTTTTTGGCTGATCTGTGCCTTCGTTGTATGCTGGTCTGTGCCTTTGATTTTGGCTGGTCTCAACCTTTGTTGTATGCTGGTCTGTGTCTTTGATTTTGGCTGGTCTGTACCTTTGTTGTATGCTGGTCTGTGCCTTTGTTTTTGGTTGGTCTGTGTCTTTGTTGTTGGCGGGTCTGAATCTTTGTCTTTGAATGGTGTGTGCCTTTGATTTAGGCTGGTCTGTACCTTTGTTGTATGTTGGTCTGTGCCTTTGTTTTCGGCTTGTCTATATCTTAGCTGGCTGGTCTGTGCCTTTGTTGTATGCTGGTCTGAGCCTTTGTTTTTGGCTGGTCTGTACCTTTGTTGTTGGCTGGCCTTTGTTTTTGGTTGGTCTGTGGTTTTGTATTTGGTTGGTCTGTGCCTTTGTTGTTGGCTGGTCCGTGCCTTACTGGCAGGGTTTCTCGTATTCTTATAGTGCAAACTGCAAAATGAAAAATTGGGTCTTCCATCTATAGATGAAACCGCTGGCAATTATGAAAAAAGCCTCGAGTTGGATCTACACTGTTATCCACTCTGATTGAAATAATATGCTAATAACAGGAATGCTGCGGGTAAACATGATAATAATTGGGTAGGATCCTATTATTTAGTGGCGGATCCAGAGGACACTCGCTCCCCCCACCCCCCGTTTTTAAATATCTTATGAAAATGACATAATTTGGTCTCAGTGCGACCAAATTATAACATTTTCATGGTATATTTTAGAAAAATGAGATAAAACTAGCAAAATCTATCTTTTTACATACGAACCCCCTTTCAACCGGCGTCACTGCGTTGTGTCCTTGAGCAAGACATATTAATCCTAGCTTAGTACTGGTTCAACTCAGGAAGAACCGTCCCTACATAACTGAAAGATTGTTGCTGGGACGTAAAGAATCGATTAAAAACTTTCCAAATATCCTGGATACGCCCCTGAGAGTATAAAAAATATTCAGCAAGGCAAGGGTTAAAATGAACAAAATTATTTTTATTACATCCTCTTATTTGGCTGAGACCTGTTATAGTCATTATTATTATGCATTTGATTTGAAAAGCATAATTTGAAACAGTTGAATCACAGCAATCTGTGCACTGGCAAAATTAATAGCAAAACAGTGGACCAAATAGGCTTCCTTTGTGTAAATTAATTAAAAAAGCAAATGTGTGCCATTTTTCAAACACCTGTTTATGATATTATACGTTTATATGAGAATATAATCAATGCTGCTTTTTTAATGATGTAAACTTCTCTCCATTCTAACTCACAGGCAATTTCAAATTCTGCTCAAAATTCATGATTTGGCCCTTTGTGTACGTACCTTTTTGGGGATCAGTTCAACTCATATACATGTCTAACGCCTAGCATCCTTAAAATTTATGGGACACAGTAAACGGCGAAACCCGGATCTGACCAGGCGTTTACTGATTGCGTACAGATTGTTCTATTAAATTTTGATAGAATGTGAGAAATACCACCCAACATCTATGACATACATAAAATTTGAAATTGGCCCTTCACATTGACCATCTATCGATCCCTCGGCACGAACAGTTTGCTTTATTGACTGCTGGCTTAGTGCTCTAGCTGTGCATTTCGATACCATGCATAGTTAAACATTACGTTTCAATGCATTGACGTGGAGATGTTGAAAACCTCGGGCTACGCCCTCAATTTTTAACATCTGCCTTCGGATCTGGCGAACGCTAATGCATGAAATAAAAAAAAAATGTTGGATCACTGTATTAGTCTATCATCTAGAAAACTTGGCATGCAGCTTTTCAAAGCTTCAGAATACTTATTTGCATGAATGTTTGATAATAATAATAACGGCTTGTTGGATTGTAAACCGGAACAGCAGAACTGGACAACCAATATAGCAGATAAGAGGCGGCTTGTTTTGCATGTGCTAGTCAGCACTGGCCGCTGTTTGAAGCGGGTTTTTTTTAAACTTACAACTGAGCTTAGTCTGCTGTCAGTCTTACTTCTGTTGTACATGGAGTTTGAAATGGTTGCAAAAATCTAAAGAGCGTCCCACAAAGATGCTTTCGCTCTGATTTTGTCCCACAAAGCCAAATGTCTTAGTTGCGTTTGCTCTGATTACGTCTCGGAAAGCAAAGAGTTAGTGTTCGCTCTGATTTTGCCCCAGAAAGCCAAGTGTCTTGCATGTAGTTGCTTTCGCTGTGAAAAGGCCCCACAAAGTTGCGTTCGCTCTGATAACATCCCACAGAGCCAATATGTGTCTACGTTGCTTTCGTCTTGATTACGTCCCAAAAAGTCAAGTATCTTAGTTGCTTTCCCTGTAGTTGCTTTTGCTGTGTAAACGTCCCACAAAATTGCGTTCGCTCTGATAACGTCCCACAATCTACGTTGATTTCGTCTTGATTACGTCCCAAAAAGCCAAGTGTCTTACATATACATGTACTTGCTTTCGCTGTGATTATGTCCAAGAAAGCCAATTGTTTTACTTGATTTCTCTATTATAACGTCCCTGAAAGCTCTTCTACAATTGTTTACCATAATACACTGCTAAAAATATTTAAAGGAACACCTGATAATTTTCCATAGGTAATAATGTTAACGCCTGGCCAATAGACAAGCCATGCATTTCACTAGACAATAAGGCAGAAATCCAGTTTCTTCTGCTATATTTGCAAAGATAGTCAAAGTATTGGATCAAAAAAAGTTTTTACAAAACAATCGCTACTCAAGTCCATGGCTCAAATTTTGTAATTTTTAATTTTCTTTAAAATGACGTTTTTTCTGGAACTCTGTAGAATCTCCAGAATTCGTTAATAGAGTAACTTAATGATTTCTGCAACATTAAAAGGCTATTAAATGTACAGAAATGATTTTGTTGTGGTGTTTTGATTGAAAACATCGTCTTGAAATTTGGTTTTGAAAAAAAGGGATATTTTTAACAAAATTCCATTTTTTCATGAGGCGTTCCATGGAGATTTCTGGAAAGGGATTACTTCATTTTTATCAAGACACATCATCCCTGTTGGGTAACCAAACTAATCACAGGACAAACATGTTTTTACCTTATGAATCCAACTCTCGCTTTGAGTCGGACTATGAGTGCATTTGTATTGTGAACAATGGCAAAACATGCAGTGTTCCTTTAAATATTTTGAGCAGTGTATTAGGTCACTGCTCAAATATACGCTGAGATAGTTCCCACTGCACACTAACGTACGCGGCCCTAAAGTCGTCATAGCCCTAAGGTCGTCAGTTTTCTTTTGGCCTCGCTCTTTTCCGTCCAAATCATCGAAACTTCTAAGAGGGAGCATCATTTGAAAGGAAATTATCTGCCCTATGGATTGATATATAAAGTACAGCCGCCCTATAAGTGGTGTCCGAGTGGCAGGCATTGAAATGGGGGTACCCAATTGCATGCAAAATTTGGAGTCTGTCGAGAGTTGAAGGCGATATTGATATCGATCCGGCGAAACAAAATAACTATACTGTACATCTGTCCCACATAAACACATGCGTTTTTTACATGTACAGAAGATATCGATTTAGTAATAATTGCTTCCTTTTGGTCGGTATGACAACCTCATACAGAAATAATAGGTTGAAAAGTGAGATGACGACTTTAGGTCCGGCCTGCCGACTTTTGGGCTTCAAGAAAATTAGTGATTTTTCTGCCTGTTTACTCACTTCGTCTCTTCTAAAACAATGATTTTTAACTCGTTTATGCAAAAGTGATTTGTATCTCCAACCCCTTAGGGGCTATGGATACCGGGGACATAGTGGAGCTTAAGTGTGGGGGTTTAACCTCTGATGCACCAGGGCAGTGCCGTAGATGTGCCAGGGTTTTCATTTTCCGCTATAATAGCCTGTGCGGTCTGATCAGCTCTTGTTTTTATTGTCTAAATAGTATATTAAATGCTCCTAATTGTCAATTCCTAAATTTCAAGTCTCTGTAGCTGAGCAGGCCAGTTTGAATCAGGTTGCAAACCCCAAAGAAATGGTTACCTTTAAAGTGGCTCATGTAGAGCAACCACATTCAGTACGCCTACGGGACTATTAACACCTGAATAAAGACATTCAATTTTCTACATGTACCCGGCCAACACTGTCTCTCAGATATTCAGTTTAAGCATACGCCGAACTTTATATAAATGTACGCTCATGTATGTTTATAGGATCATCGCCCCCAAGTATACATCCAAACCACCACCACCATTTAAAGCTTCATTACACATCAATGACTGCCAATTTCGATACTCAGGGCAACAAAATACCCTAACGACCAGCAGCATACCCACTAAGACCTTTAATATGTCTTGTAAGCCCACCAATACCGCCACTTGTACCTTCAATACGTTCCTTGGACCACCGATAAGGCACTTAGAACTTCAATACGTCCCTTCGACCACCTACACCGTCACTCAATTAAACAACACGCCTACGACCGCGAGCATTGCCACTCATACCTTCAGTTCGTCCATAGGACCACCAACACCACCACTGAGACCTTCAGTACGTTCCTTGGACCATCAATACTGACTCTCAGACCACCAGTGTATCCCTACGACGACCTCCGCCACCTCGGACCCAATATACTGGGTCCGAGCCACCCATATAGTATATAAACATATAGTACACGCCTACGACTACAAACGCTATCACTCGTGCCTAGAACGCCCATACACCATAGCACCAGCGCTCAGACCACCAGGACGTCTCCTGGGACCAAACACACACCCAGTTCGATAAATAAGCGCCACCACTCAGACATATACTGCGCTTATAGGACCACAAAAACACCACACATCGACGACGACCTTAGGGCCTAGTCACTGACGACTTTAGGTCTTGGGTGTCCTAAAGTCGTCAGACAGACCCCTCTTGACACAATCAGTCTTTTAAAGATATTTTCGGGTGATTCCAAACCATTTTCTTTAGTTTATCGACTAGCTGGATGATTAAACTACCATCTGGTAAAGTCTATTCTTAGCCAGTGAGTGTCTCTAATCCGGGGCAATCGCTTAAATGCGTCAAAGTGACGACTTTAGGGCCGCGTACGTTACCACCATCATGTGTCTGTGGCTCTACAGGGCACCAATTCGAATTACCAAAGCATCTGTTGTGGATAATTCTGGTAACCCAGAATTTCGCAGAAAGGGACTTCATCTGGGACATCCAAAATTATTGGATGTGTACTGTTTGAAAAGTTTTTTCGCGGCTATTTAATTTCGCACGCGTTTGTCTTCATGGATATTTTCGCGGATAGCAGAGACTAGAAAAATGATTTAACATGCTTAGATCTACGTCTACATTTGGTATTAATTAATGAGCCGCGACATAAGATTTCCAGCAATGTGAAATGTGCGACCAGCAAAGCCTCAGATCAGCCTGCGCATATGCGCAGTCTGATAAGAGCCTTTGCTAGCCGCATGGATATTATATGAGTGTTAAGCTAGTGACTGAACACCATTTGGAGCTTCTAAGCTTAAAAGGAGGCAGCACAGGCTCGTCTGAGTCTACACCTGTTAAAATGACACATTGCTGGAAATCACATGTCGTGGCTCATTTGTTGATGATAGGATAACCACTTGGCATGTTTGTTAACTATTGGTTTTAGTTTGCCAAGAGGCATTATTCTTTCTTTGTCACCCGCAAATGGTTCAGTAAACTAATAAATAGTATATCAAAATTGAATTTTTATAATGCTAATATCAGTTTTATTATTTTACCACAGGTTTAGATAAACAAATTTTTCAGCGCAAAATTGTAAATATCTTCTAACCCATGATTTGATGTGGGTACTCAAAAGAACTGTCTCGCTGTTCTTTTGAGTACCCAAACATATGTTTTGGTTGAGAAATAAGAAAATTATTATTATACGTGCTCTTAAGGCCCGAGAATGTCACAATTGGTTTTTGTTTCATTTATGAGGAAAGTATGATCCAGTATAACTTAATTGTTGACCATCTTGAAAGGCTCAGACAGGCATTTGCGCAAGAACGCAGTCGCCGAGCGCAATGCAAAGATTTTTGGATGATGATGATGATGAGATGATGATGATGATGATGATGATGATGATGATGATGATGATGATTACAAAGTTTTAATACCTCCATCCGCGCTAGATATACCAGCATAGCTCAGTGCTCAAAGGAAACTTTTGCACATAAGCGTGAAGTATCAAAACCTTATGTGCTGACCCATTGACATTTATGGGGGGAAAATGTTGATGATGTAGATCCTTATTGTTATTTGTGTTTCATGTTTGTCTGTCATACTGTCGTATCTGTTCTTTGCAGCCTTGTGGCCAAATGCTGGGAAAGGGTTGACCTTTTGGCTCTCTTGTGTGTGAAGTTTTCTTGTGTTTTGGTCACTTTCCAATTTGGTGTCCCGTGTCAGGTGTGGTACTTAATTATATATCGATTCCTGATCTTTGCCTTCTTCCTTACTTAAACCCCTCAACGTTTATCGCAAAAATGGCTGCCGTGCGGTCTTACTTCAGTATGAATCGCAACCCAAATCGCAGGTGCACAACTAAACAGACGAACATTTTTGCCTGGTTTTGAAAAGAAACCGACCAGCAGTTTCAGAGAAGAAGCGATAGCAAATAAAATCGAAGCCATATATGTTGACGAATCGGAACCAAAATCGCAGCTGCGCAAGTAAAACACTAGAGGGACTGCAAAGAAGTTTCGAATATGTGTTGGGGCAGGGGAGGGGGCATTAATAACGGATTTTGGGGAGATACGGATGGATTGGTGAATGGACCTGCGGACGGACGGACGGGTAGACGCAATTTCTGTCAGGCATCTAGTCGGATTGTTTCCCTTTGATATGCACAGTATAATCATTGATGATGTGCGTTTCGGTCCAACGCACAGGTACGCCGAAGAAAATAAAGATACCCGAAGCGTGTTTTTGTAAGACATAGAGCGTGACCGAACAAAAATAAAAGAATAAATATGTTTCATTGCATCCAAAGTGCTTTATTCTCGAGGGATCTAAAACATAAAGAGCCCCTGTTCAAATTGTCATATACAATAGACAAATATTGACCGGGAGATCCATGTTTGCAGAACTACCCATAACAGAAAGACAAACATTTACATTGAGAGCTAGAACATGCGTGTAAGTTATTCTTTATGTATTTCAATCTTTATGTTTGTTTGATTTGATTCTTAACGTCCTAGTCAACACTATTTCAGTTATGTCGGGACGGGTCTTCCTGGATGGAACCAGTACTAAGCAATGATTAACGTGCCTTGCTCAAGGGCACAACGCAGTGATGCCGGTGAGGCTCGAGCCCGCAACCTCTCGGTCTCGAGTCAAACACTCTACCACTGAGCTCCCTTTCAATCTTTATGAAACAGTTGGTCCGACAGCCTTGTAACGATATCTCAATCAGCACCCAGTTTCGGGCCACTATCGGCACACCAACAAAACGCCTTGTGATTTCCAACAATGTGGCATTTTGGCATGTGTAGACTCGGACGAGCCTCTGCAGGTTCCCTTTAAGCTTAGAAACTCCAAATTGTGTTCAGTCACATAGAATATTCAAGCGACTAGCAAAGGCTTTGATCAGACTGTGCGCGTATGCGCAGGCTGATCTGTATGCGCAGGCTGATCTGAGGATTTGCTTGTCGCACATACCACATTGTTGAAAATCTCATGCACTGGCTCCTTTCAAATAGGGATTCCCTGGTGGGTCAGTGGGTCAATAGAACCCATGAGTATACAGTCAGGCGTGTACAAAGTACATACATGTACCTGCCGATAATGCCCGTGAGAGCGACAGGCAGTTTAGTATATAGAGAGTCTTGGAATAATTCTTCCCAACCAGATTAATGTCCATAAGAGCTCGACTTTGGGCTTAAAAATCTTCGTCTGAGGCTATGCCGAAGCAAACAAAGTGAAAACATGGAAGTTAATACCTCTTTGCATGCTGGGTATTAGTGCATGCTTTTTTTTGTCGTCTTCTCTTTAGTTTTTCAAAAAATCTTTCAAGAATGCCATCGGATTGTCAAACAGTTTGAATCCAGATCGGGCTGGACAGGGCGTCTCCAAACTGTTTGCAAAGATTATCATCAGACATACCGTTTACGGACCAACCCCTCTTAGTTCGAACTGATAATAACTCGGAACTAAAACTGTTTCCGTAGACTTCGAGACAAGTAAAATGATCAAACATCACGAGTTTTAACCCATTTAAGCCGAATAGAATGTTCCACTATAAGTCCATTTGATCCGTGACTTGACATTTCCAACAATGTGGCACTTTGACAAGTGTAGACTCTGTGCAGTCTCCTTTTAAGCTTAGAAACTCCATGATGTGCGGTCATTAGTTTAACACCCCTAGAATATTCAAGCGACTACCAAAGGTTCAGACGAGACTGCGCGTATGCGCAGGCTCGTCTGAGCCTTTGATGGTCGCACATACCACATTGTTGGAAATCTCATGTCACGGCTTACTTTCGTTTTAGGGTTCTTTTTTATTTTCATCAAATTACTAATCGAATATTCAGTTAGCAAACGGAGAAGACCCAAATCAGACGTCGTGTTCCGCGGCTTCTGATCTGGGTCTGCACTGATGGTCTTTGTCCCACAAAAAGGACTAGAGGCTTAAAAATGGATTGATATTCATACCGAAACCATCTTGGCAATGGCCAACCCGGAAGTTAAATTGAAAATGAGGCATACAGCTGTCAAAATGCTAAAAAGTTCGTCATTTCTCAGGTATTAATTCATTTAATTAACCCTGGTCCCGCTGAATGACAAAACCAACAGCCCGTGGTGTGTGTGTGCCCAGCGTGGACTTAGATCAGCCTGGCAATTCGTCCAGTCTGACCAGGGTCTTCGCTATCTGTCGATCTGACGAAAGTATGTAACCCAGTAATTAACAGAGTGCACATCGAAGGCCCCAACCAGGCCCCGAGGTTATAAAACTTTTTCCATGCTCAACTCATCCGAGCACGAAATTTATCCTGCTCATAAATGTTAAAATGCCAACAATTGTTGGCATTTTAACATGCATTAGCATGATAAATATAACATCTGAGAGGCTTAAGGCAAGAAACTTCTCCATTTGCCGTATCACAGTATGTAAACTGAAATAAACATCCTGTACCCGTTCCTCCTAGCTCTCGCTTTATAAATAAGAAATTCCAGCACTCGTGCGTAACCAGTTGTCGGAAATCGTGATTTGATAGTTGTTGGTACAGCTGTAATTGCGAGGGTCCACCTATTAAAATTCATTTTTCCATAGATTTCAGTAACTTTTACAGTTACAACCGTGTAATCATGTACACATGTGATTGCCAATTCCACTAAAACCATGCAAACTGGCATTTAAATTCGTTTTCGGCACAGAACGGCTCTGATTGTGAGCAAGTTGTTTTTTAACAAAGCAAAATACAAAGGAGGAAACCGTTGAAATCATGGAACAAAACGGAATACAATAGATAAAATGGCTTTTCTTACCTTGTTCGAATGTGTATTGTCTGTATCGCTTACAATATAAATCGAAACGTGTACATGTACCTAAATACACGCATCTTCCCGACTACTGGTTACGCACGAGTGTTGTTATTCATGTTTATAAGGCGAGAGCTAGGAGGAACGGGTACAGGAAGTTTATTTCAGTTTACATACTGTGCGTATGAGCAGTTGAATATTCGTGCTCAGTTAAGTTAAGCGTGAAAAAAGTTTTATAACCTCAGGGCCTGATGATTTGGCTAATCTGGGTCTTAAGTGGTCGCGCAAGCCGCTTTGGCGGTGCTTACATTATCACACTGGCAATCGAAACCGGTAATACTATCGATAAACGAAGATCAAAATCGTTAAAAAGAGTTTTCAATTGCCATTTAGGAACAGAGTTTCGATTGCCATGTGTCGCCCGATTGGCGACAAATGTAAATTGAAAACACTGTGTCTAGCGATTTTTGGTCAGCGTTCGACGATTGTTAAGTGCGTTTTCGATTGCCGCCTATCCGGTGTAATTATTGTGAAACGTTAGATTTATGTGAATTTCCGTTGCAGGATCATTTTGAATTCACAGGCTAAAACGAAAACCCCTGTTTATCTTGACATGATCCAGGGTTTCGGGAAATGGGGTTCATATGTATAAAGGGGTTTGGGTTCGTTTTGCTGGTTTGATCTCATTTTTCTTAAATATCCCATGAAAACGAATTAATGAGACCAAATCATTTCATTTTCATATTATATTTAAACACGGAGGGGGTAGGGGAGGGGGTTCGAGTGAACCTCCTGAAGCCCCTCTGCATCTGTGCTGGTCCCTAGGTTATAAAGCTTTTTATGCTGGGCTGCTTATAGAAAATAGAATACTGAAAAATAACGATTTTCCTGCTTAAGACACTCAGAGGTATTATTCCTGCTGATAAATATTTAAGTGCCAACAGTTTATGAGCATGGTGAATTTCATGCTAAATTGAGTTCAAGCTTCTCCTCGATGTATCAGCACTATTTTCAAATTACGTATTGGTTGTACAGGATAAAGCTTACATTTTGTTTACCAAACATTGTAGACCCAAACCAGCCGGCCCTTTGCTGATCAGGATCTTGAATTTGGCCACACTTCATTACTATACACTATACAGCAATAAGTTGTCTGAAATTCATATGGTATTTGAAATTATTCAGCAAGACAGAAAATTGAACCATTATGTAATTATATGACAATTTGTTTGACTAATCACCCGGACCCCGTTTACACGAATATATGTGGATAGGCTAAAAGAAATATTGACAGAAAATATGTTATGAGTTGTCATGCCTTAGCATGTTCGCGACTTAGTATTGAAAATCAACCTGTGCTGTGTAGGATTAAGTTTCGTATATTCACGTCTATTCACAATGCATTCAACCATTGATATTGTTAAATTAAATATGTGAAATTTTATGGTATTGCACAAGGAAAACTGTTATTATGATGGGAACAATTTTGCAGGTTAGTCGGATATTTATTTCATTTTCCACTTCAAAATATCGAAGATTTTAAATTAATCCATTAATTAATGCCGAATGTTATAATTGTTTTGCATACATTTGTATAATGTCGGAATGACCTATTATTATTATACATAGACTTATATTATACAAAAATTTTGAGCGTAAAATTTGGATATTTACTTACCCATCTAAACTAGTTGTTTAGAGTGCTCAAAAATGTCTCAGTGAAGGAGACGGTTCTTTTGAATACCTACAACATATGTTTTAGTTAAGAAATAAGAAAAAATATTTTAATTACGCAGTCTAATCTAAAAGCCTGCCTGTATATTTAATTACTATAATTACTGATTATTCGTGTGTAGTTAAATGGCCTTATGATTGCAAATATCACCCTGGTGAGATGTCACTGAACGCGGAATATCATCTTGGTCCATAGGGCATGCTTAACTCTTTGACTACTGGATAATTTTGTATGCCTTTTTTTCAAAATAATTGTTTTCGGGAATACAATCAGATTGTCAAACAGTTTGGATCCTGATCAGGCCCGACGTTTTGTCGGACATGGTCTAGGTCAAAACTGTTTGCAAAATAAACCAGCAGATGACACAAGTATGCAAATATATGCTTAAATTGGTTAAATATAACAAGAAGCAATAACATTGATATATGCCCCAAGTATGGTTTTGTTATTTTTCTTTCCGCTGTGTGTTAAGCACGAGTCAACAATGTTAAAGTAATGTCGTGCACGGTCATTTAACTCTAAAATGTGAGAAACTAATATTTTCCCCTTGGCTATGAAAGTAACTGACAACTGTCGCGTACTTCAATATGAGTTTTAAAGAAATTAAATATTTCGAGCAAATATTAAAGACTTTTAAGTATTCTTTGTGAGTCGTTTAACCATTTGCATCTAAGTGTCGTCTGCTGATAACCTGTGCAAACAGTTTGTAGCCAGATTAGGCCCGACATAGTATCGGGCCTGATCTGGATCCTAACTGTTTGACACTGAAATCATTGTTTGAAAATGTTAATTTTGAAAATATCAGCAGACGACAAAACATGCCAAATAAACCAGCATGCAAATAGTTATAGATGCTAACAGACAAACAGCTGTCGCCGGCTGCAATCGCGATAAGCGCTCTTTCCAGCAAGTCACATCTTTTGTCGTATGCTCTCTCGTCTGCTTATGTTTTAGATAGCCTGCAAAGTATATGGGCCCAGATCAGACTAAGGGAGCAGTCTGTTCAGGGTGCATAGTGCTTGCTTCCATGATTAAATCTAGTTTAAAATGCACTTGGATAATGCAGCAGACGTAAAAAGCAGACGACAAAAAGACTTGGACAAACTCTCAATGTGGGAGTCCCAGTGGGACATGGAGTTCAACCCCTCTAACTGCCAGATGGTACGTGTGACAACTGCCAGGAAAGCAATTAACTCAGTTTATACTTTACATGATCAGATCCTGGAGGTTGTCGCAAGTGCTAGGTACTTTTTTGTTTGTTTTTTATGCTTTACGTCCAAAGTCAACAGCTATGGTCTGGTCATTGCGGAACGGTCAGTTCACTTAACCACACTTTTTCTTGGGCATGCTTGAAAAAGCGGATAACCAGTAATTTGTGCACATACTTTCGCTTGTAACTGACAACAACCCTTCTTGAATAAATCAGCGGAAGGGAGGAGAATGACCGTAGAAATTATTTCATGATCAATCTCCACGAAAGTATGGGACCGGGCCGGGATCGAACTCGCGACCCCTGGATCTGCAGTCAGACACGCATCTGTAGCCAGACACGTTACCGACTGATGATCTTATATTGCTAACAATTTGGTTACGAAGTATTTTGAATTTTTCCCAAAATAATAAGTTTTGTGTTTTCTTATATTTTCTAAAAGTGCGTTTCCGTTTTCGTATGAGGTTTCGAATTTGGCAAGTTATCCATGGGTGCTCATTAGGCCTAATTGTGACTACTTTACTTGGGATTGAATTTTGGCTAGCTTTATTTAAAGTGTCCATGACGTATGTAACATTTTCGTTGATGTTATTATTATTGGCTATATTTTCTTCTAGTTCATAAGATGTTAATTGTGCTCTGAATGTATCAAAATTAGCACGTTCGTAATTGAATACTCGTCTTTTAAAGGCCTTAGTTGATGGGTGTAAAAATTTTAGTATGACAAGTATAGGACAATGAAATCGTATTTGATCAGGAATGAAAGAGTCCACTACACCACTAGTCAGAATATTAGAACTGTTACGCACCAATATCAAGTCAAGTAATGAAGAGGAGTTTTCAGTAAAGTGTGTGTCTTCTTGTATAAGCTGTTTAAGATTGTAGTTTTGAATTAGATCTTTCATTTTGTTATTATTGTTAGAATGCATATTAAAATTGAAATCGCCAGTAACAACTATATCAGGTATGTTAGTGTTGTGTGCTCTGTCGATGCTTTCATCTAACAGAGTGAAATAATCAGCATTACTATTAGGTGCTCGATAAAAACCACCAATGAGAATTTTTTTTGTCTTAACTACTATCTCTATCCAGACGGCTTCTAGGTTTTGCAATTCTAGATCAGTGCGGCGCTTGCACGTTAGCGTGTCTCTGACATAAATGATAACTCCACCTCCAGGGCGGTTGCACCTATCAAATCTGAAGGGTGGCAGAAAATTATCGATTAGCAAGTCGTCGTTTTTAATTTCGGGTTTCAGCCAACTTTCAGTGATGACAAGAACGTCATAGCTGTTGATTTGGGACGTAAAGCAACACAACAAACAAACGTCCAGCACACACAAAGAGTTTCCCGTTACTGCCGCTCAATGACTTTTCGCCAGACCCAAACCAATAGGAATTATTAGAAATATCCATTCTTCCCACTGGGCATAGTCGAGTGGAATGCTCTTCCAGAACCTGCTGCTAGTCTGCTAGACATTGAATCCTTCAAGGTCACAGTGCTGCATCACTCCAGAACCTAGATCCAGACATTGTTGTTTATCTCCACTTCACTATTTCAAACCCGAAAGCGTCAATCGCAACAAAAGTCGTCTGCTTTTCACGTCTGCTGAAATTTTTAAGAAGCCTCTATGGCAAACAGTGTGGACCCAGATCAGACTGCTCCTATAGGAGCAGTCTGTTCTGGGTACACGCTGTTTGCTTCTATACATAATTCGTCAGTAATGTTAGGCAATTATTTGCAGCAGACGACTTCAGCAGACGACATTTTCAGATGCATTTTTTTCTTGGCGCTTTAAGGGTTAACCTATCATCTTTTATCCCTTTTATCGTTCTCTTTTTTCAACTAACATTGCTCGACAGCGCACAATTGCCTAAAATGTCTACGAGGACGTATAATAGATAGATAGATAGATAGATAGATAGATAGATAGATAGATAGATAGATAGATAGATAGATAGATAGATAGATAGATAGATAGATAGATAGAATAGATAGATAGATAATAGATAGATAGATAGATAGATAGATAGATAGATAGATAGAGAGAGAGAGAGAGAGAGAGAGAGAGAGAGAGAGAGAGAGAGAGAGAGAGAGAGAGAGAGAGAGAGAGAGAGAGATTTTCAGGACAAAAGTAATGGCGGGATAAGGGTTAATTGAACCATAATGATAATGATAAACACTTAAAAGTAGTGCTGTAGGCATCGACAAGCGGACCACTGAAGGCCCGTCAGAGAAACGCCATTCGGATGGCGTTTCTCTGGTGGGCTGATATATTGTGCGCCGAGACTGTTTTACTGTTAGGAAACCATGGGCTAATTTACCATAGGCCGATTTGCTCACTAGATTGTTGAGCAATTCATTGAAAACTTACTGCTCCTTACTTATTTGTAATCACAGGCCGCGGAGATACTCATTATTTTCAGTGCCGGATTTCATGGCGATCAGACCCCACACCCCCGCATCTTATGACCATCTTGCACACATATATATTGATGCCTTCCGCAATTCTCACTACTTTGTCCAATAAGCACTGTACTAACCATCATTTTATTAATTTACAGTAAAACCTGTGTAAAACGGCCGCTCTCAAAAAGACCACAAATTGGTTTACAATACCAATTATCACTTAATGCAGGTCAAACGTATTACAGAATGCTCCAATGGGACCTTCATTAAGCTACCGCTTGTCATTAAGATCTTTGTTTTGTATTTTTGTGAGTGGCCGTTTTACACAGGTTTTACTGTACATGTACAGGTATTGAGAGGTTGCAGAGTCCAAAGTTTTGTAAGATTATTCTCCCTTGATCCATCAAGGTTTTGTACACACTTTACCATTTTATAAGGTGATTACACAGTGAACTATGTTTATTCTTCAAGCTCAAAATTGAATAACTAAGGTTTTATAAAAGTAGTTTACCGGGGGTTAAAGAAATAAATTATTCTCAAAGTACATTAAGACAGAGTTGAAAACATTGTTGGGTGTCTCCAGCAAGAAAGATAACTCCAGGTGTATGGTGTCATCTGCAACCTCTCAATTTGTAATAGCGTTAATAGTGTTGTTATGTTCACGTTTTGTCGGTCCTGATCTGGATCCAAACTGTTTGTAAATGTTATCAACAGACGACAAAAGTCGCCGCTAGTACTTAAGAGTTAAATCAGTATCAGCGGAACTTATTTTATATTAGTTTCCCCATCAACCAATCTTTTGTGATGTGACTGGGAATATTCACATATTTGGCCATCACCCGTTTATGGATAGTCAGTTAAAACTGTTTTAAAATTGTTAAACATGGTTATATTGTCCATTGTGTTTCAATAAATATTGACAGACCTAAACAAACAACGTATGACCTTAAATGCATACTACTTTGAGCACACATTTTTCTGCTTTTATTTGCCTGGAATATAATACGGCCACCATAGAATAATCTGACTGTTTACCGTTTTCCGCCAGCTCTCACACTAGGTAGCCTAAAAAATTATAACCTCAGGCCCAGGGGTATGTAAAAAGATGCAATTCGGATTATCATTCTTTTGCAATTTTTGCACTGTTATCATCTTCACCAGCGAAGGTTTCGTCGTATCTACCTTCCGACAATCGCAAACCTTGGTAGGACAAGATGCACTGTTATTAGCCCATAACATATACTGAACAAAAGTGAAAACGCTATACTACAACTATCTATATTTTGTGAGTCAGTATCGGACAAAAAGTATTTACTAAAGCTTAATAATGTTTCCCAGACATCCAGCAAACGATTCGTCGAAACTCCACTAATTTGTCCCGTTTGATGTCTGAGTCATGCTCCTTTTTAAAAGTGTTTAAAGCTTTATTCACTGAATTTTGCTATTGCGCATGCGCAAATTAAAATTGTTATGCTTATCAAAGTTGGTCATAATTGTGTTGCATAAAACACAAGAAAACTGATTAATCAATTGAAACAAACTCAGATATCAATTTCGAATTTATCAAATTTGTAAAAACAAATGAAAATTGTCTCCCTATTACAAAATTAAATGTTTGGTAATCTTCGATACATCACGATTTTCGATAGTTTTCTTTTGGCAAATCAGGTAGTTCTCTCAGCACGTTGTTTCTACCAATTCTCGACTAGTAATCCCCTAGTAATGTCCTCATACTAAGATGCAACAACACATTGATATTCCTATGGATATTTCAGTGTTAAAATTTCAAATTTGGCAATTTGATGGAAACCCGCTTTTTAAGATTGCTTTTCTAAACGATAAAAACACACTTGAGATAAGTCCTTCACATTTCTGGTTGTCACATGTCTAGACTACATGTACCATTTCGTGCAGTCGGATCTCGTAGGTGGTGGATTTCTGAAGGCCTAATCTTTGTGAGATTTCTGTTCAAAGGACCTCGGACAGTCTTAATGAAGGATTGCCCATAAAAATGACCAGAGAAAAGTTTTAACGAAAATGATATTTTTTCTATGAAAAAGATAGTAGGTTCAACCCTTGACCTATCCACAAAAGCCGTTTTCTCATTGGACAAGTACCAATTGAAAAATATGGGTTGAAAACTCCGTTTTTGCTATTCAACATATAGAAAATAGAAAAAGTTTTACTGAGGTGCTTTTTCCCCGTGACCAAACTAATCCTTTTGGATACAGTGGTAGTTTTACATTTCACGCATCATATAAAAACGGCGTGTTTGGTCACGGGGGTGGGGGGGGGGGGGAACGCTGTCAAAATGCTCAAAAACACTTTATTATAAAAACTTATTAGAAACTTATTTTGTAAAATCCTGTAGGTAAATATTAATTTGCAATGGCATATATCAGGGCTTTAGTTATGAGTGCTTACAAAGAAATTAATTGTCTCATTTCTTAACCAAAACATTATGTTGTGGGTACTCAAAAGAACCGTCGCAATGAGACGATTCTTTTAAGCACCAAGATTATAGGTTAAATCTGATGTGTTAGAAAATATAACGATTTTACGCTGAAAACTGTGCTTATCTAGACTATGATTTATACAGTATATAGATATGATACACCTCAGTGCACAAGTCGCACTGGTTGAACTCGAAACGTTACAGGTAATAGTCAAAAGTAATTGACAGCACACTTCTTTAGACGAAACAATGCAATCTTCTCAACCCAAATTTTATGCAAACGCAGCACTTTCGTCTCAAGTTTTATGCCGCAAACATTATATTAATATGTATTTAGGTGAATACTCAACGAAACTTTGACTTTCTGTGAAAAAAAATGGTCACAAAAAATACCCCCACCCCCTAGCTCCTAAAGTCCTGGCATAATTATGCAATCTTTTCAAAATATTTTTATTTTGTTAGATGCACTAAATGTAAGGGTGTCATTTAAGCACAAAACTATAGTTGTCAGTTATGCATTATGCTAGCCACAGGCTGTCAAAATTTGGGCAGATTAAATAGGAAACTGTCCGAGGTCCTTTGCAACCTCAAAAAATGGACCCCTGTCACATTTAAATGGCTTTCGTGTGTTTCCTCGTTACAACATCCATAAATCTTTTACTGTTATGCATTTCCCAGTATTTGAAAATTAAGATACTCTTGGTTTGCATAATTTTGTATATAGTTGACAAACAATTCAGGTGTAGCGTTTTCACTTTTGTTCAGTATATAATGGCATACTTTTCATCCTATAGAACTGCCAGGTTCATGTAATAGTTTTTATCAATATGTATGATAGTAGGGCCCAGCTGAGCTACCATACAGAACTGAGTCTACACAATGGAGGCGCTGCAAGCACTTTTTGTGTTAGTGGGGGCTGACTGGGTGATGGAATTGGGCTCAGCCTCTAATTATTGAAGAAACGAATGAAAGAACTGATTTTATTTGAAATTATCAAATTCTAACATTTGGATAAGTCATAATTTACACCTAAGCCCATGGATGCCATTCAAAACCGCAGTTTTATTTGCATGGCATCTTCGCAAGCCAAGGGTACTTAGTCCACTTCGTTCCTTACGCGTAAGAAACGAAGTGGACTTAGTACCATTGGCTTGCGAAGATGTTGGCATGTATGGGTTAAACCAATATCGTTAGTTAAGCATCACAACTAGATTTCAGTATTTGTGACCAAGACATGTACATATATTATTATTGTATTTGATTTACAAGAGGCTGTTTTAGTTACCAATGTTTTATAGTAATATTATGGCCCAAATGCCATCTGCGTATGACATGGGCAAAAAACTATATTTAATAAAGTTCAGTTCAGTTCAGATCAGTTCAGTCAAAAAATAATCTGTTCTGTTCTGCTGTTTCTGTTTTCAGGTGAAATGTCAACCCAACGACTCGTCACAATGTGTTTTGTTAAGAGCTGACGCCGCCAGCGGGCCACCATTGATCATGTGGCTCTTCAAGGTCATTCAGAATGGACTCGTGTTCGCAGCTCTCGTCTCAGGTGTCGTCGTCGGAGGCCATCTGGTGTACTGTACCTCGGCGAAGTGCCGGAACTGGCTGTTAGTATTCATCACAATAGTCACGGGATTTTTCCACATGTTAACATGTCTGTTTCTGCTGGGTCTCTCGGAACTGTCAGGAATGAGCGAGTTCCCGCAAGGCGGTGATCAGGACTGCTTAGATTACTCCGCATCATCCTCGCTGGCCAACACGATTCTTCTCACAGTAGTGGCTACCAGTATCATTAAACAGAATACAATCTCAAGGTTGAGATCGCACGTTGGAATCATACTGCTGATCTTATCAACGACGTTAGGGATAGCGCTCTTGAACAATAATGACTCCACACCAGAGAGCGTCAAACAGAATGCATTCTTGACTCTTGGAAAGAAAGAGACTCCTCACGTGGATGTGTTCTGGTCCATGTGCCAGCGTCTTGTTTCAGAAGAACAGTATCGCTTGTTTTGCGAATATTTTCTTATTTATATACCTGTTGCCATGGTAGTATGCGTGGCATGGTACGGAACATACAAGCGGACAGGCGGTAAGTAATTTGTCTTTATATTTAAATCCACACAAGGAAGCAAATGATACCGGGTCACTATCAGCCCACCAGCGAAACGCCATTTGAATGGCGTTTCGCTGGTGGGCCGATAGTGACCCGAGAATGTATGCTTGTTAAGGCAAATGCCCCGCGTTGATTCTCGATGCAATCGAATCTCATTAGTTCAACGATTTTTGAACCCGAGATTTTACTTCTTATAATCAGTAGTTCGAATTAAAAGGAGTTTGTCAACAGCTGATATATAAACCCTAAAGTGATTTTATTTTCCGTATGCCTATCATCACGTACATGTATGTTCTGTGTGCTTAAAGGCAACGTCTAGCGGAGTCCTTATCTTTTAAGGCTCCTTGGACCCGCTACATGCGAACAACAAAAACTTAGACACTACAAGCATTCTGACCTGCCCTTTTTAGTGGTCCCCATTTTTTGGCATTTCAACATTCATAAACAGGGTAAATATAACATCTGAGAGTTCGAAAGCAATAAAGTCTTTATTTATTTTCGATATTTTATTTTAAATGGTATGTTCAGTTGAGTATGAAAAACGTTTTAAAACCTCGGGGCCAGAATAAATAATATAACACAATATAAATACTGATATGTTTGGCAGGCTGTCGATGCGTTAAGCTACCGACTAAAGGCATTCTAGCGATAAGGTGTATATTTTCCCTAGTTGACATGATTACAAACACCAAATTTTTAAATTGCCCTAATGTTTATAAAATTGGTGTAGTTTGGCTGTAAAATATGCATAGTAGGCAACAAAAAACGCTTCAAAGTGACTCACCATTTACAATACCGTGAAAACGTGCACTTTCTACTCCCGACCCCTCATTTTACATCTTTATACTGGGTGCCGTTTAGACCAGACTTTTAAAAACTCTGCTGCAACAAGGCATATCAGAACCTATATTTTATGGTGATTTAGTCTATAAATTCAAACGAATTTTTGGAAAACCTAATTTTAGTGATCAATTCAAAAAGATAGTAAAACATTATATAAGGGTTGGATATAATTTGGATATCATGCGACAGTCTGCATGCCTAGTTTTTAACCCAATCACGGTTTATAGCTATGGTTTCCTCTTTAATTGCACGACGGTGGGTCAGGCCTCAGACTCTATGACGGCTCTGACGTAAAGCTTTAATCGGTGGGTTGGTGCCTGATGCTTATCTGTAGCTGGACCCACCGTGGCTCAACTTGAGGTTTTCTTTAGCTCTGACTATCTGTGAGTCATGAGCCCTTTTATTTGTTTCATCAGGGAGTGTTAATTTGATTAGAGTGTTTTCCATGATGATACATTGCATTAGTTAGATGGCCTCCATGCGAGCTGAACATTTCTTGTACTTCAACAACAGCAGAATCTAGGGCGAAGATTTGGTACCAGTAAAATGCATTTAAGCCCCCCGGTGGCTTAGGCTGCTGTCCGTTCTAAGGCGGTGGTTCTGTTGTTGTTGACTTTTTGTTTATTGTTACTCCCATTGTGGGAGTCTGTAATTGTTCTATGTTTTGTTGTACGTTACTTTATGCCCATTCTAGTATTGCATTCATCTTGATGGGGAAGAGAGAGCTGATTGCTTTGCTTATTTGTCTTCCTGGTGTCTCGTGATGGTTGAGCGGCTCTTCCTCGCGGTGCCACGGGGTTGTCTGCAGTTTGTGATTGTGGTATTTCCTGACCATAATCACTTACTATTTTTGAGTAAATGCATCTCTAGCTTTAAAAAAGTAAAAGTGCTAAAATGTTAAGGATATGAGTGCTCTTCACTCCCAAACCTTACCGTATTCCTTCTGCGCATGTGTACGAAATACACCTAAAATTGTGACATTTGTCATTGAAATGATGAAACTGTAAAATGAGGGGGGGGGGAGTAGAAAGTGCACGTTTTCACGGTATTGTAAGTGGTGAGTCGCTTTGAAGCGTATTTTGTTGCCTACTATGCATATTTTACTGCCAAAATACACCAATTTTATAAACATTAGGGCAACTTTAATCATGTCAACTAGGGAATATATACGCCTAATCGCTAGATTTCCTTTATGATTCATGCAATTACATGTACTACTAGGCTCATCAAACGTATCATCATACTCATATTATCTTGACAGCCTTATCATGAAGTGTCACTATGGCACAATGCTGCCAATTAAGATAAGAGTTAGACATGACTCTTTACTCCATGGGCTGAGTTTAGATAATTATATGATTTCCTATTTTTAGACAACATTGAAAAAATCAAGAAAAACTTAAGTTTAGTTTTGAATACCTTTGAAAATATTATGGAAAATGGTGCATTTCCTCGTTTGGAGTAAATGCATGCTCCATTTTCCGTAATATTTTCAAAAACATGTTGTCATTATGACTTCGCGTTCAGGAGTCAAATAACGCCATGCAATAAATCGACAAAACAACTAGTGGTTTACAGATTTTTGGGAAACGTTATGACGCCCATAACAACGTTGCATGCGTACATGGAAATAATGACAAAATAATAACGTTTTTACGGCAGAAATAACAGTTCAAAGTAATCTCAATGTCATATGATAAGTAGCTTCTAACATTTGTGCTCTTGTATTATTGAATTTATTAAACTCGTTGCAAAAAAGAGATAAAGTGCTCGGCAAGCCTAGCATTTTATCTCTTTTCCTCAACTCGCTTAATAAATTCAATAAAACATGAGCACTTATGTAAGATCCTCTGTATATTTCAAAAACATCGAAAGGTGTTATTATTAGTAAAGGGTTAAACCATAAATTAGCAAACATATACTCATACCTATATTATCTTGATAGCTATATCATCAAGTGTCTCTATGAGATATGCTGCCAATTACTACAAGAGATAAACCATAAATTAGCAAACAAAACCCTCATACATACAATATCTTGACAGCTATATCACCAAGTGTCTGCCAATTACGACAAGAGATAAACCATAAATTCCTACATGTCTTCATACCTATATTATCTTGACAGCTATATCACCAAGTGTCTCTGTGACAAATGCTGCCAATTAAGACAAGAGATAAACCATAAATTCCTACATGTCTTCATACCTTTATTATCTTGACAACTATATCATCAAGTGTCTCTACGACATATGCTGCCAATTGAGACAAGAGATAAACCATACAATCCAAACATGTCTTCATACCTATATTACGAGTATCTTAAGAGCTCTGTCATCAAGTGTCTCTGTTAGATATGCTGCCAATTAAGACAAGAGATAAACGCTTAATTCCTAACATGTATTCATACCTATATTATCTTGGCAAATGTACCACCATGTGTCTCTGTGACATAGGCTGCCAATTTAGATTAGGCTTAACACATACATTACAAAATGTATCCGTATATATGTTATCTTGACAGCTATACAAGAGGTGTTTCATGTTTATTTGAACAAATTTGAAAATGTAGTAACTTATTTATTTCTTGGTATATTTGGTAATAATTGATTTCCATGTGTTAGTCTGATCTCCAGGAATATGCAGTCATCAAGAAAACAGTTCTTATTTTTTAATTTCTGGTTCGAAACAGTCTCTGAAGATGAGTAGTCAAATTTTAAGCGTTTAAAAATGCTGTCTGAAACTAAATGTACTGAATCTTTCTCAAACAATTTCTCTAAAAGATATGAAGTTTTCTCTTGGAACCTTTTTTATATTGTACATAGATAGTTGATGTGTGTTCTGTTAGAAAATAAAGCATTCCAGCTGGATATTTACTTTTTGGGAGCAACTTGAACATCAAATTTTCGGGTTTACAGTTTCAATAGCAACACTAAATTGTATGCAGAATACTCAAATGCAACATTTGGTGATCAGTTTTATCAGCGATAGATACTCAAAATATCTAAGAAATAAAGTCGGCTGTGAGTTTTGAGAATTTGTTTTTCAAAATTCTTCCAAGACACATTATATACATGAGATACCGATTTGGGCACTTATATGGAAGAACTTCTTAAGCCCAGTTTCCAAGCAAAAGCAGGCACACATAGGCTGTTTCTGATTTGAATAATAGACTGAATGTTCCTCTAAACTTTAATAAAATCTCACATTTATATACGTATTTTCTTAAAAGATACACCCGTTTTAGCTCTTAAAATCGGTAAAAGGGGGTGGGGATATATTTAGGGTCGCCGGTTTATGGCTATGCTTTAAATTGCCATATTGTCTATTTGGCAATACCAGAGACTCGTTTGTTGTGCATGAAAAAGCAAAAAGGCTTTGTTTTATTTATATGCAACTGCAAAAAATGAAATTCAAATCTGTTCAAATAAACATGAAACATGTCTCGTATCTTTAAGTGTCTCTGGGACATATGCTGCCTATTAATATTAGGGTTAACACATAAATTACAAAAAAACGTATCTTCATACATATATTATACCTTGACAGCTATATCATCATGTGTCTCTGGGGATTATGGTGGATAATACAATTAGGGTTGGCCCATGTATTATCAAACGTATCCTCATTTCTATAATATCTTGACAGTTATAGCATTACGTGTATCTGTAACATATGGTGATAATTAGGATAAGGTTTAACACATAAACTACCAAACACATCCTCCTACATATATTACATCTTGACAGCTATATCATCAGATGTCTCTGGGACATTAGGCTGCCAACTAAGACAATGAAAAGCACATACATTGTCAGACGTATCATCATACATAAAGGAGCACAGCGTCTCAATTAATATAGCATTAGACTAGGGGTAGCAAAATCATGCCTATATTATCTTGGTAGCTATATAAGCAGACGACTCTGTGATAAATACTGCCAATGAAGGCAAGAATTAACCCATACATTCCCAAACGTATCATCATGCCCATCAGACGTCTCCTTCACAAAAGCTGCCGACTAAGATAAGAGTTAATGCATGCGTTACCAGACGTAAAATCATACAAACACTATCATCACATACCTGTATGATCTTATGAGCTATATCATCAGACGTCTCTATGACACATTCTGCCAACTACGAGAGGGGTTAAACCACATATTACCAACCGTATCTTCATACCTGTGATATCTTGACAGCTATGCCACCAGGTGTCTGCCATTTAGGACAAGGGTTAACACATACAAATTACCAAACGTATCATTATGTCTACATTATTATGACATCTATATTATTGTACGACTGTGCGAAATTTGCTGCCAATTAAAATAAGAGTTAACCAACTGATTACTTGAGCGTGCCTAAATCATCTTGGCTGCTTTATTATCAAATATCTTTTTGACATATGTTTCCAAGACAAAAGTTAACCCGTTGATTACTAAACGTATCATCATGCATAGAATCTTCACAGCTATAAAATCTAACGGCTCTGTGGCATATTCTTCCAATTAAGATGACAGTTAAAACATTAATTACTAAACATATCATCATGCCTACGTACACTGTCTTGACAGTTATATAATCTGACGACTCTGTGATATATTCTGCCAATTAAGATAGAAGTCAACCCATTGATTACCAAACGTATCAATATGCTTACACTATATTGACAGCTATATAATCTGACGGCTCTGTGACATATTCTGCAAATTAAAATAGAAGTCTACTCTTTGATTACCAAACGTATCATCATGCATACACGTTCTTCACAGCTATTTATTCTGACGACTCTGTGACATACTCTGCTAATTAAGATAGAAGTCAACCAAATGATAACCAAACGTATCATTATGCTTACACTATATTGACAGCTATATAATCTGACAACTCTGTAACATATGCTGCAAATAAAAAAAGAAGTCAACCCATTGATTACCAAACGTATCATTATGCATACACTATCTTGACATATATATGGCTATATAATGCTTAAATGAAATATATGTGCAGTTCCTGTTTCCCTACCTACCTATCCTTTTTTTTTTAACCCTACCCTAAACATTAAACTGGTCCTTGGAGAAGAAATACTTAAAATGGGCACTTTTTCAGTTTTGCCACGATTTTCTTTGTGTTATCACAAAATCTAATAATTACCCTACCTACCTACTCTAAATTTTGTTGGTATGAAACAGGAGCTATATTGGTCCAATCTGACTGCTCTGTGGCATATTGTGCCAACTAAAATATAAGTAAACCTATTGATAACTAACGTATCATATGCCTTCACTATCTTGACGGCTTTATCATCAGAGTTCACTCTGATATAATCTGACAAATTAAGATAGAAACTTACCCATTAATTGCCAAACGTATCATTATACCTACACTATCTTCACAGCTATATAACCTGACGGCTCTGTGACATATTAACAAATAAGATATAAGTCAACCTATTTATAAATAAACGTATCACTTTGCCTACATCATCTTGACTACTTTATCATCAGATGTCTCTGTGACATTTGTTGACAAGATATAAGTTAACCTATTGATAACTAAACGTATCATCATGATTACATCATCATGTACGACAACTACCAAATGAAGATAGGAGCCAACTCATTGATTACTTTAAAATATCATCATGCCTACATTATCTTGACAGCTATATCCATTATTTTAAACATTTGTTTTGGGTGCTCAAAAGAACCGCCTCATTGAGACGCTTCTTTTGAGTACCCACAACATATGTTTTGGTTGAGAAACAAAAATATTTTTCTGTTACGCACTCTTAACTAATGTCCTGACTTGTTTTAGCACTGTTTGGTTTCAAGGCTGATACATCTATGCTCCAACAAACACTCATCCGAGGATTTCCTCTGTGCACTGCAAGTTATAACAACTGTATATTTCTTAAAATGACCAAATACGTATCTGCCTGTTACATTTTTTCAATTCACACCAGAATGTTTAAACATGACAATAAATATGATGGTCCCTGGCATGACTTCACCTTTCTGATCTTGGCCAATATTGTTTGTAACATATGATGCCAAAATGAGCTAGCAGGTGACAATGCAGACGATATTAGTTGTCACTTGGTTCAGGCTTAATGTAAGCAAAATGTTGCCAAGAATTGGTCCGCCATGCTCGTCTCATAGGAAATGCCTATTTATTTCATATTATATATACATTCTTTTTCAGAAGCTGCGTTGGTACGACTCAAGATATTGGACCATGGCTGCCAAGAAAAGGGATTTACCTCGTGTATCTGCACTCGACTGAACACAGCTTACGCAGCCATTTTGTTTTATTCCTTCATCGTATTGTTCATTGGCAGACCCGCCATGATACTATACGGTCACATGACTTCCGGTGCCTTCAGAGACATTTTCCCAAGCCTCTTGCAGTCAGTGGCGTACTGTTTTTTCTGCTCAGAATACATCATATGGTGTTACCGACTGAATCTCATTAGACCTAGACGGACGTCATCGAAATCCAGCTCAGTTATTCTTGTTTAGCACAAGTATTAACTTATTTATACCGAATACAGCTAGCATACAGTTTCGGGCCACCATTGGCCCATCAGCTAAACGCCATAAAATGGCGTTTCGCTGGTGGGCCGATGGTGACCCGCTTTTAGATGCCTACAAGGTAGAGCTTTCTATTCGTTATCATTAATAGGGGTTGACTGGGGTTTCCCCCGTTTTTTTCAATAGCTGACAATTGCGTTTTACGATAGCAAGCAGTGTAGAACCGAATTAGATGCTGGGTCTGTGGTTTGTCGTTCTTCACTGTCTGCTGTTGGCTCATATATGGGATGCTTAACATATTTGTGTTAAAATCGTGGGCCGTATGTATTGTTACTTATTTTTGCTATGTTACTACGTTACCATTTTCTTCTTAATTTCGTTGTCATGTTTGTCTCATAAATCGTCAGTTCGGCGGTCAGAATTTCTTTTTTTGAAAGGATGCACCGTGTGGTTGAAGCACAGTGTGGATCCTGATTAGTTGGCACCAAGAGTAGTCAGCTGATAGGGATCTACACTATTTCAAAAGAGGTCATAATAATTTTGAAAAAATATAAGCGGGTATGACTTTTTATAGCTATACAACCGCAAACTCTGTTTGTGATCGGGTAAAGTGTTTTCATGTTCAACTTGTCCGTCTAATTGGCTACATTCGTCACTTATGAAAGTCAGTTTTAACATAAATTTTAGATGCTCAAAGAATAGCATTTAAAGCATGCAATGAGGTTAACGTGTCTTACTTAAGGACACAATACAGTGCCTACGATAAGACTCGAACTAGGGACCTCTTGATCTCGATTGCTTAACACGGAACAGGCTTCGAGGTTATAAAACTTTTTTTATTCTCAACTCAACTGAGCACGAGTTGACAACTGCTCAAAAAAACTAAAATACCAACAAATCAAGAAGTTTCTTGTTCAGTCTCTCAGATGTTGTTTATCATGCTTATAAATGTTGTTGGTTTTAACATTTATGAGCAGGATAAATTTCGTACTCGGCTGAGTTGAGCATGGAAAAAGCTTAATAACCTCGAGGTCAGGGCTATTTCTTAGGCCAAATTACTCCACAAACCATCACTATGCGTGGAGTACCTTTTTCACTTTTTAGTTGAATAAGCTATTTCTTGAACGCATGGCCGGTAGTGCAAACGTTTACTTGTCACAGATCACCGAAGTTTTAAACCGATGCATTAAATAGATTTTTTTTGTGCATATTGGTTCTCATTATATGGCTCTAATGACACATTATACCATCACAAATATATGCATGGGTATCCTAGCTGCAAACAGGTTATACCCAGACAAAATGTCGGGCTTGATCTGGATTCAAACTCGTTGACACTTAGATGGTAATCATGACAGAAGGTTTAAAAAACACTTTCAATTTCGAAAAGAAAAGCAGACGGCATTTTAAAAAACCAGCCTGCAAAGAGTTAAACGGCTTGCATATAGTGTTTTTTTTGCTTTCTTGACAATCCACTTAACGCTGTAAGGTCTTTCCGGAAAACCATCAGAAAGTCAAACAGTTTGGATCCAGATAAGGTCGGACGTTTTTACGTGATCTATGGCCAAACTGTTTACAAAGGTTATCAGCAGATGGCAATTTTCGTCACAAGCGGGCAAAGAGTAACCATCTTCATCCTTAAAATTGGACACACATTTAAGCTGTTTTGAATGTATATATAGTGTTGTATGACAAACAGTGTAAACCCTGGTCAGCCTGTTCCTTCTAAAAACAGATTAATCTGGGTTCCTCTCTTCTGAATGATGATATGTGTAGAAATAAGTTTAAGTTAACACCTAACGAGGTAGCAACTCAGCTATCATCCCATTTAGTGTAAACTTTCTGTTTTGAGGCCAACATTTCTCCAGTGATAAACAAAAAATTGTGGCGTAAAATAGTTACTATTTTCTTATCCATCAGAAAAAAATTGTTTTTGGTGTTAAAAAGAACTGTCTCTGTGAGACGATTTTTTAAAATACCCACAACATACATGTTATAGTTTAGAAATAAGAAAATCGTGCTCTTATCTGGAGGCAGCTATTTCTACCTGTTCTTGTTGTAGTTATTCTCCATAACAGAAGATGACCTTTAAAGCAATTTAAAGTTTAAATTAAAAAAAATTGTTAATGACACAGCTTTATCTGGAGGCCTGTAAATCTTAAAAAATCTACCTGTTATTGTTGTAGCTATTCTGCAAATCATTACAGTTAAACTAAAGCCAGTGTCAATTCAGCTGCCACCAAATTAGGTGTATATTTACACATATTTTTAGCTCACCAGAGCCGAAGGCTCAGGGTGAGCTTATAGTATGGGACTCGAGCCGGCGTCCGTCCGTGCGTCCACACTTTCAAACATGAATATCTCTGAAACCAGCTGGCCAATCATAATCAAATTTCATGCATATAATAAACCCTTAAGGCGCTAATCACAACAAAAGTCGCCTGCTTTTGTCGTCTGCTAAAATGTTTAAGAAGCCTCTATGTCAAATAGTGTGGACCCTGATCAAACTGACCTGGGTCCACGATGTTTGCCTCTGTACTTGAATTGTAAATAATGTTAGCAGACGACTTCAGACGACGTCATTTTTAAGATGAATTTTTTGTCGGCGCTTTGAGAGCTAATATGAGATACTTGTATAATTAAATAAAGTGATGCCATTTCATACAAATGACAATGATTCGCATAAGTTGTACGGCGCCTGGGTTAACCCATATAAGCCCAGCGACTTTTTGTGGGCCATAGGCAAACAATGCAGATCCAGAGCAGACGCCGCAGAATGCGGCGTCTGGCCAGTTCTCCACTGTTTGGCTACAGAATGTTCTATTCAAATTTTAATAAAAAAGAAAAAAGAAAAATACCCCCAGCAACCCTTAAAAGGGAAATGTGCTGGTCCAATTGATAGTGAGAAATTCCATTGGGCATAAATTGGTTAATACATAAACGAATGTTGTCTGTTCCATACACGTCTGTTCCATACCCTCATTTTTACGTTATTTCTGTCTGTAATTCCACTTGTCTCTGTTGCATGTTTTGTCTCTTTATTGTCTAGAGGGTTGTTGAAATGTTTATATGTGATACATATGTGTAAGGAGACCTACTGCCATGGTCAGTTTGGAATCCTTGTAAAATAAATAAATAAATTTAAATAAATAAATAAATTTAATAAATCCATAACTACACTTGTAGGGTAACAAGTGAATTTCGTTTAAATGTTATTTCTTTGTTTGTTTAAAAGGTGTGTTTTTTATCTAGAGAGTGTGTGCCAGACCCCGCCCCTGCTTTTTCCTCATACTCAGGAAAAAGGTAAGCAAGTTTTGAACCTATACTCTAAAGCTTGACAATTCTGGACAATTACTTGAGTCCAGTAATTTGAATGGCTAGAAGCATGCGTTCACATGATAATGCATACAAGGGCTGATTGATAAGTTGTGAGCCACATATGAAGGGGTTTGGCATTTGGAGGACATATTGCATTATTTTCTACACAATCCTCATCAGTATCTATACACCTTTGCTAGTATGGAGCGCAGTGAGTGATTGACTCGAGACCGAGGGATTGCGGATTCGAGTCTCACTGGCTCTGCATTGTTTCCTTGAGCAAGACACATTAATCCCTGCTAAGTACTGGTTCAACACAGGAAGGTTTGTCCTGACATAACTGAAAAATTGTTGACTGGGACATAAAGAATCAAAGCAAACAAACAAACAAGCAAAAAAAACCTTTGCCAGAGATGTTTAAGGGCCACAATGCAACTTTTAAAAAAGTCCTTTATTAGCTATTCAGAAAGTCCTTCAATATTCTAGCCTGTCGCTGTAGCTGAATAGGCCCCGAGGTTATAAAACTTTTTTTCAAGCTCAACTCAACTGAGCACGAAATTTCAACTGCGCATAAAATTTAAAATACTGACAAATAAAGAAGTGTCTTGCTTTAAGTCTCTCAGATTTTGTATTTATCATGCTAATAAATGTAAAAATGCTAACAATTGTTGAGCTGAGTTGAGTATGAAAAAAGTTTTATAACCTAGGGGCCAAGCTGGATTGAGTCTGACCTGGTCGCACCCCCGCCCCTTTAAAGACAGGTCTTCTCGCAACCTAACCCAACTAATATGATTCTCATCAAAGGACATACTGATTTGTTATATGACTCCTATAAAATATATCCTCTAATTGGCTGAAACTAGCTTTCACTGGTTGGTATAGTCCGGCCAGTTTAGAGAGACTGGGCGGTTCTTAGCAAAGACACACCCCTGGACTTTTCCATTTAAAAATCGGTAAGACAAGACAGAGTGTATTTATTCACCCGCGAAACGCTTTACAGCTGTATACCTGTTTATACCACCCTTACCAATTTTAGCATGAGATATCTCGTGATGTACAAGGTCTACACTGATGTAGATGGTATAAAATAGTCATACCATGTTTGTCCACCTGTACGTAAGATAATCCACTCGCTAAAGCTCGTGGATTATCTCCACGTACAGGCGGACAACCCATGGTATAACTATTACATATACCTGTTGTAGTTTTGAGCCCATTTTGAGAAAAAGGCATCTCGAATTAATTTGGATAACAAGGAGACTGACTAGTCTAGATATATGCACTCTGACGATGTTTCGATTTTTTTTACTATTCAAAATACTGAATAAGAAAATAAAACAATGGTCCACAATGAAAAATTAATAATATAAATTAGTAAGCACACGAGATGATGGTTACTATTACATCCGCGTGTAGCGAAGGCTCCGACGAGCCTGCATTTACGCATAACCTCGCCAGGGCTTTCGCTTCTCGCATAAACAAAGTATGCAAGTTGAAGAAGACTCCGAATAACTTTTAGACATCTAGTCTCTCTGGTCACGCGAGAATGAGCGATTATAAGAGGCTTTTTCGGTATACGATAAGACCAAATCTCATGTTTGTATGCCCTTTTCTCATGATCCAGATAGTTAACCCTTGTCCCGCTTAGTTCTAATTGGTGATTTATTATTATTGTACCAGGCTTAAAAATCAAAACCAATTTTGCCATAGAGACAGAATTTGAAGAAAGTGCAAACATACCCAATGTCCCTTTCCCAAAACTTTCACAACATATCCATCCCGGAAAATGAGATGCAGCATGTCCCCAGCAGCATACTAAAGAGACACGATTACCCGGCATGCTAACGTATAAAGTTGGTCACCCTTGTCGTCTGCGCTTCAGTTGATTGCACGAGTAAAGCGTACATAAGCTATTACACCCGATTTACTGTAGACTAGTCTTATTTGACAGTGTATGACAGCGCTCTGTCTGACACGCCCAGTCTCTATTAGCTGGACGGACTATACAGGTCTTGGTGTCTACCAGTGATGGGCTAAATTTAGCACAGGATAGGTAGACATCATTTTTTTCACTGCTGTCTGATAGTTAAAAATAGATATTGAAAAAAAACATGATTTTTATGTATATTTTACAGGTCTAATGATTTGTTGATTTTTAAAAAACTACAATTCTTTAAAAACAATTGTTGAAATACTCTTGTTTTCTGTGAACTAGGAACATCTGATTTGAGCAAGTTTGTAAATATGAAAAACCCTTTATATAAAGCTATGGAAAGAGAGAGAGGAAACAAGAGGGTCATTGGGCCCTGCGTCGCTCACCTGAGAATGACTGTTTATAAAGGTATAAGAGAGCAAAGCTCCTCTCAAAGTCCGGCTATGAGTTTTGATAGATCAGCAGTTTCATTAAGACTTAACATGGGTTATGTTGACAAAATTAATAGGATGTAGAACTTCAACAAATAAAACAAGTGACATCCGCGGCGGGGCCATATTTGGCTGCCAAGGGCATAATTTGAACTAACTTGGTAGAGGTTCACAACCTTATGCTACAAACATAATATCAAGCTCTAGGCCTAGTGGTTTCAGACCCAGGGGCATGACTCTATTGAACTTGTGTGATGTTGGGGAATAAATCATTTGTATACTGGAAACCCCTGAAAGGGTAGTTTGGTAGTTTGCTGCATTTCATCAGGGTTTACACTGTTTGCTATTATAAATTTGGGTCAGTGGTTCAGGAGGTGTAGTTAAAACATATCTTATCTGGAGCTCTGGCAGCCCTTCTGTTGGCTGGAGCAGAATCATTTATGCAATTTTGAGAGAGGGCATTTAGGGGACCATTCATGTGAAGCTATATGGAATTTGGACCAGTGGCTCATATGGAGATGTCGTTTTAAGACATTTCTTATCTAGAGCTCTGTCAGCCCCTTTGTTCAGCGGACAGGAACCGTCTGTGCAATGGTAATTTGCATCATGAGGAATAATTCTGTGAAATTATTTCGAATATGGACCAGTGGTTCAGGAGGAAATGCCATTTAAATTTATTTCTTATCTGGAGCTCTGGCAGCCCTTTGGTTCAGCGGAGCATAACCATTTGTGCAATTTTTGTAGAGGGTATTATGAGGAACAATTCTGTGAAATTATTTTGAATTTGGGTCAATGGTTCGGGACATGTCGTTTAAAATATTTCTTATCTGGAGCTCTGGCAGACCTCTTGTTTGATGGAGTCAAACCATTTATGCAATTTTGAAAGAGGGCTTCATGATGAACATTCGTGTGAAGTTATATGAAATTCGAACCTGTGGTTCAGGAGGATATGTCGTTTAAAGACATTTCTTATCTTCCTATCTAGAGCTCTGGCAGCCCCTTTGCTCAGTGGACTAGAACCATTTGTGCAATTTTGGAAGAGGGCATCATGGGTATCATTCATGTGAAGTTAAATGAAATTTGGACCAGTGGTTCAGGTGGAGATGTCGTTTAAAGAAAAAGTTTGCGCAGGACGGATGGACGGACGACGGACAAAGACCGATCACAATAGCTCACTTTGAGCCTTCAACTCAGGTGAGCTAAAAAGAAACAGTGTCATATACGAAAACAATTGGTGCATTCTTTTACTGTTAACATCAGGATTTGTTATATGACTCCTATAAAAGACCTCCTCTGTTTGGCTGAAACTAGCTTTCACTGGTTGTGAAGGATCTTGGTGTCTACCAGTGATGAGCTAAATTTAGTTTATGACAGGTAGACTTCAGGATTTGTCAATGCTGTCAGACTGAACTAAATTTTGCCCAGGACAGGTAGACATTTAGCTCACCTTAGTCGAAGGCTCATGGGTGAGCTAATAGTATACCAGTCACTCCGGCGTCCTTCAGTCGTCCTTCCGTCCGTCGTCAACATTTACAAACATCTTCTCCTCTGAAACCACTTGGCCAATTAAACTCAAATTTCATATGAAGACTACTAACGACGCGGGAATGAAAGTTTGTGCAATGGTCCTGGTCACGTGACGACCAAGATGGCCGCCACGCCCATATATGGTAAAACCCTTTAAAATAGTTTTAAGAACCAGATGGCCTATGACCTTGGGACATGGTATGCAGCATTGGGGATGTGGGGCCTACCAAGTTCGATCAAATGATGATCATAGGTTGACCTTGACCTATTTAACGCCGAGGTCAAATTTGCTTCCTAATATATTTAAATGGGAACATTTTTGAAAAGTTGATTTTTTTAAACTATGGTAGCCGTAGTCCTTATTCTCACTTGATATGTTTAACCTAATGAGACAATGCCAAAGGTCAAGGTTGGCCTTTCACCTTACAGCTTAGGTTGCTCATATTAATAGAGTCCCATCAATATATATAAACATAGTTTTCTTACGAACCATTGGCCCAGTTCAACTCAAAATTTAATGTGAAGACTCCTTATGGTAAGTTGGCTAAAATTTATGCAGTCATAAAATAATTTGGTCACATGACCAAGATGGCCGCCATGCCCATATATGGAAAAAAAATTAACACCTTCTCCAGAACCGGTAAGTCGGTGATCTTGGGACTTGGTATGTAGCATTGGGGATGTAGGGCCTACCAAGTTTGTTCAAGTGGTGATCCTAGGTTGACCTTGACCAACTTAACTTCAAGGTCAAATTTGCTTCCTAATGATTTTTAAGTGGGAATTTTTTTCTGAAAAAGTGATTTTTTGAATACTGTAGAAGCCAAAGTCATTATTCTCCCTTAATGAATGAGACAATGGCTATAAATAGGTTCCAAAGGTCAAGGTTGACCTTTGACCTATCAGCAAAGGTCGCTCATATTGGATTCCCATCAGTATATTAAAACACAGTTTTCTCAGAAACCACCCTTACCAATTGAACTCGAATTTCATATGAAGACTACTTATGATAGGCTAGACAAAACTGATACAAATTGTTCTGGTCACATGACCAAGATAGCCACCTCACCCATATATTGCAAAAACCTTTCAAATATCTTCTCTGGCTGGAACCAAAAGGCCATTGGCCTTGGGACTTGGTGTGTAGCATTGGGGATGTGGGCCCTACAAGCTTTGCACAAATTATGAATCTAGGTTGACCTTGACCCACTTTATGGCAAGGTCAAATTTGATTCCAATTGCATTTATATGGGAAAAATCTTGAAATGTTTATTTTTTCTACAACTGATTAAGCCAAAATTAAAATACTTGCAAGAAATGTAAGTTTGCATGATCATTGATATTGTGAAAGTAAGTAAGGATGCATTCGATCCAAATATCCCATGGGGTTCAAGAGTTACGAGCATTTTCACTAACTGATCACAACAGGCTGCACTGATGCTCAGCAAAGCATCATCCATCAAACAGGTGATTTATATGCCAGTGGTTAGGGGATGTTGACATAAATATGTATGCAAAATGTGATCAAAATATGCCATGTGGTTCAAGAGTAATAAGCAAATTTACTAACTGATCACAGATAGACAGACGGATAAACGGACTCACAAAGACTTAAGGGTCGAGCAATTATAGTGCATATCGAAGGGTCGTGCAGACGGACGGACTCACTCACATAGTGATTAAAGTCAGACCAAAGTGTCGTGTAATTGGTGTTTCACGAAAATTCGACCTGTAGGATTTTAAGTTACATTCGTCACACTCACATAGTAATAATAGTGCAGACCCAAGGGTCGTGCAATTTAGTGCAGACCCAAGGTCGTGCAATTTTAATCTGACGAGCACAGGTAATACTCACAGAGTGATTATAGTGCAGACCCAAGGTTCGTACAAAATAGTGCAGACCCAATGGTCAAGCAATTTTAATCTGCCGAGCACAGGTAAAGGGTATATAGGTTAAGTGCACTAGTGAAGTAAACAATACGTGGTGGCTGAGTGGTATATGAGGCTTTCTTTGTAATCCAAAGTGGTTCAAATCCAGGCCTTTGTAATCCAAAGTGGTTCAAATCCAGGCCTTTGTAATTCAAAGTGGTTCAAATCCGGGCCTTTGTGATTCAAAGTGGTTCAAATCCAGGCCTTTGTAATTCAAAGTGGTTCAAATCCAGGCCTTTGTAATCCAAAGTGGTTCAAATCCAGGCGTGACCAATATTATTTCATAATATTTTCTTCTCATCTTTTTTTATTTTCCCTGCCAATATCAAACAAGTAGCCCAATGGGCAACGATCGCTCACCTGGTAGCCAGCATAATGTTTGGAGATACCATAAAATTTATGATGCTCAAATGCAGAGAACTTGAAACAGGAACCAGGAATCAATTTAAAAACATAATATATTATGACAGTTCTGGTTATCTGAAAGTATTAAAAGATCTGAATAAAAATGGTGAAAGTATATTTTTCAGATGCTCAAGGGCAGCTTATTCAGTACTCATTGATGGGATCTAACCGATTCATACTTTAATGTATGTCCTGATAACCTACAAGGATAAAAAAGTCAAATGAAAAATAAAGGCGGTAGAGTGGTCACAACATTATACAGCTTATATAATGGCTGCTTAAGTGCAGCTAACTCTGTAATTGGTGGTCGGGTGTGGCAGATAATCAAACTTAATCAATCTTTTATGGGTGTCCTTGTTACCTTCAAACTTGAGGAAGATCTATTCATAAAGATGCTAGAGTGGTCATAAAATATCTCCCATTGTGAGTCTATGCAGATTTTTTATGACGCTCAAGGGAAGTTAACTCCAATCTGAGGCTGATACTACTTGAAATTCAAATTCATCCAAGCCTTTATGGTTGTCCTTGTTACCTAAAAGAATGAAGAAGATCCAATCAAAATTGAATGCACTAGAGTGGTCACAACAGTATCCATCAATTTTAAGATACTCCAGGGGAGCCAACTCGATAATAGGTGATGGAATCTTGACGAAATTCAAACTCATCCGAGCTTTTATAGTAGTCCTTCTTATCTGCAAGAATGCAGAAGATCCATTTAAAATTGAAAGTACTAGAGTGGTCACAACATTTCTCCCAATATACGTTTATGGGGATTTTCCAGACGCTCAAGGGCATCTTACTCCATAGTCCAAGGTCTTATCTGGCCGAATTTTGAACCCATCCGAGGTTTTATGGGTTTCCGTGTTGTCAGCAAGAATGAAGAAGATCCAATGAAAAAGAAAGGCGTTAGAGTGGTCACAACACTATTCATTGATTTTTCAGACGCTCAATGTCAGCGAACTCCGAAGTCAGTGGTGGAATCTTGCCTAAACTCAAACTCATCCAAGCTTATATGGTTGGTCTTGTTACCTGCAAGAATGATGAAGATCCATGCAAAGATGAAGCAACCAGAGTGGTCACAACATTTCTCCCATTATAAGTCTATGGGCTTTTTCCAGATGCTTAAGTGCAGATGACTCGTACGTCCCTGGTCAGATCCTGCCGAAATTTAAACTCATCCAAGCTTGTATAGTTGTCCTTTGAACCTGAAAGAATGAAGAAGATCCAATCAAAAAGGGGGGCGCTGGAGTGGTCACAACAGTATCCATATTTTAAGCTGCTCAAGGGGAGCTAACTCCAAAATAGGTGATGGGATCTTGACGAAATTTAAGCTCATCCGAGCTTTTATAGTTGTTCTTTTTATTTACAAGTATGAAGAAGATCCATTCAAAATTGAAAGCATAAAAGTGGTCACGACATTTCTCCCATTATAATTCTATGGGGATTTTCCAGACGCTCAAGGGCAGCAAACTCCACAGTCCAAGGTCTAACCTGACATAATTTCGAACCCATCCGAGATTTTATGAGTTTCCTTGTTGTCAGCAAGTATAAAGAAGATCCAATAAAAGTGAAGGCGCTTACGTGGTCACAATTTTTAACACTATTCATTGATTTTTTCAAATGCTCAATGGCAGCTAACTCCGAAGTCAGTGATGGAATCTACCCTAAAATCAAACTCATCCCAACTTTTATGGACGGTCTTGTTACCTGCAAGAATGACGATGATCCATCCAAAAATGAAGGCACTAGATAAGAGTGGGCACAACATTTCTCCCATTATAAGTCTATGGGGATTTTTCCAGACGCTCAAGGGCAGCTAACTCGTCAGTCCCTGGTCAGATCCTGTCAAATTTCGAACCCATCCGAGATTTTATAGTTGTCCTTGCTTCCTGCAAGAATAAGGAAGAACAAATCAAAAATAAAGGAGCTGGAGTTGTCACAAGATTTCCCCCATTATTACCCTATAAGAGCTATCTGTTGCCATGAAAACCAGAGTTCTGATCCAATCTAGCGCAAAACCTTATGCAGCCAATTCCCTACCCCACTGATGCTCCAGGTGAAATTTGATAACGATCGGCCATCTGGTCTCAGAAAGTGTGGACTCACAGACGCACGGACGGACGCCGGCTCGAGTTTCACACTATAAGCTCCCCCGGAGCCTTCGGCTCTGGTGAGCTAAAATGTATAAGTATGCAAAATTAGACCAAAATATATGATGTGGTTCAAGGGTTAGGTACATTTTCACTAAAAGACCTCGACCCGCCAAAATTTTGTCAGGCAAAGCCTCGAAACCGTTTGACATACCAGTGGCTGGACAGTGTTAAAATAAACAGATCCAAATATACCACGCGGGTCAAGAGTTATGAGCACTTTCACTAACTGATCACAATCGACTGAAATAATGCTCAGCAAACTCTCGTCAACCCAAAAGGGCTGTTACACATGTCAATGGTTAGATAATGTTGACATGCATTTGTATGCAAAATATACCATTTGGTTCAAGAGTTATGAGCATTTTCACTTACTGACCACGATGGGACGGACGGACTCACATAGTGGTTATCGTGCAGCTCCAAGGGTCGTGTATGATGATGCATGCCTGACATAATCTAGGTGGGCAGAATTCAACAAGAAACAAGTAGTAGTTTCCCTTTGGTTTTACTGTTCGTTTGATTTGACGGGCATTTCTGTGTTGATCCGGTACTAAGCAGGGATTTATGTGTCTTGCTCAATGACACAACACAATGCCACCGATGAGGTTCGAACCCGCAACCCTTCGATCTCGAGTCACGCACTCTACCACCGAGCCACTGCACCCCCTGAAAGCTATATATTTGGGCTGGCACACGAGATTTGGTATTTATCTCATCCGGGAACAGCGAAGTCTCAGACGCATGCACAGTTTCGGCAGACACGCTTCGCGACACACAAATAATAAAGTAGACAAAAACATAAACGTATACCCCTAGACCCTCTGGATACGCCAGAATGGACCTTTAAATGAAGTTGCCAAAATTTTGTGTGCTGATCAGATATATTGAGTGCGGTCCAAATGACTCTGCTGGTAAAATCTGCTACATTCTCGTTGTTGCTTGCGGCCCGCATTTGAAATTAATAATTTATTTTTATTTGTTGTATACGTAACCAACACAAATTATACAATTTTTAACCAAAATGGACACGCTGTAGATACTAAAATACTATAACCACAAAAATATGCATGGTAGGTGCTAAATGTGAGACAGAAACCATAACGATTTCCACAAATTTCATTTTCCTTTTTTACGGCAAGGATGAATGCATTTTTTAATGTTTCATTACTTGATTTGGACTTTTGCTTGGAGTAACTTACAGTTTTTAGAGTTGTAAGTTAGATTTGTGCATTATTGTTATGAACATAGCTGCTGTAATCAATAGCTGATTATCTATGCAAATATTTGATGGCTTATAGAAAGGGTGATGAATCTTATTATGTTTCTTCGTGCTTTTTATTTATTTAATCTGAATTGAGCTGTTGACAGTGAAGCAAAAATGCACTGTTATGCATAAAAAGGGGCAAACATACGGTAGTGGCACAGAGATAAAAAGAATCATTAAGTTTTTTTTTAAAATATGATTTGATAATAAAAAAAATAAAAAGGTGTTAAAATCCTATTTAAACGATTCCATTAAAAGGCAGTTTTATGATTGTGCTTCAAGTTCAAGTATTCCCCTTTAAAGCAACTATGCTTTTGTTGAAGTTGAATCTCATTCATATAATATGTTTAAAAATACAATATCGACAAGTTCTGTAATTGTGAGCACTTAGATGATAGTCAGTTTCATTTTCACCCACTAGCTGTTTGAACTCATTTAGTAACACCAGGTGTCTTAACTAATTGTTATCATATGTCAGTAAGCTGCACTCAATTCAAAGATCATGATGATATGTAAGAAAACGAAACAAATGATAATAACACTATAATAGAAGTTCTTTTATTTAATGGTAACGTATTTGACTTTGCTGTGGCATGGTAATGCACCTATTTATAAAGAGCTAACATACATTAAATTTTGCCATATATAATGTAGCTAAGAAAATCTTAAAGTGAAATCATACAAGTATATACACTGAAACGACGTTATAAGTGGCCACTTTTCAATTTCATTTTTCTGACTGAGCACTTATTATATTGAATGAATTTTGCCCAAATATGTGCATTTCAATGGACGAAAGTTAAGCGGTGCTTTGGAAGAGTTTCAATCAATTCACGATTTTTGGGTTAAAAAATGCAAACATCAACATTTTGAAGAAAATAAGGGTTTAAGTACAGTTTTTATCGGATTGAAGTACAGGTGATTACAAACCCGTCTAGCCGATTTGAAAAACACCAAACACTTTAATATTTGCTTATGAACGATTTTTTATGATTTCTTTTTTTTAAAAAATAGGCTCTTTTCCCGGATTTTCAGATATTTTTGAAAATCATCAGCTGCACATACTTAAATCATTGTATGTAATTATGGCATGTGAACATGCTAGACCAAACACAATACAGCTTGATCAGCCCATTTTCTAACGATATTATTTTTCAAGACTGATGTCCACTTCCGGTTTTAACGTGAAATTTTCAAGGTCATTTATATAGCATTTGCCAAAGATTTTAAGTAGAACAGTGACGCCTATCATAATGAATAATGGCTGAGAATTTCAATACCGTGCCGGATATAATAAAGCGTACAGAGCAATGCAAAGTTTGTATGCAAATTGCATGGTTAATGCTAAAACTCTTTGATTAAGCCGCTGATAGTGGCTACCTTCATATTAACGTAGAAGAAAAACGGGGAGTTCAATTATCACAAAACCTTTTCAACTGATATAACAGCTGTTATTAACAGCTTCAAACCAATTAAAATATTAAAGGATAACGTATCTGAAGAATCTTTTACATCACACTAAAATTGTGACTTTTTAAAATGAGGGTTCCTTTACTCGGACTTCGTCTGTGCAAGATCTACTAGTTATTTTGAAATGACATAATTTTCAGAGTCTCAAAAAAGCCTTGGATTTTTTTGACAGAATTATTTTTTTAAGAGCAATTTTCACTTTTTAAACAGGCACAAAATGTAAGGTGGTTACTTATATTTTCTGTTCAGTGTGTATCTTATTGTTTGCGATATCGATGAGTGGCCTTGTGTTAACTGAAGTAAATGTTTCTGATAGCTGTTGCTGACAATCAAAATAATGTAGGATGCTCAAACTGGCTTTATTTGAAAGTGCTTTGAAATTGTTATGAAATAAAAATGAATGAAACTTCAAAAACTATGAAAGGGAACATCTAAAACAATCAATAACAGTCAATATCATGATTTTGGGGAAATAACCTAAATAAAGTAACGCATATAACAGATGAGAACACCAGAATAATAGTTTAAAAGCTTTAATTTCTAAGGCGTACTGAATGTAAAAAAAAATACTAACATTTGAAAAACTAAGATGGAACAAAACCCAAGATAAGGATGTTTATAACTCAGCTCTACATAAATCTATATTTTGGCGACCATCTTGAATGTCGGCCATTATGAGGACTTTCGCCGGCCTAAATTTTATACACCCACCATTTCTGTAGACTACTAGTATATATATTTCAAAACAATGCATCAAACCTTTGGGCCAAAATCATATAGGGTAAACTAATATGTTGACACTTCCTGAACTTTGGAACCTGGGCTACTGCTGAATTTCGGTTAAAACATGTTGTAGTATGTAAGAATATATTTTCACTCTAGACTCGAATGTTCCATGTGTTTTCGTTTCATAGACGAACGTATTAAAATGAATATGATTTAGGTTTAAATAATTCATTCTACTATCTCCCTTGGGAGAGCTAATAGAGCCGTTTGTCAATATCGTAGCAATAAGCATATCCGCGTTGTTAAAAACATGTCAACTTTTTTCGCCAGGATATCGACATTCACAAACTATGACCCACTAATAAAATGTAACCATATATTTTAACAAACAGAGAATGTTGGCATACATAGTTCATTAAATGCGAATCGAAACAAATTAGCAGTGGTGGTGCACGAGGCGCTTGAAAGTAACCGACTCCGGGAATGAGAGGACAATAGCAAAAAATGTCATTTTTTAATTTATTGAAGGACAACAAATCAAACGGTAGTGGATACAAGACCACGCCGCATAGTATAATGCCTTCAATGTTTACCGTCGTGAGTTGGCTCCCGGTACCGTTAGTTTAACAGGTGACAGGGCCCAGGGCGACGACAGTAAACATTGGGCTTACAGTATATATATTTGCAAATAAAAACATTTACATAAATATTAACCAAGTGACCATTTTATGGACATAGGCAAACTGTGCAGAACCAGATCAGAAGCCGTAAACTGATAAGGTGTTGCACTGTTTGCTTATAGAAAGAACTTATAAAATTAGAACGCAATTGTAATTAATTAACAGCCATTAGATTCGAATTGATAAGGGCACTGGGTGGGAGCGAAAGTACATGTGACCCGTTGTGTTGATCTGTATAGTGGACAAATCCTTGTGTTTTCTATGACCTTGATGACGGTGTGTGTATTGTCAGCTGTGTAATGAGGTTTTGGACATAGACAACTTGGTAAGCGTGTTTTATTTATTCTTGTTCTTCTAATTGAAAAGCTTTGGGCACGAAAAGATGTCGTTTTCTATGGTATAAATTGTTTTTTTCGTCCGCAAATCACTATTGCTTGCGAGAATTACACACCACCTGTGAACAGAAAATCGACAGATTGAGCGCTTTGATTGAAACAAAACATCGGCCAATGCCTTTTTAAGTTAGAGTAATGATCTATGATGACATTCACTTAAGATAAATGTCGTTAGAAATGCGTATGAAAGCACACGAGGAGCATGAGTGACCATTCCCAAAAATTTCAGACTGCATGGCATGTCGCAGAACTAGTGTATAGTTTGTGCTGATACACTTCGATTTTTCTGTATCGTGTGTCGATTTTAAAATGCAGTAGTTTATAATTTCATTTGAAAAATATTTTTCTTTGCAACGAAAAAATATGCTGAAGTATGTGAAGCTAAGCTACGTTAACCGTTTACCTCAATGAGAGACGCCTTAAACACGTTTTCAATCAGGGCAGACACAGATCAGCAGCTCTTGTCAGAGTTGCCTGATCAGGGTTTACTCTGTTTGATAATAAAAAAGGTTACAATATAGTGGATATGACAAGTAATTTATTAGGTTCATGTACAAACGTGTAATTTTATTATTGCCACAACTTTGGAAAAGTTGAAGGGGCATATTGAAATAAGCTTGTCGGTACGTGAGTCGGTTCAAAATTTAAGATAGGGTTTTGTATTTTATAGTTGGATTTCTCATCAAAATATAAGTGACCCGTAATTTATTAAGTCTGGATTATCTCCCTTTGTGGATCAATGCTCTTTTTAGAGGCCATTATGAAACTTTGTAATTAAGATAGCTCAAAAACTATTACAGCTAGGAGCTCCAAACTTTGTCAGCTGATAGAAAAAATGAGGAGACTACCTGGTGAAAATTAAACAAAATTCAGTTATTGCCCTTTGCAAATTTGAACATAGAAAACTTGATATCTCAAATACTCTTACAGCTAGGAGCTTTGAACAAACTTGAATTGCTGATAGAGGATAATGAGTAGATAACCTAGTGAAGTATTAAAAAATGTTATTTTATTTTTTCGATTATTGCCCTTTGCATTTTTCGAGTCATTTCCCTTTGCAAAGTTGGACATAGATAAAGATATCTTGTAATAAAGATATCCTGAAACTTTTAAAGCTAGTAGTCTAGTCTATAGATCTGGGGTAATGTTTTAAGAGCTGGCCTATGATAGCACTAAAATGATCTCTTAAGACACACATTGTTTTCTACCCAAATTCAAGTTATATATGAGGGTAACTCAAAATTAAAAGAGAGTTGATACATATCTTTTAATTAAGTTGACGTACGACAGTCAAATTTGGCATATTTGAACTATCCTGCCTCAGAATATGCAAAAACATGATCATACAAAGTAAAGGTTACTGTTGCTAAGCAAACAAAGAGCGCGATCTTATGCCATGCGTTCATGCTGGAATAAAGCGTAGCTGTGGAAACACATTACAAAAGTGAGCGGCATCAATTTGTACATTTGTTGCAAATAAAATGCATACATCCATTTTTACAAAATGCAACAAATTTAATTTAGGCATTTGAATTTTATTCCACAGAAAACAGTGAGGATAAGGCAATTTTCCCTAAACAAAAAAATCACCAACAAAAGTAACCCCCACCCCCACCTATAATGGTTCATTCCAGAATTGAAACTACTGCATAAGTATCATATTTATGAGTACTGTATTGTGTTTAGTAATTGCTTTTAATATCTAAATGCATATTTGACTATTTTCAGGAACAAACTGTTGCTATACCATAACAAGATCTGAAAATAGAATTTCCATCGAGTTTCGTTGCTAGACAATGAAATATAATACGTATCAAAATACTTTCTGCAAACCATCTTTAAAACATTGCTTACACATTGTTTGATACAAGTGGCGTGATAAAGGGCCGTTATTATCTCGTCGTAGATTTGAAATAATTTTAAATTCATAGATGCTTTGTCCGAAATGTCATCAGCACCAATACATATCTCTGAGAGACTGTCTTCGAGTGCATAGCAACATCACCTCAAATATGCTAATTTATCAACTTTTATTATTCCTCATTCGGACCTACCACAAAAGATTCATTCATCATATCTGAAATTAGTGAAATAAACAAAATGAGACAATTTTATTTGAACCATAACAAAACAAAAAAATGACCTATACGCCCAGCAAAGACTAAGCTTAGTCTGAGCCACTGCCTAGCCTGATCAGAGTCTTTATTGCCCATGTGAAGAAAGCTAATCATTAAGTGTACAATGAAGAATCTGGCCAGACTGGGTGGATATTCTTTCTGATCTGAATCTTCATTGGCACAGTCGTTTATATATTTTGCGTTTCAGAAACTCACGGTTCAATATTCAGGAGCTCTTAAAATAACTAAAATCTTCTTCAAAATATTAATATCGGCCAAAAATTACCATAACTTAGGCCAAGAAAGAATTCCAGGTCGGTATTGTGTAGACTCGTATTGCATGTAGCACTCGCTGCTCTGCTATGCGAAAAGCCTTGCATTGTATCATGTTCACATGAGGTAAGTGATCCAGTTCATTAAATATCAGTCACATGAACTGGCTAAATTGTGAACTTTGGCGAACTCCGCATGCTCAATTAGCAATGTAGCTAATCATGCGCGGATCCAGGAATTTTTGTCAGGGGGGTAGTGGGTCCGGACCCACCTGAAAATCTTAAGTTGTATGTGTTTCTATAGAAATAAGCATTTGGACCCCCCCTGCAAAAATTGGACCCTTCTGAATCCAGTTCCGACAGCTAAAAAACAGCATTGATTACGTTTTTTGAGTCCTCAACTTATTTATATGCTTTTCCAAGGATTCAGTGGTGGTCCCATTTTTCCAGGGGGGGGGGGGTCCAAATGCTTTTTTCTATAGAAACACATTTAGCTTAACGTTATGTTCCGAGGGGGGGGGGGGGTCCGGACCCCATATCCCCCCTCTAGATCCGCGCATGCTAATCTAGTGAAAAAAGCATGTTTATGCTAAACTACTCATTTAAATCTTCCGGAATTTCTGTAACCAAGTTGGGATATCCAGGACAAGTAATACACCAAAACAATGGCTTCCTCGAGTGAACGACTTTTAGCCTTTCCCGTCTTGAAGGAGGCAATTCGGCCTATTTGAACGTGCTAGAGAAACGCATCCGTATACGTAGCCGGCCATCAAGTTGAGATCAACAGGATCAGTCATGCACTTATACATGATGATTATATAAAATACAATGGCTTCCTGGAGTAAAGGGCTGTTAGACTTTCCCGTCTAGATGGAGACATTTCTGAATCGTATTTCTTAGTTATCAGGATTATCAAACTGTGCCTCTAGCCTGGTCATTTGAAGCATCCTTATCCCGAGCCCGCCATACAAGGCTAGAGTAGAAGTATAAATATGTACCCAAAGACACTCCAGGAGGTACTCTCAATTTTTCTTCACACATAGGCTTGGACCCTCAGGCATACCCAAAAATATTTGAAATTTTGCTGCCGAAAAAATATTCCCATTCTGTATCTTGACCTTAAAAAGCCCTAAAATGTATAGAAATGACCCCCCTCAAAAAAAGTCCGATTTCGTAATGACCCCCCCCCCCCCCAAAAAAAAAAAAAAAAAAAAAAAACACAAATCTTCATACTCCCAAAAGTATTACTTTTCTGAAATTTTTAACCAAAAATAATGCTCCGGACCTAAATATAAATGAAAATATCGGAGTACCTCCCACCCCCCACCCCCGGATAGTCACTGCCTAGGAACCACCACGACTGGAAGAGTGTCACTTTGTACTATTAGTATTCAATAAACAATGTGTGCATCTGCCAAGTTTTCTCACTTTAAAAAGAGAATTTCGAACATGTTTAAATGTTATCCTACAAAAAACATCGAAACCCCTTTATAATATTATCATCACATACTATACAGCATGCCTGCGACACGACAGCCAGTGCTGATAGTCAGTTTTGCAACACGCGATGCAGAACAATTTTTGACCCCTCTACGATTTCCATTGCAATTAATTGCACTTATATGATCTGAAACAAAATACATCATGAAATACTCATATTGCAACATCAGTCATTTCAAATAGCGTTTTCGGCAAATATACATAAAAAACGTGCCGGTGTTGATTTTAAAATCGAAAGTAGAATGATGATTTTCTAAGAATAAACGTGCAATTTACCGAAATCACGGCAATAAACAGATAAAACGGAGTAATACATCGAAAAGACCTTTACTTATGCTTCTTGTACTACTGGTATGAAGCTGAAATATTCAAGGTAAATTATATTAAATCACAAAAATAAACACTCTGAAACTTACCGGACATGCTTCACACCAGGATTTGTCCACTATACAGATCAACAGAATGGGTCACGTGTACTTTTCGCTCCCACCCAGTGAGGGTGTGAATAACCAATAGGCATAAACGGGTTAAACAAAGGCCAGTATGACCGGTAAGTGCAGTAATCACTGATCACATGACTACCCATGGTATCGAGAGGAAAAGCTCTCTCTGCCGCAGCGAGATGCTTGACAAACTAGTGAGGACACAAATAAATTTATCACAACTGAAGACAAGACCAAACCCATCCCCACCCACCAACACACACAATTGAAGCAACAACAAACAATGAACCAACAACCACAGAGTCACCACATTAACAGACATCAGCTACAGGGGTGAATGGGGGAGGCTTTACTGACCCAAATGTCGCCCTAGAGACTGCTGTTGTTAAACCAACATCTAGATATTGGGTCTTCACTGTTTGCCAAAGAACCTTTCTACCTGTTTGCAGGTATCCAGACTCAAAAGTGCACGACCATTTGGTGTGCACTATAATCCCTGTGTGTGTACGTCCATCCGTTATCAGTTAGTAAAAATGCTCATGACTCTTGAACCACACGGTGTATTTTAATTAAATTGGGCATAAGTATGCATGTCAACATTACCTTACCACTGGCATGCATGACAGTTTTTTTTGATGGACGAGGCTTTCCTGGGCATCAGTTCAGCGGGTCGTGGCCAGTAAGTGAACATAATCATAACTCTTGAACCACATGTACATTTGATTCAAATTTTGCATACGGATCTTTTTAACATTTCCAGCCACTGGTATGCAAAACGGTCCGTCTGTCCGTCCATAAACAGTTAATGAAAATACTCATAACTCTTGAACTGCATTGTATATTTTGATCAAATTTTGCATACTTATACATTTGAAGATTGTCTAGACGCTGGTATGCAGCGGGTGCATACTTTTATTGTAAAGCTTAGTTACTTCTCAACATATAGCCACATCAACTACCTTCCTTGTGTTACTCCACACAGGAGTCAAAACCTGCCAGAATAAAAAAAATGCCCCTATGGCCCAGAACTAGGTACAGGTTGAGTTTTTTTTATGTCCCCATCAGCACTTTCTCACTAGTGTAGATACGCTTAACCCACCACAAATTTGTATGGAAACCGAAAACCAGCCCTACCACCCATTTCCAGCTTATAGATCAATATAACACAATATTTAAAATCAAAAGGGGACACTTCAATAACCAGTTACCTTCTTTGCAAAATTTCATGGAAAACTTTTAGTGCTAAAAAAACAGCTGACAACTGCAGTCAACCCAATGTCCTTCACCTGAAGCAGGGCTGTGTGATATTACCTTAGTTTCGCATTTCATTCCAACACCCATCCTACAAGTGCCTTTAGCTGAAATTTGCTTATATGTCATGCCTTTTAACTCAAATATGGGCCACGTCGCAAGAAAACCGGTCTTCAGGGTTTCCGACAAAGCGAGACAAACCAGTTCCCTCAGCTACAGGGATTAGCTAGAAATTTGAAAATTCGCTATTATCAAGTTTAGATGATACTTTCAATAAAGCTCACAACAGAGGCGCTGATCAGTCTGCGCGGATGCGCAGGCTGGTCTGCGCCTTTGTTGTTCGCACATCATCGAAGACTGGTTTCTCGCGTCGAGGCCCATTATTACGATCTTTTGGACCCCTATACAAGAATATATCTTAAAATTCGTCCACTCCCAAATTTGAAACTATCCCCTATTGTTTCTTTCTCAGCGAGTCACAGCAAGAAAGAAAATTGATGCAAATCTCTGGCGAAATGTATAACCGCAACTGCAATTTATCACCAATGGTGATTGCCTTTTCTTCAGTCTCGGCGCGGTCAGAACAGTACACACGTTGTTTCTAAGATCTACCTTCACTACGGGGCGTGCACATTACGGCTAGTTGATTGTTGTTAGTAATCCATGAGATGGTAACATACCTTTTGAATGGATATAATTATTGGGAAGAAGACGCCCTCTGGTATAAATTAACTGTGTCATTATCATCGGTGTTTCCTGGCGAGGAAGAGAGAGAGCCGGTCGTTTTGCTTAGTTCGTTCCTGCTTATACATGTATATGAGCCACGACATGTGATTTTCAACAATGTGGCATTTTGACAAGTGCCGACTCATACGAGCCTGTGCAGCCTCCTTTTAAGCTTAGAAACTCCAAATGATGTTCGGTCAGTAGATTAACACTCATAGAATATTCAAGCAACTAGCAAAGGCTCTGATCAGACTGCGCGTTTGCGCAGGCTGGTCTGAGCATTTGCTGGTCTCCAAACCACATTGTCGCGGCTCATATGTGTTTTGCTAGTTTATATGTTTTCTTCTGTCGCTTCCCCTTGTCCACTTGCTATCATAGTTGGTAGGTTTGTGCTCAGTATTTGTGGTATTACCTGGTCGTATTGACATGTTTTCGATATGAAACGGTCCAATTATTCATCATTACGCCTGCAAGACCAGCGAATGCTCTTTGAAACAGCGATCTTACGCATGTGCGAGAAGTATGATTATCGCAAGGGATAGTCTATACATTGTATATAAGACGTTGACCGAATATGCTACTTCGTGGGAAATCCTGTTTTGTGCGAACACCAAATGAGCCGCGACATGGGATTTCCAACAATGTGGTATATGTGACCAGCAAAGCCTCAGATCAGCCTGTGCATACGTGCAGTTTGATCAGAGCCTTTGCGAGTCGCTGGAATATTCTATGACTGTTAAGCTACTGACTGAACACAATTTGGAGTTTCTAAGCTTAAAAGGAAGCTTCACAGGCTCGCCTGAATCTACACTTGTCAAAATGCCACATTGCTGGAAATCACATGGTGTGGCTCAAAAGCTTATCTATGCCATTGTTAATCGTTTTTAGATGCATGTTGTATAATACAAAAACGTGTTCCAAACCTATGGGCAAGATTCTAGCTATCCCGTGTACCTGAGCAGGCTTGTTTGTGTTAACCTAGCTTCAAAATCTCACAACAAGGCTTAAATATTTCTCGAACGGTCGATAGCCAATTAAACAGAAAACATGCTTAAGTCAGTCGGTGCAGACATAATAGACATTATGGAAAGGCAATGTTGCAGTCTGAATTAGGCTTAACCAAGAATTTATATCGAACTTCTTTAGTTGTGGGTGTAATTACCTTGTTTACATGTTTTTGCTGATAACGTAATTTACATTCTTTGTATGATTTAGATTAATTCAAGGTTTGGTTTGAATTGAGATGCTTTACGTCCCAGTCAACAATTATTTTTCAGCATGTCGAGAAGCTTCCTGATTTGAGCTAGATCTAAATAGACGGTTAAGCGTTTTGCCAAAGGACAACCACCCGCCGATTTCTCAGCAAATAGACCCGTATACGGTATCAATCCAGTGCATCCTTTAAAAGCGTAGGGAACACTCGAATGAAACCTTAAATACATTGTACGCTAATGGCATTTCGCATGAGGAATACCCAAATGTCAAACACTTTCAGAAAGGGATCGTCACGCCCAACGTGAACAGATCAAGTTGTATTCATTACGAGTAGATCTCAGTTAATTACTTCGTAGCGTTCGCAGGAATAAGTAGTTTTCAGAAACATCCAACCGTAACATGATGCTGTCATCATCGATAAATTAACTCTCCCAGCGGGCAAGTCAATAATGAAACATAATTCCACTCTTGCCATAATCTAAGGTCCCTACGTTTTTATGAAAGCTGGTCCGGTTTTCGTGAATCCGGCATCGTCGTGTACATGTATGTGCAGAAAAAATCGCCTTCTTTTAAGCCATTATCTGTTTCATAGTTCTTTTAACTCACCATTACCATTAATTAACCAATATCAGTCACGAATAAATGTAACATCCCAGTAAAGTGGGCCACTATCGGCCCGCCAGTGACACATTCTTCAATTGACGTTCCGTTGGCGGGCCGATAATGAGGCCCTTGAAGGGGTTTTAGTGATATATAGATATTTACCAATCAATTAAAGGGATGCGGGATACTTTCATGAACATTCAAAATATTTTAGGGATATACTGGTAAAGAGCTTTTTTAAGTTTGGTGATATTTTCCAATTTCTTTTCGGCGATATGGGATACTTTTCAAAACTATTTAAAGGGATATTGGATACCAGGGTCCGAGACTGTATGCTAGATGAATATCGGAGACGATACATTTCGAGAGGTGACAGGAAAATGACTTGACATTGTGACAGATTATTCACGTGACGTAAATAATCTGTCACAATATCAAGCCATTTACGTAGTGTGATATCAGCTTCATAACGGTGATTTTGGTCTCTTGACGTGAAACCCTGTCTCGTATAATGCTCCAGCACGCATGCTTAGCTAACTAGACCAGCTAGAACATCAACTTTTGCGTGTACCTGTGCCAAGGTACAAGAGCGGGAATAATGACTGCGCGAGTGCGCAGGATGGTCTGCAACTTTTTGTTGCCTACAACAAAGTCAGGCTTTCATTTGGTTTTTAAAGGCATCGTCAATATTTGAGCCGCGCCATGTGATTTCCAACAATGTTGCTATTTAACAAGTGTAGACTCAGACGGGCCGGACCTTAAGCTTAGAAACTCCAAATGCTGTTCAGACAGTATGTTAACAGTCACAGAATGTCCAAGCGACTGACAAAGGCTCTGATCAGACTGCGCGTATGCGCAGCCTGATCTGAGGCTCTGCTGGTCGCACATACCACATTGTTGGGGGCTCTTTTAGAAAGGTTGTCTGTTGCATTGTTTATTGGTGATTTAATTGGTAATGGTCTAGAGATAGCTTCTGTTTACTTTTATATTAGATTCTATGGCATGAAGCTCCAGGATCGAAGAAATACTTTCACCGTTTCAATGACAGGTTTAATATTTATGTAATATTGGCTGCCGTTGGAGATCACAGAGAATAAGACATGCGCATTATCGTGAAATTGTGACAGGAATTTAAATGTGTTTTAATGAAATATTACGTTATTTTTATGGGAGTGAAACCAAACAAGTGAAACCATTTTCTAGGTTATTATTTATGTGGAAAATGTGTTGATATGATGGACAGTATTACTTTCAAAGCGTGAGCTTGAAAGAAACACTGATAGAAAAAAGTGTCTCCTTTGAATAAATGAACAAAAGTATGACTATGTTTTGATTGTTCGACATTGCTTACGAGGACGTCCAAAAGCAAAAAGTAAGCTATATTCAAGGCGGTTAAACTAACATGAAGTCATTTTCTATGTTATAGTTTTGAACGGAATTAGCTTTTTTAAAAAATGGCCATGAAGAAACATTTATAGACAAAAGTGTCTCCTTTGAACACATGTGCAATTGAACAAATGCTTATAATGGCTAAACATAAAGACTTTGATAAATACGCAAACAGTATCTTTGGAAACATCGGAGACGTTCTTGGGAAAAAGACGTCCAAACATGCTAAAAGGACTTCGTTGACTACGATAGACGTCGACACCCCGCCGCCGCCATTCGATATCAAAGTGAATATAAAGAATAATGACGACGCTAGCTCAGCGCCTCCGACAGCCGACGACGTTCATTTGTCGTTACCTCCGTCACTGGAAAGTACTCCCATAAAGCGACGTCATCAGAAGACGTTAAATAACGTACGTGAGGAGATCTCGTCAGTTGACGATGATACGATTAGTGATACGGACTTGGAGTGCTTCTGTGTAGACCATATGAAATTATGTTCGTCGAGATGTGCAGCCGAGGAGCACAGAAACTGTCGCGAGGTGATTGCGAATCTTAAACGTTCAACGAGGTCGTCGCCAGACTCTGGAAGAGGTAAGTGTGTATAGGTTCATGCGCAGATCCAGAAAGGGAGATGGGGGGGGGGGGGTCCGGACTCCACTATCCTGGAAAATCCCCAAGCTAAAAGGTTCCTAAGCAATACTGGCCCGGATCCCCTGGACTGAAGTCACAAAGCTACCAAGGCAGCATTTAATGTTGAGCCGTTATCGGCACATTTAAATGGCGTTTCGCTGGCTGGCCGATGATGGCCCGCATTAATTAATTAATTTTTGGATCCTCTCTCCACACTGTGGTCATACCACTACGGCAATTTGGGGTTCGTCATCCTCTCCGGTGTTACAGTAAAATTACCTTCACATAAAGGCTGACAAAATGAGAACTTTCGAACATGTTTGCTTCGAAATTGCATCGTATAGCTAACAACCTCTGTGTTGTTTTGCCAAAACGGAGATAAAATCAGATCTTAAATGTGTTTTTTTACAGTTATATTAAAATTGTCAATTACGGTTTAGTCATAATTATACGGTTTTGTCATTGATTAACTATGCACGATAACAAAACCGTAATTAGTTATTTCATGCCTAGACATCAAATGTTAAAGTTTTCATATAATTTTAAAGCTAAAAGATACAAATTAATGTGAATTTTATGAACAAAATCAATCGGAACCCAAGCATTTTGGGGCGTTTATCTGTGATTAAATGAAGAAATTGAACATGATGAGAAAGTTACGAGGGCCAGTCAAAAATAACTGAGAGTTGGTTAATATCTTTTTACTTGGTAGGCAGTTTTGGCTGATATGTTATGCACATATAAAATAAACCTCCAGGCTTCATTATATATAGAAGTTGACGTCTTATCATCTTCAATGTGCTGTTGCTAGGCAACCGAAGACCGTCTCCCAGCGATGTGCGTTCGCGCTGACAACACTTCTGACTAAGCAGCCATGAATTTAAAATCATTTCAAATCTAAAACAGTATAATAACGGACATTTTATCTCTCCAATTGTATCAAACAATCTGTTAGCAATGTTTTGAAGAAGTGTAATAGATAGTAAATACAATACATGCAATATTCGTTGCCTAGCAACCAAAATCTATGAAAATTCTATTTTAACTAAACACCAGATTTTGTTGCTATAGCAACCGTTTATTCCCTGGAATATTCAAGATATGCATTCAGATGTCTAAACCAATTACTAAATACAATGAAATGGTCATATGATATCATACTTAGTTGATAATATGGCTCGAAAATGAACCGTAACTGGTGGGTGTGGTGTATTTAGAGTGAAATTTTCAGAAAATTTTGTTAATGTTTTCTTTTATTCATGTGATAAAATTCCAACGCCTCAATCTCAGTTCTTGCATTTCACGAAATACTTTCACATACTTTGTTTGCAACAAATGCACAAGTTGATGTAACTTAAATTTTGCATAGTTTCCATGGCAACGCTATATTCCACCGTGAACGCATGACGTTATTTCACATTCTTTGCTTGCTAAGCAACAACAATCTTTACTTTGCATGATCTTGTATATTGCATATTCAGACGCAGGACAGTTGATTGCATGCGTGTGCCAAATTTCACTAGTTTACGTAGTCTAACGAAGAGATATAAATCAACTCTCAGTTATTTTTACTGGCCCTCGTACATTAACACCGGAATAAGTGACGAGACCAAAAGTGCCGTAGTGGTATGACCACAGTTCTCCACTCCTCAGCTGAAAGAAGTTGAGTTGGACCCCTCTGGATCCGCGCATGATAATATTGGTCAATGCATGAGTTTTGTCACGTGTCGCAAATGCACAAAAGCCTCATTGAAATGCCCATGCTGACGTGAAGTTTTGGTCTGAGTTTGCATCTACCTCTATGCTTTATGTTTGCGAGCAGTGAATACAGGTCCATTGAGAAAGATATTTTACTACGCAATATTTCAAAAGTTTTTTTCACATTTTTTATACATAAATGGTCTATGTTTTACCATACATGTAATTTAATACTCATACTATTTTTTGTATAAATCAAATCAACGTATAACCAGGCACCATTTGTATAAGAATATTAAATACATTCCAATGAAAACACAACAACATGCTTAAAAGCATTCCAATGAAAACACAACAACATATCTGTGCGCCTACATTATAAAATCAGTATTCGTTGCACCCCCTTCCTTTGCTTAATATTATCTGCAATTCGTGTCATTGAACTGTTAAGCTCTTCCAAGACGTTCGGTGCAACACTATACCATGATTCACATACTCACTTCCACGTCTCTTCTTTTAAACATTGCATTTGGTTACCAATTTCTTTCTTCATTATTCATGGAATTCATTTCTGGTGAATACCCTGGCTTCATATTCCATTGCATTCTAGGAATGTTTTAGTTCTTTTAGAGTATGGAATGGCGCAAAATCATGCATAAAGATATATCCTCTCTGTGGGAACACAATGCAACGCATTCACATTAGTCTGTATTTCATAGTAATAACAATCGACGCCATTATCGTGTTTGGCGCAAGCAGAGTGAGCAATATCATGCTAAGTGTATTCAGACTACTGTAAGATCGCCAGTAAGTGTGCAAGTCTGGGGAGCCATTAAACACAGAGGCCTGTCTCTTCTGAGAAAAATGAATGGTAACATGGATAGTGCAAAATACCAGAGTGATATCAATCATCATATTGAAATAACATGTGAATGCGTTGTGTTCCCACAGAAGGGATATGTCTTTATTCATGATCTCCTGACATGCCAAAACTTTAAAATTACTAGAAAATTCCTAGAATCTAAAGAAATAGCCATAATTCTGGAATGACCAGGGCATTCACCAGATATCAATACCTTAAGGAACCTTTGGAATATAATGAAGAAATAGATTGGTGACCAAATGCGTGTAAAAAGAAGAGATGTGGAAGCGAGTATGTGAAGCATGGTATAATGTAGCATCAAACGTCCTGGAAGAACTTAACAACTCAATACCAAGGAGAATTGCAGATTTTATCAAAGCAAAGGGAGCTGCAACGAAATACTGACCTTATGATGTAGACGTACAATGTTGTTGTGTTTTTTTTGGGAATGTATTTAAAGTATATTGCTGTGATTTTCACTGGAATGTATTTGGTATTAATATACAAATGTTGTCTGATTATACGTTTATGTGATTTAAGGAAACAATTTGGCATGATAATTTAATAACATGTATGGAAAAACATAGACTGTTAAAGTAAAATAAAAATGTGAAAAAACTTTTGAAATATTGCGTAGTGAAATAACTTTTTAATGGACCTGTACTCTGATGAGTCTGTGCGATGAACCTTCTTTGTACAAAAATGCGATAAGTACTAAAATCCCATATGCTGACCAAATAGTATAGCTTTAACAGAATCCATGTATGCGTGTATGGGCCAACTTATCGCATTGGCGAGGAGCAAGGGCTCGCATTCTTCCATAGCCTTCGCTGTTCGCATACACAAAGTAGGCTCAGACCAAAATTTACATTTCTTAATGTAATAAAAATAAATAATTGAAGTTGTAATTACCATGCTGTGCTAGTTAAATGCATAGAGGACCTAACATGAGTGCTCATCTTATTGAATCTAGTAAACGAGTTGAGGAAAAGAGATAAAATGCGAGGCTTGCCCAGTATTTTATCTCTTTTTCGCAACGAGTTTAATAAATTCAATAATACAGGAGAACGAATGTTAGATTCTATTTATCTCGTGACATTAAAATTATTTTAAAATCGCAATTTTGGCGTGAAAACGTCAAGATTTTGCCATCATTTACGCAACGGGATAATGGACGTTATTACGTAACGAATATAAATCTGTCAACCACTACACGGTTTATTATGGTGGTATGTTGAGGACATTCATTTAGAAATATATATTCCGTGTGCACAATTTAATAACCTGTGCAGGCGAAATAATAATTCGTGCAAACGGAATAATAATCCATGCAAACGGAATAATAATTCGTGCAGATGGAATAATATTCCATGCAAACGGAATAACAATCTATGCAAACGGAATAATAATTCATGCAAACGGAATAATATTCCATGCAAACGGAATAATAATCCATGCAAACGGAATAATAATTTGTGCAAATGGAATAATGATCTATGCTAACGGAATAATAATTCGTGCAAACGGAATAATTATCCATGCAAACGGAATAATAATCCATGCAAACGGAATATTAATCCATGCAAACCGAATAATAATTCGTGCACACGGAATAATAATCCATGCAAACCGAATAATAATTCGTTCAAATGGAATAATAATCCATGCTAATGGAATAATAATTCGTGCAAATGGAATAATAATTCGTGCAAACAGATAAATAATTCGTGCAAACGGAATAATAATTCGTGCAAACGGAATAATAATTCGTGCAAACGGAATAATAATTCATTAAAACGAAATAGAAATCTAAGAGCTAGATTTAATAATCTATGAGCTCGAAATAATAATCTGTGAATAAGAGTTATTTTTCTATGTGCACGAATAGAACAAAAGTTCTGCAAGTTGGATTTTAAATCTGTAATAGCTCATCTGAGCATAGTGCTCAAAGTGAGCTACTGGGATCAGTCAATGTCTGTAGTTCATCGAGTGTGTCGTCAACAGCTTGAGATTACAACTCCTCAGTATACCACCTGGGCTAATTTTCACAGGAATATTCCCGCTACAAAAGTAAACTTAATCCGTTAGCATTTATAGGAAACTATTAACATACCCCTGGAACCAATCGTCAGAATCGAATAAAATTTGGCAGGGATATTTCATCGATGACCCACTACAAACAGATAAAACAAACTTGGTCCCTCAAAAACATAGCAGCCAGGGGGCGTGACCTTTGGCAGATAAGGAAACTGTTGGAATCGTCTCTAAAACCGCTCATCATTTGACAGAAATAGTGGCAACCTTCCACAATAAAAGCTATAACGAATTTGAACCGTTGTAAAACATGGCAACTTTTGTACCCGAATATTAGACATTTTGTTTGTTTGTTTGATTTGATTCTTAACGTCCAATCAAAAGTCTTTCAGTTAAACAGGGACGGGTCTTCCTGGGTTGAACCAGTACTAAGCTAGGATAAATGTGTCTTGCTCAAGGACCACAACGCAGTGACGCCGGTGAGGCTCGAACCCTCGGTCTCGAGTCAAGTACTCTACCACTGAGCCACTGCGCTCCCAAAATATAAATGTTAAGCCTTTGTATACCCTTCGTATACCAGAAACCCCTAATTGGGTACTTTATCGAACAGGGAAGACTCAGATGAAATGCCACATGATGTGTCATTTTATCCGGGTCTGCACTGTTTGTTATGGCAAAATCCATACTCAGTGAAAGAAAATATTTCGGCCAAATTATAACATACACTGCAAAATTAAGTGTAACCTTACATCAATTTGGCGGTAGCTTAATGGCCACCGATATTGGTGTTACCCTTAAACGGCTTTAAAAATATGTTCTGTTCGATTGTATTGATCCGGAGAATAACTACAACAATAACAGGTAGAAATGTTGGACTAAAGTTGTTTTAGTAGAAAATTAAGTGTAAGTTTACATTAAAAGGCTTGCAACTCAGCTGCCACATCTTTTGATATTAACTTGTTAGTATTTGTATAGTGTGTGACCTTATAATATGCATATACACAATTGACTATCTACATGTATTTCATTGGTGTAAACAGAGTTAAACATCTCACCTCTGAAACCGTTGGTCTGAAGTGGACACAATTTAGCACAAAATAGCTAAAATGTTTTTTTCCTAATGTAAATATGCATATGACTACCAATGGGGCGTTGCTTCTTCCGGCTAAGGAAACTTGAAAAAATATCCTCTGAAATGGTTGATTACCTGGGTCAATGGCGCACTTAAAACTCAAATATGAATGCTTACAATTCAGAGCGGAACAAAATTACAGAAAAAAAAACGAACACTCCTCTCGAACGATACATCACCAACAGCAAGTGAAAAAGAACTCCTAGCAGTCGAAATTGACAGTGACCGATCCGCGATATTAATACCTAAGCTCAAAGCCTAAACATTAAACTGGGCAATGCCATGCAGCATCGTGTATCGATTCCTGATCTTTATATTCTTCCTTACTTTGTCCAACTGGACTCCTGCAGGTCGTCATATAACTCAAATCAATTAAGTTGTTGAATAAAATTCCTAAACGTTTGGTAGAAAATGTTTTTGGTGGCCTATAAACGAATGTGATCTGTCAAAAATACGTGTATGTCAACAGAGGGCTTTGCCAGTTTCCAACAGATACGTATACACGAAGACATAAACTCAGGTGAGCGATGCATGGCCATTTGGCTCGTTTGTTATTATATCAGAAGAATATACCACTCAATTGACGTAGATTGTTCAATTGTGCGCTCAAATAATTATATCGTGAAAACGGATTATTATCTCGTGCATACGGTTTATTATATCGAGTGCATGGATTCTTATTCCGTTCGCACGAATTATTAAATTGAGCGCTCAGTTTATTATCTTGTGCGCACGGAAAATTATATCGTGCAAACGGATTATTATTTCGTGACAACGGATTATTATATCGTGCGCAAGGATTATTATATCGTGCGCATGGATTATTATATCGTGCGCACGAATTAATAAATCGTTCTCTTGGATTGTCATATCGTGCACACGAACTGGTATATAGTACACACAGATTCATAATCCATGCCATCAGATTATTATATCATTTGCAGGGATAAAGATTTCGTGCGCATGCTTTATCAAATCGTTTGTTCGGAATATCAAATTGTGTGCACAGATTAGTAAATCATACGAACGGTTTAATAAATCGTTAGCATGGAGCGCTATTTCGTATGCACAGAGTATTATTCCGTTTGAACAGCTTATTTAATCGTGCTCACGGAATATATTTTCTAAAATGAAAATAATGAATGTCCTAAAGGTACCACCGTAGTTTATCGATGTTATTGCACGGCGTTTTATCACTTCCCAGACGCAAAGTCATGTGATAAATAATCTGGAAAAAACGGATCTTTCAGAAATAGAGAGAACTAATGGAAAATGCAACAATTCTCACGCCACCTAGCACCGGCTTAAGTGATATTCTGTTTTCTGTCAGAACCCAATATTCCCAAAGGACCAGCATATGAAAAATATAAACACTAAAGCATAATATGTAGTGGTACTCATGAAAGATTTCCATTGACTATATATAGACTGTATTTTAGATCACAACATTCAATATTGTGCCATATTCGTGTTTTACGGGAAACTAATAATCATGTGCTCTAAATCTGACAGTTTCGCAAAAACATTTCGCGGCACTGATTTGGTTATTTGGTCGTCAAAGAGGGGTTGAATAGCCTTAAATCAAATATGTATATTATATATGTGACAATTTATTAAATAACAATACTTAACTAAGACAATACTAATTGTAGTAAGTATCAAATTCAATATCCATACAATATATCTGTTTATGTTTTTTCTATGATTCAGCACTGGGCTTAATTTCAATATACACCATCTTCTCTAACGTCCAATTCATTTAAAAGGTGAATTCTATTATTTTTCGAATGTTCATTAAAAGACGAACGTCAGTGCTCTAACAATGTGACAAAAGTAGCATGATTTAACGGTAAACTACTCCCTTTTCTTATTAATGCTTTGAGTCTGCTCATTTCAAATCTGCATGTTGCCACTTCCAAACTTTTAGTCTAAAGTTTTTACGACCCTTCAATAGTGTACACCTTAAATTGCGAGTATTTTCACACTGCGGGATTCCAAAGCAGGCATATCCTCATTTATGCATATTAAATCTATTTATTGTAAATTGATAGCCTATATAATAATTAAATACGTACAATGACAATTTGCAGTCCTGCATTCAACATTGTATGATGCCATTGTGTACACAAGTCATTCAGTACAACCATCCAAACAATATAATACATATTATAGTGATCAGTAGTGCATGCTGTTCTTCTGTGAGATTGGTGAATAAGTTATGAACAGAGATATACAGTACATATAATACATTTCACATCAACATGTGTGCCAATTCGACCAAATATAAATAATATCTCCATTGAAGGATTTTATGATTAAGAAGTAGAACAAGAATATCTGTGTAGCAACAGAGGCATGCAGCACTACAATTGTGTTAGCTTCCTCCTGGTTGCACTGTAGCTCTGAGATGTTCAAATGTTCATCTTTGGTCAATTTGATGGCGATTTCATTCAGTCCACACCTGATGAAGGTGGTTTGCTTCTGTTTGACTGATTTCCAGCTAATTATATTATGAAGTTGGTGCAATAAGGCGCAAGGCTTTCCATAAGGTTGACCCTGGATAAGAATTTCTTCCATTCTTTTGGTGCTCGTACTGCCATATCTGCTTGTGGGAGTATTTTATGTCCCTTTGCGCTGTCACTTTTTCAGACATGAAACAGTTCACAAACTATTATCTTCATACCTGTAAAAGACAATGTGAGTCAGTGTAATAAACATACCCTTAAAGCGCCAAGAAAAATGCATCTGAAAATGTCGTCTGCTGAAGTCGTCTGCTGCAAATAATTGCCTAATATAACTGACGAATTAAGCATAGAAGCAAACAGTGTTGGACCAAGAACAGACTGCTCCTATAGGAGCAGTCTGATCTGGGTCACACTGTTTGCCATTGAGGCCTCTTTACATTTCAGCTGATGAGAAAAGCAGACGACTTTTTTGCGATTGGCGCTTTATGAGCAAATAGGTGCAACTACAATGGAGTAGTTTGTCACAGAACTGTTCAAGTATGTCCACAGACGTTATCTGTTATGAAACGTTTAAGATGGTGCTGATAGCATCTATATCACAGCCATAACATAGAAGATTATAAGAATCTATCATGAGGGTGAGGGTGGGATAGAAAATCCGTCCCAAGGATCATCGTTTGGCATCACGAGGCTTGCCCAGTGATGACAAATGGTGATTACAAGGGACATATATTTATATCCCACCCTCACATGAACAATGGATTCTTTTTCTTGCTCACCATTAAATACCTCATTTTGTGTTTATCGGGTGTGCAAGAAAATGCAGTCTGTTGTCTCAATACTTGTTACCTTTTTGAAAAAGTTTACCTACTAGTAAAATGCAGACACATCACATCACCATTCATACATACACTGTTGGTCTTGAGTTTTACAGTCTTTGGCATGTCTGTCATTATTATTATGTTGCCTTTTTGGAGGGGTTATAGAAACTCTTTTGATGTCCTTCAAACTTTATGAATTATTCCTTCGTGATGATGTTCTCAATTCCATTGTCCAAGGCACCTAGTTAAAATAAATGATATAACACACGTTACAAAAATGTAATAGGTGTGAGGTATGACCTCTGTGAAGCAAAAGGGGTCAGTAGATTGACGGTCAAACAACTTAACAATTTTAATGACAGAATCATACCACTGTTTATATTGAACTCATGTGAAGGTCCACTCGTGTTTTGTTTTACTGTACGTTGCGTTGTGAAACGCCATCAGGTACTTTGCAGTCTCGAGTTGTGCTAGAAACTACCTTACCAGCAAAATGTATTTTAGGTTTAGTCCAATGTTTCTTCTAGACCCTTTTTAAACTTTGCTTTATGGTGCTTAGAGCACAAAACTAATCCAGTCAGGATTTAACTTACCCTCAGACAGTTTTTGTAATCGACTGAAATGCATTCTGCCTGACTTGGTACTGATCCCATCTGTAGACCAGTCCCTGTTCTATCTATAGAGAAGTGCAGCGTAGACACACGTGAGAATTTTGTTGATTTTTATTGACAATATTCAGAGTTTTAAACCTTTTGATGGAGTCACATGCTCATGATGTTTCGGCCCTTGACAATACAACCATAGAAGTGACGTTTCCCAGCAAATGACCCTTCATGGATACCATTAATTACCTCTTCAGTAATGTATTGCATTGGAAGGATTTGATATGGCATATATTTTGCCTGTTGATATCAGGGACAACAGTTCAGCGTTTGCTAATGGTTGCACATAATAAAGACAAAGGCAGGTTGAGAAGAGGAAACGTTGAAAAGGAAGAAATGTCTGTCAAGTAAGTTATTCAAAAGTTAAAATATTGGAGAAAATTGAAATATTGGAGAAATACGAGGGGTGATCAGAAAGTTCGCGGAAAAGTGCTATAAAATCGCATTGCTCTTATAGATTGCAGAGAAAATCCATAGATATAAACTACCATTCATAGCAAGTTGACTGAAACTGAAATTTAGAAAATGCGACGTCAGACGTATGAGCACGAGGCGCTGCTGTGACGTCACCTCGCTGGAACCGGCCCATATGTACCCCTGGGTTGTTTCTCGGTGCTAAAACTCGTAGTTGTGTTTGAATTGATTGGTATTTTTAACGGAAAGTAATGTCCGTCATTCTTTGAACATAATTTGAGGTTTTTATGTTATTACGCTGCTCTACGCATTCAAATTAATAGGTTTCAGTCCAAAGGCCAGGCCTAAAATGCGTCAATTTTTCGAGTTTTGTAAATTTTAAATAAAAAACTTTTTTTCTTGTCAGTGTTCACCACAATAATTATAATATCGGACTTAACTATCAATATTAGATCTACTGTCCTGGAAAAGGGTGTTTTTCGAAGTGTGTAAATAGTTTATTTTAAAGAATTGACATGCCAAAAACAGGCAATGGGTTCATTGAAGTTGAGTGCTTTGCCTTTTGACAGTACTGTTATTCGTTTCGATTTAGAACACCATCCGTTAGATATAAATCTTTGAAAGTTTGCATAGAAGAGGAGTAAATATGTCGTTAAAATGCATGGAACGCAATATGGACTATCACAGCATAACACAATTTTACAAAACGTTGAAGTTTAATTGGTAGTGTAGTAAAACGTCAAAATGCAGCGTAAAATGGGCCGGTTCGCGCTATATAGCGTTGCCTTGACGACAGCTGTAACGCACGTTATCGACTAACATCAAGCATGTTGTAACTGATCAACTGCATATGTGTTGCAGTATTATGCGCTGTAATTCCAGCTCTATTGATCAAACGATGTAGAAATGGCAACTATTTTCCGCGAACTTTCTGATCAACCCTCGTAGATATTCTCTTTTCCTGAACTATGATAGAAGTGGTAGCAGGCCATTCTGTATAATTTTACCAAAACTACTAGATACCATTTCAGTGATTATTTCTATGTCTGATTCAGCATCAGGAATCCTGTCTTTGAATCCATTCAAATGACAAAGGATTTCTAACCTGAACAGTTTGAAAAACGTTGTTGAAAGCGCCTCATCGTCAAGTTTAAATAGTGTACATCGTCAGAGAAAGTTCTGTTCTTTGATCCTGCAGCACCAATTTCTGAACTGTTTGCAAAACTTTGTTGAAAGTGCCTTATCAATCATCACCATGTTTAAATGCTTATATAAGGCTTTGTAAAACTCTTTTCAGACAAGATATTTGGCACACTCCCAATATCACAAACTTCAGATTCAAACAGCAATTCCTGGAGTTCGGCCTCACCATGAAAGTGTCTAATGCTAGCAAAATCTGTCATAAGAACGTGCACTCCCCCATGACATGGAATGATACCTTCTATCGGTTTAACTTAAGTGATTGCTAAACCTTCGTTAATTTACTCATATCAAAATATGCTGATGCATAAGACTAACCAGGCAATTTATGTACTTTTTATGCGCTTCAGAGTTGTATCAATTGTGAATTAATCTGTTGGAGGAGACATTGGATTAAATACTACATGATATGCATTCATATTTACTTTTTTGTCAGAAAACATATTTATATGATAAAATATAAATGTATGCAGTGCATATGGCTATTAGGAGAAGACATTGGTTTTCCCAACTTTGGCACTCAATGGCCGTTTTAAGTATAATTTTAAGTTTGTAAAAGCCATAACAAAAACTAACAGAAAATAGATTAACTGTTGGAACATACCATATTTTCTAAATACAAGCATTTTATACAGATTATATGTTTTTGTCAAAAAAAACAAATCATCATTCCTTTCTCAACTATGATGGTGGTACCCAGGTTTGAAGGGCCGTATTGTTTTTGGGCTCAAAATTCTGAAAGTGGCATCATGCAGTTCTGAACTAAGCACACTCAACGCTTTAAAATGATATATGATGCTATGTGTTACCCTTCTGGTATAGGTGCATGTAACCTTTGGTGATATCTGCTGCAGCACTACACATAAAGAGTGTCATGTTAACAGTTACTTTGAAGCAATCAACGAACCTCCAAAGAACTATATCCACCTCTTTCATGCACGGATCCAGAGGGGGGCAGGTGGACCCACCCCGTAAAATCACAAAGCTATTTGGTTCCTTGGCAATACATGTCCGGATCCCCTGGAAAATCACAAAGCTTCAATGGGAAGAGGAAGGGGGAGGAGGAGATGCTCTATGGCGTGACGCTACCTTCCTGTGGTCTAGAGCCAAGACTCACCCTCCGAGGTGTAACCGAACGCGTCACAAGGTCATCTGAGGTCGAGAGGTCCCAGGGGCTAGGCTCAAAGTCTATTGCGGCCATCTCGGATTAGATGCCCTAAGTTGGAGACACAGATGAAGCACCACAGATCACAGCAAATTATCAGGGTCTGCTCTATTTGCTCGGAAAAAAAGATCTTCGAGGAAGAAATGCAATAGTTTTTTTTTAACTTATAACCTGTGATCCTTCAAACATACAATGAACCATCATGACTTAACTGTAACATGCTTTCAAAATGGAAAATTCCATCGGTTTAAACGTTTTATGCTTCGTTGTATAAGAATTTACAGTCGCTGCACATTCACTTTACAAGTCCATGATTTCATTCTGGTCACGCCAACGTATTTTAAAGCTCATGAATGCCCTATTATATAATTAAAATGAAGTTTAAGATATATTTGTTTTGTAAGTGTGACAGGAAGAACCACAATCAAAGATGTCCATCGATTTCACACAGTCCATATGACAACTCTTTGCATCAAGATTTCGGTTTGGTACGTAACCATTATCTTCCAATAGGTGACATTATTCAAATACTGACCAATCTGATTTGAGCAATGTGTATACATGTGATATTCTTGTCTACCGAATGCGTCACAAAGTTCTTGTATAGCAATCAGCATCATCACGTGTCACTGGAAAGCTATGAACTGACCATGTGAAATACTCTTCAAAAATGTTTTAATGCAGAAAATAGTATCGTTCTGTCGCTAAATTCTATAATACACAATGTTATGGGTTTGGCTATCAAAGGTGGTTTTATGTCTCCACGGACAATTTAGTTATAGCCATTTTCCGCTTGCTACTTTTTAACGGCAGAGGTTTGAGTAATGCATACCGTACACCACGTCCGTTTTTGTCATACATAGCAGATAGGTCGATCGTCAGCGAATATGGACATGCACAGACAATGGGCACGTACCTCGATACACGATTTGCCACATGCGTGTAAAGGCTTGCTGGCGCTAGTATTGTTCGAAGACAAGCTTAGCACACACGTCTGGTTGAATGGTATCATAACTTAAAACACATGCCTTGTAAAGGCTTATATGTATTAGTGTCGTTTGACATGTGATTTTATTTAAATGAATAGATGCTGCTTTTGTAAACACCTTTCATTTGAATCATATAAGTAGAATTTTGAAAATGCACAAAATATTTTATTGGTTATATAAAACACCGTGCAGTTCAGGATGGGGTAAACTTTTAGTAAGTATGAATATATATAGTGTAACTAATACTAAATATAAGAAATTGAAATACTTTGGCCAGCACGTGATTTTATGGTGCTTATCACGGCATATGCGAGTTACGAAGGTTCAGAAAAGCTTGTGCACACACACAGTCTCTCAAGAGCATTACCTCACGAATTCACAAATGATAGATATAGAGAGAGGCTTAGACTAACAATAAAAGCTCTAGTCTTACTAGACAGTTGCGCAGGCATGTTTAAAATAATTTTACGCACATACGATAAGTCTTCAGATAGGGACCACAGAGAATGCCCTAACTAGAAGTTGTAACCGTTAAGCGTTGTTAAACTCTTCCAGTATGTCATTTAATTTGTTGTCAAACAACACACACAGTCTCTCCAGAGCATTCATTTCTCACATTCACAAATGATAGATAAAGAGAGAGGCTTAGACTAATAAAAAGAGCTCTTGTTTTACTAGATAGTTGCGCAAGCATGTATAATCATAAGCTTTTAAGATTGATAAAGTAAAATTGATAAAATAAAGAAAATCTACAGATACCACGGAGAATGCCGTAACTAGAAGTGGTAACAGTTAGGCGTTGTTACCGTTTTGTAGAATCACTTCTCGAGTATGTCATTTAATTTCCTGTCAAACAATTGCATAGTTGTTCTATTTTGATCTTAGACGGATCTAGAGTCAGATGAGTCCATTGTGTAGCACTTGAAATGGAAATCGGGATGAAACACAGTTTGTATCGTATGCCGTAACGGTTACTACCTGATTAACGTTTCACGTGCTACTAAGGTTTACAAATAACCGTTACAGTCTGATTAACGTTTCATGTGCTACTAAGGTTTAGAAATAACCATTACAACCCGATTAACCTTTCGCGTGCTACTGCGGTTTAGAAATTACCTTTGCAGCCTGATTAACCTTTCACGTGCTACTAAGGTTTACAAATAACCGTTACAGCCTTGATTAGCATTTCACGTGTTACTGCGGTTTAGAAATAACAGTTACAGCCTGATTAACCTTTCACGTGCTAGGACTCTTCAAAATCGTAGTGTAATTTATCTTCAGTCTACATTTTCAAGTGCATACTATTCGTCTACATGAACTTTAAAATGAACAATAGCTGAGATTGTTTCAACATGGCGTTCTTTTAATACTCTCTAGATTTGAACTTTTTATAAAGGTCCCCAGTTGGTCACTAGTTCATGTAAACATCAAATAAAATATTAAAATCACGTACTGTACAGAAAACATACCTTAGGTATATCAACGCGCGTTAAAACGACCACTCAAAAATTCATTTGTATGTACATGTATTTACCCATTGAAGCCTAAAGTTCCATAAAGTGGAACTTCAAAAAAACAATGTAGACTCAAATGACATACCGGAAAATGTGACATTTTATCAGATTGACTTAAACCTTTGAAATCCAGAAAACCCTTAACGGATACTTTGGCAAAAGGTGAAGACCCATATGAAATTATTGTATGTAGCTTAATGGAAAAGTCCAATGGTCTGAAATGGGTTAATAAAATCATTCCAACGAACATGGTATATTATCAAGAATAAAATGGTTTATTTGTATAAAAATAATAATCTAACAAAAACAATCCTTCAGACATAGAAAAAAAAACTATACTTAATATAACAAAAGGGCAATCTGGCCCCGGATTGCTCACCTAAGAATATGACTGTTTATAAGGTAAGTGGAAGCGTTATTCCTCCCAGCATACAGTAGTGAAAAATTGATTGATTAAAAGTTTAAGCAGTGTAGTCTAATTAAAAAATATGTAGAGCCTGGATGGAAATTACATTATTATTTAAACTAATCTTATATGAATCGCTAATAGGATACAGTTCCTGACAGACTGTCAGACAGACAGACAGACAGATAGACAGAAGGCTGGTCCTGGTAGATATTTTGACAGACCTGCATAATTTGAACAATCCTTGCAGAGGGTCACTAAACATAATCTGCGCAAAAAACTCAGACCAGTTATTTGAGATGAAATGGTTTTTAGGTTTAGATGGTGATGTTCCTCGCTCTACATCCTATTATGTTTATATTTCTCAACACATCCAATTTGCTAGAGCATCTAGTCATGTTGCAGACTTCATTACCCGTAGTAAACTTTTAACGAACAAAGCTATTGGTATTATAAACTTCGTAAAAAAATTTTCTAAATTTTATCAAGTAAATTAATAACACGCTAAAAAGAACAACTGTGCAAGTTTTGACTCAATACACTCCTTCTAGGAAGGTTGACATCTAAACTTTCTCATTGTGCGTCTCATGTGTATGTTTCCTTATCATTGTTTTATTATTTATGGTGTTTTGTAGTCAACATATATATATAAAACAAACCTGCGTCATTTTATCGACTTCAGGGAATATGATAGAGTACGTCAGTAAGATTAAAACTTTGATATGTACTGTAAATTCAGAAAAATTCGCGAGCGGTTTATTTTCGCGAAACTTCACCGATGCGAAGTTTCGCGAGAATAAAACCCTCTCAAAAAGGGGAAATCACTCTGCCGTTTACTGATGTCAGTAAATCTTTCTGTAGTCAAAATTCTTAACACAACAAATATGTCTTTTAACGTAATTCACAAAAATAGAATTCTCTCAATTCCATTTTAATTAACGGTAACTCATTTGAGGAAAACTTTAAGTGTAGTTGTGTGTGCCCACAGAAGGTTCGTGTAGAAGATGAAACCTTTTTGGCCTGAGTGTGAGCTAAAAGAATGTGTCGTCTCTACCAAACAGAAAAAACCCCATATTGTCTTAGTATTTTAAAGCCTCATGCTGATATTCATAGCATTAGTGGTAACAACTTTCTGACAAATGTCAAACACCCCAATGTTGTCAAGGCAAATAATAAATGCTAAAGAAAAGAATGCTAGGCTGTACAACTGAAAAAAAAATGAGAAAATTTATCAAAATAAAACACATTAGTAAATATTGTAATAGGAAATGCACTGAGCATGTAAATATTGAACATAAAAAATTAAACACCTCGCTCTCTTACTCCTCGAATTGTGATAATGCTGACCGTTTAAAAATAAAATGAACCGCAACAATGTGGCATTTTGGCAAGTGTAGACAGTCAAGTGTAACAATTATAGAATATTCAAGCGACTAGCAAAGGCTCTGATCAGTTTGCACGTATGCGCAGGCTGGTCTGAGCCTTGACTGGTTGCGCATATCACATTGTTGGAAATATCATGTCATGGCTCAAATATCTTAGCTCGTATACCAATCAGGAAATTCGGGCACAATTCGAGAATCGAATCAAGGTCGAGGCAATTCCGATTGCTCGTATACATTACTAGATTCTATCAATTTTCATCTATATTATGTAATATGTTATTTATTTCCTCGCCTACAAAACAATCCCATGTGACAGCTGAATTTCATGCGTCGTGCATTTAGCTTTTCCTGCAACAAACAGATTTTACCTAAAGATTGCTACAGACGGCAAAATTAAAATCCCCTTTATCCAGTTGGTACTTCATTAATGCGTTTCATAGAACATCAAAATTTGCCATTTTGGGTATCAAAACGAAATGAATGTTTTCATGAAATACCATAATCATACATTACAGACCCAGCTTCATGTCCAAGAGGGAGAGAGCTCAAACAAGGATACACAAGGGAACATACATGTACATACAATAGTAAATACGCAATGTTTAAAACATCAAGCTATCTTTTCTCGGTGAGATGATGGCCAAATTAGAAGAACACAAAATGATATTAGTAGCGCAAAAGAACGAAACTACCACGCAAACTATAAACAACAAACAAAGAATCGCAACAGTCACCACCTTAGAGCAGGCAGTAGCATAGGCAAAGTTTGACGATGGTCGATAGAAATGTTGTTGGCAAAAGTTATGTGATGTAATTTATGATGTACGGGTTCGGCGCTTGACAGTACCTAGCAGAACAGACCTCGATGTTATAAAACTGCTTACATGCTCAAATAAACTGAGTTTGACATATATCATGTTCATAAATGCTTAAATCCAATAATTGTTGGCATTTTACCATTTATCAACATGATAAATACAGCATATGAGAGTTTGAAAGCAAGAAAATTCATTATTTTTCAGCATTTTAGTTTTATGAGCAGTAGAAATTTTATGCTCATTTGAGCTTACCGTGAAAAAAAGTTGTATAACCTTAGGGCCAATTTTGCAATGATATTGACAAACATTACAAATATGGTAAAGTCGGATATATTCGGACAGACAGCTAAATTCGGACAGCAACCTTGTTTGTTTCATATATCAAATATTGGAATAAAAAATAAATAAACTAAGCAAACAGGGAAACTCCTGATGAGACGGCTCATATGGAGCCGTCTCATCTGGTTTTACACTGTTTGCAAAGATGTGCCCGAATTTACCTGATGTCCGAATATTCCCGACTTAACCCTATGTATTTCAGGAAGTGGTGGTTCCATGTTTGACAGCGCCAGACAACGATACTACATAGCAGCTATGGAGAAGTTGTACAACTACGCAGGACAGATTATTGAAGATAGGATGGAGTTTAGACAGTATCTCTGCGAACGTAAGGAGGAAATCATGGAACAACTGTACAGTTTAATGGAGGACATCATCACAAAGTTACTTAAGGTATAGTGTAGCATTTTATCAGGCTCTGTGCTCTTTGGTGAGATAAAAAGAAATTAAGGGACATAAATACAGCATAATTCTGAAATTTTGACCTTTGACCCCATAAAGCACTAATTAGACTGTTCCAAACTTATTGAATTATTATGTAGATCGAATATGGTTATAGTGCTGTTTCTAAATGTGATACGATTGTACGGCCTACTGGGAAGGAAAAGCCAAAATCACAGATCATAGACTTACCCATGGCACCTTGAGGAAAAGACACAAGAACACAGACAAACAAACAAATACCCTCCCCCCTACACACACACACAAACAAACACAATCGTTAGAATAAAATTAAAGTATAACAAGCAGCTCTCTCTTCCTCAGTGAGGTAATTGCAAATCTAGATAAGATACAACCAACTATACCCCAGTGAACTAACAGCAACAACCGAACCAATATCCCTGAATGGACAGCAGTCGAAGCAACCAAAAATGGCGCCTCCATAATTACCAAAATTATTTAGCAGCATTTATTGTGTAAGTTTATCAAACAATAATATTCGTTGAAAATGCAGTATATTTGTTGACATATAACTAATGAAATAAAATGTGTCATTCTACATATTAAATTTACAACTTCATTAATTTTACATATATTTTATTCAGTAAACTATCATCAAACAATATGTGATAGATTCGTTTGCACGCGTGGGAATCACTCGACACGAATGGTTACAGTTCATTGACACCAATGGCATTTTCAGTGGATCAAACTCTAAAGCCCTATTTAGACAATAAAAAATCCAAAACGAAATCATATGAAAAAAGCAAGCGAGTATGATCTGGAAATGCCACAATCACACACTGCAGACCTAGACCGAACCACAGCACCCTGAGGAAGAGCAAAATAGTACTAACGGTCCAAATACATCAGGAAAACAATTAAAGTAAAGCAATCAGCTGCCTCTTCCCCAACGAGATGATTGCAAAACTAGTCTGCACACCTTTAAAAAAACAACATACATGTACATCACATAAAGGGAACACCCATCATTTAACCATGAAGGCCACTTACCTGCCAGATTGAAACGGCCATTAGCACATACGTATGTTTATTAATTATGTTGTTCAATAAAAACAGGTTATTATATGGCCGAGGTGTGCCTCTAGGTCATATTTGCACTGGATAGCCATATTGGCCCTCGGGCCGATATGGCTACCCCAGTGCCAATATGACCTAGAGGCACACCTCGGCCATATGATACATGTAACCTGTATATATTCATCAAGCTACATTTATCTGCATTCTGTAATAGCATACACATAACATTACATTATTTTGAATATATATGAATATGAATAAAGCCTCCACTGAAATACATACACAAAATATGGTGGTCAATTGTTTCGCAGTTTACAAATGATGCTAATTTAGGATTCTTTTATCAAGCCATAATGTAGATAAGAATAAAATACAAGTGAGTACGACCAGGATTGCATTTTGTGATTGCCAAACTAGCAAGAACACTAGGACCAAACTAGGACCAGCATCCAAATTATTGCGTTTTATTTTGAGTTTGAGAATGTACTCAAGTTTTATAACCTCGAGGCCAGACATAAAATACCCACAGAATGTAAGCAACAACGAACAACAAAAACAAACCATGAACTTAGCAACAACAACATAATCACCTCCTAAGAATGGATAACAGCCGCATGCAACAGGGTTGGGGGACTTGACAATATTTTGCTGGCATAATTTTTGCCCTAGATGCTTATCTTGTTAAACCAAATGAATGTTTTGTTTAGTTTTTTTATATCGAAGCAGTTGCTATTTTTTGTAATTAAGCCATGTTACCATAACTCATGTTTCTCTTATACAGTTGATGACAGATAAACAATAATGAATTACTCTGGGTCAGAGTGATATTAGCCATCAATAATGTAATTTACAGTACTGTACTCTAACAACTTGAAAAGAAGTGGGTCAATAATTAATAACCCAGCTCATGCATAAAAGGTTGATGCCATTTGAAATAACAAATCGTTGGAAGGGAATGTTCTGAAATGATTATGATCAGCCTGTTCAGTCTTAGCATTAAAAGAAGGCTTACAGCAGAGAAAATCAATTTACTACAATTCCATGTGTTTGTGCTTGACTTTGGTAAATTGTAATATTGCACTTGTAAAATTGAGCCAATGCATGAGATTACCAACAATGTGGTATGTGCGACCAGCAAAGCCTCAGATCAGCCTGCGCATACGCGCAGTCTAATCAGAGCCTTTGCTAGTCGCTTGAGTATTCTTTGATTGTTAAGCTACTGACTGAACACCATTTGGGGTTTCTAAGCTTAAAAGGAGGCTGCAGAGGCTCGTCCGAGTCTACACATGTCAAAATACCACATTGTTGGAAATCACATGCACTGGCTCAAATATGTTCCATTAACCTTCTTCAGACCAATGGATGTTTCATAAAGCTGCAGATGGTTGATTGTACGAGGGTCATTTGGAAAGTTCTTAGCATGGCATCATAACTTCACAATGATTTTGATAAAATGCTATCAAATAATACATTTTTGGAAGCTATAATTCAACGGCTACTTGGTGGTTTAATTTTTGTCGAAAAAGGCCTTGGCGTGCACGTGCAGTGCATGCTCAAAATGAGGAGGGGTTTATTTATTGGTGGAAAATCTAAGCCAAATACTTGGGAAAAGCGAATGAAAAATGGGGGTAGGGGGCTTATTTGCGATCATGATTTGACAAATTAACGATTTGATGCCAAGTTATCTTTTATTAAATATATTATGCGATCACTGCTTGCACGACTACCACCTTTAAATTCGGGAAATGTTGATTAATAGAGAATGGTTAACTTTCAAAAATGAGACTTTTTTCGATTTTTCTACATACTTTACTATAAATCAAGTCACTCTAGGAGCAGGAAAAAAAAGCCTATTGAGTATGTGTTTTGCTTTATTTATAGCCAACAATGTATAAAAGTAATTTCGTCGCGCAAAATGTGTGGCTTCATCAGTTCTGTATTCAAGAAATTTATTCCTAATCACACCCCCTCCTTTTCAAGAAGTGGGTGGGGTAACTCTACTCCGCATATTTTGTCGATGGCATAAGAACTTCTCATGGTATCGCGTTAACCATCACAAAATTGATGCATTTCTACTCTCAAGGTATTTTTACTTTTTTGTTGCCGCTGTTTTCAATTGAAAAGAACCAGAACGTCAACTAATAGCTAAACTCATTCTGCCTATGGGAAGACTTTAAGAGTCTTATCCCTTTGTTCTGGTTTACAAAATTTATTTTGGTTTCAATACAAAGAGCATAACGTGTGCTTGACAAAAAAACATACGGTATTTTTAAACTACTGTTGGTTATATATTTTCAAAATATGTGCATTATGACATGCGATTTGTTGAAGTCAAAATTGGCGCATTGCTTTGCTTTCTAAACGGTTTTGGTATTGCTATTCCGGTATTTAGTTATTAGAAACATCAACTCGGTTATCAGTTGTAAAACCACTGCACCTGATTGTGGCCTACCAAATGGTACAACATAACTTAATATCATGAACTATTCTTAATGTTTTTGCACACTTTTCCAAAGGTAAAAGGTTATATTTTCCACTGAAATTGTGCGTTTTCCAGTATACAAACAGTACATGTATTCACAATAATATGTTTCGTGTTTGCATCATAACATCTTCATGACAGTTGTGCTATAACAAAGAGGAAAGATGACTCTTTAAAATGATACCAAACATGAGTAGGGCTTGTAAATTGGTTCGTGAGATAAAAGAACTTTCCAAATGCCAAACATATATTGGGGGGGGGGGCACAGGCTATAATTTCCAAAACTATATTGAAGACAGATATTGTCTTAGCAAACAGTGCAGGAGCTGTTGAATTGCCTGATATGTGGCATTTAATCTGTTTTTGCAATGTTGACCAAAGTACCCATTTAGGAGTGTCCCGTATATAAAGGGTTCAGGCGCAGCCAGTTTGTTCAAAGCAGAGGGCCATAGTTTTTCTATAGTCTTCTCATTATAAGCGAATTGGCAAGATTTGATTAACCATACTTCATAGAAAATTGAAACTATTTCAACATATAAATAAAGATATAATTAAATGAACCGCGACATGAGATTTCCTACAATGTGGTATGTGGGACCAGCAAAGACTCAGACCAGCCTGCGCATATACGCAGTCTGATCAGAGCCTTTGCTAGTCACATGATGATTCTATGAGTGTTAAGCTACTGACTGATTATAATTTGGAGTTTTTAAGCTTAAAAGGAGGCTGCCCAGGCTGGTCTGAGTCTACACTTGTCAAAGTACCACATTGTTAGAAATCACATGTCCTGGCTCATATGATAACCGACAGGATCAATATCACCTGCAAACAAGGTTGATTCAATTAAGAACGTTTTCGTGGGTGTCAATAATATCTTATTAATCAGGATTATTTGTAAACCTTTCAGCAGTTTCATTTTCAGCAAAGTAAATATAGGTCTTATTTCGTCCATGTTCTACTAAACTAGTTTTAAAGTGTTTACATTCGAGCAGTACTAGGCCTAAAATAGGATCATATGTCGTAATGGGCAGGTAAAATGAAATCAGCTCAGAAAAAACAGCTTCCTTTGGCCAATCTAATCCTACGACATGACAAAGTAAGGAAGAACGCAAATATCAGGAATCGATACAATCAAGTACCACATCTGACCCAGTACACCATATGGGAAAGTGACAAAAACACGAGAAAACATCACACAGAAGAGAGTCAAGAAGTCAGCTTTTGCCCAGCAGGTGATCACATGGCTTCAAGGAACAGACATGTTATCATCTCTTTCCCTCCAAAACGTTATGTTACACTTAGTGATCACATGACTTCAAGTTCTGGCTTGCTTCTGGCAAGAAGAGCTGCTAGTGACTGTGTGTTTTTGTCTCAATATTATAACTTTTGAGTTGTGGCTAGTGTCTGGCAATAAGTCTGTCCTATAATAATAATGTTTGAGTTGTGGAAAGCTTTCGGCTCATAGAGCCGCTAACCGCTCTATTAGCCAGTAGCGGCTAGTACTTGCGGCTCTAGAGCTGCACTATAGCTGCTAGCCGCTACAATTGGCTCTCTTCTGGCTAATACTTGTGACTCTAAAATTCTATTGCAGCTCTAGAGCCGCTACATTTTCATTTCTGTAAGGGTGTTTGCTCTTCATTCTGACACTTCTATATCGGTATATATCGGTCTTTTCGACATTATCGTTATAAGCAATAAAGTCGGGTAACTTTCGTAAATCACAGCGCCTTTTGACATAATTTGATTGCATAAGTCCAGAAAAGGGCGGTGCCTTCGTTTCTCTGTTAGTACATATCCGTTAAAAGTTGCAAAGGCGTAAGTGCCTCATTTTTAGACGGCACTTATGACCTTCGTCTGTTTCCTTTCGCTGCTCAGATTACATGGTTTGTGTACTTTAGGCAATAAAGTGATTGAAAAATCCATTTAAGCCTGTACATTAAGTTTAAGTACTTATCGCAGTGCCCAGTAACGACGGTTCATGCGAGCCTGTGCAAATGCGAAGACTCACCAGACCCTTTGCTACTCGCATTTTTGGATGTAGATAAAGACTCGGATCAAACTTTAGCTCTTTAGCCCTGCTTTATTCGTCAGCATGTGTGTTTGATGGAGGTTTTTGTGCATATGCGAAAAATACCAAAATCCCATGCGCTGGTGCATTTATTGTTTTTTTCTGAACCATTGGCAACAATGATATTAATTTAGCTGTATCATTGCAAAAGCATCAACTATGCAAGACTCAGATTGTCCCAGTCTGTTCAGAGTTCTGTGCGCCAATAAAGTAGACCTATCCAAAGCGCCAAGCTCGGTTCATCCACACGGCACAGACTTGTGTCAGCCTTGGCTAATCTCAAGACTGATGTGAGCCATGGCTGGATTGATCAGACATTATTGTTGGGTTTTGGTCTTGTAGTGGTTCATTATCAGTTGATCTTGATAGTTTTCATTTTTGTTTGTGACACTGTTTCGCATTAATTCTACGGTTCTACTGCCTGTGATAGAATTGAGGACAATGGTGACACATCAATACAATCAATGACATGTCAAAACCAACAAAATGAATGTGCGCAAAGCGAAGACTCTGATCAGACTGGGCACCCGCCCAGTCTGATCAGAGTCTTCGCTATGTGCTTAATGGGTAACTAGGGACTGGAGCTTTGTCCATCTGGACAGCGAAGAGTCGGATCCGACTGAGATCATGCCTAGGCTGATCTGAGTCTTCTTTTGACGCACAGTCACAGTGTTGTTTTTCTCATATCGAGGCTCAGTAATGATAAATTCAGACAGTAAAAGAGAACAATGTGTCGTAATATTAATGGAAAGAATCATGAGAGCAGTCTACTTTACCTGATCAATTCGAAACCGATAATTCAATGTGTATACATGTAGCCACTTGAAATGTACAAATGCAACCAAATTTTGCTACAGCTGAGCTTAAAATTACACCAATTTGGCGAACCTTTCAATTGCTTTAAAAATAAGTACTGTCAACACACAAGCTTTCGGTACTCAAAAGCCTCCTTTAAACGGCCATATTGACGTATCAGGCGGGGATCGAGTTCTAAAGTTTGGTCATAGTCTCCATATACACCCATACCATTTTGCTCCAATTATGCGGTGGTTCGCCAGAGCCTTCATGCTGGCATTCGTATGGATGCAGGTAAAGGCTCAGACCAAACTTTAGACCTCTAGCTATGCTGGATACACCAGCATGGACGCTAATTAGGGCATTTGCGCATATGCGATCACCTCATGTGCTGGTCCATTACAGGGATCATACATGTTTATCTATGCATGAATATCTGCTGCACCCCGAGCCTGAAAGGCGAGGGTTTTAACGACCCCCGAGAGGTCTAGCAGATGTTGGTGTATCAGAAAACCATGCTTGGTCGTTACTATTTCTAAGGCGGTGGTTCTGCTGTTGTTGACTTTTTGTTTATTGTTACTCCCAATGTGGTAGTCTGTAATTGTTCTATGTTTTGTTGTACGTTAGTTTTATGTCCATTCTAGTATTGCAATCATCTTGATGGGGAAGAGAGAGCTAGTTGCTTTGCTTAATTTGTCTTCCCGGTGTCTCTTGATGGTTGAGTGGCTCTTCCTCGCGGTACCATGGGGTTGTCTTTGGTTTTTGATTGTGGTATTTCCTGATCATACTCACTTACTTTTTTTGGGAAAGCGCTTCGAAAAGTTCATCTTTTATTACTATAATGGCGCGCAAAAGCATGAAGGATTCGTAGGTTTTGAGAACGCCTGTTCCAGAGCAAAGACTAAAGTCATCTTAACGTCACTAATTTACGTTTATTTCTATGCACGTTGCTGTTGATGACGTCAATTTTTGTGCTGGCCTAGAATGCATGTATCTAAAGTACAAAAGCCGTGCATCAACAGCACGTGAATTGCCTGATTAATACATGGGCTTTTGCCGGTTGAAACATGGCTGTTAATAGCGTGCGACACGACTTTTTTATGCAGTAATTACTGTCCATTAACTGTTTCACATCATACAAACAAAGAGAGCCGCGACATGAGATTTCCAACAATGTGGTATTGTGACATGAATTTACTCAGACGAGCCTGTGCAGTCTCTTATTAAACTGAGAAACTCCAAATGTTGTTCGGTCAGTAGCTTAATATTCATAAAATATTCAAGCGACTAGCAAAGACTCTAATCAGACTGCGCGTATGCGCAGGCTGGTCTGAACCTTTGCTGGTCGCACATTCCACATTGTTGGAAATCATGTCGCGGTTCAAATGTACTTGAGTTCTAGAGCGCGTACACGTGTACTGTACATGATTTCTGTGAGGTCAAAAGCATGATTGAATGTTGATAAAATGCGTCGATGGATGTATACTTACAGTTCAAACTGAAGAATAAAAGACTTTCATGCATACGTAAATCAGAATATACGAAACAATGCTTTCATTGAAATAAAAGACTAAAAACAATTAAATAACATATTGCTACAGTTTAACTTATATTTGAATCAATAGACATTGACACATTTTGCTGTCAATATATTTGACTTCGTCACGATTTATGTTAATATGAGTATTATATATACAGATTGATCTCTTTTGTATGGTTTTATCGCACATTTTTAAATTACGGTTGCTTTAATTGTGTCCATGATATGTTTATCAATTTCGTCATGATTGTCCGGTAATGTATGTATACATAGTACATACTCAATGTCAGTGGAGAAAGCCTAGTACAAGAAGTTGAATTTTGTCATTCATTAGACTTAACTTTGCACACTTGGCAATTGTGCGTGCATATTTGCTGTCTGTTGATTTAATCTATAAAATGGACAAACATGAATTCAGAACCTCTACTATCCGGCAAATATTTTCAAATATGAGGGACGACCATATAAATTGACGTGGTGAAAACACTTAGTGCAAGATTTTCGCTTCCTATTTCACTGATAAAGTGTTGGTTGTTGAGTTCAGGCGACGCAAGGAGAGCCCTGGTGATGGACTGGAAAAATGGGGCACCTATAGGGGACTTACATGCATACTACAATAATTCTTTCATCAAGATAATTATCAATATTTTATCAAAAATAACTAAACCCTTCATGGGACTTCTTTATTGGCCCCTGTAATGAGTTCATAATCACGTCATTATGATAAGTCTTTGATCTTCCTGGCATAGAGCCTAGGGAGAGTCATAAACAAATTGTAGCGGTACCCTATTCAAAAGTGTATCATCTGCCCATGTACATAAACATAACAGATAATTCAGATTTGGGGGGTATAGTTATAAGCACTACTCTATATTATATATAAGTTGCATGTCAGAATAATATGGCGACAAAGATTTTTGGTGAGGCCAGGGACCCTCTATACAAAGGGGCAGGAAACACAGTATCAATTTTGCTGATACCAAGAATTATCTTGTAGGTATAGTACCATACTTGCAGACATTGTAAGAAGAAGATAATGAACTTATTTAAAAGTGAATTTTCTGAATAGAAATAATAATTAATTATTTATGAAGTTTAAAAACACCCAGTACATAATGTAGCCTTTCAGTTTCAAAACCGTTTAATTTTCAAAAAGATACATTGTGCATTTCTCCAGTCAATCACATCGATAGTTGGTATGAGCGCCAGAGCTCCTAAAATGTACACATTAGGTACATATTACAATATAATAGATACACATATCAAGTTACAATGATGCTAAACGTTTAGACTGTGTGATTCAGCATATGGTGGTAAAGAAGAGATAGTAATTCAAAAGAGTTATTAAGTAAAATTTGCCAGTAATGATAAATTGTATTTTTGTATAGAAAGGCCCCAGGTGGTTATTGGTACCATTGGATGTAGAGACGCGTAGTAAAAATCTGACAAACGGCGCTTGAACATGTGTTGTTGAGAGTACTAATGGTCTATTTTAGCAAGCATACGAGATTTTGGTACTTATCACACATGCAAATATCTATAATAAACAACCATGGTGACGTATCCTTTAGGTCTAACTTTTGGTCTGATTCTTCGTTCTTATGCATCCATGCTCTGTGTATGCGAGCAGCGAAGGCTCTAGGGAGTCTTGTATATGCGCAGACTCACCCGAGAATTCGTTGCCAACCAATGCGATAAATAAAAAATCTCGTGCACTGACTCATATATTGTTTGATCAGGTCGCGAGGTTATAAAACTTTTTTCATGTTTAACTCTACTGAGCACGAACTTTCAACTGCTCATAAAAACTAAAATACCGACAAATTAAGATATTTCTTGCTTTAAGTCTCTTAGATGTAGCATTTCAATGCTAATAAATGTTAAAATGCCAACAATTCAATTGTTGGCATTTTGACATTTTTAAGCAGGATAAATTTCGTGCTCAGCTGAGTTGAGCATGTAAAAAAGTTTTATAACCTCCGGGTCTAAAAATGTTTTTCTTCGATATGATGGTAACGAAATGCTACACAGTTTGAAAATTGACTTTTTCACAAATGACCTCAACGGAGATTTCAAATCTTTACAGTACATTGATCCTTATCAGCTATTAGAAAGTCGCATGCTTTATACTTTCAGTTGAAAACAGCATTCTATTACAAGATCGATGATTTCCACGAGAGGAATATTGAGAGTCTAACAGTGCAATCTGCTCGTTGCCACAGACTGAGACACGAGGCAAGGCTTTGCTGGCAGAGTCTACAGGTATACATCACTTCCTTTATCCATTAAAGGCCTATATTTAGGTTTATAACGGGTCATAAGATAAGTGACATATTAAATCACGTCTAAGCGTATTTCAGTATTTCACTGGACTAATGGGGTTCCTATAGGGGACTTACGTGTATAAAATAATAATTCTTTCATCAAGATAATTATCAATATTTTTTTTCAAAAAAACAACAACACTAAAACCTGCATGGGACCTCTATATTGGCCCATGTATTGAGTTCATATTCACGTCATTATGATAAGCCTTTCCTCTCCCTGGCATAGCGACTAGGGAGAGTCATAAACACATTGAAGGTGGTGCCAATTGTAGCGTGTAAAATATGAGCTGTGACATGTGATTTCCAACAATGTGGCATTTTGACATGTGTAGACTCAGACGAGCCCGTGCAGCCTCCTTTTAAGCTTAGAAACTCCAAATGATGTTCAGTCAGTAGCTTAAGCGCAGGCTGGTCTGAGGCTTTGCTGGTCGCATATACCAAATTGTTGGAAATCGCATGTTGCGGCTTAATTATGTCTTTGAATGGGTATAGCAGCGAGTGATGCAAAATGGGAGTAACAAAAAAGAATTGACGACGGCAGAACTAGCGCCTTAGATAGGACAACAATTTTCAAACCGTGATTATTGGGTCCAGAACTTACCCTGTCATTTACAAACGGGCTTCAAACGAATTTTGAAATCCTCAACGACATTTCGTGTTTCTGATCTGATAATTTAAAATATAGGAAAAATAAACTTGACGTTTTGGGTGAAATTTCGAAAAAGTACCATTTTGCATTTTTCGACCAACAGGCATCCGTGGGACCGTCTAATGGGTGATTTGCGTAAAAAATCTGTAGCCCACTGCATTTTCAATATCCATTAAAATTTCGTTAAATTTGAAGAAGAAAAGTCGAAGATTATCGAGTGTCAAAGGAGTAGGCTCAGCGTGCCCTATGGAATATTTAGGACAAATATGGTATATTATGGAAATTGTTTTGGAGTGTCTATCTACCTTTATTTATGAAGACAGTTTTATTCTGATCTGTTCTGCGTGACTTGTCAATAAGCGTGACTCTATAAGCTTTAGTGTCTTATGAATTATTTAATCTGCACTTTCATTTCCACACAACAATCTCTATTATCTTGAGCAGTGATTCAAGGAAAAATATAATATTTGATGTAAAGCTGACCATTTAGCTTGAAATCGTTCTTGTCTATTGTAAAACTTTAATTTAAATTTAAATTTATTTGTCAATTTCATATTTTCTCTTAAGATAGATAATAAATCAAGTTTTCTAGTATTGAACGATTGGCATAAAACTTTGTTTTGTTTAAAAATACTTTGCTAATATAATGTGATTCAATAATCCATATTAATTTGGTTTTGAAAACAGAACGTTTTTGCTGTTAATTGAAGTTAAATACTAGCTTGAATTTTCATCAAGTTCTGAAGAGCTACCCATGTATTATTGTTTCAGAATCTTGATTATAAACCTTCGTATACTGGAAACCACTAAACGAGTATTTTAGAAACAGTGAAGACCCAGTGGAAATGCCACAGAACGCGGTATTCCATCATGGTCTTCATCTGTCGCTACTTAAAAACGATTTGCAGAGGAAGTAATACAACCCAGACTTGACTCAGCATAGGTCCACTTAAGCAAAACATTTAAGAGAAAAATTGCAATTATTTTCTTACCCATCAATTGTAACATGTGTTATGGGTGCTCAAAAGACCCGTCTCATTGAGACGGTTCTTTTGAGGGTGCACAAAAGACCTTCTCATTGAGACGGTTCTTTTGAGTACTCATAACATAGGTTTTGGATGAGAAATAAAGAAAATATTTTTCCAATGCGCACTCTTATCTGAAAGCTGTAAATGACTGTATATGGAAATTTGTATACTTTCAGATGTCAAAAAACGCCAATTCTCACAAAGAATTCAAAGAAATAGTTACAAAAAGCAAACAGAAAGCAGATGTTCTGGAAGAGATCTTAAAACGAGACTATGAGAGTTGGAAACAGTTAGATTATGAGTTGTGTCCTAGCGAAACATTAGCTGAACTTTCAGATATCAAAGATATAGCTCACATTGAAGTGACGTTAGAAACGTCCCAACTCACACAGTTTCTCTACACAGAAGAAGATCATGATCATGACATGATTCATCTTAATGAACTGAACGTCGTGTCTACATTAGAAGAACAGGATCTTAAAGCCAAAGCGGACTGCTGTTTTACAGGATGTTCGTACGCTACTCACGAGGAACTTATAATGACTGACTGGAACAATGGAGCAGTCAAAATGTTTAATAAGTATGGTATTCTCATGGATAAGTTAGACTTCACCAATTGTCCGTGGGATGTGGCAAAGACTGATGCAGGGAGAGTCGCTGTAACAGTACCCAAGGATAAATCCGTGTATATCATTGACTGTAACGAACATTTGAAAATTGTATCTTCCTTCCCAACTAACTGTGAGTGCTTTGGTATTGTACAGCTGGGTGAAACGTTTGTGATAACATGTGATCCATGGAGCAATACCCCATCTGTTAAAGTATTCTCCTTATCTGGACAGCAGCTAAGAGTTTATCAATACAATCGTGCTGGAGAACTACTTTTTAAATGCCCGTTACATGTGTGTACGGACTATTTTGAAAAGGTTATATATGTTTCTGATTCTTCCGCCGATGTAGTTTATGCCATAACACTGAAAGGTGACATTAAGTTTGTGTACCAGAGTTTTGAACTGAGATATCCTACGGGTGTCCGAACAGATCGATTCAATCGTCTGTATGTCTGTGGACGAGAATCTTCTAACATCCATAAAATATCCGAGAAGGGAGAATTCGTCAATTTCTTCTGCAAGCAGATAGACGGTGTTGGTAAACCGACAGCTATCTGTTTCAACCCTGATGGTGGAGCAATATTGTTTACTGATTTACAGAGCTCAACATGTAATGGCTTTGTGACCAAAGCTTTGGAACTGAAATGATTCAACTGAACATATATAGTTTATGTCGACTCTCGTTAACTCGATGTGCAGGGAAACATACTTTTTCTTCGAGTTTTCAGTTGTTTAAGTTAAAATAGTTGATCTGTAATAAATATACATTATATAAATAACGGTTATTTTTCACTACGAGTTTTCGATAGTTCGCCGTAAAATGTGTTGATCTTTAATAAATATATCCTGATAGTGGTTATATATTTCACCACGAGTTTTCGGTAGCTCGTGTAAAAAGAGTTGACCTGTAATAAATATTGAATAAAATATTATTATTTCCCTTATATAATATATATCAAAATTGCGATTTTAGTACTCATTGAGACGTTCTATTAATTATCTACATCACAGTTAGAAAAACAATATGGAAAAGAGTTCAAAAATATGGTCTGCATCTAATGCATTAGAAATTTAGTTCGAATTAAGCATATGCTTTGACCTGTTTGAGTTATCAAGGTTATTCAATTAATCCAATCTTGTCTTACCAAGGGTTGTGAATACGTTTTTACCAAATCTGAGAGGTAATTCCCTATGAGTTATTTGGCCACAGTGAGAAATCTGTACCCCTCCATCTTCATTTTATGCTGATACCGTAGATGGGGTATTTACAGTATTTACCCCAAAAAAATGCATCCATACGAGGTGATTTCAAAACGGGGTGTTTGGTCAACTAAATCATGAAATTTATCCTTATGCAACATTTAACCCTTTGTAAAATAGTGATTCTTCAATGCGTACCTTGGCAAACAGTGAAGAACATTGTTTCGACGCCGTGTGTATTATGCATATCATGCATGGCTGATACAAGTATCTCGAGTATCATCAAATGCAAACCGTTACACAGCAGGAAAAGAAATTGTTTATGACTTATTTCTTCATGTTAGGGTGTGTGATAATAGTGGGGGAATCAAGGTAGAAAAAAATGCTAACCCTTGCACCGGAAGATATAATGCTGGATTTTTATGGAATAAAATTTCCGCCGATACTCTATGCATACAAGTTTGTTTTTGTATGTTGGTAATCTCATTTTACTTTGTAAATTGTGTGATTATATCATGCAAATTGTCATTTAGTAGTCGTTTCACTCGTATTTAGATTCAGATTATGTCATTTCTCGGTTTTCAAAAGGCAGAACTAGGTTGTAAATAGGCAGAACTAAGATGTCATGAGGCAGGACTGGATTGTCATAATACAAAAGTGAAAATGCTAAGTTTTTTGACGCCAGAGGGCGCACCGAATTATCGGAAATTAATAATTTCTCCCAAACAAGTAGCACTCGTTGCAAACGGTGTTATGGATGATTTCTTTTACCTAGAATTTACCCCTATGTGTTTTTTTTGTTTGATTTGATTCTTTACGTCCTAGTCAACAATCTTTCAGTTACGTTGGGACGGGTCTTTCTGGGTTGAAGGATAAATGTGTCTTTCTCAAGGACATAATGCTATGACACCGGTGAGGCATGAGAAAACTTTGTACCGCCCCGCCAAGCTCGGACACAAGCAACATATTACTGGGTCATTCATTCATTCCCGCCTCACATCCGGACAAGCTTGGACATATCAATATATGAGCCGCAACACGTGATTTCCAACAATGTGGCATTTTGACATGAATAGACTCAGATGAGCCTGTGTAGCCTAATTTTAAGCTTAGGCAGTTCATGTGAATATTCAAGCAGCTGTCAAAGGCTCTGACCAGACTGCGCAGGCTGGTCTGAGCCTCTCTGATCGCACGTATCACATTGTTGGAAATCTCATGTCACAGCTGGGAGCGCAGTGGCTCAATGGAAGAGACCTTGACTCAAGACCGAGGGGCCACGGGTTAGAGCCTCACCGGAGTCACTGCGTTGTGTCCTTGAGCAAGACACATTAATCCTAGCTTAGTACTGGTTCAACCTAGGAAGATTGGTCCCTTTATAACTGAAAGATTGTTGATGGGATGTAAAGAATCAAATCAAACAAACAAAAATCATATCATAGCTCATTTTATGTATTTACTTGGTCAGGATACCACAATATATATATCCATACTTGTCTTGACTAATTTTACCTCCCTTTATTTTTCAAGCTGACATATATATCGCAGATCTATTTTTTTCATGTTGTAGAGCTAATGCATTTATAAAGTATAATTTTCTACAACTAAATTGACTGATTATCTATATGAAAAAAATTTTTTTTCAACGAAATGAGAATCTCAGTCAACTCATATATATTTGAAAAATCATAGTTATAAATAATATAATATACCATTTGTCGGTTAAATGTTTTTAATGTGGCCGCCGCGGTATAGTGAATTGTTTTCCTTGTCTGTCGATCATACTTTAAGCCCTGAACGAATGCCAGTTAAGCCTGGCAGTCGGGTGCTCCTTGGATATTAAATGAAAAAATAAACCAACCCAGACCAATACTGGTTACAGCCAAGGAATAGCCACAAAAACAGTATCATCCAGAGGGGTGGGCTCGACAGAGACAGAGACCCCTGACATGGAAAATCATAAGATGTATAGGTTTTCATAGGAATAAGCAAATGGACCCCTACCCCAGGAAAAATTAACCGGCCCATATAATTTTTTTAGCTTCCTTTAAAATAGACAAATTGGACCCCGCCCCACCCCCATCCATTGTAAAATAAGGTAGACATAATTAATAAAAGAAATAACAACACCAAATGAACAGATTTGTGACTGGTGAGACTGTGTCTTTGGTGGTCGTAAATGTGACAAGTACAAAATGAGGGTGTCAATAGGGTTTATTGATTAGCAAATAATCGCCCTAAAATTAATATGGGAATGGGGCGTTTCAACGGTTAGCGAATTTGATGGAAAAAAGTTATTCCATGTCATTCTACAGTAACCCATCTTAATGATCTATCCGCAGTTGTCCGATTGCCCTTCAAGGTCCATCAATTAATATGAAACATGGAAAATTTATAGACATAGATACATGTACAATTGAGCACACAGCGAAAACTGGTCAGACTTGGTTGATACAGATCCAGGCTGATCTACTGGGTGAAAGTTTCAATGATTCACAGATCACTAAACCCTGCAGCCATTGATTGATTTGTCAGTTCGTGGCTTTTTTCGCTGTTAGTGCTGGAAAAAAAAATAAGTCAAACTACCGTTCAAGCACGCTCATGTGACAGTAACATACTTTTAATAATTTGGCAATGCATGTAACCCTTTGTATACGAGAAACCCGTAAATGGATACTTTTATAAACAGTGAAGACCCAAATGAAATGCCACATTATGCGGCATTTCATCAAGGTCTATACTGTTTGTTAGGTAAAAAAGATCTTCAGACAAAAAAACACTACTGTTAAAAACTATAACCTGACACCCCAAGGTATGTACAGTAGCCTTTCCAAAGTTTATTGCATCAAACCAGAAGAAAAGATCCATTTGTATACACAGTAAACTGTTGGAGGTAAGAAGTGGCCGGCTAGTCATTTATTAGTGACCATGGAGCAAATATAGCTGCTAAAGTTATCTGCTGCATATAAGCATACAGGCAGATCGTGTGGACCCAGATCAGACTGTCATTTGCATCAAGTAGTCTTAAAAATTAGCTTTATCGCCCAAATGGCATGTTTTCTAAGATATTTTACAGATTTTGTCAAATGTTTGCTGATTACTGATTTATTGGGTCATTTTTTACTGATTAGCGATTTTGGTCCTAAATTTTACTGATTGCTGATTTTTGGGCCTAAATTGCACTGATTAGCGCTCTATGGACCTAAATTTTACTGCTTAGTGATTTTAGAGGTACCCCATTCAGACCCTCCAAAACCCCTTGTGCTGGCTTATTAGGCTCCAGGAACAGGTCAATTCTCGATAGTTCGAGGCATGGGTGGGTCTGTTAGGTGGATATTGGGTAGGGCACAGGGGTCTGAACCCCCTGGAAGATCAGACAGTTATAGGGCTCCTTAGCGATACTGGTCACCCCTGGATATCACAAAACTTCCAAGCCAGCGTTCTTGATGTTCGGCCATCATTGGTCCACCTAAATGGCGTTTTGCTGGCAATTTAAATGGCGCTTCGCTGGCGGGCCAATGATGACACACTTTTTATGGTATTTGGATCCTCTCTCTCCTCATCAACTATAAAAACAAAGTTGTCAGAGTTGGACCCCTCTGAAAAAAGCTTGATCTGTGCATGCGTGATTTTTTCTTCAAATAGTCAATAGTTTGATTTAAAGTCATAACAGTTTAAATTAAAGTCATAACTGTTTATAGTATATGACCATCTTCATCTTAGGATGAACCATCTACAATATTTAGTTTGTCTGGATGCCAAAATTCTGAGCTTTCATCGACGTCCATTCGGTGAGAAGGCTCCATTGAGATTCCACATGTGCACAGACTCATCTCAGCCTTCTTCGCTCGCTATTGTGCTATGTTCGAAATTTCATGATATCAGATCCTGGTGTTGGGATGTAAATAAATGCTAAGAAGGTGTTCCCTTTTTATACATGTAGAAAGGTTTGGCTTCATTGTTTGAAGACAGATCTTATGGCATACAAGCAATCTTCTAAATATGTTGTGGGTACCTCCTCCATGCGCGCATCCAGTAAGGGGGTCAAACGGCTCCAACTCTGGCAACTTTTTTCAGTTGATGAGGGGAGAGAGAGAATCCAAATACCTTTTTTCAGTGGGCCATCATCGGCCGGCCAGCAAACGCCATTTAAATGGCATTATGTCCTTTCGCTGGCGGGGTCATCATTACTGCCGGAATAGTCTCCTTTCATCGTTCATATATGTAATCGTGTCCGCCTTTATTTGGAGATAATCCACAAGGTTTAGCGAGTGAATAATCTTACATACAGGTGGACAAACATCGTATAGTTATTTTATACCACATACATCAGTGTAGACCTTGTACACAATGAGATATTGTGCTATTAAAAGTTGGTATAATGGGTTAATTTCTAATCTTTTCTTAAAATTTTAACTTGTATTTCTACTAGGTTGCTTCCCTTTAAACTTAAGACATTTTCATTTTTGTAATGTTTTCGTTGATGTTCATTTTTGTTATGGTTTATTTAAATGAGTTTACATATATGACATTCTACATGGATGTTTTAGCAAGAAATTTATCTTGCATCCTATAACAAACGATTTACAAGAGGACAAAAATTGAAACCAACAAGTCTTGAATTTTTCGATATATTTATCTCAAAATAAGCAAAAAGTAAGAAAAAGGGCAAAGACCAGGAATCGATACAGTTTTCGGATAATTCATTCAGTCAAAATGACTCCTGGCACCGTTTTCCGAAAAAGGGATATCCTATTAATTATAAATGAAAACGCGCCCTCTGGCGTCAAAATATATAGCATAGAAAGAAGCGCGGTATTACCGACAATATTCAATGCTTCAAATGCTTGTTTCATGCCACTTTATAATGTTGTTGATGCTATTTATAGTTTACTTTGTACTATTTTTTAATTTTTAAGCAACATCCGATGATCACAGCTGTTATAATAAGGCAATTCACATGATACAATGAAATAATTTACGAAATAAAATTGCAATCTTAAAAAACAAAAACTAAATTGGACACATGGAATTTTGTCGGAGAATCCCTTCCATAGATTTTGTATGGTTGCAAAGGTAATTCTATGGTGTATCTGAAACCACCGTATAGCAGACTCGATCGATTTGCATAACGCCGGAGCAGTCAATTTTCTACGGAAGCCCAGCAAGAACATGTCGAAATATTATTTTTCAGAATGTTATATATTTTTATCAAAAAAGTTTTGGATTGAGAAATATTGAGCTTATATAATAAAACAACATCGACAGACAGACGATTGGGACATAAGTTAAGACAGTTTATTTTATTTTCTATGACAAACTAGAAACGGTAGCTGAAATGTAAAAAATATGAGACGCCGATAACTTGATACTTAGGAATTTAGTCCATGCTAGATGGTGCGTAGTTAGATACTTAGGACAACTTAAAAGCAGTCTAGCACATAAATGAAATTTATCAAGGTTAAAATGTTGTTTATCTTCCATATTTTTAACAGCTTTGAAAGAGAGGGCCATTGTAGGGACCAAGGGGATTTTTATGTCCCCGTCTGAGATGCAGAAATTTAACCACATAGTACTTGTGAAGAAAAAAATGTCCCTAAGAAGATGATTTTGGTGCACAAATGACTGCCTATACTTTTAAATGCATTTGTAAGTGTATTATTGTATTATCGGGCAGTCTCCTCGGCTTCTCATACCCGTCGTCCAGATACGAGTGCATAATGGAAAATTAGTTTTGTTATTTAAACAGACAGATCATACGAAAAGATACGTTGTGGGTAGTTAATTAGACCTATCAAATGAGACGGTTCTTTTGAATACCCAAAACACACTTTTTAACTTATTGATAAGGGACACATCACAATTCCTATGCTATAAAAGATGGCTGAACTTGACCTATGTGGCTTAGAAAAATGCATTTTTCCGCGAAATGCAATTCTGGTCGCATTGCTATACAGTAGTTTCATATCAAGCGCTATTTAGACTATCAGTATACAAAATTCCAGCTGTATACCTTTCGGGTGCAAAAAAACGTGCTTTTGCACGATACGCGACTTTGGTTCCCCAACTATAAGGCTTGGCATTTTAGGAAAATCGTCTGCTGGCAGACAATTAACCTAAAATGACAAACCTTACATTGTGTTTTAAATGTCGTTTTCTACTCATTTTGCATGGCGCTTTTAGGATGAACACATACAATTGCAGAAAAAATGCCATCAGTCAATGTGTTCAAATTAAACCTGAATAATATGTTTGAAAAAATGAATCACACTGAGCAGATATGAATTTAGCTCCGTCATGTACAGGGTATATTCTCTGTTTTATAACTGGAAATTGTTTCAGTAGCTTGTATAATTACTATTTCTTCACTAAACAAAGTCAGATTTGTAAATTTGCGTCAATGCTTTATTCATTTTACATGAAATAAAAGGGCGTTTGCTGAAACGTATATATTTCCTATACTTATGTTAAAGCAAGAGGGCCCTTGGGCCCTGGGTCGCTGACTTGAGAATGACTTATCAGTGGAGTGGAATCATTTGTAAAAGTTTGGTAGAGTGCATTATTATGAACAATTGTGTGAACTTATTTTGATTTTTGGTCAGTGGTTAAGGAGATGTCGTTTAAAATATTTCGTTTAAAAGATTTCTTATCTGGAGCTCTGGCAGTCCTCTTGTCCATTTATGCAATTTTGAAAGAGGGCATCATGGGAAAATTTAATGTGATGTCGTTTAAAGACAATTCTTATCTGGATATCTTGCAGCCCTTTTGTTCAGCAGAGTGTAACTATTTGTGCAATTTCGGTAGAGGGTGTTATTAGGAACAATTCTGTGAAATTATATTGAATTTGGGTCAGTGCTTCAGGAGCCGATGTTGTTTAAAAGATGTCTTATCTGGAGCTCTGGCGGCCCTTCTGTTTGGTGGAGCGAAACCATTTATGTAATTTTGATAGAGGGCAACATGGTAAACATTCATGTGAAGTAATATGAAATTTGTACCAGTGGTTCAGGAGGAGATGTCGTCTAAAGACATTTCTAATCTAGAGCTCTGACAGCCCCTTTGTTCAGTGGGCTGGAACCATTTGTGCAATAATGGAAGAAGGCATCATGAGGAATAATCCTGTGAAATTAATTTGAATTTGGACCAGTGGTTCAGGAGGAAATGATGTTTAAAGTTATTTCATTTCTGGAGCTCTGGCAGCCCTTTTGTTTCAGTGGAGCGTGACTATTTATGCAATTTTCGTAGAGTGTATCCAGAGAAACAATTCTATGAAATTATATTGAATTTGGGTGAGTGGTTCAAGAGGAGATGTCGTTTAAAAGATTTCTTATCTGGAGCTCTGGTGGCCCTCTTAATCGGTGGAGCGGAACCATTTATACAATTTTGAAATAGGGCATCATGGGGAACATTCAAGCGAAGTTATATGAAATTTGGACCAAAGGTCAAGGAGGAGATGTCGTTTAAAGACATTTATTATCTAGAGCTCCTGCAGCCCCTTTGTTCAGTGGGCTGGAACCATTTGTGCTTGATTGAAAGAAGGCATCATTAGAAACAATCCAATGAAATTATGTTGAATTTGGACCAGTGGTTCAGGAGGAAATGTCGTTTGGAGTACTTCTTATCTAGAGCTCTGGTAGCCCTTTTGTTCAGCGGAGCGTAATCATCTGTGCAGTTTTGGTAGAGGGTATCCAGAGGAACAATTCTGTGAAATTATTTTGAATTTGGGTCAGTGGTTCAGGAGGAGATGTTGTTTAAAAGATTTCTTATCTGGAGCTCTGGCGGCCCTCCTGTTCGGTGGAGTGGAACCATTTATTCAATTTTGAAAGAAGACATCATGGGGAACATTAATGTGGAGTTATATGAAATTAGGACCAGTGGTTCAGTAGGAGATGTCATTTAAAGAAAATGGTTAAGGACGGACGGACGACTGACGACGGACAAGGCAAGTGACTTATTCACAAGCCCACGGCGGCTCAAATTGCAACAAAACGTAGAAGCCAGACCTTAACTGTTATTATTATATTAGAATAACGCAATTAAAGTTTGCTTGTGTGTACATGGTGAATATACATACACTTTCACTTTTCTATGCAAAGACACCCGATTAGCAGATTGAAATATGAATGTAATTTATGCTTTTTCATTATACAAAATCATACAAAATAACAACATAGACTTAAGAATTTTGAAAACACCCAGATTAAATCCATTATTTCACAAACCCTGAGAATGTCAACGGGATAATTGTTGGTTGGTAGGTTTTGTTGTTTTACGTCCCAAGTCAACAGCTATGGTCATTGCGGGACGGTCAGTTCACCTAACCACACTTTTTCCTGGGCAGGCTTGAACAAGCGGTTAACCAGTAATTTGTGCACATACTTTCGCTTGTAACTGACAACAACCCTTCTTGAATGAATCAGAGGAAGGGAGGAGAATGACCGTAGAAATTATTTCATGATCAATCTCCACGACAGTATGGGACCGGGCCGGGATCGAACTCGCGACCCCTGGATCTGCAGTCAGACACGCATCTGTAGCCAGACACATTATCGATTGCGCTACGCGGCCCGGTACGGGATAATTGTTATTGCATATCATAGTCTGACCAGCTTTTAGTGTGCCCTAGAAAATTCATGGTCGTAAATTTAGTTTAAGACTCAACAGATTTGCGTCCTGGGCTTCTTTCACGATTGCACATTCATCATTGAACTATTCGAAATGAATTGACAGTCCGGTATGCTCAAAATAACACCCCTTTAAAGATACCGATATACCCCACCCACTCTGATTACTATAGTCTACACTGAAACGAAGTTATAAATGGCCACCTACACATTTTTGCGCCTGTTCAGAAAGTAAACATCGCACTTACAAAGTTTATATTCCATAAAAAGCTAAGGCTTTTTCAAGACTTTGAAAATTATGCCATTTCAAAATGATTGGTAGATCTTGCACAGGCCTTCTGGTGTGGTGCGTCATCATCAACCACGCCTGTTGGTGTGGTTCCTCACTATAGACCATGCCTGTTGGCGTGGTACCTCACTATATGCCATGCCTTCTGGTCAATTGCCATAGCAATCAACTTTTTACTAGTTGAGTCCAGACGGAAGAAGGGTTGTTAAAGTCTGGTGCTACCTGTACAGAGGTGCCATTATATCTGACATGCCTGATAATCTGATGCCACTCTCAGATATGCCTTCTTGTACAATTCAACTATTATAAGACATGCATGCTGGGTTCATGAAATCATCTACGCATGTTTGTAAAGTGCTGCTCTATCAAGCAAGGTATTTGGTCTGTTACAAATCCATCAGACATGCCTACAGATAGGATGCTGCTCGCACAGGGTTGTAAAACTTGTCAGGTACCACCCTGGACGCCATCTTGAATATATCATATTCTGAATGATGTATTTTATAGCATCACTGGGATGTTACAAAGATAATATTTGTATTTCAAAAATCAGTAAAATAAAATTTTGCATGCAAATTCTTGAAGCTTACCAGTCTCATGGAAGATTTTCTTCTATTTCTTTTTGTTAAAAAAGGCCATCTTAGCGGCAATCTTGTCCGCATTCTTTTCCTACTTTTTATTTGGTTACAAGCATTGTGTCTTCAATTAGCTTCCAACTTCATAGCATACAATTTAAGAATAAAAATGGGTTTGAGACGAATTTTCTGTATCACACAATTTTTCACTTATTACTGGCTTCCATCTTGGACGCCATCTTCGATATATCGAAATGCTCAATGATGCCAGAGTGGCATCACTCGGAATTTTCAAGGACAATGTATGTACTACCAGAATCAACAAAGAAAAAAGTTTAAAATCAAGTTCCAGGTTCTCCTAAAATTCGCCCAAATTCTGCGGGACTACAATGGTTTGCAGTAGACATTTTTTAAAGCTACTGATATGAAAAGATCAACTAGATTACACATATGGGTAAGAAATATTACTGAAAATGAAGAATTTTCATGACTTAATTATAGTCTTCAACAGTGACCAGCAATGAATAGATTTGCCTAAAAACAGAAGTCTACTTTCAGTTTCGTTGACATTTTTCTGAGAACAAAGGTGCAGAGGTATTTTTGCTGCTTCAGTCTGTATCCCAAGATATTGAACTTATTTTCAGTGGGTGTTGTCACCCGGAAAGAAATTGTATGGACAGTCTGGGTATTAACCAATGATTTTTTTTTTCATATTCAAGGAGGTATTCTTATGAACCAATTTCTGTCTATTCCTGATTGATTGAAATTTAGAAAGGTAAAACAATAGCATACGGCTGCAAGCAGCCGAAAAAGCGACATTATACACATCACAGACAAACCCATATGGCACCATGTCTCATAAGTACAAAGATACACACATAAGAGCAAGAATACTCTTAGAGCAATCGGATCTCTCTTCTCCTACGACATGGTTGTAAAACTTTAAAAAGACACAAAGAAGTGTCATCTCAAAACCAGATAAAACAAAAAGCACTAGATTTTTGTCGAATGTTGGTGGCTGTTAAAACCCATTTTAGACAAATGGTCTCAACTGAAATGGTTTATTTTAGTTGCGTAACATCTTAACTGTCTTTCTAGCAGTTTAACTTAACTTTCAAGCCGAATATCCTGGTCACAGCACAGAAAAAGAAGAATGTAGCATATATGATTCACTGGGCACTAGAGGGTTAAGCTTAGAAAGTCCAAATGGTGTTCAGTCAGTAGCTTAACAATCATATACTTAACTACAAAAGAAACCTGACACTTTTTACTTGCATTAAACTCGTAAATAACAAATTATAGAGATAAGCCAATATGCTTCTTTTAATAACTAGACATCAGAAAGTATTCTTCGAAAAATATATTTTATCAAATATAGAACACGGCGGCATGACGTCAAAAATACCGTTTTTATCACTTTTGCCTTGGGAGCGTATGTCTAGATATATTTTTTTTTTCATTAATGCAAGGCCAATACCATTACTTACAAAAGTGCATTTTACAAATTTGCAATTTCTTGCTGTGACGTATGATATGGGGGTTTTAAGTTTTGCTCCCGACGTTGTCTAAAGGGCAGTGTTATTTTCCTTTGTTTAAGCAAATTCTAGAAACTGAAATGACTTGGAGTCAACCAATCATTGTAAGAGAATGCATTTTTTAGAATCCGAACTTACGTTTCGCGTCACTTTAAAGGATAAAAGCGGAATAAACCAAATTTAAAGTCAATTAAGAAACAACGTAAATTATGTCTTTGTCAATGTATGTCGCCGTTTAGTGTGTGTTGTCTACTTCGTTATAGTGCAAATTGGCTACACTTTACTGTAATCGCGTATGAGTTTTAAGCTTTGCAGTATACACATATCAGCATGTAATTGTAAGACTTGACGTCGCTAAATGGACGTAGGCGGCGGCTACTGAGTTCAAAAGGACTGAAACATTGTCATAATGCATTCCAAACATCATACAAAGTGAAAAAAGTTGATACAGTGGCAGTGCTTTTAAAAGCTCATAAAACGCTGATAACGTAAAATTGACGTTAAGAAAATGAAAATGGGCTTTTGGGTTGAAAATGCATGCTTGCTTTATTTGAATGCCCAGAAGATGTCAATGAAATAACAAAGAATCACACTAAAGCGGTTTCTGGTGAATTTTGCTGATAACGTAAAATTTACGTTAAGAAAATGAAAATATGCTTTTGGGTTGAAAATGCATGCTTGCTTTATTTGAATGCCTAGAAGATGTCAATGAAATAACAAAGAATCACACTAAAGCGGTTTCTGGTGAATTTTGCGTGATGTCTTTGTTATTGCAAAAAAATTGATTTAGGGGTTACGTGACGTTTTGATAGCTGACGTCTGATATAAGATCATCTTTTCAAATAATCTCAGTGCATCTTAGTCTACCTTTGTTCAACTTTACGCAATGGAAAGACAAATGTGCATCATATTCATTTACTACCAAAAAAGTGACACACAGTATGTGTCAGGTTTCTTTAGTAGTTAAGTAAAGAATACTCAAGCGACTAGCAAAGGCTCTGATCAGACTGCGCGTATGCGCAGGGTGATCTGAGGCTTTGCTGTACGCACATACCACATTGTTGGAAATATCATGCACTGGCTCAAATAGTTTATCGGCCAAATCTTTATCTTAGAATCTGCTGTTAATAAACCCTTTGTATTCTGGTGGATTTTCCAATATACTGAATGCAATAACAATGGGAGTGTCCATTATATATTTTAAAGGGTAACAAGTAGAAAGTTCCAAATTATGTTGTACTTCAGTCCCCAAGGATCGTTGTTGTTGTTGTTGTTGTTGTTGTTGTTGTTGTTGTTGTTGTTTTTTCTTGGAAAACAGTGCAGACCTGATGAAATGTCGTGTCCTGTGGCATTTCATCTGGGTCTTCACTGTTTTCCAAAGTACCTATTTAGGGGTTTGCAGTATACAAAGGGGTATATAGTCAGTGGCATTACAACGACTATGGTCCTCAGATTTATAAAGACTATAAAAACAATAAAAATGCTAGTAGCCATCTAGCTAGGACTGTCAGTAATTTGAAAGTCATTCCAAAAAGTGCAGTCTCTAACACAACGTCAGTTTCGCCCAAAAGAGCCGCAAACTTAAAATTGAAGTCGTTTTGAATGTGTCTACAAATAAGCCAATTCATGAGAGGTTGGTACTTATCGCATATGCGAGCAGCAAATGTCCAGGTGAGCCTGCGCTCCGCGCAGTTTCGCAAGAGCCTTCGCTGCTCAAACACAGAAAGAAAGGACATATGATATTATATAACATGTCAAAATTTAGGCCTTAGAGCAACTAAATTTTTGCGCCTGCATGTTAAAAGTGGTTTTGTGTTTTTTGCGATAAGTGCCAAATTGCCAATATGCCAATATTCTCAAATGATATAGGTATATCATTAGCTATAGTCCATGGTATGGTTTGACATATATTTTGCTAACACCATCTATCCATGTAAATGTATCATTAAGATCCTCTGGGTGTCAAAACGCTGGACAGCATTCACACTCAACTGCAGAACAAGTGATTTGTGACGTCATCATATCAACATTGTGGGCGTGGTCATTTTTAAACTTGTCTTCACTTCAATGGTATAGTCTGCCAAAATTGACCTTAAACTGATTAATTTTCGCCAAAATCTTCATGATATTCGTGCGTTTTCGTAGAGTACTCCGACCTTGGTCACGCTTTTACAGAGAATATGAAGATAATGTCAAATCGTTAATGTAAATGGTCTGATAGCCTAGTGGTTAGTTGACTACTTACAAATCAAGCATACCTGGATCGAAACTTGGAAGGAACCCTTTTTTATATAATTGTCAAATTGTTTTCTTTTTTAAGCTAATATTGTTCGTATATTTTACGTCATCTTGTGATGAGCTTTACATCTTTCATTTGAATTTAGACGCTTTTGTATTCATTATTCCCTAAGTTCCCCACTCTTTCCTTGTCAGCTGATAACCTATGCAAATAGTTTGGACCCAGTTCAGTACCAACAGAACGTCGGTTCTGACCATTACAGACCGATACAGACCATTTGACACTCTGATAGTGTTCCTGTAAAAAATTTTGAAAAAGCTAATTTTGATTAAAAGTCACTGCGCGCAGATGATAACAAAAATCTCAAAAAATATTCAGCGTGCAAAGAGTTAATCACATGTAGGCCAGAGACGTATGATACACCGCCTCTGATGTAGGTTTATTGAAATCATTCACGGTGCTGTATTTGTTACATAAACGCATGCCAAATCCAAATAAATGTATCCAGTTGTGCACAAAATCAAGAATAAAAACAAAGAAACTAGCAAATAAAAAAAAATGAAAAAATTCGTAAATGCTACTGGACTCGAACACACATCGTTGGACTATCCACTCGACTATCCACTAGGCTTTCGGGGAATTGTGATTAATTTCACTCAGATTAGTAATTGTATATCAATCTGAAGTGCATTTTACGAAGATTCACGAGGACTGTGTAAAAGGTCATTGAATATTCATATGTCTCGGGTCAATTTTGACAAACAATACCCTTTTCGTCTATTTATGAGGTACGCAAGATATACTTAGTGCATGAGTAGTACATTTTTGCAATAGTGCTGGTAAGAAATGCATTGTGCTCTGTAATCACTTCTACACAAATCATTCCGTTATGACGGTTGACACATGATTACCCAGTTAAAACTTGTGTCGGTGTAAAACTGGTCAGTAACAAAGTGAAAATATTTTAATTACATAAGGTGTGGGCTAGCTCATGAAATTGTTGCTTTCTTTTGCTACGAGGACATTTTCCAAGATGGCTACGCCCCTACTGCAATAGATATGACATCACAAGCCACGTGTTCCCAAACCCTTAGCTGCGTAGCTAAGTAGAACAATTGAATGTGATCAGAAATACCACTTTCACAGATGGCCGACCAACATATGGCAATATTTTTTCTCTCTCTTTTTTCATTTTTAAATTAGCTGATAATTAGAGCATTACTTCCTCTGTTTAAGCTATATCCGATCAATGCATATTGGTTAGAATACTTAATACAGTGTGGACAATAACAAAAGTACAAGGATGGGAATGAAAGCATTGTGCTTATAGAATTTTTTAACATTTGACTTTTGTTGTTTTAAATATTTATATCAACTTATAATAATAAACAAGTCTGAATTGACACAAGTGTTGAAATATTTATACTTATTATCACACAATCTCTAACAATGGAATACAATAGAAAGCAATAAGGATCCAGTAAACATTTGAAAGCGGTCCACCATGGGCCCGCCAGCGAAACGCCATTTGAATGGCGTTTCGCTGACGGGCCAATGGAGGCCCGACACTGTATGCTGGCTGGGAAGCAACTTTTTCAGCGACTATGTTTTTCTGGGAAACAACTTTGATCAAGCTTCTTAACAGGTCGCACGCACCTGGACTTATTATTATGGCGTACTTCGAATCGAACTAAAGTTCCAACTATAGTTCTTATGTAATAGATGCGCACGCACGTTTACACCCGAACGACTAAAGTTGGAACTTTTAGTTGGTTGGCAGGTAAACAAAAATAATAGCCCTGTAAGCTCCACTTCAATTCTTCGTCGTAGACAAAAAGAATGTTATAAACTGCACATCGCTTTCTAATAATCAGTTTACGAATAAGTGGGACCAAAATTTATGATCAGCTAGGTTTATTTTACAAAAACATATCATTTTTGAACCCATCGTGCTAGATCTTGAACCCGTCGTTAGATATGTCTAAAGTAGGGAACCAGCCTATCTACTAGAGCAGACCATCTCCAGTAGATTCGTGACGTCACCCTAGTAACGACTATAGGTGTTCGAATCAAACTTTAGTTACTATAGTAGGGACTATAGTTCGATTCGAAGTACGCCTATATCGTGGTAACGCATCATATTTTAGCGGTTAAATATGGAAGCCGGTGTGGGACATTTTGACTCAGTGTGACATTTGACTTGCGACTAATCACTAATTTCACATTACAAGTCACAACTCAAAAGCCTTTAGTCAAAACTGAAAGTCACAAGTCAAAATGATCAAAGCAAGATCAAAGTATATAAATCTGCATCTTCTTATATATTTATTTTTCAAACGATATACAACAATGCAAGTAGCAGGTTAGCAAAAGCTTCGTTAATGAAATCAAATTTGGATGATATAGCTGTCATGTAAATATAAACAATTTGCTATATAGTGACAGGTATTTAATACTGATTGGCAGATTGGGATGGTTTAAGAGGCAACGCTGGCATTATATTTGTTCAGTGTATATTCTAAAATAGGTTTCCTTAATTTTAGTGACATATGTTGTTGGTACACATTGGAATTGCGCACCTACAACATATGTCCAGTCAATAAATGAGTGTTTTCACCATAAAACAGGTTTTTCACAAACTTCTCAACTATATTTTATGTTTCAGTGTAATGAGCAAGTAGAAATGAACAAGTTTTTATATGGCTTGGAATACACCTGGATGGCAATAATAGATAGCCAATTATATATTATTGACAGGTTATCTTTAGATGTTTCATTGGAATGAAATGCTAAATTGGTGGTTGCCTGGTTGTACTACAGAATGGGCAAAATCGCTTACCTCGTCATTGCTTCAGATTTACATCAAAAACATTCCAATGCCACAAGTCATAAGTCTCATGTGATGCGTCAAAAGTCGCAAGTAAAAAGTCGCAAGTCAAAATGTCCTCATCGGCTTCCATATTTAAAAAAATACCAATAGATAGAATTGCTTAAAATGAGAATGTCATTTTCATTTGGAATTTCAAAATATAATTCTGGAGTTAGTTTTTTAGGTAAGTTTGATTTTCACCAGTTGCCGTTTTATTATTTGGAGCCAATAATACTTCTTCCCGTACATCGGTCATGTAATGATATAAAGAGAATTATTTAATATTTTAGGATATATTGCATTTATTTCATCAAGTGAAAATGTTATCTTATATTTTATGAATGGCGAAGCCATTAATGAAGTGAGCCGCGACATGTATTTTCCAACAACTGCGACATTTTGACAAGTGTATACTCAGACGAGTCTATGCAGCCTCCTTTTAAGCTTAGAAACTCCAAATGACGTTCAGTCAGTAGCTTAACACTCAAAGAATATTCAAGCGGCTAGCAAAGGCTCCGATCAGACTGCGCATATGCGCAGGCTAGTCTATGCCTTTGCTGGTTGCACATATCACATCGTTGGAAATATCATGTCGCGGCTCAAGTATACTTTTTCACTTCAAAAGTTGTAAGACGTGCCCATATTCATAGCAAAAAATAGTTTTCCTTTATTATATACGATTCAAAAATTCAATAATTACACAACGTCATATTTTGATGGCGTTTTATAACGAGTTTTAATGTCTTTCAGCACTTAAAAAGTACTCAAACTAGTTTTTAAGAAAAGCGTTGCTACCAAACTATTCCAATGAGCATAGACCACATGTCAACCCATGGCAACCGGAGTAAGAGACACAATTACAAAGGCAAAGTAACAAGACGCTGATGGTTACCAGGAGCACTATAAGCAAAGCAACCATCTTTCCTTTTCTATTGAGATAATTGCAAATGTACATATTACTTGACTTTTCGCTTACTGTAAAGGCGGCAACTTTAATATTCATATCTGGGTGTGGTTCGGCTATTTCATCTGCTAAGGAAGGGAAATCAGGGTTTATTTATAATTTGGTAAAGAGTTAATAAGCTATTTGAGCCGCGCTAACGTGCGTGCATTTCATGAAAATTTACATTTATTAACCCTTAAAGCGCATAATCACAAAATGTATGTTTTTATCTTCCACTAAACTATTTGAAGCCTCATAGATAAACAGTGTGGACCCAGATCAGACTGCTCCTGTAGGAGCAGTCTGATCTGGGTCCACAATGTTTGCCTCCCTGCTTATGTTAAATAGACATTTTCAGATGCAGTTATTTTGCTGGCGTTTTAAGGACTAAATAATGACTGAGGTTGTGGCACAAGATGATACAGTTACTTTTGAATTAAACCATGCCTCCTTTTCAGCTTTTACCTATGCCTAAGGTTGACTAGTCCTAATTACGCATTCATGAGGCGCTGCCTTTACAGTAAGCGAAAAGTCAAGTAATACATTGTACATATGTCCAGATAGACAAAATAATTCAGCACAATATTGTAAATAATGTCTTATCCATCAGTTTTAACATTTGTTTTGGGTTTTCAAAAGAACCGTCTACAACATATGTTTTGGTTGAGAAATAAGAAAAAACACATTGATTGCTGTTCATTCACGATAAGTTGGCTCAATGATACCGTTCACTGTGGATGGAACTATTAACTCTTACTGCGCCAATCACAACAAAAGTCGTCTGCATTTCTCGTCTACTGAAATGTTTAAGAAGCCTCTATGGCAAACAGTGTGGACCCAGATCAGACTGCTCCTATAGGAGCAGTCTGTTCTGGGTCGACGCTGTTTCCTTTTATACCCAATTGGTCAGTAATGTTGGGCAATTATTTGCAGCAGACGACTTCAGCAGACGGCATTTTCAGATGCATTTTTTTTCTTGGCGCTTTAAGGGTTAAAAGTAAGGGAACATTGGGTTTGATGCATATTAACAGTATAGTTATAACAAAGCAGTTTATATCAAATTAGAATTTTAAATGGCTTCGTGGCTCAGTCGGTAGGACGCACATACCTCGTACACGTTAGTTATCATCTTTTTGAAGAGTAATGAAGAGATGGTGGTTCGAAACCCCCCAAAAATATTTTGTTTCTTAAATAAAGTTTGTTATAGTGTTGTCTAGTTCGACGTCTTTTCAGCTTACGTTTTATACATATTTTACACAAAACAAAGACGCCAAGCTCCACCCTGTCGCTTCATGGTTTCAGCGACGCAAGGACCTCATTCTCCGACACAGCTTTGGCGCGCGATTAAGTTCTGGTTGATATTCCAGTTGGTTTGTTGGCTCTTTCTTTTAAATGTGATAATGGTGCAAGTTGTGCATCATTCATGGCCTTTTCTTCGCGTTCTTTTATAATACTATGCGCAGCAACACATATCCTATAAATGGTCCGTGGCTGCAATTTGTCTGGATTGCGATCGAATAGCCTTCCGTATCTAACATTTTCTGTACTAGCCGAGAGAAGTACATATATGGCATGTATATGCGCAGTCAAAAATGCAAAACATATTTGAGCATGAAAATCATGGGGGAGTTCGAGATACAAATGACATCACGAAAAAAATGGAATGCATAGGACTCGAACACCATACCCGCCCAACATGAAATCTAATATGAACGGGAGCTCTCCACGCTATCCTCTTTACCACTCAGGTAGGGCGGTAAATGCATCACATGTATCGCTTAATACCATTCTTATATATAATCTTAGAACATGAAGAAGAATTTTAAGCTACCCTATATCGATGTAATGGTAAAATCCGGCTACCGGTTTGTTTGGGCTAAAATATCGTGAATCAACAGTACGTGCTCTTATCTAGAGGCCTGAATTGTAGAAATGACACGAATCCCTACGTCACAAAGCCAGCACTATTGGGTCATTGGCGACGCCAGAACGCTGAAAAGGTTACGCACATCAAAGGGAGACTACTAGAACAAGCAGTGATTCTCTTCAATTGTGTCCCTTTTCATATGGTAACTTCTCTTAAAGGAAAGAATTTGCTCCCAGAGGGAGCGAATTCTTTCCTTTAAAAGCAGTTCCTTATGGTATGGAAAATCACTTTTTTACCATATTATGTGACCTCCTTTGAATGCTACTATTTTTATTACTCACGTGCGTAACTGCGTAATGAGAGCTATGCCAGTGTGAGTCCTTAAGCTAAAACAACATTTTCATCACATTCTAAAAACGAAATTGGACATGAATAAAAATGCGGAGTATACAGGTTCTCCATGCCTAGCTGGAGTTTCTTCATAGAAAAGTTCATACATAAAAAAACAAAGCCTGGTATTTAGCTAGTTGATATATATCTGAACATGTTTGAGTTTTTATTTACTTTTCTCTGCATGAAGTTTGATTTGTTTATTATTTAATTTATTCTGTCCACCCAGCGGCGGGCACAAGCAGACAGATTTGATCATCACGGATTTCGCAAAGGCCTTCGACAAGATCCCACACAGGAGGCTATTACATAAACTCGGTTATTATGTGATAAGAGCCAGAGGGTTCACCAATAAGTGGATCAGCTCCTGGCTCTCTGTGTGCAGTCAACAAGTAGCCTTAGATGGCCAAGCCTCAGATCCAGTGCCCGTTTTATCCAGTGTACCCCAGGGGTCGGTCCTAGGACCGCATCTAATTAATCATAAAATGACTTACCGGACAATATCAAGTATTCAGTTCGTCTGTTCGCGGACGATTGTGTCCTGTATAGGAACATTCAATCTTTGCAAGACTGTCCTATTTTGCAGGAAGATCTTGGCAGTCTTTCGCTTTGGGAGGCCGATTGGCAAATGGCGTTAAATGTTTCCAAATGTCACTCTATGAGAGTGACTCGGCATTATTCACACAAACAAATTATTCACAACTACACATTGCACCAGCAAACCTTGGGAAACGACGTTTAGTCTGCAAAATATCTTGGTATAACAATCACAGAGAACATGGATTGAGGTCAACATATATCTGATATTTATCTATCTATCTATCTATCTATCTATCTATCTATCTATCTATCTATCTATCTATCTATCTATCTATCTATCTATCTATCTATCTATCTATCTATCTATCTATCTATCTATCTATCTATCTATCTATCTATCTATCTATCTATCTATCTATCTATCTATCTATCTATCTATCTTCCTGTACACCTAAACCTCCGAGGAGGACGTAAGGTGGTGTTCCGGTATATACCAGGAGCTAAAGGGTGTTAGGTGGAATAAAAGCAAAGAAAAAGTGGGTGAAATGAGTTTGTACAGTGCGATGAAGAGTGTTAGTAAAGTTAAAAGATAAAACAGATGCTGGTATCTAGGGAGTGGAGTGGGCTACCTGGCAAACAGCTGTACTGAACTGTGCCAAGGTAGGCAGGGTGGGTATGTGGTGTGGTAGGGCGTTCCAATGTATTATTGTCCGAGGAAAGAAGGTGAATTTGTAGAAGTCTTTTAGAGTTGTGATCTGTCGGTACGCTATCGGGTGATTTCTTGAAGAGGGGCGGGTGTTCCGGATCAGGTAGTCAGAGGCAGGGATGGCCACTAGGTCGTATTTCTTCCAAAGCAACTAAGACTTTGTGTTTCCTTCGCAGGAACTTGGCTTTTGCACCTAGGGGTACTAAGGAGGTTGCACATATAACTTTGGTACGCTCTTAACTGGAGTATGCATCATATATTTGGAGCCCCTATTGTAAAACTCAGATTCAACATGTGGAGAAGGTACAGAGAACGGCAGCCCACTGGACCTGCAGGAGGTTGTGCATCGCTAGTAGTGTTGGTGATGAGATGCTCGATGAGCTGCAGTGGCCAACTCTGGAGGCCCGGAGGGATCAGTCCTCTCTGCTTTTCTTCCACAAGATTCATTGTAGGACTATGTTTATTGATAAAGACAAGTACTTGACCCGTTTCATAGTACAATATTTACCAGGTCATCACACAACTCACAGTATTGCAGGTCCCAGCTTTATAGTGATGCCCTGAAGTATTATTCCCCTCAGAGACTATTCCCCATTAATTCACTTGTAATAGTCTGGCTCCATCTGCGGTCGCAGTTGAGACCACAGAGGAGTGAAGGGCACTGATTTAAATGACTCCGACAAAAAAAACACAAAAAAACACTCACCTCAGACTCGAAGCAATGTATATTGCTTCGAGCCTCAGATGCCCGGGAGATAATAATCATGCAAAGATCGCCTGAATAAAAGAAGATAGATAGGCGGTTACATATAGGTAGGTAAGGCAGGCAGGTAGGTACAGATATGTATTATAGGCAGGTATTTTTACTGGTAGGTAGGTAGGTCATTATCTACCGATAGGTGGTAATCATGTCATCGAGATCGCGCGAAACGGCCGTCATGCAGATAGACCCTTTCCGAGAAAATCTTTTTCTTGGCACGATCAAATTTTGATCATTACGCCAGGGAGAACTCGTGAGAACTTTTATGATTTTTCAGAATTCAGTCAATAATTGATAAATTCTTCCCTATTTTCCTTTTTTCTCTATGGTTTAATGTTCGATGATATATAAGAAATACAAACAGACAAATTCTATCAACTATGAACCCCTGAGCTCGTTATCAACGATTTTTGCCGATCGCAAGGGTAGTTTAGGCAAGTATGAGCTTTTTGAAAAGTAACATAAACAGAATATCTAAAATATCGCGCACCACCAAATACTCGCGAGAAAGTACTAGAGACATCATACCAAGAAGATAATACCTGTGAGATATTACGGCTTAAGGGCCATGATTACAGATTACAGATTACATTTGAAACGATATCAATGCGGTTCAAAGGAATCTATGTCATTTCCTCTTAGACTTTCCTAGTTATGAAACAGAACAAGGGGGACAATTGCACTTTACTGGTATCTGTTTAGAATTAGTTAAACTATTTTACAAACAATTGCCCCCAATCCTTGGCACATAGTAAGTAAGTATCCAAAATCATTTGTAGAACTACAATATTAATCATGCAAGCACACCTATAAAACTTAGTCAAAGTCAGTAGAGACAGGTAAAGTGCAGTCCAGCCGAACAGGGCGCCAAATATGGACACAGGCAGCAGCCTAGATAAGCAGCGTATTTGCGTAAATACGCAATTAAAATCATCAAAAAAACAATTAAAATTAAATTTGTGCGTACGGAAAAGCAATTCAGTCGATCGGTATGCAATTACATGCGATGTCATTGCGTACCATTTGGTCCATTTCGTTTCCATTTGTGAATTATACAAATGCCAGTCGGTTATTGATTTTTTTTTTACTAGCGAGCGCACAGTATAATTCAAATTTTATGAATAAAATATTGCCACCAGTCAAGTATTTCAGCGGAAAAACTTTGCAAAATGAATGTGAGCAACTAATGTCAACAAGGCAATGAGATTTGCTTCATGTATAATAAAAATTCGCGATGGCTTCATTCAATAAGAAAACATATGTAATCACTGCCAAAAATGTGGCGTAAAAATATAAAAAATACGCAATTGTTTTTGCAAGTACGCAATTGAAGATAACCAGGTTGCGTAAAAACCCAATTGACCCAAAAGCTTATCTAGGGCGCTGCACAGGGCATTGTGTGGCGCCCTTGTGGCGCCCTGGAGCACTGTTTAGGAATAATAGATTTGTTGACATATCTGCATTAATGATTTGGTCAAATAGCCACATTCGAGTTGACGATTAAAACCCATTAGCTGATTCGTACCAGACATACTTCCATGTCGGACTAACTTCAGAAAACATCCCGGTAAAGTATCAGACTGCTGTGACAGTGAAAATGATTTGAGATAAACTGGCTCACTGTTGTCATCTCAATATGACAAGAGACAAACTGGTCTTGTACACATACCATGGGCTGTGATTGGCATATAGATTTTGAGTTTAGGTTGGGGCTTAGCCCTTAATTAAGTTTTATGTTCAGCCTCATCATATATATTTATGATGATTTTGCTTTCTAATTTATAGAAAAGAGAGCCTAATAAGAAATTGATTTTCTTATTTCTCTAAACATATGTTGTGGGTACACAGAAGAACAGTCTCAATAAGACATTTGTTCTGAGTACCAAAAACATATATTTAGGCTAGAAAATAAGAAAACACTCAAAATGTTTGCTTATCTGGACCTTAATTTCTATGGTACAGAAATGTGTAGGTTTCTGGAATTCTTAACACGAGCTTCATACGCTTAAAGGCTTAGGGAAACAATGTGTGTAGAAACAGTCTGATCAGAGTCTTCCCTGTTTGCTCTATACTGCAAAGCAATTTGTGAATTCCCTCCCTGATAACCTACATTTTATTTGGGAAGAGAAAATTTAAGTACATTTGAGCCAGCATTTGTGTACTCCCATCACGCAGTTACCTAATAAAAATAGTAACGTTCAAGCGGAGGTCACCTAATGTGGTAAAGTGATTTTCCATACCATAAGGAACTGCTCTAAAAGGAAAGAATTAGCTCCCTCTGGGAGAAAATTCTTTCCTTTAAGAGAAATTCTCATTTCGAAAAGGGATGCAATTGAAGATAATCACTGCTTGATCCAGAAGTCTCTCTTTGATGTGAGTAACTTTTGAGGCGTTCTTACTATGCCACTGGCCAGTGTCCAGTAAAAGGTACAAGTTAGCATGTGCACCCATCAAAGACTCAGATCAGACTGCTCAAACGTGCAGTTTTGATCATAGACAAGGGTCCAGCTTTTCTTCAGGCAGAAAACTAACTCTGATTTTAATCTTCACTGTTAGCACATGCCAACTTGTACAAGCTGGGTACCTGCTCAATTACCGTACATTTTCTTTCAGAGACCTTGCAGTAGTTACCAGATGTCGCATGGCCAGAAGAATCAACCTGATAAAATGCCTAGTGGTGCTAACTCTTCTCTATTCTCTAACCTTGACTTTCCTGTTATTCTTGTACGGTCCAGGGCCTGGGCCACCGCTCTGTCCTCTTACACAGCGAACAGATGACAGTCCTCTACCCAAGGAAGACAGAGATCAAATCGGTCAGACAAGTGGCAATAAACCGAACAGAGGACTCGGTGAATTAGACAACAGAACATTGCTTGATGAAACAGACTGGGGGCCACATAAGATGGCGGTCATTGTGCCTTTTAGAGACAGATTGGAGGAACTTTTAGAATTTGCTCCTTATTTGCATAATTATTTAACCAAAAAGAAGGTTAGACACAAAATATTCATCATAAACCAAGTTGATAATTTACGGTAAGTTAGTCAACTTAAGTTGTTAACTCTTTTTCCCATCAGTCATGACTTGCCATCTACTTTCTCTTCTGCTTATGTTCTTAGGAAGCAAGATAAATGACTGTAAAGCTTATTGTCTTAGATAGCCTATATTGCGAACAATATGGCCCAGAGGAGCAGTCTGATTTGGGTTCACAGTGTTTGCATCTATGATCACAAGTAGTCTAACATGCATGAATATATGCAGCAGACGTAAAAAGCAGATAACAATTTCAGGATTAGAGTTAATGAAATATCTATGATTTCATACATAACATACCCACTGTTTTCCATGCAGCTTGTGATATAATTGTAGTACACAGAATCATATGTATATGACTGGAATGGCCAGAAACTGGGATTGGGATATAGCAAAATTTGATACTGTCTATGGGCATGTAAATGGTCATAATGCACTTAACTAAAGAAAAGCTAACTCACTGGAGGAGCTCCCGTTAAGCAGTTATGCACGTGCATTATAAAAATAGTAACATTCAAGGGAGGTCACCTAATATGGTAAAAGTGATTTTCCAGGCCAGAAGGAACTGGAATGAATTCGCTTCCTCTGGGAGTGAATTCTTTTGTTAAAGAGAAGCTCCCATTATGAAAAGGGGCCCAATTGAAGAGAATCACTACTTGATCAAGTAGACTCTGTTTGATGTGCGTTACTTTTTCTGCGTTCTGGCTATGTCATTGTAACTTGTCCTTGTATTATAAAATATAATGCACACAGAACTTAGCTAAATCCTTACCACATGCTAAAACCATATGCTATTAATCTTTTAAAAAAGTATAAAAACAGATTGAAGTCAATTGGAAACATGATTTCTGGATCCTTACTATTTTCAATACAATATGCAAGTTTATTGTAGCTAATCTAATCAGTGAACTAGCGGAGCACAGGGGCTCAGTTGGTAGAGTGTTATACTGAGGGTTGATAGAGCGCAGTGGCTCAGTGGTAGAGTGCTTGACTCGAGATTGAGGGGTTGCCGATTAGAGCCTCACTGGCGTCACTGTGTTGTGTCCTTGAGCAAGATACATTAATCCTAGCTTATTACAACTTAGAAAGACCCCTCCCTACATAACTGAAAAATTGTTGACTGTGAGGTAAAAAATCAAACAAACAAATACTTGGGATCGAAAAGTTGCTAGATTGGGCCTCACCACCAGCAGAGTCACTATGTTTTGTCCTTGAGCGAGACACTGTATTTGCTGCAGTATCAACTCAGGAAGATCCTTCCCGAAATGACCGATTTTGTTGGTTTGTTCTGATTTGATTCTTTACGTCCCAGTCAACAATTTTTCAGTTATGTCGAGATGGGTCTTCCTGGGTTGAACCAATACTAAGCAAGGATAAATGTATCTTGCTCAAGGACATAACACAGTGATGCTTGGAGGCTCAAACTCGCGGCCCCTCTGTCTCGAGTCAAGCACATTACCACTGAGCCACTGTGATCCCTATCTGATATGAATAAAAATTGTTGATTTGGTTTTAAAGAACAGGCATTTAGTTAAGAGTGCGTACCAAAAAACGGATTTTCTTATTACAACCAAAACATATGCTGTGGGTACTGAAAAGAACAGTGTCACTGTTCTTTTGAGCACCAAAAATATGTATGATTAAAATCATGAGTAAGAAAAAAAAAATGATTGTATGCTGAAAAAAATGTGTTTATATAAACCTGTGGTTCCTATTTCAGGTTTAATCGTGCCTCATTAATCAATGTGGGAGTTTTAGAGAGTGACAACGACTGTGATTATATTGCTATGCATGATGTCGATCTTCTACCCGTCAATCCAAAGTTAGACTACTCTTACCCAGTTGAAGGTCCCTATCATTTAGCATCACCACAGTTACATCCCTTGTACCACTATCCTACTTTCATTGGTGGAATACTGTTGATGACTAAGAACCATTTTATCCAGGTATGTATTGATCTGCTTTTGGGTCTCTGTAATTAATGCCACGCCCCCAACTGGTTCCTATCTCCATTAGCTTTACGAGAGACAAGGAAATTGCATACCATGTGGCAATACAGTGACCGATAGGCTATATTATACTACTGCTATTTTCTGTATTTAAGTCTGTTTAAACTTATATTCATTCTGGCAAAGATTTGTTCCTTAACTGTCTTCATGCTGGGTATTTTCAGCAAAAAAAATTGTCATGCGATATTTTTTCTTCAAAATTAACTTTTTAAAAAAATTATTTCAGGAATACCATCAGAGTGGGTAGGTGGATATGTTTAATTAATTTTCTTATTCCTGGACCAAAGCACTTGTGGGTACTCTATGAGACGGTTCTTTTGAGCAACCAAAACAATTGTTTAAACAGAAGGATAAGAAAATATTCACAGTTTTAGCTCAAAATGTTTGTCTATGATACAACATGACAAAGTGATTATTTTATTTCAGGTGAATGGTATGTCCAACAGATACTGGGGGTGGGGTAGAGAAGATGATGAACTCTATGTAAGACTTAAAAAGGCAGGGCTCAAAGTAAGTATTCACAGTAAATGTTCTAAAATTTCAAACATTTTCATAAATAAGGGCTTCAATTAGCAAAATGCTTGTCAAAATAGCAAACAGAGAAGAGTGAAGACCCAGATCAGACTTTCATCAGAAGCAGTCTGATCTGGGGCTGCACTGCTATTTGAGTCAATCATGGCAGGCAGCAAGTGGTCATAATATTAGAATATATAATTATTTACTTTATAGCCTAATTGAAATCAAATACACTTTAATGTTTCTATCAGCTGCAAAGTTTAGATCAGGGACAACACCTTTTGCATTTAGAAATTACTCTTTTGAGCCGAATAGTTTGAAATTAAACGACACTTTATTCTACAAAAATTGATAATAGTCATATCCAAAATATTAGGTCGATGAATACACCAGACAATAATTGTAGCAAATTCATGACATTTGGGTTCTTATCTGATATGCGAAAAGTCATTCTTGAAAAGTGCTTTCACAGTTATCAAGTCGAGCTAGGCATGTAATATTTGCCTGGGTCTTCAACTATGTCCCTTCTTTATGACTACAAGCAGTGACAGCTCTGACAATACTGGACTGAGCAGTGAGCATCTGCTGCTGATATATGGTCAGCCGGAAGTCAAAAACTCGTATCTTTGATTTTCACACTTTTCATGAGAGACAAAAATCTGAATAACTTTTGCTATGAGTGTCCTATATTAGAATTATATTTAGTAACATTCAAATTCACTGTTATTGGTGTTTTGAACTTCCAATAAATGTTTCACAGTCATTATGAAGAGTTTCACTTGAGTTACGTCATTTTGACCATTTTTTCGTTAAAAAACAGCCAGACACGACATTTTGAGCATCTTTTTCATGGTAAAAACCTCACATCATGGTAAAATGAGCAACAAAGTAATGGAATTTTTCATAGATGTGATATTTTGAAGCATGATTGATGCTTTTTAAGGGGGTTTTAATTGGCCTAGAGCTATGAGAATTTGACAGAATGTGCACCATGGGGTTGGTATTCCCACGATGACAAAAAGTCGTTTTGGTGAAAATCAGGGTTACAAGGTTTTAACTCCTGACCGACGATATGTGATAAGTACTGAAGCCTCATATGCTGGCCCAATAGTTTAAATCATAGTGTCTGCCAAAATATTTTGAAGAATAAAATGTTACATATGTCAGACTATGCTATTCTTTTTAAAGGAAGCCCATTTGGATTACATGTTTTCTTAAGAAAGGGTCATCACATATTTTACTGTGCTTATCAGGCCCCTAGTTAAGAGTGCATAATAATTATTGAAAATAATTTTCTTATTTCTCAACCAAATCATTTGTTGTTTTTTCTCAAAAAAAGACATCTCAACAATCTTGTGATCACCTAAAACACATGTTTAAATTGATGGATAAGAAACTATTCACAATTTTACGCTAAAAAAATTCTTTATCTTGACCTATGCTTTAATATGTTGTGAATTTAATCTCATCAATATAGGTGCGACAGCCAGACAACAGTACCATTACAACTGGGTATAGTACATTTAGGCATATACATGACAAACGACAAAGACCAAGGGATAACAAAAGATACTTTGACCAAAAGAAGGTATGTGTACATTCATTTGACAGTCATCCCTTAGCAAACAGTGTTACCTGAGCAGGACTCATCCTGCCATTAGCCATTGCAGCCATTTGCTGCTAAAATGTAGAGTGGCTACAAATATAAGTCATTGGATAAAAGTACACTATAGGTGGTTCAAGAATTACATATCTGTTAAAAGGTGTATTTTGAACAGCTTTTCGATTTTCCAATGTTGATTTATTATTCCTTCACACTTAATTATTTTGCCATATTTAGCTCTTTGAATGCTGGCTTTTTTTTGATACCATCAGGGTGTCAAACAGTTTGGATCCAGATTAGGCCGGACATTTTGTCAGACCTGATCTGGATCCAAACTGTTTGCAAAGGTTATCGATCAGCAGATGATCTTTCTGGCTAAAACCTTGGCTAAAGTCACATTCATTTGGTTCCAACTTTTTCCATTTGGCTAAAGTGTTGGCTACAGCAAATTCTGAGCCAGAGTTAGCCCTGCTTAGACCAGAATGCCTTTTCAAGGAGCAGTCTGATAAGGTTTACACTATTATATGTCATTCAATCTCTTCATTTTACACACCTGTTCCGGTAGCTGAATCAACTTATTAAAATTTTAGAAATGAGCCCAATGAAAGATCATTTGAGCCAGCTCATGATATTTTGATACTTATTGCATAGGCAAGCAGTTAAGGCTAGTACTAGTCACCACAAACAAGCAAACTCACAAGAGCCTTCTATACTTGTGCACACAAAGTATGGAAGTAGATGAAATTTCACATAAAATATAGATCTCTGCACCACTGGATAGGCTAGCGGTGCATGCATGGTTAAAGTGTGACTTTTCCCTTATGCCTAAGCACAAAGATCTTGCCCACTTAGTTTAAAAGGTAAAGATAATTATTAAAACACTACCTTTATGACTTTTTGAAATAAAAAAGTTTTAAGATGGAAATTTAGCTTTATGTGACACATCCATGTAGAAAGTCAGCCTCAAATTATAGAATTAGACTTAATTCTCTAGATTCTCCCATATATTTCCCAGTTTATAAAAGACGATTGACCACTTTAGCCCCTTTTCCAGATATTCACAACCATTGTCGTCTGACTCTTCTATTCATGTACTTTGTTTGCCTATGATTTGCAAACTAAATGGCCCCAGACCAGACTGCATCCTTAGGAGCAGTCTTATATCTGTGTCCATAGTCTTTGTTTCCATGATAAGATTAGTCTGAAAGTGGGAAGTGCATTTGAATATATGCTGCAGGCTTAAAAAGAAAGACATTTTGTGGACAAAAAAGTATTCTCTTGACAAGTGTTAACTAGAAATTGTTGATATCAATAGGCAAACTGCAAGTTTTAAGATGTGCTATAATAACATGTATATTTTTGCCATCGAAAACAGTTTTAGGCAATCTGAAACACAGTTTTGTTTAAAAGATGTGTTTATTGTTGCCACATACCTGGAATGTTTATACTCAAATGTTATATTTTTCTTCACATATTGTTTGTTTCTGTCTCCATTTCAGAAAACCAGTAAATTAGACCGAGAGACTGGGCTGTTGACTGTGAAGTATAGTGTTAAGAGACATATTCTAGTCATTAATGGTGCTCCAGTGACTATGTTAGAAGTGAAACTTAACTGTGATTATGGGAAGACACCCTGGTGTCTCAAGGCGGAAGACCACCACCTTCTGGCACCTACACCAGCGCCACCTAATGTACAAGTGCCAAATATCCCCAGAGACAAGTCGAAGTGAGCCATTTCAGGCCAAAACAAAATAAACATGTGATTCCGGTTTCCATTCTGAGACTAAATTTTTCTACGCAATCTGGATGTTGTTGTATGCAGGGGTGATAAAGTTCAGGATAAATCAGGATTTCCTGATTGAGCACTCATGCATTTTGGGCATGAGATCATAGTTATTATTGCTTTAATTTGGTTTTAGACCCTTTTAGTCAGATATTTACCATAAAATATGCATAACGTGATTGTGTTCTATTGATATTTTGTTCTTTAAAGCATTTCATTGATGATTTAAGAAACAAACTTTTTTGGCTCAGTTCAGGATTCAGTTGACAGATATTCCTGATTGAGATTTGAGGACTGTTATCACCTCTGTGTATGAAAAAGTGGGAGCATTTTGGTTTTGTATAAATCTTTCTCTAGGGTCAATATTGTCTTCGCAAACAGTGCAGATCTTGATGAAATGCTGCATAAAGCAGCATTTCATCTGGGTATTCACTGCTTACCACTTACCTGTTTAGGGATTTGCCATCTTCGCAAGCCAAGGGTACTAAGTCCTCTTCTTTCCTTATGTGTATAGAACTAAGTGGACTTAGTACCTTTGGCTTGCAAAGATTGGGGTTTGCTGTCTACAGAGGGTTGAGTACTATAGTATGATGGTTCTTTCTACTTGCTATTAGCATTTTAATTAAGTAGGCAAATGCTAACATTGATCCCTGGTGCAATAGTCTTAAACTTTTTTGGAAGTCATCTGGTATAATTTCCACCAGGTACTAGGCTGATTAAGCTCATCCTTTTCCTAATGAGAACTATTTTTGAACTCATAAGGTCAAAATGAAGATGATTATCAAAAAAGGCAAAATCAAACAGGGTAGTCTAGAATTTCTTGCACATCGGATAAGGATAGAAGATCTTATCTTACCCATGCTATCTTACTCAGGACGTCAAGTAAAGTCATCATGTGAAATTGCATTTTAGCATATTCAGGGACTTCTGGAAGCTTATTTTAAATAAATAAATACATAAATAAATGAATAAAAACAGTGGTGAGCAAGAAAAAGAATCCATTATTCGTGTGAGGGTAGGATAGAAAAATCCGTCCCTCGGGATCACTGTTTGTCATCACTCGGCAAGCCTCGTGATGCCAAACGGCGATCCTCGGAACGGATTTTTCTATCTTACCCTCACACTCATGATAAATCCTTATAGGCTATGTTTGTGTGAGCCAGATTTTAACCCTTTTCCAGCTATTCACAACGATCGTCACCTGCTCTCTCTCTTAGAACTTTCTCTTCTTATCTGCTTTCTATGTATTGAATTAGGTCACTGTCTAACCACGCCCCTACTGGTTCTAACCTCCGTTAGCTTTACAAGAGGCTCGGATATTGCATTTGGTGATTCAGTGACCTGATAGCTGAATAATATTTTAGTGGCCTATATTGCAACAATATGTACTGAGATCAGACTGCTCATTTTGGAGCCAACTATTCAGGGTTCATGGTGTTCGCTACCATGATAAAATTAGTCCGCAGTGCATTTGAATATATAAAGCAGACATAATAAGAAGACAAAATTTTCTGGAAATTTACAACGAAATTGCCAAATTTTAAAATATAATGGCACCAATGGTCCATGGAACACTGTTTAATTCTGCTTTTCCAATCTAATAGTAAGTGGCCATCAGGGCTAAAATATTTCTAAAACATTTTCTTTCTAAATCACTAGCACAATATCATAATATTTCCATACAATTTTTCGCTATGTTGCCAAAATTGTTGCACTCCAATAAACAAACTGGCCACAGGAAGCTTAGAATAAAAAAATGTTTTGATGACATTGCCTTAACTGCTAAATCTAAAAATGCTTTTTTTCTGCCATTTTACCCTCTGTCGAAATTGCACAAACCATTCTGCTGCAATTATTGCCAGTGAAAAGAGAGTCTCAGCTGAGTGTTAAAGGGCTATTTAGACCCATTCAATAGACTTAGTGAAATAGTAATTTTTGTATTTTATTATTTATTAAAATCATGTTTGTAATTTTGTACATTGCCATTCATACTGATTATGTCATATTCTTTCACTATGCAATATAATAATAGAAGTTATACTTTGTACTGTATGGATGTTTGATGTTTGGTAGTATGGTAGAGAGACACAATTCCAACCTGTCCCAGCTGGGAATCTAACCCTGGTTGCTGGATCTACAGGAAAACGCTACCACTTTGCTGTAAAAGCAAACTTCGAGAGTTCAGTAACAATGTTGGGCATTTAACCCATTTAAGTCAAATGGAATTTCCCACTTAAATCAATTGGACCAGTCTATTTCCAGTTTAAGGGTTGTTGGGCGATATTTTTCCTTTTTAATCAAATTTCAGTGGGCACTCTGTAAGCAAATAGTGTAGACTGATCAGATGCAGCATTCTGCGGCATCTGATCTGGGTCTGCACTGTTTGCCTATGTCCCACAAAAAGGGTGCTAGGGTTATATGGGTTAACTCTTTCCTTGCCAATGGCGTCTTTTGTCATCTGCTTATAACCTTTGCAAACAGTTTGGAGTCAGATCAGGACTGACAGAACGTCGGCCCTGATCTGGATCCAAACAGTTTGACTCTCTGGCAACAAAATAATGAAAAATTACCCAGCATGCAGTCAAAAGATGAAAGGAGCCAGCTCATGAGATTTTGATACCTACCACAGGGTTCCCACGAGCTCTGGAAATCATGGAAAACCTGGAAAATCACTAAAAAAAAGTTCCATCCATGGAAAAATCATGGAATTTAAAAATCTGAATAATCATGGAAAAATCGTGGAATTTTGTGAAATTATTTGACTAAGCTACCAGTAGCCAGAAAACTAGCAGCAAGTGTCCGACAGCTGGTTTTCTGGCTACAGGTGGTTTCAAGTTTTAATTATTTCCAAATGCATGCATTGTCTTCATGCATGCTGTTCTTGCTGCATTCTGCATTTATGCTCAGCATGGTGAAATGCTGCTAAAACAAGAGGTTAGAGGTTGTGCATTAAATAGTCATGGAAATTACATCAATGATCATGGAAAAATCATGGAATTGTGTTTTTGAATTTCTGTGGGAACCCTGTTACCACATATCAAGCAGGGATTGTTCAGATGAGCCTGCGAGAACATACAGTTTGGCCAGAGCTGCTTTTCTTTGCTTGGTATGGTGCTTTACATCCCAGTCAACAATTGTTCAGTACTATTGCTGCATTAACCTGTCTTCCTGGGTTGCATGAGTGCTTAGCCGAGGAAAAAGTGCCTTGCTCAAGGATACAGCACAGGGTCTCCAGTAAACACAGTAGATCAAGACTTCTAGCTCACTGGGGTACGCATGCACATTTAAGATTTGATTTATGCCCAGTTGGTAAGAGCCACAGTATCATGAGTTGGCCCAAATGGCTGCTGAGTAAATGTATCTGAATGTGATATTTCTCAACTCTGTGACTACTTGGTCATTTTCATGTTTTTTGTTGTCTTATTTTTAAAAAAAATACCATCAGAGTGGCAAACAGTTTGGATCCAGATCAGACCCAATATTTTGTCAGGCCTGATCTGGGTCCAAATTGTTTGGGAAAGTTACCAGAAGATGATACTAGTAAGCAAACAGTGAATTTCTAGCTTAGGTGCTAACCTTTTGAAAAGGTAGACTCATTTTTGTTACTTTAAAAGTTGTTAGCGACTTTATGTTCGTGCTCGTTGTTACAATTTCTTGATTAGATTCAATATGAAATATTTTTCTTATTCAGCTTAAAGAAGCTTGGCTATAAAGCTAATAGACATTTGTCTTCAGTTTTGTTGTTTTATCCTTGAAAACTTTGACAGAGAATGCGAGTTTGGTACCTATAGCTACCTTTGCTTAAGCAACAGTGGCGGATCCAGAAGGGGTTTAGGCAGTGTGCTTGAACCTCCCCCCCTCCCCCCCCCCATTTTTAGATATCCTATGAAAATGAAATAATTTGGTCTCAGTGAGACCAAATTATTTCATTTTCATGGGATATTTAAGAAAAAAAAAGATAAAATCAACAAAGCAACCCCCCCAACACACACACACACACACCTTTATACATATGAACCTCCTTTCCAGAAATCCTGGATCTGCCCCTGAGCAACCACCAAAGGCTCAGATGAGACTGAGCATCCTAGAGTCTTGACTGCACACATACACAGTATGTTTGTAGACAAAACTAGTCCCTCTTGCTTGCACATTTAAAGAGAGACTTTATGCACTGCAGTATTAGATGTCTCATGAGCTGGCCAATTTTAGCCCTTGTCCTGCTGAACTAGGATATATCATCTTGGAAAACAGTGTAGATCCAGATCAGCTGGAATTTGGCAAAGCCATCTGAGCAGTGACATGAGATTTCCAACAATGTGGTATGTGCAACCAGCAAAGCCTCAGATCAGCATATGGGCAGTCTAATCAGAGGCTTTGCTAGTCGTTTGAATATTCTATGAGTGATAAGCTACTGACTGAACATCATTTGGAGTTTCTAAGCTTAACAGGAGGCTGCACAGGCTGGTATGAGTCTACACTTGTCAAAATGCCACATTGTTGGAAATATCGTGCCGTGGCTCAATTATTCTGATGAGGAGCTGCACTGTTTTCCATGCAGCCTCAGGACCCACTGTATAATACCTGGCTGGAGAACAGGAGTGAAATGCTATTATAGTTATGTATTCAGTAAGATAAGGGTTACTATAAAGGAATGTGAAATGGAGCTCAGAGGCTCAGATGTAGAGTGTTAGACTTTAATCAAACTGTCACTGTTTCGTGACTCGCTGGAGGCACAGTGTTGTGTCCTTTAGCAAGACAATTAATCCTGTGCTAAGTACTGGTTCAACCCAGGAAGAGGAAGACATGAATGACATGACTGAATAAATGTTGACAAGGACATAAAAGGGTCAAGACAAACAAAATAGGTACATGTGCACAAACTGCAGTGAATAATGCATTCCAGTAGAAGCTGCCATGGACTAGTAGTAAGTATAGTGCAATGCCCGAAAACCAAGGGTTGCAGGTTCTACCCATTGCTAGTCTGTAGGAGGAGGCTTTAAAATATGCCTCATCAACTTACACTTTAGGTGTTTGTGGGACGTAAACAAGTCCTGTTGAGATTCTATTGTCAGGTATATGCTAATCTCATGAGCAGAGATTAAATATCTGAGGTGAAATCCTGTTGAATAAGAAACTTAATGACCCTTAGAATGAGCATGAGGTAGTCCTGATCAGGATAATTATCCGATGAACACCAAAAATTGACAATCTTATACAGAAAATGCAATTGGGGAAATTAGTCACTAGCTCTCACCAGAAACGGTCATCTGCATTTTTTGAAAGGAGCATATAATATCCAAAGGACTAGCTGGAGAGTAAAGCTACAACAACCAGAATTCTGCAAGGTCAGGGTCAGTGAAGGTCGAGGTCACTATGCAATTCTATTGATAAGAAAGGTACATTTTCTACAATTCATGAGGTCAAATGTTCAGATAGAGTAGCACAGTGGCTCAATTGGTAGAGTGTTAGACTTGGGGATCAAAGGGTAACAAGTTAGAAACTCATACAGATACGCAAATGTCTAAAAGGTAGAGCCAGTTACCACAATAATTATATCCTTGTCACTGTAACTCGGAGTGCTAGAAATCACCACTCAAAGGCATTAACCCTTATAAGCCTGGCGTCATTTTTGTGGGATGTAGGCAAATAGTGCAGACCCAGACCAGACACCACAGAATGTGGCGTCTGATCAGGGTATCCACTGTTTGCTTATAAAATATTCCATTAAAATTAGAATAAAAATGAAAAATACCACTCAACATCCCTTAAAACGGAAATGGACTGCACCAATTGATCACAGTGGGAAATTCCATTCGGCCTAAATGCGTTAAATATAATCTTCACTTTAGATTCTGCTGTTGTTAAAACATAAAACCAGAACAGTTGAGCTGGAAGGCCACCAGTGGCAGGCACTTCTCTGTCTCTTATAAAATTGTTTATGGCCTTTTGACCTTGCCCCTCCCCCATTATACCTAATCTGTAGTTAGGCCTTCCATGTACAACTCCTTGGACTTTTGTCAGTTATGCACTGATGATTATCGCTACAAATAATCCAGCGTAAAACATACTTGATTACTTGCTTAGTTTGAATCACCATGCCAGTACGTTTATTAGTAGAACTTGATATGTTCAGTGTTTTCCCTTGTTATGGATTAGCAAAGAAAAAACAATATTCTTTGATATTAAGTGCCAGGATTCTTATTTAATGAAGTGCTTACACAATAATATTACCCAAATGATACAATATGGTGACACTTGTACTTACTACATTTAGTTTCTAACGTTAAAACTACATCTAACCAATGTTACATGTAATATGTAACATTATTAAGTATTTTAATTCATACAGAAGAGAAGCCTTATGACAAGTCTGTTCATACAAGAGAAGAACCTTATATCTATGATTTTATAATTGTAAGCCTCATTAATAAACCTGGTTCACAAGAATAGCCCCCTGTCAAATCTATTGATTAAAATTAACCATTTTGGTCACAGAGAACTCTTGGCCCCAAAGGTATTGCTAATTTAATGCTTAAATCTTCTCTGATCATTCTGTTCTGTAAAACTGATGCTGATTTCCATCAAAAAGCAACATTTATACTTTAGCTGGCTGTATATTCTAGGCATACAGTTTCGTTTTTGGACCTCACTTATTCATGTATAACACTTTTCTATGCAGATCTCTCACTAGGATTTTGAAAACAGGAGATCAGGACTCCCATCTGGCAAAAAGTAGGAGTCCCACTCCAAAAAAGTTGGAGTCCCACCAATTTGTGCATACTGTATATCTTTTCCATTTTAGCTGGAAGTGATACATTTGTATAATTTTTAGATCGACTGATTTTAACCCTTTAAGCATTAATGGATTGTTCCTACATAACAAAACAAAATATTTTGGTATTTTTTTTGATTTGCGTAAACTGAACACACATTTTTTGTTTGGCCTTATCAAAATAAAAGATTAAACTGTTGGTACTTGTTTTATTCATTAAGAAGACAGACACAGACAGACAGACAGACAGACAGACAGACAGACAGACAGATAGATAGATAGATAGATAGATAGATAGATAGATAGATAGATAGATAGATAGATAGATAGATAGATAGATAGATAGATAGATAGATAGATAGATAGCGGTCCTCTGTTTTGTATCTTATGCAGATGGAAGTCCTTTTTTTCTTCTAAAAAACGCATCTCGCTAGTGTCTACGGCGATTGCAATGAATAGACTGACATTACTTAGCCATTTAACATAGCTTCCATGATTATTCTTGCTGAAAGTGATTTGTTTGTGTTCATTCAGACACTCGCTTGAACCGCCGACACACAGCTTCTTGTAGTGTAGCTTTATTTGGAAATTTTGTCATTCGGACGTTACCGTATACTGCTTACCAATGTAATTCTCAGACTCTTTTGTTTGCCGTAGGAATGAACGAATGAAGAAATGCAAATCAGTAAACTTATTGTTTTTTCTCCATGTTTTTTGCTCAAATCGCAAACATGTGCAATTAAATATGTTTTCTCTTTCATCCCTAATAGTCAGTCAAATTCTGAAGTCGGTAACATGACAAGTAAATCTGATGTTGTTTACAATACCCTATTTTTTTTTCTTCCTTTAATTAACGATAAATCGGTAGCGCATCCGTTTCAAACAATTATCTGATAATCCTTGCTTAATAACTTTAATAATCACCTCTTAATAATCACACTGTCCCGCATCGGTAATCCTGTCAATCACCTGTAAGAATCACTTCACTGCAGTCCCAGTCATACAATTGGTCAACAGAGACAGGACAATAATCATGTCTCCTGCGGCTCAAAAAGTGTGTCGCGATCGATGATATCAAAGGGCTTTTGATCTCCCGGTGTGTATTTATCTCAGCTACTAGAATTTTAGCGTGTGCCGACTAAAAAACATGCATATGCGGAACTCCCGCATGCGAAAATCATGCGTCCCGGGGAAAAAACGTGCATACCAATACGTGTTATTCTGCGTTTCCGAGAGCTCTGCTATGATACCTTTGATAACTCTGTTACACTTTATCCTGGTCACGGCACCAAATTGTGGTACTCGAGTTCAGTTGGGATGTAAAGGAAGTATTTGGTCTTCTCATTTTCACACGTTTGTTGTTATGATATTATGTTTCTTAAACAATATCATTCAGGACTTGAGGAAGCAATACACATTGTCTTATGACATTCAGCATTTCTGACCATTGAATCATTTGAAATTGTCTAAACATATCTTTCTTTAAGATAAAAGAAGTATATTTAAAAACAACCATCTACTTTCGAGTTATTGATTCATTTCAACTAAATAATTCTTGACAAAGACTAGAACATTTCTACATTTGGAATTGAATGTTGAATGTTTTGTAATTTTTTGAGAAAAAAATGAAATTTTATAATCACTTCTTCAGAAAACGTAAACCATAATTTATCCAAATGGTTTTGTGTTATTAATATAATATAATGCCTAAGGTATTTAGGATTCAATCTAGATGACAAATCATAGAAATTAACAAAACTATAGATTTAGGACATATAAATTTAGAGACAGGTTCCACCTCAAAGGTGGAGTACATCATGGTTGCTTCCTAAGCCTTATTCTTAACTATCTTATTCGATAAATGTATTTTCATAGTTTGTATATGAAGGCCCTGTCACACTATAACGTTTTAGCCAACGTATGCCGACGTATGAAATATATATCTAGTACGCTGGCATACGCTGAAATCTAATAAAAAAATCAGAGGAAGCCTCTCTCTGAACTTATGCAAAGCGTATGCGAAACGAGCATAGAACGTATGTTTAACCTATGAGTAACTTATTCATAACTTATTCCCGACGTAACATACCTTATACTTGTATCAGCGTATAAAAGCGTATGCCGAGCGTATCACCAGCGTTCTTGAAACTTATGCACAACGAACGTCTAACGTATGCTGAATTGTACATATAACGTACGTTAACGTATGCATAACTTACATGTAGCGTACTTCTAACTTATGTCAAACGTATAAACAGTACAAAATTTTGGGACCATTTTGTCATATGGCAACGTATACCAACGTACTGTAGCGTGTTCGTAACGTATTGATAACGTATCTCTAACTTATTAAGCGTACACCAACGTACTTGGTGAATTTTCATACGTTGGTGCTGACGTACCTTAACGTATGCATAACTTACCCGTTGCGTACATCTAACGTATGCCTAACGTATAAGCAATACGTCGGCATACGCTGAAGATTTTTTATGCAAGCACAAAATTTTGGGATCTATTCGCCGTATGACAACGTATACCAACGCACACTAGCGTGTTCGTAACGTGTTTAAAACTTATCTCTAACGTATTCAGCGTACACCAACGTACTTGCTTAATTTCTCATACGTCCGCATACGTTGGTGCTAACGTACCTTAACGTACATGTAACTTACCTGCTGCGTACATCTAGCGTATGCCTAGCGTATAGAAACAGTACGTTCGCATACGCTGTAATTTTTTGTGGATGCACAAAATGTTGGACCTCTTGGCCGTATGTCAACGTATACAAACGTACTATAGCGTATTAGTAACGTGTTTAAAACTTATTTCTAACGTACTCAGCGTATACCAACGTACTTGCTGAATTTTTCATACGTCGGCATACGTTGGTGATATACGTCGTAGTGTGACAGGGCCTTGAGTTATTAATATGCAAAGTTTAAAGAAAATCCATGCGTGGGCACAGATGTAAGTACCCCTTTAGCTTCTAGTGAATAAATATAATCAGATCCTTCTCTGATTCTACTCTTTTGGTTGTAATTTTATTGTCACCGGAGCCCATTTCATACTTACTGGCTTCTGTATTTTCACCAATATGAACTTGGCGACATTTATCACTTGTATGGCAGTTTCCATTCACCACCCCAATATTCTGATTTACCAGCATAATCTGGTATGTCTGTCGACTACTGCACGGTAGATTTGGGTATCATCTGCAAAATCTTCACAAGTCCATCAATAACGTTGGTAAATCGCTTTATTTAATTTTTTTTCTAATTTCTTTAACAGTCTTCGACGCGTTTTCTCATCGAAGCTTTACAGAAATCCAGAAAAATGGCATTCACATCCTTCCCATTGTCAATAGCTTCTGTTGTCTCCTCCAGGTATTCAAGTAATTGTGTTACACCGGATTTTCCTTTCAAGAAAGTAAGGAAGAATGCAAAGATCAGGGTTCAATACATTCAAGTACCTCACCTGACCCGGGACACCATATGGGAAAGTGACAAAAACACTAGAAAACATCTCATACAGGAGAGTCAATATATCAGCCCTTTCCCAGCAGATGAACATAAGGCTGCAAGACACAGACAAGACAATATGGCAAAGACAAACACAAAATAAAAGATATCCACAAAAGAAGTACCGCCATGGAATAATCAGTAAGAAAATTACTGGAGGGCTTAAACTAGTTTGGTAACATCACTCCATGGCAAAATGATCAGTTTTGATCGCAGACAGACAGATGGAGCCTGAACTGCCATTGCGTGATAAAGGGGATGCGATCATCTGTTGGTAAACACTGGCTTCACCTTTTAGATCTTTGTATAATTGGATGAGTTTGTTGTCTTTCCCCCTTTTCTTGTTTGAGCATCACAGGCGTCACTGCATTGCGTCCTTTAACAAGACATTAATTCTAGCTTATTACTGGTTCACCCCAAGAAGACCCGTTCCTACATAACTGAAAGATTGTTGATGGGACGTAAAGAATCAAATCAAACGAACAAATCCTCCGTTTCTTGATTGGTTACCATTTTAATTGTCTAAGAATGCCAGTCATACTCCCTATTTCATAGTTGTTTTCCCTGTTACAAATCTGGCAGCGCACTTTCTAATTCCTGGAGAACACCTTGTGAATCCCTAATAGAATTACGTACTACAGGACTGCCACACCAGTCCATCATAGCATACCTACTGCTTCGCCAGCCTGGTTCCTATCAATGCCTCATTTTTTGCAAAGTGCGCAGAAAGTCAACGGAGGAATTCTACGAAACAATGTACGCTGACACGAGCTTTGTACAAATAGTTGCATTACTGGGTCTCCCACAATGCAAAGCTGAAAATGTCAGCCTCCACAAAAATATAAAAAGAAACAAAAAAAAAAAACCTGTTCATTACGTCCCAATCTTAGAGGTAGGAAGTCTAGGCCAGTTTCTTGGTGTTCTTTTACATTTGCCAATTCGTAGCCGGGCTGGTCTGAGTTGAGGGGACGAAATCTGGCTGTGCCAAACTTTATCTATTCTTCTGTCTATTCCCCTGTTGCTTCTAACTTTTCTACTCCTCTGTTTTTGTTTCTAGACTAGCACCACCACCGTCGCATAAAAGTCAAGAGTGACTGTGCCGCCGTACCATGTAGATATCAAGAAACTGCCTGCATTGGGTGCGTCTCCTTGCGCAGGGAATCCGGGTCGTTTAGTCTGGTCTTTCTAATTCTTGCTAGAGCATCATCTGCATTCTGTCATTATGGCAGGTGTACTTTTCTTTTAGTGCACTCCAGGTTGCAGTATGAAAAACTACAAGCAACCATCTAAATTGCCATACCTGCATACTGAACCTGTAGGGGTCTTTAACCTACACATTGGGGGAGGGGGGTGCTCCTGTTACTGACCCATCTGAAGGTCCGATGTAATTACAAACATGTTTGGTCTGAATTTTTGAAAATCCATGCAAAATATATGTAGTTGTGGTATTTTAAAACATTGGCGTAGCGTCCATTACGCATGTGCATGAAAAAAATAGAAACATTTAAGGGAGGAGGACAGGGAGCTCAGTGGTAGAGTGCTTGACTCGAATCCGAGGGGCCGTGGGTTCAAGCCTCACCGGCGTCACTGCGTTGTGGTCCTTGAGCAAGACACATTTATCCTAGCTTAGTACTGGTTCAACCCAAGAAGACCCGTCCCTGTTTAATTGAAAGATTATTGATGGGACAAACAAACAATTTAAGGGAGGTCACCTCATGTGGTAAAAGTAATTTTCCATGCCATAAGGCACTGTTCTAAAAGGAAAGAATTCACTCCCTCTGCATGGGAGCAAATTCTTTCCTTTAAGAGAAGTTCCCATTTTGAAAAGGGTCGCAATTGAAGAGAATCACTGCTTGATCCTGTAGTCTCCCTTTGTTGTGTGTAACTTTTTCAGCGTTCTTGCTACGCAATCGTAAAAAATTCATATTCCATGTATTTCTGTCCGTTTTATTGATCAATAATCCAGTCTGGTACCCAGCTTAATTAAAGCCCCATGCACTCCTAGGACTAGAGTCTGTGCTATTTATAGAACTCCATTAGGCTGCAATGTAAACCTGATCAGATCTGATCTATTTATTTACCCTAGTCGTAGGAGTGCATGAACCCTATGTGTATTTGCATGGTGACAGTGGGTGTGTTCAAAGCTCTTGTAACATGTGCGCAGCTAGGTTAAAAGTTGGAAATAAACTATGTATTCCTGACATCGATTCATTAACCATATGGGGTTTTCCTAGATTTTCCTTCACATGCTAATAATGTATATATGCATGATAGCAGGTTGCGGTCCCTTTAATGCTGATTGACTATATTATATTTATGTTTTTCTCATTTAGAATACCCATAGTGTGATCAAGGTTTGACATCATGTGATCACTGTTTAGTCTTTCATTGGATATAAGATAGAAAAAAATTATCTAAGTACAGTGATTTGTTATGAGATAATATTAATTATTATAATAATATTAAAAATCAAGAAAATATAATGGATCAAGAAAAATAAAAATTGTTATGATGGTAGGCATCTAAGAACTCAGGCAGAATTGACCCTGTTGGGCTCCCCAAACAGACCGAAAGGACCTGGCAGAAATGACCTACTGTCAAAATGCCCCAAACCTGCACATTTACTTGGGGCTAGTGGTCAGAGCATAGAAGGTCCCCGCATATTTACATTTTGATATTTTTCATTTTACCATAATTTTTTTTTTATTATTTTGACCTATGATTAATTAGCAAGATAGCAAGTGCTAAATTTGATCAATGTAGTTTGATAATTTTTATTTTAAACAGAACTTTAGTTAAAAGTGTGTAACGAAAACCTAATTTTCTTATTTCTCAACCAAAACATATGTTGTGGGTACTCAAAAGAACCGTCTCAATGAGATGATTCTTTTGAGAACCCAAAACATATGTTAAAACTGATGGGTAAGAAAATATTTTCAATTTTACACTGAAAATTTTTGTTTATCTAAACCTGTGGATTTAACAGGCTTATGGATCCAGACACTGAACCAGAGGAGAAGGAGTCTGCGTATCTCCAGCAGATGTACAAGAGTCTACTCTCACCAGACAATACTGTCACACTAGGATCCATCCGTCAATCACAACCAACAATGTCTGCCATCAAGCAATCTCAATCAACACTATCAGCCCTCAGTCAGTCACAGACAACACTAGCTGCTCTGAACAGGATGCAATCGAAGCCTGAGAGAGAAGTCAAACAGGAGCCGACTCTGTCACCATCATCGATAGAAGAAACGGTGAGAATCATCAAGACCAATGGTACCAAACCAGCCAAAATGCTTTCAAGACCTAAAGTTCTGAAAACTAAACAGGTAAGAGGCCTTTAGTTAACCCTTAATGCCCCAATCGCAACAAAAGTCATTTGCTTTTCTCATCTGCTGAAATGTTTAAAAAGCCTATGTGGCAAACAGTGTGGACCCAGATCAGTTTGCTCCTAAAGGAGCAGTCTGTTCTGAGTCCACGCTGTTTGCATCTATACTTAATTCATCAGTAATGCTAGGCAATTATTTGCAGCAGACGACATTTTCAGATGCATTTTTTTCTTGGCGCTTTAAGGGTTAAAAGTGCGTACCTAATAATTATTTTTTTTATTTCTCTACCAAAACATATGTTGTTGGTACTTAAAAGAACCGTCTCACTGAGACGATTCTTTTAGGCACCCAAAACTCATGTTAAAACTGATAGATAAGAAAATGTTTACAATTTTACGCTAAATTTTTTTGTTTGTGATAGCCAAATATACAGGTCCAGTAACAATTTGTTTTAAATAGATGTAACCAGCTAACCTATTATGTAAAAATGTCTTGATGTTATCAGCAGTTTTGTTTGCTATTCAATACTTAAAGTCATTAGCATGAAGTTCTCAACGGTGAACTATCATGATTTTGCATTGACTCATAACATACTCATTACATACTAGTGTCATCTGCTGAAAACTTTTGCAAATAGTTTAGACTTTAGACTCAAATCAGGCCGAACAGAATGTCAGGTCAGGATCCAAACTGTTTGACACTCTGATGGTATTCCTGAAAGAGTTTTTTTTGAAAAAGTTGATTTTGCAAAAAACTAGCCATGGGGCTAAGAGTTAATAAAGGATACTCCAGAGCTGCTGGCCCAAATTCAATGTTATTTCACACAAAGGGTTCCCAATTTGACTTCTACCAAAACTGCACAGGTGATTCAAATTTTATCTGCCAGAACCGAATTATAATAGATCTTTTCTTTTTAAAAAAAAAAAGACAATTATTTTCATGATATCCTGCATTTAGAAGTCATCCAAACACATTATTTATCTGTGAGGCAATAACAGGGGTGAGTAAAGGGAATTTAATTTTGCTCAACTGTAACCACCTTAACTCTTATCATGCTGGATAGTTTTTCATGCTTATGTTGTCATATGCTGACTTTTTTCAAAGTTAACTTTTTCAAAGAAATCTTTCAGGAACACTATCCATACTCTGTCTGTCCGTAGTCACGGATGGACTCTTGTAGGGTACTTTAAATGTCCGAAAATTTCCTTGCACAATGATTATTCATACATTGAACATGTCCTTTATGCTCAAACTTTGCATAAGGATTGTTCACACATAGAAGATGTGCTCTGGCAATGCAGGTCCAGAGCAGAGTTTAGTCTTGTTATCCTGTGAGAAGCCATCCACACACAATCAGGGGCATACCTACGTGTATGCAAATATGCATGTGCCTACAACTTGAAGCTATAAGTATAGGGTTTTCAGTTACAGCAAAATCTGTCTTAAGCAGCCACTAAAAAATAGACAAAAACGCTTTGAATGACAAATGGTAGTATAGCCTGCAATACTTTTGACCTGCATTAAAAGTGATAATTGGTCTTGAAAACCAATTTTAGGTCATTTTTGAGTGGCCGCTTAAGACAGGTTTACAGTATTTAATTATCCCCACGCTTTTTTAAAAAAGCGTCGGGGATATTGCAATCGAATCCGTCTGTCCGTCTGTCCGTCCGTCTGTCCGTCACGCTATCTCCTCCTAAACCGTTGGACGGAATTCAACCAAATTTGGTGTGTGAGTTGCTCACATGGTAAGGGTGTGCAACGGCACATTTTTTTTTGGCCCCGCCCCCTGGGGCCCTGGGGAGGGGCCAAAAGGTCAAATATTATTAAATATCATTAAATTTCAATTACAAAGTCAATTGCAAAGATTTTTAAACCAAACTTTGTGTGTCTTCTCACAATTGAAAGATATGAAACATATCAGACAGGATTTTCATTCTGTCGCCTGGGTCATGCCCCAGAGGTGGGACTTGGGGGTACTGTGGGGGGTTGGGGGGGGTCCAAAAACTTTTTTTCTCGAAATTCAACCAGATTTGGTGTGTGAGTAACTTACATCAATGGCACATGCAACAGCACATTTTTTTTGGTCCCCACCCCCTGGGGCCCTGGCGAGGGGCCAAAAGGTCAAATATCAATAAATCTCAATCACAAAGTCTATTTCAAAGATTTTTTAACAAAACTTTGTGTGTCTTCTCACAATTGAAAGATATGAAACATATCAGACGGGATTTTCATTTCGTCGCCTGGGTCATGCCCCAGGGGTGGGACTTGTGGGTACCATGGGGCGTTAGGGGGTCCAAAAACTTTTTTTCCCAAATTCAACCAGATTTGGTGTTTGAGTTACTACATAAATGGCACATGAAACAGCACAATTTTTTGGGTCCCCGCCTCCTGGGGCCTTGGGGAGGGGCCAAAAGGTCAAATATCATTAAATCTCAATTACAAAGTCAATTTCAAAGATTTTTAATCTAAACTTTGTGTGTCTTCTCACAAATGAAAGATATAAAACATATTAGACGGGATTTTTATTCTGTCCCTTGGGTCATGCATGCCCCAGGGTTTGGGACTTGGGGGTGCTGGGGGTCAAAAATTTAATTTTATGAACATGGTCATGTGGCATATCAAATTAAGGGGGATGAGCAGCAGACCAAGATACACTGAAAATTCTAACCCTAGGATCAAACTGGTGACCTTGGGATGGGGTCAAAGGATCGAATACCATTAGATATCTTTGAGAGTGTGGGGATTTGTGATGGCGCGCCATCAAATAAGTTCTAGTTTGATTTATGAAGAAAAACTTTTTTTCCCAAATTCAACCAGATTTGGTGTTTGAGTTACTTACATGAATGGCACATGCAACGGCACAATTTTTTGGGTCCCCGCCTCCTGGGGCCTTGGGGAGGGGCCAAAAGGTCAAATATCATTAAATCTCAATTACAAAGTCAATTTCAAAGATTTTTAATCTAAACTTTGTGTGTCTTCTCACAAATGAAAGATATAAAACATATTAGACGGGATTTTTATTCTGTCCCCTGGGTCATGCATGCCCCAGGGTTTGGGACTTGGGGGTGCTGGGGGTCAAAAATTTAATTTTATGAACATGGTCATGTGGCATATCAAATTAAAGGGGATGAGCAGCAGACCAAGATACACTGAAAATTCTAACCCTAGGATCAAACTGGTGACCTTGGGATGGGGTCAAAGGATACCATTAGATATCTTTGAGAGCGTGGGGATTTGCGATGGCGCGCCATCGAATAAGTTCTAGTTTGATTTATGAAGACAAATGCAACTAATAGTGTTTAGTTGGGTGTCTTGAGGACTCATTTTAGCCCTTTGAAATGCCCTAAACCATTTTCTGCCACAGGGCTTCTCCCCTGGCCCCATACAGGGGGAATACCCCCAGACCCCTTCAAGAGTGCGTACTCTATAAAATGCATCAAGAACGCACCTGACAATGTATATCTGTAAGGTAAGATAAGAGGAACTTAGTTTTACTCATTAATGGCCACCTTAAAAGGGCTTTTTAAGTTATTTTTTTAACTATCACTTTATTGTCTTGTTTTAAGACTGCTGGATCAAAAACAGAGGTCAGTGCTCAAGGATCCATGACATCTCCACTGGGCAGCCCTGCAGTAGCAACAGCTGTACAGACTACACCCAGGTTGTTGACTGGTTAACCATTGACTCTTTTCTTGCTAGCTGCAACTTTTGTCCTCATTTGAGCTGTGGCATGTGATTTCCAACAAAGTGGCACTTTGACAAGAAGCATGTACAGCCTCGTTTTAAGCTTAGAACTTCCAAAAGATGTTCGGTCAGTAGCTTAACACTCATAGAATATTCAAACGACGAGCAAAGGCTCTGATCAGACTGCGCTTATGCGCAGGCTGATCTGAGGCTTTGCTGGTCGCACATACCACATTGTTGGAAATCTCATGCACTGGCTCATTTCTTTTAAGCACCCAGAACAAATGTATTGACAGGAAATACTCAGCTTTTTACATAAATCTGGCTTATAAAAGAATCCAATGTATCCAAATTTTGGTTCAAATTAGTGGATACTTCCAACTACTTAAGTCATAATTATCAAGTCTTTTCAGTACTTTCATACTTTGTTTTTTTTTTGGAACAGGGAAAGCTGTGGTTACATGGGTGAAATTTTTCAGGATTATTCCTGAATTCAGGATTTTGAGACTGAGTTTCCACAGAAAGTCAGCCTCAAAATCCTGAATAGGCATATTCATATGGCTTCTTTGATTTAATTTCAGTTTGTCTAAAGACAACTGGCCATTTAAACTTGAAATTGTTGATATTTGTAGGCATACTGCAAGTTTTTAGATTGGATTTGCAAAAGTTCAGGATTTTAGAAATTTTGAACTTTCACCCATGTGGCTAAACTGCCAGCAAGAGCAGGCTACGCCGATTTTTCGCTAGTTGCCAATTTGTTAAGTACCAAGTTTGATATACTCAGGCATCCAGATAGTTGTGTGTAATGGAAAATTATTTTTCTTATTTCTCAACCAAAACATATGTTGTGGGTACACAACATAACCATCTCAGCGAGGCAGGTCTTTTGAGCACCCAATATATGTGTAAATTGATGGATAAGAAAACAATTATGGTGAAGGTCCCTATAGTTGCGCACATAAGCCTTTAACCTCCATTAGATATACATGTAAAAAGAAAGAAAAAAAACTTGAGAAAAATGTTCACAGCGAAGTAAAGTAATCATAATACTTTATTTACACAAAGTTCAAAATCAAAAATATTTTTCTTGATCTCTAGCAACTCTGATTTGAAGTGTACAACCCCCTGTTTCCGGATAACAAAAGTAGTCCCCTAACATTGCACACTTTCTGCAAAATTTTCAAAACCTTTTCTTTGATGAATTACTTTTACAAAATATACCAGGGAAATAATACCAGGTTGTTCTCAACAATTTACTTCATCAATAAGTAATAGATAAAGGATACTTTCTGAGGCTTTCTTGTTTAAACCGCGAGGTGGGCGTAGCCCACCGAGCGGTTTAAACAGAAAGCCGAGGAAGAATCCTTTATTTAGCTTGTAGTATGGCGTAGGCACAAATAAACACGTGTTACTGACACCATCTGAAATTTACATTCGCTCCTCCCTGCATCCGGCCTAAGCTGTCAATTATATTACATTTACCTACGGGTTAATTTGTCGCTATTTAGGAAGTTCCCGCCTACATCGCTGTTTAACTAAAATTGGAAGTTAGAGTACAGTTTTTAGCCCCTCCTTCGTCGTTATTCTAGGGTGTCTGATTTAAACATCAGCAAAGATCAAAGGAAAAAGCATCGGCCATACTAAAACGTGATTTAATGTAAAATAATTTGAAGGCTGGATCATTTTAAGTTATGGTCAGAAATTTTTAACAACTTTCACCGAAATCCCCCACTGCTCTGACAGCAGTGATAGCATAAAGTGAAATTTTTTTGCTGTTTTTCTCTTTCCAAAAGCAACCTGATGTTTAATATGAAAAAAGATTTAATCTGATTAAATGAGGTATAGCCACTTTGGCTAGTGCGTAATGTTAACGGTCTTGCAATGTTAGGGGACATGATTGTACAATTTTATGTTTAAAACTTTGCTGATCTGGTCCAATGATGCTGGATCATTTGTGTTGTTTTTTGTACAGAATAGGGAGTCATATTATGGGTTACAAGAAAAGACAAGCTATCAAGCAACACAGACCCTTCAATGTTATACAAGACCCCTACTACAGAAAATGGAAACGGCTGAAGAAATACATCAAAGATATGGTATTTGTAAGTAGCTTAACATTGCTCAAGGAACTTGATGGGAACTACTCTCAGGTTTAGATAAACAAAATTTTTGATCGTAAAATTATATATATTTTCTTTACCATCAGTTTTAAAATATGTTTTGGGTGCTCAAAAGAAGTGTCTCATTGAGATGGTTCTTTTGAGTACCCACAACATATGTTTTGGTTGAGAAATAAGAAAATGATTTTTACGTTACACACTATTAACTAAAGTTCTGTTTAAAACAAAAATTATCAAACTACACATATCAAAATTTGCACTATTTAGGCCTGCTTATATCGTTTCCTGATCTTTGCCCTCTTTCTTACTGCTAATATTTTGTTCTTGATAGAAGAGCGATAAACTTATATTGACAAACAGTGCAGACCAGATGAGATGTGGCTTTAAGCGGCATCTCATTAGGACCTGTGCTGTTTTGCTTAGATAAAAATGATCTTCAGAGACATAAGATTTTTTTTTGATATATCATCCTATGGCTCCTAAAATTATATAATGCATAGGGTCAGTTAAGCAAAAAAAATTAGCGTAAAATTGCAATCATTTTCTTATCCATCAGTTTTAACATATGTTTTGGGTGAACTGACCATCCAGACATGTACATAGCTGTTGACTGGGATGTTAAGCATCAAACCAAACAAACAAACCCAGTGTGCACTTAAAAAAGCATGTGTGCTATCATTGAGACAGCTCTTTTGAGTACCCACAACATATGTTTTGGTTGAGAAATAAGAAAATAATATTTTTGGGTACGCACTAAACTATTTAGGCCCCCTACTATTCTGTTCTTCATAGAAGAGCCATAAACTTATATCGACAAGCGACATCTGATCAGGGTCAGCACTGTTTTGCTGAGATAAAAATAATCCTCAAAGAAAAAAGAAAAATATTTTGATATATCATCCTACGACTCCTTAAATTGTATAATGGACTTTCTGGACTGTACGAGATGGAAGAATGCATCAGTCAAGAAAGGGTTAGACCTTTTATTCTTGCACACCGGATAAGAATATCTGAGATTTTACACTGGGATAGAAAATCTTATCTAACCCATGCTATCTTACTGAGGCTGTCATGTGAGGGCTACACACATTGGATGTATTGGAACTCACGCACATTGTCGTCAAGTGACGTCATTGTTATGATATGTTAAAGTGATGTCACCATGTGAAATTACATCTTAGCTTATTCAGGGACTTATGGAAGCTTATTTTGAAATAAAAATTAAAATTAGATAACAGTGGTGCGCAAGAAAAAGAATCCATTATTTGTGTGAGGGTAGGATAGAAAAATCCGTCCCTTGGGATCATCGTTTGTCATCACTCGGCAAGCCTCGTGACGCCAAACAGCGATCCTCGGGACATATTTTTCTATCCTACCCTCACACTCATGATAGATTCTTATAATACTGATGGAACCTGCCCCCCAGTTTGGTGAGAGGAGTGCAGCGGCTCAGTAGTAGAGTGCATGCCTTGAGAGCATGGGGCCACTATCCCTCTCCCAATAGTTTTTCATGCATGCTCAAAAAGTGACTTTAGGCACATGCCATAGTTACAAAATCTCATATCATACGTTGGCTGAATTCTTAATGAAAAAAAAATTGTCATTGAAACAGCCGTATAGAGGCTTCAAAGAATCTTACTACCTTATTTGAGGAAATAAGCTGACATGCTCTAATTGGTCTTATAACAGGGCTGGAAATTTTTTCCAAAGTCCACTTGTCCCATAGGACGAGTTCCATAAAACTTTTACTCATCCTTACTGACCTTATATGATTCTGCTTGTCCTACATCAAATTGCCACAGAATATTTAAGCCAAAAATCTGACCAAATACATGTAGTTAGTTTTTGCCATTCATTTCATACTGTTGGGAGGGTAATAGAAATTGTTGAAGTTATATAAATACTGTTTTAAACAGTGATGAATATTTGTTTAGGGCATTTATGATGAATTTGGCAAAATAAAGCACTTGCTGTCTCACGGTATTCCAGCTCCCCTGTCATTAAAACTTCAAAACTCGCTGCCTTTTAGTCCTGCCGAAAATTGTTTACTCTTCTGTTTCGGCAGCTTGCTTAACGTTTTTTAACTATCCCCACCACCTTGTTTTGGCCCAAAGTTGCTGTCATCGACTCCTGTAGAGCCCAGGCTCTGCTTGAAAAACAAGTACATGTCTGTTTTTTTCCTCGAGGGAATAACCAGACTGGTTTTAGAATTTTCCGATAGAAAATACACTGCTGATATTGATTATTGAATGTGATACACTGTCTGCCTCGTTTTGGCAGAAAGCATTGCTATGGACAGCTGTAGTTTATGCAGTTGGTTTACTGACTTCAACAAATTTACAATGTTTCCCGATAAAATAAATCAAATTTCTTTGTGTATATGACTATTTCCTGTTTCTAAGGCACAGACCATGAATTCTCTATTTTCTGAAAGCAATTTTCACTCGCCCTTAAGGACGAGCAGATTAAAAAGTTTACTTGTCAGCAAGAATTTCCACTCACCATGGTGAACCAACGAGTAGAACTTTCCAGCCCTAAGGCTGTATAAGTGCACACTGGGTACTATATGGCTTGTATATAATAAATGAGTTTCTGATTCTCATCCAAAACAGTGTTGAAAATAACATTATTGATATGCATATGGCTTCATCATATGGATATAAAACAGAGTTGGTCCTGATCAGCTTTCTTCATCAAAAACAGAATTGATCCTGATCAGCTGGGTTCCTAAAAAAAGAAAAGATCCTGTTCAGCTGGCTTCCTCAAAAACAGAATTGATCCTGTTCAGCTGGCTTCCTCAAAAACAGAATTGATCCTGTTCAGCTGGCTTCCTCAAAAACAGAATTGATCCTGTTCAGCTGGCTTCCTCAAAAACAGAATTGATCCCGATCAGCTGGCTTCCTCAGAAGCCAGCTGATGTGGATCAATGATGTTTGTAGACAAGGGTATAGAATTCTAGAATGAAATGCTATTCATGTCATAATATCATTCTATTTTTAGATGAATGCAGCAGTTTGTGATCAGGTGGTACATGAAGAGGAGAGAGTGGCCAGAGCTAAAGAAGAAAGAAGGTAAACTCATATGATATAACATGAGAGCTTATGTTATATGGCAATTAGTTGGTTGTTCAGATCCAAATGAGCCTGGCCTGGGTTTATAACATACCAATGTCTGTCCTCTTCTGTCAACATTTTAAAACATCTTCTGTGAAATCATTTCATGTGAAGACTCATTTGGATGTGGGAACAAAAGTTTGTTCAAAGGGTGTTGGTCATATGACCAAGATGGCCACCATGCTGATATAGGGTAAAAAAGCTTTAAAATCTTCTCCAATACCAAAAGGCTCATGGTAAATAGCATTGGGGATGTGGGGCCTGCAAAGTTTGTTCAAATGATGATTCTAGTTTGACATAGCATATTTAACATCAAGGTCAACTTTGATTCCTTAAGCACTTAAATTGGAAAAAATTGAAAAAATGATTGTTTGAAAACTGTTGGCTATAATCATTGGTGTAGCTCCCATTACACAGTATAGGCACGTGCGTAATAAAAATAGTAACACTCAACAGAGCTCACATAATGTGGAAAAAGTGATTTTCCATACCCTAAGGAACTGCTCTTAAAGAAAAGAATTTGCTACCGCTGGGAGCTAATTATTTTCTTTAAGAAAGGTTCCCATTTCTAAAAGGGACGTAATTGTAGAGAATCACTGCTTGATGCAGTAGTCTCCCTTTGATGTGCGTAATTTTTTCAGCTTTTTGGCTACGCCCATGATAATTAAATCACATGACTCATAATAAACATTATTTTGCAATAGCAAGGGGCAGGAGGCTAAAATGAGCACACTTATAATATAGCTGAGCCTTCATCTTTCTGGCAAATATTATATTTTTATAAACATATCATGCAATCTGCCTTCTACTCAAGGTTTTCAGGCTCTGACTTTAAAAATTTAATGAATAGGCTGCAATAGGAGCACCAGTGGACATTTCGGAAAATCATTTCAAGCTGACCGTGAGGGTTGAATGAGATATTTGTGGCATTTTTTTTGGCATGTAACAAGAATCAATTTAATGATGACTTAACCCTATTGCACTCAGATTGGCCAACACTCTTTGGCCACTCTAAGGAGCAATACGTTAAATGAAGTCAATGTGCAAGGAAGAGATTGTGATGTCATGAAGTGATTGGGGGCAATGTAGGGTAAATGTTCTAAAATTTCCAACACTAGAAGCAGGCCAAAAAGACCTAGACAGACAGTTCAGACCCAGATCAGACTGAAGCAGTCTGATCAGGGTCTTCCCTATTAGCTATTATGACACACAACTTGGTGAATTCCAGCCCTGAAACCAACATTTAATTTGAAAATGGAAAGAGAAAAGTGTTTGAAATTTTAGAACATTTGCTGTAACGCATGATATTTTTGTACTTTTTGAGTTTGTTTATTGCAGGTTTCTGTTACGTAAGCTGTTACATTACCAGTCAACGGAAGGACCATTAACTCAGTCAAGACCTCTGACAGCTGGTGCTTTAAGAACTCCAGCTGATGAAACAGGTAGGGGGCTTACATTTGTCACAACAATTGATCTATTCACTTACAACATGTGCGGATCCAGAAAGTTTTTTCCAGAAGGGTTCCACTTTTTTATGTTTAATTTTAGTTGATTAGGGGAGGGAGGATCCAAATACCACTATAAATGAGCCATCATCGGCCCGCCAGCAAAACGCCATTTAAATGGTGTTTTGCTGGCGGGCCGATGGTGGCCCTACACTGGATACTGGCTTGTAAGTTTTGTGGTTTTACAGGGGATCAGTACCAGTATTACTAAGAAACACTATATCTGTGATTTTTAAGGGGGGGTCTGGACCCCCTGTCCCCACTCTGGATCCGCACGTGTACAAAACATTAAAACATACAGTGCATCCCCTTTATAACGCTATTTTTGGGGTCCATAGAATAAGCCATTCTATAAGTCAATCATGTTATAAAGGGACAATTATGCAAAGGGATTATTATTGGAAAATGACCATTTTATGGTCATTTTCCTTTAATTCCTTAGTAAAATTCAATGGTAAAAAAGTTAGGGAGCAACATGACAGAGTTATATCCAAAATCCATGCTATAATGAGACATGTTATAAAGGGACTACACTGCAGTTGTTATATCTGCTTCAGCCAATGAGATTATTGATCAAGATGACCACATGGCTGATATGTGTAAAGATCAAACAAACACTTAGACAACTGCTTAGATGTTCAGTGTATAAATAGTTATTATGGTTTAATTTTGTAAAATGTGTGAACGTTATAAATCTATGGCCAGGCCCCAAAAATTATAAAATATTTTTTCATGCTTAACTCAGCTGAGCAAGAAATTTATCCTGCTCATAAATGTTCAAATGCCAATAATTGTTGGCATATGAACATTATTAGCATGATGTGAACAACATCTTAGAGTTTTCAAGCAAGAAAAGTCTTGAATTTTAAGCAGTTTTGTTTTTATCAGCAGTTGAAATTTCATACTCAGTTGAGTTGAGCATGAAAAAGTTTTATAACCTGGAGGCCAGGCCATGTCTTGTGTACGCTTTTAAATTATATCATGAAGCTTCACAGCTGGATGCAGCGTAATAAGACAATGTGTCATGAAGAAAAAAAATGTACACCATACACACTTGCAATAATGTGTAAATTTCATAGGATTGGGAATGGTCAGGCATACATGTCCAATGGACACATATTTCTAGCTTTTTATACCCCCGGTACGAAGTATATAGGGGGCAAATAGTTTTTGTCTTTTCTGTAATAATGTTTGTTTGTCTGTCTGTCTGTTTGTTTGTCTGTAAACTTTTTTTTTCGTCAAAGATTTCTCAGCAACTACTTGGGTTAGGATTCTGAAATTTGGTACAAAGCTTGATAGTGATGAGTTGTATTGTGTAGCAAAAAACAGCCACATTTTGCTTATCAGTCCCTTTATTTGTTCATTTTTCTTTCTCTCCAATGGAAATTTCTGTCACAGATTTTTCAGCTCCTATTGGAGCCAGTGTTTTAAAATTTTGTGTACACCTTCAGGTAGGCTAAGTGTATTTTGCACATGAAAATAAAGATGCTAAAGCTCATTTTGCCTTCTTTTTCAATTTTTTCTTCTGTCACTCCTATATAACACATATGGACGTTTTTCATCTGAATTTTCTCAGCAACTACTTGATTTAGGACTATGAGATTTTGTGTACACTTTCAGATAGGCAAAGTGTATTGTGTAAATGAAAATTAAGTGTTAATCCTCATTTTGCCTTCTTTTTTCAAAATTTTGAATTTTTCCTTCTGTCACTCTTTAACACATATGAACATTTTTCATCAAAGTTTCTCAGAAACTACTTGATTTAAGATTATGAAATCTTTCACAATTTTGTATTTTCTCTGAAAGTGTTACAGCCTCTGATGGCTACCAACAGGGGTATGTGAGCTTTGCTCACTTCTTGCTATATTTCAAAGATCTTCTACAGACCGACAAGTGTCAGGCCTTATCTGGGTCAAAACTGTCTTTAAAGGTTATCAGCAGATAACAAATGACAGCACTAGCAGGGAAGCAGTCGGGGGAAACTCCTAATTGGGTAACTACGCAAAGAGTGAAGACCCAGATGAAATGCAACATAATGCTGCATTTCATCAGGGTCTACACTGTTTGTAAAGGTAAAAATGATTACAGACAAAAAAATAAAATATTTTGGAAAATTATAACCTGACACCCATAGATATGTACAATGGACTATCCCAAGTTTATTGTATCAAACCAGAAGGAAGAATCTATTAGTTTACAAAGGGTTAATAAGAGCAAATTTCTAAACTAAGAAGAAATAAAACTGGAAAGTTTCAGTCAAAGATGGCATATAAATTGTTGTGGTCTACATAGGCCTCCTATGTATTGTTTCTTTATGTATAGGCTATGGATCATATATTACAATTATAAAGGAATTAAGTGGGAACGAGCATAGCGAGTGAACCACTTAATTTCTTTATAATTGTAATATATGATCTATGACCTACTATTTTCAGTTTTCTCCTCCCCTTTTCTGACTGCTCCTTTGGAAATGGTTGCATTGACCACTTAACATATTTACTTAATGATTTTACTTATAATAGATATTACAAATACTGACAAAACATGTGATTAAGTTGGCTAAAAAATTAAATTTCTGTCCAAACTGATTGGTTGTGAAACACAAGAAGGGGCGGAGTGAACTCTAATTCTTTTTATAGGTATGAGAATGAAAGTTAAGAAGAAGGTATTACCAGGCCAAATGGGAGAGAAGAAAAAGACAATGAGAGATCTCATAGGTAAATTACAGCAGGTCCCTACGTTGTAAAACTTTTCTCATGCTCAACTCAACTGAGAATGAAACTTTATCATGCTCATAAATGTTAAAATGCCAACAATAGTTGGCATTTTAACATTTATTAGCATGATAAATACAACATCTGAGAGTTTGAAAGCAAGAAAAGTCTTTGTTTTTCAGTATTGTATTTTCTATGAGCAGTTGAAATTTCATGCTCAGCTGAGTCAAGCACAAAAAAAGTTTCATAACCTCGGGGCCTGGGCACTCATTCTCAAAAAGAGAAGGCCACCCTGAGCTATGTATATTGTAATGTAATGGTTAGTTTGACTTGCATAGTAACTAGCGGCTCACTTACAGGCCAAAGCTATGTGGATGAAGTCCTTCAACCACATGTCCTGTCAATCTATCAGACTGTTGGAAACAATTCTCTTCCAGGATACTTGCAATATATGGCAAGGAACTATTTGCAAGCTTGTCATGTCATACCCCCTCACTGGCCTTCAAGATACCGATCTTTTTCCGTTTGACCACTCCTGGGATATTCGAGACCGGCAGGTACATGACTTGTATCCCTTCCCAGCTGCCACATTACCCAAATTGGGATGCATGGCAACACATTCCACAGGGAGGGGGCTACAAATGTATACCCAGGCTTCTTCTAAGCATGCGCAAAAGGCTCATAGAGTGCATTAATAAATGTGGCGGTCATACAAGAAGATATGACTTACAATATATAAATTTGTTATCATAATATGGTCATTTCTATACTTATTTTCAACAAAGCCGATGAATAAGGGTGGCCTTTTTATAAGCATGAGTATATTTTCAGTGAGAAATGTAAAGGTTACCCATTTAATCCTTTGTTACTCATTACCAATGCAAAATATAATGTAGTGGGCAGATTGCTTTAAAAATAACAGCAAATCAATGCATGAAATATTTATACAGATGTCTAGGCATATTTAGCATTAAAAGTGTTCACTCAACCATTGCAGCCAAACCTAAATAAGGGTCATATAGAATAAGAAGGAGCCCTCACATAAACAAGTAATAAAACGGTAAAAATCTTACATAAAATATCTGACTGATTGTATAAACACTGTTATATTTACTAATTTTTCATCCACAATCATGATCACAAAGCAGTCTTTAAATCAGCTGCGAGATGTGACTTCCAACAATGTGGCATTTTGACATGTGTAGACTCAGACGAGCCTGTGCAGCCTCCTTACAAGCTTAGAAACTCAAAATGTTGTTCGGCCAGTACCTTAACATTCATAGAATATTCAAGCGACTAGCAAAGGCTCTGATCAGACTGCGCGTATGCATAGGCTGGTCTGAGCCTTTACTGGTCGCACATACTACATTGTTGGAAATCTCATGTCGCCGCTCATATATGGGCCTCGTCGCGACAAAACCTGTCTTCCGTGTTTCCAACAAAGCTAGTTTCAAACCAGTCTCCTCAGCTACAGAGACTAGCTAGAAAATGGAAATTTCACCTGTAGCCAGTTTACATATGGTACTTTCCAAACATTGAATAACAAAGGCGCTGGTCAGTCTGCGCGGATGCGCAGCTGGTCTGGGCATGTGTTATTCGCAACACCCTGAATGCAGGTTTTCTCGCGTCTAGGCCCATATATTAATTGGACATTATTACATTGTACCTGCACAGCTTCAATGAAACCGAAACCTAAGAAGAACAGATCTGCCCATGGTGGGAAAGTTATGGTACCAGCTATTCCTCTTGACCTCACTGGAAGACCAATATTTCCTCTTACCCTTGGTGACCTTACTATACACAGTATTGGTGAGGTATGTTATCACTGTATTTCTAAGGCAATAAAAATATGTGTATTTGCTATTGCTCAAGCATTCCATTTTTTGGCTGCCAACTCTTATAGTTTTTGTAGCATTATTTTGTAGAAAGTTCTCTTTTCAGCCTTATTGTTTTCCAGCTTTTTAAAAAGTAAAAAAAAAACACTTTGTGATCTACCTAGGTCCTAGTACCCTATTTCATTTCCGATGCAATTGTAATAGCACATATTTTTTTGCCTAGGCATTTGTGACACATTATGAGAAAATAAGGGAGTGCAGTGCCTCAGTGGTAAAGTGCTGGACTCGAGACGGAGGGGCAGCGAGTTCAAGCCTCACTGGCGTCAATGCGTTGTGTCCTTGAGCAAGACACATTTATCCTTGCTTAATACTGGTTCAACCCAGAAAGACCCGTCCCCACATCACTGAAAAATTGTTGACCAGGACGTAAAGAAACAAATCAAACAAAGCATTAAGAGAAAACCTGATTTCTAGAAACTACAGTAAAACACTTATATCTGGCAGGCGTTTTTATTTAGCACTATTGGCGGTAAAAACAAAAAAAATGCCAAAATATGAGACCGCAAAATACAGTTTAAAATTCAGTTAGACAATAAGCATCAAATGGACACACATGGTGTCTCTATCATCAAAACCCAATTTTTGAACAGTAGAATATGTTTCAATGTAGAGGAAACCATGTAAAACCAGGAAAACCTGTCTTAAGAGGCCACTTAAAAATAGACAAAACAAAGGTCTTAATGGAAATTGGTACAGGGTCAGGGAAAAAAATCTGGAAAATGAAATTTTTTCCAGGTCAGGGAAAAGTCAGGGAATTTTGATATGAGTCAGGGAAATTTAGAAAAAATGCAAAAAGTCAGGGAAAAGTCAGGGAATTTCAAATTCATTTGCCATTTTAAATTTGCTTATCTGCAGACTATTTTACTATTTACATGTACTAAACGTTATGCTTGCTTTCTTGCTGATTACAAGACCTGACAATTATAAAGTTTACTTCTGCAGTTGATCACCTAACCTGCTGTTGTGGCATGTTAATCTTTAATACTTAATATTATGCAAATGTTTTGTTGTACTATGTGTCATAATTTTTACTTGGCTTGCATGTTTTGCTAAATGTATGTATCTTTGAGGCCCATCCAGCTTAAACTATCTAAATAAAAGACGACCAAAACAAGCAAACTTATGCACCAGTCGTCCTTTTGTCTGGACCGTTTTAATGATTTGATATAGTATCAATGTTAAAATTTTGAAGTTGTTCCTGATCCTTATCACCAAGTGGGTGAGCCTCATCTTGTTTTGCTTGCATGAAAGGCTTAAAAATGTATAGTAACTTCTACAGCTCATTAAGTCTTTATTGTGTGAATATAATTTCAAAATAATGTACTCCTTTACCATTAACCATTTTGAGACAACAAAAAAGCATCTTTTTTGAAACAGTAATTGATTTATGAACAAAATTTTGTTGTACAGTAGCATTGAACCTTTTTAGAACAATTTTCCACATGATATTTTTAAGCCTAATTTCTCTATATTTGCCAGCTAAAGATTATGAATACATAAAAGATGTTCTAAAAAAAAAATTGGCAACAACAAACCTTAGATACATTTAGGTAGAATTCAACTTGTGGTGGACGAGGTCGGCTGTAAGGGGGGCTGGGAGGCCGTCATAAACATAGGGTCATGCATTTTTTTCATTTATGTTGCACAAAAATGCGCCATACGGCTATGATATAGAAGTCTGGAAATTGGTCACAAGTCAGGGAAAAGTCAGGGAATTTAGAAATGGAAAATGAGTGGCAACCCTGTGGTAGCTTAATGAAGGTCGAAAGTATTGCAGAATGCTCCCCTTTGAGACAAAACAAAGGTCTAAATTGAAAATGGTAGCTTAATGAAGGTCGAAAGTATTGCAGTATGCTCCCCTTTGAGCATTCTGCAATACTTTTGACCTGCATTAAGGGATAATCGGTATTGGAAACCAATTTTTGTTTCCTTTTTGAGTGGCCGCTTAAGACAGGTTTTACTATATTAAAAAGGGCTACTGTTAAAAGAAGGAATATGCTCTCCATAGGGAACATATTCTTTTCACAAAATGTTCCGCATGAGGCCCACTACCATAATTGCACAAATGGTTTTGAAGCACTGAACAAAAAGGCTGCAAGAGCTATAAATAAGAAATATCTTTTAATGACCTCTCTTCCTAAACAACTGGTCCAAATTCAAGATAATTTCAAAGAAATTTTCCTCATGATGCCTTCTACCAAAATTGATCAGAATGATTAGCTCAGTTCAACTAAATGGCTACCAGAGCTAAAATTTTTAGCCTAAGGCCAATTCACCATCTTATGTGCCATGACTCAGGTGAGCAATCCAGGGCCCAAGATTCCTCTTGCAATAATTATGAGCAGTTGAAATTTCATGCTCAGTTGAGCTGAGCATGAAAAATGTATTATAACCTGGGGGCCTGATTTACCATATATTCATATAAATGGACCTTATTGGACCTATCTTAATTGACTACTATATGGTCCTCAACACAAAAAAAACCTGTCTTTGGGGGTTTGCGAACAACACGGGCGCAGATTAGCCTGGGCATGGGCACAGTCTGATCAGGGCCTTTGTTATTAGCTTTTGGGAAAATATCATATATAAACTTGCTACAGGTGAAATTTCAATTTTTTAGCTAGTCGATGTAGCTGAGGAGACTGGTTTGAAACTTGTTTTGTTTGAAACCCCGAAGACAGGTTTTCTTGCGATGAGGCCCATAGAATATAGCTAATCTGTGACTTTTTCTTTGTTGCAGATTGTACCTGATCGAGCAGGCTTTCACACCTCTAACAGTATATTTCCTGTTGGCTACTGCAGTACCCGTATTTATGCCAGTGTCCACAGTCCAGATAAACAGTGTCTCTACAATTGTAAAATATCAGATGGAGGATCTGGACCATTAGTGAGTATACTGTAAATCCGGAAATTTTCGCGAGAATTTTATTTTCGCAAATAGTTTTAAAAGACATATTTGCTATGCTCAAAGTTCAGGACTAAGTGAGATTTACATCTATCAGTAAACAACAGACTGGATTTGCTATTATGTGAGGGTATTATTTTCACGAAACTTCGTATATGCAAAGTTTCGCGAAAATAAAACCCTCGCAAAAAATACCAAACTTACAGTACTATTTTTTTGCACTATTCAGGAAAGAAAAAAAGCTTTCTTTGAGAATACCATATTTGCATTAGTGAAAGTTTTCAAAATTATTTCTGGCCTCGAGGTTATTAAACTTGAGTACAGTCTCAAAGTCAAAATAAAGTGCAATGATTGGCTGCTTGCGGACACGTGTCGCAAGCAACCAATCATTGTGCTTTATTTTGAGTTTGAGAATGAACTCCAGTTTTTAAAACCTTGAGGCCTGAATTCAAGAACTAGGCTGACTTCCTATAAGAAAGTCAGCCTCAAATTACTGAATTGGGCTTCTCTCATTTATTAACAGTTTATGTAAAGACAGTTGAGCATTTATGATTGAAAATGTAAATATTTTGTTGGCATACTTCAAATTTTGATATTTTAATATTTTGGATTTTGGAAATTTTGAACTTTCACCCATGTATTTGGAATTTAGCTTTATTAACAATTTCCACTTGGCATTATTTGAATGTTCTTATTTTGTGAGTCCATTGGCTACTTCTTGTTAGCTTTATTCTCACAAAAAGCATATCATTTCATTCATTATTGAAAAATTTGTACAAAGAGTCCAGATAAATTTCAAACATCAAACCAGGTTCTAGACGAGTCATAAACAATCCAAAAAACTATTGGATTATGCTATGAGGATGTTCAGAATCATGAGTTTGTTATTTTAATTAGCTCTTTTAGTGTCTGTTTTCTTTTGCCTTGCCCCAATTTTGGATTCAATTTGAGAAGTGAGAGAGGGTTCAAAATAAATAGAGAAACAGGGCAGTGAGTTGGGGTTCAAAATGAGAAGCAGGGCAAAGTAATTTAGGGTTCAAATGCCAATGGAGTACCCACATGTTTTGGTTGAGAAATAACAGAATTAATTTATAAGCAGATTCTTATCTTGATCATATTTTCAATAACATGTGTCCTCTATTTGTGGAGCAGAATAAAGGACCTCGGACAGTCTTAATGAAGGATTGCCCATAAAAATGACCAGAGAAAAGTTTCGAAGAAAATGATATTTTTTCTGTGAAAAAGATAGTAGGTTCAACACTCGACTTATCCACAAAAGCCGTTTTCTCATTGGACAAGTACCAATTGAAAAATATGGGTTGAAAACTCTGTTTTTGCTATTCAACGTATAGAAAATAGAAAAAGTTTTACTGAGGTGCTTTCCTCCCTGTGACCAAACTAATCCTTTTGCATACAGTTGTAGTTTTACATTTCACACATCATATAAAAAACGGCATGAATGGTCACAGGGGGGGGGGGGGAGGGGGGGGGGAGAACGCTGTCAAAATGCTCAAAACACTTTATTATAAAAACATATTAGAAACTTATTTAGTAAAAGCCTGTAGGTAAATATCAATTTGCAATGGCATGTATCAGGGCTTTAGTTAAGAGTGCTTATAAAGTAATAATTTCTTGTCCCATTTCTCAACCAAAACATATGTTGCGGGTACTCAAAAGAACCGTGTCAATGAGACGGTTCTTTAAGCACCAAATTATAGCCTAAATCTGATGTGTAAGAAAATATTAACGATTTTACGCTCATAAACTGTGTTTATCTAGACTATGATTTATACAGTATGATACACCTCAGTGCACTTCAAACTGGTTGACCTTGAAACATTACAGGTAATAGTCAAAAGTTATTGACAGCACACTTCTTTAGATGAAACAATGAAATCTTCTCAACCCGAATTTTATGCAAACACTTCACTTTCGTCTCAAGTTTTATGCCGCAAACATTATATTTACATGTATTTAGGGGAATACTCGACGAAACTTTGACTTTCTGTGAAATAAAATTTGGTCACAAAAAATACCCCCGCCCCCTAAACCCTAGAGTCCTGACATAATTATGCAATATTTTCAAAATGTTTTTAATTTGCTAGGTGCACTAAATGTAAGGGTTTGATTTAAGCACAAAACTATGGTTGTCAGTTATGCATTCTCCTAGTCTCAGGCTGTCAAAATTTGGGCAGATTGAATAGGAAACTGTCCGAGGTCCTTTGGGTCTATACAGGCCTTCAGATTTATGGTGGGCCCGTGTCATTGTCCCATAATTTCAAAACCGTAAGTACATGCAGGTAGTCAATACAGTAAAACATGTCTTAAGCAGCCACTCAAAAAAGACAAAACAAATATCTTAATAACAATTGGTAGCTTAATGAAGGTCGAAAGTATTGCAGAATGCTCCCCTTGGAGCATTCTGCAATACTTTTGACCTCTTTATTAAGCGATAATTGGTCTTTTTATTTGGGTGGCTGCTTAAGGCAGGTTTTACTGTATAATCAATCAGCAGTCAATATACATATATGCATACAAGTGTGTGTGTCAGTGTGTAGGTAAAGTCTACAACCCAAATGTCAACTGTGGTTAGTTTGGTATGCTAAGGCCCATCATTTCAGAAAACGACCCTCCATTTTTTGTTCCATGGGTCACTACGGCCCACCAATCTTGAAAAAGTCTGAAGCCCTGTCTATAGTTTGTACCTGTTTGAAGGGATCTGTTTTCTTAACCCTTGTGATGCTGAACCAGGATTTGTTCCTTTTTGAAAGCACTGTAGATCCAGAAGCAGCAATCTGATCAAGATCCACACTGTTTTTATACCCCCTGCAAACTGTGTTTGTGGGTGGATATACTGTTTTCACGTCCATCCGTGTGTGTGTTCGTCGGTCCATCAGAGCATTTTGTTTCCTTAATATCTTGAAGAGTCATTGCTTGAATTTTACCAAAATTTGCAAACATATTCATACCTACAAGACAAATACTTTAACGAACAAGTAAGGGCTAGGGGCCAAATCTATTTCCCTTTGTAGTTCCAAAAAGCTTTTTATATAGGATTTATGCTTATGCTATGATAGTGCATACAGCGGCTGATCAACTCTTACCACAGCTTTTGATGCAGCAATTTGATACTTTGCCTTCACGATGTGGACATTTGGAACATATGCATAAAGGATTTTGGTTCAAAAACAACAACAATTTTTGACAAAATGACAGCTATGAGAACTTAGACAATTTTTCCTGTATAATTGTACATGCAATGGTACGTTTATGGGCCAGTCAACTCCTACCACAGCTTTTGATGAATTAATCCATTAATTCACTTGTATTTAGTCATATTAAGCATATGCATGTAGGAGATTGGTGCAAAAAAAAAAAGATTCTTTTACAATATGACAACAATTAGAACTAAGACAATTTTTTCGATTATTTGAACTTAAACAAATTTTGGGATATAAGCTTAGGGGGATAGAACTTTTAGTTGTGAATACTTCTTGTGTATTGGATCTTATTAATTATCCAGATTGCCAACTTAAAGATCTTTTGCATAGATTGTACTGAACTATCATTTTCAAACCTAAGGGCTGCTTGTTTGAACTATCACTGACCCTTACTGTGTGGGGGTGGGGTGGGAGGATCTAATAAGCATTGCTTATTAACTTTTTCATTTACTCTGATTAAATCGGCCTCAAAGTGAGAAAACCTGTCTTCAGGGGTTTGCCAACCTAGTATTCTCTATTTATTTTTCAGTTTGAGATAGTACCTGAAGATAACTCAGAGATATTTCAGAGCCGATTCTTGTCAGAGTGTCACAGTCTGTTACTCAGAGCCCTCAATCAGTCTAGGTATGTTATGTAATATGACTTTTTGGTTTCTGTAAAGGCAGCACCTCATGAATGGGTAATTAGGACTGGTCAACCTTAGACATAGGTATAAGCTGAAAATGAGGTGTGGTTTTATTAAATAATAACTATCATTTTGCGCCGTTACCTCAGTATAGACGCAAACCACATTATTTAGTCCTTAAAACGCCAGCAAAATAACTGCAACTGAAAATGTCTATTTAACATAAGCATAGAAGCAAACATTATGGATCCAGATCAGACTGCTCCTGTAGGAGCAGTCTAATCTAGGTCCACAATGTTTATGAGGCTTCAAATATTTTAGTAGACGACAAAAAACATTCATTTTGTGATTATGCGCTTTAAGGGTTAATAAATGTGAGTTTAGTGGGTATATCGTTAGGATTTTCATGAAATACACGCATGTTTGGGCGGCCCAAACAACTTATTAATTCTTCATCACCTGATTTCCCTTGTGTAACAGATGAAATAGTCGAACCACCCCCAGATATGAATATTTAATTGTCATCACAATACATGAGTAAGAGATTCTGAGATTTTGGTACTTATTAAATCTTCGAGAAAAAGACATACACAAAGTAAAGATGCAGATGAAGACTCAGACCAAAATTCAGATCTCTAGCCGCGCTGGATATGTCAATGTGAGAATTTAAATAAGCCTTTACCGGCCTCCAGATAAGAGTGCGTACCAGAAAATTATTTTTCTTATTTCTCAACCAAAACATATGTTGTGGGTACTCAAAAGAACCGTCTCAATGTGACGAATCTTTTGAGCACCCAAAATATATGCTTAAATCAATGAGAAAGAAAATAATCATAATTTTATACTAAATTTTTATACCCCCCCGCAAACTTTGTTTGTAGGGGGTATACTGTTTTCACGTTGTCCGTGCGTCCGTCCGTCCGTCCGTCCGTAACGCTTTGTTTCCTTAATATCTTGAAGAGTCATTGCTGGATTTTCGTCCGTGCGTCCGTCCGTCCGTCGGTCCGTCCGTAACGCTTTGTTTCCTTAATATCTTGAAGAGTCATTGCTGGATTTTCATTAAACCTTGCAAACATGTTCATATATGCAAGACAAATTTTTTAGACAAAAAAGTAAGGGCTAGGGGCCAATTCTATCAGAGTTATTTCCCTTTGTAGTTCTAAATGGCTTTTAATATAGGGTTTTATGCTTATGCTATTATAGGCCATACATGGGCCGATCAACTCCTACCACAGCTTTTGATGGAACAATTTGATACTTTTCCTATACAATATAGACACATTGAACATATGCATGAAGGAGTTTGGTTTAGAAAAAATAATTTTTAGCAAAATGACAGCTGTGAGAACTTAGACAATTTTTCCCTACTAACGTGTTTGTATATGCATAGATGGTGCCTTCATGTGCCGATCAACTCCTACCACAGCTTTTAATGGAACAATTTGATACTTTTCCTATACAATGTAGACACATTGAACATATGCATGAAGGAGTTTAGTTCAGAAATAATAATTTTTGCCAAAATGACAGCTGTGAGAACTTAGACAATTTTTCCCTACTAAAGTGTTTGTATATGCATAGATGGTGCCTTCATGGGCCGATCAACTCCTACCACAGCTTTTGATGGAACAATTTGATACTTTTCCTATACAATGTAGACACATAGAACATTTGCATAAAGGAGTTTGGTTCACAAAAAATAATTTTTGACAAAATGACAGCTGTGAGAACTTAGACAATTTTTCCCTAATATGGCTTTTGTATATGCATAAGTGGTGCCTTAATGGGCCTATCAACTCCTACCACAGCTTTTAATGGAGCAATTTGATACTTTGCCGATACAATGTAGACAATTTGAACATATGCATGAAGGAGTGTTATGATTTTTGTTTGCACAGATTATACTGAAATCTTTTCAAAACTAAAGTCTGCTGGTTTGAACTATAACTTGACAAGTTTTTTCTCTGACTCTTACTGTGCAGGGGGTATCTAATAAGCATTGCTTATTGACTTTTTTCATTTTGCTTAACTGGCCCTATGCCTTTAATCATGGGGTAAATACAAAATCTTGTGAACTGAGACTTGTAAAATTCCTCAGTCTGTTGCCTGTTCATTGAAAAACATACAATGGGAAATATTGTGCAATTATCACACGGTACAACCGCCTGTTTTGAAGAATGCGGGTCAAGTTGGCCTTGGGTCAAGTCGGCCTGAGTCAAGTCGGCCCGGGTCAACTCGGCCCGGTCATCTCAGCCTTGTCCTATTTGGCCTACTATATTCAATTATAAGAAAGCCAGTGCCAATCTTTTTATGTGTTCTACTAAAAATATTCAACAAAAGTTTGAGGGAATATCTATATCCTTGGTCTGTCAATCATGACTATATATTAGCCTACTCAATGGGTCCAACTTCATAACCGCATGTAAGGAAAGGAAGATGTCTTGGGAAGATGTATGGTCTCCAAGAAGTTTTTGCTAATTCAATGTTAAGAAAACGATAATTGCCTTATTTGCAAGATATGGGAAAGCGATTAGTGAGTGCTTGACAAAGTGCTAAAACTTTCATTAAGTACCTTAAATCAAGCCTCAATTTGATCAATTAAGAGCTCATTTGCAATGATTGTCAATTTTTTTTAAATATTTATCTCTGATTTAGTCCGAAAGATTATGCAGATCCCAAACATGTACATGCATGTAACTGAACCCTCTGAAAATACACCGGGCCGAGTTGACTCGGGCTGAGTTGACCCAGGGCCGACTTGACTCAGGGGCCGATTTGACTTCAGGCCGAGTTGACAGATAACGGGTTTGAAGACAGATTCTCTCGTATTTTACAAGGAATGGGTAGGTGAAAATATTTTGTTTTTCATAAACAATGAGTGAATCTAGGGACTCCAGTTCCTGATGGAGAAGATGTCTAATGACCAAAGCTACTGCTGAGCAATATGAATTTATTTCTCACCCAAATAAGACGTTTGTTAGCTATCAGAGTGCCAAACAGTTGGATCCAGATCAGACCCGACGTTTTCTGATCTGGGTCCAAACTGTGTGCAAAGGTTATCTGCAGGCAAAGGATTGTTTTGTTTTTCTGACTGGTTCCTTTTTCTTGACGTCATATCATTGTCTGTCTGTCTGTCTGTCTGTCTGTCTGTCTTGACCTACCCGTTCCTTGTAAAATCTTAGATGATTTGTCTTCAAAACGGTGGTTGTATCAGGCCTCCAGATAAGAGTGCCTAACTGAAAATTAATGAGACTGTTCTTTTGAGCACCCAAAACATATATTTAAGCTGATAGGTAAGAAAGTATCGCAATTTTATGCTGACATTTTTTGCTTAACTGGCCCTATGTGTATGTATACATTAATAGTGCATACCATATTTACCCATATCATTCAGACACCTTAACTTCTTATCATGTTTGCCCTAGAATTTGAATTAACATTTCCCACCACGACAATCAATGGCGTAGCCAGAATGCTGAAAAAGTTACGCATATCAAAGGGAGACTACTGGATCAAGCAGGGGTTCTCTTCAATTGCGTCCCTTTTGAACTTCTCTTAAAGGAAAGAATTTGCTCCCAGAGGAAGCGGATTCTTACCTTTGAGAGCAGTTCCTTGTGTTATGAAAAATTACTTTTACCACATTAGGTGACCCCCCTTGAAATAATACTATTTTTATTACGCACGTGCGTAACTGCGTAATGGGAGCTACGCCAATGTCAGTTGTTGTCTGCACTCTATTCTGCTTTATACTATGTTGGCCTTTATTGTAAACATGAATGACCCAGGTCAGACTTCTCCTTGTCAAAATAGAAAACAGTCTTCCGATGCTTCCATTGGTTATCCATAATACAGTAAAACCTCGAAAATTTGCACTCCGATTTTTCTAAATGCTCGCTTATTCCAAATAAATTTAGTACACAATGGATTCAGAAAATAGGTTCTATTTATGAACTTTTTAAAATATTATATATAAAAGCACATGTTTTGTGTACATAAAAGAAACGTCTCAGGGAGACACACAAAACATGTGTTTGATAGGAAAAAACTGATAATAATCATTTTTGGGGGATTATATATTCTTATGTCTACATCCCTATAATTTGAACTTTGGATACTTCGAAATAAAATCTGTAGTTCCTTTGACTTCGAATTTTCAATTTTTTTTGTTGTGAAATAAGAAATTTAAACTGAATTGAGTATGCTGATATGCAAAAGTAATATCAAATCTTTCTTGATCATAATAATAGACAATTGTTGTTCAAACTGTTTTCTGAGAAATTTAAATGTTTGTGTTCTTTGTGGTTATCTTCTCATTCAGGGAGCGCAGTGGCTCAGTGATAGTGTGCTTGGCTTGAGACTGCGGGGCCGCGGATTCGAGCCTCACCAGCGTTACTGTGTTGTGTCCGTCAGCAAGAACAAGAATCCTAGCTTAGTACTGGTTCAACCCAGGAAGATCTGTCCCTTTATAACTGAAAGATTGTTGATGGGATGTAAAGAATCAAATCAAACAAACAAACAAACAAACAAACAAACAAAATCTTCTCATTCTCACTTTTAGGCCCCCAGATAAAACTGCGTAACAGAAAATTAGTTTTCTTATTTCTCAACCAAAACATATGTTGTGGGTACTCAAAAGAACAGTCTCGATGAGAGGGTTCTTTTGAGCACCCAAAACATATGTATTTAAACTGATGAGTAAGAAAATAATTGCAATTTTAATCTAAATGTTTTTACTTAACTGGCCCCATGCCTTTTACAGAGGTATGAATTTAGTAGAAACAATGGGAAAAGGACCAGATTTCTTTGGCCTATCCCACCCAGTTGTCCAGAACCTGATACAAAGCTGCCCAGGGGCAAAGAAATGTGAAGGTTACAAGTGGATCAAGTTTGAAGTGAACAAAGAGGCTGGTACTGAGACCATGACGACGGAATCGGAGGACCCAACAGTCAGTTTTACAGCACTCAAGTCTAGAATACAAGGTTAGCCCATAAAGCGCCACCTATAATTTGCAGCAGACGACAATTTCAAGTTTTCCCCGCTTTTTTACAAAAATAATAAATAAGGCGAGATATTTCATGAGAATTGTCTGCTGGCAGACGATTGTCATGAAATATCAGTCCTTATTTTTTTCGAAATTAGGAAAGATGTCACAAAATTTGTCGTCTGCTGCATTCATGATTGGCACTTTTAAGGTAAGTGTTACACAAGCTACAATAAGGCTTGAACTTTTCTAGAAAATAAATAGAGGCTCTTACATGGGTGCTCATGTGTTATTGAATTTATTAAACAAGTTGGGGAAAAGTGATAAAATGCAAGGCTGGTTTAGCATTTTATCACTTTTTCGCAACGAGTTTAGTAAATTCAATAATACAGGAGCATGAATAATAGATTCTATTTATCATATGATGGTAACTATTTATCATATGATGGTAATATTATTTTGTAATCAGGTTTTTGGTGTGAAAACATCAACATGTTGACAAATATAAGCGGCGTTGTTAGGAGCATCATTTCATAACGTTATCAGAATCTGTAAGCCACTAGTGGTTTATCGATTTTAATACATGGCGTTATATCACTCCCAGACACGACACCATATGATAAAGAAAATTTTAGAAAATAAAATCGTAAAAATGAAACCAGCACACAGAATTTTGGCTCATGTGTACTTACACTTGATTTTTGTTATTTTGAAATTATTGGACCAGGGCCTTTACTTTGATTTATCAGTAGTTCTAATTCAAAGAATTTAGTCATTAATTCCTCAAAATGATTGTTTACAGTCTTTTTAGAGGCTCAAGGTGAGCTTTTATGATGGGTGTTCATCTGTTGTATATTTAAGAAATAGATCAGCTCCTGCAGTGAATTGTTGAGTAATAATTCACTGTTTGGAGGTCAGTTGTAAAGAAGATCAAATCACGAGCGTGCAGCGCGAGTGATTTATCTTAGCACAACTTACCGACAAACAGTGAATTATTACTCAACAATTCACGCAATGGAGCTGATCTATTTCGATTCTAACACACAATAAACGACGGAAACACATTCGAAGTCTTCAGCTTCTTCCAATTTTCCGCCATTGCACTGAAGAACTCCCGCCAATATTTAGACTACGTCGCATACGTTAACATGTAATTGTAACATCTTTCAAGTGTAAAAACGATGTTACACCGTCTAATGCCATGAATGACGTCATTTTCCAGTGACGTCAGCTATCACACACTTTTGCAGTGAATCATTGTACGATATATCACAGTTTGTTACCGTTGGCTCTATAGGCGAGGTGTGTTAGAATGTACATTAACTTTTTCTTGAAACAACATCTCCTGAACCACAGGTCTGTCCAAGTTTTAAATATTTTCACATGAATGTTCCCTATAATGCCCTCTACTAAAATTGCACAAACAGTTAAGCTCCCCTGAACAAAATGCCCACCAGAGCTAAAAAATAGAAAAATCTTCAAATGACATCTCATGAACCACTGGCCCAAAATCAAAATAATTTCACAGAAATTTTCTTCATAATGCCCTCCGCCACAATGCACAATTGGTTCGGCTGCACTGAACAAAATGGCCACCAGAGCTAAAAATATAAATATCTTTAAACGGTATCTTCTTTTGAACCAGCAGCCCAAAATCAATATGATTTCACAAAAAATGTTCTTTATGAAGCCCTCTACCAAAATTGCATAAATGGTTCCCCTTTGCTGAACAAAATGGCCTGCTAAAAATAGAAATATCTTTTAAACGACAATTCCTGAGAACCACCGGTCAAAATTATAAGTAATATCACAGAAATGTTCCTTGTAAAGCCAATCATAATGTGGGCCACCACGTGAGAAGACCTGTCTTTGGGGTTTTAGAACATCAAAGGTGCAGACCATCCTGCGCATTCATGCAGTCTGATCAGCGCCATTGTTATTGGCTTTTTGGGAAGTGTCAAATCTAAGCTTGCCCCAAACTAAATTTTACTATTCTAGCTAGTCTCTGTAGCTGAGGAGACTGGTTCGAGTCTCGCTTTGTTGGAAACCCCAAAGATAGATTTTGTCACATCAAGGCCCATATGGAAGTAGATAAAGTATCAGACTAAACATTAAGACTGTAGCACCACTACATAGCTGTGTATGCTTGTTCAGGGTTCTTGAAAAGTACTTGAATATACAGGACTGTCTTGAAAAGTCCTTGAAAATTAAATTTGCCTTGAAAAGTACTGGAAAAACATTGACAAAGGCCTTGAAAAGTCCTTGAATTTTACATTTGCAGGAGGATTCAACACTGTCTTTGGAGACCTTAATCAGTATAAAATTGTGGTGTCTTTATTTGGTGCAGCATATACTGCACCAAATAAAGGCACCACAATTTTATACTTTGCACCAAATTAAGGCACCACAATTTTATACTTATTTTCTAAAACAAATATCGAAGTAAAGCAGCCCAATATTTCCGAAGTAGAATTTTAATGTGTAAATCAGTAGTTTTCATAAGTTTTCAGACATTGTTTTTGTTTCTACGTCCTATCAACAATTTTTCAGTTATGTAGGGATTGGTCTTCCTGAGTTGAACCAGTACTAGGCTAGGATTAATGTGTCTTGCTCTCAGACATTGAAAACAGTAGGTAGGTCTTTAAGAAGTCCTTGAAAAGTCCTTGAATTTTACACAAACTTGCCTGTATGAGCATTGTTGTTCAAAGAGTGGTTTTAGGCTGATGATCTCTCACTTATATGCAAAGTAAGAAGGTAGATGAAGGCCCAAACCAAAAATAGATCTATTTACCCACTAGATAGCTGTGCATGCATGCTTTAAGTGTGACCGCACATATAAGTACCAATATTTGTGTGAATGAGAAGTATAATATCTGCGACTTGCAATTACAGTAAAACCTGTGTAAATCGGCCACTCTCAAAAAGACCACAAATTGGTTTTCAAGACCAATTATCTTTTAATACAGGTGGAAAGTATTGCAGAATGATTGCCTTGAAGCATTCTGCAATACTTTTGACCTTCATTAAGCTACCATTTTATCATTACGATCGCTGTTTTGTCTATTTTTAAGTGGCCGTTTTACACAGGGTTTACTGTAGTGCTTAATTCATGGGGTAAAAATGTTAACCTTTGTACTGCTGAATGAAAAAACATGGCCTCATTCTTTTTTTTTTTCAAGTCAGTTCAGTTGCTAGAGTTAAATTAACACAGTGGATGCTGAGGCTGCATGGAAAACAGTGCAGATCCTGGTCAGATGGCTTCATCAGAACCCAGCTGATCTGGATCTACACAGTTTTCTGAAGAGGATATATACAGATTAGCAGGACAAGGGTCAATCATTTGTTTAGCTATACCACTACTACTACTGTGCTAGTATGCTATGGTAAATGTTCTAAAATTTTGAACACTAGTTGCCTGCCTAAAAAGGTCTAGACAAACAGGGCAGACCCAGATCAGGATCTTTCCAGCACAATTTTTTGTGAAAAGAAGGTGAAAAAGTGTTCAATATTTTAGAACATTTACCATACTTTCATGGCTATTTGCAGGGGCTCCAGAAAAAGGTTCACCAGCGCATCTGCGATCTTTATTGACTCATAATCTCAGTCAAGAAGGAGACACCACAAACACTAGTGTGACTTGATGTACAAGCCACTTGAAACATTGAGGAAAATGCTGCTTAGTGTCAACAATATACTAGTGTGACTTGATGGACAGGTCACTGAAACATTGCAGAAAATGTTGCTTAGTGCTGACATTATTCTAGTGTGACTTAATGGACAAGTCACTGAATTATTGAGGAAATGTTAGTTAGTGCTGGCATTATACTAGTGTGACTTGATGGACAGGTCACTGAAACATTGAGGAAAACCTTACTTAGTGCTGACATTATACTAGCGTGACTTGATTGACAGGTCACTGAAACATTGAGGAAAATGTTACTTAGTTCTGACATTATACTAGTGTGACTTGATGGACAGGTCACTGAAACATTGAGGAAAATGTTACTTAGTGCTTACATTATACTTGTGTGACTTGATGGGCAGGCCACTGATGTTACTTAGTGCTGACAATATATGTCTCCTTATATGGAAGAAAATGACAGCGGACTTCCAATTAATGAGATTAGAATGTATTTGTTACAATTGCTTCTGTCAGATTTGTTGTCAAGAGAAATTCAATTGGTTACAACATAATTAAGAATGTAGAACTTGAGCAAATCTACACAGTATGGATGGTAACCTTAATGCAAGACTTGACATACTTATGAAGTGATAAATGCATAGTTGTTTAGTTTTCTACTATCTAAAGTGCAGTCTATAGCACATCTCCTTATAACACAGATTTGGATATAACACAGTCATGTTGTGGCCCCACAAAATGGTCATTTACCTATCATTCCTTTGTTAAATTGTCTCTTTAAGAAATGAATTCAATTTTTGGAAGGTTCATGGAATCATGAATACTTCGGGTCTGTTTTGTTGGAGTGTAAAACAAAAAAGCGTAATAGCCAGTGTAACACGGACAGCCAATGGAGCAAACAAGAATGAGTTTGATGTTTGAAGCGAATTGCATGGGCAAGTGGAGCTCGGCAGCTGTCAGTCAAACTTTGTGTCGTTCATGAGGCTATGAACGGTTGCAAAAATATAAAGATTCATTAAAGGCTTGCTTTGAAAATGTAAACATTTTAAAGTACAATTCCCTTATAAGCGGCCCATTCCTATGGACCCAGAACATAATGTTATAAAGGGGTTGCACTGTAGGTATCTACACTGTTTAAAAATGAAAGGAAACAGAACTTGTTTTAGTCTTCTTTCTCTGAATAAATCTCATCAGCTGTTCAGTACCCACCTCAGGATTAGAATTTACCCTTTTCCTGCTGAAGTCATTTGATATTGATGTGGCTCTGTGGTAGAGTGCTGGACTCGTTGACACATTAATCATTGCTTAGTACTGGTTCAACCCAGGTAGACCCGTCCCGACATAATTGAAAAAGTGTTGACTCGGACATAAAGAATCAAATCAAACAAACAATTGCTATGCCAAGTCTCTATTTTTCAGTTTGTATCAAGTAGATACTAGGTTAATGGTCTTAAATTTCGGACAAATTTTTCTTTTTACTGAAATAAAATATTGGTTATCAGGGCTGGAACTCACAAAATGCTTGTCAGTATATCAAACAGGATAGACCCTCATTAGACTGCTTATTCAGACACAGTCTGATCTGGGTCTGCTCTGTTCTTTGATTTGAGCCGATGCATGAGATTTCCAACAATATGGTATGTGCAACCAGCAAAGGCTCAGACCAGCCTGCGCATACTCGCAGTCTGATCAGAGCCTTTGCTAGTCGCTTGAATATTCTATGACTGTTAAGCTACTGACTGAACACCATTTGGAGTTTCTAAGCTTAAAAGGAGGCTGCACAGACTCATCTGAGTCTACACTTGTCAAAATGCTTTATTGTTGGAAATCACATGTCACAGCTCATTTTTGTTGTTTCCCGTATATCATAGTTATGTGGCCTTGAAATTGGAAATGTTCTATCTTGCACTGTCATTCTTGTGGATAACTCTGAAATCTTGTTCAGAGATAAAAAAAAAAGAGGATTAGCAATTATATTTGAGCAGTGACATTTGATATCCAACAATGTGGCATTTTGACATGAGTAGACACAGGTGAGCCTGAGCAGCCTCCTTTTAAGCTAAGAAACTCCAAATGATTTTTGGTCAGTAGATTAACACTCATAGAATATTCAAGAGACTAGCAAAGTCACCGATCAGAATGCATGTATGCGCAGGCTGATCTGAGGCTTTGCTGGTCGCACATACCACATTGTTGGAAATCTCATGCCGTGGTTCATTTATTATGCATCATTTTAATATCTTTTACTAATGAGGCAGTTGAACTTAAATGGCCCACACCTTTTTACTAAAACAGCCAGGCGTAGATAATAGCAGGCGACATCCAGAACTCTATATTTAAAGCCCAAGTAGGTACAAAAAAACGGGGTAGTGTGGGCCCTGAAAATGGTTGCGACCACAGGAACAAATCTCAATTTTTTTAAGAAAAAGTATGTGTAAATCTGTATACATAGACAAGGACTTGTCTATAAAAAATAATTATAGGCCCATTTTTTCTGTTCTAAGGGTTTGTGACTAGTTCCTGTGGTTGCGACCTGCGGTATAGCAGTGTGCCATCACTTAAACCAAACAATCAAACGAGATGGTTGAACTGATTTTATTTTGACATTGTTAAATATAATAATTGTTAATCTACAAATGATAAATAGTAAGATTTGGGGCAAAACATACAAAAGTTAATAGAAAAAAAATATCCACATTTTTAATGTTTTTTTTTATCATAGTAGCACATGAAATGTCAATAACCCTTAATCCTGCCATTATGTTTTGTCTTGAAATGTTGTCTGCTTTATATGTCTGCTGCGTATTTTCAAATGCACTCCGGATACTTTCATCTGGTAGCAAACAATATGAACCCTGATCAGACTGCTTCCATAGGAGCAGTCAAATCTGGGTTTAAATTGTTTGCAATATAGACTACAAAAGTATGTTGGCAGAAGAGAAAGCAGGCATAATTTGTCATGAATGGCTTGGAAAACGGTAAAACCACATAGCAAAATAGGCTGGTAAATTTTTATATAATCCAAAACCAAATTGAATTTAAATTCGGATCTTCTGTGCTGTGCATATAAGTTTGTAGAGGCGCCATACCCCTGACCTTTCATTTTGTTGTGTAACATAGGTTGAAACAAAATTAAATGAATGCCTCAAACAGAAGCGGTCAATTCTCATCTCCCTGGCAATATCCTGTGCATCTCTATTCGACAGATCCTGAAAACCAAGAAAAGAAATTAGCCAACCAGATTATACTGACCCAAAAAAGAAACTAGTTATACATGTTTTTCTTTTTCAAAATTCTATACCGTCTATTGAAAAAAGTATAGATCCAGATCAGCTTGGTTCAGTCGAAGCCAGCTGATCAGGATCAAATTTGTTTTTCAGCAATGTGATAAATTCATATGTATCTGACATGGCTTCCCTTTAGATTTGCAGTGATCACCACCTGTGATAGGGCCGCAGATTCAAGCCTCACCGGTGTCACTGCGTTGTGGTCCGTGAGCAAGACACATTTATCCCAGCTTAGTACTAGTTCAACCCAGGAAGAACCGTCTCTATATACAGTACCTCACATTGTACAGTGTAAACATGACCTATAACCTCAAAAAATCAATAATCCAATGGGAGTCTGTATGTATCTGTATTTGTTTACATCCACAGCGTGGAAGTTTATCTGCACAGTGTGTAGTACTGTATAACTGAAAGATTGTTGATGGGACGCAAAGAATCAAATCAAATCAAAAACCACCTGTGGTTTTACTGTGTTGTGTCCTTGAACAAGACACCTTACCTAATGCTTAGTACTGGTTCAACCCAGGAAGACGTGTCCCTAGATGACTGAAAAATTGTTGACTTAGATGTATTGAATCATAACAAACAAAACAGAGTTTTGCAGTGAAATTGAGGGGTGATGTATTTCACTTGTGAGATATGATTTTTGCTGACTTCATGTAGATTTTTTTTTTGTAATAACCCATTTGTGCCAAATGGATTTCTCTTCATTCTCAATTAGGCGAGTCCATTTCTGTTTTTAGGGTTGTTGGGTGGTATTTTTCATTTTTATTCAAATTTTAAAAGAAACTGCTGTGAGCAAACAGTGGAGAACCTGATCAAACACATTGTCTGATCTGGTTTTGCACTGCTTGCCGATGTCCCACAAAAAGGATGCTAGGCTTATATGGCTTAAATATCTTGAGCGGTTATTCTTTCTGTGTGTGACTAATTTTTTTTCTTTGTTAATTGTCTTTTCTTGTCTTTAACAGTCTCTTTTTTTCTTTGAAACACTATAAGAAGGTATACAAGGTATGATCAAAAAGTTCTCGGCCCGATATGCTTTGGTGAGATTCATTGAATTAAAATCTTTGTCAGTCGGTCATTTGATCTAATTGAAGGACATTGGAGGTGTGAAAGGCATGCAGTCATGCTTGGTTGCATATGTAAAGCACATATGTAAAGAGGAGGGTGTGACACATTTGCAAATGGAGAAACTTGAAATCAGAGCGGTTATCAAGTACCGCTGTTAGAAATGAATGCCTTCCCAGGGAAATTCATGAAGATTTCATGGAAATCCTTGGGAAGGAGTCTACATGTACTTCTTATAGCACAGAGAAAAAATGGGCAGAAGAGTTTAAGAGGGGGAGAGAGAGCGTTGAGGATGATGGGACGGTCTGGCCGCCCCAAAAATGCCACGGCTGATGAAAATGTCAAGGTCATGCACAACCTGGTTATGTGTGAAAGGAGGCGAGACGTGGGAAGTATAGCTAGCGAATTGAGCATAAGTTTTGGGGCAGTACAATCAATCCTTACTGACATCTTAGGTATGCCAAATGTCTCGGCAAGATGGGTGCCACAAATGTTGACCGAAGATCAGAAAAAGACTCAGCTTGATATTTATAGGTAACTCCTGTCTTGCTATGACGATGATCCTGATGATTTTATCGAGCGAGTTGTAACCAAGATGAGACTTTGACCCAGAGTCAAAAATGCAGATCTAACGATGGGCGCACCCTGGCTCACCCCCTCCTAAGAAATTTAAGAGGGTTCATTCAGCAGGGAAGGCGATGGCCTCAATCTTTTGGGATATTCAAGGGGTGATCATGATTGATTGTCTTGAGCAAGGTGGCATGATAAACGGTGCATACTATGCAGGTGAATTGAGGCGGATACACCAGAAAATCGCAAGAAATCTGCGAGGAAAACTAACTCTTAGTGTTCTGCTCTTGCAGGACAACTCCCCTGCCTACACATCACAAGTTGCCGTGACTGCTGCGACTGAATGTGGATTTTTAATCCTTCCTCATCCCCCATATTTTCCTGATATGGCTCCTTCTGACTTCTATCTGTTCCCAAAACTGAAATCCCATCTTCATGGTACACAGTATGGAAGAAATGAAGGCGCCATAGAGGCAGTAGACGATTACTTGGGGGGCCAGGAAAAGACCTTCTATTTTGAAAGGATAAGAAAGAGACTCCTTCCCGTCTTACAGAAGTACTTGATAACGGCTCTGATTTTAAAGTTCTCCATTTTGTAAATGTGTCCCATTCTCCTCTCTTAAAAGTGCTTTACATAAGAAACCAAGCATGACCACCTGCTTTTCATACTCCCAATGTCCTTCAATTAGATCAAATGACAGACTGAGAAAGATTTAAATTCAATGAATCTCACCGAAGCATATCGGGCAGAGAACTTTTTGATCAAACCTCGCATTTTTGAGAAAATCTTGGATATTTTGCAAAATCTTATCATTATAATCAAACTCAGAATTGTGACATTGACTATAGGAGTATTAGGCACAGCAAAATATATAACATGGTATGTGCAGCTAGTGGCGACTCCATCAGCCTGCACATCTGTAAGTTTTTTTTTGGCGTAGCACTTTTTTGATTACTTGATTTTACCTGCTTGGCCGCTACTATTATCACAGGTAAACGATTGGCCATAGGTTCTTCTAGGAAGGTATGCAGGGCCTGCCTTGATTCCTGGAACCTATGTATGTCAGTTGAGTCGACCACCCATACAATCACATCAATCTGGTTGTACTGTAAGAGTTTTGTCCAGTCACTTCGGAACCTTGGTAGACCTGAAACTGAAGCAAAGCCATCTACTTTGTTACTCCTTGTCCTGCTGAACAAATGACTGTAAATTTGGAAATTTTCGCGAGAATTTTATTGTCGCAAATGGCGTTAAAAGACATATTTGCGACATAAGAATCACGCATGGGGCATGATTTACCGCTACATAATGCGACTAGGGCATGATTTACCTATATCAGTAAGCGACAGAGTGATTTCGCCATTTCGCGAGGATTTTATTTTCACGAAACATATGAAAATAAACCCTCAAGAAAATTTCCGAATTTACAGTAGTATTGCACATCCATTTCTGTTTTCCAGGCAGTTCAGGTGTGTAATTTCGATTAATATAGAGGATTTTGCAGCTGTATGGAAACCAGTACAGATCCTGAAATGGCTTCTGAAGAAGCCATCTGATCAGGATGTATGCTGTGTTCGTAAACGATATACATGTGTTCAGAAGGACAATGATTAAGTCATTTCTTTAAATCACTGTGGCCATACAAAAATCCATCACAAACTATTGGAGGAACATTTGATCCAGTTCTAGAGATATTGTAAAACCTGTCTTAAACAGCCACTCAAAAAGAACCCCAAAATTGATTTTTAATACTGATTATTGCTTAATGCAGGTCCAAGGGGAGCATTCTGCAATATTTTTGACCTTCATTAAGCTACCATTTTGTATTAAGACCTTTGTATTGTCTATTTTTAAGTGGCCGCTTTAGACAGGTTTTACTGTATATGTTGCATTCTGTAAAATCATTCTTTTTAACACATGTACACAGGTACCAAGTGGGGTTAGATGACTAATGAGCCACAACATGTGATTTCCAACAATGTGGTATGTTCGATCAGCAAAGGCTCAGACCAGCCTGCGCATATGCCCAGTCTGATCAGAGCCATTGCTAGTCCCTTGAATATTCTATGAGTGTTAAGCTACTGACCAAACAGCATTTGGAGTTTCTAAGCTTAACAGAAGCCTGCACAGGTTCGTCTGAGTCTTCACTTGTCAAAATGCCACATTAATGGAAATCACATGTCGCGGCTCATTAATATTGCCCTGAACCCTTAACTGTGTCCTAACATAGTGTTGGGAAAACTCTTACCTGAGCCTTCGCTGCCTGCATATGGGGTAAGCATAGGACCAGTTAAGCAAACATGATTTGCGTAAAATTGCGATTATTTTCTTATCCATCAGTTTAAACATGTGTTTTGGGTGCTCAAAAGAACCGTCTCATCGAGACAATTCTTTTGTGTACCCACAACATGCTTTGGTTGAGAGATAAGAAAAATAATTTTCAGCTACGCACTCTTATCTGGGGGCCTAATAAGTATCACAATCTCATGAAAGATAGTTTGTTTGATGATATTTACATTTTCAAAACAAGCTTTAATGAATATTTAATTTTTTGCAAACCTTCAAAACCTCCTGAACAAAAGAAATATTATTGATAGCAGTCTTAGGTCACTTGCATGTGAAATACATTTCGTGCAGTAAATTAATTCGCCAGTCATGATACAGTCACTGTAAGTGTGATTGGTGGCACCTCTATGCCTATTTTCCAAATACAGAACAAGCCTCGTCTTTGCTTCATTGGCTGTCCGAGTTCATCTTGGTGGTTTTACATGCTATCCAACAAAACCCATGGGCGGATCCAGATGGGGGGGTACATGGGGTCCATGGTGCTTGATTGTTTCGATTCCTGATCTTTGCCCTCTTACTTACTTCCTTAGAAATACTACTAAGGACCCCCCTCGAAAATCAATTGGACCTCTTGGATCCAATCACTTCTCAAGGGAAGTTTGTACGGCCCCCTGAAATACGCTGATGACTAACAAAGACCTAAATAAAACGTCAGCGTCAGGACCCTACCTGACTGAATTTTCTGAATCTACCCTTGAAATCATTCATATGATTAAACCTGCTAAGTATCTTAAAGTATTAATAAGTTTTATTTTTTTATGAACGCCATATTAGTTCAGTTCTAAGTGAGTGTCACTCACTTTTAACTGAATCCATAATTTCTTAATTGCAAATTAGTATATTGATGGATATCTGATTAGGACCAAAAAGAAACGACGTTATTTTCAACCTTTGAGACAATAGTTTGTGTGGAAGTAGAAAAGGCTGAGCCGTCGCTCAGACACCTTTGTGTTAAGTATCTTGTTGGAGGGCCCATATCCAAGTAAGCAATTATAAGTGGGACACCATCGGCCTGCCAGTGAAGCCCCATAATGGCGTATCACTGGCGGGCCGATGGTGGCCTGAGAATATATGCTGGCTTTGTTTTTTCTTCCAAACCATCCAGTATACAGTATTGAGTCACATTCAAATGGCGTTTTGCTGGCGGGTCTATATTGGCCCGCTTTTGTATGCCAACTGGGAATGTGTTAGTGTTCTCTACTTACTATCCCATATGCTGAGGCCATATCTTCCCAGTTTTACCGACTTGATATTACAACCTTTAGTAGAATCAAGTGCTGGCAACCACTCTCCTGGTGCACTGTTCTGCTGGAAGGCCCTCACTAGTTGGGTTTTACCAGCACGGTTTAATCCCAGCACCAGCACACGTTTGGTGATCCCGCCCTGTAACAGTAAAGTATATGTTGAAATGTTACCACCTCCATAGACTGGGGATGGAAGGGTTGCTAGATCGAGACTCACTGTGTTGTGTCCTAGAGAAAGACACTTTTTCCGCTGCTTAGTACGGGTTCAGCCCAGGAAGACAGGAAATCGTCCCGACTGGACTGGAAAATTGTTGATTGGGACGCACCAACACAAAATACTACCACTCAGTCGAAAAGACAAATAACAAATCCGTGTACATGTATAACCGGGCCCTATAGCGCAGTCGGGCCGGATCAGGAGTTGGATCCAGCACTGTCCTATACTTTCGTGGAGATTGATTATGAAATACGTTCTACATTCCGCTGACAAAAGAAGGGTTTAGTTCAGTGTTGTCAGTTACAAGCGAAAGAATATGCACGATTTAATGGTTAACCGCTTAGTCAGGCTTGCCCAGGTTAAAGTGTGGTTAGATGAACTGGCCGTCTCGACATGGCCATAGTTGTTGACTGGGAAGTAAAGCCTCAAACAAAACATGTACAAGTATACTCTTTAAATTTATTGAAGGACCAAGACTTTAGAACGAGGTTATAATTAGTACAAACATTTAAATTCTGCAAAACTTGGCCCAAATCTTTCGACTCTGTAATGCCTTTGAATCAAGAATCAATGTGGCTGATTTCATGCCTAATTCTGCCAGAACTGTGTCTCAAATGCACATACCCCCAAAACCCGCTTTCAAAAGGCAATGGATGGGGCAAAGAAATTCTTCTGTTGTCATTCGAACAGAATGAAAGTGACATCAAACTAGACTATTTTACACAGCTTACATGCAAAACATTTCGTCAAAACAGATTCATTATACTGGGAGGCAAACATTTTCCGAGGTATATTTAATCACTGAATATTTACTTTTACAACTCTAATGTGTTGCATTTATTATTCATGTAAGTAAATAAGTCTTGATCTTAATAAATGTTGAAATGCCAACAGTTGTTGCCATTTTATCATTTATGAGCATGAAAAATGCGGTGCTTAGTTGAGATGAGCATGAAAAAGTTTTATATCTTCAAGACCTAGTGGGCATTTTAACCATGTGTAGAGTTAATAGGTGGTGGTTAGGACAGGACCGCCCGGGTAGATCAGGTGTTTAGAGCGCCTGACTAGTGTTCCGGGGGTCGTGGGTTCGAGCCCCACATCGGGCGGCACCCCACCCCCCTGCTTTCTCTACACATTTATCCTTCCACCAAGGCTTCAGGTTTTCTGTACGATATTAGTTTTAACCCTTAAAAATAAGGTATGACATTTCATGAGAAGCGTCTGCCAGCAGACGATTCTCAAGAAATATCATGCCTTATTTGTTATTTTTGAAAAGCGACAAAAATTGAAATTGGTGTCAGCTGCAAATTATAGGTGGCGCTATAAGGGTTAATATCAGATTGAGGTTCTGACTTTCTGATGTCCTACAAAAGGTACGCTGGCATGTGCGCCTATCAAAGACACATACATGTATCAGCATGCGCATCCACAGTCTGATCAGTCTTTGATGGACGCTCTATGGGTATATTGTAGCCAAGGGTCCAACATTTCTTCAGTCGGAAAACTAAGACTCTCAACAGACTGCAGTGTGCAGACATTTCAATCTTTGTATGCACACGCAAACTTGTATCTTATGCTGGATACCAGAACTTGAGTGCAGTCTCGAACTCAAAATAAAGCGCAATGATTGGCTGCTTGCGGACACGTGTCCGCAAACAGCAAATCATTGCGCTTTATTTTAAGTATGAGACTGTTTGTTTGTTTGTTTGTTTTAATTCTTTACGTCCCATCAACAATCTTTCAGTTATAAAGGGACGGGTCTTCCTGGGTTGAAACAGTACTAAGCTAGGATTAATGTTCTTGCTCAAGGACACGACGCAGTGGCGCCGGTGAGGCTCGAACCCGCGGCCCCTCGGTCTCAAGTCAAGCACTCTTCCACCGAGCCACTGCGCTCCCGAGTATGAGACTGTACTGAAGTTTCATAACCTTGAGGCCAGGTCAATTTTCGTGTAATTCAGCATCTAGAAATTAACGTAGTGCCGGCGAGATGGTTGATGAACTTGAGTGTTCATCTCTTGAGGCCCGAATGGATCGTCCCTCCCTGCTTCTCTTTCATCAGATTCATTGTGTTGCTGTATCTATAGAAAAAGACAAGTACCTGACCCCTGCTCACGGTTTGAAAACTACCAGGTCATCACACAGTGCCCTAAGGAGCTCAGTGGTAGAGTGCTGGACTCGAGACCGAGGGGCCGCGCGTTCAAGCCTGCGTTGTATCCTTGAGCAAGAACATTAATCCTAGCTTAGTACTAGTTCAACCCAGGAAGACCCATCCCTTTATAATAGAAAGATTGTTGATGGGACGTAAAGAATCAAGCAAACAAAATCACACAGTACCCAATATTGTAGATACCAGACATATAGTGATGCCCTGAAGAATTTCTTTCGCCGAGCTATTTCCCAGTGGAATAGTCTTTCTCCTTCGGTGGTCAATTCCTAGACCACTGAGGAGTTTAGGACACTCCTCATTTGGTCAAAACCGTAAGATTTTTTATACTCCCTGGCGGATCGAGCCAGTTATTTAAATAAAACCCATCAATGCATATTCAAATCACGGTCGTCTGCCAAGGACGCTGTCAATATCACATACTTATTGTAGTATACAGGTAAACAGTTTGGACACTGATCAGACTGCTTTTTGATCTGGGTTCACATCGATCGCTACAGAGACATTTTAAAAGAAACAGCAGACGACTCGCAGCACACATTTAGGCGCGATTAGCAGCCGTCAGGTTAAGCTTACCACGCAGACGTTGGCACATTTTGTCACGCTGTTGCTGTACCCGAGTAAACTTTGATATGGACAACTCTAACCCACGAGACTAATATAATGAAAACTCGTCGTTGCATGATAATTGAGTACTTACGTCGCCTCTGACGTGCATAAAATATTCATCTGGTGCCGTGCCGAATTCTCCATCCTCGTCATCGGCATTCTGTATAAATTCGTCACGTTTTAACAGCGAGAAGAATTTATAAAAACTGTAAATTGCCACGGCAGTAAGCACGCCACCAGCTACAATTTTTACATATTTATTTTCCGCATACGTATCCAATCTGAAAGACATTATCCTTAAGAATTACATCGCTGGCGTCTTTGACGTTGCTTGGCTACTGGCGTTATTACGTGTCCTAATAAATGACGTTACGTCACATTTCAGATACAGTAAGTGACGTCGCTGCTGCTTTTATCTTTACTCATCGTTTACGTAACCGATCATTTTATGAGGTTTGAGCGAGTGCTACATTTTGAAATTTGCATAAAAACGTTATTTATTTGTTTGTTTGTGCCTATGATTCACTGCAGCATCCAGGTTATCTATCTATCTATCTATCTATCTATCTATCTATCTATCTATCTATCTATCTATCTATCTATCTATCTATCTATCTGTCTGTCTGTCTGTCTGTCTGTCTGTCTGTCTGTCTGTCTGCCTGCCTGCCTGCCTGCCTGCCTGCCTGCCTGCCTGCCTGCCTGCCTGCCTGCCAGCCTGCCTGCCTGCCTGCCTGCCTGCCTGCCTGCCTGCCTGCCTGCCTGCCTGCCTGCCTGCCTGCCTGCCTGCCTGCCTGCCTGCCTGCCTGTCTGTCTGTCTGTCTGTCTGTCTGTCTGTCTGTCTGTCTGTCCGTCCGTCCGCCTGTATGTCTGTCTGTCTCTATCCGACAAGACTAAAAAGTGTTGATTGGGACGTAAAGACTCAAATCAAACAAAAACACAAACAAAATGTGATAGGTCAGGTAGCTAGTATCTTCTAGCCGTTAACCATTTCAGGTGAACAGGTAATTTGGTCGACAGTGAAGACCCAGATGAAATGCCGCCTAGGAATTTCATCAGGGTCTGCACTGTTTGCTGAGATAAAAACAATCTTCAGGGACATAAATATACATCATATTTTAGAAATATTGACCTGTGGTCCCTTAAACACAAAATGGACTATGCCGTGGTTATTGTACCATGTATCAATATGTTTAGGAAAATCCATCATAATGAAAAGGGGTAAATGAGTTAAAACTTGTAGTTCCAAAGCTTTGGGTATCACATTCTGTGTGTCTGACAACATTCAAATCAGGTGGTAATGTTTGACCCCATATCTTCTCACCAACTTCTGGATTTGTTCTGGGATCTAAAATTTGCATATAGCAGTCGAATTATTTCCGTCAGCATAGTAACAATTTTAGCTCGTCTGAGTACGAAGTGCTCCGAAATGGAACTACATGTATTAATTGGGTCACTGTCTAGGCACGCCCCGAACTTGTTCCTATCTCCATTAGCTTTACAAGAGTCCGGGTCATTGCATACCACATGGCGTTACAGTGACCGAATAGCCTGTATAACACTGTCATCGTTGGGGTGCGTCATCCGTCGTCATCAATAAAGTGCTTAAAATCACTAGGCCAATTTTAACTAAACTTCACAAATATATTCTCTGGCTGACACTCAACACATTAGCTAAAACTAATTGAACCACGTCATGTGAAAACCTGCTTAATGACATATGCGAACAATAAAGGCACAGATCAGCCTGCGCATCCGCGCAGTCTGATCAGCACGTTTTTGTTCGCTGCATAGAGAGCAGGATATCCACTCTTGCTTAATTCAGAATTTCATTGATGTAGCTTATTTCTGTAGCTGAAGAGGCTGGTTTGAATCTTACCTGATCGTAAATCCCGAAGACACACTTTCGCATGGCGTGGCTCAATTAGATTTGTCAAAAAATGGCCGCCAGGTGAGTGACTGGAAGCGTTTTAATTTGAGATATTCTCTTTCGGAACTGAAATCAAAATAGTTTGACAGAAATTTTCACTAGGCTGAATGGTTGAAATGAATTTGATCCGTCGGAAAGCATGACCACCAGGGCACGTGACCAGTTTTTATGATGAAATCTATGTAAGAAACTTGAAAAATTTTGTCCTATGAAACCAATGATGAGAATGACGAAGACGTCGTAAACTCCAACGTCCACAACTGATCCTCAACTCTCTTAACAACATTATTTCTCAACCAACAAGACAAGAATCTCTCTTAGACCCCATCAAAATTCACAAAGACATGTCTTTCCTTTACCAAAGGCATATTAGAAATACCCCCGGCAACTATTAAGGAATTGGTGAAAAGCAATTTTCAGTTTTTTGGCTCTAGAGGGGGTCAAACACGTATCCCTTTAATGATCTCTGAAATGACTCTCAAAGTAATTAGACAGAAATCGGGTGAGATAATGACCCACAAAAACGTATTAAACGTAAAAAATATGTCGCTATTTTCGCCCATACACCAATATCCAAAACTTTAAACAAAACTCAGGTGAGTGATCCAGAGCATATTTAGGCCTCTTATTTGTCCCAAAAGACAACTAAAAGAGGGGCGCGGTGGCTCAGTGATACATGTAGAGTGTTAGACTTGAAATCGAAGGATCGCTGACTTCGAGATTAACCGGATGCATTTTGTTGTGTTTTGAGCAAGACACTTTTTTCTCTAGTTCAAACCAGGAATGAACTGACTGAAAACTTGGTGACTGGAGCGTAAATCATCAACAACAAATAACATAGTCTCTATATTACAATAAATTCAACTGTTTCAGTTGCCACAGCAAAATGACAGAAAACCAGTACCCAGCAGAAGATAAAGTGTTATGAGGGACCTAGGGACACGGGTGCTGCAGTCTTGAATACATCAAGACTCTGAAACCATGCAACGAACAAGGGAAGGGCACTCCGTTGCTCTCTGGCAATGTGAGAAAAATATGCTTTGTAATGATGGGCCTCGACGTTAGAAAACCTGTCTTCGGTATTTGCGAACGACAAAGGCGCAGACCAGCCTGCGTATCCGCGCAATCTGATCAGCGCCTTTAATTTGTTATCCGCTTATAAAGCAAAGCTAAATTTCAGTTTTCTAGCTTCTCTCTGTAGCTGAGCAGGTCTGTTTGAGTATGACTTGGTCGGAAACCTCGAAGACAGGTTTTCTCGCGTCGAGGCCTAAATTATTTATAGTAGTCAGAATCTAGACATGGAGATCGCCTATATTAACCCTTTGTATTCGGTAAACCCCTTAACGAGTACTTTTGCAAACAGTGAAGACCCAGATGAAATGCAGCATAATGCTGCATTTCATCAGGGTCTTCACTGTTTGTAAAGGTAAAAAAGATCTTTGACAGACAAAATAATATAACCTGGCGCCCCTAGATATGTACAATGGACTATCCCAAGTTAGATGTATCGAAACCAGAAGAATGAATCCATTTGTATCCAACGGGGTTAATATGAGCTATCCGGTATGGCTAGATTTAGTGTCTTTGGTCTGAACCTTTATACATATACGTCAGAAATTTGCGTGTACTAGAAGGGAAGTCTCTGGCGAGACTGCACAGAAATACAGCATTCTGAGTTGGAGAGACTAGCTAGAATATTGAAATTTTGCATTGAGACAGCCTTCTATACCTTCCCGTCTGCAAATAACAAAGGCACCGATTAGCCTACGCGGATGCGTAGGCTGGTCTGCGCCTTTGTTGTTGGCATGCAACAAAGTCAGGGTTTCCCATCGAGGCTCAATTGTACATGTATATATAGCGATTAGATTTTGCTCATATGATGGAATGGTCTCGTTCAAGCTAGACCGTGTATAACAATGGCTTTGACCAGACTGTGCAGATACCAAAACTGATCATCGCCATTGTACTTAGATCACGCTTGGCGTTACAGAACAGAACAGTATCTTTATTAATCTCAGGCCATATACATGACAAAAAGATACAATGTAAATTGACATTTGGGCTTTCTTTCTCTTCAAAATACAAAGCTGTTATACAGGTAGGCACTTTGTGTTGTTCTCATTCATTAGTCAGCGTAGTGTTAACCATTGAGGGGTGGGGAGTCAACCACCATAACCTAAATGCTAATCTCAGCAATGTTTCATGTTCATGTATTACAAGGAAATTTGTTATGAGATTTGTTTTCTGTCAGAAGACCGGGGACAGCAGTGGGTCAAATTCATCGCCGACCCCGCAGCGTGATTTTGCTCGAGATAACACCGGTGAAGCAACGTTCCCACACCCGCTCGCCCCGCTAACGTGTCTCATTGTATCCAATAAACCAGCCGCAAAGCAACGGGAACAACAACAATAATAGTCTGGTTCCCTCCCCTAAATCTACCTATCAAGTCGAATTGAGACGATAACCGGGCACCAGTTTACAACAATATCATCGTCGTCGTCGTCGTCGTCGTCATCATCATCATCATCATCATCATCATCATCATCATCATCATCATCATCATCATCATCATCATCAAGTTTTACTTTATTGTAAAGTGAGAAAAAGAAATAGATAAAACTCAGCGAGACTTGTTAAATCATTAATGCATTTTAATCAGCCTTAGCAATAATTAACATAACTCTAGAATATTATTTAATGTTTGTGCATTTGGAACGGTGTCTCTATATGTAATGAATGATTGTCCATTTTTTTGTGATGAGTTTTCATTGTGGGGTGTTTCAGATGTAAGTATAGCTAAACATTATGAGACAGCGCATGATCGCATATATGCCTCACTTGAACGCAAATGCTGGCATACCCAGCAGCTCTAGAGTTCTAAGGTTTGATCTGAGACTTCATCCACATCCGTACGTTTTAAATGCGAGTAATGAAGGCTGAGGCGAGTCAGCACATTTGCGCAGACTCGCCTCAGCCTTCATTGTTCGACAATGCGTTAAGTACTAAAATATCAGGTACTGCCTCATATGACTTAGTATCATACGGGTCTTCCCGAATGACACTCAACTTTTCAAGCGATTGGCATTATTGGGATCACTTCGTTAGCTCTTTCAAATTCAGACTCGCATCAGTCCACTAAATGTGTATAATAATATTTATAATTATATTTCACTATGAAAAAAGAAATCATCTTATAAAAATTCTATCATCTCTAATAGTCAAATTTAGTGTCTGATGTCCGAGCCAAGAACTACTCCAACTAAGGTAAAGAACTTGTTATCAGTCTTTACTACAAAAATGACATTAGAGACTGGGGCCAGTCTATTTCACATAAAAGACAGAAATCATCAACTTAGAAGATAGTCTAACAGTCAGACACATATTTATGGCATCAACATTCCAATATTCAGTTGGGGATAAATGTATACAAAATTATTATTTGAGGAGGTAATTCCCTCCCCTAGCCCCCCCGCCCCCTAGATGAAAAATTTGAACATGATAAAAACATTCTAATGCACTATTACCATTTTCCTTCAATAAGACAGTGTTTGGGTGCGTAAAACCACGCGCGCGCGCGTGCGTGCGTGCGTGCGTGAGTGTGTGTGTGTGAGGGATATATATTACTATCTCAAACAATACGAATATGTTGGAATCATCTTACTGTTCGCTGCTGTCCTACCCTACCTCATTTGTGGCCTGACGAGTGGTGGCGCTTGGAAATAAGCTCCATTTTATGTATTTAAACTTTACACCAAGTTGGTGGCAGCTCAGCTGCTACTGATTTTGGTGTATCCCCTTCATCTGCTTTAGAAACTATGGGCTAGACAATTGCATAAGCCATTGATCCCATGATTAACTATATACAGGAAAACCTGTCTTAAGCGGTCACTCAAAAGACCAAAAAATTGGTTTTCAATACCGATTAGCACCTAATGTAGGTCAAACGTATTGCAGAATGCTCCATGGGGAGCATTCTGCAATACTTTCGACCTTCATTAAGCAACCATTTTCCATTTAGACCTTTGTTTTGTCTATTTTTTAAGTGGCCGCTTAAGACAGGTTTTACTGATTGTTGACATTTATCCCCAACTGAATATTGGATTGTGATGCTTTTGTATTTGATTTGATCCTTTACGTCAGATCAAGAATCTGTCAGCAATTAAATAGCAATTATCACAAGAGAAAAGTTGGACTCAGGTTGTTTTAGTGTAAAAGTAAGTGTAAGTTTACACCAAAAGATTGGCAACTCAGCGTTTTTTACAGTGTGGAATTAAAATTGATCAAATATTAACGGAAAAATTAAGGCACTATATGTAGATTAAAATGTGCGAAAATCAAGACAGTTCAGTGTAAAAACACTCTGTAGAAACGTTCATTTCTGGAATCACTCGAATAGGAAAAATCATCCGGATCTTCTCAGAAAGCCAGATGTTCTATATCGATCCAGAGGACTGGGGTCCTGAAAATAGACAAAACTATCATGGAAAACATCTCCATGTAAACGTAACACCAAATTGAAATATGCATTATAAAATCAGGAAGAGAATGGTGAAATATGGTATATTTTGGCACTAGTTTGTTTTCAAAATATATGGTCCAGTGCATGCTAATTTGGTACGCAAACGCATTCACGAAACACCCATGCTGACGTATGCAGAAAGGCTAGGTCTATTCTTGGTTGAATGTGCCTCCATCTCCATTCATACGTTGTGTATGCGAGTAGCGAAGACCCTGGCGAGTCTTCACATATGCGCAGACTCGCCTGAAACTTCGTTTCTGGACAATGTGATTTTAGAAATGAATTCAAATGGAATCATGAATTCGTCGGGTCTCTTGCAAAGTTAATGTGAAGCCGAAGGGAAACCACCAGTTTTGGTTGAATAATTTTAACTAGGGCGGATGATTTCATCAAGGGCTGGTTGCTACAAATATTGTATGTCACTAATTTTCAAAATTAGACCTTGTTCTGTGACAGCTCCAATCAGATGTCTTCTAAAGCTTACACAAACGAGCAATAAGTGACGATGATGTCATTTTGTTGATTTAGAGTATCTTGCTTCCAACATTAATCTTAGATCCAGGAACGGATTACAAATTTTTAACATCGATGTGCTAAGTTCATAGATACTTTATTGATAAATAATGCATGAGTGATGACCTCGCCCTGGCGTACTCCTAGCAAAGCCGAGAACTTCTTGAACAGCCCTCATAGACAATATAAGCTAAATGGAACTTTTCATCATCGTCCCTACAGGCAAACAACATAACAACGTCGAATCAACGTCGATACGACGACGTCACATTGACGTCGATACGACGTCGTTTCGACGTCATGTGCCTGTTGAGATTTATAATGTAGGTATGACCCATTCATCATCATAAGGGGAAGCTGGTATTGGAAATCTTAAATTTTGTTCCTGGATATGTTGTTTTGGGATAAAAGTGGAGACACTGGTGGGTATTTTTGTTTACACTGTTTGCTAGAGATGGTGCTTTGATAAGTTAGGGGTCTTTCATGCAAACCAAACATCTATGTGTCTTGATCCACATCTGAACTAAGGGTGAGGTTGGCGCCGTTAAACCGGTATCTTGGGTCAGGTGTGGTTCTTGATTGTATCTATTCGTGATCTTTGCCCTCTTTCTTACTTTGTCACTTTTGGTACGCCATGCATTTAAATGGTTCATAAATGCAACAAGCTACTCTTTGCTGTCTGGAGGTCAGAGCTAATGGATAATTATAATACCAAAAAGTAAACATGTCGTGTTAAAAGTGAACTTTGGTTCCCTGTTCCGTTGACTTAACAGGTCCGCGGGATGCAATGCAGGTGACGTTGAGACAACAGTTGACATTAGGCCCACAGTAATTCTACTGTCCTGCCAGCCAAAAGTGGCAGTGACGTCATGTTTTGTTTACAAAGTTATCAGGGACTTATTATCGACAGATCACTTGTGTATTAATCCTATCCACAGGATAGGATTAATACACACGTGATCTATCTATTCGCGCTAGCTCAAGTGGTGTGTTCAAGTTAATGTTTTACTTAACAATCGTAACCCAAATATTACGTCACTGTCACTCTTGGTTGGCACGACAGTTGTATACATACCGAGTTTATCACCTGTAAACTTTCACATTGTGGAGGCACATTGAAAATGCTGGGATCCTTAATTCCGTTAGTGAAGTTCGAATAGCCCTTGAATTCCAGATCAATAGCTGTAGAGAAGACAGTAACAAACTATAGAAGGGGTCAATCGCAAAAAGTTGGACATTTTTTACCTTAAACTTTCTCTCCAAGGCCAGTCAAACATTGTGTAAAAAGAACTGCGACATGAGGTTTCCAACAATGTGGTATGTGCGACCAGCAAAGACTCAGACCAGCCTGCGCATACACGCAGTCTGATCAGAGCCTTTGCTAGTCGCTTGACTATTCTATGACTGTTAAGCCACTGACAGAACATCATTTGGAGATTCTAAGCTTAAAAGGAAGCTGCACAGGCCCGTTGGAAATCACATGCCACCGCTCAAATATAAATATCCTCGGTCAATAGCCATTTGATGCCAAACAGCCTGATCTATATATTATGACCTTGATCTTTGACTCAAATGTCATACTGGCAATCATTGTATAAATAGGAGCTCCCTACGAGGGCATTTGGTGCCCGCCCCAATCTAAAGAGACGGTGACAATGCCGCAGCTACAGCGACACTGCTACTTCAAGTTTCCACTTGATGTGGCACTGGCGCTGACGCGGCGGCACCCGACCAAAAGTCCTAAAGCTACCAATGCTTCACTCCATGTCTCGTTCGTTTGTTTATTTATGTAGTGTGATATTGTAATTAGCTCTTATGTCTATGTTTTGACCTGAGCATAAATAAAAGTATTTGTCTGTCTGTCTGTCTGTCTGTCTGTTACGGGAAACAATCATTTCATTTTTTCTTGTTCAGTAAACTCATTAAAAATATGCACTCACATCATAAATGCGCATTGAAACGACAAAACTTGTCTTTGGGGTTTCCGACAAAGCGACTCTTAAACCAGTCCTCTCAGCTCCAGACTAGCTAGATATTTGAAATTTCACCTATAGCAACAAAAAGCGAATAACAAAGGCGCTGATCAGTCTGCGCGGATGCTCAGGCTGGTTTGCGCAATCGTTGTTCGCAAACTTCTAAATACAGGTTTTCTCACGTCATGGGCCAATTATAATTTAATACACTTACTTCCTTTTATTGAGCCTTCTAGGTTTTCCATAACAGGTGTACAGTCGTCTGCTGATACTGTAATGTAGCCATTCTGACCTTCGAGTTGTGGTATTGCGTAAACTGTTGTTACAATAGGCTTGTCTTGCGAACCAAACAGCAAAGGAGATCCAAAGCGAGAGGAATTTACTATTTTAAAGAAGAAACATACATCTTGTTAGAATATATGAGCCTTGGCATAGGATTTCCAACAATGTGGTATGTGCGACCAGCAAAGCCTCAGATCAGCCTGCGCATACGCACAGTCTGATCAGAGCCTTTGAAAGTCGCTTGAATATTCTTTGACTGTTAAGCTTCTGACCGAACAGCATTTGGAGTTTCTAAGCTTAACAGGAGGCTGCACAGGCTTGTCGGAGTCTACACTAGTCAAAATGCCACATTGTTGGAAATCATATGCCATGGCTCATATATGTAAAGCAAAGAAGGCAAAGATCAGACATCGATACAATCAAGTACAACACCGAAAACACATGAAACATCACATTCAAGAGGCCAACCCTTTCCCAGCAGGTGATCACAAGGAACAGACAAGACAAAACAGCACAACAAATGAGCCGCGACATGTGGTTTCCAACAATGTGGCATTTTGACATGTGTAGACTCAGATGAGCATGTCCAGCCTCCTTTTAAGCTTAGAATCTCCAACTGATGTTCAGTCAGATGCTTAACACTCATAGAATATTCAAGCGAGTAGCAAAGGCTCTGATCAGACTGCGCGTATGCGCAGGCTGGTCTGAGCCTTTGCTGGTCGCACATACCACATTGTTGGAAATCTCATGTCGCGGCTCAAATACAAACGTGGAACATAAACAACAAAAAGGATCCACAAAAAAAGCACCGCCTTGGAATGGTCAGTAAAAATTACTGGAGGGCTTAAACATGTATAGCGGTACCAACATCGCCCTTAGTTCTGATGTGGTACAAGAAACTTATAAGATAGTGAAAAAAAAAACATAAGAAAACAGAATACACAAGCGCGCCAAGAGGTCAGCTCTTTCCCAGCAGGTGACCTCATGGCTGCAAGGAACAGACAAGACAACATAACAAAGACAAACATGAAACATAACTAACAAAAGGACCCATAAAATAAGCACCCTTGCTATAAAAAGGGACAAGTTGTTCAATCAAAACTAATACCAATGTATCTCAGTTATTTTGTTCGCCGACAGTCATATTAATTTTGCTATTGATAACTATGAGCATGTTATAAACATATTTCTGCCGAGGCTTTTAATAATATAAAAGTTGTACTACTTATAAAACACAATCATGCACATCTATTTTGAAAGAAATGATAGCATATACTGGACACACTTTTATGTGCATTCGGTTTACGATATTGAATTGGCAGAAAATTGCCATTTGGGTGCAAGTTATTTCAAACTAAAGGTACTGACTGACAAAAGAAACCTTGATGTTGATGCCTTGTGGTCACCTGCTGGGAAAGGGCTGGCCTCTTGGTCTTTCAACTTCTAATCCAAGCTGTCATGTACCTCACGACAAAATGGATTCAGACCAAACCGTATGTATACACAATTTGCAGCTCGCATCAGCTTAGATAAGAAGTTAAAAGACCAGAGCGGAGCACTACATTCTCCTTTTCTCGCTATTGTACACCATAAAAGCACCAAATGAAAAATTATGGTTTAAAGTGACTTTTTCAGCCTCCGGAGAAACACTCACCATTAGTAAGATTTCCTTTTCAGAGCCCGTGGCTCTGTTTGTGCAATTTCTATCCGTGCTGGTACATAGTGGAAATAAATGGTCCCTTTCGGGGTTCTGCATCTACCTACTAAAACACATGCATTCAGCGTTTTCTGTAACTTAACTTTTACCTACCAACTTAGGAATGAAATCTCTCGTGATGTGCAAGGTCTTCACTGATGTAGGTGGTATAAAATAGGTTTACCATGTTATCGCTAAAGCTCGTGGATTATCTCCACGTACAGACGGACTAGCCATTGTATAGTCTATTACTTAATTCATACTTATCACTGAGGAACTTACCAGGAATGCAAGCTCGAGTGAATGGCGTGTTGATAACATACTTTGTGCAGTTTACTGATACAATCTGGTATGCCACTTTCTGAAATATACATATAATTAAGAGGATAACACTAGGTCAATGTACCTTTCATTTTTTAAAAAAGAAGAGTAGCATCACAAAATACAAAAATATCAATCACTGAAGACATCGGTATTAATAGACTTTTCGCTTACTGTAAAGGCGGCAACTTAAATATTCATATCTGGGTGTGGTTCGGCTATTTCATCTGCTAAGGAAGGGGAATCAGGTTTTATTTATAATTTGGTAAAGAGTTAATAAGCTTTTGGGCCGCGCAAACGTGCGTGCATTTCATGAAAATCCTAACCGTATACACACTGAACTCACATTTATTAACCCTTAAAGCGCATACTCACAAAAAGTATGATTTTTGTCATCCACTAAAATATTTGAAGCCTCATAGACAAACAGTGTGGACCCAGATCAGACTGCTCCTATAGGAGCAGTCTGTTCTGGGTCCATGCTGTTTGCCTCTATACTTAATTTGTCAGTAATGCTAGGCAATTATTTGAAGCAGACGACTTCAGCAGACGACATTTTCAGATGCATTTTTTTTCTTGGCGCTTTAAGGGTTAAACAAAACTGTTACTTCAAGGAAATTACACAAGTGGGACAGCACGTGCGATGTTTTCACTTATACTTTTATCGCACCGACAAGCACGAATACATGTACCTTTACTATTCCAAAAAGATTTTGTTTGTTTTGATGCTTTACGTCCCAAGTCAACAACTATGGTCATGGCGGGCGGTCAGTTCAGTTCACCTAACCACACTTTTTCCTGGGCAGGCTTGAACAAGCAGTTAACCAGTAATTCGTGCACATACTTTCGCTTGTAAAGGTATATCCTAAAATCGATATCTTTCTCCAGTACCTTGGTGTAACAGTTGCACTCCAGGAGGAATTTCAGGAGGAACAGCAGCAGATTCCGAGAGAAGAGATTCGCCATATCATCTTCAGAATACCAGACAGGTGTCGTGCATGGGTTTCTGCACGTGGTGGTCACACCCGATGTTGACTTGGACTCTATATCTTTAATGTGTTTTAGGTAAAACAAAAAATGAAATACAAGGGTTCCCTTATTATTGGTTCTGCGTATATCTACTGATCACTTAAATTTGTACCAAAACATAATGTTTTCGTAATATCTACTGAAATGGTACTAAATTTAAGTTATCAGTAGATATAACACTTGAAAGTGATATAGATTTTGGGATATACCTTACGTTACTGACATAGTAGACTCATATGGGCCTTCGTTTTTAGAGGCAGTGTCACAAATGGATTTAATATTGACTATTCCTAACGTATGGATACATTTAGTTGACACGGAGTTCTACTTGTCGGTACTGCTATATACATTTGTTTTTTTTTTGTAATTGCATAAGGTCCAACATTTTAATTATATAATGTTCTACACTTCTTTCCTTGTAGATATGCAACATGACTTTCTTCAGAAAAAAACACGTTTTGACCTTTTGACCCCATCCAGGGGTCGTGGGTGTGTAAAGGGGACAGAATATGTGCTTGCATTGTGTTCTATGCTTCATTCCCGTTAATTTAATATACAACATGACTACTTCCAGAAAAGAAAAGAAATATTGACCTTTTGATCCCACTCTAGGGGTCAAGGGTGTGTGTTAGGGCAAAATATTTGTTAAATTAGCATGTTATTGGATGCTTCATTCCCTTTAATTAAAGATTGAAATGCAGAGTTTTTTTAGCTTGCACTAGATGATGCAAAACATTAGGCTTTTTAATTTTTGTGAAGCCCGAAGGGCTTTTCGGAGACATTGAAAAGCTAATGTTTTGCAGCATCTATTGCAAACTAAAAATCTGCATTTCAATCCTTTTATTTACATTTTATATTATCAATCAAATAAGCCGTAAAACCTTACACCCAGCCCGCTTGTTACCATTTTAAATGATTTACTTTATTTGTAACGGGGGTGATGGAACAGCCATCCATCGAAAATCTTGTACACAAGGTCAAGGCGATACGTAAATTACGTCATGATGATATGATAATTACGTCACACAAACACGATAAGCAAAGCTAGTCATTGGCTGACGATAACGTTAGTCCGCCCAAGGCGCATGTCAGATCACGTGATTTTTCAATGTTTTGCATCGAGGAATGCAAACATCTGGAATGTATATTGTCTAAGCCAAATACTAACCTGTCTTATTTGAGCATTTTGGGTAAATATGACATATTTGTTTACCGATAGCGTCATCAAATCATGTGATGTGCCCGATTGCTTGATTCAAACTTGTTATCAATCTGCGTCATCACGCGTCACTGAAACCCCTTTTTTGAACAAAAATGTTTTAGTGTAGAAAATCTTACCATTGTTTCGCTAAATACTGTAATAGCAATCATTGTTATTGCTGTCTTGAGTTAGCACCCGGTACCATACGTTTAACAGGTAACAGAGTCCAGGGCGACGGCAGTAAACAGAACACTTACAGTATGCAATTCTGTAATTGGTTAACGCAGATAAGCCTGGGTAAACAGTTTTAACCCAGATTAGACTGCTCCTGAATGAGCGAGCTGATCGGTAAATATAATACGTACCATTATGGTGCTTTTTAGAGCAACGGGTGTATTATCGTCCGACTCACTGTATGGCGGTTATAAATTGAGCCGTGGCATGGGATTTCCAACAATGTGGTATGTGTGACCAGCAAAGCCTCAGATCAGCCTGCGCATACGCGCAGTCTGATCAGAGCCTTTGCTAGTCGCTTAAATATTCTATGAGTGTTAAGCTACTGACAGTATCTAAGCTTAAAAGGAGGCTGCACAGGCTGGTCTGAGTCTACACATGTCAAAATGCCTTATTGTTGGAAATCACATGTCACGGCTCAAATGGACGTGTTCAATTTTATTGTTAGTTTGGTCACCAAAGAGAGTGTCCGAATATTTAAGATTAATACGGATTTTTTTCATTGGAACGATTCGTACCTGGTTGAAATCTTCTAACAGTTGAAACTGTTTTTGAGTACCATTTTCCTTCTCATAGACCAACCGATTGATCATCTGCTTGTCTTCGTCATATGCGATAACTATATAGCCCTGAAATATTGAAACAGACACATCGAACACCTATAAGCAGCGCACGTTAACTGTCATGTCAAAAGGTCGCACATTCCAAAAACGATGACATTGGTATATATTACACAGTTATTTCATTCCCTTTTGCAGTATATATGGTATATGCTACGACAAAATGCCATACCTTTCTGGAAAGAACTATTTGTCGTCTTTAAAATGGCATCAAATATAAAGAAACACTCACTATATGTCTCGAGTTACAGACGCTTATATAAAAGCCATTCCTATATACTGGTTTTTCTGAAGCAAATTGCCATACACGTTTTGGTACATGTGCGGATATAGTGTCATATCTTTGTAACTTTGAGACAAAATGGCACCAAATTTTAGATGCAAGTTTAAGGTACATTGACAAAGTTGCTTGCATGGAAATATTATATAATCCTGTTTTAATCTCGAGTAAATAGACACGTTTGTGACGTCATTAATTTTATGATATACGTCATTTTGAGTTATATACTTGTGATGCAATAATGAATATCACTGTGTCTTTTTCTTTGCGCTTTGCTTAAAACATGCTTTATATGTCATAAGCAAGTTTTTAAAATGCTCCGTCCTCTATTTACAGAGTTATCACATTTTATATCATTTTTTAAACATTTTTCTGCTTCTTAATGTCGTGTTTACATAAATTAAAATATGTTCAATCTGTCTAGTCCTCAAGACCAGGTGAGTAATTTTATTATAAATAATGCCTATTAAGTTAAAACTTAAAGTTAACGTTCAAATTTAGATTAAAACCGCAATGTTATGGCACCAAAAATTAAATATAAGTTCTATAACCCCTTCACTTAAGGCAGTTTTGACTTAATAAAAATGATTTTCAGCGTTTAAAAATTACCCAATATCCTCTAATGATTTGTAGCAACAACTCAGTATGAGCGATCAACATATTGTTTTTGAGTTAAAACCAGTATAAATGTTGCTTCGTGTATTTTGTTAGAGATAATGATAGGTAGTGTTTTGTTTACTATTTATTTGCAAACATAAGAAGACTTTAGTGAAAACGATTCGATGTAATTTAATAAAAACGTGTCGGATTTTCGCAACTTTCACAGAATAATTATATAAGTATATGGGAATACTTCCTTAAAAAATTCAAGAAATTTCACCAATTTATCGAAGAATTATACGCTCGTCTATACCACTGGTATGTTCGAAGCATTGAGTTTAAGGTAGTACCAGACTCACCGGCATATGTCCAAAAGTGTTTTATCTTTTAATATATTATAATAAAGACTTATGCTTATAATCTAAGACAAAATAACAATGCCTCACCGTTCTTTTTAAAAAGTTATATGATGTCAAAAACTGCAAAATCGCAGGTTTTTGAAATAAACAAACACAGATTTTGTTAACAAATAAACAAGAAACGCAATACAGTTTTTTTCAGAACAAATACTACTCACACCAGAGACATAAATAAAAACAAAAAATAGTGAAATAACATGTATTTACACAATTTATTAAGCAAAATCCTAATTAAGTCAAACGAATAAATGCAAAAAAACTCATTAATATTCAAAATAAGCATATCAGAGAATGTAACTGGAATAACAAAAAACATATTTTTACAAAGATATTTTCATGAAGAATCTAATGATTGAATGAAAAATATGTGTCACCGTGCTCGTTTTTTTGTTTTGGTGACTTTTCTGAAAAATCCTGAAAAAATACAGACTATAATAAGTGTTGTCTCCCCTTTCAACCAATTTTTTGATTGTCTACGCCCTATGTATATCACTGGGCGGAGACATAGCTATTATTGATTAAGCACTGACAAATGGGCGTAGAAAATGACAAAAAAGATTTTGACCTAGCATATGTGACCCAGCACATTACATTATTAGTCTCAGTAAAGCATGGCTATAGCATGTCTTGATACTTTGATGCTTTCTTACACGTAGGATTTATGTAGATAAAAGCTAAAAATTATAGCTTTATTCCTGATGCATAGATCTAAATGTCATTTAAAGAATAAACTTACAAGTATGCAATAAGAGGATAAAACATTCTTTTCCTTGTATTAATGTTTGGTAAGCCTGAATGTGATGTGTTGCAACCAGAACCACACAGCGGTGAGGCCTGCAACACATTATCGCACAAGGGCTTGACAAACGTTAATATACAGAAAGGAATGTTATATTGTCATTGTTATATATTATAGGACTTTTTGGGTACTGTAAAGGTGGCAACTTTAATTTTCATATCTGGGCGCGGTTCGGTTATTTCAACTGCTCAAGAATGGAAATCAGGTTCTATCCATTGGTTAAGCGTTTAAAAGTTGCTTGAGCCGCGCAGGTCTGCGTGCATTTCATGAAAGTCCTGTCCGTTAATGCACTGAACCCACATTTATTAACCCTTAAAGCGTATATTACAACACAATCGTATGTTTTTATCGTCTATTGAAATATTATGAAGCCTCTTAAACAAACAGTGTAGATCTAGAGCAGACTGCTCACCTAGAGCAGTCTGATCTGGGTCACACTGTTTGCCTCTATACTAATGTTAAACGATAAACAAACACTTTCGAATGTAGTTATAACGCCTCATTTTCAGATTTTACCTATGTCTAAAGTAGACTAATAAGGCAGTCATGAGGTGCCGCCTTTACAGTATCCAAAAAGTTCTAGAATACTTTCCTTTCAAGCAAAAGCATTTCAAAAAAAAAAATGTCCACTGTAACATCGTGAAGCATACAACAAAACCACACCTTATAGGAGCAATCGAAAACATCAATACTATCGACGATTATAGACCAAAAATAGTTAGAATCATAGTTTTTTTTATTACCATCACTCATCGAACAGGCGAAACTTTGCAATCAAAACACTGTTTCGAGCGAGTTTTGATCCACGTTCGTCAATGGTTAAGAGTGTTTTCGATTGCTCACTATCCGGTGTGGAAACAAACTTTTTTTTCAACAGAAACATGACTGAAAAATGTAGATAACTCCTAGATCTTGTTTCAGATTGTTTTGGTTACGTATTCATTGTATCAATACATATCCCGGATAGGTGGCAATCGAAAACGTTGATGCTATCGACGAACGTAGATCAAATACCGTCAGAAACATACTTTTTGGATTGCAGTTAAGTTGTTTGGCTGACTGGCGACAAATGGTAAATTCTAGCGATCTGCGATCCACGTTCATCGATTGTTCAGAGCCTTCTCGATTGTCGCCTATCAGATGTAATAAAGTAGCGTATCTTATGATAATTGAATATTTTGGTCATTTCTCAATAAAGCATAAGCGACGGTATCTTAACTCGCAGAGGATATCCGTGAGCAGGTTGAAATGGCAATTAAGCCCTCTGCAGTCATGTTATATCGGAAATAAAGCCCGCGGTCAGTGATTGGTCAACGATCAACCAAAATATGACACATTATTAAATAAAATGTACAATTGTCAGCGATTGAAACACCTCAAGTTTCTATAGTAAACACTTATTATAAGGTATATAACAATAAAAGGATGATACATTCTTCTGTCTATAAACGTTTGCCAAGCCCAAATGAGATAATGTATTGTAGCCTTAACCATGAAGCAGTGAGGGCTGCACCAAGTGCGGATCCAGAGGGGGGGGGGCAGGGGGTCCGGACCCCCTCTGGAAAATCACAAATTATATGGGTTTCTATAGGTAATAAGCAATTGGACACCCCCTGGAAAAAGTTGGACCCCCTGGAAAAATTTGGACCCCATCTGGAGCCTTGAAAAACGATAGATTTCTTTGAAATTGACCATTTGACTTCTGTAAAATAAGCTGAGGACTAAAAAATTCGTTGTCAGAGCTTTTTTGTCAAACTGACCTGGAACCTCCCCTTCCCCTGATGAAAATTCCTGGATCCGCGCATCTGTACCATGCTTGCCAACCGTTAATATACAGAAAAGAATGTTATATTGTCATATATCTTCCTTTCAGGCACATGCAGTTCCAATTAATTTTATTAAAATGTATGCAGAAATGTCCATTTTATCATCATGAAACATGCAACGAAACAAAATAATTTTTTCAACAGAAACATGAAATAACTCCTAGCCCTTGTATCAGATTGTTTTGGCTACGTCTTCAGTATATCAAAAACACACTAGATAGGCGGCAATCGAAAACGTTAATGCTATCGACGAACGTAGTTAAATATTGTAAGTAACAGAATTTTGGATTGTTGTTTGTAGTCCGATAGGCAACAAATGACAATCACAAACACTGTTTCTAGCAATTTGTTATTAGCATTCATCGATTGTTTAGACTGTTTTTTATTGCTGCCTATCCGGTGTGATAAGGTAATTGAAATAGTTACGTCATTTCTCCATAAAACATTAGTGACCATGTACCTCCATGGGACCTAAAACATGAGAATGTCACATACAAGGCATGTGCACGTCTACAACCCCCCCCCCTTTTTGGGGTGGGGGTGGGTCTTAGGTTAGTGGCAGCATGCAGAAATAGCAACCGAGACATGTATATAGTATGTATATTTATACGGTTCGCAACTTTTAACCATCAAAATACTGAATGACTTCATACTCTGGGTGATGTTTTTAAAAGCTAATACTTGCATTCCTTCTTTTTGTGAAAGCAAAATACTTACAGAATTACGTTTCGAGCATCAAAGAGTTGTCAGGGGAGAATAATATCTACCGTCTTACAAATAAGTATTCTCTTTTAAAAACAAGATCAAAAACAGGAACGATTACTCTTACACTCTTACTTTTAAGTAAAAGTAAGGTTATCTTTTGACATGGGTCCCGCACTACCTATATAGTATACTAAAGTGACCCTCTTTCAAAGGGGTATAACTCGATAAGTATACTGTATTTTTCTTTAGGTCTAGTGCGAGTTTAAAGGTGACATATTATCTTTTATAGAAACGTATACCATTTTGTCGTAGCATATATGTGACGAAAGTTATGAAGCTACTTGCATTCATATTTGAACAGCCCTCGTATTCCTGAAAGAATTGTCAGTAAAACGTTCGAAAAAACTCTGTAGACGATAAAACATGCACAGTTACACATAATGCATTGACTTAGCTCTTTGCCAAATAGTGTCGTCTGCTCATACATGTAAGCTTTGCAAACAGATTGGACCCAGATCAGGCTCGACGTTTTGTCGGGCCTGAACTGGATCCAATCTGTTTGACACTCAGATGGTATTCCTGAAAAAAAATTTCAAAAAAGATTTTTTTTGAAAAAAAAAAAAAAAAATCAGCAGAATACACAAAAACATGAAAAATTTCCCAGGGGGCAAAGAGTTAATGTAATGAAACCAAATCTAGGCCTACCTCAATGTATCTCGGTTTGCCTCCTTCTACCGTGCCAAGCTGATAAAACTCATTTGCCTCCCATTGCTTGCCGGTACAACACGGGGGTTGCTGGGCGCGGACTAAACCCACTACGACGACTAGTGCTATGACCGGCCACATGTTTCTGCTCAATTTGTCGCAATAATCACCCTAACAACAAAATCAGACCTTTATATAAGAGATTTTGACCCAAAACTGACACAATCGCACAGGCAGACAAACATGGCACGCATAATTTATAAGTAAAGCCCTCCGCACAGCCCCTCAGAGCGTTATTGCAGGCAATAAAAACAATATGATACGATTTAGCTCTTTCCTTGCTGGCGGCGACTTTTGTCGTCTGCTGATAACCTTTGTAAACAGCTTGGACCTAGATCAGGCCCGACAATTTCTCGGGCCTGTTCTGGATCCAAACTGTTAGACACCATGGTGGTATTCCTGAAAGATGTTTTTCGGAAAAGTTGATTTTGATAATATCAGCAGACGACAAAAGATCATGAAATATTTCCCAGGGTGCAAAGAGAGGAACATTGACCTATAAAACCTGCAACCTTGCCCCCAAAGGAGTACCTTTTGGAGATGTCTCAAGATGTTTCAAGAAGTTACTTGATTGTGTTTACATATACAGTGTCTTTCGATCCTAAAATAAGACAAATGTCATATGCTTGGTCGTCTGTTGTTGAATCTTGCCAGTATCTGATAGAACTAGTCTGGAATACGATCGAACGTCTCTCCATTGAACAGTCAGTCTGTGTCCAAACTGATAATATATAAAGTAAGGAAGAAGGCAAAGACGTGGGATCGATAAATCAAGTACCACATATGACCCGGTACACCATATGAGAAAGTGACAAAACACAAGAAACATCACACACAAGAGAGGCAAGAGATCGACAGCCCTTTCCCAGCTGGTGATCACAAGGCTGCAAGGAACCGAAGGCTGCGAGTAACAGACAAGTCAGTAAAACAAAGACAAGCACGAAACAGAAATAACAACTAAAAATTGTGTTTATGAAACACTATACCCCCAACCATAAGCTTGTCGACCATCCTTTTCATCAGGTAATCCACATAACCACCCTCGTTCAGCTGACCAAAGCTGAGGCTACTAGCTGTAATAGTTTTTGAGATATATTTATTACAAGTTATTGAAGCCCAAATTTGCAAAGGGCAATAACTCGAAAAATGCAAAGGGCAATAACTTGAAAAATACAATAACTTTTTAAAATTTTTCACCAGGTAATCTACTCATTTTACTTTATCAGCTGTCCATGTTTGAGGCTCCTAGCTGTAATAGTTTTTTGAGATATCAAGTATTTTATGTCCAAATTAGCAAAGGGCAATGACTGAAAACAATAAAATAACTTTTTAAGAAATTAACCAGGTAATATACTTACTGACCAAGTATGAAGCTCCTAGCTGAAATAGTTTTTGAAATATTCGGATTACAAAATTACGCTATGACCCTTTAGAGGGACATAACTCCACAAAGGTAGATAATCCAGATTAAAAAAATACATGTGAGTTATATTTTGATTAAGAATCCATATATATAGTATGACGTTTCAAAACCCAAAAGGTCTTAAAGTTTTAACGAACGGACGGACAAAGCAGAAGCAATATGCCACTTCAACTTTTCCAAAGTTGGGGGCAAAAATGATCCAAAAAGGAGCACCGCCTTGGAACGGTCATTAAAAAAATACTGGATGGCTTAAACATGTTTAATGGTACCGACCTCCAACTTAGTTCTGATGTGGATTGAGACACATATGGGAAAGTGAAACAAACACAAGAAAACACAAGCCACAAGAGAGCCAAGAGGTCAGTCCTTTCCTAGCAGGTGAACACAAGGCTGCAAGAAACAGACAATACATGACAACAAAGACCAACTTGAAAAGCAAAATACATCCACAAAAGAAGCACCCCCTTGGAACGGTCCGCAAAAAATCACTGGAGTGCTTAAACATGTTTAACGGTACCAACCTCACCATTAGATCTGATGTGGATATATGTTTGTTTCGCATGAAAGATCCCTTACTGATCGATGTTACATCTCCTAGTGCAATACTAATCAAGATATACAAAGGAGATAAAACAAAGCTGAGGTCTCAACCGAGCTGAAAGTACTGGAGCAAAAGAAAACCAAAAGTTAAATCCTGGTCGGTATGTTAAATTTAATCTGTTGTTTAAACGAAAAATGCAGCAGACGCACCTGCGAAAGTCCATTCAAACATATTCCATATAGTTAAGGAGATATGCTAAGAATGGGTGTGGATAGTTTTTAGCGAACCAGAGCCGAAGGCTGTTGTTATCGGTCTTTGTCCGTCGTCCGTAAAGACCACTTGTCCAAATTTAAAATAATTTCAGAGGAATTTCCCGCATAATGCTCTCTACAAAATTGCACAAATAATGCCAGTCGGTCGATCATAAGAGCCACCAAATGGACTGTGTCGGTCATGCTTCTTACGACGATAGTACTTTGTCAATACCAGCTATTTAGAAAACAAATACAAACTTGCTGCAAAATGCAGCAAAAATGAGGCAAGGCGAAAAACACACCTTTAGTTTACTCGCTTTATATAAATCAAGTTTCACCTATGTTTTCTTTCACTTTGTTTTGGTTAACCGCTTCAGCAACTAGTTTTCATCATTTTTGCATTATCTGTTGGTTTGTCCATATTTGAGAACCCTGTAAGCAAAGTCCTCTTCAATTATTGGTTTTTAAAAATCCATATTTGAAATGGGGTTCTGGATATCTGTATTTTCAAGAATATATTATTTGCAGACTTGAAACTAGCAGATATGCAAAATGGTGCATATACCAACATTATTTCATACATGTGAGATGTCGCCCATATGATTTAGAAGGCAACAGAAAAATAATGGGAAAAAATGACACATTAGAACCATCAGTATTGAAGATGCTCAGCTGACATGGTCTTAGTTTATAATTTGTGAGAAAATAAATTAAATGACAGTCAATCAGTCTAATGGTCAACATTTGAGCAAACTATACTCAGCATAAAACAGTTCTGCATACTTGAGTCTTTTGGTAATTCTTTCTTGACAATACGTTGTTGTATAAAATGTAAATAATGTTTGCAACAAATGGATGAATTCCGAGTTACAAAATGACACCTGGAGCTGAAAAATGGATTACTAAAAGAATCAAGGATTGTGCAAGCAATCGCTTCATTTCCTGTGTAATTGTTTTCAAGCATCTTAAACACCTCAGGCTATATCATTGTTATCTCTGTCAACCGAATTAGTGTTGTGTGGAGCTGTTACAGATACATATGTAGAAATCTTGTGAAACTGTATTTAGTTTGTCATTTCAGAGTGATGTTTGATGTCAATCTCAAAAGAGATCATAATGACACAAATTCTACTGGCAAGGATAAATTGATTAAAGCCCAGCTGACAAGCCTAAGTATATTTAAGACCAAAGTTAAACATCGATTTAAATAGCAAAATTGTAATACAGAACCTAGAATTATTCAAATAATCATGGTTTTAGCTCGTTTTAAAACAGATTATTGACAATTCTGTGCAAGGGGCGGTTGCAAACTTTTATGTATGTAAACCGTTTTTGTTTGCTCATTTGCTATTGTTTTATAGCTTGACCAGTCGTGTAACTTTTTTCCTTGATATCAGATAGAAACTTTGAATAAGTCACTGTGTTAAATTCTAATTTTACATTGGTTCACGTACTCTTTTAACGGTTTGTGATATATATTTTTACCTAGCAAAACACTAAAGTTTCTACTATGATGTTTAAAACGAATCAGAAATAGTGAAATCAACGTGTAAACATGGATAGATAACAACTCGTTTTCAGTTCCTCTGATGATTGGTTTCTGAGTTCACATATTTTGAAACTCAAATCGAAAGTAAGCCGGAAAACAGACAACTTAGGTTCTAATTCATTTTCGCTGCTCTCAAATGGTATGATTAAATTGCGAAAATACTATTCTTAATGCGAAAATATGTATTCATTGGAAAGAAGTATATTTACCTTAACCTTGTACACGAAATTACATTTAAGCATACGGTAAAAGAAGAAAGAAGCCTTTTTAGTAGCCTGGTTAGCACTCTCGATTTTGTTTTGGGCCGAAATGTCATATTGTCGCTAGAAAGTGCACTTTCGCTATTTAGCTATACCCCATCCATATAATCTTGGAACCTGTCATCATGGTTTTGCATAGGAAAAAACAGCGTCCCGGTCATGTTGGGATATCAGTTCACCTAACCACACTTTTTTTTCTTGGGCAAGCTTGACTTGACGCACTTCTGATATTTATCTAATTTCACTTGTATCCTTGGATCCATCAGGCTTTCATTTGCGAACTAAATAGATGCCATACATTGAAAAGGAACCGATATACGACGTGTACTGCTTCAGTCGTCGACAATATCAGCGCTTCCTGAACATCCTTTTTTGGGGGATGTCTCAGTGGCGCAGTTGGAAGCATCAATGTCTGGTGTAGTGCTAGGCGGAGTAGTCATGGGTTCGAATCTTGCTAGAGGCAAACTATTTACAGCATCTATCGGCTCAGTTGATTGATAATATCCCTCTCACTCTCTCTATATATATATTTTCTTAAATACATGCACATGTTCAGACCATGAACAAACCATTTGCAAAGATTATAAAAGATCAGAATAAAATTGAAGGAGGAGATGCCAAAAATGACTAAGTTCACAAGTTGAAAAAAAAACAAAAAAAAAACAATTTGATAATAATGTCCAAACGACATGCACATCTTTAGACCATAAACATAACATCTGCAAAATTTCAAAAAATGATTGAACTAAAACTGTTCAAATTGCGCTCACAAAGAACCCCTGACAAACGAGCCCATTTTAATAATCCCCTTCGCTGGTTGCTGATTGACGGACTAACTGAATAAAGAGCACACCAAAAGAATCTGTTGATCCTTTTTTCCTACCAATATTTACGTTGGATACGTCTCAGACGGTTCTTTTTATACCCACAACGTGAGACGATACTTTTATGTACCCACAATGCATATTTGAAAGGAAATAAGGAAAATATTTATTGGATTTGGATCCGTTTAGATCGATTAAATGATTTAATACTCAAAGTGAACTAGAGCCGAATTGTACGACAAATGCATTGTGTCATGAAATAGAACATTATAATATAACACATACTAATAAATCTCTCAGCAAAGGTCAACTGAAAAGTAAAGCATGTCAATAGCCTATTGTAATTTTATAGCCAGCTTCTTTCGTCCATATAAACAACTTAGTTTCTACTGACTCCTCTTGAGGTGATGATTTATTTTGACAAAGTTTCAAGACCACCTGATATAACATTAAATGTGCAGCAGTTAATTCTGAAGAGTTGTTTATTGCGCCATGCAGTCAAGACTCTTTAAAAACTCTTTGCCTACTGGATAATCTTTCATGCTTTATGTGCTCTGCTAAATTTTTTTCAACATCATTTTTTTTTCGCAAAAAAGAATTTGTCATGAATACCATCAGTGTCAAACAGTTTGGATTCAGATCAGGCACGACTTTTTGTGGTGCCTGATCTAGATCCAAACTGTTTGCAAAAGTTACATTATTATTAGCAGACGACACTAAAAGTATAGCTTACGCTATAAGAAGACTTGTCATATATTAGGGTAAGCGACCAAGTAAGACCACAACCTGCAGAGATTTTTAATTAATAGAAGGAGCGAGCGAGTGAGTTTGTTTTTAACGACCCGCCAACAGCTAATGTCACATGGAGATGAGACCACGACCTAAAGTCTCATTCAACAGATTGGAGCCGGGCCGGGGATCAAACTACGGACCAATAGAATAAGTAATATGGCGTTTAAAAGAATAACAAATGGGTCATACACTAAAGCTCGCGTATTTGTCCTGCGATGCGTTTCCAATGCGTTGTACGTGATTTGAGTTTCAGCTGCATATAAAACGCAAATCAACGTATTTCAAAACTTATGAATATTCATTCAGCGACCTCAAACGCGTGTCAACGATAAAATATGCGTTTTTACCTTTAGCCAATCAAATCGTTTTGTTAAAATGCAGTGATGCGTAAACGAATCAAATTTATTGTAGTTTCAAAGATGCATAGTAATGAGGCAATTCTATTTTTCTTACAAACAGGTACAGTAGGTAAAGCATGACTATTTACTACATATGCAGTAATCCGTGGTAGGTTCAATATAACTGTAAACTGAGACTACCTGCACGCCCAAAATCAAGGTAAACTCGCCAGCGCTTGTTTAAAACGATTCTCATCTATCTTTGAAACTATAATAGGTTAACCTTGCTCGATGTTTATATTGTTATGGTTCAACTTCACTTTGATTCTTTTCTGATAAAATGTGTCTTGAAAAGCTCAATTCCCACTTCCTTTGATATCTTTAAATTCAATTTGATTAAATATCTTACCCTAACCCATTCACACCTTTCATTAATCCACATTTTCACTCAATGATCGCGACTTTTTATAAGAGAGTGCCCAAATGAAGTTACTTTAGGCCGAAAAATGAAAATATCACACGAAATCAAATCATTATCAATTTCTATGTGTGCCCAAATGTAAAAAAAGAAATATTCTTAAACAACCATAAAGCATATGAATTGTAATCATGTCACACTGCATTCAATTTTCTTCATGGGGATTTGCATCAAACAATTTCGAAGTTTACCGATGAGTTAACTAGGAGATACAAAAACAAATGAATAAAAACCAAGTTTTTTTCTCTCCAGAAGACTCTGTTAAAGTATCATTGAGCAAAACTCACTTGTTGACATTCTAACTAAATACATCTCTCTGGAAAGAAAAAAGGAAGGCACTGCTAAGCAAAGGCAATTTGAAGAGACCATATTTCACCTGATCAATCCTCAAATATATGATCATACATGCAAAACATTATGCACTCCCCCTATCCCCTCTAACTACCTCATACATGTGCAAAAATGTGCATATTTGTACCAATTACCTATAACTGACACAAAGGGACCAAAACATGGTTTTGATGTATTATAAATGGCAAAAATCAAGACAGCTTTTGCTATAAGACACATTCCTAAATAGGTTCGGAAACGGTATAAACTGGCTGCATCCCCAACCAACAGTCCCTGTAAGGTAGGTTTTGAAACTGTACGAGACATGTTTCATGTTTATTTGAACAAATGTGAATTTCATTTTTCGAGATTGCATGTAAATAAAATAAATAACTTTTGCTTTCTCTTTAATAACGGAGGTGTCCCTCGTATGACCAAATAGACAAATAGGCAATTTAAAACATAACCATAGCACGGCGTCCCAAAATGCCCTGATTTTAAGAGCTTAAACGTTTGTATTTCTAAAATGTGTATAAAAGTTTTCATTTTTTAAGTTTAGAGGAGCATTTAGTCTACCATTCATAGGAAAACTGCGTCTATGTGTTTGTTTTTGCTTGACAACTGAGCTTTATAAGTTCTACCATACGAGTGCCAAAATGGGTATTCCATGTATAAAATGTGTCCTGGAAGAATTGTGAAAGTAAGAAAGGGTGCAAAAATAAGGAATTGATGCAATCAAGTACCACATCTGACCCAGGACACCAATGAGAAAGTTACAATCTCACAGTTAGACACCAGAAACGAGAGCCAAGGGGTCCGCCCTTTCCCAGCAAGTGAATTCTCTAAACGCACAGCCGACACAAGTTCTTAAATAGTTCAAGAATATATCGACAATAAAACTGATCACCAATTATTGCATTCATGTATTTTGCTTACAATGTAGTGTTGCTTTGGAAACAGTAAACCCCAAAATTTGACGTTTAAGTTGATTCAAAAAAGTAATTATCCAACAGAAATGGTTTATTTCCTAGCAGAACACACTTTAATCATTTATGTACAATTTAAAATTGGTTCCAAGAGAAGAAACTTCACCCCTTTAAGAGAAATCGTTTGTGAACGATTTTGGACATTTCGTCTCAGACAGCATTTTTAAACCCTTAGATTTTGACTACTCATCTTCAGAGACTGTTTTTATCCAGTGAATAAAGTTAAGAGCTATTTTCTTGGTGACTGCGTATACCTGGAGAGCAGATTAACCAATGTAAATTTATTATTACTAAATATATTAAGAAATAAATGAGATACGGCAATTTCAAATAAGGCTGCTAACAATGTTGTGGTCGTTTGAAAAAATATACTATATTAGCACCCTAAAGCAAGAACTTAGCACTGCAAAAACATATGAGCATAACAGGCTTGATGAGACGTCTATCGTTGATAGGCATCGATGCTATATGGCAGCTAAGTTTGGGTTGTTTGTTGATGAGGATCATAGCAAGCTTCCTACGTTATACTTGTTACCTAAACTTCATAAACGGCCCTATAAACCGCGTTTTATTGCTAATTCTAGTGCATGTACAACTACTGAGTTGTCTATTCTTTTGACTTCTTGCCTCACTGCGATTAAAAACCATGTCATTAAATATTGCACAACAGTTTACGAAAGAAATGGTAAAAATTTATCTTGGTCTATTAAAAATTAATGCGAATTTCTTAATAAATTGAAGCCAAGAGGTTTTCTAGCATCTAGTTTTTCTACATATGATTTCTCTACTCTCTATACTACATTGCCTCATAATCTAATCAAAGAAAAACTAACAGAAGTAATTGAACAAACATTTAACAGAGAGGGCTCACTTTATTTGGCTTGTAATGATAAAAATGCCTTTTTTACTTTTGAACAACCTAAAAGATATAAATTGTGGTCATGTCAGAAAATATGTGATGCGCTCCATTATCTTTTTGACAATTTATTTATAAGATTTGGCTCAAAATTATATAGACAAATTGTAGTTATTCCAATGGGTACTAATTGTGCTCCTCTTGTTGCAGATTTGTTTTTGTTTTGTTATGAGAGAGACTTTATGTTGTCTCTGTCAGACAATAATCAAACTGGTATTATTGAAGCTTTTAACTCAACCTCCAGATCTTTAGATGACTTACTTAATATTAATAATTCTTATTTTGAACAAATGGTAGTTCAGATATATCCCACTGAACTTCAATTAAATAAGGCGAATTCTTCTGATACTGAAGCTTCGTTTTTGGACTTGAACTCGTCAATAACAAATGACATAGTTTGTTCTAAAATTTATGATAAACGGGATGATTTTAATTTTGAAATAGTAATTTTCCCATTTATTGATGGAGATGTTCCTCGCTCTCCTTCCTATGGTGTATATATTTCTCAGCTCATTCGTTTTGCTAGGGTGTGTTCTAATGTTGATGACTTCAACAACAGAAACTTATTTTTATTTGCTAAGTTATTAAAACAAGGTTATAGATATCATAAAATTCGAAAAGCTTTTTTTTAAATTCTACCACAGACATTCAGAGTTAATTGTTAAATACAAAATTTGATTAAAAACTCTTCTGCAGCGAGGTATATCAAAACCTATATTTTATGGTGATTTAGTTTATAAATTCAAACGAATTGTTGGAAAACCTAATTTTAGTGATCAATTCTAAAAGATAGTAAAACGTTATATAAGGGTTGGATATAACTTGGATATCATGCGACAGTCTGCATGCCTAGTTTTAAACTCAATCACGGTTTATAGCTATGGTTTCCTCTTTAATTGCACGACGATGGGTCAGGCCTCAGACTCTATGACGGCTCTGACGTAAAGCTTTAATCGGTGGGTTGGGGCCTGATGCTTATCTGTAGCTGGACCCACCGTGGCTCAACTTGAGGTTTTCTTTAGCTCTGACTATCTATGAGTCATGAGCCATTTTCTTTGTTTCATCATGTTTGTTAATTTGATTAGAGTGTTTCTCCATGATGATACATTGCATTAGTTAGATGGCCTCAATGCGAGCTGAACATTTCTTGTACTTCAACAACAGCAGAATCTAGGGCGAAGATTTGGAACCAGTAAAATGCATTTAAGCCCCCCGGTGGCGTAGGCTGCCGTCCGTTCTAAGGCGGTGGTTCTGTTGTTGTTGACTTTTTGTTAATTGCTACTCCCATTGTGGGAGTCTGTAACTGTTCTATGTTTTGTTGTACGTTACTTTATGTCCATTTTAGTATTGCAGTCATCTTGATGGGGAAGAGAGAGCTGGTTGCTTTGCTTAATTTGTCTTCCTGGTGTCTTGTGATGGTTGAGTGGCTCTTCCTCACGGTGCCATGGGGTTGTCTGCGATTTGTGATTGTGATATTTCCTGATCATACTCACTTATTAATTTTTTACTGTTCAAATAAACGTGAAACACCTCTTGTATAGATAGGTTGCACCCTGGACTGACATTCCCCTGTAGGTAGGATTGGAAACTTTATAAACAGGCTGCATCTGGGGCCCACAGTCACCTGGAGTCACCTTTATGTAGGTTGGAAAACAGGCTGCAGCCCTGGCAAACAATCCCCTGGAGGTAGGTTTGGAGACCGTATAAACAGGTTGCCCCCAAGCAATCAGTGCCCGGAGGTACTTTGGGAAACCGTATAAACATGTTTCACCCCTGTCCAACAGTCCTCTGAAGGTAGGTTTTGATATCTGATATTTGAGGCAATTCTCACACAAAGAAGCGAAAATATGGTTTTGATGCATTATAAATGGCTTAAATAAAGACAGCTTTTGCTATACAGCACATTCCTAAATATATCCAGAAACCTTATAAACTGGCTGCATCCCATTCAACGTTCCCCTAGGTAGGTTCAGGAAACCGTATGACCATGCTGGACCCCAGGCCGACAGTCTCTTGGAGGTAGGTTCTGGAACCAAATAAAAAGGCTTAACTCCTGGCCAACAGCTTGTTTATAGGGTTTCCCAGCCTAACTCCAGGGAACTGTCAACTGGGGGCGCAGCTTGTTTATACCTTTTCCGAACCTACCTCATGGGGACTGTCTTCTGGGTGTGCAGCTTGTTTATACGGTTTCTGAACCTATCTGCAGGGGACTGTTGATGGGAGGTGCAGCCTGTTTTTACTGTTTCTGAGCCTTCCTCCAGGAGGCTGTTGGCCAGGGATAAGGCCTGTTTATACGGTTTCAGAACCTACCTCAAGGGATCTGTCCAATTGTGCAGTCTGTTTATAAAGTTTCCGAAACTACTTACAAGGGACTGTTGGCCAGAGGTGCAGCCTATTGATATAGTTCTGAACCTAACTCCAGGGGACTTTAAGCCACGGTGCAGCCAATGTATATGGTTTCAAACCTACCTCCAGGGGACTGTCGCCCGAGGGTGTAGGCTGCTTGTTTATAAAATTAAGTACCTACTTCCAGAGGACTGTAAGAGAGGAATGCAGTCTTTTCTATAAAGTTTCTGAACCTACCTCCAGGGAACTGTCTGCCTGGGTGCAGCCTTTTTTTACTTGTTCCCAACCTACATCCAGGGGACTGTCAGCAGGGAGTGGGGCCTATGTTTGCTCCCAACCTACATCAAGGGGACTGTCCGCTGGGGTGCATCCTGTTTTTATGGTTTTCAAACCTATCATCCAAGGAGGCTTCTTTGCTATGTCTAGTCATTTTTCTTTTCCACCTTGTCGATGTGCTTTCCTAGGTTGACTGATAACCAGACAAAAGTTGTGAGAATCTCTCTCTCTATCTATTTCTCTCTCTCTTTCTCTCACTATCTCTCTCTCCCTCTCGCTCTCTTTCTCTTTCTCTCTCTCTCTCTCTCTCTCTCTCTCTCTGGTGGAACACAACGCCTCTGGTCAGGCTCAGACCAGGAGCCTGTCCATCTCAAGACCAAAATTTAATTGAGCCAATATGAAGATAGATCCATAGACTTCGATGCAATTATATTATTAAAATTCAGTAAGTAAAGTAAGTAAGGTTGCAAAGATCAGGAATCGATACAATCAAGTACCACACCTGACCCAGGATACCAATGGGAAAGTGACAAACTCACAGAAGACACCACAAACGAGAGCCAAGAGGTCAGCCCTTTCCCAGCAGGTGACCACGAAGCACATATAAACAGACGCGCACAAAACATAGCAAACACAAGACAGAACAAAAACATAAAAGATCCACAAAAGAAGTACCGCCTTGGAACGGTCAGTAAAATATTTTACTGGAGGGCTTAAACCGGTTTAACGGCGCCAACCTCACCCTTAATTCAGATGTGGATCAAGACACATAGATATTTGGTTTGCATGAAAGACCCCTAACTTATCAATGCATCATCTCCTAAAACATATAAATCAAGATATAACAAGGAGATAAAGCAAGGATAAGGACTCAACAGTAAATTAAACTGAATACCGGAGCAAAAGAAATCCAACAGGTAAACCCCGGTGGGCCCGACAAACAGCCAAAGCATCAGGCCCCTACCATCTCATCAATAGATAAGTCTTTAAGTCGGAACCATCATAGAGTCTGAAGTCCGACCCACCGGCGTGCAATTAAAGAGGAAAGCAAAGTTGCCAACTGTGATTGGGTTGACTACCAAGCATGCAGTCTGTTGCAATACATTAATGTTATAGCCAATCTTTTTATAGTGGGAAATTATTTTAATGAACTGCGCTGAAAAATTATTAGAGCCAACAATCTTCTTCAACTTATACACCAAGTCACCATAGAAATCAGGTTCCGAAAGTCCTTGGCGCAAGAGAGATTTAAGTCCAACTTGGAATTTAGAAATCAAATCAAAGTATCGTCTATAAAATTTTGAAAATGTTTTGCGAAGTTTATGATACCGATAGCCCTGTTTAAGAAGTTTCTGAGTTAACATTTTATTGCGAGTGTTGAAGTCAGTAACATAGCTAGATGCTCTAGCAAAACGAATGAGTTGAGAGATATAGACTCCATAGTAAGTTCAGTTCTAAAACCAGATCCATAGGTCTGATAACACAGATACTGGGGCCTATCTGTTATGATGGGTCTGAACACGTTGCACTGGTCCATATCATGGGATGTGAAGACAGCGGACATAAAACATCACGTAACAATGGCAACAATAAGGGAGTGTTATGGAGACACAAAGAAGGAAAAGAAACAATAAAGCATTTTGTTGGGATGTTTACGTCGTGTTCTTGGCTTTGTTTATAAAATAATCATCGATTTGCACGTAACGGGTCGAACAACGCATTTAAAACTTTTTGATTGGCTGTATAACAATGCGTTTCAACGCGAATTGTACGTTGAACTGCGTTGATATACATGGATTATCGGTTGGTTAACGCCATTATTTTATACTAACAAACTCATTTTGGTTAGAGAAAGTCCAAAGTTTGCTTTTATACTTTAAATAAAGTGTCTTATACGAGCAATTATAAAAACAACCCAATGCTACACTCAATTTTAAGGAGCCGAATTTGGTAGGCATCATTTAAGTAAATATATATGAAAACATTTGCTGCTGTTGGATATCTTGCATTTTTTGCGGATTGTCTTGCTCATATCATAAAGAATTATAGATTTTGCAGGTTAAACAACAAGATTGAAGCACTTGTTAAAGGCTGTAACATATGTTACATGACATAATAAATGAGCAAGGACATTGACTTGATGTAAGAAATGATGTTTTTGAAAAAAAATGAATATATTTCGCATGTTTTCCTAGCTAAAATCTCTAGCCTCTGGTGCCTAAATCTTAGGTATTGATGATTTTTAAGCCCATGTACCTTTGTTACAGATGTTATGAATACTTGTTTTCAATATTTCTTAATATGAATAATTCTAAAATAAAGATACACCCTAGAGGAACATAGGTAATAATCTTTTCACATTTAAACAGTACAATTTAGTGAATGTCCCTTTCTAATGTAAATATTCTAAACCAATCCTTATCCAAGTCATATACATGTACAATATCGTTTATTATTTCTGCTTCTCTGGTAAAATAATTGTCATCCTCATATCATAAAATCCAGAATAATCATCAAACAAGATTTTGACTGCAAGCTGAGAAATGACTTGCTCCATTCCAAACCCTTTTAGACATATTCTATCGTATGTACCGATTCAAGGCGCATCGAATAGGAGATGTTTGCACACTGTAAGCATGGGTGTTAGCCAGTATCAGCTTGTTACATATGTTATTTTATCAATTTGAGAAAAAGAAAATTGAAGTTTGAGGTACAGAAAGCAGACATTAAAACTAGCTAATCAATGAACATTATAATAGTCTGCATATAACTGGATCTCTTACTACATATGACAGCTGTTTAACATTAATACGGCTACATGTTGTATTATGTGCGTTACATGAACTTAATTATAATTTAAAAGTGGTAATTTTGGCTATCGTCATTTAGTTTAACGACTGCTCTGAATTGGTTTCAAACTGTTTTAGATTAGGTTTAACAAACATATACTCAATTGACGAATACAAACCCAAAGATTGCTTTTCTATCTTAAATATTTTGTCTTATATGAGCTAATGCACAACCCTACCCCCAGTTTTGCAGAGGAGCAAATTTTGTTTTCGCCGCTTAAATAAAACACATATAAAAACAATTGCAGAGTGTTGATATTTTTCATTTTCTTAAACAGTCTTGCTCATATATCATCAAGTTTCTAAGATCAGGACACTTATTAAAGATGTCAATGTGCCATGATGCCACAACCAGGGCTCTGATTGAATTCCATAAACTTTCAGGTGCTGGTACTAACTAGTTCAATGTCAGGACAGAGCAAGAAATCATATTGGCAGGCTTTCAGCTATGCTGGAGACTCTATCCACGAAGCACTCTTTAACCTCGGCTCAGTGCCCTTAGAAAGCACTGTGGCGGATGCACTAGAGTAATATATTTGTAAACTGTCCTGACCTCTTGGCTCTCGTTTGAGATGTCTAACTGTGAGTTTGTTACTTTCCCATTGGTATCCTGGGCCAGATGTGGTACTTGATTGTATCGATTCCTGATCTTTGCCGTCTTTCTTACTTTGCATTAGCCAGTCACTGATATTGTTCGACTCACTGCGTTGAGGTGGTGGATGTTTTGGAGAAAAAAAAGCTGAATTGCAAGAACGAACACTTCCAAGAGCTGTGTTTCTCGAAGGTGTCAAACGTGCGCAGTATCAGTGAATCATTTGGAAAACCTCACCTGTCATTAATCGTGACAAATCAATGTCTGACAATTATGGTTAGAGGCCTGACTGTGATAAATATTGTCCCGTTATGATGACATTGCCCATGTGTGGATCCAGAGGGGGATAGGGGGTCCGGACACTCCTCCATGAAAATAACAAGTACATATATGTGTTTCTATAGAAATTAGCATTTGGACCCCCCCCCCCTGGAAAAAAGTTGGACCCCCCCTGGAAAATAATGGACCGCCTCTGGATCCTTTGTAAAGTATAAATATAGTTTTCTCAGCAATAAAACCATTGGAACCCCTCTTTAAACTGTAAAATAAGCTGAGGACTAAATAAAACTGACAAAAATTCCTGGATCCGCGCATGTTGCCTCGTGCCCCCGAAACCCCCCTGCAGCTGATAAAATGTGGTTGCAGCATGTGCAAACCATTTATATTGTACTGATTTGTGTTGCTGTTGAGCAGAAGAGGACTTATGTAAACTATTGCCAGTGATCAATAGGCTTATGACTTTTGAACAACTATTTTCATGTGGATTCATTTATTTCTTTAGCCATATCAACAAGAATGCCGTATTGTCCGATTTTGACCTTTGATGACTATTCTACCTAGTAGCATGCGAAAAATAAATCAGATTGTAACAGTTTTCTATTGCCCGTGCTATCGCAGTACAACGGGTAACTTGTAGAGGGGTTTATCCTTATTTCCATATCATGAACTACTTAGTAGACTCTTCTAACTTTTGATCCTTCAGTGGTGAAAATCTGACTATAATGAGTTTGGTTGATAGTGTATGCAAATGATTATTACTACTATCTTTTATTTGGGTGTAGGATAAGCAGCTACAGTTAAACCAAAAGCTTTGAAGCGTGACTCTATTTACAATATTGATATGTTGTTCTAGAAAAAAGGGTTTCAGGCATTTATTTACATTTACTATAAAATCTTTGACATGCACATATGTTCTAGCCGGACTGGCTCATTTTACGTATTCTGCATCAATCGTTTGAAATAGAAAGACCCAAAGGTCATTGGTCAGAGGTCATAGTACATATATATATATATATATATATATATATATATATATATATATATATATATATATATATATATATATATATATATATATATATATATATATATATATATATATATATATATATATATATATATAATATAAGCATAAGAGATTATATTTACTCCGTTTAACATCGAAAACACTGTTTGTTTTTCATTCACTCCACTGTCTTTTTATTCGTAAATCGTGACGCCATTTACGTCCCACCCTCGAACTGACTTCACCATATCTGAATATATTTTGTATGTTACGATTAAAAAGAGTTTGCATTCAGTCATGCTAAGGTTACCAGTTCATTAAAGGAATATGTCCAAGCGTTGGAAATGGACAAAATGCATCTATATGTGGTATTTACATATTAGGCGTCATTTCAATGACGTCATCTTTTTGTTCTGATGCGAAGATATTATGGCGACATGTTAATTTTAATTATTTACCCCCTAAGATTAAATTTGGTGCATTTCGACTGAAATTGGCACACAAAATGCAAGAAAGTCCTGATCCCCATATACTACAATGGACATACCGTTTAAATTGCACTGATACAATATACGCTATTTTGATGACGTCATAATGACGTCCAGACGTGAAAGTCAGATGGGTGACCAGGTGATTTTCATTAGTTATCCCCTAAAGTTTGATTTGGTATAGGTCACCATAAATCGGCATCAAATTCGCACGGGAGTCCCGAGCGCCCCTGACTAATATACAAAAAGCAAGTGAGTATGACCAGTTAATACCACAATCACATACTGCCGACTAACTAGTGTTTCCCATAAAGAGGAATAGCAGGGGGAGCACCCTGTTGCGTTAAAGCTCTCCCCTGATTCCCTAAAGCTCCCCCTCCTGCCCTTATTTTCATTTTAATATAAAAAATAGTCATATTTTAATTTTTACTGTATATAATAACTTTTTGTTATCCCAATGAATCATATGCTCTACTAGAAGCTATTCTGACCATTTAACAGACATAAAATCCTTTATCTAACTTACATTTGAAAAGTCTGTTCTAACAAAAGTGCCCTTTTGGGTGAATTTCACGCATCAGAAGTGCCCTTTTTCTGGCCAGCACCCTGCCCCTTTTTCAGGCTGTGGGAAACACTACTAACCCACGGTACCGTCGCACGACAATCACAGAAAAGCGACAAAGTATGGACGTAAAGAAAGCTGGGGCCCCCAGAGGTTTTGGGGATCTGGGGAGAATGGCTTTTTATTTTCTGTGAGCTGGGGAGCACTGGTAATTATTTTCAGGGATTTGGGGAGCAAGCTCATAGTTTTAGGGATTTAGGGAGCCCTGCAAAAAAGTAACAACAAATCTCATTTTAACAGTTTGTTTGTTTTTTTTAAAAAAACTTCGGGTTCTGGGGGAAGCCCCTTGACCCTCCCTTCGGAAACCTAAATATATCTACTTTTGTGCGAACTGGTATTGTTGACTGATATGGCGAATACTTTTAATTTTGTGGAAAATGAAAAAAATCAATAAGCATGTTATTAGATAAGTGATAGAGTGATCACTCTATCACTTTATTTCAACTACCCCCCTCAGCACTTGGTATTCCGGAATACCCGTCTGACGCCCCCCTCGTGGGTTAAGACGTATCGGAAGATAGATAGATAACCCCCGCACAGTAAGAGTCATTGAAAAAACTTGGCAAGCTATAGTTCAAACCAGCAAACCTTAGTTTTGAAAAGAAAATTTCAGCAATCTGTACAAACAAAAATTATTTTTTATGCATAAACAAAAGCATTATTAGGGAAAAATTGTGTCTAAGTTCTCACAGCTGTCATTTTGTCAAAAAATATTTTTTTCTAAACCAAACTCCTTCATGCACATTTTCAATGTGACTAAATTGTATAGGCAATGTACCAAATTGTTCCATCAAAAGCTGTGGTAGAAGTTGATCGGCTCACGAAGGCACCATCAATGCATATACAAAAACCCTATTAGGGAAAAATTGTCTCACAGCTGTCATTTTGTCAAAAAATATTTTTTCTGAACCAAACTCCTTCATGCATATGTTCAATGTGTCTACATTGTATAGGCAAAGTAACAAATTGTCCCATCAAAAGCTGTGGTAGCAGTTGATCGGCCCATGAAGGCACCATCAATGCATATACAAAAACCCTATTAGGGAAAAATTGTCTCACAGCTGTCATTTTGTCAAAAAATATTTTTTCTGAACCAAACTCCTTCATGCATATGTTCAATGTGTCTACATTGTATAGGCAAAGTATCAAATTGCTCCATCAAAAGCTGTGGTAGAAGTTGATCGGCCCATCAAGGCACCATCAATGCATATGCAAAAGCCCTATTAGGGAAAATTGTCTAAGTTCTCACAGCTGTCATTTTGTCAAAAACTATTTTTTTCTGAACCAAACTCCTTCATGCATATGTTCAATGTGTCTACAATGTATAGGAAAAGTATCAAATTGTTCCATCAAAAGCTGTGGTAGGAGTTGATCGGCCCGAGTGTGGACTATAATAGCATAAGCATAAAATCTATATAAAAAGCCATTAAGAACTACAAAGGGAAATAACTCTAATGGAATTGGCCTCTGGCCCTTACTTTTTGTGTTAAGTATTTGTCCTGCATAAATGAACATGTTTGCAAGGTTTGATGAAAATCCAGCAATGACTCTTTAAGATATTAAGGAACAAAATGTTACGGACGGACGGACGCACGCACGCAGGGACAACGTGAAAACAGTATACCCACCACAAACAAAGTTTGGGGGGAGGGGGGTATAAATATCCTTAAAATTGTTGAATTTTTGGTAGATAATAGCGTATTTTGGAAAACTCAGAATGCGCCAGATTGCATCATTTTAATAAAAAAAAAAATCGGGGGAGCATGCCCCCAGACCCCCTATCACGAATCTGGATCCACATCATTACAGGGCTATCTACGGGCTATTGCCCCCAGACCCCTTTTAAAATGTGAATGTATTTTTTGTACTTACGTGCGCATCTGGATTGATCTTAGGAAAATATGGCACAAAATTTGGGTTGTTGATTTATCATCCTAAAAATTGTAGATTTTTAGGTTGATAATGACATACTTAGACACTCTCATAATGCACCAGATCGCACCATTTTATTATTTTTTTCCGGGGGAACATGCCCGGACTCCCCTACCACAGGTATGGACATCATAACAGGGCTACATACGCGCATTATATGTACTTCTCTATATAGCTTACTGGTAATTAGATGGGTTTTTTTTTTATTAAAATTTGGTGAATGTTCATCAGATATATTCTTACTTGTTGAAACTGAAGTTAAACTTACGTATAGGGCCTGATATCAATTATAAAAACACGTTCTATGGTTACAAAAATAAATGCTTTCACTTTGTCTAAGAAAATCTAGTTTTGTCTATTGAAAAAAGTCCCTTCACCACCAGAAAACCAAATGGTCTAGCTGCCCCTAATAAAACTAGAGGATCTGAAGGTCCTGAAGCGCTCACCTGATCTCCTTCATAATGTTAAAATAGTTCAAGATCAACTACGGCTTTTAATTAAACATATTTTTATACCATATGTATGGGGGTTGCAGCCATTTTGGCCAAGTGAACTAAAACAATCTAATGAATACTCCATCAAACAGGTCAGTGATTTCTGAGAAAAAAAATGTTTAGATATGTATGTGGCAGTCCAAATGATTGGCTTTGTATAAAAGGTGAGAGCTCAGTTTGACATTTGGTACTTATATAAAACCATTGTCTCATTTGGTTGAACATTTCTCGAAAGTATTATGATTTCGGCTTATCCAGTTATCCAGTTATGGAAAAATGAACATTTCAAGATTAGTCCCATATAAATGCATTAGGAATCAATTTTGACCTTGCAATAAAGTAGGTCAAGGTCAACCTAGATTCATAATTTGTGCAAACCTGGTAGGGCCTACATCCCCAATGCCACATACCAAGTCCCAAGGCCATTGGCCTTTTGGTTCCAGAAAAGAAGATATTTAAAGGGATTTAACCATATATGGGCGTGGTAGCCATCTTGGTCATGTAACCAGAACAATTTGTATCAATTTTGGCTAACCTATCATTAGAAGTTTTCATTATGAAATTTGAGTTCAAATGGCCCAGTGGTTTCTGAGAAAACTATGTTTCAATATGTTGATGGGACTCTAAAATGAACGCGATCTTGGCTGAAAGATCAACCTTGACCTTTGAAACTTATTTATAGCCATTGTCTCTTTCAGTTTAACATATAAAGTGCGAATAATGTCTTTGGTTTCAACAGTACTCAACATATCACTTTCAAAAAAAATCCCATTTAAATACATTAGGAAGCAAATTTGACCTTGACGTTTAGTAGGTCAATGTCAACTTAGGATAATCATTTGAACAAACTTGATAGGCCCCACATCCCTAATGCTACATACCAAGTCCCAAGATCACCGGCCGTCTGGTTCTAGAGAAGAAGATTTTGAAATGGTTTTACCGTATATGGGCGTGGCGGTCATCTTGGTCATGTCACCAAAATATTTTGTATACATTTTTACTAATTTATCAAAAAAAAGTCTTCACATGAAATTTGAGTTCAATTTGGCCAATGGGTTTGTGAGAAAACTATGTTTTAATACATTGATGGGACTCCAATATGAGCGGCCTATGATGAAAGGTCAAAGGTCAACCTTGACCTTTGGAACTTATTCATAGACATTGTCTCATTATGTTAAACACAGCAAGGGAGAATAATGACTAAGGCTTCCATAGACTTATGCAAGTCTTCTTCTTATATTTTTTATTCTAAAGATGTTTATGAAATATATTTCACTTCATGAATAGCTTTAGTTCTCTAAGGCTAAAGATCAAATGTCAGTGCTATTAGAGAGGAATCAAGAGGATTCCAGACACTAAATCAAGTAAAATGAAATTGGCATTGGAGACTGAATATCAGTCTAAGGCTTCCACAGTTTAAAAAAATCAACTGCTCAAAACTTTTCCCATTTAAATGCATTAGGAAGCCAATTTGACCTTGACGTTAAGTAGGTCAAGGTCAACCTGGGATCATCATTTGAACAAACTGGGTAGGCCCTACATTCCCTATGCTACATACCAAGTCCCAAGTGCATCGGCCTTCTAGTTCTGGAGAAGATTTGTAAATGGTTTTTACCATATATGGGGACGGCGGCCATGTTGGTCACGTGACCAGGACCATTTGAACAAACTTTCGTTCCCTCTCCATATGAAATTTGAGTTTAATTGGCCAGTGGTTTTAGAGAAGATGTTTGAAAATGTGGACGGACGGACGACGGACGGACGCCGGAGCGACTGGTATACTATTAGCTCACCCATGAGCCTTCGGCTCAGGTGAGCTAAAATCAAATATAGAGAGCACCCGCCATACCTACTCTAACAGGTACAGCAACAGAGTTTTAAGGATGGCCTCCAATCTGAATAAAACCCAATCTACGCTTACTATATCCGCCGGTAGCTGAGGCTTGATCGGTTTTGATCAGATTGGCTCTAGAGAGCATAAGTGTGAAAATAGTATGAATATTAGGGGTATAGCTATTGTTGGGGGCTCTGTTTTGATCCGCGTATACATGAGGAGTATGCCTTTGTGTGTGTCTGTTGAATTTCTCTGTCTGTCTATCAGTCTGTCTGTCTATCTAAGTCTCTCTATACATGTATATGCCTGCCTGTCTGTCTGTATGTCTGTCTGTTAGTCTGTTTGTCTGTCTGTCTCTTAGCATATGTGGTGCAGTCGTAGCAGATCAGGGGTCCCGAGCTCGACACCGTGCATTTAAATTCTTTTGTTGGGACTCTAAATCAGTACCTTAGCTGGTGGAAGCCCATTATCATTATGCATCATTTATCCGCAACTACTACCCCCTCCTATGAGTAAAAGTAGGGCTAACGTCTTGCTGATTTTCCAGTGCCCTGGTATATGCCCCACTGAGTCTTCGCTGCTCGTAAAAACACATGTACGAGATATACTATGAGGTGTGTACATGTAAACATGTTATTTGGCCATCATTTTGGCATTGGGTCGTTCCGTACAGGAGTCGTTTGGGTCGTTTTTGCAGAAAGTTGGGCTAAAATATTGTTCCTCTGCTTAAAACTATTCTTGTTTGGGTGCCAGAAAGAACAGTTTAGGCCCCTTTATAGCCCCGCTTTGAAAAAGTGGGACTAAATTGGATTTGGGTTGTCCGTCATTCCGTCAATCTGTCCGTCATAATTTTGTTTCGACTCAGTATCTTGTTATGTATGGTATCAATAAGATATACGTTAGGATAGTAACACATCCTTCTTCGCACATTTGTACCAGCATTATGACCCTTGATTTACGCCAAAATTTCGCTCAATATCCTGAGACAAATTGACAGTTTCACCTAATTGTATGTACTCGTATGCATTGTTATTGACAACATCTTCATTGCGATTGTTACACATCAATTTTAGCACATTTGTGCCAGAGGAATGTCCCTTGATTTAAGACAGTATTTTGTTTCCGCACAACATATTGAGATTAAATTGACAGAATGTCACCAAAATTTCATATATGCATTCATATTGACAAGGTCTATGTTTGGATCATTTTTCGCACATTTGTTTTAAAGTTATGGTCCTTGATTTACGCCAAATTTTCGCTTCCACTCAATATCTTGAGAATAAATCGACATAATTCCACCAAATTTTATATATGCATTGATATTGACAAGAACTAGGTTGGTATTGTAAGCTGCTATTTTTCGCAAGTTTGTAGCAGAGTTATATTCCTTGATTTATCCCAGAATTCATATCCGCTCAATATCTAGTGAACAAAGTGATAGTTCACCAAATTTTGTATATGCATTTATATTGACAATATCTAGATTAGGATTGCTGACTGTTACTTTTTGCTTATTTTTATCAGAGTTATGGCCCTTGATTGATGTCAGAATTTTGTTCCTGCTCAATATCTTTATATTTTCCTGCTCAATATCTTTAGAATTTTGCCTTTTGACTGCATGAAAAGTGCTGCTGCGGGGCTATAGTCATATTCTCTGACAATCCTAGTTTGTTTTTGTTTAAACAATATTTTATTCAAAACTTAGTACATGTTAAGATCAGTACAACATTACAGGATTGGTCATCTCCATGAAACTGTGGAGTTTTCAGTATCTTCGAATGGCAGGACCAGTCTAAACACTTTTATTAGATAGATAGATAGATAGATAGATAGATAGATAGATAGATAGATAGATAGATAGATAGATAGATAGATAGATAGATAGATAGATAGATAGATAGATGACACAAAGTACATATATTTATTGCAACAAACCAATAACAGCATAGTATGAGCGTCTCGTCGGTGCTGTTGTCACATTTCAGAATACTTCGATTTAACTAAGTGTCTACATTTTCTAGTTGGAACCATTAAATGTAGCACGTCACAGGAGGCACTGTGTTGGGTGTTTGAATTTTGATTGGTCAAAGCCCAAGATACCTTCTAAGTAGCAGAGGTTATAAGTAAAAATCTCAATGATTTGGATTGAGATAGTATAAGTGATTATGTTCTCCATGAGGCTAAGAACAATAACGTTATTCCGGCTATGGAGATACAAATGCCGATATGCAGACACGTTGTTCATTCAAGAAATGTACATGCTGTCCTGTGACGTAGATTGTTGGTTGTAAAAATACATATGAGCCGTGACATGTGATTTACAACAATTTGACATTTTGACAAGTGTAGACTCGGACAAGCCTCTGCAGCAGAAACTACAAATGGCGTTCAGTCAGTAGCTTAACAATCATAGAATACTCAAACGACTAGCAAAGTCTCTGATCTGACTGCGCAGGCTGATCTGAGGCTTTGCTGGTCGCACATACCACATTGTTTGGAAATCTCATGCACTGGCTCATATGATACAATAAGTTTAAATATACTATGCACAATAAATTTAGCAATTGTTTTGTGTGGGTGAGCCCATCTACATCAGATCTCGAGTTTAATTTGCTGTCATGAAGATACAAGCGCCGATCATCTGACAAGAATTTCCATTTAAAAAAATACAGAATTACCAAACGCAGCGGCCGTGCTAAAGTGACGTTTAATTTTAAGACTAACGGGTAACGTGGGTATTTCTGATCATTGTGGGAAGCCGAAACCATTTTCACGCGATTGTTTGGTCACTAAAAAACAAAAAAGCATAGCAAATGCTGTGAATTTTCTCAGAGAAATAAAGGACCAAGCTTTCACAATTTGACGTTTTTTTAATGCTTTTACGTTATCGCCTTTAAACGATGTTTCTAGTCGGATTTTCTTGAACCACATTAACAAATAAAACTGCTTGATGCCTTCCAACAAATTTAGACAAATACTGTTGAGTGAAACATCTTTACGGCTACAGTGCACGAGCCGAAAGATAAAATCTAACGTCACCATTATCTCGCAAATACGTCGCACCATTTTTCAGTAACTTAAGGTTTTTATCAACCATAAATGAAATATATTGTAAGCATGTGATATCTTTGTAAACTGATTTTCTGTTGAATTGAAACGCCGATTACCATTAGAAGTTTTGACGTCATTGATGGCAGCTGATTTTTTCAGCATGAAATCTCGATCGCGTCTGTCACATAACCAATAGTTTTAAAGGCATATAATGCATGAGGAAGATGAGAAACCACCAAACGAAAAATCATATGCTTTTCATTTTAGCATTACTTACAACGGATGCCATTTTTGCTTACTGACCCCTCCTGCAATTCTTGTTCTCCCCAAATGCCTATTTAAAGGATAACGTCTGTAAATTCGTGGTTTCATTTGCCTGAGATCCTTTTCTCATCATCGCAATTGAAATTGTTCGATAATGTACAAAGATGAGCACAAACAGACGCAAAACATAAGAAATTGCTAAACTTATTGTGCATTGTATACAAAGGAAAACATTGAGAAGTGACTGACTCCTATCGTATGAGAACAGTAAAGAGGTGTAAGCGAGGCTGTACAGAGTTAGGCAAATCATCGTGTCTTGAACTTGTAAGAAGAGTTGTTAGTTTTCTATCTCTTCCAAACAGAATGTCTCTAGCGGTATAGATTTTAAGATTTCCCGGTAGAAAACCTCGCCTTTCATTCATAAAAATAGACAGTGTAGCAGGAAGTCGGCAGCGCTTTCAAAATATCCCCATTTGCATGAGGGACTGTTTACGATATGCTTCCTGTAGAGATCCGCGTTCAAAGAGCTGCACTCTAACCTGAGTCTAGCATGAAGGACCTGTCCTTTGCGGGTACCAACATTGTGTAGTACTTTGGGGGTTCCGTTATATTTCGTTTTATTCCATGTTTGAATGAAGCCACACTGAGGGTGCAGATTTCACATCGCTTGGAAGATCATTCCATGCACGTACTGTCGAAGGGGAAAATGAGTTGAGAAAAAGGTTTGTGCGAGCTCGATAGCTTCGGATATTATCAGAGTTTCAAAGACTATATGTGGTGGTTTCTTAGACTAAAGGAGGCACATGTTAGGAGCGATGCCATGAAGAGTTTTGCAAAATAGCATGAATATTAGTTTGTGAGTGTTGTGACGTCTTTGAAGTGACTCCCATTTTAAGTCCATGAAAAGTTTATCAATGCTGCAAAGTTTGGTGGCGCCAGAGAACTTCTTTCTTATAACCGAAATATTGCGGTCATTGTGATTATCGAATGCGTATCAACGCCACAGAACCTGTCTTTTGGAACTTGTGACCATGTAAGATGAAGTACAAAGGCGCTGATCAGACTGCGCAGATGCGCAGGCTGGTCTGCGCTTTTGTTGTCCCCATGCAGTATAGTCAAGTTTTCTCGCGCGAATAAAAGTAGAATGGGCCATTAATAAACGCTTTTAAAGCAAGCATGCGTAGCTACCTAGTCGGGCTGACGGGCTTGTTTTGTATCAGTTTGTGTCCGCTTCAGTACATGTACTTTGTGTATGCGAGTAGCAAAACGCCCAGGCGAGTCTCGTCTGGGCCTACGCTGCTGCACGTGCGATAAACACGGGCATCCACATACAGTGACTTGATTCAAATGAAGTTCATCTACAGTCGTTTAAGATGTTTCCTTATCCAAACCAGCCGATCACTTTATTAATAAGAGCTCGGAAACGGCTTGTTTTTGGCGTTGTGGTTGGTTGCAATGTTGTTGTAAACGCAGCTCTGTCCCTTCCACACCACCAGTCATTACAGCCACGCCTAAACCTACAAGATATAAAATATGTATATCAATATTTGTTTGTTTATTTGCTTGCTGTTAAACGTCCCATTCAACATTTTCCCAGTCATATCAGGACGTTTTTCTATTTCATGTGTTCACCCAGTTCTAATATTTCACATACAAACCTGCGTAAAACGGCCACTCTCAAAAAGACCGAAAATTGGTTTTCAAGAAATGCAGATCTAAAGAATTGCAGAATGCTCCATTTGTCACTAAGGTCTTTGTTTTATCTATATTAGAGCGTCCGTTTTACACAGGTTTTACTGTATACGGTTTCCTCATAACCAATGAAATACGTTTTAACTTATAAAAAAAAGATAAGGGTCAAACAATTATTTACGAATTAATATTTCCCATTTAATACTATAGTACAAAATAACGTTCTAATACAATTCCGTCTCAAATATTACTTTAGTAAAGATGATTAAGAAAACAATTAACAAACAAAAGTGAATAAACCGCCATATCTGAAACACACAGCCTTTTCTTAGAGATGGGCGGGGAAATGTATTTTTGAATTTTATACCTAGGAAACATTCTTACGCATTTTGGTCAGTGCTTATATCGTGTGTGGCCTCCACGAGCATCGACGACTTCATCGACAGGTCTTGCTGTCTCAAACCCCTGACGTCGAGATAGTGATAATATGAGTGTAGGACAAAATCCCACTAGGACATAAGCCCACTGGACAAAAGCCCACTAGGACAAAACCCCACAGGGACAAAAGCCCACTTATAGGCAAAATGCTGAACCCGCACTCAAGTGACCTTTGATTAAGTCATCCGATCACGATCTGCACAGTTCCAAGCAAAAACACATATTGTTTGATAAAATAACAATTGTAGTGTAAAACCTTGACTATATAGGAAAATCAAATAATGTTCAATAACTTATTTAAACATCCCTTTTTGTTTGGCACCTCTCATAAAAGTCAATGCTAATTGTTATTCCAAGATCAAAGGTCATTTGGTCCAATTTGTCCGTGTGGGCTTTTGTCCGTTCCCCTGATAATAAACCGGCCATCCGCCGTTGGCGTCTTCTCGGACGACCACCTTTTGGTCGTTCTTTGGGAGTCTGCCATATTCTCTGAACAACAGACTGCGTGACGCCAAACTGTGCAGTTGCATGACGTTGGGTAGCTCCAGCCTGAAGCATACCTAGAATTCTCTCCGTGTTCATAACAGACAAATGTCTTCGATATGGGATTTTAGTTCACAAATGACTTCTGGTGCCACAATTAAACAAAGTACAGAGGAAATTGGCTCAAATATCCAGAAATGCAACTGTCCAAACAAATGACTTCCACACAATGGTTATTCGTAAATCTCGGGTAGGCAATATGAACACAGTTTACCCGTGCTACAATGTACATGTATATACGTGCGTTCATGCATGGTCAGTTACCTCATGAATCGATATATGTTAATATAGTTCAAACTTTAAAGCTGCATACTCTGTAACTATGAACATTTTTCGAAAATTTTTATTTTCTTTTTAAATCATTTGTAAAAAAGAATTAAGCTATGTTTTCACAATAAAAATGTTCAGTACAGCTGAAAACTGCTTGGAAAAGTGAATTATCTTATCAAATAGGTGTATTTTTCTTTTGTTGGTAATTATTTGCATCCCTCCAATAATTCAAGAGCGTTAAATTTTAGCATAAAGGTAATTGTTTTTATAGTGATAACTTGTTAAGATTTACGAAAATGGTAAAATGTTTACCTGAATTTGAGTATTTTTACTGTGTTCTTGAAAAATAAAAACATTATTTTTAAAAGTAGAAGATCAAATGCAGCTTTAAAGAAAATCATTTGGCAAAAAAATAGTTTTACGCCTGTTTGACCCTTAACAATGTAGGAGTTTTTGATTGGTTTGCGTTTGTCGTTTTCTTACTGTCCGGTGCATTTCTGTGTTGTTCGGTGTCTTTTATTTGTGGTAGTGTTTTCTGTCGTTTCTATGAGGTACCATGGATCGGTTAGTGTTCTGTGATTGTGACATTGTCTGGCAATACTCACTTGTAGGTCAGGGGCGTCGACGTGACAAAACCTATGTTCAGGTTTCCGACAAAGCGAGACTCAAATATAAATAGCACTTTTCAAAAAGAGAATACGGTTAAGAAAGGCGTTGTTCAGTCTGCGCATATGCACAAGCTGATCTGTGCCTTTCTGGTTGGCAAACCCCGAAAACAGGTTTTCTCACGTCGAGGCCATCTGATTTGATCTCGGCGTCATGAAAACGCATGTGTGTGAATTTACGACGTTATTTTTAATCTTTCGACAGCTTTATACACAGTTAAGAATTTTAAAATTAACAGTTGTATTTGAGAAAAAATTATGCCGGTCCTGGCTGTAATAAAGTGGCCACAGGGGTCTGCATTTGTTATCTATTGAAATGTTTTAGAAGCCTCTCCAACAACAGTGTAGACCCAGATCCGAGGTCTTAACTGTTTAATAAATGTTGGCAAAAATCTGTAGCAGACGACAAACGCAGACGGACATTTCAGATGATTTTGCTGGCGTTTAACATGTAAGGGTTAATTTGGTAAAGCCAAGTTACTTCGGACATCAGGTAAATTCGGACAGCGACCTTGTTTGTTTCATTTTTTTTAAAAAAAATTTTGGAATAAATAAACAAAGTAACGAAGCAAACAATCAAAATCCTGATAAGACGGCTAATAAGGAGCCGTCTCATCTTGTTTTCCACTCAGGTTTGCAAATGTATGTCCGATTTTACCTGATGTCCGAAGTTACCTGACTTTACCCTAATACCTGTTAGTATTTTGAAGTAAACCCTGTACCATGTCTCTGGTCAGTTTTGTTTGTCTTTCATGAGCGTAGTTTTGTCCTTGTCTTTGATTGAGTCTTCTCTGTATAAGGTCGAGGAGGGAGGGAAATTTCATCCTTGTTGATCTCTCCCCGGCCAGCGACATCGCTAAATTGCCTGTATGAACAGAATCAAATTGTCTATAAATAACTCCAGATAAGGAATGTGCTGAATTGTCATCACTTTGTAGACCAAAGGGGCTTACAATTAAATTTACACTAACTTTTTTATCGGTCACAGATTATAGGGGAAAATCGGGTATATTCGGACAGGCAGCTAAACTCGGACAGCGACCTTGTTTGCGATTCCAGATCCTTGCCCTCTTTCTTACTTTTAAATAAATCAAGGGTATGACGAAAAATGCATTTTCGTGGGATGGCTAAATAAGTGTTTTTCGTCCCAAGTGTTTATTTCAACTTCAAAAAAACATGAAAAAGCATTTGTAGGTTGAGCGAATTTAGCCTAGGACTATCCACACACCCAGTTAGTGAAATAGTCCCGGTTTTACTTGCATTTAATGTCGTTATTATTACTATAGTCAGGAGTTACACTTGACAATCATTCATTGCATTAACTTCTCTATTGGTATCACTTGGCTCTTCCTCGCGGTGCCACGGGGTTGTCTGCGGTTTGTGGTTGTGGTATTTCCTGATCATACTCACTTACTATTTTTTGTCTAAATCCTAGGCTTTTAGTTCTCATTACTTTGTTGTGATGAGGTTTCTAGAGAAGTAGCATTTGTTTAAATAGCTTTAAGTCATAATTGCTTATTTCTGTGTTAGATTGTTAAATTATAGCACTTTCCATTAGTTCTCATGAACAGACTCAATAAAACCGAGTTAAATATGCTGAATATCGTCACAGTTTAAAATGCATTTCGCAGGTTTTTCAGTGAGCGACTATACGCATAAACAGTTATCATTTGTAGACGGCGCAAGTCTGACATATGGCGTCGCACGTTGCAAACGGTTGAAAAGGAAAATTAGTTATCCGCTTTTCACGCCATCCGCTATGTATTGCTTATTTTCATGTTTTTGTAATTGTTTGTTTTGTGTCATTGCGTGTTTCTGTGTTCTTTGTAAGCAGTCCGCCCTTTCACCCTTTGCTGAAGCCTGGAAGTACGCTGTAACAGATACTGCGGGGAAATTTTCGGTGTTCACTTTATAAGGTTTAAGTATCATGCAATTAAGTTTTATATTACCAATAATCTTCACCCATGCAGTCGATAACAAAACAGTTAAAATTGTGCCATATAAATGCCAGGAGCCTGCTAGCTTATAGTAATGACTTTCATAGCAATAGTGTTAAAATGGATAAAATCAGATTTGTACTGAGCGAAAGCTTCGAATATGATATTATTGCAATCTCGGAAACATGGCTCACTGAATGAACTCCAAATGACAGCAATGACCTTTATCTTCCCAATTATACCATAATCCGTAAAGATCGTCAAATTCCTAACAGTAGAGGTGGTGGAGTGGCATCCTATGTGTCTAATATTATAAAGGCTGTCCCACGTCTGGATTTATCGAGTGATAACATTGAGTTTCTTTGGCTGGAAATTACCACAAATAATAAAACCTCATTAACTGGGGTCTGTTATCGCCCACCAGGACAAACCGAACTGATGTAACATTATTCTTGAATGAGCTCGAAAAATCGCTTGAAAATGTCAAGTCATTACAATTAGACGTAATACTTTTAATGGGGGATTTCAACGACAAATGCATTAGTTGCAACGATGACCACGCCACCAGTGAGCTTGGAAAAAAGTCATATGATCTAGCCCAAATCAATACTTTTTCTCAGTTGATCACAGAGCCGACACAGTATGTTGGAGATACCACTACACTTCTTGATTTAATTTTTACTGATAGTCCTCACCTTTGTTATCATCCATCTTGCAAATCTTGACCACTGTACAATTCACTGTTCGTTAAATATATCAACATTCAAAACCAAGGCATTTAAACGCACAGTTTGGGATTATAAGGCAACAAATATAAACGAAATAATCGAATCTTTGAGTAGTGCTCCTTGGGATACGGCGTATGCTTTAATCGATGACATTGATGAATTTCTTAGTTATAATAATTCCTTGATTGAATCGACTTGTCAAGAACATATTTTACATAAAACAGTTACTATTCGGACAAATGATAAGCCATGGATGTCGAATGAGGTGCGTTACTTTTTTCGCAGACGAGATAGTTTTTTTTAAAAATTTAAAAGAACACAGTCCGCAACTGATAAGCTAAACTTTAATATTGCGCGCCGTGAGGCAAACACTGCAAAAAGAAATGCAATGAAAAGTTATGAACAGAAATTGGTAAATAAACTAAGTCAAGATCACTTAGATGTAAAAACATTCTGGAAATTGTCCAAAAGTATTCTGGGTTGTAAGTCATACCTCCACTATATGAAATTGGTCAGATAATACCTGATGATCTTTCAAAGGCGACACTTTTTAATAACTATTTTGCATCGATACCGTCCTGCACCGAAAATGTAATAATACCTGACCTGCCAAATTTTAAATACCTCACAGATACGCGCTTAGATAGGATAAACACAAATGAAAATGAAGTCGAATCACTACTACGTAGAGTTAATACTAATAAATCTTCAGGTCTAGATGGTATTGGCAACTGGGTCCTCAAGCATTGTGCTAAGTCCCTAAGCTTCCCCTATTCAAAATTATTAATAAGTCACTTGAAACAGGTATATTTCCTAGTCAATAGAAACAAGCAAATGTATGTCCAGTGTTTAAGAAAGACAATAAATCAGACAAAACAAATTACCGACCTATCTCGCTGCTAAGTAGTTCCTCAAAAATTTTAGAGAAAATTGTTTACAAACGTCTTTATGAATACTTAATGGATAATAATTTACTCATCGAACAAAACTCTGGCTTTAAAAGAAAATATTCTACAGTAAATCAGCTCTTAAAGATAGTGCATCGAATATATCAGGATATCAATAATGGTAAAGATACTTGTCTCGTTTTCCTTGATGTATCAAAGGCTTTTGATAAGGTATGGCATAAAGGGTTATTATTCAAACTACGTCAACTTGGAATTGTTGGTACACTTTATGACTGGATAAAGCATTATCTCACCTGTAGATCACAAAAGGTTGTGATAAATGGAATATCCTCCTCTCTGAGAAATCTTCAAACTGGCGTCCCTCAGGGTTCAATCTTAGGCCCGCTACTATTTTTAATTTACATTAATGACATCATAAATGACCTGCAATGCAATGTTAACGTGTTTGCCGATAACGCATCCATACAAAAATGTCTGGATAGTCATGATGAATTTAAAGTAATAAATGACGACTTGCTCAAACTCTCCATCTATGGTACCCAATGGTTAATTACTTTTAATGCACTTAAGACCGAATATATTATAGTATCTAAACGAAAAACACGTGCAATGCATCCTGACTTACTTCTTAATGACACAAAACTTACCGAAGTAAATAATCATAAACATTTGGGATTAACGATTAGTAACAACATGTCTTGGTCATCTCATATAAATGAAATTCTGGCAAAAGCGGAAAAAGACTCTCAATGATGCGTACGTCAAAACATATTTTACCAAGAAGTTGCCTTGATAAGCTAATAGCATGATACTTCCCTTACTCGATTATTGTGATATTATTTATGATTCTTGCACCATGTATGAAAGTGAACAACTTGACAAACTACAAAGGAAAGCCAGCTTATTATGTACTGGTGCATTCAGGATCACCAGCAATGAAAAAACTATTAAAAGAGCTAGGATGGCCAAAATTAACAAATAGAAGAACAAGTCACAGGCTTGTCTTATTATATGAAATGTTAAATGACCTGACCCCTCAATACTTAAAATATTTATGCAACTTAATACCACATAAAACAAATAACTATCAGCTTCGAAGAAACAACTCCTTCCTTGTACCATTAATTCATAGGGAATCCTTTTCCAAATCTTATTTTCCAAAGACAATTCGTGATTGGAATAAGCTACCAAACGATGTAAAACAATCACAGTCTCTGAATATCTTTTAAACAAGAATTAGGTCCTTATATGAGCCACTAGTTCAAAACAAACTGTATTCTTATGGTCATGGCCTCAGTAAAGTAAATCATTGTAGAATAAGATTAGGCCCTAGCCACCTAAATTCTCATTTACACCGCTACAATCTTGTAGACTCTCCCAGCTGTTCCAATCCAGATTGTGGAGGAACCACAGAATCAGAAGAACACTATTTTCTAATTTGCCCTAAATTCAACAATGAAAGACGATTACTTCTTGAAAATGTATCAAATAAACTATTTCCAAACGTTAATTATAACAAATTTATTACATTGATGCTTAAGTATATATGTAAAGTACTCCTAGAAGGCTCCATAGACGCATCGTATGATGGAAATACTTCAATTCTAGATGATGTATTCAAATATATAGACTCAACAAAACGTTTCAATACTTTCCAAGAATTAATTGACACCTCAACCGATAATTAATGTTTATTCAAAGAAGTATGAGAAACCTGAACGCCGCAAAAGGTCCTCCTATTAGGCTTTTCTTTTCATTTTTCGAATAATTTGTGCATCAGTGTGGTTGCGCCAACACGACATAGAATTATTAAATATGAGACGGCTTGTAAATAGCATCTTTGGATAACTGACGTTAAACATCAGTTAGCATGAGCACTGCTGGCGCAACGTTGTCATTAAACACTATCTAATATCCACTGTCTCAATAGGGTGACTGCTCTATGACCTCTCTCTACCCTTTTGTAACTTGTTTCGTCTACTTGTCTGTGTGTCTGTCCGTCCGTCTGTCTGTTTGTCTGTCTGTCTGTCAGATACGTACGTACGTAACACGTATGTATGTACGTGCGTGCGTGGGTACGTGAATGCGTTCTTACGTATGTATGTATGTATGTATGTATGTATGTATGTATGTATGTATGTATGTATGTATGTATGGATGCATGCATGCATGCATGCATGTATGTATGTATGTATGTATGTATGGATGGATGCATGCATGCATGCATGCATGTATGTATGTATGTATGGATGTATGTATGTATGTATGTATGGATGGATGCATGCATGCATGCATGCATGCATGCATGGATGTATGTATGTATGTATGTATGTATGGATAGATGGATGCATGCATGCATGCATGCATGTATGTATGTATGGATGTATGTATGTATGTATGTATGGATGGATGCATGCATGCATGCATGCATGTATGTATGTATGCATGCATGTATGCATGCATGTATGTATGTATGTATGTATGTATGGATGGATGCATGCATGCATGCATGCATGCATGTATGTATGTATGTATGGATGTATGTATGTATGCATGCATGCATGCATGCATGTATGTATGTATGTATGTATGGATGCATGCATGCATGCATGCATGCATGCATGTATGGATGTATGTATGTATGCATGCATGCATGCATGTATGTATGTATGTATGTATGTATGTATGTATGTATGTATGTATGTATGCATGCATGCATGCATGCATGCATGCATGCATGCATGTATGTATGTATGTATGTATGTATGTATGGATGGATGCATGCATGCATGCATGCATGCATGCATGCATGGATGTATGTATGTATGTATGTATGTATGTATGTATGTATGTATGTATGTATGTATGTATGTATGTCCGCGTCATCATATGTATTGTCATATTGTTTAATTGTTATGTTATATGTAAGGAGACCAACTAGTAGCCTCTGGGCTGTTTGGAATCCTTGTAAAATAAATAAAGCATTAAATTAAAACCGAGTCCGCTGTTGGTTTTTTTACATTGTAGGTTCTCTATTTCTGAAGGATCCGTTTTAAATTTTTTCCAGATTATTAAGGGGTCGCAACAGCTGTCGTTGTGCCGCGTGGAGTTGATAAAACTTCTCCCCGTACATCGAAATAGTGTTGACATTTTTTTCATATTCTGGTCCTACGGAATATTGTGTTCTGACGGAAAGCAGAATAACGCTATTTAAAGCCGGTGCTAGGGGGCGTGAGAGTTGTTGCACTTTCCATTAGTTCTCATGAACAGACACAATAAAACCGAATCTGCTGTTTTCTTATATTGCAGGTTCTCTCTATTTCTGAAGGATCCGGGTTTTCAGATCATTTAGAATACGCCTGTTGTGCTACATTATCCTTATGCCATTTTTGCGCCTCGAAAAAAACATTGCATATGACCAGGGTCCTATAGAGTGTGATTCAATATATGGTTTAAAATGTTTTGTATTTGGAAATGGACTGGCCCATTCGATAAAAGTGGAAAATTTCATTCGGCATAAATGGGTTAACACCATATCAGCTAATAGTGCAGCATAATTATGAACATTAGCATCAATATTTTACTTACCGAATAGGAACAGAAAGAGAAATATTCCTTGATTCAATCGCATTTCATTGGTTAATGTCGTAGTTTGCTCAAATTAGGAATCACTAATTGTGCCTCAAATCTTGGATTAAATTATCTGAGAAACCGGACAATCTGGATTAAAAAATAATATAGTAAATATTCTAATTATAAAACGCTTTTGTTAACTGTCTTGAGTTGGCTCCCGGTATCGCTAGTTTAACAGGTGACCGGACCATAGGGCGACGACAGTAAAAAAAAAAAACTCAAACTGTTTGTGTTAATCATGTTGTCATTTTGGCAAAAAACATTTAAAGGAAAAACACGAGAACATTTAGTGCAAAAAGGTACCACCAAGTATACGAGGAAAGCTCACCTGGGAGCCAACATAATGTTTGGAGTGTAGATATATACGTTAATCCTTTACTAGATGGGTCCGAGATGTATGAAGATTAGGCACCAATCTGGTACAGTTGAATTCATCCTGTAATATCTTATCCTTGTACGTTGTCGTTCAGGTCATAAACCTGTAATTGTAACAAGAAAAACTATAACACGTGTAACATGTTATAAACGGCGTTTTTGAAAGGTTCTTATGAGTAATAATAGATGAAGGATAATAATGAAGTTTTTTTTTTCAAACCACAGCGTCACCGAGACCCTTTGATTATGAATACATAAATATTAGACTTCTTCCTTAACATAGTTGTAAGTGGGCCGATCAAATATTAGATAGACATCTAAGTGTTCAAAATATTATCCATATTGGTCACTTGATATAATATACTGAACAAAAGTGAAAACGCTACACCTGAATTGTTTGCCACCTATATACAAAATTATGCAAACCAAGAATGCAATTGAAAGTGTATCGTAATGTTCAAATACTGGGTAATGCATAACAGTAAAAGTTTTACGGATGTTGTCTCGAGGAAACACATGAAAGCCATTTAAATGTGACAGGGGTCCATTTTTTCAGGTTGCCAATTTGAACGGAAATCTAACACAATTTAGGCCTTCAGAAATCCACTACCTACGAGATCTGACTGCATGAAATGTTAGTCTAGACATAAGACAACCAGAAATGTGAAGGACTTATCTAAAGTGTGTTTTGATCGTTTGGAAAAGCAATCTTAAAAAGCAGATTTTCCATCAAATTGCCAACTTGAAAAAAATTTAACACTGAAATCTCCATAGAAAAATCAATGTGTTGTTGCATCTTAGCATGAGGACATTACTAGTCGAGAAATGGTAGAAACAATGTGCTGAGAGGTCTACCTGATTAGGCAAAAAAAAAAATATCGAAAATCGTGATAAATCGAAGATTACCAAACATTTAATATTCCCTATTTGTTTTTGTCAAAGGGAGATAATTTTCAATATTTTACAAATTTGCTAAATTCGAAATTGATTTCTGAGCTTGTTTTAAGTGATTAAGCAGTTTTCTTGTGTTTTTATGCAACACAATTAAGACCAATTTTGATAAACATAACAATTTTAATTTGCGCATGCGCAATCGCAAAGTTCAGTGAATAAAGCTTTAAACACTTAAAGGAGCATAACTCATACATCAAACAAGACAAATTGGTGGAGTTTCGACGAATCGTTTGCTGGATGTCTGGACAACATCATTAAGCTTTAATAAATACTTTTTGTCCAATACTTTCTCTTAAAATATAGATAACTGTAGTGTAGCGTTTTCACTTTTGTTCGGTATATTAATCTATAACCACCGCAACTTTTCATGTCGCTTAAACATTTACAAGTACCGGTAGCTCTAAAAAAGGAACAGACAGTCAGTGTTGAGAAACGAGTACCTACATGCCTATACAAACTTTAAATACTACATCAACCTATCGAAATCGTTATATTCATAATAGATCGGTGATGACACATGATATTAGCGATAACTTAAGATAAATTTTAAACAACAAACGCCAGTATGATAGACAATTATAGACAATGGGCCGAAATTTTGATCAAGACCATTATGAAAATGCCATTCTAGGATTTCTGTGTGAATAATTTTTGATCGTCCCTTGGTCCGTAGAAATTATCTTCCTCTCGAAATGCTTATTTTTATAATGAATCAATGATACTACCTCTACATCTTGAAATGCTTATTTTCTAAGGGGCGATTCGTAGAAGTTTATGATTGATAGAAGGTTTTAAAGCAGAAGATGGTTAATGGTTTGAGTAAAATGAATTGAACATGATTGGTAAGTCCATCGAATCATCAAACATTTGCAAATGACTTTAAGTTTTGGTCTCTAAGTTTTGGTCTAGAACACATTTAATTGAAGAGTTATATGAAGTAAGGTTAAAACTGCCTCCCCCTAATTTGCCTTATTGATATTGACTTGTCTGTCTTTAATTGCACTAAATTACAAAACCGGACATCAGACATATCAGTGCTTAGTATGAACAGCTAAGTAGTTATGTTGTAGATTTCTTCTGTTTGTTGGTCCTGCCAACACGGCAGATATATGCGTCTTCATCATTAAACATACAGTTTTATACAACTCGCAATCAGTTGTGTGTCACACAAAAAACAGCTTTGAAAACAATCTCCTTGATTCATTCATATCGACAGGAGGCTTTATGTTTAAACATGGAATGGCATCGAGCCATAGAGTAACGGTATAAGGAGTTGTGTGTGGCATGTTTATTATTTATAATATTTTTATAAGTGAAATTCATAGTCCCTTCTCTAAGAAGTCAGAAGATGACCTCTATGTGACTGGGTATTGATCTTAGAGAATCTAAAAGACCCCACTCTAAACATAGCAAGCCATTCCATGCTCCACTACACTCCATGCTTTACAAATTGCATACTAGCATGATAAAAACACACCCGCTTCTTATAGAAGAAAAATCAGCAGTAGGTCGCATTTGTAAGTTTAGACATTCCGATGGGGGAAATTCCTTTAAAAATGAGGGAAGGAATAAAAGCCGGGACCAATGCCCGGGACCCGGGATCAATTCTCGGGACCAAAGTTTGCAAGAATCAAAATTATATTTGACATGCAAATATTAGCATGAAAATTGGAATATATGTTTATCATAGGGTCTTCTTAAAAATGGATAAAAAGATTTTTTATGACTTATTAAACAGCCAAAATACGGGACCCTGTCAATCATTTTAGACCTGGGACCAGTTTTTACGGTAATGACGATGTCAAGTATATTAAAAAATCTCACTAGAGAAACCTTTTTGATTCCAACATTTTTTTACATTTTGTTATCTACAAAGATCCCAAAGAGTATAAAAATCAAAAGAATATTTGAATTGATCGAGTATTCTAAGAGATAATCAGCCCGCGACCAAAATCGTCATTAATTTTTCGATTGCGGTATTGACGATGTCAAGTATATTAAAAAAAAATCACTAGAGAAGCCTTTTTGATCCCAGCTTTTTTCGTTTTGTTATTTACAAAGATCCCAAAAAGTATAAAAATAAAAAAAAATATTTGGATTGATCGAGTATTCTAAGAGATAATCAGCCCGGGACCAAAATCGTCATTAATCTTTCTATTGCTGTATTGATGATGTCAAGTATATTCAAAATTTTCACCAGAGAAACCTTTTTGATTCCAACTTTTTTCATTTTGTTAACTACAAAGACCCCTAAGAGGATACAAATAAAAATAATATCTGAATTGATTGAGTATTCTAAGAGATAATCAGCGCGGGACCAACTCGGGACCAAAATCGTCATTAAATTTTCTTTTTCGGTATTGACGATGTCAAAGGAATTTCATAATTTTCACTAGAGAAACCTTATTGATTCCAACTTTTATCATATTGTTATCTACAAAGATCCCAAAGAGTATAAAAATAAAAGAAATATATTTCAATTGATCGAATATTCTAAGAGATAATCAGCCCTGGACCAGCTGTAAGGTAGTAGTTGATTCTAATCTTCAAGTTCGCGTTGTGTTTTAAAAGTCTCTTTAGAATTTCTAAGTCTTGTAAAATTTCAGTAACAACTTTCAAAATTTTATAATTTTATTAAATCTTCTTAAGTCCAACTAAATACTTCAAGAAACTATCTATAACCCAAAGTTCCGAAATCTCTAAAGTCTAACCAAAGTCTAAAGCTCTGTCACTGGGTTTCATCTTATATACCATGAAGTCACGTGATAGAAGCTGACCACAGCGCCACCTAATGATATCATCACTAACCAATCATATTTCAAGTTTACTATATAGCGCCCTCTACATAGGTAAGCTTCCATTTATATCAACCAATCAGAATATACAAAAGTGACTCATAGTCACACCAGTTGCGCAATTCCCCAAAGGTCATATGATTTAATGTATTGCGCAATCCTGCCAATCAATGTCAGAATTGACACATCTATTTATTGGGCTTATGTAATTTTACTAAACTAAGTAACATCTGTCATCATGACCTTTTAAAAGTGTTAAAACATCCCATCAGAATTGACAGGCTAATAAATATGACATTTGAGAAACAATAACAAACTGGTGTCAGAATTCCCTATAAAAACATAAACATGTCAATCACAGATGTCAACACCGCACCTGGCTGAACACCTGCATCCTACCCAAACCAAACATTCACAAATATTGTAAATACCCACAGGCAATTCACAATTATTATGAACCCTCACAGACGAAACCAGTGACTACTTTAAACACGCCCAAACCTTAAGAATTTGACTTAATTCGTCAATTAAGTGAAATTCTCCAAGCTCATCTCTCATACACCATATATACAAATACATCCACACACACTCTCACACTCACTCACATACATACCACTATACTAAACATATAAATAAAACACTAGCATGCACAAATCATCCTAAAATTACTAAACATAATCAATACACATGCATCATCAAAGTACAACTTCCAAAACATTTATAAAACTATTTACAACAAACATCTGCATGTGACAGCGCACTCCAGAGAACCTTGTGTCCACTCAATGGTTGGCCACCCCATCGAGTGTGCAGTTGTCCCAAACTCTCAAGAGCACAAAGACGCCACAAGCAAATTTACAATCCAATTAATCCCAAGTGAATTCACAACACAATGTCAAATCTTAACTAATTATATATACACATTATGAATCTCACGCACAATAGGGTCAACTGTCACTCCACTGCACCTTCCCGTCAAGTTAACATATACATGCCTCCCTACAGATTACAGAGACAGACATATGCATGCCAAGCTTTAACAATGGAGCACATCATGAAACAGCCCAATGTCTACAAAATGGTTGATCAGACCACAAAGCAGACGATTGCTTTGAAGACCCCACTATGCATAAAATCTCATATACAAAACCAAAAACATGCACCACACATATAATAATCCTATTCTCCATCCATCAAGTAATACAGTCAATATACAATAAGGTTCATCTTCACTCCTCCGCGGCTAGTCTATCTGTATTGGATCATCCTGCTCCCCAGTTCCATGGTAAAATACAAAGTTATTATCCTCCTGTCCGTTACATTCAGTTGGATCCTCCATAGGAGTACATTTCAAATGAATATTGTTTTCTGCTTGCAATTTCCAAATTATGGTGTCATCTAAACTCTGTTCAATTTCGTCCAAAAGTTTAATTGATTGCTGATATTCAGTATATGGAATTTTGTCTGCTGTCCAAAACACTTTTTTAGTTGCTGAATGTTGTATAGCTTATCCATAACTGTATAATGTTAATTTTCTTGTTTGGAATAATTGAGTGGTAAGTAGTGTATAAAATCCAAAATTTATTAGCTGTTGTTTACAAAAGTTCACTATGTATAAATGTCATTAATTGTTTGACATTTAAAGGTCACCATTTCAAAGCTGTCAACAAAATCTTGATTTGACCTGTTATCTGTCATCACTTTGGAAACTGGTTGGATTTTAAAGGTCATTATGTTTCATATAAACTCGATGATACTTGAGGTGAAAAGGTCCCTTACTGTATTCCTTCTTATACATCTCAAAGTCATATACGTCCTTCTTATCAGTCTTTACAGTGCATATTTTTGTACACATCATAGTAAGCATATTTATCTCTTCACCAGCCACCAAACTTCATATTAAATGACTGGACTTACACACATTATCAATAACTATTTACATATCTTCATGTCATCATATCCTCACTGTTGCGGCGATATTCCCGATTGTGGAATGCAACAAAAATAACTGAACTCCGATTATGAGTTAGACGATAAATGGTTTATTCATCTGCTAAAATGACGCCCTACGATCAATGGCGTCGTTACGATTTTTTTTGCTTCTCTTAGCAACTAACGTTAAATATAACGTCAAAGTGACGTTACGCTAATGACGCAACGTCCAATAATAATAATGTCTCTATGCAGGCTTATAGCCTCCTGTCCATTTTCCCCTCCTCAAAATACTTATTTTGATAAAGTTATAATTGCTAATGTTTCTCTCCAGTATGCACTACAAAGAAGTTATACATTATAAGCTTCTCTTTAGTATGTACTGCACGTTATTTAAACTAATAAAAATCACTTTTTTTTTAAAATTTCTCAAAATAAGTTGTTGTTTTCTTTTTCTATAATAAAGTTTGATACAGTTGTCTCCCATATGAATAATTGTCTACAGTTCTATGAATCGCATTCCAATGGGCACAGCTTCACAACTGGTCTCACCAGCGTGCCCTCACCAACCTGTAGCTTTGCAACGCGCACTCGTCCATCGACTCCTGGGTATACCTCTACTACTCGTCCGAGAGGCCAGTTTCCTCGTGCCGTGTCCGGAGAAACGACCAGTACCACCTCACCAGCTTGTAGGTCTCGACGCTCCCGATGCCATTTCGTCCGTGCACCGAGACTTGGAAGCCACTCTTGAAGCCATCGACGCCAAAAATGGCGAACTAATTCTTGAATACGGCGCCATCTCTTCCGTATATTGAACTGTGTGTCATCCACTGTGGTTGGTGCAAACTGACCCCCGATTTGTCCATGTAAGAAGTGGTTAGGAGTCAGTGGCACGTCATCCGCTGGATCTGTAGACTGGTAGGTTAGAGGTCGAGAATTTATTAGCCCCTCAGCACCGATTATCGCCGTCATAAGCTCCTCGTCCGTGATATCTGCGTTCCCGAGAATGGCATTGATGGCCCTCTTTGCTGACTTGATCATTGATTCATGTACACCACCGAAATGTGGAGCTGACGGTGGGTTAAAATGCCATTTTATCCCTTTGTTCGCGATCGATTCTTTGATTTTCTCCTGGTCTAACTGAAGTATCAGCGATTTCATTTCCTTGTCAGCTGCTCTAAAGTTTGTTCCATTATCCGAATACATTTCTTCCATAAGGCCCCTTCGGCTGGTCATTCTATACAGTGCATTCAAAAATGAATCCGTGTCAAGGCTGTATGCGATTTCTAAGTGAACTGCCCTCGTAGCTAGACAAGTAAATAGGCACAGATATCGTTTTTGTCGTCGTTTGCCTCGTCCTTGTATTGTTATGAATGGGCCTGCATAATCCACGGCTGTTCTCGTAAAAGCTCTAAGCGATGTTTTTAACCTTGAAAGGGGCAATGGAGCCATAACTTGCTGACAAATCTTCGCCTTCCTTCGTCGGCATTCAGCGCATTCCTTTTCGCATTCTCTGATTACTTCACGACCAGAAATCACCCAGTAACGAGCTGATAAGGCTGCCAGTGTTTGATTAGTCCCTGACGCGTGGTTGCCCTTTTCGTGAAAGTCTTTTACAATTAGTTTAGTTATCCAACTTTTTCTGGGTAAAATGACGGGATATCTCACATCATATGAAAGGAATTTTGCATTCTTCAAACGTCCATCTGAACGCAGCAGTCCATCGTCGTCTAACTTTGGCTGTAAACGGAGAAGCTTGCTGTGTGCTGGCAAAGACCGACCACGAGATAGAGCTGTCCAGTCTTCCTGGAACTCTACAATCTGAGCGTATCTAACAAGCTGTATCTCTGCCTTCTTCAACTCGTCAGCCAGAAACTCTCCCGATGTTCTATCTGCATTTTGCCTTTGGCAATTCTGTATGAAACGATTAATCCAGGACTGTATTCGTCTTAATTTCAGCCAGGTAGAGTAGCGTCTGGGATCTACTGGCAACACCGTACGTTCTACTATTGTGACAAACCCATATGTTTCTTCAGTTCTTTCTGGCTCTTGATATATCTCTGCCATTCGATTTAATCTCGATTGTTTCTTCATTTCTGTATCCCCACTTGGTTTCTCGAACGATTTGTTGACAGGCCACGTCTCCTCCGGCTGTATCAGAAATTGGGGTCCTCTCCACCATGTACAACAGTCAACAAGCTCCGTTGCCTTCATTCCTCTGCTCAACATGTCGGCTGGGTTATGGTCTGTAGATATATATCGCCACTGCTCTGGATTAGTGCATGATTGTATCTCACCTACTCTGTTGGCCACGAAAGGCTTGAACCCACGACTTCGGCCTCTTATCCACCATAGAGTGTTCATACTGTCGGACCAAAATATTGCATCACTTATTTTTATCTTCAAAACTTCGGCTATTCTCAAGGCAAGTCTCACACCAATAACAGCACCCATTAACTCCAGTCGAGGGATGCTTGTTGCGATGCAAGGTGCAACGCGAGATTTCGCAGCTACTATTTCACTGGAACTGGAACCATCATCGTAGGTACATCTCGCATACACAACGGCACCATAAGCATTTTCCGACGCATCTACAAACGTATGTAGCGACATGCTATCAAGGGATCTGTCTTTTCGTCGAAGACATCTAGGAATCCGCACCTTTTTGAGCTTCTCAAGTTCACCAAACCATGCACGAGCGCAGCTAGCTAGTGGTTCCGTAAGTTCATCATCCCATTCAAGGCCAGCAGTCCACATATCTTGCAGTAACATTTTGGCACGTATGATGAAAGGAGCAAGGAATCCGATTGGATCAAATAGCGTGGCTATTTTCTTCAGGAAATTTCGCTTTGTGTACAACATGTTGCTATCTGGAACGTGCTCCCTGAACGTAAATATGTCTTCGTTGGCTAGCCACCATACACCTAGCGTTTTGGTGCACGGCAGCTGATCCCGATCTAGATCCACTTCCGACTTCCGGTCTTGTATTGGAACCTTTGACAGCACGGTGGGTGAGTTGGACAGCCATTTGTGTGCATGCATTCCTGCTTTGTTAAGAAGACACGATAGTTGTCTATACAGGCCGATACCCTGCTTCTCATCTAGTACAGAGTCCATAGAGTCATCCATGTATGTTGACTTCAGGATAGTTTCAGTAGCTCTACCGTAGTCAGCTTGATGTTTTTTTGCATGGTGCTGTAACACAAACTGAGCCAAGAATGGAGACGAGTTTATTCCAAATACGACACGGTCAAACTCGTATACATCTGGTGATCGATCTTGGGTGTTTCCCCTCCATAGGAATCGGTGATAGGGCTTATCTTCCGTTCCTATCCCTATTCGAAGATACATTTCCGCTATATCACAGACAACAGCAACTTGGTATCGCCTGAAGCGCAGTAATACATCAAATAAGTCTTGTTGTAGTTTTGGTCCTTGGTGGATCACATCATTCAGAGATACCCCGTTACACTTCGCTGACGCATCGAAGACAATTCTTGTTTTAGTTGTCTCTTTATCTGGTCTGATCACTGGAAAATGCGGTAGATACCACTTTGATGCATTTTTTTCATGATCGCCAACTTTTCTGATATAACCCTTTTTAATGTATTGATTGATCGTTTCGCTGTAGGCAGAGGCGACTGCTGGTGATCTGGCAAGTTTCTTCTCTGTATTTTCTAACCTCTTTAAAGCCATTTTGTAGTTATTTGGCAGCTCTGATCCATTGCTTCGCCAGGGAACACCAACTCGGTACATACCATTTTCAAACTGGATAGAGTATTCTACTTTCTGTAATGCAGACTGTTCCTCTATGCGCACGATTGGTTTCTGTTCGATAATACTGGTTCTAGCTACTAACATGTCATCAATTTTCCAGAAGCGCTTTAAATTTGTATTCAGCTGTTCTATTTCTGCTCGATCTTTCACAAAGTATGTTCTGGCGAAGTGTGTTTGCACTGCTGTTCTATCACCTGACCCTGGATTTCCTATACACGTCCAACCCAACGGCGTTAATCTAGCGATCGGCTCCCCTGGTCGGCCCCTGACTTCCTGAAGTGCACAATGGAGATCTGCACAATCTAGGCCTATAAGAACGTCAACGACTGGTCTCTTTGCAACTCTGGGAAAGTTTATATGCTGTAGGTGCGCCCATCGCTGAGTGTATTCCGTCCAATCGAAGGCTGACATAGTTCCAGTGACTCTTGTTGCCGTGTATGCCGTAACCTGCAGTTTTACATCACCAATCAGACTTTCCAATTGCACGTCAACAGGGCGTGTTTCGAATGTTTCCACTTGTCCATTTAAAACATTAACTGTGACTCTCTCTGTCTTGCCTTGAAGTCCAAGCTCTGCGGCGACATCCGCGTTAATGTAAGTCTTGGTGCTTGCATCGTCCAAGAGAGCATTTACCTTGATTGACAGATTGCCATTCTTCAGTATGATGGGCACTGTGCGAAGTGCTATGAAATCTGTCGTAGTAACGTTGTTCGCCGTCATTGTGGTTTGCTGCCAAGGCTTATTCCCCTCCGTGTCTGAAGTGGTCTGCTTACTGGATATTTCATTTGATGCTTTCACTGCAATGCTATTGGTACTTTTCAGATCAGCCGTCTTTAACTCAGTTTCTTGTGACGGTTGATGCAGCAATCTATGATGCAGTGCTTTGCATCCATTCTGGCCACACTGGCGACTTCTTGGACATTTTCTACCGGAATGTCCTTCCGCCAAACAGCGGAAACAAAGTTGACAACGTTTAGCGATGTCCCACTTATCAGAAATACTCTTCTGTTTAAATACCTGACATGTCCAAATCTGATGATCTGCTCCACAAACCTGACAGCACTGCGTCTTCTTGGTGCGATTATGCCTGCTATCTCCGAAGAAAGTTCTTGTATTTCGTTGTCCTTGCCTTGGTGGTGTTGTCTGTGCATCTGACATCTTGCCTGTCACACCATGAACGGTCTCAGAGGCGACTGTTTGAAATTCGGACTCTAGAATAACCCACTGTCGTAAAGTAGCTACGGATTGAGTCACGTTGTTGTCATATACCCAACGGTGGTAGTTCGCTAGCATGGATTGTGGTAATTTTCGTTGTAAGATTGTATATAGAGTACCGTTACCGAGCTCTTGGTCCTGACTTGATTCTTTTAGGTTTATCATGGCTATATCCAGCAAATCAGAAAATTGTTCCAAGTCCTTAGCATTTCCAACCCGAATTTGGCGAAAGTTCTCCAATTCCTCTATATAAATGGATATTTGACGCCGCATACCTCCGAATTTCCGCTCCAAACGTTCTTTGGCCGCCTCGTATGCTGCTCCTGAATGGCCTAGGTTCTCGATCGTCTTGAGAGCTTCGCCTGATAAGTACTGTCGCAGCTGCAGCAATTTGTATTCCCCAGTAGCGGGAGCGCTATCGATGCATGCGAGAAAAGCCGCTTTCCAGCTGTGGTATGACCGCTTGTCACCAGAGAATACAGGGATTTGAACACGTTTCAATTGTCGCCAAAGGTCTTGCCCAATCGATGGACTTTCAAAATTGGCCGTCGGCACAGATGGTCTTCCATAGGAATTATCACTTGGCTCAAATGGTAAGGCACGTGCATTCATGACTGAAATTTTAGTTCTACTCTGTTGCTCATTTATCTGTGTACTGTTCCTCGTATTGTCGCACTCACCTGAACTTGTAGCCGTCACGTGCTCATTCGACTGTTCATTAGTGATATCCGTAGCATTAGATTCATTAGTCTGATTTTCATACAACGTTTGCGTATTTTTAACTTGCACTGGCATAGGGCCATTAATTTTTCTAAATTGATCGGAAAATTGTACCTTGTATGTTTCCTGTGCCTGTTCTGTTGGCGCATGATCCTTTAAAACAGTCTCTGAACTTTCATCTGCAATGTTCAATCCACGTCCAATGTCGATTGTGAGCATCTCTGTTGCCGACAAGGTTGCTGAGTCGTCTTTCCGCGATTCCAAGAATTGCTGCGCCGATTTTGAAGCCGAATAAAAGTCCTCTTCTATCTGTCCCATCTCACTGAGAATGCGTTCACATTTTGTATGCTCCTTTTGTCTAGTATAAAAGTCCGAAAAATTGTAGAGTATATCTAACACTATTTCCAAACAGCTTCCCAGTCTCTTGCGAGCCTCGATAATTTGACAATGGCTGGACGAATCATCATCTATTAATGACAGCAGTATATTCTGTGTCCGAGTAAAGTTAGCTTTCGCCCGAATTTTATCCTTTTTAAATCCGTTTTCTATCTCCGTAACGGCGACGCTGCCGCTGCATTCGATTGTGTCTCTGATTTTCGATGACGCCATCATAAACTCGTCTTATTTTTGTCGATTCCGATGTAAATAACCTCGCTCTGCTACCAATTTTGTTGCGGCGATATTCCCGATTGTGGAATGCAACAAAAATAACTGAACTCCGATTATGAGTTAGACGATAAATGGTTTATTCATCTGCTAAAATGACGCCCTACGATCAATGGCGTCGTTACGATTTTTTTTGCTTCTCTTAGCAACTAACGTTAAATATAACGTCAAAGTGACGTTACGCTAATGACGCAACGTCCAATAATAATAATGTCTCTATGCAGGCTTATAGCCTCCTGTCCACTCACCATGGCACTACCATGGACTCATAGTCAAGTTTAGTGTACACTTTAAGTCACATTGTCTCCATATTATTCATGGCCATCTCTCTCTCTCAAACACAATTTATTTCTTCATATTCTCCAATGAAGCCAATAACACCTTCACTTCCTACTGGACTGGTGCGGAAGAAGAGTACCTTCCCGATTTGCTCCTAACAATCTCGTCATGTTCTGACGACACCAACCCATCCTCAACTACTGACAAGGAACTTGTCACAACATTCTTATCGCTACAACAATCAGCTAACCTCTCACCAAAATACTCTTTCATTTTCTCATGAAAGCATTTCTTATACATGAAAATCTGTATCAAAATCAAGACACATGTGCCAAAAATCATCACAACAAATGACCAAATAAAAATTGACCTGCTGTGCTCATCTACTCTCCTACAAATTTGGCCACATAAAGGAAATTAGATGTAAAATTTTCCCAAAGAGAAAAGTGTGTTATATTTCTCAATTTCAAAAGTGAACCCCAAGCATCTCGAATATGGCCTCTAACATTTTCTCACAACATAGGGATAAACACAAATAACCATTTGCAGCCCCATAAGTCATATTCAATCTTATCACATCAAGGGTGGATACAACTTCACTCTGAATGCTCAACTTATTTTGGCAAACAACGGTAAATTTCAAACCTCAGAAGTCAAAATTATCCACATACCTGAGTGTACAAACTCCACAATTCACAATCGAGGGTTCAGACAAAGTATGATCTCATAAATTACAAAACAAGAGGTACAGCTAATTGATACACAAAACATAACAAGAATGCTTGACCATGTTGTAACCACCGTTACAACAGCGCAAAATAAAATCCATAAATTGGTAGCATAAACCACCTACTTAGCAACTTGCAAGTAAATAACTTGAAGACTTTTACAATAAAAGCCACATATACAAATTGCTCATATATCATGATCCCAAGCAAGTTCTCTTAATATTAACCAACTGTAAACTTGGGTCATCACCTCCTCATCCCAACACAAGGAAAATCACCTTGCAAGCTATACAAAATAGCTTTTCTAAATCATCAAAGACCTTAAGTCTTTACATAACTCTAATCAATATCTAAAAACCATAGTCAATATATTCAATCCAATCACTTCAAAACTCTGACAACCTGAATTTTGGTTTAACAGAAATAAAAACCAAATCACTGCTGTGAATCTAATCCATTAAAATCCATCTTCTCAAATAAAAAAAATGCAGAATAAAAAAAAAAAATATTTTTTTATCAATTTTAGAAAACCCTCAGAAATCTATCAGACAATGAAGCAGTGTGAATATCAGAATCTCTCATAGGTTAGGGAAACACACAACACCCTTACAACCCTAAATTCATCCACACATGGATCACAGTCTGATCCACCATGAAGACCTCATACAAATGACCATATAATTTTTAATTTTATACTATGCTGAAAATTTTCTTGCTAATTTTTTAAATATTCAAACACCCTATTAACTACAAAAACGATTCAAAAATATAATCTGATTAATTAAAACATGATGCAAGCTCCACCAAAATGCTAATGTCTTCATCATCATCCAGATACATACCAAAAGGTACCACACATAAAAAAGGGGAGAAGGGCAAAGCTCTTCTATAACCACCCCAAACGCCATATTCAATATGACAAACACCCGAATCATGCGTGAAGACACCCGCAATCCATAGAACTAACCTCATTTTTACACTCATGAAACTTTCAACATTTTCAAAAAACTTTTAAAAAATAATTTGCCTTTAAAAACAAAGTTTCATACGCTCCTTATCTCTTTCAAATGTATTTTAAACATGAAATTAAACTATTGCCATAAAATAATAATAGATAATGAAAACCCAATCATTTCCAATTAAATAAACATAAAGCAAAATTCTACTAAAATGTCAACGTCTTCATCATAATTCAGATACGTACCACATGGCACCACAAATAAAAATAAAGGGGAGAAGAATAACTCTTCCATAACACCCCACGTCATCTACAATATGATGACAAAACATCCGAACTATGCCTGAAGACACCCCCACCTCGTAGAATGATTACTGAAATCCTAAACAAATTTAGAAAACTCTTCAAAACTAATATAGCCAAGTCCGTAATTTCCATAAAATTATAATCTTTCTCCTAATTTTTCATTAAAAAAATGAAAAAATAAAAATGCAGAAATAAAAACTAAAAATGAAAAGAAACTTTATTTCCATATTTACATGAAAATCTACCAATAAAAGTCTGTCTCAAACAATAAGCCAACAGAGTGCCAAGTTTCATTTGAATTACCCAATCTCTGAAACACTTTGGATTATAATCAAAACATTGCACAGACTGTGAGATAGCCTGAGCAATAAATGCAAATGAGACCTCAGTTATTTCCCCAGCCAAATGCTGAAACACATTCTTGACACCTGTGTCATTCAAACCTTCCATAGTAATTAATTTTAAATATGGTTAGCTGACTGTTACTTAAATAAGAATAAAATGACAAGTCCTACCGTGTCAAGAAAAATCCACCAATCACTAGATAACTATTTCTTCAATAACAATCTGTTCACAACTGTTCCTGTTCTTCTCTGTTCTTCACAATGTGTCCACGAAAACAAAGTTCGAAATCCTGGTCTAGTAGGCACCAAAAACGTCCCAGATGTAAGGTAGTAGTTGATTCTAATCTTCAAGTTCGCGTTGTGTTTTAAAAGTCTCTTTAGAATTTCTAAGTCTTGTAAAATTTCAGTAACAACTTTCAAAATTTTATAATTTTATTAAATCTTCTTAAGTCCAACTAAATACTTCAAGAAACTATCTATAACCCAAAGTTCCGAAATCTCTAAAGTCTAACCAAAGTCTAAAGCTCTGTCACTGGGTTTCATCTTATATACCATGAAGTCACGTGATAGAAGCTGACCACAGCGCCACCTAATGATATCATCACTAACCAATCATATTTCAAGTTTACTATATAGCGCCCTCTACATAGGTAAGCTTCCATTTATATCAACCAATCAGAATATACAAAAGTGACTCATAGTCACACCAGTTGCGCAATTCCCCAAAGGTCATATGATTTAATGTATTGCGCAATCCTGCCAATCAATGTCAGAATTGACACATCTATTTATTGGGCTTATGTAATTTTACTAAACTAAGTAACATCTGTCATCATGACCTTTTAAAAGTGTTAAAACATCCCATCAGAATTGACAGGCTAATAAATATGACATTTGAGAAACAATAACAAACTGGTGTCAGAATTCCCTATAAAAACATAAACATGTCAATCACAGATGTCAACACCGCACCTGGCTGAACACCTGCATCCTACCCAAACCAAACATTCACAAATATTGTAAATACCCACAGGCAATTCACAATTATTATGAACCCTCACAGACGAAACCAGTGACTACTTTATACAGCTCGGGACCAAAATCGTCATTAATTTTTCTATTTCTGTATTGACGATGTCAAGGGAATTTCAATATATTAAGACTACAGAAACGTTTTAGATATTAATCTTATTTGGTACTTATCGCCATCTTCAGGCAGAGAAGGCTCAGTCGAGTTTATGCCAATGCACAGTCTCGGCTGAGCTTTCGCTGCTTGCATTAAACTAGAAAGAAAATCGTGAAATTAGGTATTTGTCGCAATTTTAAAGCAACGAAGGCTCAGTCAAGTTTATGCCAAAGCACAGTCTCGCCTGTGATTTCACTGTTCGTATCAGATGAGAAAAATATAGATATGAGCTATTTCTCAAATTTTGAAGCTAAGTCGAATTTACGACAATGCGCAGACTCATCTGAGCCTTCGCTGATCGCTGAAATGAGATATAATATAGATTTGCTATTTATCGAATTTTGAAGCTCAGTCATATTTACGACAATGCACAGACTCGTCTGAGCCTTCGCTGATAGCTGAAATGAGAAATAATATGGAAATTTGCTATTTCTCGAATTTTGAAGCTCAGTCGAGCTTGTGACAATGCACAGACTCGCCTGAGTCTTCGGGACTGATCGCTGATATGAGAAATGATATGGAAATTTGCTGTTTTACGAATTTTGAAGCTCAGTCGAGTTTGTGACAATGCACAGACTCGCATGAGTCTTCGCTGATCGCTGAAATGAGAAATTATATGGAATTTTGATATTTCTTGAATTTTGAAGCTCAGTCGAGTTTGTGACAATGCACAGACTCGTCTGAGTCTTCGCTGATCGCTGAAATGAGAAATAATATGGAATTTGGATATTTCTAGAATTTTGAAGCTCAGTCGAGTTTGGGATAATGCACAGACTCGCACGAGCCTTCACTGATCGCTGAAATGAGAATAAGTGAAATATGCCAACGTGAACTGTTCGCATATTATATTGCATGTTAATTTGGCCGCCAAAGATAACTTGATTGTCCATTGTTTCTATAATGCTTTATAATAATGTAAGCTCCAATCATAATTAAATCTCGTTAGTTAATTAATAAATCAGATACACTTATTGGCGTGATTAGCTAAATTCCTAGACACTTGTGTTAAAGTTGGGTTATCAATTCATTAAGTGCTTAATACAAACTCAACCACTAAAAAGTATAGCTATATTATCTGAATTTTAGGCCAATTCTTTTTGTTTTATTTCCATACTCTTTGTGAGCTTTATAGATGACAAAAAGAAATATATTGACATCTAAAAAGTTTCTGTAGGCGAACATTGAAATTCCCTTGACATCGTCAATACCACAATAAAAGTATAAATGGCAATCTTGGTCCCTGGATTAATTTCTCTTAGCATATAAGATCAATTCAAATATTTTTTAATTTTTTTTTTATACCCTTTGGGATCTTTTTCAACAATAACATGAAAAAAATTGGGATTAAAAATGTTTCTGTAGTCAAATTTTGGAATATACTCTATATCTTCAATACCCTGAAAACTGGTCCCGGATCTAAAATGCATGACAGGGTCCGGTATTAGTGCTAGGAATTAAAAAAGATCAAAAGTCATAAATAATCTTTATATGCATTTTTAAGAAGACTCTAAAATGCACACGTGATCAAATTTTCAGGTCGATATTTGCATTTTAAATTCCATTTTGGTGCTTGCAAACTTTGGTCCCAGAATTTGGTCACGTGTCCCGGGGAATTGGTCCTGGCTTTCGTTCCTTCCCAAAAATGAGCTTTTATGAAAATCAATACTTGTTATCTTCAGTCTTTTATGAAGACCAATCATACTTGTCCACGCGGAAAGAAAAAGTCAAAAGTTCGTGACTTCTAAAATAATAACCCATGCATGTACCTCCTTTAGATGGAAATAAGTCCAACCCCAGTCATGAATTTGGCGGTGATAGGAAAAATCTACTAGCATGATGATGCTTCCGCTTTTGACATATGCTTCGATTACATGGAGACATCGAAACAACTAATCACATGACCTATTTTCTGCGTTTTGCCATTAATCTTTCTCAGGTAGTTTTCGCTGCTTATTCATATTTTCTGCTTGCAGGCCTATTGTCTGTTCTGTTTGTTTGTTTTACATTTTCTTGCTCCTATTTTCTAATAAAATGAAAAGTTCGTTTCTGTTTTATGGTGATACGAAACAATTTAACCACGCACACTGATAAATATAGAATGAATGACGTCTCAATGATTTATAAATAGGGCCTTTATATACTTATTTAAGAATTCTGATCTATAGTTATGAATTTATCAATAAGTTCGCCCCAGAAAACCACTGATAACACACAATTGGAAATATTTTCTTGGTAGAAATATTTATTACAATTCTACGTTGTTCTAAGTAAGACAATTAGACCAGCTGACGAGAGTGGAAAATTAAACACAGCCCATGGGTAGAACCGGTGTTTAATATCTAACATTTACACTGAAAAGGAACCCCATTTTAGACGCTTTAAATACTCTTTTAATAAGAAAGTCTACTTTTGTTTTTACTTTACCCTTTGAAAAACGAAAAATTTAATCAAAACGTTATTCATTGAACAATAACTTTGATCACACACCTCTTCGGAATAGTCCATTTAAAAACAAAATACAAATATAGGCTAAGTAACCACTGTTTCATAAATGAACTAATATTAGTTACTTATGCATTAATAAGTAACGGCGTTGAAAAGGGCAGTGATAAGCCCAATAGATTGGTGGAAGCTCAGCACAATATTTAAGTTGTAAAGTGTTTCGTGAATTGTCAATAATAAAATTATGGGAAAGAAAATTAATCATATTTATTAGACGGGTAATATATTTGCTGCACTTTTCGAAACAACATCTCACTGCCTTTGTTGATTACGATTACTGGTGTGGATAAGAACAAAATGACCCTGCATTTTGGTACTTTTCAATGACATTTCCACTCATGTAGCGTGCCCACCTTCAGGGGCCAAAAAGTTGTAAAATATGGCGGTCTCCAGGGTATCTCATTATTGTTTATTGATTGAACTAGATCCAATCTGTAATTCTATGGCAGCCTCATTGTGTTTCAAGAGTTGTGAGGATCACAGCTTACTTAAACGCTACAATGGCGGCATATGGAAAACAATAACAGGTCTGGGCCCTAAATTCAGTCAATCTTCGTCTAGTCGTACGACTGTCGTGCGTCTTCAAGACTGGTAGCATCATTAACACCAATTTCACCACACTCTTCCCCATTTAGTTTTTAAAGGCCTCCTTACTACCTTAAATAGTTTTGGGTTAATACAATCAGTGGAAGGGCACAGCTTGGGACCTCCATATCCCCTCCTGAAAATTGGCTGCTTCACATATATACTGGGTTTTCTGCTGGTCAAGTGAGACAATGATATCACTGTCTTCACTTATACTTCCTGGGATAATATCCGATTCATCTGTCAAACATGGTCACGGGGCACTGCTCCAGTTATCTGTACGTCTAAGCCATCCTGTATCGGCCTATGTGTGTCTATTTGCGGGCCAAAGATAAGAACATTCCTTTAAATTAAGCTCGCTTGTTCTCTAGTTGCGGACACCGTAATGTATCCATTCACGGGGTCACTAAGAAGAACACCCCTTGAATTTATCTTGTGCTGGTTGCATTCGTGGGGCCACAGAAAAGAAGACCCCAGTAAATCCCACTGGTGCTGGTGACCAGGTCGCGGATACGATTGGGCGTGTGTATCCATATCATCTTGCAGGCTCGGATCAAGTCATATGACCAATCCCCTTTCAGCCGGCGGAGATAAACCAATTACTGAATAAAATGTCTCGCTTAGCTGAAATAGTTAGTGAGTATGATCAGAAAATACTACAATCACAAACCGCAGACAACCCCATGGCACCGCGAGGAAGAGCCACTCAACCATCACGAGACAACAGGAACACAAATTAAGCAAAGTGACTAGGTTGTTGGATTACCAACTGCCTGGATCACATGGCCATTGTCGTTCATCTTCCACCAATCACAGGACTGACATCTCCGACTTTACCAAATACTTTGACTGATAGAGATCCTGTTCACCCAATGTTTTTCATATTTGATGTTTGAGTTATTTCCTGTCTGCAACAGAGGAAATAAGTCAGCTCTGGCATACGTTTGATCTCAGTCTCAAGCTGGCTAGTGTGCCCAGTTGTTGGTAAGACAAATTTTCCCCTTTGCATTGTGACCAGTGAGACCACCACTTTCTGATATGTATGGCCACCAGCATTCTGACCTCGAGGTTATAAAACTTGAGTGAAGTTTTAGACTCAAAATAAAGCGCAATGATTGGCTGCTTTATGACACATGTCCGCAAGCATCCAATCATTTCACTTTTTCTGAGTCTGAGAATGAACTCGAGTTTTATAACCTCGAGGCCTGGTTGTTGAAAAGGAAGGGGTAATCTAGTCTCTCATGGCAATATTCACCTTTCTGTGGTCTCTCAGATGTAAATGTATCTCATCAGGCTGCAACATGTGGTAACTCCTTTCCCGTACGTTGTATATTACTGCTGGAATTTGTTCCATCTCTTCAGCCATCTACATATCTCTTCCTGCTGTTTGCAATATGTTTTTAGGCATGGAGGGTTAGGTTTCATTCCCCCGTATATTTCATCGGAAATGACAGCGACCATGGCTGCAGTATCTATTACTGCTTTTATTGATCTGTCTCTAGGTGTGAGGATGATGGCGGGGAAATCTGACAAATGGTGAAGTCCCCTGTGATCTTTTCTACCTGTTCACTGCTCAGGTTTCCCTCAAGACTCATGGACGGATTCCAAGCTGTATATGGTTTGACATCCTGCAGACTTGGCATCACAACTGAATGATCGGAACAGATGTCGGTTTGTTCCTGCTGGGCTGGAGATCTGGTTTTTACAGGGTAGCCCCGTTCTATCACAGCCTCATGTTTCTCCATTGTCAACTCCTCTTCTTGTATTGATTCATCCTGATCACATAATTGAGGCAAAGATGTTGAGCAGATTGTATCTTCAAACGTTTGGTCAATCAATTCTTCGTACTCCTGTGAGGTACGTAGTGCTTCTGTGTTAATCCTTGATGATCCAAACATCTGGTCGTACATTCAGTCTATATATTCTTCACAGCTGTTTGGATTTCCACTCTTATCTTCTGGCCTAAGGTCTTTCGATCCCATGCTGCCCCACCAAAAGTCGGTGAACTGGGACATTGGCTCTCGAATCTCTGGATGAATTTTCATGCTATCACCTTGGGCCAACTGCAGCTCTAAAAGATTCAGGCCTAAGTAATCCCTTAATTTCTTCAACTGACTTGTTGTCTTTATTAACTTTCTTTTTACCACCTTTACCAACCTTCGGATGAAATATCTCTTGATGTGCAAGATCTACACTGATGTGGGTGGTAAAAAATAGTTATACCATGTTTGCCCACCTGTACGTAAGATAATCTACTCCCTAAAGCTCGTGAATTATCTCCACGTACAGGCGGACAACCCATGGTATAACTATTACGTATACCCTTCCTTTCTTCTGGAAATGGTAACAAACTTGTATATTCACAGGTCAGGCCATCTCCTTCAGGGCTGGGTCACCTTCACTCAACATTTTTTTTCCTGAAACGGGTTGTGCACCATTGCACTATCACCTGAAAAATCAACTGGTGAATAGCTGTTATTCTGGGAACCTCTGTAGCTAATTAACTGCTCCTGACTAGGCCAATGGGACTCATGGAATGATGATTGGTGCTGTGTGCCCCTGGTTTGAGTGAAATATAAAGGTGACTGATAATCAGTAGTGTATGAGCTGTCCATACAAGGACTATTAAGTGGGTCTCGATGCGAGAAAACCAGTCCCCGGTGGTTTGCGAACAACACTGGCGCAGACCAGCATGCGCATCCGCGTAGACCGTCTTTGTTATTCCCATTTTGGAAAGTATCATATCTAAACTTGTTACGAGCGAAATTTCAATTGTCTAGCTAGTCTCTGTATTTTAGGAGACTGGTTTGAGTCTCAGTTTGTCGGAAACCCAAACATAGGTCTTGTCGCGAAGCAGCCCAAATGTTCTTTGTTGATGTAATTGGTTAATAGATCCTGGGATTCCATGTACTGTTTCATTTGCATTATGAAGTCATAATATTGGAGGTTGGCCACCAGTTCGATGAGATAAGCCAGATAATCTGCTGCTTTCCCTTTCAAAACATATATCAAATTGGACTTACAATCTTGTGAAGACGAATGTTTGTCCTTAGCATATTGCTCGAACTTATGGTAAAAGAGTGCCCACATTGATTTTGATGTGTCAAATGTTAGATGTTTTGGTAAGTATGGAAAGTTATTATTTTCATCTTTGTAGTTGCTAAATGAGTTTCGTACATTTGTATGGCTTGTGTATTCATGTTGAAACTAATGCTGAAAATGGATATAACAAGGTGCTGATTGATGTGGACTGAACTGTGTATTATGATGGACATAGGGCTGTGCCATTGGCACACCCTGACTGGACTGAAATGTCCACTGACTTAATGACTCCCCACTTGGTATGTCACTGTAAATTTGATGATAACGCAGGTTAATGGCCCTGATGGGAGTGGCTAATTTGGTACTCCTGACTGTGGCCTAGTGAAAGTAAGTAAGGGTGCAAAGATCAGGAATCGATATAATCAAGTACCATACCTGACCCAGGATACCAATGGGAAAGTGACAGATTCACATTAAGACACCACAAACGAGCGCCAAGAGGTCAGCCCTATCCCAGCAGGTGACAACAAAGCACATATAAACAGACGCGCACATAGACATAGCAAACACAAGACAGAAAAAACATAAAAGATCCACAATAGGCTGTAGCCCAGACCAGCGAATCTCGTAAAAAAGTCATCGATGCTTACCCCGAAAGAAGCAAAGCTGATTTTTTGCACAAAGAATATTTGAACATTTGGTGATAGAAAAACACTGTATAGCAATTTGTTGCGAATTGCGAATTCCCGTATAAGCGACATTTGTATGGGAAGCCGTTTTCCTTTAAAAATCGTAATAATGATTTAAACGCGTTGTTAAATATGTTATCATAGCAAATGGGATTGTAAATGGTATCTATTCTGTCCCATATATACTATAGTATGTAATGAGGAGAGGGGAACCTATTTTGATTTGCCTTATGTTAAAAATCTAACTTGAAAACACAGACTGTCTATGCTATTCAAAGTTTGTGTTTGTTCGTTTTGATTTGTTAAGTAATCTTCATGACCAAAAGGAATATGACAATAATTTTTTTTATTAGTCAAAAGGCAAATAGTCTAGTAGTCCAAACCCATTTTTTCAGACATGGGAGGCCGGCTTGTTAATGGATGCAGACAATGTTATTCTGCTTGCCCAATGTCTGATTAACAAAGCTATGCTTGTCTGCAGATTCGCAATTGGTTATGTCAGGGCAGATGTCAAAGGTCATAGAGTGCAAAAAGGGCTAAAATATTAAAAGTTTATGCAATACATATGGTTTTAAGCCCCCGAAAGACCTAGTTAGGGGTTATTCTAATGTGTACCAGTGCAAATAAGATTTTAAATTATAATGTGCTTCCTTGCAGTACCAAGTAAGTGAAAAAAAAGAATCAAAGCACTGAAAGTACTAAAATTTGTAAACGTAATCAATCTTTATAAAATCGAAGTAAATCATTTATTTTTTTCATGTATTTCAATGGAAAAAATCCGATTGAAAAAAGATTCGGCCAGTCATAACTTTTGATATTGTGGTCGTTTTCAGGTTCTAAAATGGTCACCAAATATACACCCAGTTATAAACTTAAACATCTTTTCCTTTAATTTGTTCCACTGCTAAAAAAACCCCAAAAAACATTGAAATATGAGTCGTTCCTAGTACAAGAGCACTAAGTAATGCTGTCGCTATATCATCAGGAGCAACACCCATCGTTGTCAGATTTATCAAGTCTGGAGGAACTTGCTTGAAAGCATAGAAGCAATTCAGTTGATCCATAATAAGCTTAACATCTTGTTCACCACGATTCAGACGAGTAGGGCTTGACTCTTTTGGATTCCCATACTGTATATTCTCTATCAAGATCACAGATACCAAACATTTCATATGTGCTTTCAGAGACCTGACATCTATGATTGTAAGTCAAACATCATCTATCACGAGTACCATCCTCCCTCCCATTTCCTATTAGCCCCAACAGTTTTACTTGTGTACATGTTCAAGTGCTTGATCTGTTGATAAATGATTGAAATTCTGCTTACTTGTGTTTACCACAAAGTTGACTGCCATAAACTGTTCATGCACATCAGGGTGCATATCTGTAAGGTATACGGATCCCCAGCGGGTATAGTTAACATGGCCATAGATGGCAAACCATGGCTGCAAATGAAGACAACTGCAAAAGCCAATCCCATTCCCTCTCAGCTCTTATAAAATCTAATAAGACGGAGACCATATACACATACTGCTGCCAATATTTCACAGTTGGAGATTGTGTCGCTTGGAAGTCCTGCATAAGAGGAAGTATGTCCGATGCTTTCATCACAGATTTGACACTATTGAATGCATCCACAATTTTGTCAATATCACCCCTGTCTTCAATCAAACCAATTAGTGTACTTATTCTCTCTTTAACTGATGAATCAATTTGGAGATGATGCTCAGTTAACCATTCTATAAATTGTGGCCACAAAATAGGCAATAGAGCTTCATATGTTAACTTATGGTCTTGCACGTCACAATTGTGAAATTTAGCTAGCAAATTGTTTGCTACTGTATTTTCACCTAAAACACCACTCTCAGTCCGAACTTCTGCAAGTCCTGAACCTGACATATGTTTTCCTATAGTACGCATAAAAGTCAAGGTTGTATGAAACTCCCAAGCCTCAATAAAAGGGACCTAGTAGCATCTGCATTGCTCCACTGAAGCATCTTTGCTTTGCAACATAACTGCTTATATTAAGTAAGAACTGTTGTTTGACCTTGGTTAAGAATACAGTGAGCCACTTTAGTTACGCACCACCTTTTCAGGGCCCAAATTTTTTGACAAAAATGCTGGAATCAAACATTCTTTATGCTCATTGACTTATTTACATTTTATCTCTTTGATGACATAGAAAAATATCAAAATCACTCATGCTAATCATTCAGCAACGTCAAAAACAATTTTGACAAAAATGCTCGTGCAACATGAACGTCTATATTTTCTATTTGCGTTTTGCGCTAGGAATTATCCCTGGTGATCGTTATAACAGAAAAAAACACCCAAAACAATTGTTTTATTCAAGTAAAATTCCATTTTTCGGTCGTTAAAGTTAGTAACGTTATTACATTTTGAAGAAATGTTCGTTTTGACGTCATACTAACGTTAGTTACAATAATCGAACACGTTTTCCTTCACAAATTGTTTTGTTATGAGCCACTTGTTGACATTGAAGTATCAAAACACTAAAACGTCTTACCATTGATACTTCTTACAACCTTGGTAGTAGTGACGTCATCATTAACGTCAACACCTTGACGCCAATTAATCAATTTATTTTTTTACGAAACTAAACGGCGGATTAATGGTTGTTTAAAATAAAACTATAAAAGAAGTGTTTTGATAACTAGTTTACTCAGAATCATACGAAATTTTAACTAACTTTAAAAAAAGTAATACAATTACCTTTTTCAAATTTTGGTCACCTGTGAACCAACATAGTAAAACGTTTAAAATGACTGATAAATTTAACAAACACATTCCAGTCTTAGATATTGCCAAGAATAAATTGGCTCTTATTTCTGGCATTGCATAAATTCGACCCTGAAAAAAGTGCAATGTGATATGAGTTTCAATCGAAATAATGCAATGTGAAATGGTGTTTTGAGGGTAATGCCCTTTAAGATCTTTTTTTCTCACTTGTTACTCATCTGATCACGGTAAAATTCCTATGGCTAATGCAAATGTAGATACGCTTTATGCTGGTAGTCTCAGAATAAATTTAGCATATATCTTTTCTGAGTAATTTACATTATATAAGTGGTGCATAAATAAAGTGGCTCACTGTATCTGACAGCTTAATGCATCTCAATATGACTGTCCATAGTGTGTCGTTGTCGTAAGCTGGTGCATTCAGAATTGGTAAGTAACCCACTTTTGTTACTTCGAGCTATTTTCTGAGACACTCTGATTAAATCCTGGCCAGAATGGAATCTTCTGTTCATTAAGATTAGACAAACGAGTAGCTACCCATGCAATATTTTTGATTGCTGCCTCATTATGCAGTGCTTCATCTACATTATACCAATTTATATTCACTGGATTTGCAAATATCGGCCTGGATTTCACCAGCACTTGTGAGGGAGCTGTAAGCATATGAAAAAAGTCTGGTTCATCTTATCTCTTTTCTTTGCAAATACTTAAATCAAGTGTCACTTCTCTTGTGGTTCCTTTCTGGAAAGCAACCATTTGGGTCGCATGAAAAGTTCCCTTACCATCTAAAGTTTCCTCAATGATGTCTTTATTGTCTGCAGAGAACTATAATAATTTGTTTGGTTCTATGTTTAATGGAAATGACACATTGTCATTGTCTACAAATGATTGCAGTTCAGTCTTAGCTATGGACCTGTCTATCCTACCCACTTGGTCATAACTTATACAGTGCCCTGCAGCATGTACCAGCTTTACCAGATCTTTAGACCTTGTATCCTGGTGTAAAGTCAATCCAAGGCCAACATGTTTTGGGGCTATTTTACGACACTTTGAGACGATGTATACCGAAACCTGGGCTACACTTAGAACTTTCTTATTCAAATCTTTTGCACTATCTTCATCATTATCCTCACTGATGCTTTTACCTGTAACTAGCAGCCTCAGAAACAGCTAAAGAGAGTTAGGTACTATTTTTAATACTTCTCCATCATTAACTGCTTAACAGTTTTTCATACCATCAGTAGATCTTATATCATTACGAATTGACATTGCAGTGCTTTGAAACACAGTAAGGCACTCAGTCTCTGTAACTTTTTGAGTGCTTTCACTTAAATCTTGGATAGCTAATGTCTCAATCAGTTCCTCATTCTTTGAATTAATTTTGGTATAATTGCCATCTTTGCTGATTGCTTTGGGAAGAGTAGTTGTGGTGCACGGCTGTCAAGTTGAGGAACAAAGCCAATTATATGAGCACGTTCTTTCTCCAGTCGCTGCTTAATACACATATATACGCCCTATACTAAAAACAAATACTTATACATTTGGATAAAACCGATTATTCACATTATAAAAGTCATACAAATTGAATTTTTATAAGTCTGATATCCAACAAAATGCATGTAAATGAATACATTTTATGTATATCAGGATAGGCATATAACACAAGAAACACATAAGCCTTTGGTCGCTAAACTTTTAGTACTCTTAGTGCTTTGATCTGCTGAAAACTACAAAGATGCATCTTTGTTTACTTGTAAACGTATGTTTTACAAAGCTCAAACCACCTTCAGATGTTTTAGTAAACTATCAATCGAGAAAGTAACAACAAAACTATTGGTTTACATTAGTATGATGCTACAAAAGCAAAACTGTACTTGGTGACCTTTGACCTCTGTAATTTGCATAAGGGTCATTTTCTGGAGTGCAGACAGGGCAGGTATTGATCAACATAGGTTACTGAACACTATCTAGTATATAACTTTGCATTAACATTCCGGCCTCCCAAAAGTGATTTCTAGCTGTTTCCTGGAAAATAACTACCAGTCTAAAATATGCTTGCAACACTAAAAAATAAAAATTAAAATAATATACTCGTTAGTTAATCCTTGTGGTTAACACAAACATAGGTACCCCATCAACAACAAAAAAAGAAAAAAAAGAAACAGAGGAGACCAACAGCGTGACAATCATCCCATACAAGGCTACAAGAGGATAAGAAACTATATCCAAATGACTTGTATAATAAACATGGTTAAGAAACAATATAACTAACATTTTCTAACGAGGTGATTAGGCTGCAAGTAAGCGCTGAACAGACGTAAACAATGCACACAGCACGAATAAAGAAACTTACATCACAAAGCACTAAAAAGAATGCGTGTGTTTTCAGGTTATAAACACAGCTAACTATACTCGTATATTTCTACAAAAAAACTAATTCTTTTAAATCCTCCATGATTCATCAGCCCATGGAAGATTTCATGAACAGAAAACAGAAATTAAGGTATAATAAATATACGTAACTTTGGACTACTGGTGTCGTAAGCTGCAATAATGAAAGTAAGAGAAAGGAATCGATACAATCAAAGGATACCACATCGGAAAGTGACAAAACCACAATTAAACATCACAAACAAGACCCAAGAGGTCAGTCCTTTCCCAGCAGGTGACTATAAGGCATAAATTAACAGATGCAAAAGCATGACAAACACAAGACATAAATAACACAAATGATCCACGAAAGAGGTACCGCCTTCGAACGGTCAGTAAAAATACTTTACTGAAGGGCTTAAACCAGTTATATGGCGCCAGTTTCAGCTGCATTATATACCCCGCCATAGTTTTTAATTGTGTTTTATCTAATTTTTGTCTTAGTCTTTTTCTTTTCCTATCTTCTTTATTTTTCTTTTTTGCTACTTTTTCTTTCATTTTCAGTCGTCTTGTCCCTTTTTAACTATTTTATTCATTTTCAGCTTTGTATTTGACTGTAATGAACTTGTTTCTATGTAAACAGTTTTGCTACCTTGCAAATGTTTTGTTGATACCTGTAAAACATACAAGTATGTCAAATTGAAGCCCTTAATTTCTCAAAACTGCATACTCCATAAAAGAAAATTTAATTAAATCTCTGATGAGTCCAACTCCCAAAAATTCGAGTGTTGGAGAGCCAGATATTACTTTTTTGATGTGAACAAGTAATATATGTACTTAAAACTATACTATAGACACTCAGGTATGCAGAGTATTTAAGTAAAATATGTGTGAAAGTTAATATTGTGCATCCAAATGCTGCTGTGGAAGTTCTGAAACTTACTTAATTGTGTATCCCTTGTTTTGATTTTTTGAAATATAAAATGATGATTTTTTGATACACTTTGTATTGGAAGAAATTTCAATAAATCCATGTATGGATACATCAGTATGTCGTTCAGGTAACAGAATGCAAGTATGACAAGTCTTGTTGCCATGGTGATCGTTTTATAATACCAGGTATAGCAAATAAATCCATTTTGTCTTGTTGCTAGGCAACCCTCCATAATTACGAGTAAAAGTTTCTGACCAGTTTTTGGGAAGGGGACTATAGTGTTGTATCTAACAATCATCACTGCTAATGTTTTAAGTCTTTTCTTTCAGATTTATAATATAGAAGGTGTTGAAAATAAGCATTCATTTTTTGCCTTTAGATTCGTTTTGAGGACTTTAATGTGTCATTTGACTGAAATGAACCATAATACCATACACTTTTTTACATTTCACACAACTGATATCACAAAATACATCCTTAAGCAGAATTATTGCTTATTTCAAGAGATTGGAAGTAACAAAATTCATAAATAAATTGATCACAAACCTCTATATTTATAGAAAACGTGATATTGTACATAATTGAACAATTTATTGTGATTGTTAAACTCTTATAATACACTTAATACATTGGCATTCTTCATTATAACATTTAGAACATGTATATCCTTAACAATAAGTTAAAGACTTCATGTATATATAAATTTCAATTGATGTATAGTGTGACAGGACAGACAGAGGACCAACGGCAGCCATATTGGATATTAAATCTCATCCAAACAGGCAGCTATGTAATCTTTGGACAGTTATGATGTGCTTGTGTGAAAACAATCAAATTGAGTCGTGGCAGATACAGATGAGAGTAAACGAAACATAAAGTTTTATCTGATAACATATGGTACACAACATTGCATGCGTAATGCTAAAGCAACAGTTCTTTGAAATTGAAACTAATACTCAAAACTTTTAGAACAAACACATTGTCTTTCCTGAAAGGCTGTTTGATTTCAATTTGATATCGCGTTGCTGAGATAATAGCGTTTGTATTGAACGCATGCATGAATATGACGCACATGGGCTACCATACTTTATTAGCTCTAGTGGCGTTATGCAATTCCGAGAAATTTGCTATATATACAGTGGTTTCGTATGCACCATATATACTTTTTCAAATTTATACTATAACAAACCTTGCTACTTTCCGGGTAACCATTTCTGAATTTTTCACCCTGGGCCCTCGCCTGACAAAAGAAGTACTGTCTTGGAATGGTCAGTAAAATATTTTACTGGAGAGCTTAAATCGGTTTAACGGCGCCAACCTCACCCTTAATTCAGATGTGGATCAAGACACATAGATATTTGGTTTGCATGAAAGACCCTCTGTGTGATAAAATGAATACCCCTGTGATGGGCAGTGCCCTGATATTGACCATTCCTAACATGTCCTCTTCTACTCCAGTCTAAAGCTGTAAACCCTGGGCTTTCTCTCCATGTTTGTTGGAAAGAGGAAGGGAAGCACCAAATCGGAACTGCCTCGGCCAATTCCGCGAAATTCCGTGGAATCAGACCACGGATGTACATCGAGGATCTACTTTGATAACGCGAATGATAACGTGACGTTGACGTTATATAACGTGACGCCGGCGTCACATAAACCATGGTAACACAATAACAAGTGTGATTGCAGCAAAAGATACGGCTTAAATGACGGCTGAAGAGATATTTTATTTCATTTATTCTGCTGTTTAAACGAATAATCGAATCCACATGCCACAGAACTAATTTTCCATGCAACAGTTCCAGCTAACAAAATGGAGCTTTTTAGTACATAGTACTGCACCTAATGCTCCTTACATACACCCGAGCCATGATTCGATTCTCGAATTGTGGCGGACTTTCCCGAATGGGGAAGCACCCTGATGAATTCCATGGACCTGTATCAACAAAGTCTTGAGTGAACTGTGATATCGTGGAATGGGAAGATCCTGCTTTTAGAAACTGGTTCGCATTTAATGCGGGGCAATTTATTATACAAATTTTCCATTCAAAATTTAGCCATCATTTAATTCTTGTTGTTATTGTTGTTTTATATTAGGCCTAAATGGATAAATCTATTGTTTTTAAACATTGAAAATAGCTCTGAATTCCATATAAGTTTTATCTTTTTACAATCCAATTTTCCCGCAAATTTTTGCCAATAATATAGCGATGGATTCTCAAAATTTTACAAACAAAATATATTTTCGTGACATCGCAAGTTAACACACCTGAATACATTGTATCACGGATTAATTCCCGTAGACTTCCTCAATATGCTGCATGGCCAGTCTTCATTCCCTTACGTCAATTTCGCCGAGTCACGAAAACTGACACCTGCCAATTCCTGACAGAAAAACTTTTCCCTTGGATTTGTCGCTGCGTCATTGTAGTGAAGTACGTTTTATCTTTCCTACATGGGCCTGAGACGTGTGACGATTGGACACCAAGCTGGTACAGTTTTTATCGTGTAATAGCTAATCAATGGGCTTTGTCTTTCAGAGTCAATCTTCGTCTTCTGGTACGGCTGTCACGCGCCTTCAAGACTGGTAGTACCATCTAAACAAACTTCTACACACGAGACACCTTAGTGTACGATGCTCAAAGGCAGGTAACTCTGAACTTGGAACAGTGATCAGGTGTACAAAAAACACTTAAGATATTATGTCAGTTCTGTTATCTGCAAATATTTAAAAGATCTGAATAAAAGTACAGTGGAAACCTGGTGAAACTATATTTTTCAGATGCTCAAGGGCAGCTAACTTCATAGTAAATTCCAACTCATCCATGCTCTTATGTATGTCCCTTTAACCTACAAAAATGAAGACGATCAAATGAAAAAGGATGCGAAAAATAACATTTAAAGCTTATTAAAATCCAAATAGTCTTAATTTTTCTGAAGATCACAATGATATATTTGACCACAAATACAACATCGATCCAGGCAATTTATTTAGCTTTAAAAAATAGCATGTTGAAATATCAATACTTAACTTAAGTCTTGCTTAACTTTAAGGAGGCATTGTATTTCCGGGCCCTGTTATTTAAACCCAGTGCCTATAAAGCGGAAAGTTATCTTGTAGCACTATAGCTTTTCGCCCAGCTTCCTTTTCATTATATATTGGGATTTGGCTACTGTTCTATGAACTCCTCTATATAACCGTACATTTTCAAAATTCCCAGTAAACATCTAAAACGGGCCACCATCGGCCACCATTAGCCAATCGCCATTCCAATGACATTTTGCTGATGGGCCGACAATGGCCCGCCAGGGTGTGCTGGCTTGGCTTTCGGTAGCGTTGGATCACATTTTCTAATGCACTAAAGTGTTCATTTATGCCCGATTTCAGGAAATCTACAGTTTTGACAGACAGATTAAAGCCAACGAGATGGCGTTGCCTTGTACCATATAAGGCTGCAGCCACGGTTGGATTTCTGCATTCTGATAATTCTTACTGCTCGAAAAAGAATATTAATACAAAGGCAACAAAACATTTCAAATTTCATACATTTGAAGTCAAAACTGAAATACCATACAATTGAATACTCTTCTTTGTTCCAACACCTATGATGCACAAAAGCGCCGCCTTGACGTCATTGCGAAGTAGGCACCTTTTAATAAGTAACATAACTAAGACGTATTCTCGTTGTGTTCATCTATAGTGAAGGGTAGGAGCGGATGGTTCCTTACAGAGAAACCAGCGGCCTAGCTATCCCCTTAATATATACAATGCCGACAAATTTGCATAATTCAAATCCTGATGTAGGTCAGGTCAGGTTTTGTTTGGTGCCAAGGCGCTTGATTGATCCTGGCCTGACATAACATTACATTAAATGTTACAGTTTCGATCCAATGTCGAGCCAATGTTGGCCCAGAGCTGTGTGCGCTGGATTAGTCTTGGAACGACTAGGATCACTGTTATTAAGAATTAATTATTGAAAGAGAAAATTCGTTGTGCTCCACCTGCGAGAAGGGATATATATATATATATATAGAATCTAATAACGGAATTAAATGACCGCCATGATGTCTTACTCATACATGTATATATTTGTATTATACCTCTTGTTGTTAACTATGTTGACCTCGAGTAAAATCAAGAATAGAGTGAATCCTACTAGCCATTTTAGCCATATGAATTGAAACTTGTGTGAAAATGAGTCAAATTGTACGATGAAAGAGAAAATACTTTTGCTTAGATTTATCGAATGCTAAAACGTCCGCTTCATCTGTTTGCGATGGGTAACAGAGATCTAAGACAAAAGGATCATTTCACTTCAATGTAATATTCGTATGAAAAATTAATCCACTTCGTCAATGACCCATGATATTGGTTGTTTGCACTTGGGACCCCCTGTTAACCGACCTACCTCATGTATGCAGTTATTTTTTCTCGCATCAACGGAGCACTGCAAACTGTTTTTTAATGTCCCTTGATTTCGATATAGCAACCCTTATAATGATTATACTACAGGACTCCTAGCCTGCCACGATAGAATAACTAGAAATACTATAGATACTCACGTTAGGAAGCGCAGTGGCTTAGTGGTAGATTGCTTGACTTGAGACCGAAGGCCTTGCCAGGAGGCTTTCCACTAAATATTTTCCGTTGCCGTTGCCGACAATGCAAAATAGGAACAAAATATCCAGTCCTTCTTAATACTCACTCATAGAATTTATCCAAAAGTTTTTCAATTTGAAAGAACTGCACAAACTGTTAAATTTTTTGTTTCCTATCTCCCAAACGAATGGTCTATTAATAACTTTGGAAACCCACCCAGCGGGCATCTTATGTTGAATTTATATTGATTCAAAATTGAGGATCAATATTGATTTTACCTTGAATTTACACCAGAAAGTGGAAATAGACTCAGTCTATCAAAGAATGTGAATTCAACTTTATTCTTCAACCTTGAATCATTGTTTGTTAATCAACGTTTATTCAACTTTGCCAGTCAATATTGAATCAACCTTGATGTGAGGAATGAAATCAAGACTTGATTCTTTCTAGGTTTATCTATATTATAGTCAGGGCCCTTAGGGACAAAAAATAGGTCCCGTGCGATTTGTGTGCCGATTTATGGTGACCTATATCAAAACCTTCAATGGAGTCTTACCTTTGTTTTAAAGGTGGTCACCCATCTCAAATCCGCGTCTGAGGCTAGTTATGACGTCATAAATATGGCGACCATAATGAGAAACTGCTCGTTAATAAAAGCTATGGTTTGTGTTGGTATGGTCATATTTATCCATCACGAACGCTTTTTTTAACATTAAATTAATTATTTTAGTCACATGATAGTTACATCAATGCTTTACCTGACTATGACAATGAATTATTTCTCGATAACAATATTTTGCATCCAAAATACCGTTGATTTCCTATAAATACCCAGCTTATCAGGCCATCTTTAGACTGATGGCTGAGAATGTTGTTGCTACCCCTCCGGAATTTCGCAAACTTATCCTATCTAAAAGAGGATTTCCAGCTGCGTCTTTTAATAGATGTTTGCACTATGTTCGCCGGGGCGTAAGTCTCTAACAGCCTGTTACATATGTTACCATATTAAATTTAGAAAAAAAAAAGAAAATTAAAAATTTGAGCTACAGAAAAAAGGGCTAATTATTTAAATTACTCATATGGTCTGCATATTGACTACTTTAACTACATATAAATTCTTTTGGAGCAAAATTACAGCTTCCTGTGGTGTTATGTGCGTTACTTTAATTAGATTACCCTTTAAACACGAAAAGTGTGACCAATATCATTTACTTTTTAGCTGATATGTGCATTTTCCAAAATGTTTTGATTATTTTATACTAACAAACTCATTTGGGTTAGAGAAAATCCAAAGTCTGCTTTTATACTTTAAATAAAGTGCCTTATACGAGCAACTTTAAAAACGACCCAATGCTACACTCAATTTTAAGGAGCCGAATTTGGTAGGCACCATTTAAGTAAAAATATATGAAAACATTTGCTGCTGTTGGATATCTTGCATTTTTTGGGATTGTCTTGCTCATATCATAAAGAATTATAGATTTTGCAGGTTAAACAACAAGATTGAAGCACCTGTTAAAGGCTGTAACATATGTTACATGACATAATAAATGAGCAAGGACATTGACTTGATGTAAGAAATGATGTTTCAGGAAAAAATGAATATATTTCGCATGTTTTCCTAGCTAAAATCTCTAGCCTCTGGTGCCTAAATCTTAGGTATTGATAATTATTAAGCCCTCTGTACCTTTGTTACAGATGTTATGAATATTTGTTTTCAATATTTCTTAATATGAATAATTCTAAAATAAAGATACACACTAAAAGAACATAGGAAATAATATTTTCACATTTAAACAGTACACGTTAGTAAATGTCCCTTTCTAATGTAAATATTCTAAACCAAGCCTTATCCAAGTCATATACATGTACAATATCGTTTATTATTTCTGCTTCTCTGGTAAAATAATTGTCCTCCTCATATCATAAAAACCAGAATAATCATCAAACAAGATTTTGACTGCAAGCTGAGTAATGATCTGCTCCATCCCAAACCCTTTAAGACATATTCTATCGTATGTACCGATTTAAGGCGCATCGAATAGGAGATGTTTGCACACTGTAAGCATGGATGTTAGCCTGTATCAGCTTGTTACATATGTTATTTTATCAATTTGAGAAAAAGAAAATTGAAAGCTTGAGGTACAGAAAGCAGACATTAAAACTAGCTAATCAATGAACATTCTAATAGTCTGCATATTACTGGATGTCTCTACTACATATGACAGCTGTTTAACATTAATACGGCTACATGTTGTATTATGTGCGTTACATGAGCTTAATCATAATTTAAAAGTGGTAATTTTGGCTATCGTAATTTATTTTAACGACTGCTCTGAATTGGTTTCACTCTGTTTTAGATTAGGTTTAACAAACATATACTCAATTGACGAGTACAAACCCAAAGTTTGCTTTTCTATCTTAAATATTTTGTCTTATATGAGCTAATGCACAACCCTACCCCCAGTTTTGCAGAGGAGCAAATTTTGTTTTCGCCGCTTAAACAAAATAAAAAAAAAACAATTGCAGAGTGTTGATATTTTTAATTTTCTTAATCAGTCTTGCGCATATATCATCAAGTTTCTAAGATCAGGACACTTATCAAAGATGTCAATGTGCCATGATGCCATAACAAGGGCTCTGATCGAATTCCATAAACTTTCAGGTGCTGGTATTAACTAGTTCAATGTCAGGACAGAGCAAGAGATCATATTGGCAGGCATTTAGCTATGCTGGAGACTCTATCCACGAAGCATTCTTTCACCCCGGCTCAGTGCCCTTAGAAAGCACTGTGGCGGATGCACTAGAGTAATATATTTGTAAATTGTCCTGACCTCTTGGCTCTCGTTTGTGATGTCTAACTGTGAGTTTGTTACTTTCCCATTGGTATCCTGGGCCAGGTGTGGTACTTGATTGTATCGATTCCTGATCTTTGCCGTCTTTCTTACTTTGCATTAGCCAGTCACTTATATTGTTTGACTCACTGCGTTGAGGTGGTGGATGTTTTGGAGAGAAAAAAGGCTGAATTGCAAGAACTACCACTTCCAAGAGTAGTGTTTCTCGAAGGTGTCAAACGTGCGCAGTATCAGTGAATCATTTGGAAAACCTCACCTGTTATTAATCCTGACAAATCAATGCCTGACAATTATGGTTAGAGGCCGGACTGTGATAAATATTGTCCCGTTATGATGACATTGCCCATGTGTGGATCCAGAGGGGGATAGGGGGTCCGGACACTCCCCCTGGAAAATAACAAGTACATATATGTGTTTCTATAAAAAATAGCATTTGGACCTCCCCCCCCCCTGGAAAAAAGTTGGACACCCCCCCCCCCTGGAAAATAATGGATGGCCTCTGGATCCTTTGTAAAGTATAAGTATAGTTTTCTCAGCAATAAAACCATTGGAACCCCTCTTTAAACTTTAAAATAAGCTGAGGACTAAATAAAACTGACAAAAATTCCTGGATCCACGCATGTTGCCTCCTGCCCCCTTCATCCCCCCCCCCCCCCCCCCCCCCCCCCGAAACCCCTCTGCAGCTGATAAAATGTGGTAGCAGCATGTCTGTATGCGAAACATCTCGGTGTAAGTACAAAGCAAACCATTTATAATGTACTGATTTGTATTGCTGTGGAGCAGAAGAGGACTCATGTAAACTTTTGCCAGTGATCAATATGCTTATGACTTTTGATACCCTTTTAAGAACATTTTTGAACAACTATTTTCATGTGGATTCAGATATTTCTTTAGCCGTATCAACAAGAATGCCTTATTGTCCGATTTTAACCTTTGAAGACAAGTAGTAGCATGCGAAAGATAAATCAGATTGTAACAGTTTTCTATTGTCCGTGCTATCGCAGTACAATGGGTAACTTGTAGAGGGGTTTATCCTTATTTCCATATCATGAACTACTAAGTAGACTCTTCTAACTTTTGATCCTTCAGTGGTCAAAATCGGACTATAATGAGTTTGGTTGATAGTGTATGCAAATGATTATTAATACAATCTTTTATTTGGGTGTAGGATAAGCAGCTACAGTTAAACCAAAAGCTTTGAAGCGTGCCTCTATTTACAATATTGATATGTTGTTCTAGAAAAAAGGGTTTCAGGCGTTTATTAACATTTACTATGAAAGCTTTGACATGCACATATGTTCTAGCCGGACTGGCTCATTTTACGTATTTTGCATCAATCGTTTGAAATAGAAAGACCCAAAGGTCATTGGTCAAAGGTCGTAGTACATCTATATATATATATATATATAAGCATTAGAGATTATATTTACTCCGTTTAACATCAAAAACACTGTTTGTTTTTCATTCACTCCACTGTCTTTTTATTCGTATATCGTGACGGCATTTACGTCCCACCCTCTAACTGACTTAACCAAATCTGAATATATTTTGTATGTTACGATTAAAAAGAGTTTGCATTCAGTCATGCTAAGGTTACATATGTACCAGTTCATTAAAGGAATATTTCCAAGCGTTGGAAATGGACAAAATGCATATATATGTGGTATTTCCATATTAGGCGTCATTTCAATGACGTCATCTTTTTCTTCTGATGCGAAGACAATATGGGCGACATGTGAATTTTAATTATTTCCCCCCTAAGATTAAATTTGGTGCATTTAGACTGAAATTGGCACACAAAATGCAAGAACGCCCTTATTCCCATATACTACAATGGGCATACCGTTTAAATTGCACTGATACAATATACGCTATTTTGATGACGTCATAATGACGTCCGAACGTGAAACCCAGATGGGTGACCAGGTGATTTTCATTAGTTATCCCCTAAAGTTTGATTTGGTATAGGTCACCATAAATCGGCATCAAAGTCGCACGGGAGTCCCGAGCGCCCCTGACTATTAAATCAAAGTAAGTAAGTGAGCAAAGATCAGGAATCGATACAATCAAGTACCACACCAGACACAGGATACCAATGGGAAAGTGATAAACTCACAGTTAGACACCACAAACGAAAGCCAAGAGGTCAGCCCTTTCCCAGCCGGTGACCATAAGGCACATATAAACAGACGCGCACAAACATAAGACAGAAAAACATAAAAGATCCACAAAAGACGTACCACCTTGGAACGGTCAGTAAAATATTTACTGGAGGGCTTAGAACGGTTAATTCATATGTGGGTCAAGACACATAGATATTTGGTTTGCATGAAAGACCCCTAACTTATCAATGCATCATCTCCTGGAACATAAAAATCAAGATATAACAAGGAGATAAAGCAAAGATAAGGACTCTTCTTATTAAATTAGGCTTCATACTAGTAAATTCAAGGCTTCACTCTATATAGGTGTGTCAATGTTAATTCAATCTTTAATATCCAGCTTGGATTCTTGTTCTGTTATTCAACTTTTGCTCAACCGCAACAATAAATCAGACGCTCACCTGACTCTCGAAGCCAATATAAGCCTGACTATTGACCAGGTATAACCATAACAATGAAAAGAAGCAATTGTAAGTCTATGGAAACTATAAGTTGCTATAGCAACCAGAATTTTTATCAGACCGAAACAAATTAAAACTAGAGGACCTGACGGTCCATAAGCGCTCACCTGATCTCCTTAATAATGTTAAAATAGGTCAAGATCAACTACAGCTTATAATGAAACATATTTTGTTTTATGGGGGTTTCGGCCATTTTGGTCAAGTGATCTAAAACAATCTAATGAATACTCCATCAAACAGCCCAGTGATTTCTGAGGAAAAGATACTTAGATATGTATGTGACAGTCCAAATGAGTGGCCTTGAATAAAAGGTCACAGGTCAGCTTGACATTTGGTATACCTCTACAAAATTAACCTGATCCTGACCTTTATGCATGAATGAATTATTATGGTATTCACACTGAATATATAGTTTTTCGTGATGGATCGTGTGCAATCGGTATGTTTCGAGCAATTACGGAAATAAACGTCTTGGTACAATTGCGAGGAGATCTGTTGATTACTCAATTAAGTTTTACTTTCCACGGTAGTCGTGTGGTTAGTCAGAATAGGTTCAGATACGTAAATTGTGGGTTCGAATCCTGGTCGACCCAACTTTTTTTTATTTCATTTTTCTTTGTTTTCATGTCAAAGAAATGCACATAAAGACACAACATGTAAGTTCACGCTTTCTTTGAAAATGAAATGACTGACAACTTCTTGATGCTTGGTGTTAGAATTTAGTTTGCGAATATAGGTCTACACCCGTGCATTTGGCTCCAAAGCAAAATAATTCAGTTATAGCAGCCGAAGCATTTCTCTAAAGAGCAGCAAGGAGGTCCATATATGAGCAACGACATGAGATTTCCAACAATGTGGTATGTGCAAAGCCTCAGACCAGCATGCGCATATGCACAGTCTGATCAGAGTCTTTGCTAGTCACTTGAATATTCTATGACTGGTAAGCTACTAAATAAACAGCATTTAGTTTCAATTCTTAAAAGGAGGGTGCATCGGCTCACCTGTGCCTATTCGTGTCAAAATGCCGCATTTTTGGAAATCTGATGTCGCAGCTCATATTTTAAAAACTGAAGAGATGACAGGCGATAGTTGAAGTACAGTGTTACGGATCCGACGAGAGAATGTTGGTGACAAATTTATTAAAATAAAGAAACGATATTGCAAAAGGAGAAAATTTAATATAAATAAAAACAATAGTCTTTTCAATAGTTACAATAATAGATGTCGCGTACGGGATTCGAACTAACAACGCAGAGCTTAAAAATATAAGTGTGCAATATTCACGTGTCCTACCAACTGAGCCACGCAGGCAACTGATAACCAATTGAGCATTATAGCGGTATATATCTATTGTGTTAAAAAGTACCACGTGCATTTCCATATTATACTGACGTCAAGAAAAAACGCCTCATCTAAAAATAAGCTTGAATATCTCTTAAACTGATAAAACTAAAGTTATGAATTTTAGTGCATTATAACATCTTACCAGTCAAGTGTATCTCATGAAAACAAAATTGCTGAAAGAATATTTGAGGCTGAGAAAACGACCTCGGTTTGAGACAGGGGTCACCATTTCGTGCGACACAAGATTTTAGCCACATTTGCTTTGTTTCCAGACACAATCCGAAGACAAGAAAAACGTGTTTCACCATTGTAAACAGTCTCTATTTTACCAAAAATGCGTTTATAATGTTCAGACAATGTTTGTATGCGTCTGCTGAAAGAAACAACTTACCCCACCCACCTTTTCGCCATGCATTTCAGTAAAACTTAAATGTCATGACTCTGCAAAGTGGGTGAAAAGATTGTTACGAATTCTTTGCAAAAGTCTTACGTCTTTAACCAGCGACGATTGCGGTGGAAACGAAATCTGGCACGTGTTCGAGACGGCCGTTATAGATGACGTTAACGTAGACCAACGACTGGCCACTGGGCGTTACAGCTTTTCTTAAATTACGTAATTTTATGTATGCATATTCTGTGTACATTACCAAATGTACCCCCTTATCATTTTTATCCATTAATTAAAGGAAAACGAGAATGTTGGCAAGTTTCGTAAACGGACCTTACATTTCGTCTTTAATATGACGTCATAATTTCATAAAATTATTACTCGCAAGCACAATTGTTTGAAAAAATGATCAAAATTTGTTCTTTGATTAGCAAAACATTTACGGCACAAACTGGGTGCAAATTCAAATTGAAAACATAAGCGATCGAAGCACAATGCCGTCATGTATACGTTGAGCCTGTATGACGTCATCGGAATAACGAGTCACCTGCATATCAAATTAAAGTCATTTTCCAACATCGCCCAACCTCTACATAAAGAAGCAGTACATCGCTGTTTATTTTCTTTTATCAGTGATAATGAGTGAGGCGTTTTTTGTTGACGTCAGTATAGTTATACGATGAACGCCGAAGATATATTTAGAAGCTAAATCGGCTGTGAAATTATGTTAATGATTAAGGCCAGGATCAGGTTAATATTTTCAAGGTATACTTATATAAAACCCTTGTTCCATTAGGTTAAACATTTCTGGCAAGTATTATGATTTCAGCCTAAACAGATATAGAAAAATGAACATTTCAAGATTTTTTCCATATAAATGTATTAGGAATCAAATTTGACCTTGCCATAAAGCAGGTCAAGGTCAACCTAGATTCATCATTTGTGCAAATCTGGTAGGGCCCACATCTTCAATGCTACCTACCAAGTCCCAAGGTCATTGGCCTTTGGGTTCCAGAGAAGAAGATATTTAAAGGGTTTTTACCATATATGGGCGTGGTGGCCATTTTGCTCATGTGATTAGTACAATTTGGGAAACATTTTAGCTAACCTATCATAAGGAGTCTTCACATGAAATTTGAGTTCAAGTGGCCCAGTGGTTTCTGAGGAAACTATGTTTTAATGTGTTGATGGGACTCCAATATGAGCGACCTTGGCTAAAATGTTAAAGGTCAACCTTGACTTTTGAAACTTATTTATAGCCATTGTCTTATTTGGTTTAACATGACAAGTGAGAATAATGACTTGGCCTCATCAGTTTTCGAAAAATAAACCTTTTAAAAAAATCCAATTTAAATGCATTAGGAAGCAAATTTGACCTTGCCGTAAGTAGGTCTAGGTTAACTTAGGTTTTTCATTTGAACAAACTTGGTAGGCCCTACATCCCAAATGCTACATACCTAGTCCAAAAGTCATCAGCCTTCTGGTTCTGGAGAAGAAGATTTTTTAAATGTTTTTACCATATATGGGCGTGGCAGCCATCTTGGTCATGTGACCAAAACATTTTAAATAAATTTTGGCTAACTTATCATAAGAATTCTTCACATGAAATTTGAGTTCAATGAGGACAATGGTTTGTGAGAAAACTATGTTGTAATATATTGATGGAACTCCAATATGAGCGACCTAAGTAGAAAGGTCAAAGATCAACCTTGACCTTTGGTACTAATTTATAGCCATTGTCTCATTAAGTTAAACATATCAAGTGAGAATAATGGCTAAAGCTTCCACAGTTTTAAAAAAATCAACTTTTCAGAAATTTTCCCTTTTAAATGCATTAGGAAGCAAATTTGACCTTGACGTTTAGAAGGTCAGGTCAACCTAGGATCATCATTTGAACAAACTTGGTAGGCTCTACAACTTTAATGCTACATACCAAGTCCCAAGGTCATCGGCCTTCTGGTTCTGGAGAAGAAGATTTTTGAAGGGTTTTTACCATATATGGGCGCCATCTTGGTCATGTGACCAGGACCATTTGAACAAACTTTCGTTCCCCATCTTAAGGAAACTCCATATGAAATATGAGTTCAATTGGCTTAGAAGTTACAGAGGAAAAGATGTTTGAAAATGTTGATGGACGACGGACGGACGACGGAGTCACTGGTATACTATTAGCTCACCAATGAGCCTTTGGCTCAGGTGAGCTAAAAATGTTTCCCCAACATTTATACTGGATCCGAGTTACATGTAGATGATATTTATGCAATATGGAAAGAATTGACCTCATGGCTTCAGAGATGTCGTTTGAAAAAATTAATGGACAATGGAGGGACAGATGGATGGATGGATGGATGGACGCCAGAAGTGTCTTTATACTATAAGCTGACATTGTTTGAAGACACATTTTAAGCGGCATTCTGGTATGCAGCATATTAGTCACTACCTGTATGCAAGGTTTGTATTAAAATTTAACAGTTAATTTGCTCTATACGAACAAACTCCTATCATTTTGACCCATGTTAGGTGCACGTAATTGTAGTGTACATAAAACCGAAAACTGGTCAGAAAAATATTGCGTACCTATACAAAAGTAAGCATATTTATCAAATAAACTAGTTGAAACAATAATATAATCAACTAAACTTTTGAAAGATCTCCTGCAAGAAATATTTCTGCTTCTGGATGGACAGATTTAATGGTGAATATATTTTTATTCAAAATTACAATTCCATCATCATTTTCTGGGCAGTAAATAGAGATTTTTCAGGCGCAATATATGTAAATAGTAGAACAATATCATGTATCCCATAATTGAAAACACTATCAAGTTAGAGAACGACACATTCTGACATATCTGTGAAAATGCGACGAATTATATCATATAATACTAAAAGATATTTCACAAAATGGCACACCTTATCTCAACTCCCACAGAGGGCAAATAAGGAAATTATCCAAAGATGAACCTCGTCAACCCGAATAAACGGAGCAAAAAACGAAGTACATAAGTACCCAATCAAACAATCCCCACGCTTTTCATGAGCAGATATATAAAATGCAAAATGCCAGTTCACTAGAAAAGGATGAAAAAAGGGACGTGAACCAATGACCTTATTTAGACCAAACTGGCACATATACATCATTGGGAGGACCTTAATATAAGATAAGATTTTGGTGACCTTGACCTACTTTTCAATGTCACCACAGCCATATAACTCTACGAAAACGTCTTATCTGTACTCTATCTTCTGAACAAAGTATCAAATTTAGACCAAACTGACACATATACATCATGGGGGGAACATTAAAAACGATTAGATTCTCATGAAATTGACTTAACTGTCAAGGACACCAGGCTGATATAACCACAAAAAGCCTTGTCTATGAAGTAACCAATGGCCAGATATAGACCAAACTGATACAGCTACATTATTGGGGGGGGGGGGACTTTAAAAATGACTAGCTTACGTGACCTTGATCTATTTTTCAGGGTCACGAGGGTCTTATAACTATCAAATAGGTAGGGGACATATGTTTTCTTCTGAAAACTCCATCTACTTACTGATCAACAGTTTAAATGACTTATTGTGTTTGATGAAAACTGTTCATTTTAAGGAGATATGGCCTTTCAAAACTATACTTTTAAAAGTCACAGACTATTTAAAATTGCTTATATTTCAGGTGGGATAGCTTCTATTGCTGACCTATGGAAGACAGAGGCCAGACCATATATGCATGCACTGCAATTTATGATATCGCTCGATGGAATAGTTAAACCTACCGTTTCTAGCTGTATCATATCCATCAGTAACGAATGTTACACAACTTCAAGTCACAGATGACAGTTACACAACTAATCCTTTATGGCTTGAGAACAGTATTTATTTAAAGTCATCAATGAAGGAAGCTTTTAAAATTGATGAAATTGATCCAATGGTATCTAATGGTGAAGATTTTACTAACGTATTAGATTTTGACAATCATGCACAGGAACTAAATATTTCATCAGAAATGAGAGCCTTCGGAGAAACTAAAATCCATTATGCATTTATTATATTTTTCATTGTTGGCATAGCTGCTTCTGTGGCTGTGTTAGTATTTGTTGCAACAGATTTTAGAAACAAGCAAAAAAACATAAAGACAACCATAAAGACCACCATACAGACTTTAATAGAAGGAAAATAAGTGTAACAGACAACATGAAATTCTTATAGCCATCATTGCCATACAGAGTTATCTTTCTGCAGCTTTAGGACTAAAAGTGTACGCGTTTCTTCCTTCCTTTTTTGTTATCCAGTTCAGCTGGACATCTTCTACAGCTTCCGTGGCCACCTCTGGTTTCTGGACAGGAAAAGCTTTTGCAAGGTTAGCAGGTGTATTTCTTTCTACCAAGGTTAAACAGTCTATTCTAGTACCCTGCTTTACACTGATATACATTGCTTCATCTATATCTCTAATGGTAGCTGCCAACAGCCATATCAACGTTCTAGCTTGGATCGTAACTGTTACTATGGGAATAGGTTTGTCTATACTTCGTTCATCATTATTCAACATCACTGAAGAGAAAATAACTCATGTTTCTGGCAAGATTGCCTCCCTTTATTTGGTATTCTTTGTTCTTGGGGGCATGATTGACCCTCTCTACTCAGGATATTTAATGGACGATGTTTCACCAATGTGGTTTGTTTATCTCTTGATTCTAGAAAGTTCCCTTTTTCTTTTTCTATTCATCATAGTGACTGTCTTATTGTGGAAGTTTGGTAAAAGGCAGGAAACAGGAATTGAAATTGAGATAGAACCAATGAAGAAAGAGCCAGCTGGAATATAGACCGTGACCAGTCTATTGAAATCAGGAGCGTAGCCAGAGGCTTTATCATGTTAAGCCCACCAAAAATGGAGAGTTAAGAGAAATCTGGCCTAGTTACTTTACTTTTTCAGACAGTCATGGAATAATAAAGGTGCAGATCAGACTGCGCGAATGCGCAGGCTGGTCTGCGCCTTTGATGTTCACAAGCAACAAAGTCAGGGTTACTCGCATTTAGGCCCATATGGTGTTGAAAGAAAGGCTTCCTGGCCTCCGCCTGGCTACGCCCCTGGATATAGATGATCTTACATTGGAACGAGTGATCATGACAACAAGTTTGAGATTCTATTAACCCTTAAAGCGCCAGCAAATAACTGCATCCTAAAATGTTGTCTGCTTAAATCGTCTTCAGCACACATGTCATAACATTGGTCGATATAAGTATAGAGATAGTGTGAACTCTAATCAGACTGGTTCTACACTGCTAGTCGGAAGACTTCAAAAACATTTCAGTCTACGACAAAAGCAGACGACTTTTGTTCTGATTGGCACTTAAAGGGTTAATCATATGAGCGTTTTAACCTTTTGTATACTAATGGGTTCTTCAACCTGATATGATACAATTCACTTGGGATGGTCCATTGTATATATCTAGGGGTGTCAGGTTATAATTAAAAAAAATATTGCATTCTTTTGTCCGAAGATCTTTTTTACCTTTTTTTAAACAGTGTAGACCCTAATGAAATGCAGCATTATGCTGCATTTTATCTGGATCTTCACTGTTTGCAAAAGAACTCGTTTAGTGGTTTCCGGAATACAAAACTAGGTTTTAAACAAGACAATATTCCAATCGAAATGCGAAACATTGTCATGGAGATCCACGGAAACTTAATACCATATCACTTTTGATGATAAGACACTAATCACTGAAAAACAACAGTCACGCTATAGGACCCTGACCATATACAATGTATTTTTTGAGCAAAACAAAATGGCGGAAGGGGGATAAGAAACACCACCACTGGTGATTCTGTTGGTGTAAGTTGCTTTTATTCTCACAAAGGACCGAGTTGGATACATGTTTAGCTCTGTCATTGTCCAGACCTTGGTATTGCATACGATGTTTGTCTATTTGGTTAGTATTTGTAACATAATTTACAAAGAAACGTGATTGAGTAGCTCTGCTCACGTATTTTACATTCACTTGGTCAACTTCAAAGCGTGAAAACACATCATCAAAAGAGCATTTTCGCTCAAATATTCTGCACAAATACCTATATTGTATCTAACTCTGCAGAAACAAAAGCTGGTAAAGGATAAATTGAATAAAATTGGAATTAAACACTTTATTTGACCACTGTACATAAACTAAAAGTTCTAAAACCGCGTGCAGAACAGCTCAGTTTATTCGAGCAGTACTGGACAGGTATTATGAGCAAATATTTTACACTGAGCGGGTATTTTGAGTCAATTTCTGTACGGGTGTTCCGAGTATTGAAAGTGTTTTAATAATCTTTTGTTGATGAATTATTTGAATCTTTGAACACACCTACTTATGTTATATGCCATGCACTTAATTCCCAGCATTGTAATTTAGTTCTGTTATGTGCAACAAGGTCTATCAGGATATCCAGAGCTGTTGACAGCAGAACTCTCTGGTGTATATATAGAAAATAACCCAATATGCCTTTGTATCATGGTCTAGAGTTTTCTCGTTGACTTTGCTGATGATTTCTTTTATTTAACCTCAACTATGAACTTTGGCACTGAAGAAAAATGTTTAAAATGCCGGACCATTTACTCTATTAATCCAAAAATTTCAGACAGGTAAGCAAGACATCAAATAATTTCGACTGGCATCAGTACCAGAACAAGTTCAAATGAAACTGGGACAGTACAAGCTATTTTCATTCGGTACATGCAGTTTGATTTTATATAGACTATAATTACCTTGTTAAATATAAAGTTTATAAAACATGCTGTCTTCTGAAAAATTCATACTTTCAGTTTCTACCCTGACTGGTTCACATGAAATCACTCTGACCAAACGGATAGCATTAACTCCCCATGAACAAATTCATTTGAAACACATGTTCTTCGAGGAAAAAAATGGTCGCTAAGGGACGCAACTGTAGGGTAGTTTGTATCAAGAAAAAATAAAGTCTAGCAGGTTGATTAAGATTACTGAAGCGCATAGATTTAGTGGCATTACAAATCATTGCAAGTGTCAAGTGTCTGCTGGTTCGAAACTGATGAAATGCTCCATGGTATTACATGTTACTTGTGAAAATGTACCATACAAGCAAACACACACCTATATTCATTGCGTCCTTATTTTCAACTCTATACATATTTGGAAAAAAATGAACCCATAATTTGCGCCTGTACAGATGCTATCTGGAGCTCTGGGTAGGCCTGATCAAATAACGTTAACTCAAGTAAGCGTGCTTCCCAAGGAGCAATTTGATTATGGATTACACTGTTTGTGATTCCAAGCCAACCTAAACAATCCATCCAAAGGGCAATCACAATATATTGGCCTACAAGTCAAGCTTTAATAGTTTGTGCACAGCTACCTTGTAGGTATAAATTCTGGTCTGGCTTTCATTTACTTATTTACTTCTCTACTTTGTGTCTGCCTGAAGCAAAGGTTTATGGCAAGTATGCAAAGGGTTAACTTGCAATTAGTGTTAGATAAATAAACCTTGGACAGCGTATGGACATTTAGTGCACATGAATCTGAACTAAATTGTCTATCTACTATTCCTTGAACCCATCAACTAGTCCAACTCAAATTTGAGTAATCATTGTTTGGCTGTACTCCAAAATGTTATAATGACCTCCAATAAGATAACTACCCTACCTAAGTAATAGAGAAGAAGAGAAACCCCATTTTGAAGCAATTTTATCATACCTGTAGCTGTGGCTACTAGTTTTCACCATAAACGTAAAATGTAGCGTGTATACAAATGCTGTATTTGAAAATGAAATTTTGGGTAGTCTAAAAACCAATTTCAAAGTCTATATTGACGACATTTTTGCAACCATACTTAAGATGGTGTTTACTCATTACAACTTTTATCTCGATAAAGTAAATTGAATTCATCTGATTCGCTTTACAATTGAGAGAGAGAGAGAGAGAGAGAGAGAGAGAGAGAGATTGTTTATACCAATAACATATCCAAGACAAATAAGCAGAAGTCTTGTTAATAGCTTGACATAACTGAACAGGTAGTTGAACCTGTTTGTACAGAATCTAGGGCGAAGATTTGGTATCAGTTAAATGCATTTAAGCCCCTGTTGGCTTAGGCTGCTGGCGTTCTAAGGCAGTGATTATGTTGTTGTTGATTTGTTGTTTATTGTTACTCCTATTGTGGGAGTCTGTAATTGTTCTATGTCTTGTTGTACGTAACTTTATGTCCATTCTAGTTTTGCAATCATCTTGATGGGAAAGAGAGAGCTGTTCGCTGAGCTTAGTTTGTCTTCTAAGCGTCTTGTGATTGTTGTGTGGCTCTTCCTCACTATGCCATGGATTTGTCTGCAGTTTGTGATTGTGGTATTAGCATTATACTAAACTTTGAGTGTTTTTAGACTTGGGCAGAAATGCTTTATTGCAGGGTAGCTTCACACGTACTGGTTTGTTGTGTTATGCCAAATATTTGTCAAAAGCATGTGCATGGCCTCCCAGATCTGCCTCACTCAGACTACCCGTTCAAATTTTTTGGATAATTTATTTCTCAAAATACCCGTTCAGTGGCTTGTGATCTTTCTCGAATTTTTTGAACAGATCTCGGAAACTTTTGGTATGAGTACAGTGGACTAAATTGTTGTTTTTTCTCGTAAGTACACATTTATTATAGATAAAAGCCTCACAAAATCTTTGCTGCATTGACTATCATACTCTCGCGTGCAAAGGACCCTGATCAAAGTATTCAGTTACATGTTTTGAACGGTTGTATAAAACATGTCCTCGATTCAAATGGTGAGCAAACCACATGTTCATGAAACTTGACACCAATCTGCTTAAATCAAACCATTATTCGTTTAATCAAGACGTCAAAAACCTAAAATAACTTATTTCCTAAGCTATAGCCGAGTATGAACATCGAAATAGGACATTAAAGCTTTTATTATTACCTTCTTTTGGAGCAGCTACCCCAGGCGTGTTTGTATTGTCCGCCATTATTGCTCAAAAAATACATTGTATATGGTCAGGGTCCTATAGCGTGACAGTGTCATATGATACTCACGATTGAGTTATAGTGAACACTGTCAATAAATGTATATATATATATAAGTCAACACCTCTTTCGGTGAAGTCTAACACGTACTTTACAACTAAAACAGATTGATGCCAATATGAAATGTTAATCATTTCTACCTGTTATTGCTGTTTTTCTCCGGATCAATACAATCGACCAGACGATAGCTTTCGGAGCAGATTAACGGTTTCACCAAGATCAGTGGCAGTTCAGCTGAGACAAAATTTTGTGTAAAGTTATACCTTTTTCAGTGTAGGTCAGAAAACAATTCCATCTATATCAAATATTTGATACATTTACTATACAGCCTATTTCTAAATACCTCTTCTACATTTGAGTTAGCCATTTAATGAACTATGTTTATCGTTTATATACATATATCTGAGCAACTTTTAGATTTTCTGCATCCATCATTTTTGAAACTCTGCTTTGATACTGTACATTCAGAAATGTTCGCGAGGGTTTATTTTATTGAAACTTCGCATCTGCGAAGTTTCACGAAAAATAAAAACCTCGCAAAAAATGGCAAAATCACTGCTGTTTACTGACGTAGGTAAATCGTTCTCCAGTCGCGAATTTTTAACATCACAAACATGTCTTTCAATTTTTATTCGCGAAAATGAAATTATCGCGAAATTTTCGAATTTACAGTAGTTTGGTGTACAGCCTGAAATCTCAGTGAAAGGCACAGTGATACAGCAAGGCACACAGACTCAGAAGAACACTAGCTTGAACCGAGGTAGCTGCCGACAATTGCCTGAGAAATTCTTGCACTTCATCCAGCTCTGCCTGTGTTGGCACATATCTAGGATCAGGACCATTATGTCGACAGTCACAACTGGATGATGACATCCTCAACCCTGAACGTTCACAGAAAGGGCAGCAAACAGAGATATCGTTGATAGAACCAACATAACTAGCAGTGCGGTTGTTGGTTATTCAGCGTTGGTCACAAAGCGCACCTTGCCAGCAATCACCCGAGATAGCTGAAACATAGAGAGATGAACAGGGATATTATAAAGCAAGCATACGAGATTCTGGTTTTCATCGCATAAGTGAGCAACGAATGCTCAAGCGATTCTTGAAGACTCGCAAGAGCCCTACGTAGATGTTCTCATACACAAGGTATAGGCAAAGATGGAGGCTCGGACCAAACATTAGACCACTTACTTCACTAGGTACTTCAGCATAGGTGTTTTAGTAGACATTTACGCATATGCGGTATATATATGTACCAAAGTTTCGTGCATGTGCGGATCCAGAAACTTTTGTCAGAGGGGTCCAACTTTGACATTTTATTTTATTTTATTTTATTTAGAGGGGAGAGACAATCCAAGCAAATACCACTATAAGCGGGCCATCATCGGCCCGCCAGCGAAACGACATTGAAGGCTGACTTGGTAGCTTATTGGGGTTCCAGGGGATCCGGATCAGTATTGCAAAGAAACCCTATATTTTTGTGATTTTCAAGGGGGGGTTCGGGACCCCCTGCCCCCCTCTGGATCCGCCCATGTCGTGTGCATATAGCATATATGCTATACAACCCATGCAAACAAACATGCAATACCTTGCCCAGTGCCAATTCAGGATTATATTCGAACAGATGCATACCATTTTTGAGCAGTGATTGTTTGGCATGCATATATACTGAGCGTCTATGACTTTTCGTCGAAAGACCTTTCGTCGAATGCGACTTTCCGTGGAACCTGACATCACGTCGAACGCGACCATTCGTCGAATTTTCGTCGAAAGACAACTCGTCGAATAGACATCTGTCGAAATTTCGTCGAAATTTGGTCGAAAAATGAGATAATAACTGATATGTTTATATCTCTACTTTCTGCCTGAGTTTTCAGGGCAGTGAACATTTCTAGGTATATGCTTTAGGATTTCTTTGTGAGAAGGCAATACACTAGTGGAAGAGTTTGTCTTAGTACAACACCATGTATCGTATACAACTGGTAGAAATGCTGGGGTGCAACACTAAATGTCCCGTCCCCATACCATACTCTATCAGTGCCCTCCAGAGATATGTCTGCTAAAAGCCAGTTATCCCCCTTTGATGTTGTCCGCCACTCGTCGGGAATTTCAAGGTCTACGAGGGACTTGGGAGGCTCTGGGATTCTCTTCCTTCGTTCTCGTTGTATCGCCCTCTTCAAAGTGGCCTCCTTTGGTAAATCTGAATAAATTTTCAGAACTAAAAGTTTTGTTGATCTTACCAGAAAATAATAATTTGCATATTTTGGGGTTAAGTGAGACAAAATTAAAAAGCCACAAAACAACAGACATATTTAAAATAAATGGATTTCAAACACCATTCAGAAAAGATAATGATTCAAATGGCGGTGGAGGTTTACTTGTATATGTCAAAAATGGTATTAACGCCAAACGCAGGGAAGATTTAGAAACTCAACATATATCATGTCTCTGGTTAGAAATTTCTCCTGCTAAGAGCAAACCATTTTTAGTTGGTAGCATGTATAGACCACCAGACTCAAGAGTAGAATTTAACGACAGATTTGAAGAATTCATTGATAGTTTGTTAAATGAAGATAAAGAATTTATTTTACTTGGAGATTTTAACAAAGATTTATTAAATATAGATACTGAGAGAGAATGGGGTAATTTTACAACCTCATTAGGTCTCACTCAACTAGTTAATGAGCCTACTAGGGTCACAAATACATCTCAAACTCTCATTGATCACATATATACAAACACTGAAGAAAATATCCAGCGTGTGCATGTAGAACGCTTATGTTTAAGTGATCACTATGGAGTTTTCTGTAATCGAAAGTCTCAATCCAATATCAGTAAAAATAGTCATCAAATTATTACTTACAGATCTTTTAGGAACTTTGAAGAAAACAGATTCCTTAATTACTTATATTCTGTCCCATGGGAAATAATTGAACAGTTTGATAATTTAGATGATATTGTCTCTCCTTTTAGAAGTACTTGATAGGCATGCTCCTATAAGACACCACAGGATAAAGAAAAAATATCAGCCTGATTGGTTAACCCCTGAGATAATGGACCTTATGAAGGAAAGGAATAAGTGCAAAATAAATGGAAATATGGATGATTATAGATATCTACGTAATATAGTTTCAAAACACATTGAGATGGCAAAAAAGAATACGTATCAGTCGAAGATAGAAGAAGGTAGGTCCAACCCTAAAACTATCCGGAAAATATTTAAGGAACTTGGAGCAAATCGTAAAGATAATTCTTGTGAATCAAATATAAACATCAAAATAGGGGAACAATTAATAACAAATGAATCGGATTTATCAGAGTTATTAAATAACTATTTTGTTACCGTTGCCTCAAATTTGAAAGAACCCATAACGTTGTCAGACAACAAATTACTAATCAATTTCATCCAATCAAAAGTTCCAAAAACCACTGAATTTAACATTCCATTGACAAACCTGTCTTTTATACGAACATTTTTATCAAATTTAAATGTAAATAAATCAACGGGCTTAGATAACATTGGTCCTAGAATTCTAGAACTGTCAGCTAATGTTTTGGCCCCGAGTCTGCTGTATATAGTAAATAAAAGCTTAATTACTGGTGAATTTCCTTGCTCATGGAAGGAAGCTAAAATAAAGCCCCTTTTCAAATCTGGTGCTAAAGATGACAAAAATAACTATCTGCCTATTTCTATTCTCCCTACAGTTTCAAAGTTAATAGAAAAATGGGTTGAAAATAAATTTTCAGAATACTTAAATGAATATGATTTGCTTCATCAGTCACAAAGTGGTTTTAGATCTAATCATTCAACTGAATCTGCTATTGTCCGTATGATTGATTCTTGGTTAAAAGCTGTTAACGATGGAAAACTTACTGGTTGTGTGATGGTCGATTTTAGAAAAGCATTTGATCTTGTTGATCATAAAATTCTGTTAAATAAATTGAAATGTTATAAATGTAACGAAACATGTCTATCATGGTTTGAATCATACTTATCCAGCAGAACTCAATGCGTTTCTTTGAATAACACTATTTCAAAACCAGCAAGTATCACTTGTGGCGTTCCCCAAGACTCCATTTTATGCCCTTTACTATTTTTAATCTTTATAAACGACTTGCCGCTAGCACTCCAAAAGTCTGGGCGCATCCTGACCCTGAGCCGCTACCTCTTTCATTCTAGCCAGAGATTTCTTAACCTCTATTTCAGCAACACTTGTGCCATGCAAAATGTGTGGGGTTTCCTTTAGAATAGTAACTGGTTCTCCAGATGAATACTTGTTTCGAAAAAAGCAAATTCCGACACTTGGTCGTTTTTTTTTTCGACTAGATCTAGGTGTCGTACTTCAAATAAAAATAAAATCGACCAAGTGTCGGACTTGGCCGTTTTTTCGACCAGCAGTCGTATTCGACGAGTTGTCATGTTCGACGAAAGGGTTTTCGACGAGAAGTCGTGCATCGATATACTGAATTCCACTGAAAACTCCTGTGTCCAATTATATCAGAACGATCCGATTTTCTTTCTGCGTAAACAATTAAAAGTTTTAATTGCGCATGCGCGATTACTCGTCTCGGGGTACACAGTGCAAATGAATAGACTGAAACCAAAAATAATTATCTAAAATTTTAAAATGAAAATTGCGTTGGCTGTGGAACTCAGTATATATATATATATATATATATATATATATATATATATATATATATATATATATATATACTGAGGGAAAAGTTTAGCAATTATTTATAAAGGGGTTTCCCATATGCGATCTTTGAAGCATTAGATCTTTTTAATTGGCTGGTTCGCAAACATGTCAGTTGTTTGAAAATGACCTAATGGCTACCCGCAAGTGGTCAAAGAAACAAAATCCGACATCATAGTAAGGATTTTATCTGCCGAGCATTTTAATTGCAAACGTTATTGAATTGAAAGGGAGGTAATTTGGAAGAATACGATTTTCAACTAGAAACTGTACGAAAAGGGTAAACATAACATTCAGTTTAAAACCGTTTTTCACTTTCTTGCTTTTGGATCTAAACATTTGACAGAAAAATGAAACTTTTTGTTGAAAACTAATCGCACTACTGCCAGATAAGCTGATTTAGCAAGGGGGCATTAAATCCGACTTTACATTATGTGAAATGTCAACCTGTTAATGGCATCGTATTCGTGAACGTTTGTCAACATGTATTTTTGAAACTATGAAATTAAAAGTCCTATTTCTTCTAAACAGTGAATCCTCAAAGTATATTCCTAAACTTTTTTCCCTCAGTATATATATATATATATATATATATATATATATATATATATATATATATATATATATATATATATATATATATATATATATATATATATATATATATATATATATATATATATATATATATATATATATATATTTGAAATTCAAATATATCAGTTAAATTAGCCCAATTCTTTCAAAGCGAAATTATTTTATCTTGGAGTTGTAGCTCTCTCAATCAAGAAACATCTCTCAAAAACTTTACTGACATCTCTCTACAGATGTGGCACTACTGAAAACGCAGAACATTATCTTTTACAGCGCGTTCTGTTCCGCCAGCTATGAATTGGAATGTTAAACTCCGTTGTATTGTTATCTGGTGGCAGCTCGCTTTCTATTGACATCGACAGTAAAAACATTTCTTTCAGTTAAAAAATACAAAAACACTCAAAACGATCCTAGAAACAACACCATTCAATCTACACTTTTTTCTAAATGCTGGAAAGTAGCCTGTTGTTGACCTTAAAGCTGCATACTCTGTAACTATGAACATTTTTCGAATTAAAAAAATATTTTCTTTTTAAATCATTTGTAAAAGTAGAATCAAGCTATGTTTTCACGATAAAAATGTTCAGTACAGCTGAAAACTGCATGGAAAAGTGAATTATCTTATCAAATAGGTGTATTTTTCTCTTGTTGGTAATTATTTGCGTCCCTCCAATAATTATAAACCGTTGAATTTTAACATAAATGCAGTTGTTTTGATAGTGATAACTTGTTAAGATTTACGAAAATGGTAAAATGTTTACCTGAATTTGAATATTTTTACTGCGTTCTTGAAAAATAAAAACATTATTTTTAAAATTAGAAGATCAAAAGTTACAGATTATGGAGCTTTAACTTTGCAACCTAAGCCCTAAAATACACATAGGTGATATAATGAAACCTGTCTTAAACGGTCACTCAAAAAGAAGACCAAAATTGACTTTCAAGTAAAGATCAGGAATCGATACTTTCAAGACCGATTATCGTTTTATCGTTTAATGCAGGTCAAAAGTATTGCAGAATGCTCTGCAATACTTTTGGCCTGCATTGAGCCATAGTTTGTCTTGTAAATCAATTTGTGGTCATTTTGAGAGTGGCCGTTTTACACAGGTTTTACTGTAGCTTTAATGATAGTATACTTCCCAGGTCTACTATAGATTATAACGATACCAAGGAAGATAATTAACAATTAATAACCATGTTGTCTGAAGCCCCTCGCTCCCATGATCTGTTCATACGCAGCAACTTTCCTCATTGTTTAGCTCCGCTTAGGAAGCATGTTCTGTATGCATATTTCTATTACTATTTACTATCAATGTTGCTGAATATTGCTCAGTTATCAGCTATTAATATATCGCAAACAAAGGTTCTCATTAGAGAAAGGAAAGCTAACAACAAATGCAATTAGCCAAGGACCTACTGTATTATTTCTAAAATGGGACTTTGAGGCTTCCATTCCAATCCTTTAAGAGAAAGGAAAGCTTACAATAAATGCATCCTGTATTATTTCTAAAATGGGAGCTTTAGGCTTCCATTCCAATCCTATAAATCAATATTGTATGTATATATATGTTTTGCATGTCAAATGAGAAATAAAAGATGTTAAAACCAAAATTTGATACACACTTTGCTTCAGTTCCCTGCGCCATATCCACCAGAAATAATAAGTGAGTATTATCAGGTAATGTCAAAATCACAAACTGCAGACAAGCCCGTGGCACTGTATGGAAAAGCCACACAACACTCACGAGACACCAGGAAGACAAAAAATCAAAGCAACCAGCTCTCTCTTCACCATCAAGATGATTGCAAAACTAGAATGGACACAAGGTAGCGCCCAAAAAACATAGAACACTAACTTACAGAATCCCACTTTGGGAGTAACAATCAACAACGAATTAACAACACCAGAACCGCCGCCTTAGATCAGACAGCCGCCTATGCTACTGGGGGGTTAAATGCATTTTACAGGTACCAAATCTTCGCCCTAGATTCTTCTGAGGCTTTGCTAGTCGCACATACCACAATGTTGGAAATCTAATGTCGCGGCTCAAATAACGTGGTGTCACGACTGGGTACCATTTCCCCATAGTTTAAAAATTATAAAAGATCTAAAACTACAATTCTTGTTGAACTATTTTTGCGCTGAATTTCTCAAATAGCACCTTTTACTTATCAATAAATATGTTGCTGAATAAAACAAACACACCGTCTGATCACGGACTGCTCAGTCTGATCACGGACAATTTTTTGCACACGCCTTCTTCTGTGCGAGTAATTAGTTTCTGGCACCCAACAGAGTAAAGACAACTTACGCCCTTTATAGTGACTAACTATTCTTGCACCATATGACATAGTCACCAAGCCAAGGAAACAGACTAGGCATACTGCTTCTTTATAAGAACCCATCTGAAAAAAACAACACACTCACAGGTCCGGATAAGCGAAAAATTTAGCATAAAAATGTAATTACAGTAAAACCTGTCTAAAACGACCACTCAAAAAAAAGACAAATCAAAGATCTTAATGATATATTGTGGCTTAATAGGTCGAAAGTATTGCAGAATGCTCTCTTGGGGCATTCTGCAATACTTTTGACCTGCATTAAGCGATAATCAGTCTTGAAAATCAATTTTCGGTCTTTTTTAGAGGGCCGTTCTACACAGGGTTTACTGTCTTCATTTATCATATGATTTTAGACGGTTCTTTTAAGTACCCACAACATTATTGAACCGTGACATGTGCTTTCCAAACAATGTGGTATTTTGACAAGTGTAGACTCAGACGAACCTGTGTAGCCTCTGTTTAAGCTTAGAAACCCTAAACGCTTTCCAGTCAGTCGCTTAACAGTCATAGAATATTCAAGCGACTTGAAAATGCTCTGATAAGACTGCGTATGCACAGGCTGATCTGAGGCTTTGCTGGTCGTACATACCACAGTGTTGGAAATCTCATGTCAAGGCTCAAAAATAGTTATGTACTCTTATCTATAGGTCTGGATTTCCTACTGAACAATTTGGGCTAGTACAAAGGGATTTAGCACTGGGATCAGGAAATGCTCTTCGTCGTTTTTTTACAACAAATGGACATTCAAAACATACGTAAAACTACGAACTTCAGGCCGAACAAGATTAACAAATGCGCTGTTCAAGATGCCGGAATCTGTATAGACTCTGAAGGAATGGTTCATATTTTCAAACCTTTATGAGTTTGAATTAAAAATAGTGCTGTTTAGCCCTTGTCTGCGCATGTCCAGTTCCTGCTGGTCAACCATGCCTTTTACTTTGGTAGATACTGGTTCTCCGCATTTGCCAAACTCTTAAAAATTAAGAAACCAGTATTTTGTTTCGATGGCAGTGATTGGCTGCCGATTAAATGTTAAACACGTGACGGGAACCAGACTTACCCGGACTGAAGTTCAGTTGAATGATCGAACTACCTCTAAATGTCTTTGAAAACCAGTCAGTGCGAAAATGGAGGATATTTTAGAAGTTCCGGTTGATGGTCTATGTCGTTAAGAACTACTGTCCGCTGATGAAAGTTAGTTAATAAAAATTCCAGGATCTGCACTGTTTGCTCAAAGAGTCGTATGACTGATAAGTATAGAGGCTTGAGAAGAGCACATGACTCATCTTAGTGCGTAATTGAAAACTAATTCTAATCTAACAACCAAAACATACATTGTGGGTACTCAAGAGAACCGTTTCAATGAGCAGGCTATTGTAACCCTTTTGTACCAACGTTCCTATTAAGTTTGATACAGTTAAGTAAGGATGGCCTATTATATATATTGAAGGGTCACAGGTTGTAATTTCCAAAATACACTGCTCAAAATATTTAAAGGAACACTGCATGTTTTGCCATTGATCATAATACAAATGCACTCATAGTCCGACTCATAGCAAGAGGTGGGTTGATAAGGCGAAAACATGTTTGTCCTGTGATAAGTTTGGCTACCCATCAAGGACGATGATTCTTGATCAAAATGAAGTAAGCCTTTTCCAGAAATCTCCATGAAACGCTTTATTTAAAAATGGAATTTTGTTAAAAATACCCCTTTTTTCAAAACCAAATTTTAAGGCGATTTTTTCAATCAAACACCACAACACCGTCATTTCTGTACATTTAAAAGCCTTTTAATGTTGCAGAAACCATTAGGTAACGCCATTAAATAATTCCGGAGATTCTACAGAGTTCCAGAAAAAATCGTCATTTTCAAGACAATTAAAAATTACAAAATTTGAGCCATGAACTTGAGCAGCGATTGTTTTGTTAAAAACTGTTTTTGACCCAGTACTTTGACTCTCTTTGCAAAGATATCAAAAGAAACTGGGCTTCTATCTTATTGTCTAGTGAAATATATGGCTTGTCTATAGGACAGGGGTCAACATTATCATCTATGGAAAAATATCAGGTGTTCCTTTAAATATTTTTAGAAGTGTATATTATATATTTCTTTCTCTGAAGATTGTTTTTTTTTCTCAGCATATAAAGGAGACCCTGTTGAAATGTCGTATCATGCGGCATTTCATCAGGGTCTTCACTGTTTGCCCAGGTACCCGTTAAGGGGTCTCTGGGCCTTAAAAAAGTTAAGCCCCAAAGTCCATGTGTTAAAAACTGATGGATAAGAAAATATTCATATATTTTGTTTAAATATTTTGTTTAAATTTCAGTCATTTGGCTCAATGATAAAAGGCTTTGTAACCATGTGGTCAGTTCACCTGTTATCACTGTAAAGCAAATAGTTTTGCGAAATGAACAAAAAAAGATATTCTTAATGATATGACAGAAACTAAATATAGGGGAAGTATGTCCAGTGAATCTCTGTGATTAGTTTGGTACCCCGCGTCTATCAATGTTCCAAAATATAGAGAATCGAACTATAATCCTACTAAAGTTCTGACGTAATAAATGCGCGCACACCTTTGCACCCGAAAACTTTAGTTGGTTGGCAAGTAAACTAATATGGCCGAAGTGAATAGTCCTGTATCCCTCCTTTCAAATCTTAATCGTAAATGAAAAGGATGTGTATATACTGCATAGCCTACTCTAATTAACACTTACGAATAAGTGGGGCCGCAAATAGAGCACAACACGGATTTATTTTGAATATTTTGAGGCTACTGACAGATCAAGAAATCATCTTTCTAGATAGGTCTATGAAAGGGAGCCAGCCTATCTACTAGAGTAACGGTGCTCCAACCCACCGTTTATCTCTAGTACGAGGGGGGTTCAATATGTAAAGAAACCCATTAATAACTCCATCCACAAACGCGTTGGGATTTAATGCCATATGCCAAACGAAAGATCAAAGCGTCGCCGTTATAATGGTGTATGAAACATTATTTTGTCTTTCCAAATTCAATATGTTACAGACCTTTTAAAAAACACACTAATATACACTGCCTATATTTTCCTCCTAATTGTAAAGACTCATTTTAACAAAGGTAGAAAGGCATGCTGTATTTTCTAAAACATACATTTAACATGCATGAATCGCATATCCATAGTTTTCTGACTCATTTTCCCTCTATCTGCTATAACGATACAAACTTTTGACCGGTACTGATGTCTCGTGCAAACGGTTTTAGTACGTTACCCCCTCTTACGTTGACGTCGTTTAAAGCAATGGACGTAACACTTAAATACGCACGGTTCTTGAAAATTGGAAATGTGGCTTTGTACGAGGAAAGGATAATTTTGATTGTATCGAAGTTTCAGTAAACACAGTGCATAGGCAGCAGACCAGCTAAACTGAAACCAATATCTAGGGGTATCTCATCTGATTGGTATACCATTTTTGTTTCCTATAATTTTATTGTCTGAAATTAGCCAACCAGATTATGTACATGTAAATACGTGTAATAATGTCCAAATAATGCATCCGGATGCAAACATCGATGAAACGCGGTATTTTGTCTGACCAATTTCAGTGTTAGCCAATGATGGCATTCTTTTAAGTGATTTTCTTATTTCAAATGACGTACTTGTAAGTACTTTATGAGTGAGATTAAACATGGAAATTTCAAAATCGGCTTTATTACTTGCAAATGTACATCGAAGCGGCCAGAAAAAATGTTACAAATGATTTTCGTATGAATTTTCGCTATGTATTCGTTCACGAAAAAACGACTCTGTCAATGGAATGTCAGAAAATGTAGCATTAAGGAGGATTTTAACCAAAATAACAGCCTCAGTATTTGATAGATTATGAAGCAACATCAAATCTTTTTGCAGGTATAAATTTCCAATATATGGATATTTACCACACGAAGAAGCAGACTGAAAACATCCCTCGTTCATGTAGTTATCTGCTTTTGAAAATATTGTGTTATTTCATATCGCAGTGTACTTCAGCACCCTATCTTGAAAGTGGCTTGTGTAAATTAGATAATGAGCTGGACAACTGCAATTTTACATGCATTTAGCCGAGAAACAGACCTTTAAATTAAAGTAATTACGAAGTGTGTAAATATAAAACTTTGGTATATACTGGGCTGTTTTCATTACATATTGAACGCCCCTCGTATATGTTTGTGCCGTCCACTTTAGTAGCGACTATCGATGTTCGAATCAAACTATAGTAACTATGGTAGGAGCTATAATTCGATTCGAAAGTGGGCCTCGAGTCGTGGAGGCAGGGTACCAGAGTAGATTTTGAATTCGAAATACCAATGGGTCCTTATCTATAAATTCGGGTGGATTCTTGCCTAATTAGTAACCGCCTAGTTATATTTGCTTTCGCCTTATCTTTGCTTTGTCTCCTTTTTTATATCTTGATCTATATGTTCTAGGATATGATGCATGGATAAGTTAGGGGTCTTGCATGAAAACTTAACATCTATGTTGGCACCGTGAAACCGGTTTAAGCCTTCCAGTAAAATATTTTACTGACCGTTCCAAGGCTGTACTTTTGAGTTACTAAGTCATACGTGTCTGTTCATTGCTGCCTAATGGTCACCTGCTGGGAAAGGGCTGACCTCTTGGTTATTGTTTATGATGTTTAATTGTGTTTTTGCCACTTTTCCATGTGGTATTCTGGGTCAGGTGTGGTACTTGATTGTATCGATTCCTGATCTTTGTCGCCTTTCTCATCTTACCCCTACCTCGAGCTTATTGCACAGCGCATACCGCGCCAACAATTTCCGACTGAGATCAACTAGCCAATGAGTCAGTATACATGTACAAGTCTATTTAACGTCACAAGACCGATACATACTGCGTGACGACCAGAAAAAAGGTTCAGACTTCTCTGCGCATCTGCTTATGCCGATCCATGCAGATAAATTATTTTTCTTATTTCTCAACCACAACGGGTACTCAAAATCTCCAAGAGACGGTTATTTTGAGCACCCAAAACATATGTTAAAACTGACGGGCAAGAAAATCGTAGTTAGGCCTTTAGATTGGGCCGCATACGAGACTGTGATACTTCTCGCATCAGCAAACAGCGAAGGCTAAAACAAGCCTGCGCGTACACACAATCTCGCCAGAGACTCCCAGTAAGCCCTAGATTGGACGCTGGTAGTGTTCGCATTGTGTTGAGACAATTTCACAATGCATACACTATTTATGCGCATGAATGAACAAATTAACTGCATATTTTACCATACTATTCATTGTATTGTAACTTTGTGGTATTGACCATGTTGACCGATCACTGACATTTGCTATAATACACAAAATATGCGGTTAGGCTACTCTCGAGGGACAAACATTTTGCACACGGCTGATTTTAGACTTTTTATGTATATATTTTTATAAGCTTCATTTTCATCTGAATTGCGTTTGTCAAAACGTGAAAATTAGATGAATCTTAAAGAAAGCGAGTTACAAGTAAATATCAAAAATAAAACAATGAGTCGTCTGCTATATCTACAAGATGTACAAATACGGTATACATGTATCGATAAATATAAGTTATCACTCGATTTCTAGCATAAAAGATGTACTTACAATTATATCCTGTTAAAACAACGATTATGAAATTACGATTTTATATTTCTCTTTAAATACGGTGGTTTGTTGACAAAATCATTCAAAATAATTAACACCACTTGCAAAACCAGTATAATCCTTTTTTGTATTCAGCTATGTTAATGCAATACGCGAAAAGCGCACTAAAGAAAGGGAACCATACAAGTCATCCTTGGCTGAATAAACAAGCTGGCTTGTACAAAAAGAAGTCTGCGTCGTGGTACATGCACAAGGTTAGCTTTTGAAAAAAGTCTAGAACCATCGCATAGCATATTATAGTTACTAAAGAAGAATATATTTTATAGTGTTTTAATATTGCATTTGCTGAAGCCAGTCTTTTTCAGTGTTTTGTTGATCGATATGAGTTTGGAGACACTGCTGCTAATCGTGGCCAGATTTTATATCCGCTACTTGCTTATAGACCAGGCCTGAATCGAACACGCGCCCTGTGCGCCCTGTAGGAATCTGGATTCCGGATCAGAGGAAATATCTCGTATAAGAAGCAAGCCGGTATCCAGGGAAGACAACTAACGTATATCACCGTCGCTGACGCGATGGTGAATAACATGTACAATTAAAAAAACCAGTGTTGCAACATACATGTTAATGTAAGTTGATAGTATCAATAAACATACAATGCACAGCAACAATACCATTAAAAGGAGACGGAAAACTTATTAGATTTCAGTTTAGTGAGGTAGAGGCGCTTGGGAGATGTATATTTATTTATATTTTCGAAATAACGCGTAGCCTAACAGAACCAAGGAAATAAATGTCAGTAGCTCAAAGTTTCATTTCGAACCTTCAGTAGTTCGAGTAAAACAGTTTTTTGTAATTAAACCATTGTATTCGGGAAATCCCTAAACGAGTAATTTTGCAAACAGTGAAGAACCAGCTTAAATCAGGGTCTTCACTGTTTGTATATGTAAAGGTAAAATAATCTTCAGACAAAAAGAACAAAATATTTTTTGAACATTATAAATTGACACCCCTTGATATACTGAGCGAAACTTCTAAACCGCCACTCGATAATTTCTCATATATCTTAACATATATGATACATACATGGCTACAATTTATACTCAATATGGAAAAATCAATTAAACAGAGCCTGTCGAAATTTCATTTTCATAAATTGATATTAACATGCTTAATTGATAGACTGTATAAAGGCACCATCGCATTTCATTTTCACACAAACGCTTAAATTTGAGCTCATCGCTTAAAAACTGAGTATTCCAGGGACCTAAAGTGAAAAACACCAAATTTATGATGTTATAAATGGACATTATTGAAAATTTTTGGGTTTCGCTTTTATCAAGTAGGAATTTTCAGGTAATCCACAATGTTCCTATGGAGGCGCATTTGAGATAAAACAACACAAGAATGCTTTATAGAGATGGCATGTTTTTGTCCACAATATTATTGAAACTTTCTGGTGCTGTAAATGGACATTATTGAACAACACTATAGTGTTTATTTTGTATGGAGTAGCACTTTTCATGCAATTCAGTGCTCCTATGGAGGCCCATATGGCCTAAAAGAACACAGAAATGTGTTTGTGGTGATGAAATGTTTTTGTGTACACTATTACTGAAATATCCGTCACCCATAAACCGTGTACTGTACATCAATCTCGACACTTCCGACGTTCCAATGCAGCATTTATGCATCGCCGCGCCAAATTATGGTGGATTATACTGGACATTTTATGACATACGTAATACTTAGTTTTTGTCGATTTTTCTCGTCATACGAGTGCAAAAATGAAAAATGACCGACATGTTGTGGTGTAAACGTTCGGCTCTATCAAAAGATGTCAAACTCATGATAAGTTATGAATCAAACTCAGCGAGGCCCCATTTTCGATTGAACCCACAGCCGAGCCCCACTACTTTATACTCATACAACCCAAACAATGGCATTTTTGTGATAAAATGAAGGTGTCGGATAGTTGTCGATGAAAATACGAGTATACACAAGGCAAAAAACAGTACTCTATCCTTACGCATAAATGAACATCCTTATTGAATCAAATTTTGTTATGTTCAATCGACGGATACATGTGCCCAAATATACTGTGTCAAATATCATTTCAAATAGTTTAATAATAAATGAGCTATATTGAAAAATGTGTTTTGTTAACTGGCGGTTTAGAAGTTTCGTTCAGTATATGTACAATGGACCATCCCAAGTTCATTGTACCAAACCAGAAGGAAGAATCCATTAGTATACGAAGGGTTAATATACTCACGAATCAAATAATGTGTGTGTTATTTTCCCTATTTTCTTTTAACACATGTGTTGTGGATACTTAAAAAACCCATCTCACTGTATCAGTGAGATGTTTCTTTTAAGTATCCACAACACATGTTCAGACAGTGAGATGGTTCTTTTAAGTATCCACAACACATGTTCAGACAGTGAGATGGCTCTTTTAAGTATCCACAACACATGTTCAGACAGTGAGATGGTTCTTTTAAGTATCCACAACACATGTTCAGACAGTGAGATGGTTCTTTTAAGTATCCACAACACATGTTCAGACAGTGAGATGGTTCTTTTAAGTATCCACAACACATGTTCAGACAGTGAGATGGTTCTTTTAAGTATCCACAACACATGTTCAGACAGTGAGATGGTTCTTTCAAGTATCCACAACACATGTTCAGACAGCGATATGGTTCTTTAAAGTACCCACAACACATGCGAGACAGTTAAATGCCACAACAAAAATTCTTTTAAATATCCAAACCCGTTTTGATATGGACATGAAGTTTAGACAATAATACTGAAATATGTTCTCTAGTGTAAACCTAATAATTGGGCCTATGTGCGAACAACAAATGCGCAGACCAGATATTCAGTTTCTGGAAGTTATATGAGCTACACCCCTGCATGCAAAACTTCGAGATTCTAGCTAGTCGCTGTAGCTGAGCAGGCTAGTTCGAACCTTACATGGTCGCAAACCCCGAAGACTGGCCTCGAGGTTAAAAAACTTTATTCATGCTCAACTCATCTGAGCACATAATTTATCATGCTCATGCATGTTAAAATGCCAACAATTGTTGGCATTTTAACATTCATTAGTATGATAAATATAAATACAATATCTAAGAGTTTGAAAGAAAAAAGTGTATTTTTCAGCATTTTAGTGTTTTTTTTATCATCAGTTGAAACTTCATGCCCAAGTTAGTTAAGCATGAAAAAATATAACCTCGGGACCAGGTTTTCCCGAGTCTAGGCCATAATTAGATTATATATAAAGCTTGTATGAAGGTGGTATTCGAGTTTTCAAAGTTCAAGTTATTGAGCTATTACTGTATTTGGCCAGACTGCCGGGGCCTTGACAAATTGTAATAAAATGCACACACTTGTAATAACAAACCAACACTCCGCTCAGCTGCCACCTCTTTGAGTGTAAACTTTAACGTATTTTTACAGTATAACCATAGCGATAAATGTTAAAAATGAGCCATGGCATGTGATTTCCAACAATGTGGTATTTTGACAAGTTTAGACTCAGAGGAGCCTGTGCAGCCTCCTGTTAAGCTTAGAATCTCCAAATGTTGTTCAGTCAGTAGCTAAACAATCATAAAATATGCAAGCGACTAGCAAAGACTCTGATCAGACTGCGCATATACGCAGGCTGATCTGAGGCTTTACTGGTCGCACATACCACATTGTTGAAAAACTCATGCCATGGTTCGTTTCCTTTTACTGCAATGATGGGTAAAGAGGTGGGAGACATTTAATTTGCCTAAAATGTAATTTGCCTAAAATTAAGCTCTAGTCTTCAGCTCTTGGTATCTATGAGTGCACGAAATTCTGTGCGCTTTTCTTTGTTCTATCGCGTTTTTATTTGATGTGAGTGTTTGTCCGTGATTATCCTAGGCTTTATGTCAGGAATGACTCCATCATTTTCGAAGGAGCGTAGGTTCAAAATATTAAATTATTAGGCCTTATGTATGATCAGGACTTTTGATTTGAGTGTGTGTACCAGAAAAAATAATTTTCTTATTTTTCAACCTAAACATATGTTGTGGGTACTCAAAAGAACCGCCTCAATGACACGGTTCTTTTGAGCACTCAAAACGTATGCTAAAAATTATGGGTAAGAAAATATTCACAATTTTACGCTGAAAATTTTTGTTTATCTAAACCTATGTTGGATACCGACTCAATTCAAACGAACGCACGAACGAACGAACAAACAAACAAACAAATCTCAACAATATACACTTCCTTCACCTAGCAAAATCCTTTTGAGACAATTTCGCAAAAAGTTTAGATTTTGAGCTTGACAAACTGTGTAACATTAAATCGTGACATTCTATCAAACAATGTCAATTGTTGTGTCAATTGTTGTTTTCCTCCTTTTGTTTAAATTCGCTACAGACAAGATACAACTTGATATAGATTAACGGTGATCAAACATTCCGCGGGAATGGAATGATCCTTTCACGGAACGTTCGAAACTCCTCGGCTTATTCTGTGGAAGCAGACCTAGGATGTATAGGATGTAAAATCGTCATATTAAAATGACGCCATAGAAACCACGCCAATACAATAACAATGCATATGCATATAATATAAACGGCTACAACATGCAATGGTAAAGGATGCCACTTTGATATATAAGGAAAATATTAACTTGACTACGTGCCACCAATATATTTTCCTTATGCCAGTTCCGGCTAACAAATTTAGCTTATTGTACTTACTGGGTCTGGTGCACAATTAATCAGTCCCATTCAACTCATTGTAAAAAGGCAGAATTCGAGCATCTGCATTTTTTTTCAGGACAATGCTTGGATTTTTTTTCTTCCTGTTAGTGGTAAGAACTGCGACTCACCTTTCAAAAGAGTGAAAAGACAACCTACCTTGATAAACTTGTTTTCTCAGCATTCTCCGTTCTTTGAGAAACTGTAAAAAAATTTCAAGCTGAAAGCCGACAGGGACAGCTTGCCCCCACCCCTGCAAATATGCATACGGAACAATGCGACAAAGAAAACAGTTGAAAATGACCGAAGCTGCATCATTTTTTTTTAGATTTGCATTTGTCTATTTCTACTGATATAGTGTCTACCAAAATTTATGATAAACGTAACGACTTTGATTTTGAAATTGTCAATTTCCCATTTTTAGATGGTGATATTCCTCGCTCTACATATTATGGAGTCTATATCTCTCAACTCATTCGTTTTGCTAGAGCATCTAGCTATATTACTGACTTCAACACTCGCAATAAATTGTTAACTCAGAAACTTCTTAAACAAGGCTATCGTTATCATAAACTTGGCAAAATCTTTTCTAAATTTTATAGACGATACCATTATTTGATATATAAATTCCAAGTTGGACTTAAATCTCTCTTACGCAATGGACTTTCGGAACCTGAATTCTATAGTGACTTTGTGTATAAAGGACCTAGGACAGTTTCCTATTCAATCTGCCCAAAATTTGACAGCCTGTGGCTAGGATAATGCATAACTGACAACTATAGTTTTGTGCTTAAATCAAACCCTAACATTTAGTGCACCTAGCAAAATAAAAATATTTTTAAATTATTCCATAATTATGCCAGGACTCTAGGGTTTAGGGGGTGGGGGTATTTTTTGTGACCAAATTTTATTTCACAGAAAGTCAAAGTTTCGTCGAGTATTCACCTAAATACATGACTGTAAACATTATTTTTGCGGCATAAAACCGCGAGATGAAAGTGATGCGTTTGCATAAAATTCGGGTTGAGAAGATTTCATTGTTTCATCTACAGAAGTGTGCTGTCAATTACTTTTGACTATTACCTGTAACGTTCCCAGTCAACCAGTTTGACTTGTGCACTTAGATGTATCATATCTGCATACTGTATAAATCATAGTCTAGATAAACACAGTTTTTGATCGTAAAATCGTTAATATTTTCTTTTTTATAATAAAGTGTTTTTGAGCATTTCGACAACGTTCCCCCCGTGACCAATCATGCCATTTTTATATGATGTGTGAAATGTCAAACTACAACTGTATGCAAAAGGTTTAGTTTGGTCACGGGGGGGGGGGGGGAGCACTTCAGTAAAACGTTTTCTATTTTCTATATGTTGAATAGCAAAAACAGAGTTTTCAACCCATATTTTTCAATTTGTGCTTATCCAATGAGAAAACTGCTATTGTGGATAAGTCGAGGGTTGAACCTACTATCTTTTTCATAAAAAATATCGGTTTCTTTGAAACTTTTTTCTGGTCATTTTTATGGGCAATCCTTCATTAAGGCTGTCCGAGGTCCTTGAAGAAGATTGTTGGCTTTAATAACTTTTCAGCGCAGTTCATTAAAATACTTTCCCATTATAAAAAAGATTGGCTATAACATTAATGTATTGCAATAGACTGCATGCTTGGTAGTCAACCCAATCACGGTTGGCAACTTTGCTTTCCTCTTTAATTGCACGCAGGCGGGTCGGACTTCAGACTCTATGACGGTTCCGACTAAAAGACTTATCTGTTGATGAGATGGTAGGGGCCTGATGTTTTGGCTGTTTGTCGGGCCCACCTGGGTTTACCTGTTGGATTTCTGTCCGGTAGTTCAGTTTTATTTACTGTTGAGTCCTTATCTTTGCTTATCTCCATTTTATATCTTGATTTATATGTTCTAGGAGATGATGCATTGATAAGTTTGGGGTCTTTCATGCAAACCAAACATCTATGTGTCTTGATCCACATCTGAACTAAGGGTGAGGTTGGTGAACCGTTAAACCGGTTTAAGCCCTCCAGTAAAATATTTTACTGATCGTTCCCAGGAGGGAATCTTTTGGGGATCTTTTATGTTTTTTTTCTGTCTTATGTTTGCTATGCATTTGTATGCGTCTGTTTATATGTACCTTGTGGTCACCTGCTGGAATAAGGCTGACCCCTTGGCTCTCGCTTGTGGTGTCTAGCTGTGAGTTTGTTACTTTCCTATTGGTATCCTGGTAGACTAGTATCCTGGGTCAGGGGTGGTACTTGATTGTATCGACTCCTGATCTTTGCACCCTTACTTACTTTGAAATATGTATATAATTGATACACCTTCACATTCAGACAGTTTAAAATAAGGGTAATTAGCAAAATAATTTTACTTTGATATTCAGGTGGGTGGGGGGCAAGATAAACTGGCCTGAACAGCTTGCCCCCACCCCTGCAACTATGCCTACGGAACAATGCGACAAAGAAAACAGCTGAAAATTACTCGAATTATGTTTATATTTAATACATATTCACATTCAGATATTTTGAATTAAGTAGACTTAGCAATACTTTTACTTTGATAACCAGGTGGGTGGGGGGCAAGATACACTGGCCTGGACAGCCCTGCAACTAAGTATACGGAATAATGCGACAAAGAAAACAGCTGAATTTGACTTGAATTATGTTTATAATTGATACATCTTCACATTCAGATATTTTATAATAAGTAGACTTAGCAAAATAATTTTACTTTGATACCTAGGTGTGTGGGGGCAAGATAAACTGGCTTTTTTTTAATATAAAGCTGGCCGCTGTGAAGACACAAGTGCCACAACTGAGGTTTATTTTCCTTATATACCTCACTCCTGCCTTTAAGCTAAGATTTAAAGACTGAAACATCAACTTACCAGCCTTTAAAAATATTTGATTTAAAAAAAACCCATCTGATTTCAAAAAATCTCATACTGTAGATAATTGACTTGGAAAAGGCAAGTTTTGCAATGTTTATGGTAGACTAGCGGTTAGCTAATTATATACTTGACAGCAAAAAAAACGCATATTTTTCATGACTTATTTAACATTTGAAACAATAATAAAATTTTTACCCAGAATAATATTGATATGTGCCAAGGTCTAGCAGCAGAGAACTTCTCTTCAATATAAGCTGGCTCAGACTGTCTAATCAGCGGGAGGTTAAGCTGCCAAGACGATGCACTAAGCTCACAGTGTCTGTGCCTCATTATAAGGGGTAGGGTGAACTTCAGGGAAAGGTAACTTATATGAAAATGGCTTGATTATAACTTAATGGGATAGAATGAAGACCATAGACATAGCTCAGTTATAAAATGTGTTCTTTTAATGATGAAAATAAACTGTAAATAAAATAATGCGCTGTTACTTATATGACTAGAGCAATGTATAAGACAATGTAAGGGATTTCCTTTAAAGATTGTACTTGGAAGTTGAATTACTTTGAGACATTTTGTTCAAGGTCATTAGATGGAATAAATGACCCTGGAAAGGGGTAATGATATGACTCAAATTCCAAGGTTGTTTATGTTTCTTGCTTACATCGAAACCTTGTTTGCACTGGACTGTGTCTTTATCTTTCGGGTCACTCTGACGGCATACAACACATGTGTTAACAAAGTTCTTATCCATCAATTTGAAGCATATTTATCCAAATTCTGTGTGATTTACAAATGTACTTTTCTTAAAATGTGCAGACCAAAACCACATGCTTTCATTTGACTTCCATGCTTGTTGTTTTGAGTGATGCCTGATGGATATTTAGTGTGTAACCACTGAAGCATAACCGTCAACACATTCAGTAGTAAAATCTATAACTCAGCGTCTCAGTTCCCTATGTTAAGGCCCTGCCACACTATAACGTTTTAGCCAACGTATGCCGACGTATGAAATATATATCTAGTACGCTGGCATACGCTGAAATCTAATAAAAAAAATCAGAGGAAGCCTCTCTCTGAACTTATGCAAAGCGTACGCGAAACGAGCATAGAACGTATGTCTAACTTATGAGTAACTTATTCATAACTTATTCCCGACGTAACATAACTTATACTTGTATCAGCGTATAAAAGCGTTTGCCCAGCGTATCACTAGCGTTCTTGAAACTTATGCACAACGAACGGCTAACGTATGATAAATTGTACATATAACGTACGTTAACGTATGAATAACTTACATGTAGCGTACTTCTAACTTATGTCAAACGTATAAAACAGTACAACATTTTGGGACCATTTTGTCATATGGCAACGTATACCAACGTACTGTAGCGTGTTCGTAACGTATTGATAACGTATCTCTAACTTATTCAGCGTACACCAACGTACTTGGTGAATTTTCATACGTTGGTGCTAACGTACCTTAACGTATGCATAACTTACCTGTTGCGTACGTCTAACTTATGCCTAACGTATAAGCAATACGTCGGCATACGCTGAAGATTTTTTATGCAAGCACAAAATTTTGGGATCTATTCGCCGTATGACAACGTATACCAACGTACAGTAGCGTATTCGTAACGTGTTTAAAACTTATCTCTAACGTATTCAGCGTACACCAACGTACTTGCTTAATTTCCCATACGTCCGCATACGTTGTTGCTAACGTATGCATAACTTACCTGCTGCGTACATCTAGCGTATGCCTAGCGTATAGAAACAGTACGTTCGCAAACGCTGTCAATTTTTATTGATGCACAAAATGTTGGACCTCTTGGCCGTATGTCAACGTATACCACCGTACAATAGCGTATTCGTAACGTGTTCAAAACTTATTTCTAACGTACTCAGCGTATACCAACGTACTTGCTGAATTTTTCATACGTCGGCATACGTTGGTGCTATACGTCGTAGTGTGACAGGGCCTTAAGCAAATTATCTCATTATGACCAGCATTTAGAAAATTTATTTCTGCACATTTTGAGATTAAGATCAATGTGAAGTTCAATTAAGAAAGTAATGTTTTTGTTTCCGAAAGTGACTGTACATAGTATATTTAGGCAAATTCCAAGGTGGCGATCTTCCCTGACGTTTCAGGGCCAAGATCATGCGATCCCAAGGCATTGGGATTCCCAGAGCAGTCTTGATTGGGTTCTGGGATCCTAGACAGTTTGGTTACGGGATTTGGGAAACTAGGAGTATGAAAGAAGACCCTTAAGCGTTCCCGAGGACCTCAGATTTTTCTTTGGTCAGGGACAGTTGCATTTTCGTTGCTCGTGTTTTATTGACTTTCAGACCCTTTTGTCAGATATTTTTCAAGTAAAACACATTCAGATGGAGTTAATAAGCACTTTGAAGAGGTTTTTTTTATCTGAAATTAAGAAAGCATTATTGGCTTTTTACTGCATTTTTATTCCTCAAAAGTTTCTAAACAAGTTTAGGTTTGTCTAAAAGTTAGCATCACCGTTGTGGCAGCTTAATTCTAGCTCATTTTTACCATGTTTTAGCACACAAATCACATCGTCATTTCATTTCATTGCATTTCATTGTTTTGGGCTATAGTTCAGACCGGTTTTTGTGATCACTTAAGGTGCAAGTGCGTGTGAATCGGTCGTGGCAAAATTAAAACTCATAATTGTCCATCACATTATTCTGTTAAAGGCATCCATTACATTGTCTTATACATTGCTCTAGTCATATTAGTAACAACTCATTAATTTATTTACAGTTTATTTTCATCATTAAAAGAACACATTTTATAACTGAGCTATGTCTGTGGTCTATATTCTATCCCATTATTATGTTATAATCAAGACGTTTTTATATAAGTTTCAATTCCCTGAAGTTACCCTACCCCTTATAATGAGACACAGACTCTGTGAGTTTAGTGCATCTTCTTAAAGGAAATGGAACAAGGGTAAGTCGTGTATCAAAATTTATTGTAATATCATTTTCAATTGATACATTTACAAATTCACATTTTGAGCAGAAAACTCTAGCTGTCATAAAGTGTGACGTAAATTACGCAAAATTGGATAAGGCATGTAGGCCGCTATTTCGTGAAATAGAACAAGTACCTTCTAGTGGGTAAATTTCAATAGATGGAGCAGTGTTTCAGGTAGTTCTTTTTCTAGGTGGAAATATGAAATTTCTACAGCTCAGCATGGGTTTGTCTGGCAGTACATCCAGTTATGCGTGAGTATGGTGTAAAGTACACAAGTCTGATCGCGGAAATATTACGGTCCATAGGTTTAGAAAACAAAATTTGTCAGCGAAAATTTTAAAATATTTTCTTACCCATAGTTTTTAGCATATAATTTAGGTGCTCAAAAGAACCGTCTCATCGAGACGGTTCTTTTGAGTACCCACAACATATGTTTTGGTTGTGAAATAAGAAAATTATTTTTCTGGTGCGCACTCTTAACTAAAGGCTAGAAATTTACCCTAGCAATATTACTGCTGACTCAAGAAATGACAAGAACAGCGTAAAAACAAACCATTACTAAGTATAGAAATTGATCATATAATTCCTGACGAACTGCGTTAATTTTTGTTAATGAGAGTTAATGATGTGTTGAGCAATTCAATGATGAAGCAATGGAACAGCATCATGAAGAAAAATTGCACCTTTTTGACCGCTTTTTAAATATTTTTTAAAATTCAATCCACAAATAATAGTCAAGGAGCTAAATTTTTTGAAAATTTATTTGGCACAGTTGTCAAGGTTTGACTTCAGAAATAGTTAGAACTACCCTTCCTTAACATTTCTAACGTCGTACAGTCAAATTGTGGTAGCACTTTTTCTAGAGGAGTCGTTTTGTACACCTACCCCATCTTCAGTGTAAAAAAACAAAATTGCGACATTTGAATAAGAAATGGTATCCGGGTGGTATCCAGATGGCAAATAAAGTCATTCTTTGAATCCATTCATTTTGCCACAGCTACAATATAATCTTTACAATGCAAGAGAGCTCTTCTAAGTAATTAGTCTAAACCTCTCAAAGGCATGACCATAAAGAACATTTGGAAAAAAATCTGCCCTGTTTCAATTCTCCATAACATTGCAGAATCAGACAAAGCGTATGATAAAAGTCTCATCTCATGTAATACTTTTGTTGTGTATGTTACTCGCATAGATTGCATTATTCTTCATCAAACTGGATAATCGTTGATTAAAAAGCGGTTTTGACCATATGAATAGGCATGGCGTTTGCAATATGTGGAACAGAACCGTTACGATTAAAACAGTTTTCTTTTGTTATGACAAGGATTAACGTCTGCTTTAATGTTTCATGTTTTGATTTCAACCTATATTTTAAATGAAAAAGGTAATTTAAGAAATTATATGTAAAGTTTGTCACCAAGTCATAGGTATCAACATATTTATTGTAGTCAATACCTAAAAATCTATAATTGTATGTATTTTGGTGGCTTACAGAATATGTGATAGATCTTAATAAGCAGCTACAATTGTTTAACATCGATGCTTCTTCTAACCTGAGTTGTAGTCAATAGGCAGATGCATTGTATATATCATTCCATACAAAAAAGAAGCAAACACAAATTTTTCAGAGAGATAAAAGATGTAATCTAGCATTTAAGGTCACTGCCCACACCTGGGCGAATTTTTTTCCAAAAAATAGAATTTTTTCATTTTTTGATATTCTGTAGTACATCATATTATAAGAAAAATAACGCATTTTAAAGAAAATTTACCGTCCAGTTCAAAAGTTACAGCTCTTCATTATATGGCCTATGTTGGCTTTTTTACGCAGCTTTTTGGAAACTCATTAAGACAAGTAAAATATTCTGTAACTCAATTTAATATTTGAAAATCGTTATTTCAAACAATCATGCGGAGCCATTAATAATTAAGAACTTTTTCGCAAACCATTCTTTTGCAGCTATACAAGTATTTTTCTTTATATCACGCTTTCAAACCAGCATTCACCGATATTTATGCATTCGTTTTCAGCAATTACTGACTGATAATTCAATATTTTAACATACTTTAAAAAAATAAATTTTTCTATTTTTTTTTTTTGGAAAGTGATCATTATATAAGATGCATTATGACAGAATTTTAAAAAAATTCACCGTCTAATTAGTAAGATATTACCAAATAATTATCCCTACCCCCTAAACTGCAAAATAACGAACTAAGCAGGCTTTTCTTATTTCTAAGCATGTTAAAACCTTACGAACCAAACACTATTGATTGAAATACCTCACTGTGAGCTTCCAAATGAAACTATGCGTATTCCAGATACTTGGAACGTTTATATGCATATATGAGAAGACTTTTCAATACCAAAAACGATACCAAAATATCCCACCCACAGTTAAAAGAAACTTATCTGCATTTTGTCTGAACACCTAGTCGATATGTTTTGACCAAATTTGCATAGATACATCATTAGGATAGAGATGTAATGTTTTGGGGACATTTACCGTTTTTCAAGGTCACGGGGTAACTCTGCATGTCTAATTTAGGTGAAAAATGTGCTGTTTAGATATGCATCGCTTCAATTGATCGATGCATATACTACATGTACTCATCCAAAATTTTGAAACGTTTTTAAATCTTTGTTGCGGCCTCGGGCGCCATACTAATGTCCGATCGCGAAGCAAGGCCAAACCTTAATACTTGACCAGAGGAGGTTTATTTCTATTAGATCTATATATCCCTTGAAGGACATCTTTCGGTTGAAACATGTCAAATGTAGAGTTAACTTAGAGATTAGCAAACATTTTAGCGTAAAATTGTAAATATTTTATTGCTCATTATTTTTATATTTGCTGTGGGTGCTCAAAAGAACCGTCTCAATGAGTACCTATAACTTACCAATGCTTTGGTTGGCCCGCATTTATATGAAAAAGGTTCTTTTTATGCCCGTACCCTTCCCGCTATTGAAGGTGAAGGGGGTATTCAGTGGCGCGGAGGGGGAGGGGGTATTATCTTTAGTACGGATCCCGTCGGCGTTGGTCATGGGCGGAGTTGGCCACGAGTAGTCTAGAGGGGCTAGACATTTTCTATGTGCATATCACATGAAACAGGTTTGTGGATTGGGATCCGCATTTACATGAATATAAATGCATATATGAGCATCGATGCGACAAAACCTGTCTTCAGGGATTCCGATAAGATCATACCAAAAACCAGCCTTCTAAGCCACAGAGACTAGATAGAAATAGGGAAGTCTCGCTTGTAGCAAGGTTAAATACGATACTATTCAATGTGTGAATAGCAAAGGCGCTGATCAGACTGCGCGGATGCGCAAGCTGGTCTGTGCCTTTGTTGTTTGCAGACCCCGATGGCAGAGTTCCTCGCGTATCTTTAGTAAATTTAGAGTAGGCCTACTATAATTTAGACTCACGACTATACTTGGGTCAACCTTAGTCCAAGATGGCCCTGTAGCTAAATATTGGAACACATTTGACATAAGGCAAGTTGTTTGGACGCAAACTAAAGCGAAGGCCTCTCAACGTAAACGTCAAGCTCAATTCTTGTCGTTTACGCATAATGACGTCATAAGAGCAAGTGACGTCATTAGCGCACGTCATGTTCAAAGTAGACGCTAGAGGACGTGAAGACATAGTCTGTCTTTGTGAAATCTTATTGCAGGTAAAATTAAACCAGAAAATCATATATAGATCTATATACAAGTAGTTATATCATTATTGTTGTTGTGGACTGTCAAAAAACCGCGAACAGTCGACTGACATTTCCCTGGTATAATGCGTGTTCCATTACACTGACTGATTTTTTTCTTCTCACAGAGCTGAGCGTCCATCGTTTAGTATCCGTAAAGAATGCCAACTTTTGTTGTTCATTATACTTAAAATTTTGTTTGCATTTTTAATGTGATGTCAATCACTTTCAGATTACCAACTTGCAGTGTAACGGGCATTACTGTCTGTAGAAAACATATCATAGTTGCGTAAAATCACACTTTGTCATAATCGAACGCTACCAAGTATAACCTCCCTTGATGATTTAGAGTTACGGTTATTGCTATGCGCAGTGACCTTAAGATACATACTTTATCGTAAGAATATGCTGTTTACATATTTTAAAGAACACTCTGTATTAAAATGGCGTTTTGTGTGATTTGGGTTTATGTTTCTTTCTTTTATTGGGCAATGCTTTGTTGGAGTTGTTTCTCAGTTGCTTTTTATGTCTAATAAGACAGTATTTATCATTTCTCTCAGTATTTAGCACTCCAATGACAGACATTTACAATACATTATTAGTGTAAACTCATATAGTGCTGTCATTGCATTACATATTGTATTTAATAGAAAGTAACATATATAACGGTAATTACAGGTGCCCAAATCAGTTTAAAATCATGTTGCTTGTCATTTGCTTCCAATTAAAAGATAATATCGATAGGTAAGAATGAGAAATAACTAGATATTAACACTATATAAATGCCTATTATTTTAGGGTAATGTTGTTAATTTGGCTATTTCAGGGTAACTCCGCATCCGCTGAAAAGGTTACGCACTTCATTATGTGGCTACTATAATGTGATATTAGAAAATTACAGTGTACAAATCTCATTTTGTGGATGTCTTTTGGCAGCCCATAGTCTAATGATAGTACTGCATTAAATAGTAAAACATTTGAAAGTAAGTTACGTATATAACTGTAATATCATAGTAAGAAAGATGGCAAAGAACAGGAAACGATACAATCAAGAACCACACCTGACCCAGAATACCACATGGGAAAGTAACGAAATACAATAAACATCATCAACAAGTCATCACCACCAACATGTTGTACATTTGTATAATGTTTAAACTCATACTGGCTGTTTGCTGCATTTCATTAAAGGATTTAAGGCAATATAAATTATAAAATGGGGAAGATTGCATTTCTTTTCGAATTTGGATTCATTATATTCAGGGAGTGGTGTAAACCACCCCTTCCACTAGACATTTTTGCGACTGATATACCATATATACAAATATTTTATAATGCTTTACTGTCGTATGCCATTGTATACATATATACAATTAATTCAAAGGGGAATATGCTGAATAGGAAGCAATAGGTGAACATCAAGCGTGTTTCCTCTCAAATCTACCTCAGCCTTATTTAGCATGGGGTACGTTCAAAGATGGCGTCCTACAGCAAAACTGCTACCACAATTTGACTGTACGACGCACCTGGGAATGTAGCAGAAGGTCTAATGATTGTATAGCTGCAGTCAAGCCTTTTCTGGGTTGGCCTCAGGTTGATTTAGTAGAAAAGTAAGTGAAAGTTTACACTAAAAGGTTGGCAACTCAGAGTTTTTTTACAGTGTGGAATTAAAATTGATCAAATATTTACGGAAAAATTAAGGTACTATAAGTAGATTTATAGTACCTTAATGCGACAATAAAGTTCAGTGTAAATTAGCTCGGTGAAAACGTCGATTTCTGGAATCACTCGAGTGGGTAAAATCATCCGGAGCTTCGTAGAAAGGCAGATGTTCTATATCGATCCAGTGGACTAGGGTCCTGAAAATAGACAAAACTATCATGGAAAACATCTCCATGTAAACGTAAAACCAAATTATAATATGCACCTTAAAATCAGGAAGGAAATGATGAAATCTGGTGTATTTTGGCACTGGTTCGTTTCCAAAATATACACGTGGAAAAAAAGTTCAGGAACACTTTAAGCCCTAATTTTATTTTTTGAATATCCGAATTACGTGAGGGCTTGCAATTCTGGATTTTTGATAGGACACTTTAGAAAGCATTGCCAACGTACAGCTTGAATTGCTGAATTCCACTGAATTTCGTTTTTGTGCTACAGAGGATACAATATGCAGCACGTGAATAATCTCAATAATTTTCCTGAATCCACGTTTGCATTTTAGTATCTGCACACCATAGAAGAAAGTTTTGAAAAGCAAAAACAACATAAAATGAAAGAACTGAGCATATCAAATGAATAAATGACTTTGGTTTTGAAAAAGAGTGTATCAGTTTCGAGTAACATAACCGTATACGATCTGCATTTTGCTCTAGTTCCTATGGAAACTGATATTCTAAAATAATTTCCAAAATAAACGAAATTCGATTGCCTTTGCTGTGATTTTATGATAAGAATGTATGTTTTGAAAGTCCTGAATGATCATATTCAAAATGTGGCCAATTCACAACAACCTGCAAAATGTATAGATACAGAAGGAAATGTGGCAAAGAATCTTGACATTGGTAAAGTATGCCCCCTCCTCCAACAAAAGGCTAGGAAAGTAAAAGATTATGATCAAAGTTCGTCACACAGACTATCAGCGTTTTGCTTTCGAAAAAAGAGTACAATCAGGTTTCATGGAAGGAATTTATTGCTAGAATCATCAATAGTGTCCTAAAATCAGAAATGAAATTTCCGTATCCAAAATGGCCGCTTCTAGCCACAGTCATTGCTTGATACTCATCATTTTTACTTTGAACCAACTTGAGATGATACAAAATGTTGCTTATTTAAAAAAAAGTTTTGTTAATACACTTTAAGAATGTAGGGAAATGCTAGTCCAAATTTTAGCCTCGTAATGCAAGAGGTGTTCCCTAACTAATTTCGATGTGTATATATGGTCCAGTGCATGCTAATTTGGTACGCATCGCATATGCGCAAACGGCTTCACGAAACGTCCATGCTGACGTCTGCAGAAAGGCTAGGTCTATTTTTGAAGTATGAGTCTCTATCTACATCCGTACTTTGTGTATGCGAGTAGCAAAGACCCTGGTGAGTCTGCGCATATGGGCAGACTCGCCAGACATCGTTTCTGGACAATGTGATACGTACAAACATCTCACGTGCTGGCTCAGTTATGCATCCGACACGAGGATTTTTTACAAATAAAAGATTATTTTTTCCTCGTAAACATAAACTGGGCGAAACCAAAAACAAACAAACAACAAGCATGGTCAAAGTAGATGTTGTTGTTTTTTAAAGTAAGTAAAACACCATATTTTTGTTGGATGGTTTTATCTTGGGCGGATGATTTCATCAAGGGCTGGTTGCTATGAAAGCTCAAGGCTCATATGATAGATGCCCCTTTGCGCTGTTTTGGTCACCATTATGGGGATGAGGAAACTAACTTGGGCCCCTAGATTAGAGTACGTATTTATGAGACGGTTCACAATGAGGCGGTTCTTTCGAGCATACAAAACACATGTTAAAACTGATGGATAAGGAGAAAGAATCGCCATTTTACGCAAAAAAGTTTGCTTTTCTGGACCTATGCAAATATGGGCAAGATTGGTTCCTCAGTAACAAACGCTGAATATAACGGGCATTTTAAGTTCATTTCCAGGCTAACCCAGCTAATTTCTTCAAAAGATTTTTGACCGAGGATGGGTGGGATACATCATCAACCTCCCCCTGTCAAGTGTTCAAGTTGGTTGCATCTGCAGGCAAAATGATAACTTCTGGTTTCTGGGATTGTGTGAGCTTGTGATTGTTTCCTGCAAAAATGATCAAAACATCAATTGGATCTATATGTATTAATCATCAGAATTGCGACATTTGAAAGAAGCAATCAAAGCTTACACTTAACACTTTCTTTCATGAATATTCGTACTCCACCCACTATGTATAACTACATAAATAAACTTCCAACAAAGAAATCACTTGTCAGGTCAAATAGTGTATGATAAGATATATCATATTTCCATAAGCAAACAAAGAATACCCTGATCAGGCAGCTCTTACAAGAGCTGTCTGATCTGGGTCTGCTCTGTTTGCAAAAGCGTTATGAGGTGTCTATATGAGGTAAAGGTTAATACAGCAAAAGTTCGTTTTGTCGCCTGCTGATAATGGTTTAGAAGCCTCTTGGTCAAAAAGTGTAGACTCATATCAGACTGCTCCTAAGCATAGAGCAGCCCCCATAGGCAGTTTAAGCTAAATTGTACTTTTCATCATCATTGCTTTTATTATGTGTGTCTGACCCACTCATCATTTTAGAGGTGGCTGAACAATATACACGTACATACCGAGTTTATCACCTGTACACTTTCACATTGTGGAGGCACATTGAAAACGCTGGGATCCTTAATTCCGTTGGTGAAGTTTGAATAACCCTTAAATACTAGATCAAGTGCTGTAATAAAGACAATAAAGAATTACTTTCACAGGATATACTGTCCTTACTAGATAAGTTCAAAGTGACGTCAGAGTATGTTTTGATAATTGGACATTGTCCATTGATGTAAATAGGTAAAACGGTTTCGCTACCTTTGTACATAATGTTCTTTTATCATTAATATTTGTCACAGTTGGGCTGGCGCGGTGGTAAGATCGTAGATCTCTGTCTCGAAGTTTTGCAATTGAAGGTTCGAACCCCAATCACAACATATTTTTTTATCTTTGCTTTTTGATATTTTATGTTTGTGAATGATGACCTTTATTATTTTTATCGGATATGACAGAAAACGAAAAGCGGATTTAGAAGGAGAAAATCACAAACCAACTGAAGCCTACTAATGGAGAGGACTGATATAGTTGCTGCGAGACTCCAGTTTCTACGGAACATCAAAAAGTATCGCGAAAATGGCAGACCAATTATTTACACAGATGAAACGTTTGTTCACTCCACACATACAGTAAGCAAATCGTGGCAGTCGTTCGAAGTTAGTCTACAGGCCCCATACTGCAGAGAGGAGAGACTTATCGTTTTGCATGCCGGTTCAAAGGCAGGATTCCTCAAAGGAACTGAGCTGGTTTGGAAGGCTTAATCAAGTACTGGAAACTACCATGATGAAATGAAAGGGGACAATTTCTTCAAGTGGGTCAAGGAGAAACTGATTCCGCATTTGCCACCAAAATCTGTCCTCATCATAGACAACGCTCCTTATCACAATCTCCAAGTTGACAAGTGCCCCACTCAAGCTTCCAGGAAGGCAGTTGACAAGACAATAGATACCTTTTGGCGCAACACTGTTGAAGGCAGAGCTTCTCCAGATTTGCAAGCAGCATAAGCCCACCACAAGCTTTCTTCTGGACAAGATCTTAAAAGAGTATGGACATGACTGCCTCAGGCTCCCTGCCTACCATGCAGACCTCAATTCGATTGAGCTGATCTGGGCAACGATGAAAGGATACATCGCCAGACGAAATGTCAGTTTTAAGATGACGGATCTTATACAGCTGACTCATGATGCCATTGCAGCAGTTACCGAGGATGGCTGGGCTTCCAGTTGCAGGCATGTGGAGGAAATAAAGAGGAAGTACTGGGATGCTGGCATTGCATTGGAAGCAGAGATGGAGAAGATAGTTATTCAGGTAACCTCCAGTGACGAAGACACAGACACCGCAACAGAGTGCTCAGACTATTCCGACACAGAATCAGCAGACGAAGAATGTTTGTGCTGACCTCTTTTGTATTGCTTTGTATTGTATTGTAATGAAATGAATATGTGAAGAATGTAAAAAAAACTAGAAAAAAAACCTCACAAAAAACATACAAAAAACACTCAAAGAATACTATAGTAAAAACATTTAAAATATAACAAAAATATGATAAAAAGTCTTGTTTAAGCAATAATGATATTTAAAAATATCTCCTTCATGAAACAAAAATCAATCGTGTGGGATTCGAACCCTCCCCCATTTTAAATCTATCGTTAATAGATATAGATACAAATATTTGCCTCGGCTCAACCGACTGAGCTATGACGGCTTGGTATAATATTTCCGTATTTTGAAAAAGCTTTGTCAGGTATTAATGTAATTTTTTACCGTTAATAACGTATAACCTGTATTACCTTCAAGTGTTGGTACGCTCTTATACGTCACTTTTAACTTATCTGTAGGCTACTATACAGTACCCAAATAAGATAATTCGAGTTAGTTTATTCTTAAGATGCATACCTGCTGTAAATGAACAAAAGATAAACCTTCATGCATGCATTTTGCAAAATGTTTTGTACTTTGCTTAATTCCTGCGATTGTACAATGGCAGATATAGTGTAGGCAGCTGTGTCGAAATTTTGGCTCCCGTGTACATTTTCCAATCAATTCCATGCAAAGAAATTGATTCCATTTACATCCAATAAGCTAATAACAAAGATGCTGACCAGACTGCGAGGATGCGAAAGGTGGTCTGAGCCTTTATTGTTCGCGTGCAACAGTCAGGTTTTCTGGCGACGAGACACAAATATGCTAAATTTTAGGTGTAATGCAATGACGTCCATAACGATGTCACGATTACGTATGGTAGAAACTTGACGTTTTTACAAAACAAAATTTAAATGCAAGCGAAGCGTGTTAAGCGTCGTAAGATAATTAGAATGTTAACTACTCGGAAATTAATCATTTTCCTGATTTCATTCCAACCTGTCCAATTAATTAAAAAAATGAGCATTCAACCTATATAAGTCTCGCGTCCTTTTTGTGGGACATGTATAGACAAACAGGGCAGATCCAGATCAGGCACCGCATGCTGCGGTGTATGATCATACTATTCACTGTTTGCTTAAAGAATATTCTATTAAAATTAAAATGAAATTGAAAATTACTAGCCAACAACTCTTAAAATCGAAATGGATTCGTCCAATTGATAATGGCTGGAAGTTCCTTTAGGCATAAATGGATTATTATTAATTTTCTATGCACTTACTGCCTTTTATTGAGCCTTCTAGGTTTTCCATAACAGGTGTACAGTCGTCTGGTGATATCGTGATGTAGCCATTCTGACCTTCTAATTCTGGTATCTTGTAAACTATTGTTTCAAGAGGCTTGGCTTGTGAACCAAACAACATCGGATATTGAGCAGGAGTGGAATTCACTATTTAAAAAGTAAACACAGACATCTTGTTAGAATAAGTACAGTAATCCTTACTCTAAAGATGAGCAATTTGTTTTAACCCTTAAAGCGCCAATAAAAAAATGCATCTGAAAATATCGTCTGCTGAAGTCGTCTGCTGCAAATAATTGCCTTACATTACTGACAAGTTAAGTAAAGAAGCAAACAGCGTGGACCCAGAACAGACTGCTCCTATAGGAGCAGTCTGATCTGGGTCCACACTGTTTGCTATAGAGGCTTCTTAAACGTTTCAGCAGACGAGAAAAGCAGACGACTTTTGTTGTGATTGGCGCTTTAAGGGTTAATAAACATTTCTATCAATTCGGATTATATTATTTTCCAGTTATTTTAACAGTCATTTCAAAATTTCTACTTTCAGTTCCTAAACCTCGGGGGGGGGGGGGGATGGGAGTGGGGGTAACTACCTATATATGACATAGTACGAATGTGCGTGCCCAATAGCCCCCTTTTTCAGCGCTGCCAGGTATACGATACGCTCCATTGTCTAAGAAGACGTATATGACAGACCCAGTTTTTCATTATTGTATATGAATGGTCACGTTTTCTGACATCCCTGTTTGAAAATACTCACATTTTAGCTCAGATATTCAGCTCAGAAACTAGAATTGTTATATATATTTGAAAACTTTGTTTACAGACAGCAAAGAGGGTATATAAAATCAAAGAACAGTATTTGAATATGTAAATGTAAGTATTTTGTTCAATCAAGTATATGAATAGGTCATTTTTTTCAAAGTCCAAGTATATATTGGGGTAGGTTTAGAAAAAAACTGGCTCGCACACCCATACCAAAATTTCCCCCAAGTTACTCCCCCCCCCAATTTGTAAACACATTTATCAGTTACCTTACATATTAACTGCATTGTTGCACGTTGACCTGATAAACGTTGCCTATCTCACGGCATGTGCCTTTATCAGGTCATGATGGCGTTGCACTTCTTAAAATGACGTCGTCAATGTTTTTGAATGACGTCGTCAGTGACACTGAATCGACACAAATATCTATAAATTCGTCATTATTGCTATTTTGAACAGTAAATCAGCTTTTAAGCTGATAAATAGAATACCCAGTTCACATCTTTGGATATCAAGTTTACCAACCGCATGCTGATTCCCTCGACAAGCCTCGCAATGTCAACAAGCATTCTCAAAGTCTTGCCTGGTAAACTTGATATCAAAAGACATTAACCTAGTATTCTCTATTTCTACAAAAGCTGTTATTAAATTTAAATCGCACATGCACTTTTTTAAAAAAATCACATGTATATTGAGCTTCTTACTTTTTCTTTGAACAAAATGCTAGCATATAACGTTCTCCAATGGCGTAGCCAGAACGCTGAAAAAAAAATACGCACATCGAAGGGACACTTCTAGGATTAAGCAATGGTTCTCTTCTGTTGCGTCCCTTTTAAAAATGGGAACTTCTTTTAAAAGAAAGATTTTGCCCCCAGAGGGCGCGAATTCTTTCCTTTAAAGCTGCATAGTCTGTAACTTTGAACATTTTTCGAAAAAAAAATATTTTCTTTTTAAATCATTTGTAAAAACAGAATTAAGTTAAGTTTTCACAATAAATCTGTTCACTATAGCTGAAAACTGCATGGAAAAGTGAATTATCTTATAAAAACAGGCGTTTTTTCTCTTGTTGGTAATTATTTGCGTCCCTCCAATAATTATAGACAGGTAAATTTTAACATAAATGCTGTTGTTTTGATACTGATAATTTGTAAAGATTTACGAAATTGGTAAAATGTATACCTGAATTTTAGTTTTTTTCTGTGTTCTTGAAAAATAGAAACATTATTTCAAAAAATTAAAAGATCGAAAGTTACAGACTTTGCAGCTTTAGAGCAGTTCCTCATGGTATGATAAATTATTTTTACCACATTGGGTGACCTCCCTTGAATCTTTCTATTTTTATTACGCGTGTGCGTAACTGCGTAATGGTAGATACGCCAATATAACGGTCACAATGCCAATGTGAGTGCATTCTGTTTGCGACTTAGTATAGTCAGCAAATTTCCATTTGGGTGTTAGTAATTGCAAACTAAAGGTATAAAATGAAACTATTTAAGGACTATATCAATGGCTGTATGGAGAAACTGTTTTATGAGTTATGTTTTTACTATGCTTTTATACTAATATCTGGAAAATCTGCGCATGTATGCGTAGACCTTTAAATAATCTGAAAAAAAAACCCGGATCCTTCAGAAATAGAGAGAACCTACATTAAAAGAAAACAGCAACAATTCTCACGACCCCTAGCACCGGCTAAACCGGTATTCTGCTTTCCGTTTTTAACCTTCTGTTACTGCAGAGCCACGCAGCAGGGAGACGGTCACTGATGTAAATAGTCCGGCATAGAAAACTTGCACACTCTACATTTTTAGTTCTTTGGTGTCAATAGACTTTCTTCTGCATCCTTTTTTGTATTTCGAAATGGTCTGTATGTGAACTTATTGTATTATATGAACACATGTTGTTATACAAAAAAGAAATAAAACTTTTAACTAATAGATATACCATGGCTTGTCCGCCTGTACTCGGAGATAATCCACGAGCTTTGAGCAATTGGAATACTAAGGTACAGGTGGGCAAACATGGTATAACTTTTTTTATATCACTTACATCAATGTAGACCTTGCATATCATGAGATATTTCGTGCTAAAGTTGGAAAGTGCAGTATAATTTGTTTTAATCGAAGTTTCATCACCTTTTTAACATAATACATGTTTCAATTCCCCATTGGATGATTTGTTATGGTTGCGTCATTTTATGTAATAGACACATGAACTAATGGCGGTAAACAAACAACAAAAAAGGTCCCTAAAGTTGCATACATTCTGTTTAATTTTCTTTAATATGCTTGTTTCAATCGCTGTTTTGCTGGTTTCAAAGTACTTTCTGATTATATCATTAGTTTCTCAAAATATTCCTAAGTCGTTTAAACGAAATAAATGTTGTATTGTTTTACGTTACACATATTTTCAAGTTTGAACTACGCTTCCAGTGAATAAAAGAAATAAACAGCCCCTTTATGGGCTCTGCATCTTACCAATAACATACATATCATATAGATTTACCATTCAGCGTTTTCCGTCACTGAGCTTATTCAAGCCTTACCAACTTAAGAATGAAATAGCTCTGCAAGGTCTACACAGATGTAGGTGGTATAAAATAGTTATACCATGCTTGTCCACCTGTACGTAAGTTAATCTAGTACTCGCTTAAGTTCGTGGACTATCTGCACGTAAAGGCGGACAACCCATGGTATAACTATTACTTAGCTCATACTTATCACTGAAAAACTTATCACTTACCAGGCATGCAAGCACGAGTGAATGGCGTGTTGATAACATACTTTGTGCAGTTTACTGATACAATCTCATATGCCACTTTCTGAAACATACATGAAATGTAATTTATCATCATCGTTCCTACAAGCTCAGAGGATAACACAAGCGTGATACCAATATGCCAATGTACCATTATCATCTTCTTGAAATACTTTTTTTAAAGAAGAGAATTATCACAAAATATAAAAATATAAATCACTGAAGCCATCGGGAACACGTTTAAACAAAACTCGAACTTAAATTACACAATTCGGACAGCACATGCGATATTTACACTTATTGCAATGGCAAGTCACGAAAGTTCTGGCGATACTATTCCACAGACCGTCTATGAAAGTGACGTAAGGTATATCCCAAAGTCAATATCACTTTCAAAAACTGTAATATCTACTGATAACTTTAATTTTGCACCAACAAATCGATTTTAGGCTATACCTTACGTGACGTCATAAGCGAATTCTTGAATAGCAGACTCAACTGGGCCTTCGTTTTTAGGGGCATTGAGATAAATGGATTCGCTGTTCCTAAATAGACTGATCCTAAACTGATAATGTCTCTAAGATAGCAATTTATCTATACTTGGAGTAGTCATTGGCTTGGACATCACAAAATTTGACTATCAGAGAGGATTGACTTTTTGACTTTTTTCATAGTTAAATACAATTATAAATGTAATCATATACATTTAGTGGATCGATGTCAGTCTATACCTTAGGTATGGATGCATTTAGCTGACAATATGTATGTGCATATGAGAAGGTTTACGGTGAAAGTCTCTGTTTATTTTTACAATCGTATCAACGACAAAGGTTCACAATCACACTCCCAAAAGAGCAGGCTGATGGGTAATTATACTACTCGGCTTTACGTTTTTTTTACAACAACGTGTATATGCTGGCCCAGATTGTTCCGTAACTGAAAACTATTTTGCCATCCTTCAATCAAAACATATAATGTTAGTGCTCAAAAGAACCGTCTGAAAGAAACAGTTATTTTAATCACTAAAACACATGTTTAAACTGATATACAGGTATAAGAAATAATGACAATTTTACGTTCAAAATATATGCTTAACTGGACCTTTGGTCACTGTATATGGCGGTTGAAGAGTGAACTTCATGACCGGTAAAATAGCCTTGTATGACTTGTGTTTAATTACATGTTGTACAATAAATAGAAAGCGGACGTAAACTAGAATTGTAAGAGAATCTGCCTATAGAAATGCAGAGTTTTTCGTGCTGCTAAAAAGCTGAGTTCTAAAGATATTGATCGGAAACAAAATTCTGACATCGACCAAGGATCATTACTCTGTTACAAAAAAGCAAAACATGAAAGAATGTAAGGATGCAAAGATCAGGAATCCATACAATCAAGTACCACACCTGACCCAGGATACCAATGGGAAAGTGACAAACTCACAGTTAGACACCACAAATGAGAGCCAAGAAGTCAGCCCTTTCCCAGCAGGTGTCCACAAGGCACAAATTAACAGACGCACACAAAGGCATAACAAACACAAGACAGAAAAAACATAAACGATCCACAAAAGAAGTACTGCCTTGGAACGGTCAATTGAATATTTTACTGGAGAGCTTAAACCAGTTTCATAACGCTAACCTCACCCTTAATTTAGATGTGGATCAAGGCACATAGATATTTGGTTTGCATGAAACACCCCTAACTTATCAATGCATCATCCCAACATAGATCTTGTTAATATCAATGCATATACAACATTTGGGGAAATTCTAACCACTTGTTCTCCAGATATTGAGTGGAGAGGAAACAAACTCCTGTCATCAATTAAGGGCATGTTACAAATTTGTGAAAAATGACAGGTAATAATCCCAAACTAAACCTTGTCAATATAAATACATATAAAAAGTTTGGTCAAATTAAATCCATTTGTTCTGAAAATATGGAGTGGAAACAAAATTCGGACATAAATCCGGCCACAGCTCTGTAAAAATATGCAAAAAAATGACAAGTAACAATCCCAACATATGTCTTGTCAATATAAATGCATATTTAAAATTTGTTGAAATTCTGTCCAATTGTTCTAAGGATATCAAGGAGAAACGAAACTCTGATGTCAATCAATGGCCATAATTCTGTTACAAATTCGCAAAAAAATGACACGTAACGATCCCAAGTTAGATCTTAACAAAAAAAATGCAGATGTATTGTTGGTCACATTATGTCCATTTGTTCTAAAATATTGGGTGGAAACAAAATTTTGGCATAAATCAAGGCCATAGCTTTGTTATAAATAAGCAAAAAAGACAGGTAACAACAATCTCAACATATTAATGAATGTATATAAAATTTGGTGAAATTCTGTCAAATGGTTCTCAAGATATTGAACGGTAACATAATTCTGATGTCATTCAATGGCCATAACTTATGAGAGGTAACAACCCCAACCTAGATATTGTCAATATGAATGCATAAAATTGGGTGAATTTGTTCTCAAACTATTGTGCAGAAACGAAATTCTGACATCAACCAAGTGCCATAACTCTGTAACAAATTGTGTAACAATCCCAACCTAAGTCTTGTTAATATCAATGCATATACAATATTTGGTAAAATTCTATACATTTGTTCTCAAGATATTGAGCGGAAACGAAATTCTGACATAAATCAAGGAGCCTAACGCTATTATAAATGCGCGAAAAATGATATGTAGCAATCTCCACCTAGATCTTGTCAATATCAATGCATATGCAAAATTTGGTGAAATTCTACCAACTTGTTCCCAAGACTCAAGATATGATGGACGGACTGATGGGCAACCCAAATATAGTATAGCCCCCCCCCCCCTTTTCAAAGCGGGCTTAAAAATATTCTTGTATCTTGATCACACATTATAGTTAGATTGATGAGCCAAGGGGGTGCGTTGAACAGCAAATTCCACACTTCGTAAATGTCACACCATGTGAAGAATCGGTACCCCCGGTATCAATGGGAAATATGTACGGTCAATTTTGATAATTATTGCGGTGTTTATTTGTGCTCTTTCACATTTTTATAGTGTTTAACTTGTAAAGAACTAGTAAGATGTGAAGAATTGGTACCAAATTTTCACAAATGGAAAGTATCGATACCAAGTCCCCACACGTGCGAAGAGTCGGTACCAAATCCTCACATCTGTGAAAAATTGGTATCAAATCGTCACACGTGAAAAATTGGTATCAAAACTCACACGTGTGAAGAACTGGTACCAAATCCTCACACATGTGAAAAATTGGTACCAAATCACCACGCATATGAAGTTATGGTACTAAATCTTTACATATGTCAGTGACAAAACTGTGAAGAATAGGAATCGAACGCAAAATGTAGTATATTTTGGGGATATATTATCGATGTGAGAAAAAGCATGTAACGGTATACTATATGAAATTTTACTTCGTGCGTTTTTATACAAAGCGTGAGATATTGGTACGAAATATGTGACCTATTAGTACCAACGTTCACATGCTGTGAGGAATCTGTACCGATTCTTCACAGTGTGAAATTTACGAAGTGTGAAATTTGCGGTTCAACAATGGTGGACGAATATTTAGGATTAATATGGTATTTTATTTTTATGGGAACGATTCGTACCTGGTTGAAATCTTCTAATAGTTGAAACGGTTTTTCAGCACCACCTTCCTTCTCATTGACGAACCGATTGATCATCTGCTTGTCTTCGTCATATGCGATATTTATAAAGGCCTGAAATAGCGAAATAAATTCTATCAAACACTTTTGAGTCGTTCAAAATTTTGTGTAGTCATGTCAAAAGGCCGAATATATACTCATGCTAAAAAAGAGGGTCGCCCTGAGCATTGTATAGTACAGTAATGTAATGATCCGCTTATTTTGCATAATTCACCGATTCAGGGCACACTTACCGCCCAACGCTATGTGAATGAAGTCCTTCACCGGAATATCCTGCCGATCCTTCCGACTGTTGGAAACAATTTTCTCTTCCAGCAAGACAATGTCCAACACCATATCTGCAATATGGCAAGGAACTGTTAGCAAACCGGTCATGTCAACACTCTAGACTGGACATCCAGATCCAATGATCTATCCCCAATCCAGTGGGTATGTGACTTGTATCATAACGCAGGCTGGTTGAACAATAACAACGCATTACGCAAGGAGATATACATAGGCTTCTTCTAACAGGCTTCTTCTAAAGCATGAGTATATAGGCTCATAGAATGCATACCTTACAACATATTGACGTAGAATCAATTCGTAATCATAATCCTAATTTTCAACAATGCGGGTGAATTTAGGGTGGCTTTCTTTTTTTAGCACGAGTATATTACAAAAATTTTCCATTCCTCCTTGCAGTATAGTCAAAACTTTTACACGTAATATCCATCGGTGCTGTGGGCGACCTGATTCACTATTGCATGACGTGCTGTGGACGACCTGATGCAAGCTGTTTAATAGTGCACCAGGTGGCCCACAGCACCGAGGAGTAATTGTTTGACTACACTTTAAAAAGGCATAAAATCACTCTGGGGATAATACTTTTACTATAATTTAAACATAAGCCATTAGAAATAATACCTTTAACTTTGATATGAAGGTCGCATTGTCCACTCAAGATTCATCAAAGTTCAAATTTGACAGGTCTATAAACATATGTCACTGAGATTCGTTAATACTGTCTATCCCAGTGGCTGAAGATTACCATACTTACTAACACAATTAGATACTTAATCGTGACTTAAGTTTTTACATTACATTAGTGGCAATTAAATGACAATTGTAATTTTATGATTATCAGTTATAATTGATAAAAAGATCATAGATGAGTTGAATAATTTATTTATTTGTGCATGTATCGCATGTTGTGTATGTCTATTGATGCAGGAACATACATTGTGCCGCATGTAATGATGAGTGTATCTTGATGGCTATATAAGCATTCTAATTATACACACATTATGAATTTATTCATTTATAGACGCGTAGCTGACATCAATTTGGAATCTTTTAAAGTATAAAAGGATAGTTGATATTCATTTTTATGTAAATTTGCTCCCTAGAATACCTATGTCAGTCATGATCATTCATTGCAATGACTTAGCTTTCTGTTATTTAAGCCAATTATTTCCATATCATTACCTTGCCAAAATGAGACCAGCCTATTTGGTCATCTGTCTTATAAACCTTGTTGGAGGGTCATAAAATTTAAACCACAACTTAAAATACTTTTACAATTTAGATGTGACATTGTCATTTATATAAGGTAACAAACTTTGTTTGGTCAATCTGAAATTTACCAGTTTCAAATTACGTGTTTAAACAAAAACTATGTACTTGTTTCTGTACAAATATGCCTCTATTTTGAATTATAGTGTTTTCATTTTCATGGATGTTGTCACTGATGATGATGATGATGTCGATGGTGATGATGTTTGGGAGGATGATGATGATGATGATGATGATGATGATGATGATTCATCATTCAGCACTATCTCATGAGCCATACATTTAATAAAATCAATTAGCCAATGACCTGCCAATTTCCTTTTTTTTCAGCCAATCAGTTGCAAGAAAGGGTCATATTTAGCTCCACTTCCTCGTATATACTCCATAGCCAACACAAAGCATTGCATAACCTATACTTACATTTCATTGAAACTTTTAACTGGATAGCTATGGTAACAAGAGTGACTTGTCATTTGAGGCCGATCAAAAGTTATTTCAAGGAGTTGTCATTCATCCAGGTACCTTTGTACTAATGTAACCTTTTGATGCGTGGTTTCTATTATGAGCTCTCGATAATAGGACTGTGTTTGAACTTCAATACTATGGCTAAAATACACTTTAATTGATTGACTGTTGTAAGGAAAGTTAATACTTTCATTTTTACTGGTGTACACCAAGTAGCTGTTTTATCACCCTATCCATTTGATGACCTTAATCTTCTACAATTCTTAGCAGCTGTAGTATAGGTGATGCAGTTTTTAGATGACTTACTTAATATTGATAACCTTATTTTGAACAAATGGTAGGGCAGATATATCCCACTGAACTTCAGTTAAATAAGGCAAATTCTTCTGATACTGAAGCTCCGTTTTTGGACTTGAACATGTCAATAACAAATGGCATAGTTTCTTCTAAAATTTATGATAAACGGGATGATTTTAATTTTGAAATAGTAAATTTCCCATTTCTTGATGGAGATGTACCTCGCTCTCCTTCCTATGCTGTATATATTTCTCAGCTTACTCGTTTTGCTAGAGTGTGTTCTAATGTTGATGACTTCAACAACAGAAATTTATTTTTAACTGCTAAATTATTAAAACAAGGTTATAGATATCATAAAATTCGAAAAGCATTTTCTAAATTCTACCACAGACATTCAGAGTTAGTTATTAAATACAACATTGGGTTAAAAACTCTTCTGCAACAAGGCATATCAGAACCTATATTTTATGGTGATTTAGTCTATAAATTCAAACGAATTGTTGGAAAGCCTAATGCTAGTGATCAATTCTAAAAGATTAAACCCAATCACGGTTTATAGCTATGGTTTCCTCTTTAATTGCACGACGGTGGGTCAGGCCTCAGACTCTATGACGGCTCTGACGTAAAGCTTTAATCGGTGGGTTGGTGCCTGATGCTTATCTGTAGCTGGACCCACCGTGGCTCAACTTGAGGTTTTCTTTAGCTCTTACTATCTATGAGTCATGGGCCCTTTTCTTTGTTTCATCATGGTGTAGTAATTTGATTAGAGTGTTTCTCCATGATGATACATTGCATTAGTTAGATGGCCTCCATCCGAGCTGAACATTTCTTGTACTTCAACAACAGCAGAATCTAGGGCGAAGATTTCGTACCAGTAAAATGCATTTAAGCCCCCCAGTGGCTAAGGCTGCTGTCCGTTCTAAGGCGGTGGTTCTGTTGTTGCTGACTTTTTGTTTATTGTTACTCCCATTGTGGAAGTCTGTAATTGTTCTATGTTTTGTTGTACGTTACTTTATGACCATTCTAGTATTGCAATCATCTTGATTGGGAAGAGAGAGCTGATTGCTTTGCTTAATTTGTCTTCCTGGTGTCTCGTGATGCTTGAGCGGCTCTTCCTTGCGGTGCCACGGGGTTGTCTGCAGTTTGTGATTGTGGTATCTCCTGATCGTACTCACTTACTATTTTTGTTGCAAAACAGAACATTTCGCCTTATCTGCTATTTTGCCTCTAAGAGTTCCGTTCGTTCTAAGTAAGAAAACTGCTATTTCGATATTTGTGTTCAGCAATATTGACCAATGTCGAAAAACGAAATGCGAATATCAAAGTAGCACTTTAACATTCGAATTTTGCATAAAAATGGTGAGTCTTGATGTTATGAACCCTGATATTACGACAACGGTCTGTATGCTAAAGTAGGTTTCTGATCTTAAAAACACAGTAACAGTCTGATATTGAAAACAGAAATACAAATATTGAAATATAACTTTGATATTCGAAATGTGTACACAAACAATGAGTTTTGATAGCGAGAACCCAATATTTTGCAACGGTTTGAATATCAAAGTAGGTTTTTGCCCATAATAACTTGAAAAACAGTTAGAGTCCGAATATCGAAATCGAAATATGATCATCGATTTAATATACGAATATTTAAAACACAGTTGAGTTTTATATTGAAAACCTGATATTCAACAAAGGTCAGAATGCCAAAGTAGGTTTTTGTCCAAAATATCTAGAAAAGGGTAACAGCCAGAATGTTGACAACCAAAATACGAATATCGAAATGTCATTTTGATAATTCGAAATTTGTACAATGATGATGGGTCTTGATATTACTGATATCGTCAAGTTGAACCTGATATTTGGCAATGGATTTAATGCCAAAGTAGACTTTGATCATTATATCAGTCCCGAATATGGATAATCAATTATATCGAACATGTCGAAATAAAATTGTGATATTCAAAAAGTGTACAATGGGCTCAATGAGTCTATATCGCTCACCTGAATTGTTGGCTCCATGGCTTTAAAGATTTTCAATGCGTTTCCTATGATTGTCTATGGGCAATAAATACCACCAGGCGTGGTCAATTTGGATCACAGTGGTATGGTTGGCAGGATGTTTGTAGAGACCATTAGGCATTGTTACATACCAAATATATAAGCGTTGGGCCTCATGGTTTCAGAGCAGAAGATTTTTAAAGTTTTTGCCATAAGTGTATGAAACTCTTGAACCCTGGGTGGGGAAAGTTTTAACCCCAGGGGCCATGATTGGCAGGATTTATGTAGGGGTGCACTAGACTCTGCTACATACCAAATATATATATATATATATATATATATATATATATATATATATATATATATATATATATATATATATATATATATATATATATATATATATATATATATATATATATATATATATATCTTCAAATAAAGAATAAAAATTCGCCTTGTTTTTTCTTCTAATTTAATTCTTAACGCGTTTCACTACTGTGTAGATCTTCAGAAGACATTATTTTAAACGACGTCAGCGTCTATAGCAACAACGTTATTAAATACAGGAAGTGACGTCACAAGTATTTTAATGTAATAATAGGTAGAAATGTTGTGAAAAAGATTGACAGATTTAAGAATTCTAAATGCTTTTATTCAATTTTGGTTTAAAAAGGCTTATGAAATGTTTTTCTTTCATTTTGCGTGCGGAGACGCAATCGGTCTGCATTTTGTAAAGTGGCAGAATTGAAAATTTAACGGGTTGAAATCTTGCACAGTTCGCAATATGGTTACTGGCATACAGTATTCGAACTCTGGCATCTCTTATTTGTCGCCTAGCAGAATATTTTTATGGCACAGAAGACCCAGATATTTCTCTAGTTAAAAACAAAAGTGATTTTATTCCTCCAAGAAATCGTAATGCAGCATTAGATAGGTATATTGAAAATGTGCAAAATACACCTACCATTAAATCTAACTTAAACAATAAATATAATATATCTTTAGCAGAAAGAAATGCTATTAAATCTCTAGCAAATGACCAATCAATTATTATTAAGGAAGCTGATAAGGGTGGAGCTGTTGTCATAATGGATAGGGAACACTATAAAGAAATAGTCGAAAATATGCTTTCAGACAAAAAATATTACGAAAAATTAGATACTGACCCGCAAAAAACAGATAGAATAAAATACAACAAATTTATTAAGAACTATAAAGATAATTTAACACAAAAAGAATTTGACTATTTGTCAAATTTTGAAAGAAAACCTAGTAACTTTTATGGTTTACGTAAAGTTCACAAAAGTGACGAAATAAGAAATGCATGTGATCAATTTGATACTCATTATGTACAAGTTGAAAATGTAACCAATCTTAAATTTAGACCAATCATTGCGGGACCAGCCTGCCAAACTCATCGTTTGAGCAATTTAATTGACATTTTACTCCGCCCTTTAACAAAACGAGTAAAAAGTTACCTTAGGGATACAACAGATTTCTTGAATCATTTACCCTCTGCTGTACCCGAAAATACACTTCTGGCATCATTTAATGTCGAATCATTATATTCAAATATTCCACATGAGCTTGGAATTGAAGCCATCAAATATTGGCTCAGAAAATATCCAAATGATACCCCATCTAGATTTCCAAAAAAATTCATTATAGAAGGTATAGAGTTTATATTAAAAAATAACACATTTTGTTTTAATGAGAAAAATTATCGTCAAACGAAAGGAACTGCAATGGGGACAAAATTTGCGCCTGTTTATGCAACCCTAGTAATAGGATATTTAGAGGAAAAATTATATAAACAGATACATGAAATATATGGCAGTCAATATGCAGAAGAATTTATACATAACTGGAAAAGATTTCTTGATGACTGCTTTATTCCATGGACTAAATCAAAGTCAGATTTACTTGAATTAAACAATTTGTTAAATAACCTACACCCAGATATAAAATTTACAATGGAATATAGTAATGTACAGCAACCCTTTTTGGACGTTTTAGTTAAACGAGAAAACACTAAAATTGAAACAGATATATATTATAAACCAACAGATAGCAAACAATATTTACTTTTTAATTCTTGTCACCCCAAACACACCAAAACTAGTATTCCATTCTCACTAGCACGCAGAATAAGAAGTATTGTCACAAATGAAGCAACTCTACAAAAACGCATGGATGAATTAAGAATAGTATTAATAAATCAAAAATATCCCAAAAATGTCATTGACAAGGGAATCCAGAAAGCCATGAATGTTTCCAGGGAAGATTTAAGGGTGGTTAGGGAGAAGAAAAATGAAAACCTAATACCGTTTGTCTCCACATTTAACCCCAAAAACCCTGAAATGTTTAATACAATAAGACAAAACTTACCTATTTTGCATGAAGATGAAACAATGAAAGAAATAATGCAAAATTATCCAATCATAAAAAGTAAACGCCAACCTTGGAATCTAAAAAAACTATTGACAAGAGCAAAATTTAAGGAAATACAAGAATCACCAAAAATAACAAAATGCAATAGACCTAATTGTGGGGTGTGTGATTACATAATGACTGACAACGAATTTTTGTTTAAATGCGGTAAAACGTTTAAGGTAAAAACAACTATGTCATGCGACGCTAAAAACCTTATTTATGTAATTAAATGCAAAGGCTGTGACGAAGAATATATTGGGGAAACAGGTGACACCCTCCGTCATCGCCTTACTGTCCATAGACAACAAATAAGAGATGCCAGAGTTCGAATACTGTATGTCAGTAACCATATTGCGAACTGTGCAAGATTTCAACCCGTTAAATTTTCAATTCTGCCACTTTACAAAATGCAGACCGATTGCGTCTCCGCACGCAAAATGAAAGAAAAACATTTCATCATCAGTAAGCCTTTTTAAACCAAAATTGAATAAAAGCATTTAGAATTCTTAAATCTGTCAATCTTTTTCACAACATTTCTACCTATTATTACATTATAATACTTGTGACGTCACTTCCTGTATTTAATAACGTTGTTGCTATAGACGCTGACGTCGTTTAAAATAATGTCTTCTGAAGATCTACACAGTAGTGAAACGCGTTAAGAATTAAATTAGAAGAAAAAACAAGGCGAATTTTTATTCTTTATTTGAAGATTTAATTTCCTGTATTGTGGACTTTCTTTTTTGGATATATATATATATATATATATATATATATATATATATATATATATATATATATATATATATATATATATATATATATATATATATATATATATATATATATATATATATATATATATATATATATATAAGCTGTGGGCATCATGGTTTCAAAGAAGTATTTTTAAAAGTTTTTTTCCCTTTATATGTCTATGGGAGCTATATGTTGCAATGGCAACCAGATTTCCAATCCAATCAGCCCAAAAATCTTATGCAGCCTTTCCACCTACCTGATGATCATTTACACGAATTTTATCAAAATTAGCCAACTGACCTTAGAAATATACTATTTTGAAAGTGAGGACCGACGACGACGACAGACGCCGGACAATTGCCATACTAATACCTCAGTTGAGCCTTTGGCTCATGTATAGAATATCGAAAGTCCGAACTGAATTATGAAATGGAATATCGAAAATCTAACTAAGTTCTTGTTGATACTCAGGAAACCATTTTGGCGGACATTATTGTGCATACAGGTTTTCAGCGAACACTGCTTTTTTGCGTTTATTTCGTTATGTGCAGACTGATCGCACAATGACCATCAGACTTTAATATATCTATACACCGCTTAATTGGTGATATTTTTAGTTACAAAATGTATTGCCAAATGGGCTATGATATGATGGAATTTGTCCTCATTTGAGCATCTGCACTTTTTAATTTACCCTAAATGCACATTTGTACGTATCACTGGCTAAAGTTTTACTATCGATGATTAATTATACAGTTTTATTAGACGAAGTGACGTGTTAGGGGAAGTGTTTCTTATCATATCAAAGTAGTTACATCAAATGAAAAGTATGGCCATAGTTTGGGCTCACAGAATTTTGACATACGAGAAAATATTGAGGCCTTTCCAGTGGGTACCCATCCGCTTGTTCCTATGAAATGAATCTCTGTGTTCCCCTGTTTCTCAATTTAAAATCTTGATTTCCTGTGTTCCCTGCTCCATCTCTGATCATCAGATTTTAAATAATTTTCCATGTGCGGATCCAGTTGGGGTAGGGGGGCAGGGGGTCCGGACCCCCCTGGAAATTACAAAAATATAGGGTTCCTACTGGTCAGGATCCCCTTAAAATCACAAAGCTTACAAATATATCATTCAATGTTGGGCCATCATCGGCCCGCCAGCGAAACGCCATTTAAATGGCGTATCAATGGCCGGCCGTTGATGGCCCACTAATAGTGGTATTTGGATCCTTCCTCCTCTAATCAACTTAGAAAAAAATAAAAAAACGCGATCAAATTTGGACCCCCTTTGACAAAACTTTCTAGATCCGCACCTGTTTTCCAACTTTTTTTATTAAACAAAATGAACTTTCTATCTGTTTATTCCAAAAACTGATTTGTTGACACCAGACAATGCAAACTATGCATGCCAAAACGTACTTCCTGGCAACTATAATTCTTTGACTTTTCGTTTACTGTAAAGGCGGTGCCTCATGAATGAGTAATTAGGGCTGGTCAACCTTAGACATAGGCAAAAGCTGAAAATGAGGCGTGGCTTAATTCAAAGTAACTGAATCATCTTGCACCATTACCTCAGTAGAGACGCAAAACACTTTATTTAGTCCTTAAAACGCCAGCAAAATAACTGCGTCTGAAAATGTCTATTTAACATAAGCATAGAGGCAAACATTGTGGACATAGATCAGACTGCTCCTTTATGAGCAGTCTGATCTGGGTCCACACTGTTTATCTATGAGGCTTCAAATATTTTAGTGGACGACAAAAATATACATTTTGTGATTATGCGCTTAAAGGGTTAATAAATGTGAGTACAGTGTGTATACGGTTAGGATGTTCATGAAATGCACGCACGTTTGCGCGACCCAAAAAGCTTATTAACTCTTTACCAAATCAAAAATTAAATCCGATTTCCCTTCCTTAGCAGATGAAATAGCCGAACCACGCCCAGATATGAATTTTAAAGTTGCCGCCTTTACAGTAAGCGAAAAGTCTATTAATAAGAGAAAATAATAAAAGGGCTCGGGTATGATTCTAGTGAAAAAAAGACTCATCCAATAAAAATAATGCTGAGGTCGGAAAGAAAAAGTGATGGGGTAGGAATGTACTTGGAAATAGGTTGAACAATACATCAGCGGATGTCATATTTTATTTTAGGATCAATATTTTTGGGGGTGGCTGAGAACTAAATGTTCATGCGAAGTGCATCATTTGTGACCGCTGCTTCACCCCAGCGCCTGAGCAAGACTTGGATATCCAAGGCCTGGTAAATGTGCTGTGTTTTTACTTTTACATTGTATCCTCAATGCGGAGGAAATATAGGAGTTAGATAGACCTAGAAACACATGGCAGTGCTGTATAATAACAGACTGCGGGGAAGAACTGTCATGGTTTTGCCAACTAGCTGTCCCCACAGTGTGGTGGTTACTATGGGGAACTGCAGACACATAGTCAAAGTCCTCGACATTCCTCTGGGCTGGGTCACAAATGACTTGTGCATAAAGACGAAAGAAATTATGCGCACAAGTCATTTGTAGCCACGCCCAAGCCGGACATATGCACTGTTAGTACAGGGTCATTCCAGGGACCTGTAGCCAGAAAATCAAAGTCCTCGCCGTTCCCCGGCTCTGTGGGCCGTAGTTACGAATGACTTGTGTGTTAAACGATGTAGAACGCAATCAAATGAATACATCTGATGAACAGCCTCCTCATTATTTTTGTTTTTAATATTATTATCTGTTGCACTTGTAATATTTGTCCTAGAGCTGTCGAGCACAGGCCACAACGCGAGAAAAAAAGTTTTCTGGGAGTCCGACAAAGCGAGTATCAAACCAGTCTGCTAGCTAGAAAATTGAAATTTTGCTCACAGTAAGTCTATATGATTCTTCTTAAAAAGCAGACAGCAAAGTTGCTGATGAGACTGTGCGGATGCGCAAGCTGGTCTGTGCATTTATTGTTACAAATCACCCAGGACAGGTTTTCTTAGTCGCGGTCCAATTGCTATATGTGTCATTTTACCAGGAACGCTTAGAAAATAAGATGCGAAATTTGATTATTGTAAAATATGATAACTCAGACAGAATTGTAATTTGCGCAGTCTCTTCAAAACATTTGCAGTGTGTTTGTAGACATATCAAGAGTTATCCTGCTGGTGACCATTTTATTTATCATACAACCAGGTAAACATGGTATTTATTGAACTGTATAAACCACGTGTTACCCATATGAAATACATTGAAGGAAAATAAGGAATTTTCTTAATCGAAAACGACTAAGTTATCTTATTCTACAAGAGATTCCAGACTTATTTTCCTATCATAGATATTCAAATATGCACTTGTATATTAGGCGGTGTTTTATTATATGTATATGCAAAATTTTTGTCCAAAATTTTATCATTAAAGACGTTTTAAAAAAGAAAAACGATGTTCACTGAATTTATGTACGGACTATAATCAATCTCTAGGTCAGTCTTGCTAGGTTATAATTGAAAAGCCTAACCCTATTTATTTGCCTACGAGTAGCATCTGCTGGTAACTTTTCCCACACCAGGATCGACAATACGTAGGGCCTGAGCTGCATCCAAACTGTTTAGTTAAACACTGGTTGTATTCCTGATGATTTTATTGTAAAATGTTCTGAAAAAAATTTGCAGAGGACAGTAAACATGCAAAGTTACACAGAAAGTCGTTGGGTTAACTCTGCCTAATAATGTCGTCTTCTCAAAACCTTTACAAACATATTGGACCCAGAACAGGTCCGGCGTTTTGTTGAGCCTGATCTGGATCCAATCTGTTTGACACTCAGATAGTATTCCTGAAACATTTTTTTCGAAAAACTTGATTTTGAAATCAGCAGATGACAAAAAAGCATGGTTGATTTCTCACCGGGTAAAGTTAATTTCATGAAATGCAGTAAAACCTGTGTACAATTGCCAAGCACAAAAAGACCGAAAATTGGTTTTGAATACCAATTATCGCTTAATGCAGGTCAACAGTATTGCAGAATTTAACAATACTTTCGCCCTTCATTAAGCTACCAATTGTTATTAAGACCTTTGATTTTTCTATTTTTGAGAGGCTGTTTTATACAGGTTTATACCACCCTTACCAACTTTAGCACGAAATACCTCGTGATGTGCAAGGTCTACACTGATGTAGGTGGTATAAAATAGTTATACCATGTCTGTCCACCTGTACGTAAGATAATCCACTCGCTAAAGCTCGTGGATTATCTCAACATACAGGCAGACAACCCATGGTATAACTATTACTTATTGTAACACCAAAGCTGGGCTTACCTCAACATATCTCGGTTGTCCGCCTTCTACCGTACCAAGCTGGTAATACTCATTAGCCTCCCACTGCTTACCGGTACAACACGGAGGTTCCTGGGCGTAGACTAAACCCACTGCGACGACTAGTGCTATGACCGACAACATGTTTCTGTTCACTGCTGTCGTAATAATCACCCTAACAACAAAATTAGACCTTTATATAAGAGGAGACTTGCACAACCGCACAGGCAGACGTAAAACATGGCACGCATGATTTATATGTAAAGCTCTCCACAAACCCCTCAGAACGTTATTGCAACCAATAAAAACATTATGATGTCTTTATGCTCTTTCCTTGCTAGCGGTGACTTTTGTCGTCTGTTGATAACCGTTGCAAACAGTTTGGACCTAGATCAGGCCCGACATTTGGTCGGGTCTGATCTGGATCCAAATTGTTTGACACCGTGAAGGAATTCCAGAAAGAATATTTCGGAAAAGTTTTTCTTTGAAAATATCAGCAGACGACAAAAGATCATGAAATATTTCCTAGGGTGCAAAGAGTTAGCGTTGACCTATAAAACCTGCAAAATTGCCCCAAAAGGAGAACCCATTTCGAGATGTCTCAAGATGTTTCAAAAAGTTACATAGTAATGTTTGCAAATCTAATGTCATTCGCGCGACAAAGGCATTCTGCTGTTGAATCTTGACAGTGAAACTAGTCTGGAAAACCATCCGATTTCTCTCCATGGAACAGTCTAGTCTGTATTAATACTGATTGTATTGAAGCTATAAATTTAATCTGCTGTTTAAAGGAAAAGTGCATCATACGTACATTAAAGGTTCATGTACATATTGTTTTAAGAGCTAAGCTTAAGAATCAAGATGTGGATACCTTTATAGCTCACCAGAGCTGAAGGTTCAATATGAGCTATTGTGGTCGGTATTTATCCGTCGTCCGTAACCCGTCCGTAAACTTTTTTTTAATTTCTTTAAACGATATCTCCTCCTGAAACACTGGCCCAAATTTAAAATAATTTTGCATGCTGTTGCCCATAATGATCTGTATAAAAATTGCACAAATGAATCGGGTCTGCTGAGCATAAAGGCCACCGGAGATGTAACTATCTAGAAAGACATCTCCACCTGTACCACTGGCCCAAATTCAAATAATTTTATAGAAATGTTCCTCATAATTCATTATCCGCATCAGCGATGGTGATATACGTTAGTAAAATTCAATGGGCACGTGTTCGATTCGGGCCTGTTCCATTAGTTCTGGCCACGAATGGATTGGGTGTTAATCCCCAGCAGTAGTGTCTTTTACTGTTCTTTCTCAAACTGGCCGTCGATCAAGCTACACCCAAAATTTCACCATTGCGTGGGTGATGTTGATATACTTTGGGTAACGGATTGCTCCTAAAAACGAAAAGGCCAATTAGAGACCTTACAACTGAGCTGGATACCGGCTTGCATCTGAAAAGGAAAAGGCCAATAAGAGACCTTACAACTGAGCTGGATACCGGCTTGCATCTGAAAAGGAAAAGGCCAATTAGAGACCTTACAACTGAGCTGGATACCGGCTTGCATCTGAAAAGGAAAAGGCCAATAAGAGACTTTACAACTGAGATGGATACCGGCTTGCATCTGAAAAGGAAAAGGCCCAATAAGAGACCTTACCGCTGAGCTAGAATCCAGATCGAACATGGAGCCTTCGGATATCCAAGGCTAAGTGTGACGAAATAACTAGATGTAGATAGGACAGTTTTAATATGTCTCTGGGCATTATGTACATTGACTTCGATTGAGGAATACGGCTGAATGACCTATACATACTGCTGGGGAGGGGGTTAACTCTACCACTATTCAGTGTGTTCATGAGCAGAGTCTTACTGGAAAATGCATAATTCCTGTGCTTTATTTGCTTCTAATGGATAACCTATGTACAAATCGATAACTAAAACAAAACATACTCAGAGCTTGAAACACATGAAACACTGAAAGGAGTGGCTTCAGCAAATGCAATATTAAAACACTATAAAAGATCTTCTTTAATAACTTTAAAACGACATGCGATGGTTCTAAGCTTTCTTAAAAGCTTACCTGTACCCTCTACTAAAATATATAGCAAAAATGGTGCATCTCCACCAAACAAAATGACCACCACGGTTTGTTTGTTTGATTTGATTCTTTACGTTCCATCAGCAACCTTTCAGTTATATAGGGACGGGTATTCCTGGGTTGAACCAGTACTAAGCTAGGATTAATGTTCTTGCTCAAGGACACAATGTAGTGACGCTGGTGAGGCCCGAACCCGCGGCCTCTCGGTCTCGAGTCAAGCACTCTACCACTGAGCCACTAGTAGTAATGGGGGCCATGGTGGCCCCCATTACTACTGCCACTGCGCTCCCTCCACCACAGCTGTAGATAAGAACTATCTTTAAGCGACATCTCCGGAACCACTGGTCCAAATTTAAATGCCCTCTACTAAAATAGCTAAAATGATGTTATGGAATTATGGTCATCTTACTTTGTTAGCTCCATGTCTTACTGCAACATTCTTCTGACTCGACTTGATCAGTTTGAAATTACTTATGCAGTCTGCATGCTGGATTCCTAAGCTACGTTGAACAAAATTACAGCTTCCCATGGTGTTATGTGCCTTTATCTTAGGAATTATAACCATTGCTGATATTAAGCCCATTGACTTGTATTACAGATGTTATAAATAAACTATAACACACAATTCTTAAAACGTATAATGCTAAAATATAGAGATGCAAATAGAAAATGATTGTTTCACATTTAAATGAGACAATTTAAATAAAGGTTCCTGTTAAATGTAAATATTAAAAAACTAATCTTTTTTCAAGTCAACCTCACATACAATGTCTATCGTTAGATCCTGTTCCATTCCACCACTTTGGTAATTGTGCAGACATACCATATCTTAAAGAACAATTCAAATAAGGGATGTTTGGTGTAAACCAGGGGGTTAGCCTGTAACAACCTGTTACATGTGTTACCATATCAAATTAAGAATATGTAAATTGAAAATCCGAGCTACCGTATGAAGGCATCAAACTATCTACTTATTTAAATTATTCATGTAGTTTGCATGCTGAGTGCCTTTACTACATACGAACGCCTTTTGAACAAAAGTGCAGCTTCCTGTGATGTTATGTACATTACATTAATTGAATTACATTTAGAATTTGGTAATTGTGACAAACATCACTTATAAGCACTTGGTGTGTCCCTCGTCGTTTGCCCTCAAATGACTTAATTGAATTTTCTCTGTATGTGTGGCCTGTGACAGTATCAATCAAAATGACTGAGCTATAACTTGAATCCTTAGCATTCTTTAAAAGCAGAAAACAGCATGACAGTGTCAGGGGATCAAACACTAAATAAAATAGGTTAGTGTTTGGTGTTGTTTTAAATATATGCTTACAATGGAGTATAATTCTGGCATATGCCTCTTCCTATGAGCGGCAAGAACAGCTTACTGCATTTGCCTCTGCATTTGTGCTAGTCAGGTAATAGCACTGTTCTGATTTTACAAAATATTTGTCTCTACCGTGTACCTCTTAGGATACAGTAAGATTTATGCCATTGGCCAAACAAAAATTCTATACGCTGCTTTTTTGTTTACATCAGTTGTGATGGAACCTTTCCAGTCTTTTGGTCTTTGATCAAAAGTATTTTTGATGTTCTGTGTTGTTTGCGCTCAAAGAAACTAATTGAGGTCTGTAGCAAAGTCGACTCTTGATGATTTTGGCAGATGGTCTAATATCATTTCTGCTACACCTTGATAGTTATATGGTATATAAGAAAGGACATAAATTTGGACATTACCATGAATTATGTTTGATACTGGTCCATTTCTAATTGTCAATACCTGGAAGCAAAGTAAAAAAGACGGCAAAGATCAGAAAACGATACAATCAAGTACCACACCTGACCCAGGATACCGCATGGGAAAGTAACAAAAATACAATAAAATTCACCAACAAGAGCCAAGAGGCAAGCCCTTTCCCAGCAGGTGACCACAAGGCAGCAATAAACAGAGGCGAAAGCATGAGAAACACAAGACACAAAAAACGCAAATGATCCACAAAAGAAGTACCGCCTTTGAACGGTCAGTAAAAATATTTTACAGGAGGGCTTAAAGCGGTTTATAGGCGCCAATCTCACCCTTAGTTCAGCAAGCCCTAAGATAATGTAAAACCTTTGCTTTCGCAGTTTTTGCAGACATATAATCAGCTGTTGTATGCAGAAACTAGACTATTGGTAGAATAGGAAATTCTTGCACATGGGATACGGATATCTGAGATTTTACCCTGGTTAGAAAATCTTATCTAACCCAGGCTGTCACGTGAGGGCTACATACATGGTTGTATTGGAACTCACGCACATTGTCGTCAAGTGACGTCATTGTTGTTAAAATGACGTCATCATGTGAAATGTATCTTAGCGTATTCAGGGACTTCTGAAAGCTTGTTTTTAAATAAAAAACAGTGGTGAGCAAGAAAAAGAACCCATTATTCGTGTGAGGGTAGGATAGAAAAAATCTGTCCCTCGGGATCACCGTTTATTATCACTCGGCAAGCCTCGTGATGCCAAACGGTGATCCTCGGCACAGATTTTTCTATCCTACCCTCACACTTATGATAGATTCTTATAACCTGTAGGTCTGTAGTGTGCTCACCTGATGATTTATACAGAGTAAACAATTTGCTAAGGCGGTCCCATTTCATGATCTGTTGAAAAGGCTGAACGTGAAAACACATGCCTCTGAGGGTGTTATTAAAGAGAATAACGTTAATACAATTTCCTTGCTCATTTATTATGTCAAAATATATATGTTTTATCCTTTAATAAGCGCTCTGACTTTAGAAACTTAGTGAATTATTGAAGTGAAATGATCTAATTTGTGTATCCTACATTGCATTTACCTGCTGTCGTAAATCTAACTCGTTCATCTGAAGGAGAATTATTGCCTCTCTTTCAGCACTTAAGAAGTACTAAGACTTCATAAAAGTGTTTAAATGCTTGGGGAAAGCTGATAAGTGTTTAGAAACATTATTAGGTGAAAATGTGGCTGTTGGCATGCACGGAAAGGCAACCTATACGAAAGTAAACCAGCTTAGATATGATACTTTTGCACAGAAATATCAAGGTACATCAGGCCAGGTACTCGATGCTTTTGATGGCATCTTTTACCCCCTTGTATAGCTTTAGTCGTTCTCCTGCTTGAAGAGTAATCACCGAAAACCCAAGTCCAAAAGCCAATTATCAGGCATTTATATCAGTTTCGGAATGTTCCATTCCATGAATGACATAGTTGGAAAGTTGATGATGGCTCATCGATTTTGAGTTGACTGGTAGTAATGGTGTACAACAGGAATTGATTGGTGTATTGTGTGATGATTCAGGCGGTGATAATAGTGATTTCCACAGAAACAGAGAACGACAAACGTTTATTATGAGTGTTACTTGGATAAGAATTAGTTTTGAATATTTATAATAAACAGGACCATTGATTGAATTGTCTTGTTTAAATGTAAAACTATCTTTTCTGTTTGTGGCTCTATCTTTAGCATTATATGCAGAGTACAAGTTTAGCTTTAAAAAAAGCTTAGACACATCGCACAGCGTATTTATAATTGTTACTAGATTTATTTTAGTGTTTTAATTTTTTCATTTGCAGAGACCACTCTTTATCATTTTTTCATGCATTTAAATCTCTGAGTATTTTTTTTTGTTTAAGTTAACTATTTGTATGTACTAAGTTCTAAATAGGTGATCCATTTGGAGCAGAAAAGGGGGAATTTTGCACATTTCAATAAAACTCTAATCTAGCAAACACTGAATAGAGGTAGAGGTCATCCCCGCCTCCCCAGGCAGGCATTTAGTAGTACATGCATGTACCCTTATTCCTAAACCTAAATCTAATTAACGAGGAATGCGCATAAAACCTAGGGGCATATTGAAACTGGTCCATCTAAATCTGAGAATTACGTCACACTTAGCGGAGAATATCTAAAGGCCCCATGTCTCCATGGTTAGATGTTGTTAAAAGCCAACTAAAAACTATCGCATAGCGCATTATTGTTACAAAACAATACTTTAAATAGTTTTTATGCATTTTGTATAGCCACTCTTTCTTTAGTTTTGTCTTGTATTTCAAGCTCAGTAGTTTTTGTTATAGTACTTGTATGTGTATACCAAGTTCTGAATCGATGATCAAGCAAATGTAACAGGAAATGTGAATCTACTAGGCTGGGTTTATTGACTATTCGTGTCACACTGAAAAGTGCAAGCGTTCACAAACATACCTTCTCACACACCCTTTTCAACTTGTATATTAAACTAAGTGATCAGGTTCTGCCATTTTCACCAGTTGATTGAAGACATTTTGACCAGTTCGGTGACATCTAGATTTGGGGGTTCTTAGACTTGGGGAAGTTTTGAAGTACACAGAGATAGATTGAAGGCAGAAACGAAAGTACACCTCTTTGGGGAGTTTTATTTCATCACGCCAAGAATATCCCAAAATGCTCTGGTGTGGAATTTGGGTTCCGGCTCAGAGGAGAAGATCTCTTTACGACCTTTCGTTTTCAGAAGCAAGCCAGTATCCAGGGAAGAGTACTAACGCATAACGGAAATGTGTCAAAATGTTCAATGGAAACATCTGTAACAACAGTTCAAGGACTTGATAACCAGAAATGAATATGATTTCTAATGTTTTGGCGCCAAAGACCAGAGATTTATAGGTACACATGTATAATATATTGGTTCGTTCTGAAATATCAGCTTTTACATCAGACATTGGCCCTGCTCATTGATTAGATCATGTTATATATGTTGTAACTTAAATAAGTGTCATGACCTTAGAAACTTGGTATATAAGGGTAATGAGCAAGAAAGTCCAAAAAAATATAAATTGTCCACAAGATTCAACTGTTTTCACGTGTGCTTGACTTGAACGGTATTACCAAAATTTGCTCCTCAGTAAAACCAGGGGGGAGGGCTTATATAAGCTCATTTTAGACAATCTATTTAAGATAGAAATCAAAATTTATTTTTGTATTTGTCAATTTAGTAGGGAAGTAAAGCCTAAACTAAAACGGTTTGAAAACTACACAGAGCAGTTGTTAAGCTAAATGACGATAGCCATAATTACCACTTTTAAGTTAAAATTAAGTTCATGTACTGTTCATAACGCTACAGGAAGCCGTGTTAATGTTGAACAGCTTCCATATGTAGTAAAGGCATCCAGTATGCAGACTCTATGGATGTCTACTGATTAGATTTTTAATGTCTTCTTTCTGTAAGCTCAAGCTTTCAATTTTCTTATTCTTAAATTGATAGTATCATATGTAACAAACTGTTACAGGCTAACGCCCTGGCTTACAGAGTGCAAACATCTCTTTTTCAATGTACATTGATTTGTTGTTTAAGAAATAGAATGTTTGCAGAATTCCAAAGGGGTTTTGGATGGAGCAGACCCTTACTTAGCTTGCAGTAAAATACAGTTTGATGGTTCTACTGGTTTTGATGAGGTGAGGTGGATTATTATTTTGCCAGAGAAGCAGACATAATGATAGCCATTGTATATGACTTGGATAAGGATTAGTTAAGAATATTTACATTTTAACAGAAACATTTACTAAATTGTCTTGTTTAAATGTGAAACAATTATTTTCTATGTCCCTCTATCTATGTTTAAGTATTATGCATATTAGGAAATATTGAAAAGTTTTTTTTATAGCATCTGTATAAAGGTACATGAGCTTGATACTCACCGATGAGATCATTTCTAAGATTAAGACACCAGGAAAACATGCGAAAAATATTAATTTTTTTTGTCTGAAATATCCCTTACATCGAGTCAATGCCTTGTGCATTTATTATGACATGGTAACATATGTTACAGCCTTAAAACAGTACTCCGATCTTGTTGTTAAACCTGCAAAACCTATGACTCTTTTCAGCAGATATTAACAAATATTTATACTTAACACTTTCGCTGCCAAGCACCTCAAAAATCCAATACCTCAGTGCCAAGCATGTTTCTAGGACTCCTGAATATTGAGGGTATATGGGTTCAACACAAAGTATCTCTAGAACCATTAAACTTATCACTGTTAAACTTTCATAAAATGTTGCTAATATATAACACTTTTATTTGAACCGATAATGTTGGAAGCCATATTGAAAATATTAAAAATGCCTATAAACAAATATTTCATGCAAAAATAGATAAAACATTCATATACATCAAGTATCAAATATCAGGATTTATTCTGATATATTGTTTCATAAGAAATAAATCAAAATATAGCAGTTGAAGGGCTTTATGCGTCCTGTATGTCATCCCCATGGACATGTTTTTGATATTTTTGATTTCCGTGAAATCTAATGATATTACAAACATTTTTGTTAAATCCATTCTTGTGCAGAAAATTGCGTCAGCCTCCATATACGATATTAGTATGTTCCCTGAACATTTTGAAATAAAGAAGAAAGATTTGCATCCGTTATAACGGTTAAAAAAGACAGCTATCAACTGTGCCTTTAAATTTCGACTGTAGTCGCGTTTGGCAGTGAACGGTAAATTCGACTGTAGTCGCGTTCGGCAGAGAAAGTGTTTTAAATAATACGTACCAAATAGGGCCCCCCTAAAACTAGGGGTAGGGTTGTTTAATTGCTCATATAAGACAATATATAAAAGATAGAAAAGCATTTTTTGTCTTTTAATAATCCAAATAAGTATGTTAGTACAACATGGTTAAAACCACTTTCAAAAATGCACAGATCAGCCGTAAAAGTAAACGAGATTGGTCACAATTACTATTTTTAAAGAGTATTTTAATTTAAGTAACAAAAATAACACCTTGAGAAGCCGTGATTTTGCTCCAAAAGTTTTAATGTGTAGCTTAGGTATCCAGCATGCAGACTATATGGAAAAAATAATTAAACAGTTTAATGCCTACTTTCTGTAGCTCAAACGTTTTTTCTTCTTCTATAATTTGATATGGTAACATATGCAACAGGCTGTCAGAGACTAACGCCCCAGCGTACAGCGTACAGAGTGCAAACATCTCTTATTCAACGCAGCTTGGAATTCTCCTTACGATATGATATGTCTGCAAAATTCCCTAGGGGTGGGGAGGTAAACCATCCTCAGCCATCAGTCTATGACTGGACCTTCAAAGGGCGCATACCATCACAAATGCCATTCAGCACTAATGTCTGATATACAACTTGAGTTTACTTCGATCACCTAAAATAACGTCAAAGAAACCATGCCAATACAGTTACATGCTACAACATGACTGCAACGTTGCGCAGCTATGTTGTTGTACATGTCAATACAGGAGGCTTGATTCTATACAAAACGTAAAAAAAAAACAGTTTGAAAATCTATGATGATATAGGCCTACCGGTTGCTGAAAAGGAACATTATATTTTTTTAAATTCCAGTGTTTGTTATTCCCCAAAAGTCGACTTTGGCAGGATATAGTTTTTGAACTGCCCGTCCGGACGTATGTGCGTGCGTCCGTCCGAGCCTTATGCGTGTCCGGAGCATATCTTCTATATTATTTGAGGTAGGAATCCCAAATTCGATGTGTGGAGACGCATTGGGTCCTTGAATGTCGCGTTCTATTTTCGGGTCACTGTGACCTTGACCATGACCTCTGGCCTCAATTCTAGAAAAATCGTGTCCGGAGCATATCTCCAATATTATTTGAGGTAGGGATCAAAAAAATGGTGTGTGAATACACCTTGGGGTAGTACTGCCTTCGGGTCACTGTGACCTTGGCCTCTGGTCTCAATTCTAGAAAATTCGTGTCTTTGGGGTATCGGTCACATTGTGACATATTTCTTGTTTTAAAATATCTTACATGTACTTATCCGTATTTACGGGTTAGAATGAGTTACTTCTGTGAAATCACGGACCCTATATAAATCAAATACTAGATAATGACCAATCTTTAGAACCAATGTGGGATTCGATCTCGAGGCCTCGACAACATATCTGTTAATATGCTCAGCTCTTCCGAGTATTAATTACATTTATCCTGTCCATAAATGTTGAACTACAGACATTTGTTGGCACTTTAACATTTATAAGCAATGTCAATACCACAACACCATGGGCAGGAAAGTTTCTTTGTGTTGAGCATAAACAAAATTATAACCTCGTATCTTAAGCTCTGCACGCCATCTCACTAGTGGGTCTTAATTATTTACAGAATTGGGCCGGGTGTTCAGGCAAAAGGCGTCGCACACAGACGGATGGCTGGGCAGACAGACTTCTCTTACAAAAACATGACACGAACCCGAAGACAATTTTAGACAAATAACCCATAGAAATCTTAATCAGTTCTTTGAACATTCCCTAGAACCTACGGATCTTAGAGTCTACCATATGAAGATCATAGAACATGCCTTTTGAATATTTTTGAATGTATCCTTTGAAATTATATACTAAGAAAAACAAACGTTGCACACATTGTCCCTAAGATTTTAATTCCAAAATTATCCTAAAGCTTTACAAGGCTTTCTAGTGCTTGTCTGACATGAGTCAATCATATAAACTAAATGATTTTCGAGTTCCATCATTCATGGCATTATAAACGAACAACTAAAATGTGCACCAAGCAGCAAAGAACGTCCAAAGCGCAGGTGCAGGGGCATTTTTCATAATCGGCTAATAACGATCAATCAAAACCTGTATGAAAAATATGCCATTAATTTCACAGTGTAAAGAAATGCAAGGTCTAACATTCGAAATTGGGTTTCAAATATTTGCCCTTCCTAAGTTCAAACTTAGCTGAAACCTTTACTTTTGTTGTGATATTCATTTTTGTGGTTTACTATGCATGTCTTTGTTGTGCCGTAAACAAGAAATGGCAAAAACATACCAGTATGCAGTTAACAAGCATTAAATTTACATGTAACGTTTCTTTTTATGTTCAGCACTTCTTGGAAGATCAAAGACGCATATCACATGACCATCAATGGTACCCGAGATCTAAAGTAATTTTGTCTCCCGCGTCAGGGTCGGAAGACATATCCTTTTATCCGATCATCCGTCCGTCCGTCTGACTGTTCGTCATAAAATCTTGTGGACGCAGCCCCTACAATTTTAGCCGGATCTTTTGGAAACTTTGCAGGTGTTTTGTCAAGGTCTGAAGATGTGCATGACATTTGGTTGCAATTTCCAGATTAATTTTTTTCGGAGTTCGGACTTAGTCATTTTTGGGCTTAAAACATTTAGACACTGGGCATCTGCTCCTACTATTTTATCTGGATCTTTTTGAAACTTTGCAGGTGTTTTGTCTAGGTCTGAAGATGCGCATGTGATTGGATGTAACATGGAGTTTCTATTATAATAGAACTAAATAATGGGATTTGTTGTGCAATAGTTACTGCATTAGCTACACTAGATATCTTTGCTGGATATGAAATCGATTTTTTTTACTAAAAAGTCACCATTATTTCATTTTGAAATTGCATTTAGTGGCATTTGGATCTTTCTGACACCATGGAGGGGGTGGGGAGACAGCTGTTTGTCTAGTATAACTGCCTAATTATCTGGAGCTATGTGGCATAATTAATCCGCCATTTGGTCCCGGATGAAAGGGATTTCAGCAGCTACACAACCCTAGATTCCAAGATGTTTATCCTGTTTTGTGTTGTATAATATATAGGATAGACTAGAAACTAATTGTATAGTTTATGTCTAATAAAATTCTGTTCTGTTCTGTTCTGTCCTGCTTTTAGCCTGCATTGGGCCACTTGCCATGTACATATTTTAAGTCAACAGCGCGACAATGCTGGATTTACCTGTTTTGCACTTTAACCATGTTAACGGGAAGAAGAAGACCCAGATCAGTATCTATAGAAACAAGCAAGTATATCAGGAAGTGCACTGTTTTCATTCTGCAGGTTTATTCAATGTAGTCCATTTAAGCCGAATGAACTTTCCCATCTCTATCGGTAGGACAAGTCTGCTTCAAATTTAGGGGTGTTGGGTTGTATTTTTCATTTTTATGTAAATTCTTATAGAACATTCTGTGAGAAAAACAGAGGAGTTCCTGATCAGACGCCGCGTTCTGTGGCGTCTAGTCTCGGTCTGCGCTGTTTGTCTGTCACACAAAAAGGACCCAAAGCTTATATAGGTTAATTTGATCAGCATAGTTATGGTCCATTCTTTCTTTATTGCTCAGTCGGTGGCTCGTGCTATTGTGAGTAGATTTCTCATTGTTCTCTCGAAGGAATGAGCATGCGCGGTCAAAAGGTGGGAAAATATTTGAAAGGATGTCAAGACTGAAGAATGAAGACATTTGGAAAAAGGGTAAAATTGTTTTATATTTTGTGCATTTTATCGAATTTCCTCTTCTAACGCTGAAACCCAGCATACAGTCTCGGGGCCACTATCGGCCTACCAACGAAACGCCATTCGGATGGCGTTTCGCTGGCGGGTCGATAGTGGCCCGCTTTACATGCTTCCTGGGAAGATTATTGAGACATTTAGTGTTTTAGTTGATGGTAGGAATACATGTATTTGATCAAAGCGTTGAAACCAAATTATTTCATTTTTATAGGATATTGAAAAACTGGACGCAGGGATCAAGGAGGTTCGAGCGACCCCCCCCCCCCGGATCCGCCACTGCGTATCTATCTCAGGGTTTAATGATAAAATGAGAGCACTTAAGTGCTCGGTTGTCTCGTACAGTGGCTACAGTAGGCGAAATACTATAATTCGGGGGTGGGGGCAGGTTTTTCTCATGGCGTGGTCAGAGGTCATATGACTACTGTCTAGACGCAGGAGTCAAGACCTTAAATCCAATGTTATTAATATAAGAAAGGTCATTTTCTTCTGAACCGGATAAAGCAGATATCCTAGATAATCATTCTAACCAGTTCCCTACATCTCTGAATTTCAGTTCTAGCCCAATAGGTATTTGCGGGTTCTCCAAGATGGTGGCATAGACCTCCGGTTGCTCTCGATTTTCTGACATTTAGCCACAAAGTTTTGTTAAAAGCTTCAATCACAACAATTGCCGTTTTTTTGTCCACTAATAAAATAATTTAGAAGGCTCTTTGACAAACAGTTTAGACCCAGATCAGACTGCTTCTGTACATGTTGTCAAAGTACCTATTGAGGGATTTCCAGTACAGGAAGGGTATTCAGGGTATTTAATTGTTTTCAGGTTCTTTTGTGTAAAGATGGAACAAAAGGTTATCAAATCAGCTGCTGAATGCAGCACTGTGGTATCATCACTTCTTCTATATACACATGTTGTTAATATACACATGTTGTTAACCAGGCTGGCGGTTCTGATACTGTTAGAGCTTCAGGCTAGAAACTACCAGATATTGTTATCCACAGGCTGTTTAGGTAATATTTTATATAGTCAGTGAGGGGTGTTGCTCAATTCTGAAGTTAATTGTGCCATCAAAGCGTACATAAAAAGGTAATCGCCATTGTCCACTAAAACATTGGAAGCACAGTAGTTACCAACAAAAGCGGTCATTTTGTAATAGTGTTACATGAATACCTTTTTCAGACTCTCCATTAATTTCAACAATAAGACAAAGTTAATGGTGTTAAGTTATACATCTTGCCATTCCATCTTGCCAGGAGTCCAGGTTCGATTCCTGGCTAGGACAATCATGTTGAATTTTGTTTGAGTTACGATGATCAAAACAATAAAACATAACATATTTTTAAAGCATGCAAAAGTTTACACCAAAACAAGTCAAGTTACAGTTCGAATTAGCTGCCACCAAATTTGTGTAAAGTTACACGTATTGTTTACAGTGCAGACCCTGATGAAATGCCGCGTTCTGCGGCATTTCATCTGGGACTTCGCTATTTAAAAAAAAAGTACATGTTAAAGGGTTTCCAGTATACTAGGGGACGATGTACATGTATTTATTTTTTGAGATTCCTCCTTGTGTGTTATGTCTTAAGATTGTACCAGCTCTGTATGAATACAACACTGCGGCACTTTGGAATCTCCTCTACTTCTGAATACATATGGTGATAGATCCTAAGCAGGTGGCTGTGTGTTTGGCCGCAAGACCTTCTGACAGCTCTATCAGGCCAGATATAACAAAGCTATTGCTGTTTCAAGCTATCAAAGGTAAACGTTTTAATATAGCCCCGATTTGTATCGGGGGGGGGGGGGTGATGGGGCTATACTCGATGCACCAAGTCGGTTCGGTTGTAATGCTGTCATTCCGTTATTGCAAAGCACTTGGTCTGAACCCAAATATCTAGCAGAAAAGCTTGACAGATTGAGCTGAATTTAGGGCGTTTTATCAGGTTCAAACCATGACGCCATTACGTGCAAAAAAGATCGGATCATAGCCATCTTGTTAATAGAACGATATCTTATCAAAATGAGCTCAACAAATCTCTGCTTTGTACTGGTTCAACCCAGGAAGAGCCGTCCCGACATGACGTAAAATGTTGACTTGGACTTAAAGAATCAAACCAAACAAACAAACATAACAAAAGTAACAGCAATATTCAACATCCAGAATAATTGTAAAAAATCGACCAAAATCAGGCTCTTCTAAACAACAATGGAGTCGTCCAGGACGATAACGATGAAATGATGTACATGTGTAATGTAATGAGGTTGAATGGTTGATACTGCTCTGTTTTTTGTTTTGAGTTGATGCTTTACGTCACAATCAACAACGTTTCAGTTATATCAGGACATTTTCTGCGTTGTACCAGTACTAAACAGCGAGGATAGGTGTCTTGTTCATAGCCACAACACAGTGCCCCAAGTGAGCCTCGAACTAGGGACCCAAGCACTCTACCATTGAACCACTCCGTTCAAAAACATATACAGTAAAACTGTGTAAAACGGCCACTCTTAAAAAGACCAAAAATTGGTTTTCAAAACTGATTATCACTTAATGCAGGTCAAAAGTATTGCAGAATGCTCCAAGGGGCATTCTGCAATACTTTCGACCTTCATTAAGCTACCATTTGTCATTAAGATCTTTGTTTTGTCTATTTTTGAGAGGCCGTTGTACACAGGTATTACTGTAAATGGGATTCGTTTGTGGTGTCTAACTGCGAGTTTGTCACTTTCCCATTGGTATCCTGGGTCAGGTGTGGTACTTGATTGTATCGATTCCTGATCTTTGCACCCTTACTTACTTTACTTTCAGATATGTGATCAGCATTTTGTATTTTCCAAGAGAACGTCACACTTCGTACACAGTCATAGCTGTCTAGTGGACCACAGACCAAAGTCAAGACTCAAAATGGACCCGAAGAATGGAAGTTCTTACGTGAAGGTATGTTTACATTGGTTTAGATATTAAACAAATTAAGCGTAAAATTGATGTATTGCTGTATACATCCGTTTAAACATATATTTTAGGTGCTCAAAAGAACCGTTGAGACGGTTCTTTTGAGTACCCATAACATATGTTTTGGGGTGAAAATTCTTTGCATGATGTCTATTTATTTTTTTGTTGCAAAATTACACAGATTTCATATTTTGTATTAGACTGGTTCCCGTCGTTGATAAAGCTCCACTTCCGCTACGCATATAAAGACTGGTAACGCCTATTTATTTACAAGTAGAGAATCCCACTCATCCGACTGCGCATGCTCCAGAAAGAGCATCTGTTTACATCCTGGGTCAATTTCGCACATCAAAATGAGAAATGAACATGTACTGAAAACTGAGAAGATTTGCCGCACTTTCTTTTCGATACAAAGCCTTTCAAATATTGCTGTTATTGGTAATTTCGATTTTAATAATTTTTTTAATGTAATTGTATTTTAATAATAACATTTGCCGATATCTACCCAAATGGCGCAAGTGGGAGCACCCTAGCTTAACGAGGTAAGGGTCTAGAGGTCGAATCCCCCACACCAGATTTTTTTTCTTCCGCATATGGTATTTTTTCAAGTAGAGAACCTGCGCATGTTCCAGAAAGAGCGTCTGTTAACAAGCAAATGTGTTGAAAAAGTTCATAAATAAGCCAGGTATTATATGAATCCAGTGTGACCCAAATTCAATTAAATTTTTTACTATATAAAAGGCACAGAAAGTGGACTGGTTGGGCAAGCTCATACTCACTTACTATCCAATGATGCAAACCATGTTTCAAGGTCACCAGTCTTGTGGTTCATGTAAAGAAGGTTTAAAGGGTATTCACTACCTAAAAATAGTATGTGAGCATGATCAGGAAATACCACAATCACAAACAGCAGACAAACCCATGGCACTGCAAGGAAGAGACACACAACCATCAAGAGACACCAAGAAGACAAACTAATACATCCGTGGATCATCGTGGCTACAGCATGGGATAGAAATGTATAGAACTCCCGTAAAACAAAAATCTGCACCCTGCAGAGCGTGTCTGCATGGTCTGTGGAAAGAGCGCACAAGAGGTCCGAAGGATCGAATCCACAAAAAGATCAGACATCAACGCCAAAGCATTGCTCGCCAAATATGGGGGCATTAATGTAGAGAGTGGCGTTAGGCTTAAATGAAATATATGTGTGGTTCCTGTTGCCTACCTACCCTAATTTTTTTAACCCTATATACCCTAAACAATAAAATGGTCTTTGGAGAAAAAATGGGCACTTTTTCAATTTCTGTCACTATTTTCTTTGTTAAATGTTATAACAAAATTTAATAATTTCCCTACCTACCTACCCTAAATTTCCTTGGCATGAAACAGGAACCACACATATATTTCATTTAGGCCTTATGTGTAGAAACTGTTACTCGAAATTATAGAACCTCGATCAAAGATGTAGACTTTTTTAGGAGGAGTGCCAACGAAATGCAAGGATAGTGATGCGTGCTAATACTAAAAGAATGATGCGCTCCTCTCCTCTCTCTGGACCATAATAGAGAATTAACTTCTCAAAAACACCAACAAAGACACGCAAAACACAACGCAAAACACAATTGTTTAAAGAGAGTGCCACCCCGAGGAAATTGGCCTTAAAGTGGATTTTGTTACAGGTATATATATATATAGGATGTGTTTCCAGGTTTTAAGTGACCCCCGTTTTTCTTTTTTTAAACAGCTTTAAAATGATCTTAGAAGAACGGCACTTAGCACGTGGATTTAAATGCACACCGCGTAACTAAAACCTATGGATCCCCGGAGCCCCCCCCCCCTTCCTAAAAATCACAAGTTATTGTGATAGCAATTAGCATTTGGATCCCCCCTTGGATGGACCTCCCCTGAAAATGTTGGACCCCCTCTGGATCCTTGGGAAAGTATAGTTTTCTCTGCAATACAACCATTGCCCCCCCCCCCTCTGTAAAATAAGCTGAGGACTAAAAAACGTCTCAGTCTGGACTCCCCCCCCCCCCCCCCCCGTCAAAAATTCCTGGATTCGCGCATGATATTATACATGCGTTAAAGTCATATTACGGGGGTCGCGCACATGCATTCCTTTTTCGCCACGCTCCCTAACTGTGAATGATGACCATCCCGCCCCCTCCCCTAAAATATCCACAATTTTATCATAGATCCCATAAAATATTTATTTAATCTGAACCCCCTAAAATTATTGAAATTAAAAGTTAGACCCGCTCCTTAAAAAAGGTCCGAGTCCACATAGGCTACGAAATATCAGAGTAACCCCCATCCGATCGGAAATCCCCGACACAGGCATGCACGGACCCAGAAAGTATTGTTAGAGGGAGTCCAATTTATCTTTAACAACTTTTTTATGGTGAGAATCCAAATACCTTTCAAGGTGTATCATCATCGGCCACTTTCAATGGCGTTTCGCTAGCGGCCGAATTAATGGCCCAACATTGAATTCTGGCTTGCCTTTGAGATTTTCAAGTGGATCCAGATGAGTGTTGTTAAATAAATCCTATAACTTTGTGATTTTGCTGGGCCCGGAGCCCCGGCCCCCTCTGGATCCGCGCATGGATAGTTTCCTCGTAACCTGGCTTATTTAATGAACATGAGATAGAGGGGCCGCGGGTTCGAGCCTCACAGGCGTCACTGCGTTGTGTCCTTGAGCAAGACACATTAATCATAGCTTAGTACCGGTTCAACCCAGGAAGACCCGTCCCTATATAACTGAAATATTGTTGATGGGACGTAAGAATCAAATCAAACAAATCTCCTTCTTAATGCTGGTCCAATGTCATGTGCTCCGGAAACATAAACTTCTTATAACACCAAACACATTATTCAGAATACAGGCACAGAGGATTTTGTAATAATATAGTGGTGTTTAATAATGAGAGAATGGTCGACATTGTTGCGTAGGTGCGATGTTGGTACAAGGTTGGTATGCGGCGACGCCCACATTTCCACCAACTACCAACGTGGGCCCAACGTATCTTTGCTATCTGTGTAGTGACCCCAAACACAAAATATGACGTCCGCTGATATTGTTCACGAATTCCAAGCATACTCGCACCTGGGTGAGAAAGGGGGGGGGGGGGGGGTACTCTGATATTTTCATACATACGTAGGCCCGGACCATTTTTTTGGTTAACTTTTTGGTGTTTTGTGATGACCCCAAAAGATATCCACAAAATCTTCATACCCCAAAAAATATTCATTTTTCTGAAAACCCTCAAAGGTATTGAAATTCAAAATTTTGAACCCCAAAATGGTGCGAGCCCACGTATGAATGAAAATGTTATAGTACCCCCCCCCCCCCCCCCTTCCACCCTCTCCTCGCAGATAGAAACAGGGGCCGGTGGCGTCCAGACTCAAATAACAGGAAAAAAAAAACTCTGATAAGGGTGTTTTTATTGGGTTTTTTTGCAACTATATTTTTTTACGGTTCAAAAGGGTCGAAACATTTATCGGGGGGGGGGGGGGTGCAACTTTTTATTATCTTTTTTTTTTTTTTGGGGGGGGGGGGGTGCAAACCCTTATTTCTATAGAAACCTATATAACTTGTGATTTTTCGGGGGGGGGGGGGGGGTCCGGACCACCTATCCCTCTCTGGATTCGCGCATGGGTAAGAAATAAGTAATTGCCCACTTCCCTGTCACGGATTGAGTTTTCTGAAAGTCTCAGAAGGTTTACCGGCCGGCGCAGTCGGTAACATGTCTGACTACTGTTTTTTTTTTTTTTTTTTTCTTCGGGGATGGGGGGGGGGGGGGCAATGCTTATTTCCAACGAAACCTAAAGAACTTGTGATTATCATTTATTTTTATTTTTTTATTTATTTATTTTTTTTTTTTTTTTGGGGGGGGGGGGGGTGGTGGGGTTGTCCCGACCACCTATCCCCCTCTGGATCCGCACATCTGTTAGAAATAAGTAATTGCCCACTTCCCCATCACGGATTGAGTTTTGTAGGTGCAAACTGAAAGTCTCATAAGTGTTTCCCCTGTGAACATTTGAAATTCCAGAAAATAGTTGTACCGGGCAGCGTTGCGTCTGACTAGATGCGGGGTAACTGTCTTTTTGTTTATTTTCGGGTGGCGGAGGATGCTTATTTCTATAGAAACCCATAGAACATGTGATTTTTTAGGGGGATGGGGGGGTAAGGTCCGGACCACCTAACCCCCTCTGGATCCACGCATCCAGTGTTGGGTTGGGGATGCTTAGTTCTATAGGAACCTATAGAACTTGTAATTTTTCAGTTGCCATATTCCTGATAATAGAACAAAATAAACTTTATAAAAAAAATCCAATCCGCACGTACAATTGGGCCACTATCGGCCCGCCAACGAAGCACCATCCGCAGGTGACGGTTCGTCGGCGGGCCGATAGTGGATCGTGATGGGATGCTAGCTGGGAGCAGTTGTTTAAAAATCGCAAATGCACTTTTTATTCAATACCGCAGATGGACTCAAGACGTCACAGGTATTTTCCAATACTACGTATTTTTCCATTACTACGTCAGTGTATATGCTATAAATAGACGCAATGGCGTTTAGTAGTTACCTGTCTTAATATGCTGACAAGCTATTAAAGGGAGAGAACCAGTCTAATTTTGTATATTTTACGCTATTGTACATCCTTAAAATATTGAATATCTGATTTAACGCATTTATTGCAGGTGTACATATTTAACTAAAACGATGTACATGTATCTACAAGAATGTAGCTCTTATTTCCTTAGTGAGTCTATTAACAAGCTATGTAGACCATTTAACAATTTTAACGTCATGTCAGGATGTTTCCCTGGGTTAAACGAGTACAAAGCATCGTGGAGAACTGATGGAACACATTAAACATTTACAAACGTACTTCTTTTAAGGGGATATATCTTTCAAAAGCTCTTACTGGCATGAAGTTTTTCCTGTATAAACAAAACATTTTTTTATCAAGGAGATGGATAATACTTTTGACCACATTGTTGTATGAACAATTTATACCTCTCACATAGATCACTTTACGCCCCCAACATACAGCTTTTGAGCAATCCGCAGCATGCCCATCAGTCTTTAGAGTCACTTCCTGGTTTGGTACCGTTTGCAAGTTTTGCTTATGAACTTTTCAAGGTCAAAATGAAAAAAAAAATGAAAATATTACCAGAAATACATATATTTGGGCCAAAATACTTCTAAATATTGTAGTCAGATAATTGTAGTCCATGTTCATGCAAATGGTTTTCTCTAAAGTTCACCAAGCGTGTCACAATATTGCAAACGGTATCAAACCAGGAAGTAACTCTAAAAATACTAATAAGCATGCCGCCGACAAAGGTATCCGTCCATGAACACTATTTGAGTGGCAACCGGTTTTGATCTAGATAAGGCCCGTTGTTCTGCCCGGCCTGATCTTGGTCCAAACTGTTTGCAAAAAGTATCAGTAGTCGACAAAATTCAAGCCATGCTGACAATTAGTTTTACAAATAAAAACAATTTAAGGAAATGGTTAATTAATTAAACTGCACAGAACTCATACTCGTATTTAGTAAATATTCTGCAATTGCACTTATTTAAGAGAGTCTAGATGTTAACCGTTAAGGAGACATATCTTTCAAAAGCTCTTACTTGCATGAAACTTTTCCTGTATAAACAAAAGATGCTTTTTTATCAAGAAGCGACGGATTCCTTTGGCCACATAGTTGTATGAACATTTTATACATCTCACATAAATCAATTTACGCCCCAACATACAGCTTTTGAGCAATCGGAAGCATGCTTATCAGTCTATTTAGAGTTACTTCCTGGTTTGATACCGTTTACAATATTGTGACACGCTGGGTGAACTTTAGAGAAAACCATTTGCATGAACATAAGGTACAATGATCTGACTACGATATTTATTGTTTTTATCTGAAGAATAACTACAACAATAACAGGTAGAAATATTTTTACTTTATCACTGAAGGAATTTGGAATCGAGCATAAGTGAAAACTTTCCCAAAGGAGTTGGGGCTTAGCAGCCACTTATTTTTATGTTAACTTACGCTTATTGTCTAAAGTGTATGGGTTTCTACAATGTATATTATTTCTTTTCAAAAAGACAAAGGAAAAAATGATATTTAATATTTCTCAAAATGAAGAATAACACACAAAAAGGAGAAGTTTTAGATAAATACAAACATTATTTTAGAAAATAGTTATTAACTGATAAAAGAAATATGAATACCCAATCAAGACCCTCATTTAAGCCAAGCGCCACCTCTCTCAAGGTGTGAACTTGGTCGTCAATATCTTAACTTTTTGTGACAAGTGGCTAACGACTTAACAGATTATGATACTAATTATTAACAATGGCATAGATCTAGAATAGCACACTTTTTGAACGTGAAGTTGTAATCATTTTCTTATCAGCTTAAACATGTGTTATGGGTGCTCAAAAGAACCGTCTCATTGAGACGGTTCGTTTAAAACCTACAACAAATGTTTTGTTGAGAAATAAGAAATATAATTTTCAGATACTAACTCTTATCTGGAGGATTGGATTGTTACCAATGGTTGCTGATGGGAGATACACAGCACACATTGTCAACCCACTTGGTACATTTCAGGAACACCCTCCCATAGGAAAGGATGACAGAATACCCAGCCACCTAGACTATGTCGATCAAGATTGAGTACAAGAAAAGACCACAGAAGAACTGGCCTCAGATAATGAAAAATCGAATTTTGTTGCACAAGAGCCATTATGATGCAGACCAGCCTGTGCATCCGAGCAGTATGATCAGCAACTTTGCAGATAGCTTTCTTGAAGGTATTGCGTATTAACTTGCTACGTGAAGAAATCAATATTGTAGCTAATCTCTAAAGCTCTGCAGGTTGGAATACTTGAATATCCAACTCTTGATGCAACACTGATGGAACTTAAATAATTTGAGTGCTCTACTATTTTTTAAAATCTCTGTAAAAATGTATGCTGTGGTTACGGATTGGAAGCGTCTCTTGCTGAGACGCTTCCGATGCAGTAGCAGAACCAGAGGGGGTTCACTAGAAACCCCCTCTCTGCTCCCCATTTATTAATTTTCTATGAAAATGAAATAATTTGGTCTCTGTGAGACAAAATTATTTAATTTTCTTGGGATATTTCAGAAAATGAGATAAAATCAGCAAAGCGAACCCCCACACCTTTATACATATGGACCCACTTTCTAGAAATCCTGGATCCGCCCCTGCAATAAGTACTCAAAGCATATGATGTCTAAGAGAAAACTAGAAAACCCTACTATTTGGATATTCTTTTCTTGCAATAATGAAAAACAAAAAATACTCTTTCATTTTCATTTATCAACGAAAACGTATGTTCAGATAAGCTAATTTATGGAGCATACAATTAATTATTTACTTGCCCATCAGTTTAAAGTGATAGCAGTGTTTTGGACCCGAACAACCATCTCACTTCTTTTGGGCACCCACAACATATGTTTTAGTTGAGAAATAAGACAGAAGTTATTTGTCAAATACAGTAAAACCTGTCTAAAGCGACCATTCAAATATAGACAAAACAAAGGTTTTAATGACAGATGGTAGCTTAATGAAGGTCGAAAGTATTGCAGAGTGCCCCACATTCTGCAATACTTTTGACCTGTATTAAGCGATAAACGGTCATGAAAGTAAGCAAGGGTGCAAAGATCAGGAATCGATACAATCAAGTACCACACCTGACCCAGGATACCAATGGGAAAGTAACAAACTCACAGCTAGACACCGCAAACGAGAGCCAAGAGGACAGCCCTTTCCCAGCAGGTGACCACAAGGCACATATAAACAGACGCATACAAATGCATAGCAACCACAAGACAGAAAAACATAAAAGATCCACAAAAGAAGTACCGCCTTGGAACGGTCAGTAAAATACTTTACTGGAGGACTTTTGAAAAACAATTTTTGGTCTTCTTTTGGAGTTGCCACTTCAGACAGGTTTTACTGTACGCACTTTTATAAAAGTCTCAATGCACATTAAATGAGTACCACAGCATGGGATTTCTGGGAAAAACATGAAAAGCTAATACCTAGACCAAACTTCAGACAATACTACTCTTTTCTTATGTGCTATATTCTTTCTGATTTCTCTATGAAAGAATATGTTCTGGATACTCATTTGAATATCAATACGTTTTAATCAGTATCCATAACTAATGGATTCTTTGAGAAGTGTAATTTTTCATATTCGTCCTACACCACTAACAGAACAGAAACATATCTCTCAGTTCCATCATGTGGTAGATCTATTTAATTTCTTCATTGCAACATATATTGCGGATAACCACTGTAGGTGTCACAATTAGCTTCCAATTAGTTTCTACAACATAACTTGACATGTCGAGAGAAAACCTGTTTTCATGGTTTCCAACTAGGTCATGCTCAATCCAGCCTGCTCAGCTATAAAGACTAGCTAGAATATTGGTAGTTTGCTTATGGAAAGATTAGTCATCGTATTTTCCGGAAATCAAATGACAAAGGCGCTGACCAGTCTGCGCAGATGCACAGTCTGGTCAGCGCCTTTTTTGTTTGCATATAACAAAGTAAGTAAGGTTGCAAAGATCAGGAATCGATACAATCAAGTACCACACCTGACCCAGGATACCAATGGGAAAGTGACAAACTCACAGAAGACACCACAAACGAGAGCCAAGAGGTCAGCCCTTTCCCAGCAGGTGACCACGAAGCACATATAAACAGACGCGCACAAAACATAGCAAACACAAGACAGAACAAAAACATAAAAGATCCACAAAAGAAGTACCGCCTTGGAACGGTCAGTACAATATTTTACTGGAGGGCTTAAACCAAAGTCGGGGTTTCTGGCGACAAGTCCCATATCATTTGGTAAAGAAAAATATGAGCCAGCACATTATATTTTGGTACTTATCGCATAAGCGCTAAAGCCTTCTTCAAATGCCCATGCTGGCGTATCCAACAGGGCTGGAGATTACATTTTAGTTTTAGCCGTCCTCTTCCTTAACACTTTGTGTAGGCGAGAAGGGAAAGCTCTGGTGAGACTGCGCATATGCACAGGCCCGTCTGAGCCTTTGCTGCTCGCTGATGCCATAAATTCTTATGTACTGGCCCAAATGAATTGTATATAAAAGCAACAATGATAGACTATATGAGCCAAGGCATGAGATTTCCAACAATCTGGTATGTGCAACTAGCAAAGCCTCAGATCAGCCTGCATATATGCGCAGTCTGATCAGAGCCTTTGCTAGTTGCTTGAATATTCTATGACTGTTAAGCTACTGACCGAACAGCATTTGGAGTTTCTACCTTTAAAAGGAGACTGCACAGGCTCGTCTGAGCATACACTTGTCAAATACCACATTGTTGGAAATCACATGTCATGGCTCATATACTTTCTGACATGGGCGAAACTATATTTTCCGACAACCCTTTGTATTCTGGTGGAATTTCCCATACAGATAAATGCAATAAAGATAGGATTGTCCATTATATATTTTAAGGCGTCATAGGTAAGAGTTTTCTAATTATGATCCCTGAATATTGCTTTGATCTCAGCAAAAAGTGTAGACCCTGATGAAATGCAGCATTATGCTGCATTTCATCTGGGTCTGCGCTGTTTGCCAAAGTACGCATTTAGGGGTTTCCAGTATACAAAGGGTCAAAACATTTACTATCGATTATCTTGATATGCTTTCGACGAGAACCTACAACTTACGATTACAATTTGAATATCAGTCATGTGTTGCAGCAATCAAACGTCTCTTTTATCATATACTTGACTTTTTAAGTTTTCCATGAAAATATATTTTATGGATAATCGTAGGAAGCAGCTCAAGATGTTTTCAATAACATAATTCTTAGAAAAAAATGTATAAAAAGCTATAATATGAATATGCTTCAAGTTCTTTTCTTGCAAGAATTGTAACTGCTGACATTGGCGATATTACAAAAAACAAACATGGAAATATGTAGATTAAAAAATGATACACTTTTTTTCAAATTCTATACCCTCTTTTAAAGATAGCGTAAATCCAGATCAGCTGGCTTCATCAGAAACCAGCTGATCACGATCTGCACTGTTTTCCATTCACACCATAAATTAACAGTTCTAATCAGAAAACAATTTGTATTGAGTCTTTGCACATTTTAAGATATGTGTGAATCGTCTCTTTAAAGCGGTATTTATTGGATATATTCATAGAAAGCACGCCAATAGGCTTCTAAAGAGTACCCACAACATATGAATTGATAAAATAAAAAAAACAACATTAAATATGAATATACATCAAAGATAGCTCTCATAATATGGGCAATTTTTTTTATATACTCCAGGAAATCAAATAGTGTGGTTATTCACTGGAAGCATTTCCAGATATTTTCATTGCGAACCCATGGCATTTGATTTCTTAAAATAAAAATTTCGAATTCTCAAACATGAAATTATAACCCTTTCATCATATGGGCGATATCTTTTTTAACCATTTGTATTCTGATGGAATTTCCCAATACATATTGAAACAATTGAGCATGGGACTGACCATTGTGTCCTTTAAGGGGTCTCCCGAATGATTGTATTTCTGTCCCTGAACGTTGCTTGAATCTGAGCAAACAGTGCTGATCCTGATGAAATGCAATATTATGCTGCATTTCATCTGGGTCTTCACTGTTTGCCAAAGTACCTTTGAGGATTTTCCTGTATACAAAGGGTTGACAAAATCCATGAATGTATTGCAGTTACTCATTGGAAGCGTATCAAGATATTTTCAATGAGTATCCATTACATACGATTTCTTAAAAAATATTTTAGAAAACTACAAGATGAAAATCCATTTTTTCTGGCAACAATTAGAACACCCCATATGCGATATTTTTAAAATCTTCCTGGAAAGCATATATTATGTATCGGTTATAGATCATATATTACAATTATAAAGGAATTAAGTAGGAACTAGCACTTAATTTCGTTATAATTGTAATTTGTGAGCTATGACCTACTTATAGTTTTCTTCTCCACTTTACTGACTGCACCTTTGGAAATGGTCGCATTGACCACTTAACAGATTTACTTAATGATTTTACTTAATTGATATTACATATATTGACAAAATATGTGATTAAGTTTGCCAAAAATTTAAATTTCTGTGCAAAATGATTGGTTGTGAAGCACAGGAAGGGGCGGAGTTAACTATAAGGTTACTCATTGGAAGCATCTTAATCGTTTTTTCTGGTATATGGGTGATACATTTTTAAAATTCTCTCTGAAACATGTACTTACTGGAAGGATCTCAAGGTACTTGCAATGAGTACCCGCAACAAAAAAGTGATATCAATCACTAGTGGAAATATAGGTTGATATCAATAACTAGTGATTGATATCATATCGTTTCACTCTGTGAAAATACCGTTTTTATTTTATACTTAGCAGTGAAATCAATGCACACCAAAAACTAATAAAAGTGATATCAATCACTAGTGATAGATATCAGCCGATATTTTCACTGTACATAGCGTTTTTTGGATCACCTCTGACTTTTCCATTCACTTAATGCAGCTCACTTCGAAAGTTCAAACGCCAATAACTTTCTTATTTGTGAACAGAAACATCAAGTGTGGGTAGACATTTTCTTAGTTAGAACATGAGGAACATTTTGGTACCAAAATAATCCAGAGTTGTTGAAATTTTTCGTTTTTGCATTTTCAGCACCTCCCGCTTCAGTGAGTGAGGCAATGCATGTAAACTATGCTACGTAACGTCATCAACAATTATGACGTCGCTTATGACGTCACTTGTCTCGCACTTTAACACTGAATAAATTTCTTTTTTAAACTGTAAGTCCTGGTGACTATACGAGATTGATCCAGGTATTCTGTCACAAATACTCCTTTTGTGTTCCTTTACATTATTGTGGTTCGGCTTGAAGCATGGTTTGATTAACTGTAAATCTTCTAAAAAGTATAAAATAAAAAGAAAATTTACTTTTTTTAGTAAAAAGATCTAACAAATATATGCCATCTCGTGAGTTGAAAACATTGAAATTTACATATGTGCTGCGCACTCATGAACAGTCTGATGTTTTCAACACACTCGATGAAATATATTTGGTATTCACCTCAAAAAAGTATATATCCTCTATTTATTTGTTTTAGATATGCATTGATTTCACTGCTAAGTATGAAATAAAATCCACATATCACATGGTAGTATTGAAGTATATGAAAAAAAATAGTACATATACCTTCCAACAAATAGACCGGAGCAAAAAATGTAAAACAAAACCAGGCTACTCCTTCAAGCAGTCTGATCTGGATTTAAATTATTTGCCATACCACATGAAACTCAACCAGACTCATTTTTAGAAAATATGGTACCTCTTAATTAACCCTTGTTCTGCTTAGTATTATAGTATGCTATATTTCCATCTGTTTTCCAGCCAGCTCAGTTTTTACATGCAACAATTCCATTAATAACCGTAGATTCAATTGTGGAATTGAAAACATTGTAGATCACATTGTAGAGTAAATGGCTTAGTCAGTTGATCTGGATCTACAGTGTTTTCAAAACAGGGAATATCCTTGTTCAGCAGGACAAGAGTTAAGGCGTCAGATTATTTAGGGCATGTACTGTACTTTGTTATTTTTCATTCTTCGTTTTAAATGTTGGAAAATAAAATTTATTAGTGATTATGTCTGGACGATAACAAAGGAAAATGACCTTTTGATAATAACGAGTCTCATCGCAAGAACACTTGACTTTGCTGCATGCGAACAACAAAGGCGCAGACCAACCTGCGCATCCGCACAGTCTGATCCGCGCCTTTGTTATTCGCACTCGGGAAGGGAAGGCATACTATCTAAACTTGCCACATGCAGATTTGCAAGATTCTAGCTAGTCTCGATAGCTGAGCAGACATGCTTGGGAATGACCTGTTCACAAACATCGAAGACAGGTTTTCTCATGACGAGGCCCGTTAACCTTATCAATGAAAAATTCCAATTACGAATGTTAGGATTTTGTCCTGAGACTTCAATCAATGTCAGTTTCTATAAAAACCTAAAATCGGGCAAAATGTAAACATCTATACTGTTTCAGCCTTTGAAAAAAGTATGGTTTCGGGCATTCTCAGTAACACCAGACCCGAAGTTATAAAACTTTTTTCATGCTAAACTCAACTGAGCATAAGATTTATTATGCTCAAAAATGTTAAAATGCCAACAATTGTTGGCATTTTAACATTTATTAGCATGATAAATAAAACATCCGAGAGTTTGAAAGCAAGAAGTCTTTATTTTTAAGCATTTTGGTTTTTTAGGAGGAGTTGAGATCTCGTGCTAAGTTGAGTTGAGCATGAAAAAAGTTTTATAACCTTTTCAAAAATGTAGTGTAACGGAATGGGTCGCACCTGGTGTTACGGAGGATGGGTTTCAGGGTGCTTGAAGTTTTGGATGTTCGTCTACGAAACTAGATTATGCAGTATAACTGTAAGCCTGCATGCAGCGAATAAAGTGCAAAAGCAGAATGCACATTACACCATGTTGATTACAGCATGATATCAAAACGCTATTTTCCCGTGTTATAGGCCAGATATAATGTGCGTGGAGTTGTTTATTTCTTGAGACCCTACTGTCCTGTCAGCCAAGAGTGACACTGACGTCATGTTTTGTTTACACAGTTACAGGGACTTAGAATCGATAGATCACATGTGTATCAATCCTATCCTGCGGATAGGATTGATACACAAGTGATTTATCGATTCGCGTTATTTCAAGTGGCGTTTACACGTTAGTTTTTAACTTGGTAATTGTAAACAAAGAATTACATCACTATCACCCTTGGTTGACACGACAGTACCAAGTGAGCAAAGGGCATGGAGATGACATACGTTATTTGGACATAATATGTCGGCTTGAACATGCATGTTCCACAGCGACGGCATTCAAATGACTTGGTTATCGAGGGCAGCATTCTCCACTAAAACCCAACGAATATACTTTGTTTGTGGTGGGGCATACTGTTTTCAAGTTGTCCGTCCGTCTGTTTGTCCGTCTGTCACGTTTTTCTCCAAATTTTGAAACCTAGAGCCGCACAGTGTGGAGGCACTAAACAGAACTTTCAATCTATAAATTGCATTTCTCCTATAAGATAGATTGATTGTTTGTCTTAGAGCACATCCATTATGAAGTCCTAAACGGAACCCCCATACACAATGTACTTTCAATAACAATCTGCCTTAATATAGATTATGAACAGGCCCAGCGTAGGATCTCTAATCAAAGCGTATACTCTAGTTACATTTCTGCCTTGACTTAAAATGCAATTTGTCGTAGAACAGCATTTAATGCTGTTCTAAGACAAATTGCAATCTATATTTATCAGAACTGGCAATCTGTAAGTGACATTTCTGTCGAAATGCAGATTGCAAATCTGGACAATTCATAACTCACAATCTATAAATGACATTTCTGCCTAAATGTAGATTGCGAGTTGTCTTGGAACATTTTAATCACAACTCGGTCTATAAATGACGTTTGCCTAAATGCGCAACCTAAATATAGATTGAAATTTGTCTTAGAGCAGCCTTGTCAGAACTGAGAATCTATGTGGCAGTTCTGTTTAAATGTTGATTGAACAATTCAAATTCACAATATATAAATGACATTTCTGCTTAACTATAGATTGCGAGTTGTCTTAGAACAGTCCAGTGAGGGATTTTTTTTATCAGAATTCGGTCTGTAAATGCCATTTTAGACTAAATGTAAAGCTAAATATAGATTGCAATTTGTCTTAGAACAGTCTGGCGAGGAATTTTTAATCAAAACTCGGTCATTAAATGACTTTTAAGTCTAAATAATATAGCCTTAATATAGATTGCAGGTTGTCTTAGAACAGCATATTATGGAAATTCTAAGCCAACCACACAGTCTATACAAGGCACATTTCTGTCTAAAGATCTTAGAACAACCACAGAGGGGTAGTTATGAGCGAACGTGAGAAGAAGGAAGATAAAAAATGACCTCAAACCTTTATGTAAACGAGCGTGTAACTAAAATTAATTCACTTATATCTCAACCAAAACATATGTTGTGTGTACTCAAAAGAACCGTCTCAACGAAACGGTTCTTTTGGGCACCCACGACAAATGTTTTACCTGATGGATAAGAAAATTTTCACTCCTTAAAGTTATGTTTGTCTTTATAGCCCGTCTTTTGGGATTTGCGACCATTGACCCTGTACCCGTAAAAAAAGATTGTGAGTTCATGGCTGTGGCTAAGGCATGTCTGTACAGCGACTTCATATGAGAGCCTTTCTTGTTTGCTAAGTACGTGTACATTGTACATGTGTGAAAGTTCACTATTTCCAAAGTACTGAACTTTAAAAATTCAAATCTTACAACTTGCAGTATATCTCTACAAAGCATCAAACATTTAATATGAATGGTTATTTTCTTCTACGCCCTTCCCGTCATGAATATAATACTAGGTTCCACCCACTATGAATAATTATATTTATAAACTTTCATGTTGGTACATAGAAGAAAGAAATTACGTTTCAGGTTCACTTGTTAAGGATCTAATATATCGTATTTCCATAAGAAAACCGAGTAGACCCTGATCAGGCAGCTCTTACAAGAGCTATCAGATCTGGGTCTGTTCTGTTTGCGAAAGCGTTAAAAGGCGTCTCTATGAGGTAATGGGTCAAGAAGCTGAAAATTACACGAAACCATTATAATCTGTCTTATTTAGAATTTTGAAGCGGACTTTCCTTTCCTTCCAAAGTCAGCCTCAAAATCCTGAAGTAAAGAATAATCCTGAAAACTTTCACACATGTCCGTAGGGAGGCAGAAGAAGGCTTCATATATCTAGCCAAATAGGAAACTAAACGATGAGCGCCACAACAAAAGTATTAATTGTGAAACGTCTTTACAAAGATTTCCCCAACCTTGTCGCGAGAAATCTAATACATGTAATATCCTGCTATTTTGCTTTAATGCAGCGAATGACAAAGGTGTTGATCAGACTACATGGATGTAAAAGTTGTTCTATGCCATTGTTTCTCGCATGCAAGCTGAGCAGTTTTGGTATAGCGTGGATCTAACGAAACAAGGAATGTTATCACAAGATTTCGCGTCTGGGAGTGATATGACGTCATGCAATACAATCGATAAACCACGCGTGGTTTACAGATTTAGTAGCGTTACGTAATGTAGTCTAATGCACTTGCAAATGCAACGTGACGTCTGATTGGATAACGTCATAAATTTTCGACAGTATATCCTGCGATATACTGTCGGAAACCCGACGTCATTACGTAACATCGCTTTTCATTGGTTGACAAGTGAATATATGCAGCTGGCAAGCAGTCTTATGCAGCTGGCAGCCGCTGGACGTATAGGCGCAACAAAGTACATTTTCACTGTCTTTTTGAAGGGAAAATGTTAATAGTGCATTAGAATGGGGATAACCATATTCAAATTTTGATTTGGGGAGGTATATCGTCGGATATACGTTCGGAAATCACCTTTTACGGCTCCGCTTACGCGTCACCGTAAAACTAAATTTCCGACCGTATATCCGACGATATACCTCCCCCCCCCCCCAAAAAAAAAAAATTTGAATACAGTTATCCCCTAAATGATGTCCATTATAACGCTGCGTAAAAGATGGCAAAATCTTGACATTTTTACACCAACTGAATGCGATTTTTATAGTAAATAGTTTAAATGCTGTGATAAATAGAATCGAACATTCGTGCTCCTGCATTAATGAATTTATTAAACTCGTTGCGAAAGTAGATGAAATGCTCGGATAGCCTCGCATTTTATCTCTTTTCCCCAAAAAGAGATAAAATGCTCGGTAAGCCTCGCATTCTATCTCTTTTCCGAAACTTGATTAATAAATTCAATTAAAACATGAGCAATGATTTAAGATCTTCTATTACTACCCAATGTAAGATCCTCTATTACTTCCCTATGTATCTAATTGGGCCTCGTCTTCGTGGATTTGTGACCAGGTGGCTCTGCAGCTACAGAGACTGGCTAGGACATTGAAAACTTTCTTTTAAGAAGATGAGTTCTAATAAATTTTTAACTTTCCAGAAAGCGAAAACTAAATCAGGACATGTATTAACTATGGAGCAAAGGTGATTAGTATCTGTGTATATGCGCAGTTTCAGTTTCACTGGAGCCTTCTCTGCTCACCCACAAAATGAGGCATATGTGATCAGTGAACGCTCAGATGAGTCTGTGCACATGCGTAGTCTCTGCTCACCCATACACATATTAGTACATGTAGGTGACCAGCACAGGTTCAGACGAGTGCGCCTGTGCACAATCTCACCACAGCCTTCTCTGTTCACCATCAGAAAATATCTGTCATAGGTGACCATCGAAGGATCAAATGAGTCTGCATATGTGCAGGCTCAGAGCTTTCTCTGCTCACATACTGTAAATTCGGAAATATTCGCGAGAATTTTATTTTTGCGAATAGCGTTAAAAGACATATTTGCGACGTAAAAATTCGCGACTATGACATCATTTACCTTCAACAGTAAATGACAGTGATTTCGCCACTTCGCGAGGATTTTATTGTCACATAACTTCGCAAATGCGAAGTTTCGCGAAAATAAACCCTCGCGAAAATTTCCGAATTTACAGAACAAGAAATATGAGTTATAGGTAAGCAGTGAAGGTTAGGATGAGATTGTGCATATGCACAGTCTCATCAGAAGCATCTCTGTTCGCAGACATAAAGTATGAAAGTAGTTGAAGATTCAGACAAACCGAGACATCTAACCTCTATGAATTGCTGTGCAAACCATTTAACTCTTTACAAGCTGGGGATTTTATGTGACTTACTTTTTATCTCAAAATTACCATTTAAAATATTCGGAGTACCGTCTGAGTGAGTTTGAATCCAGATTTGACCCGACGTTCTGTCGGCCTGATCTGGGTCCGAACTGTTTGTAAAGTTATTTGCAAACAACACTAGCGAGCACTCTAGCAAGCAGAGGGTGTTAAAAAGAATGACAAAATATGGGTGAAGTACCATCATTGCGATTGGCATTTAGGCATCTTATTACCTTGGCTTGCTTTGTTTGCTAACCATAACCACACAAATAACTCTCGCTATTTTACACCTTTAACATAGATCTTGGCCAGCTAATCAAAGTTGTTCTTCCAATGAGAATCACAACATTCGATTTTATTTGACAGAAGAACAGATTGAAATTCAAGGATTAATCTAGGCTAAATCTTTATCGTTGAGTTTGCACCTGTCTTAACCAAGCAGATTTTGCTTTTTGATGAAAAGCAAATCTTCTTGCTTAATGCAGGTTATTGCTCAATATAGTTTTATTGATTTTTTTCGGAAGTCTTTGATAATAGTATATAATTTTAGGAAAGATGTTTGTAGTAATCATAAATTGAAGAGTCCACGGCCAAAAGCTGAAATGGGTAGAACAATACCTGGCATCTAAAGCTATGTTTTATCTATAAATCACACTCTTACCTTTATAAAGCCAAGGAAATAAGATTGCAGTGCTATAGTTGTGGAATAAAAATGACGTTAATAATATTAATGGACTGTCCCATTATACTCATCTTGTAAGTTATTCTTTACTGTTCACTGGGGCTAGACAGATGTCTGTATCTTACAGTTATTGATACAAATGCAGTTTCACAAACACAATTTAGGAAAAGTAACTTTTTCCATTTACCTTTTACTTATATATAAATATATTTACAAATGCAATTTCAATATATAGAGGAAGTAACTCTCACAATTTATTTAATGTATTTCTAAATGCAATTTCAGAACACTATAAAGAGGAAGTAACTCTTACAATTTGTTTGATATATTTACAAATGCACTTTTAGAAAATTGTCAAAGGGGGAGTTACTCTAACAATTTTTTAGATATAATTACAAATGCACTTTAAGAACACACTATTTAGGTCAAGTAACTCTTACAATTTGTTTGATATATTTACAAATGCACTCTTAGAAAATGATCTGGGGAAGTAACTCTTACAATTTGTTTTTAAGAACACACAATATAGGGGAGGTTACTCTAACAATTTGTTTGATATATTTACAAATGCATTTTCCGACCACATTGTATGGGGGAAGTAACTCTTACAATTTGTTTGATATATTTACAAATGCAATTTCAGAACACACTATATAGGGGAAGTAACTCTTACAATTTGTTTGATATATATACAAATGCAATTTCAGAGCACACTTTATAGGGGAAATAACTGTTACAATATATAGGGGAAGTAACTTACAATTTGTTTGATATATTTACAAATGCACTCTTAGAAAATGATCTTAGGGGAAGTAACTCATACGATTTGTTTGATATATTTACAAATGCAATTTCAGAACACACTATATAGGGGAAGTAACTCATACAATTAGTTTGATATATTTACAAATGCACTCTTAGAAAATGATCTTAGGGGAAGTAACTATTACAATTTGTTTGATATATTTACAAATGCACTCTTAGAAAATGGTCTTAGGGGAAGTAACTCTTACAATTTGTTTGATATATTTACAAATGCAATTTCAGAACACACTTTATAGGGGAAGTAACTGTTACAATTTGTTTGATATATTTACAAATGCACTCTTAGAAAATGATCTTAGGGGAAGTAACTCTTACAATTTGTTTGATATATTTACAAATGCACTCTTAGAAAATGGTCTTAGGGGAAGTAACTCTTACAATTTGTTTGATATATTTACAAATGCAATTTCAGAACACACTATATAGGAGAAATAACTCTTACAATTTGTTTGATATATTTACTAATGCACTCTTAGAAAATGATCTTAGGGGAAGTAACTCTTACAATTTGTTTGATATATTTACAAATGCAAAATCAGAACACACTTTATAGGGGAAGTAATTCTTACAATTTGTTTGATATATTTACAAATGCAATTTCAGAACACACTATATGGGGAAGTAACTCTTACAATTTGTTTGATATATTTACAAATGCAATTTCAGAACACACTATATAGGTGAAGTAACTCTTACAATTAGTTTGATATATTTACAAATGCAAATTCAGAACACACTTTACAAGGGAAGTAATTCTTACAATTTGTTTGATATATTTACAAATGCACTCTTAGAAAATGATCTTAGGGGAAGTAACTCTTACAATTTGTTTGATATATTTACAAATGCACTCTTAGAAAATGGTCGCAGGGGAAGTAACTCTTACAATTTGTTTGATATATTTACAAATGCAATTTCAGAACACACTATATAGGGGAAGTAACTCTTACAATTTGTTTGATATATTTACTAATGCACTCTTAGAAAATGATCTTAGGGGAAGTAACTCTTACAATTTGTTTGATATATTTACAAATGCAAATTCAGAACACACTTTATAGGGGAAGTAATTCTTACAATTTGTTTGATATATTTACAAATGCAATTTCAGAACACACTATATGGGGGAAGTAACTCTTACAATTTGTTTGATATATTTACAAATGCAATTTCAGAACACACTATATAGGTGAAGTAACTCTTACAATTAGTTTGATATATTTACAAATGCAAATTCAGAACACACTTTACAAGGGAAGTAATTCTTACAATTTGTTTGATATATTTACAAATGCAATTTCAGAACACACTATATGGGGGAAGTAACTCTTACAATTTGTTTGATATATTTACAAATGCAATTTCAGAACACACTATATAGGTGAAGTAACTCTTACAATTAGTTTGATATATTTACAAATGCAATTTCAGAACACACTATATAGGGGGAGTAACTCTTACAATTTGTTTGATATATTTACAAATGCAATTTCAGGACACATTATATAGGGGAAGAAACTCATACAATTTGTTTGATTTATTTACAAATGCAATTTTATAACACACTATATAGGGGAAGTAACTCTTACAATTTGTTTGATATATTTACTAATGCACTCTTAGAAAATGATCTTAGGGGAAGTAACTCTTACAATTTGTTTGATATATTTACAAATGCAATTTCAGAACACACTATATAGGGGAAGTAACTCTTACAATTTGTTTAATATATTTACAAACGCACTCTTAGAAAATGATCTTAGGGGAAGTAACTCTTACAATTTGTTTGATATATTTACAAATGCAATTTCAGAACACACTATAAAGGGGAAGTAACTCTTACAATTTGTTTGATATATTTACTTAAGCACTCTTAGAAAATGATCTTAAGGGAAGTAACTCTTACAATTTGTTTGATATATTTGCAAATGCAATTTCAGAACACACTTTATAGGGGAAGTAACTCTTACAATTTGTTTGATATATTTACAAATGCAATATTAGAGCACACTTTATAGGGGAAGTAACTGTTACAATTTGTTTGATATACTTACAAATGCACTCTTAAAAAATGGTCTTAGGGGATGTAACTCTTACAATTTGTTTGATAAATTTACAAATGCAATTTCAGAACACACTATATAGGGGAAGTAACTCTTACAATATTAAATATTTACAAATGCTCTCTTAGAAAATGATCTTAGGGGAAATAACTCTTGCAATTTGTTTGATATATATACAAATGCAATTTCAGAGCACACTTTATTGGGGAAGTAACTGTTACAATATATAGGGGAAGTAACTCTTACAATTTGTTTGATATATTTATAAAAGCACTTAAAGAACACACTATAAAGGGGAGGTAACTCTTAACAATTTAAAATTATTTAAAGGAACGTAACTTAAAATGTGTTTGATATATTTACAAATGCAATTTCAGAACACACTTTATAAGGGAAGTAATTCTTACAATTTGTTTGATATATTTACAAATGCAATTTCAGAACACATATATAGGGGAAGTAACTCTTACAATTAGTTTGATATATTTACAAATGCAATTTCAGAACACACTATATAGGGGAAGTAACTCTTACAATTTGTTTGATATATTTACTAATGCACTCTTAGAAAATGATCTTAGGGGAAGTAACTCTTACAATTTGTTTGATATATTTACAAATGCAAATTCAGAACACACTTTATAGGGGAAGTAATTCTTACAATTTGTTTGATATATTTACAAATGCAATTTCAGAACACACTATATGGGGGAAGTAACTCTTACAATTTGTTTGATATATTTACAAATGCAATTTCAGAACACACTATATAGGTGAAGTAACTCTTACAATTAGTTTGATATATTTACAAATGCAATTTCAGAACACATATAAAGGGAAGTAACTCTTACAATTAGTTTGATATATTTACAAATGCAATTTCAGAACACACTATATAGGGGAAGTAACTCTTACAATTTGTTTGATATATTTACTAATGCACTCTTAGAAAATGATCTTAGGGGAAGTAACTCTTACAATTTGTTTGATATATTTACAAATGCAAATTCAGAACACACTTTTTAGGGGAAGTAATTCTTACAATTTGTTTGATATATTTACAAATGCAATTTCAGAACACACTATATGGGGGAAGTAACTCTTACAATTTGTTTGATATATTTACAAATGCAATTTCAGAACACACTATATAGGTGAAGTAACTCTTACAATTAGTTTGATATATTTACAAATGCAATTTCAGAACACACTATATAGGGGGAGTAACTCTTACAATTTGTTTGATATATTAACAAATGCACTCTTAGAAAATGATCTTAGGGGAAGTAACTCTTACAATTTGTTTGATATATTTACAAATGCAATTTCAGAACACACTTTATAAGGGAAGTAATTCTTACAATTTGTTTGATATATTTACAAATGCAATTTAAGAACACATATATAGGGGAAGTAACTCTTACAATTAGTTTGATATATTTACAAATGCAATTTCAGAACACACTATATAGGGGAAGTAACTCTTACAATTTGTTTGATATATTTACTAATGCACTCTTAGAAAATGATCTTAGGGGAAGTAACTCTTACAATTTGTTTGATATATTTACAAATGCAAATTCAGAACACACTTTATAGGGGAAGTAATTCTTACAATTTGTTTGATATATTTACAAATGCAATTTCAGAACACACTATATGGGGGAAGTAACTCTTACAATTTGTTTGATATATTTACAAATGCAATTTCAGAACACACTATATAGGTGAAGTAACTCTTACAATTAGTTTGATATATTTACAAATGCAATTTCAGAACACACTATATAGGGGGAGTAACTCTTACAATTTGTTTGACATATTTACAAATGCACTCTTAGAAAATGATCTTAGGGGAAGTAACTCTTACAATTTGTTTGATATATTTACAAATGCAATTTCAGAACACACTATATAGGTGAAGTAACTCTTACAATTAGTTTGATATATTTACAAATGCAATTTCAGAACAAACTATATGGGGGAAGTAACTCTTACAATTTGTTTGATATATTTACAAATGCAATTTCAGAACACACTATATAGGTGAAGTAACTCTTACAATTAGTTTGATATATTTACAAATGCAATTTCAGAACACACTATATAGGGGGAGTAACTCTTACAATTTGTTTGATATATTTACAAATGCACTCTTAGAAAATGATCTTAGGGGAAGTAACTCTTACAATTTGTTTGATATATTTACAAATGCAATTTTAAAACACACTATATAGGGGAAGTAATTCTTACAATTTGTTTGATATATTTACAAATGCAATTTCAGAACACATATATAGGGGAAGTAACTCTTACAATTAGTTTGATATATTTACAAATGCAATTTCAGAACACACTATATAGGGGAAGTAACTCTTACAATTTGTTTGATATATTTACTAATGCACTCTTAGAAATTGATCTTAGGGGAAGTAACTCTTACAATTTGTTTGATATATTTACAAATGCAAATTCAGAACACACTTTATAGGGGAAGTAATTCTTACAATTTGTTTGATATATTTACAAATGCAATTTCAGAACACACTATATGGGGGAAGTAACTCTTACAATTTGTTTGATATATTTACAAATGCAATTTCAGAACACACTATATAGGTGAAGTAACTCTTACAATTAGTTTGATATATTTACAAATGCAATTTCAGAACACACTATATAGGGGGAGTAACTCTTACAATTAGTTTGATATATTTACAAATGCAATTTCAGAACACACTATATGGGGGAAGTAACTCTTACAATTTGTTTGATATATTTACAAATGCAATTTCAGAACACACTATATAGGTGAAGTAACTCTTACAATTAGTTTGATATATTTACAAATGCAATTTCAGAACACACTATATGGGGGAAGTAGCTCTTACAATTTGTTTGATATATTTACAAATGCAATTTCAGAACACACTATATAGGTGAAGTAACTCTTACAATTAGTTTGATATATTTACAAATGCAATTTCAGAACACACTATATAGGGGGAGTAACTCTTACAATTTGTTTGATATATTTACAAATGCACTCTTAGAAAATGATCTTAGGGGAAGTAACTCTTACAATTTGTTTGATATATTTACAAATGCAATTTCAGAACACACTATATAGGGGAAGTAACTCTTACAATTTGTTTGATATATTTACAAATGCACTCTTAGAAAATGATCTTAGGGGGAGTAACTCTTACAATTTGTTTGATATATTTACAAATGCACTCTTAGAAAATGATCTTAGGGGAAGTAATTCTAACAATTTGTTTGATATATTTACAAATGCAATTTCAGAACACACTATATAGGGGAAGTAACTCTTACAATTTGTTTGATATATTTACAAATGCACTCTTAGAAAATGATCTTAGGGGAAGTAACTCTTACAATTTGTTTGATATATTTACAAATGCAATTTCAGAACACACTTTATAGGGGAAGTAACTCTTACAATTTGTTTGATATATTTACAAATGCAAATTCAGAACACACTTTACAAGGGAAGTAATTCTTACAATTTGTTTGATATATTTACAAATGCAATTTCAGAACACACTATATGGGGGAAGTAATTCTTACAATTTGTTTGATATATTTACAAATGCAATTTCAGAACACACTATATAGGTGAAGTAACTCTTACAATTAGTTTGATATATTTACAAATGCAATTTCAGAACACACTATATAGGGGGAGTAACTCTTACAATTTGTTTGATATATTTACAAATGCAATTTCAGGACACACTATATAGGGGAAGAAACTCATACAATTTGTTTGATTTATTTACAAATGCAATTTTAGAACACACTATATAGGGGAAGTAACTCTTACAATTTGTTTGATATATTTACTAATGCACTCTTAGAAAATGATCTTAGGGGAAGTAACTCTTACAATTTGTTTGATATATTTACAAATGCAATTTCAGAACACACTATATAGGGGAAGTAACTCTTACAATTTGTTTAATATATTTACAAACGCACTCTTAGAAAATGATCTTAGGGGAAGTAACTCTTACAATTTGTTTGATATATTTACAAATGCAATTTCAGAACACACTATAAATTGGAAGTAACTCTTACAATTTGTTTGATATATTTACTAATGCACTCTTAGAAAATGATCTTAAGGGAAGTAACTCTTACAATTTGTTTGATATATTTACAAATGCAAATTCAGAACACACTTTATAGGGGAAGTAATTCTTACGATTTGTTTGATATAGTTACAAATGCAATTTCAGAACACACTTTATAGGGGAAGTAACTCTTACAATTTGTTTGATATATTTACAAATGCAATATTAGAGCACACTTTATAGGGGAAGTAACTGTTACAATTTGTTTGATATATTGACAAATGCACTCTAAGAAAATGGTCTTAGGGGAAGTAAATCTTACAATTTGTTTGATATATTTACAAATGCAATTTCAGAACACACTATATAGGGGAAGTAACTCTTACAATATTAAATATTTACAAATGCTCTCTTAGAAAATGATCTTAGGGGAAATAACTCTTGCAATTTGTTTGATATATATACAAATGCAATTTCAGAGCACACTTTATTGGGGAAGTAACTGTTACAATATATAGGGGAAGTAACTCTTACAATTTGTTTGATATATTTATAAAAGCACTTAAAGAACACACTATAAAGGGGAGGTAACTCTTAACAATTTAAAATTATTCAAAGGAACGTAACTTAAAATGTGTTTGATATATTTACAAATGCAATTTCAGAACACACTATATAAGGGAAGTTACTCTTACAATTTGGTGGATATATTTACAAATGCTCTTTAAGAACACACTATACAGGGGAAGTAACTCATACAGTTTGTTTGATATATTTACAAATGCATTTGTAAAAATGGCCTAAGGGGAAGTTACTCTTACAATTTGGTGGATATATTTACAAATGCTATTTCAGAACACACTATATAGGGGAAGAAACTCTTACAATTTTTTGATATATTTACAAATGCACTTTTAGAAAATGGTCTGAGGGGAAGTTACTCTTACAATTTGATATATTTACAAATGCAATTTCAGAACACACTAAATAGGGCCAGTTACTCTTACAATTTGTTGGGTATATTTACAAATGCAATTTCAGAGCAGACTATAGATGGGAAGTAACTCTTACAATTCGTTTTATATATTTACAAATGCACTTTAAGAAAACACTAAATTGGGGAAGTAATTCTTACAATTTGTTTGATATATTTACAAATGCATTTTAAGAAAATGGTGTAAAGGGAAGTAACTCTAACAATTTGATATATTTAGAAATGCAATTTCAGAACACACTATATAGGGGAAGTTCCTCTTACAATTTGATATAATTACAAATGCAATTATAGAAAACACTATATAGGGGAAGTAACACATACAATTTGGTGGATATATTTACAAATGCACTTTAAGAACACACTATATAGGGGAAGTAACTCATACAGTTTGCTTGATATATTTACAAATGCATTTTTGAAAATGACCTAAGGGGAAGTTACCATTACAATTTGATATATTTACAAGTGCTATTTCAGAACACACTATACAAGGGAAGTCTCTCTTACAATTTTTTGATATATTTACAAATGCACTTTAAGAAAATGGTCTGAGGGGAAGTTACTCTTACAATTTGATATATTTACAAATGCAATTTCAGAACACACTAAATAGGGCCAGTAACTCTTATAATTTGCTTGATATATTTACGAATGCAATTTCATAGCAAACTATATAGGGGAAGTTACTTACAATTTGTTTGATATGTTTGCAAATGCACATTTATGAAATGATCTAACAGGAAGTACATCTTACAATTTTTTTGATATTTTTTTCAAATGCACTTTTAGGAAATGATCTAAGGGGAATTAACCCTTTAAATGTGTTTGATATATTTTCAAATGCACTTGTAAGAATGATCTAATGGGGAGTAACTCTTACAATTTATTTAATATATTTATAAATTCTGTGATGCTGAAGAGGGCTCAAAAGCAAACTTTTGTAGTAAGCAGTTCTGTTGGATGAAATAGAGAGTAACATTTAGCAAAATAAAGCACTATTAAATCACTCACACACACCATTGGTCTCATTGATTAAGCCAATCGGGAAAAGTCATCTTATTTTAAAAAAATAAGTAGTAGATATAACAAGTTTATGTTCTAAAAATGTCAAGAAGTCAATCATCATTAAGCTACAATGGACAGGTGCCTGGTACAACATAGATTCAGAAAAGGGTTTGGGTTGAGTAGTGTGTTGCCTCTACTGTGTCAGTTAATCATAATCATCATTAATTAGCAACTTTAATTCCAATCCCTTGATAGATATATACATTTTTTCTATCTTTGATTTGTAATACGGCCCTTCAGTAGATAAAAGGTTTCCATAAGATTTTCAATGATATACTCTTCAAAAATGCAAACTATCAACAAATCAATTATATAGAAAGAGACAAACATGAACTGAATTATCACTGTACCTCTACGCAAGACTTTAGAAAGGCAATATGAGTGGAAAATAAAAGCTTAAACTTACATACTCAAATAGATCTCCTTTATAGTGCCAAGTACTTTGCCATGTATTGTGACATTGCCACTATTGATCAACACTTTTGGTATAAACATTTTAAAAGCATTTGGGGATGATGCCCTTAGTATTTGTAAACCAGCAAAATAATTCTAACCAATTCTAACTAATTCTCAGATATGAATTTTTCCTGTTGTGTCCGCAGCAGAAGACAAATGACCTAGCATAAAACAGAATATTTTTTGAGATTCAACCAACAAAATTTACTTCATCGCTCATCCTTTATCTGATATCAGTTATAAACTGAGGTGTTCTTTTTTATTTTTATTTAACTAAAGGTTTCATCGTTCAATTGTAAAACTTTATTTTATTACCAGCTGTTTATGCTATTTCGACAAATTTCAGCACAAACTTATTATATGCGTACTCTAAATCACATTTGTATTAAAATTCAGTTGAGTATTCTATTCAGTATTAAGGAAGATATGTACAGCAACACATTTCAATGTTAAATTATAATTTAATAATTACATATAATATATTTAACTGAACTGTAGTGTCGGCAACATGAATTGTGCAAATTTAAAAGCTCCAATATGCTTACTTTAACGCAACGTGTCTACAAGAAATGAGTTTCAGGTCATATAGTGTTTCTATAGTTTCAATATATGATATAAAAAATAATTGAATCCATGTACATAACTCAATTTTAAAGCAATGGCAAATTATGTTAATAGATTAAGCATTTTAAAAATTGAAGCAAAACCTGAAATTTCACCATTTTTCTAAATATATACCAGAAAATTTTATTTTAAAATCTATATTGCTACATCAGCTAAACACATGGCATTTTTTTAATGATTGCAGTTTATAGAGAAAACAAGGGTCCATATTTTCATGACAAGGAGGCTGCACCGGGTGTTATGTATTCCACTGAACTGTCTGACACATATTTGACCTTTTGATTCTATAAGATGGTGATTATATGATTGGCGTTTGGGCTGTGAAGTTAAAGCTAATATTATGTGTAGAGTTGCTTACTATTGTCCTGCTGAATACATTAGCTGATATTAAATTGAGTTATGTTCTAATTCGACTTCATCTCAAACGAACATAAATCATTTATATTTTATTTCAATGTTTTCACCTTCATCTACATCAAAACTTTTTGCAACATAATTCAAAGAATCATACTGCAAAAACTTGTGATACATATTTCCGTATAAACAACCAACAACATACTTAGGATACTGCCAACAGACTGGCGATCGATTTATTTTGAGCGACTTTTTCACAGAGATATTTCAAATAGAATTCTGGAACACTCTTGAAGTTAGGCTATAGACCGCACGAATTTGTGACCTTGAAGTCTTGGACGCTGACCTTAGTCTACCCTATGGTAACCATACTCTGATAGCATTCGAATACCTGAAAAATACTGAAAAGTCTCTGAGCAAAACAAGGCCTTGTGTTATCATCTTTAGAGGATCAATTACAGTCCAACATGTATTAAACAAGTACCTAAGTGATACTCAAAAAGTACTTGCTTAAAACAGATGCTTACGTACTGCATGTACGTTTAACACATTTCTCGATTCTTGGATCTCATGATATGCTTGCTTAATCCACGTTTCTTGCTTAAATAGATGACCACTCCGGCTCACTTTTGCTATATAATGCAAATATAAACAACATAGACTTTCATCACTTAGGCTGGTTGCTTTGCTTTATTGTGGTGTATATGTCTTGTTACTATAAATGCTCTGTTTCTCTTCCTCATGGTGCAGTGAGTTTGTCTGCAATGAATCATGTGGTATTTGCATGGTTGAAAATACAAAATTTCAAAAATCCTGAACTTTGAAATTCATATCTTAAATCAAGCATTACGGCTATAAAATATCAAGATTTTCAAGTTTTAACTGTCAATTGTCTTAAGAGAAGCTGAAAATAAATCAGAAAAGCTACTTAATTCAGTAATTTGAGACTGACTTTACGTGGAAAGTCAACCTCAGAATCCTGGATTCAGGAATAATCCTGAGAACTTTCACCCATGCATTTGCTGATCTTACTGTCTGGTGAGAATGTATTACGAATCACATAATACCTTTGTGTACGAACAACACCGATAGCGCTTATCAAATTCGCCACTATGGCTCTACATAGTAGTGTGTATATGTGTGTAGTACTGACTGTAACTGCGTTTGTCCTTATTACTCATTACTATTTAGGTTATTTCCCTTGAAACATAAAAAAGAAATACTTAACTTCAGTTATAACTCCACCAACAGCTCTGCCCCTCAGATCGCCTGCACCAGATACTGAAATATATACTAACATCCCCACAAGGTCCACTGCTTCAATAACGGGTGGGTGGGTGGGTCGATCCTTCACTATGGCTATCTTTGGCTCGAATGACTAAAGTATATGAGCAGGTAAAGTTTTACTTATTTTCATGCATTTCATCAATATCACGGGCTCTCGCATACCAATGCTTTCCTCGTGGTAATCAATCTCATACTTGAGCTATTCTTACCACGTCTTGGCATAACCAAACACTTAACGAAACACATATCAAACAAATATAAATTCAATAATTTAGCTATTTTGGTATCATGAAAACAATTACAACATTTTGTACCAGTGTAGATCCTGATCTGGAGGCTTCACCTGAAGCCAGCTAATCGGAATATGCAAGATATATTTAGACTTAGGACATGGTTGATGACTTAGCAAATAGTACATGTGGCTTATTTTAAGCTGTCATGGGCCTTGACAGGTGTATTACATATACACTTGCCTGGGCCCTTGTGGAATTTGGGGTAGGGGGTGTTAATAGTTTATATTGCAGGCTCTAAGGTGTCAAGGATAGATGTCACCCGTGGGACAGCACAGCCTAGTTTACCAGAAGTTCGGAAAGTGTTGATCGCAATTCAATAATGCGGATTTAAATCAGCTGAAACCATATTTCTTAGACAATACCCTCGGAAGGTGTTGATCACAACTCAACGATACGGAGATAATTTACAATGCTTCATGGAAAATTCACACAAATATTTCGCTATTAACTCTTCTGTAGAAGTTTCAAGGGACTCGCATACGAGTTCTGCCAAATTGGTAGCTTTTGGTGCAGAAACCGAAGGGACTTCATATGATACAGGAGTTACTGTACACACCATTTACCCAGATGCATTCAGTGCGGAGTAGTAGTCCTGCTGAATCTTCCATGCCTAAAACTTTCATAAGCTCCAAGGGACTTACAGATGACAGGTGTATATGATACGGATATGTGAGCTTGGACACAAAAGCTGTCTATGACCATAGTTCTGCCATGGAATCTTTAAGTGCAAAAATACAAGGTGACTTCATGTGATACAGGATTTACTAAATTCCTTCTTAAATACCACAGTATGAAACTAATTACAATCTGTATTGAGTAGAGCACTTCTGCTATGGATTATTCTTTATTACCTAGAAACTTTCCTACAATGCTGACTTTTAAAACCACTGCATATAGAGTACAGCAGCAGAACCATATTTCTACAGCTTGGACTAGACTATTATGGATAAATACTTTTTTTGATTTTATAAACAAACCCAACCCATCACTTGTTACCAAGGTTATTAGCAGCTAGATCAGTGAATAAACATAGCTTTTATACGGAATAATTTGGATACAAAACTACCATAGCAATATTCAGGCAAGACATTGTGAAACAAGTTACTGTATATAGTTTCCTCTTGTAACATGTACAATCGAACTCCTATGGATAGATGTATTAAAGTTTACATGGATAGATGTATTAAAGTTTACATGGTTAGAAGTGAAATATGTGCCCAGCTTCTGAGCATCCGGCTTCTGTATCAGACAACGGCGCTTGTTGTGAGTAGAGCTTTAAACTCTAGACACTGAATATATATTGGGCATATTGAAATATATTGGGCATATTGAACCATTTAAATTACATCTAGCAGAATCTTCCATTTTAAAGGGTGTCAAAATATACTATTATAAACATTACCTGTATTTCTTATCTAACATGCAGACTGTGATCAGATATGATGCTCTGTCATGTGTGATCTGTATCTGCATTTTTTCTTAGACCGCATTGTTTATATATTGCTACGCAGCATGACTGTAATGTATGCTCAAACAGGTTTTGTCAATACTTTTCCGGCCTTTCTCAAAGGTTGGCTGCTTTCTCATCTGATTTGATTGTGTACTCGTGCAAACGATGTGTATCCAGATCTGGAGCCTGATCAGGGTCCATACCGTTTGCTTTTATGATGTACCCAGTAGTGGTCTAACATCCATTAGAATATATGCAGATGGGGTAGCAACGACCAATACGCCTAACTGGTAACAATGTGATACCTAATTGGATAGTACTAATAGTATAATTTACTGTTTTTCAACATGCTCATCTTACAGCATCTAACCCCAAGTCTATGCCCAGTTTCTTGCATACCGAATTACCTATCTAAACCTCACAAGAAACTGGGGAGTTTCCACTGCTCTTTGGTGAGCAAGCATCCTGTCAATCATGAGAGCTGATCTATTTCTTGAGACTAATATTGTATGTTTAAAATATATTAGTCCAACTACTATGGGCATTCTTTCAGTATTACAGCTGCCATTACAACAGTGGCTGTCTGTATTGAAGTTAATATGATCAAATTACAGGGAATACAAAAATCATCATGCTATAGCTGATACATTAATGCTGTGCAGAATTCGATCAGACAAGCTTAACAAAGACTATCAGGTTATAATCTGACTTATCGGATACAATCAGCATTAAACTGTTTGGATCTGGATCAGCTGGTACGACATTGTGACGGGCCTGATCCGGGTCCAAAAAGAGTTTCCAGTAATCAGCAGACAACACTATATATACGTAGTAACAGACTGATCATGTCCAGATGCTTTTATTTTATTATTAAACTGTTTGGATCTGGATAAGGTACGACATTGTGACAGACCTGATCCAGGTCCAGTGGGTTTCCAGTTATCAGCAGACAGCACTATATATATATATATATTTATGTTCTAATTCGACTTCGTCTCAAACGAACATAAATCATTTATATTTTATTTCAATGTTTTCACCTTCATCTACATCAAAACTTTTTGCAACATGATTCAAAGAATCATACTGCAAAAACTTGTGATACATATTTCCGTATAAACAACCAACAACATACTTAGGATACTGCCAACAGACTGCTGATTGATTCATTTTGAGCGACATTTTCACAGAGATATTTCAAATAGAATTCTGGAACACTCTTGAAGTTAGGCTATATACAGCACGAATTTTGTGACCTTGAAGTCTTAGACGCTGACATTAGTCTATCCTATGGTAACCATACTCTGATAGCATTCGAATACCTAAAAAATACTGAAAAGTCTCTGAGCAAAACAAGGCCTTGTGTTATTATCTTTAGAGGATCAATAACAGTCCATCATGTATTAAGCAAGTACCTAAGTGATACTCAAAAAGTACTTGCTTAAAACAGATGCTTTCGTACTGCATGTACGTTCAACACATTTCTCGATTCTTGGATCTCATGATATGCTTGCTTAATCCACGTTTCTTGCTTAAATAGATAACCACTCCGGCTCACTTTTGCTATATAATGCAAATATAAACAACATAGACTTTCATCACTTAGGCTGGTTGCTTTGCTTTATTGTGGTGTATATGTCTTGTTACTATAAATGTTCTGTTTCTCTTCCTCATGGTGCAATGAGTTGGTCTGCAATGAATCATGTGGTATTTGCATGGTTGAAAGATCAAAATTCCAAAAATCCTGAACTTTTGAAGTTCATATCTTAAATCAAGCATTACGGCTATAAAATATCAAGATTTTCAAGTTTTAACTGTCAATTGTCTTAAGAGAAACTGAAAATAAATCAGAAAAGCTACTTAATTCAGTAATTTGAGGCTGACTTTCCGTGGAAAGTCAACCTCAGAATCCTGAATTCAGGAATAATCCTGAGGACTTTCACCCATGTATTTGCTGATCTTACTGTCTGGTGAGAATGTATTACGAATCACATGAAACCTTTGTGTACGAACAACAACGTAAACGCTTATTAAATTCTCCACTATAAGGCTCTACATAGTAGTGTGTATATGTGTGTAGTACTGACTGTAACTGCGTTTGTCCTTATTACTCATTACTATTTAGGTTATTTCCCTTGAAACATAAAAAAGAAATACTTAACTTCAGTTATAACTCCACCAACAGCTCCGCCCCTCGGATCGCTGCACCAGATACTGAAATATATACTAACGTCCCCACAAGGTCCATTGCTTCAATAACGGGTGGGTGGGTGGGTCGATCCTTCACTATGGCTATCTTTGGCTCGAATGACTAAAGTATATGCACAGGTTAAGTTTTACTTATTTTCATGCATTTCATCAATATCAGGGGCTCTCGCATACCAATGCTTTCCTCGTGGTAATCAATCTCATACTTGTGCTATTCTTACCACGTCTTGGCATAACCAAACACTTAACGAAACACATATCAAACAAATATAAATTCAAATATAGTTAACAGACAAATTATGTACAGATGCTTTTATTGTTATCCTCTTTTTTGGGTCTCTGATTTGATAAGTTCACAGCTCAACCTACCTATTAAACTTGTTTTGACCATATCTTTTTACCCCAAATTCGGCTACCTGCTGCCTTCATCACATCATTCTTTGCTGGGCTTGTCTCACGCCCCAAACAACGTCCCTGCATGCGGTCGTATGCTTTTCCACAGGCCGTCTGGTTCTGTGGGGGATCGCTATCCATCGTTCTCTAGCTGGTTCTGTCTCGCGCCCCAAACAATGTTTGGGCAGAACAACCCACGTCTGGTGTCCACTTGCATGGGGAGCATCGCTCTCCCCCAGCCGGGTAGTCCCGACTGTGAGGTAGACATACAGAATCCTTAACACCGGCTATCCTCCTTTGGGGTCTCTCATTTGATAGGTATTAAGTTGAACCTATCAAATTCGTTTTGGCCTTCTCAATTTACCCCAGAGTCGGCTACCTACTCTACCTGGGTTCGGTTCCCACCATCAACCTGTCGTTGAAGTGCTCTCTCCAAGCCATGCACCAGCCTCCACAACAGTCTGCATGCTGGAAGACGCTTTCATCACATCTCTCTGCACTGGGCATGTCGCTGTCCCAAACAAAGTCCCTGCATGTGGCTGTTTGCTTTCCCACAGGCCGTCTGATTTTGCGGGGGAGCGCCTCCCCATAGGTCTGTTTTGATGCATGGGGTCAAAGCTCCACCTGCCATCTTCATTGTTTGGGCTCGAAACATCCAGATGTCTGTACACGTTAATCACCTCATTCTGCACTGGGCATGTCGCTGCCCAAAAAAAAACGTCGGTGCATGTGGTTGTATGCTTTCCCACAGGCCGTTTGATTTTGCGGCGAGCGTCTCCCAAAGGTCTCTTCCAATGCATGGGGTTGAAGCATCCCTCAGCCATCTTCATTGTTTTGGCTCGAAACATCCAGACGTCTGTTTGCATAGGGGGCGTTGCTCTCCCTGAGCTAGGTAGTTCGGACCTTGGGGTAGACATACTGAACCGTTAGCAGTCCCCAAAACGATAGCCAATAAATTTGTTGTGTATGTGCAGTCGAACCTGTTCTGAGCAAGTACCCGTGCCAACTGTGGGCTAGCGTGCCCAATAAAATCATATTCCAGGAATACTGCCTTCTAAGAAGGTGTTTTCTTAGACAGGTGCTTGCTCAGGGCAGGGTCGATTGCACTGATTGTTATTGTTTGTTGTATAATTGTTACAAAAATAATTTCAATCAAATTCGTCTTGTTGTATCTATAAAATGGCAATTATTTAATAATTGCAGTTTATAGAGAAAAAAGGGTCCATTTTTTCATGACAAGGAGGCTGCACCTGAGGTGAGTTTAATAATGCGAGAGCTCGCCGGGCGCTCGTTGACTGGTGCCTATCTTTATTCGTTATGTGTAAAGCCTGACACCAGTACAACGAGCGCTAGCAAGCGCTCGCATTGTTGAACTCGCCTCTGGTGTTATGTTTGAGGGTCTGGATGGGGTATAATGGTTAGTGAATAATGGCCATTTTTATAATGAATAGTGAATAATTAGCCAAAAATATAATGAATAGAGAATAATGAGGGCCTAAAAATGAATGAATAATCCTACTTTTTAATGAATTGAAGAAAAAAATAATGAATAGCGAATAATCAGATTTCTTTGCCATCTTTCTTACTTTTAATGAATAATTGGTCTTATTTTAATGAATAACACAAAATTTTAATGAGATGAATAATAGGCTAAATTTCTAATGAATAGTGAATACCAGACCCCCCCCCCCCAATCCAGACCCTCATGTATTCCAATGAACTGTCTGACACATGTTTGACCTTTTGATTCCATAACATGGTCAGTATATGATTGGCGTTTGGGCTGTGAAGTTAAAGCTAACACACAACCACCCCCAATCAGCCTCCTTCTGCTTTGTGTATGTTTTCTTCTATTCTTATGTAGTTTGTTATTTAATAATACACTCTTTTTAGGTGTTTTTCAAAACATTATATGGGATTGTTAATGGTCAAATGTCCCCCAAAAAATTCAACACAATTATCTTAATTAACCAGTGTATTCGTGGCCTTCGGCCTTCTCAATTCACCCTAAAGTCAGCTACCTACTCTACCTGGGATCGGTTCCCACCATCAACCTGTGATTGAAGTGCTCTCTTCAAGCCATGCACTAGCCTCCACAACAGTCTGCATGCTGGAAGACGCTTTCATCACATCTCTCTGCGCTGGGAATGTCGCTGCCCCAAACAAAGTCCCTGCATGTGGCTGTTTGCTTTCCCACAGGCCGTCTGATTTTGTGGGGGAGCGTCTCCCAATAGGTCTGTTCCGATTCATGGGGTCGAAGCTCCCCCTGCCATCTTCATTGTTTGGGCTCTAAACATCCAGACATCTGTTTGCATAGGGAGCGTCGCTCTCCCTGAGCTAGGTAGTCCCGACCTTGGGGTAGACATTCTGAACCGTTAGCAGTCCCCAAAAAGATAGCCAATAAATTTGTTGTGTATGTGCAGTCAAACCTGTTCTGAGCAAGTACCCGTGCCTACTGTGGGCTAGCGTGCCCAATAGAATTCATATTCCAGGAATACTGTCTTCTAAGAAGGTGTCTTCTTAGACAGGTGCTTGCTCAGGGCAGGGTTGATTGCACTGATTGTTATTGTATGTTGTATAATTGTTACAAAAATAATTTTAACCATATTCTTCTTGTTGTATCTATAAATAAACAAATATTTCCTCTATGGAGGAGAAATTTTGCTAGAATTTTGAAATATAACATATGTTTTATTAAATTTGGAATTATTAACATGTAGCCATTCTTTTCTAAAAAGAAGAGGCAATAGTGGGATTTCTTTTAGGATTTAGTGCATCAGGTATTGTAGCTTCCAAGAATAAAAATGGTATTCAAGAACAACCACTTTGATTTTTTGCCATATTTGTTACACTTGTGTGCACTTTATTGTAAAACTGCCGATAGCCTTTTTCCACCTGACGAAACGTTGGACCCTTGGCTACCCATAGAGCGCCCATGAGAGACTGATCCGAATCTTCGATGGGCACATTTTTCAATATGTACCTTTTTGCTGGACACTATACCCTCGATGGGGCGGGGGCTCACGTTCCAAACAAAGGTGTCTTATTTTCAGGGTATATAGAATGGGGTCTCTTTCATCTTTAAAATTCATGGAAGGGCAGATAACTTTTAGGCGTTAAGTGATCACAAACCCAAGAGACAGGCTCTCTCACAATATATGTTCGTTATCGTCTGCTGACTTTTTTTCAAAATTAAGTTTTTCCAAAAAATATTTCAGTATTAAACACACTGTCAGAGTGTCAAACGGTTTGGATCCAGATCAGGACCGACGCTCTGTCGGTCCTGATCTGGGTCCAACCTGTATGCAAAGGTTATCAACAGAGAACAAAAGTCGCCGCTAGCACGGAATAAGTTATGAATGCTACTGATGAAAGTCGTCGATTCAGCATATCCAAATAGCATTTCGCCACAACAGTTGGAATGGTATATCTGTCGAGGATTCTTAATGTCTCCCGTAAAATACAGACCTCATATGACGCACAACAAGGTTAGGTATCTGAAAGCAAATAAACGGAAATAAACAAAAGCAGTTTGAGTTATTGTGTGTGCGTATGTGCGTGCGTTCGTGAGTGTGTATGTGTTTTGTTTGTTTGATGGTTAGCGACGCATCAACCCTTGTGGGTCATTAGCGTCAGATGGCATTAAATAAATGAGCTTCGATATAGGATACTGTTATTTATTAATATCTAAAATCCTTTTAGGATATCCATTTTTATTGATATCCTAAAATGAATTGAGGATATCTATAGAAAGATGTTTGGAAACTAAACCCGTTTTAGACATTGAAAAAAGGTTTGAAAATCTGAAATCTATAAATCGAGTTTATGACATCCTAAAATCAAATTATAAGATACCCTAAAATACAACCTGATTGTGAGATATCCAACATACTGTGATGATTAAGTTTGACGTCATCATATGGGTTGGGTAATAAAAGTTATATCATGCCTTTTTGAAGTATAGCCAATACTATTAGCTCTCGTTGCTGTGGACGACCTGAATAACCTACTCCACAGCACCTCAGGGTAATATTTTTGACTAAAGAACACTACACGTATAAACAGGCATGAAATAACTAATTCCTGTAGTTATTAGGGACTAAGCGTCAATTTGTTAAAATGACACACGTGAGTTAGCACGGTAGAATTTGGTACTTATCGCATCGGCGAGCAGGCAAGGTTCAGTTTCGCTGCGGCCTTGCTGCTCGGCTATACAAAGAAGGGAAGTAGATGAAGACTCAGATTGAAAATTTAAAAATCCATGACCTTTCTGTATAACTGCGCTTTAAGGCCTATATGGCTGTCCATGAGAGGTCATTAGCGGATTAACTGATAAGTGAAATAAATCGATTTCAGTATCTCACTGGACTAAAGGGGGCTCAAGAGGGGACTTACCTGTATAAAACCAAATTCCTTTCACTAAGATAAATATCAATATTTTATCAGAACATACCTAGTAAGCCCTTCATGAGACCACTTTATTACCAGTGTACCCCATGTGAGGAGGGTCATAATCCCCTCATAAATATTAGCCTTTGATCTGCCTGGAATAGCCCTGAGGCCGTGGTACCACTTTTATAGTGTACACATTTAGGTCTTTAAATAGTGACTTTACGCATCCATGCGATAAGTATCACTACACCAACACCCAGGTAAACCGCATGTTTAGATCTCGGAGGGTGTTGGCTATCGGAGGTAAACATTGCGATTATGGATGGACAGGGTCTGTATTTATCCATTTTTATGTCCTATAGAAAGTTTCTTGGAAACAAAAGCAGCAAACGGGTTGCTTCTATAATGAATGAAAAGGACTCGGAATGTGTTAAATGATTTTGATCCATGTCCGTAGGACCCTGGGCGACCTTTCAAACGACGATTGTGAAATTTTCACTGAAAAAATGCTATTCGTTTGATCATAGCTGGATTTTCATCAACCTTTGACATAATTTGCTTGTGTCGCCACAATTCTATATCATTCTCCTGCATGATTTATAAGAGTCGTATCTCAAAATGCTATTAAAACATCAATATTTGAAATTTGCTTACGTTGATATCGCTTTGGTGGTTAGCAAAATGTGCAGAGGTTACTTGACAGCTGGCATCCTTGCTATCGGAGTGACAGTGGTTTTGATTTCGGAGATTGATACAAACTGCCGCACAATAAGTGCCTGAATCTGATATATTTTAAGCATGTCTTGATACAAAAAAAAATATGTAATGCTTCAAATGGAAGACTTTCAGGGGGGCGAAATACAGAAGGGAATTTGAGACGTTTTACAGTTGTGGTGTGTTGTGAAAAGCGCTCATCTTCAGTCGGTGCCATTATGCATGTTTTTGTCTAGTGAGTCTGGGAAAACATATTTATTTAAATTCTGCACTGATTCATTTATGGTGAAACCAGTATGCTTGATATAGGAAGGGGATATGATGGCTGGGTGGGATGGGCGTGAGGGTATGGTCCCTGAAAGAAGGCTAGAGCATGTGCCATACTTATACTCATTATCTTACCTGGCAACGCAGTAAATTAACAACGTGAACAGGGTTACAAAATGCAGGTTCACATTGAGGCGCATCTTGTTGTGTAAATGGAGTGTCAAAATGCTAGGAAACTGTTGGTTAAGATGCCACGTGTGCATGATTAGTAAACCTTTGATCCAAAAATATATTCATGTATGCCATCCAGACAATTGAAACACCCATAACCATCAGTCTACTGAATCGCCACATAACACCCAAACGCATACAGTCCACTGAAAAGCACAAAACAGCCAACCCATTGAAACTCCCAAATTCCCTAGGCAACTGATACACCAAAACCGCCCAGCCCAGGGAAGCACTCAGACCACTCAGTTCACTGAAATACCCTGATCAAATCCATTGAAACATGCAACTCACCTAGTCCACTGAAACACCCTCCTGTTGCACCGCCCTTTAGAATTCTATTCAATGAAACAAACTATATCAACAATTTACCTCCCCCCAAATCGTAAAAAACAACAACAACAACACATGCAAAATAAAAACACCACAAACATTGAATGGGTTTCAACGGGGCTCTCAAGCCGGACCCCAACCCCCCCCCCTCCCGCTTTCCTTCCTTCCTTTTTTTCTATGCAACATCTAAAACATTTTGAATGGCATTTCGCTGGCGGGCCGATGGTTGCCCGACAATGTGTGCTGGCTGGGATAGGGTATGTCCATGTCTTGTGCCGTCATCTAGTAGCGTTGCACTGATACGCTTTCTTCAGTTTTGTAAAATATTCGTGAGAAAAATGCAACAAAACATCCCATGCGATGCTTAATCATGCATGGCTCCAGAAATTTTGTCAGACGAAGTCCAACTTAACTCTGACACACTTTTTTTTAGATGAATGGAGTGAGGAATTAAAATACCACTAAAAGCGGGCCATCGTCAGCACAACAGCAAAACGCTGGCGGGCCCATGATTACCCAATATGGAATGCTGGCTTGGTAGCTTTTGATTTTCCAGGGGATCTGGACCAGTATTGTTAAAGAGCCCCAAAGGTTTTTCGATTTTCAAGGGTGGGGGTCAGGACCCTCTGCCGCCCCCTCTCTGGATCCGCGCATCTTACTCTTAGTTGAATGCGCAGCTATCGAGTAACGTGAGCGTTCGAATTTCTTGCCTCTCCAGCGTCACTGTGTTGTGCCCTTGAGTAAAACATATTAGTCATAGCTTAGTACTGGTTCAACCCAGGAAGACCCATCCCGACGTTACCGAAAAATTGTTGACTGGGATGTTAAGAATAAAATCAAACAAAATAAAAAACATAATAATGAACCCTGTACAGTTTGCATACGTTTTAAAGCTGTACTCTTTGCGCCATTGCGACAGTAAAATAAAATACCACACGTATTAAAAAGCAATTTATTTTTTTGGTCTGTTGTCAGTTCATTCTTAAAAGTATTAGTATACATGTAAGCTTATCTGGATCTTCACTGCATATTTGTATAGGTGGACAAAGTAATCCATATAACAATACCCGTAAAAATATTGAAAATATTGTAGTTTCAGTGGTAATCCGTTCTGTTATTTTATCTTTTAACGTTTTTAAACTTTACATAGTAGTACAGGGCCCGGAATTACAATGGTTCCTTAAAGTTAAGGACGACTTAAGTTAAATATTGACATTTCAACATGCTAAATAAATTGCCTGGATCGATGCAGAACTTGTGGTCAAAGATATCATTGTGATCTACAGAAAAGTGAAACAATTTTGATTTTAATCAGTTTAAAACGTCATTTTTGGCATCCTGAAAAATCAATATCTTCCTTAACTTTAAGGAGGCATTGTAATTCCGGGCCCAGGTCCTCCTATTCCGGTAACATTAGCCCAAACCCCACAATGGCATTATTTTTAAACAATATTATTTGAGCCGCGACATGAGATTTCCAACAAAGTGGTATGTGCGACCAGCAAAGGCTCAGACCAGATTGCGCATACGCGCAGTCTGATCAGAGCCTTTGCTTGTCGCTTGAGTATTATATGAATATTAAGCTACTGAACGAACATAATTTGGAGTTTCTATGCTTAAAAGAAGGCTACACAGGCTCGTCTGAGTCTATTCATTTCAAAATGCCACATTGTTGGAAATCACATGTCGCGGCTCATTTGTCATTCTATAAGAAGCAATAAAGATGGGTTGTATATCTTTAAGATATTTTTAAAAGTTTCACACCGGATATGCGGCAATCGAAAACGTTAATTCTATCGACGAATGTAGATCAAAAATCCTTGGAAACAGAGTTTTCGATTGCCATTTGTCGCCCGATTTTTCGATTGCCATGTGTCGTCCGACTGGCGACAAATGGCTGTCAAAATTTCTGTAAAAATCGAATGTTTAATTAGATTTTTATGCAGCTGTCTGCAGTACGACTTTAAATTATCTTTAGTTCAATAAATGTACCTGGGTGACGTCCTTTTCAGAAAGAGATGGACAATCGGATTGTAAAGTTTAGAGTTTGGGTACGATATTTTTTATCATATCAAGTTTAGTAGTTTTATAGTTGTGATGTTTGTTCTATTATCTATAATAGAGACCCTCCCAGGAGGTACATATTCCCTTATTCTTCTTAAATATTGACTTGTCTCCATGTTCCATGTTTTATTTATTTCCCCGTTCTCTGACAATATTGTTCCCCTCAGTTTGGCATTTTCCCTTTCCCTAGAATAAAATGGCTTGTACAAATACACCCTAAGTCGTGAGAGGGCTTCATTGTTAAGGCATACAGAGAACTCCTCTCTCAATTCCATGATAAAAATGTTCCCTGTTAGCACGTTATAACAGTTCTATACCCATTACCCGATGATCGGGTGACGTACTTGGAATTTGACAGAGGAGGACTGAACACAGGAGTCGAACACTCGCTATCATTCATTAAATTCTCGTATTGCTCATGATATTTTAATACATTAGAGAGAGAGAGAGAGAGAGAGAGAGAGAGAGAGAGAGAGAGAGAGAGAGAGAGAGGGATGCAGGGACAGAGACAGAGGAAGATATAGACAGAGAGAGAGACAGAGAAAGAGAGAGACAGAGAAAGAGAGAGTAGAGAAAGAGCGAGTAGAGAAAGAGCGAGTAGGGAGGAGTGCGAGTAGAGAAGAAGAGCGAGATGAGAAGGAGTGCGAGTAGAGAAGGAGTGCGAGTAGAGAAGGAGTGCGAGTAGAGAAGGAATGCAAGTTGAGAAGGAGTGAGACTAGAGAAGGAGTGCGAGTAGAGAAGGAAGGCGAGTAGAGGAGGAGTGCTAGAAGAGAAGAAGTGCGAGTAGAGAGAGTAGAGAAGGAGTGCGAGTAGAGAAAGGAGTGCGAGAAGAAAGAGAGAGAGAGTAGAGAAAGAAAGAGTACAAGTAGAGGAGAGCGAGTAGAGAAGGAGTGCGAGTAGAGAAAGAGAGAGTAGAGAAGGAATGCGAGTAGAGAAAGAGAGAGTAGAGAAGTAGTGCGAGTAGAGAAGACGTGCGAGCATAGAAGGAGTGCGAGTAGAGAAGGAGTGCGAGTAGAGAAGGAGTTCGAGTAAAGAAGAAGTGCGAGTAGAGAAGGAGTGCGAGTGGAAAAGGAGTGCGAGTAGAGAAAGAGAGAATAGAGAAGGAGTGTGAGTAGAGAAGGAATGCGAGTAGAGAAAAAGAGAGTAGAGAGGAGTGCGAGTAGAGAATTAAGTATAGAGAGTAGAGAGGAGTGCAAGTAGAGAATAAAGTATAGAGAGAGAGAGAGAGAGAGAGAGAGAGAGTAGAGAGACAGAGACAGAGTAGAGAGAGAGAGAGAGTAGAGACAGACGTAGAGAGGGAGACAGAGTAGAGAGAGACAGAGTAGAGAGAGACAGAGTAGAGAGAGACAAAGAGAATAGAGAGTGGAGAACGACAAAGAGAATAGAGTAGAGAGGGACACACAGAGAGACAGAGAGAGGGAGAGAGAGAGAGGGTAGAGAGTAGATAGGTGAGCGAGTAGAGATAATGGAGAAGAGAGAGAGAGAGAGAGAGAGAGAGAGAGAGAGAGAGAGAGAGAGAGAGAAAGAAAGAGGGCGAGTAGATGGGGAAGAGAGATCTGGTTGCTTTGCTTAGTTTGTTTTCCTAGTCCCTCGTGATTGCTGTGTGGCTCTTCCTCACAGTGCCATGGGTTTGTCTGAAGTTTGTGATTGTGAAATTTCCTGACCATACTCACTTACTATTTTTGTTGTTTTTGATGGGGGTTCGTGTTTAGCACTTCGTATTAAACCTTTATATTGTGTCATTTCTAGTTTGGCAATTCTCTCACTGAGATAAAGGCAGCTGAAAGCTTTGCTTATTGTATTCTGACTTTGTGCATATTCCTTATTTGTCTGTGTTCCAGTGTCCCTGTCTCTTGGTGCCATGTGTCTGTCTGGGATTGTGGCATTTCCTGGTCATTTACACTTGGTTTAACCCAAAGGCCGTTCTTTAAAGTGTGTTAACTTATGTTGTGTAAATGCGAAAACACCTACATGTAGTTAAATTTATGCAATTAGTGAAGACTGATTAGACCGTATAGGTGCTCCTCTAAACATCTGGTATACTAATTACATTGCTACTTGATCTGTCACCTTCACAAAAGGTATGTGGCCATTTCATAGTATAATGCTTTTGCATGGTATGTTACTGCCAGATTGTTTCTTTAATGTGATGCAAAGGGCTAAATAGATATGGTAGGCCAAAACAAACAAAACAAACTAATGCACAAAAACACTCCTTCAATGTTGAACAAAAACTCTGACAAATTGGTTTGTTTTAGCTTGTTTCTCCCTTGATATGTTCCTCGCCAATCGAACCACTTGTTTTTGAAAGTGTTTGAGTGTTACACTTTTGTTTCCGTATGCGATAGCTAGTTTAATGAGCATAATCAATTTGCCCTTCTCCGAAATCAATGTTAACATGCACACGCCTTCCCTCCGACAGCTACCCAACATACCTCCGAATGGAAAGCTACCCATAAACATGATACCACCGTCATAAAATTGCAAATAAATAAGTGTTTTACAAGTATTTTTGAATTGTATTTGACTGATTCATTCCAAAGAGAGGTTATACATTCCAGCGGTGGCTGTGAATCAAGTAATAATAAAATAAAAGATATGAATATTAACTGATGAATTCGAAATATTGGTCCAAATTACTGCATTTCCGAATTCAAATGCGATTTAAACTCGAACAGATTCAGTTCAAAAAGATGTACTGTTTTCAGAGTTATCATCATTCTGTATACTATCGACCTATATGTTGTTTTTATCCCTCAAAGCGAATCTAAATGAAATAAAATCGTCTCAATACAGACCATGTCCAACCTCAAAATCCTTTGTTTACCTCCGATAGCCAACACCCTCCGAGATCTAGACATGCGGTTCACCTGGGTGACCAAGTGCTAGTACTAATGTTGAGTATATATCCAACAGGCACAAAACATTTAGGTAACGTTATATCAACGTCGATACGACGTCATGACGTCGCATCGACTTCGTTACGACGTTGTTTGACATCATTTGCCTGCTGGGTACCAGTGATGTAACCATTGAACATACCAAATCTGTCAACTTTGCATGTTTGCATTCTGGAGGAACATCAAACACAGATGGATCCTTGATACCCTCAGTAAAGTTGGAATAACCTTTGAATTGCATATCATCAGCTGAAATAACATTGAATATAGATTATGACAGCCGATGTTAACCTTTATCACGCTGAATGTTTTATGGACTACACTCCCCCATTCGGGAAAGTCCGCCACAATTCGAGAATCGAATTATGGCTCGGGTGTATGTAAGGAGCGTTACGCTTAGTACTATATGCCAAAAAGCTCCATTTTGTTAGCCTGAATTGGCCTATGGAAAATTAGTTCTCAGCTCTATTAAAATCGGTTATTCTGATTATCAGAAAAGTTTAATCAGCAGAATAAATGAAGTTTATGTGTGTTTTTTTCAATAAAATATTTTATTGATTTTTTTTTCAATAAAATATTGGTTTACCGATATTTTATTGAAAAACGTAAACTTCATTTATCACATTTGTTTTGCTGCAATGTGTAAACATGGTTTCCGTGACGTCAGCGTCACGTTATATAACGTCAGCGTCATGTTATCAGCCGCAGTATCAAAATAGATCCTCGATGTACATCCGTGGTCTGATTCCGCGGAATTGGCCGAGGCACTTCCGATTGCCCCGCACTTTGTATCCTGTTAACCTGCAGCATTCCAGTTATAAGCATGTATGAGTCATGTATTAACAGGCAGAGTTGAAAACAGTGTGGACCCTGATCAGATGATTTCGTCAGAAGTCAGCTCAGCAGGACAAGTGTTAATTGTCCACGCTCAGAAAAAGATTAGACCTGTAATGGTTTGTTTCAATTCCGAAAGAATGGTCATGGTTGCACCTTAAAACGTTTCGCAAAGCAACTGAATGTAGTTGTCAGCAAAATTGACCAAATCTGAATTTAATTGTTTTTCAATTAATTATTTTTAAAAGGAACTGACCCAAAGTCTGGTGTTTGGCACTTATCACATGACTTAGGTTAGACGAGTCTATGGATCGGCTCAGATTAGAGATGAAAGATACCCCACCAACACACTGTATACTTGAAGGACAGAAGGAGGGCTGGGTGTTCATTGGTAACTGCGTCATGTACGAGCATATGAAAGATATATATTTCCAAAACCATATGACATTACATGTAAGAATAAGTATTTCCTAAAACTACATTCACCTTTACTAAAAGTATCCCACATTTAAATAAATACCTGTATACATTAGCTGTATTCCCAAACACCTTTTATGGAATTGACTTGAGATAACTCAGTTAGGTTTTCAGGCTTGAAATAGGATACATTCTTTCCCATTTAACTTATGAACACGGTTACAAATAGCTAACTCACATGATAAAGGTATAGAAATTCTGTGGCACCCGATTTTCACATTTCCTGCTTTTATACTTTATTTTAGGTCAAATGATTTTCGATAAGACCTCTCCTGCGGAGCTTTTAACTTTTCAATTTTCAGAACCCTGCTAACAGCCCTGCACTGCGGGGACAAATTTGTGGTTAAATCCTTGCTACATTCCCCCGCCCCCGGGGATTGACAATAACGAATAAAAACAAATGACCTGAATCATTTGAATAAGCTTCCCATCTTTCCCCTATCCCCTGGTGGTGCCATATGAAACTTGGCTTCAGTTGGCCAAGTGGTTTCGGAGAATCTACAAATATTCTGTCCAGAGCATAACACAGAGGACAATAAGAGGTATCAACTCGAAACTTCACTGGTAGATAATATCTCGATGAGGAGAAATGCAGTGTACAAGAACCGTACCGCTCTTTCGCATAATCTAGGAGTTTTTGTTCTTTGTTACTTTTCACTCTTAAATTTTGTCCGGAGCATTACACAACAACTACAAGAGTAGTATACAACTGTATAAGAGGTATCTTGAAATTTCAATGGTAAATAGATTTCGATGAGGAGAGATACAGTATGCAAGAATCACTCTCTTTTGCATAAGTTAGAAGTAATTGCCCTATGTTATATTTGAATTTTATCCAGAGCATAACATTAACACTATTAGAGATATCAACATGTACCCATTATAGAACAACCGTATATTTGGGGAGCATCTATCTTTTCTACTGATTCTCTAGATTTCTGAATTATGAATCCATAGAGAAGTGGGGAGTCAGGAGATCCGGACCCTGCGGAAAATTACAAGTGTTATAGGTTCCTTTAGGAATAAGTATTAAGACCTCTACACCGAACCCCTACCCCAACTCCCACAGCACCCCAAAACTTGGACTCTTCCTCCCTCCTTTGAATTGTTTTTATTTCTCTTGGAATGGTCAATTAGAACACTCTGTAAAAATAAGTAAAGGGCGACTGAAACGCCAGACCTCCCCCATCCTGATACGATAGTTTTTGGATCCGCCACTGCCCGAGAACATGGGAATTGACCACCAAAACCGCTAAGTTGCACCCATTTCGGTTTGTATTGGCATTACATATAGATATATTTTTAGGTGCGCTGTTATCCTTTCAGGCAAGTACTTTCAGTAGTAGCCTATTTACACTGTAACGTGGAAATTAAACCCCGGCACATCCACGGCGTTGCTAGGAACACATCGTAGGTCAAACCCGGCAGATAAGCCCAACTATGTCCCCGGTATCCCCGGTCCCAAGGGGGCGGGGCATACAAATGATTGGGGCATTATGGTTTATATGTCTTTTTTGACCCTAACTTTAGTCTAGACATACTGTGTTTTTGTGCCTGTGCGCGCGCGCGCGTGTGTGTGTGTGTGTGTGTGTGTGTGTGTGTGTGTGCATGTGTGTGTGACTGGTGAGTCGTTTTATCCTTCGCAAATCGATACGTACCAACATTTTACACGCTGGCTTAAATAATTATCACCAGGAACATTTCTTCTATCCTACTAAGAGGAATAGATTTTAAAATATGAGTTAATGCATGACAAAGGTCTAATGATGTCCACATGCGCATACTGGAGACTTGGCACAGATATCATTTTGCTGGTTTTGTCAGACATTTTCTCGTATTTCATTTACAATAAAACCTGTCTGAAGCAGCCACTCAAAAAGAGGACCAAATATTAGCTTTCAAAACCGATAATCGCTTAATGCAGGTCAAACAATTGCAGAATGCTCCAAGGGGGGGGGAGCATTCTGCAATACTTTCGACCTTCATTAAGCTACCATTTGTCTTTAAGATTTTTGTTTTGTCTATTTTAGTGGCTGCTTAAGACAGGTTTTACTGTACATAAAGAATAAATAAGCCTAACAAGCAAGATACTTTGTTCGATATTACAGGATCCTGACCACAAGGCTATAAAACAGTTTCAGGCTCAACTCAAATTAGATCGTGAGCTGCTTATAGACCCTCCTCCCCCCAAGGGGAATTTTGTACACTATAATGTTCTAAAACTACACTATATATGACGCAAAATGACACATAAGAGCCCTCTGGCAGTTGGGGCGTTAGCGTGTTACAGTAATGTTCATTACGTTACCCTATAACAGCTTCTAATCCTCTTGTGCAAACACAAACCAATACCTAAATCTTATTTATCGACATGCTGATTGCCTTAAAATCACTTATTAAAACGCAACAAACAGCTGGTATGCACCAAAACAACTCAGGCCCATTATATTGCAGTTAAATAAGTTACTTACTTTGTAATATACAACTATTTAGTGTTGTGCTATCACTAGACCATGAACTGCCAAAATATGTCTGAGGGGGAGTTTAATACACTATAATTTTCTAAAACCACATTACATAAGCCACAAAATAATGCATGTTATCTCTTTATGGGTTGGGGCGTTACCCTGCAAAAGCATAGTTTAATACGTTACCCTAAACTAACAGGAAATCCTATAGTATATATATCAAACTGTTTCTTATTATTACATATCAATATTATCTTGTAATTGAAATAAAATGACTAGCAGTATAAGTTACACATTTAGATCCTTTAATTACTGTTACATACGTTACTTTTATTTAAATACATTATTTTAGTTCAATATTAGCATCATATAAGCTGCTAGAGGATGTAGATCATTTGCATTTCAGGGCTCAATTAAATGAAAGAAACAATAAATATTGTCTTTATAACATAAAATTTAAGTGAGATTAAACTCTGACAAAAGTATTGGTGATGAAAGGGAAGAAATTGGAACTCAATGCACATAAAATGCATTTCAATTAAGAGTGTTGTATCCAAAATATGGGACTACTATTTCAGAAGATGATTAATTTAATGATCAAATTATGTTTCTTATTTGCTTAGCTTATCAGCTATCGATCACAACAACTATATTGATAACAATCAGTGAAGAAAGCTACCTTACAATTTCTAAAATTGTAAGTCATTTTAAGCATCGTCAAAATCGAGGAATTAGGCCATGAGCTACTAAGGGTTTTGCTCCCCCCAGGGGGAACTTTGTGGACTATGTTTTTCTTAAAGCATAACATCTAACGAGCTTTTTGCAACATGTTGGCTATCTGGAAGTTGGGGCGTTTGGGTGCTACAGCGTGTTAATTACGTTACCCCTCATGTTTTTAAAAAAACAAAAATATAAAATTAAAGCGGTACTTGACCTATTCAAATTGGCTAAACAGTCATGTAATATGTAAAAACAGTTAATTACCTTTAGATACTGATATTTATTAGAGTAATTTAGGCCCATTATGGTGTCATTTACGTTACATTTTCAACTACACCCTATAAAATCATTGATATTTTGTTATATAGTTTCTTTTTATAAACTTTTACATGGGTATTTAAGATTAAAATAACATGTCTCTAAAAGACAATTTACTGATCATTTCAAAACTGCAAACAGCTTGCTTCTATCACAAAAACTTCAGGAGTTATAAGCTGTTGAATATGACAACCCCTAATAAAACGTTATGTACAGTAAGAACCTTTTCATTTAAAAACAAAGCATGTAATCCTATATTTAAGCTTTTAAACACCATATATGAGCATTATATTGAAACAAGGGTTAAAGGGGGCATTAAACATGGTTTCTGGTGTAAAGTATCAGTTTTTTGTTTGTTTGGCAATATGTAATGTATGTTACAAACTTTACTGCTTTCTATATGTTGCTTAATTGCCTAGATGATACATCAAAGGGTATTTTAATTCATTCCTGAACTGATTTTAGTGTTAAATAGACATAAAGATACTAGTTTGTCTACAATATAACTTATTGGTTCTTATTAAGAGACTATGTCAAATTGTCAAAGCATATTTACTTTTGTGAAATAGTTTATTTTAAAACTTTTTTTAAAAACAAAAGGTGCCAATTTGGCCAAAGTTATAGGGTTTAAACCTCATTAACAGAGACAATTTTGCTTTCAAATACCAGCTGAATAAGGATAAGGTCCCATGTTCTGTCAAAATTGTTAAACTAACATATATTACCATAAAAGATATATCATAAGATACTACATTTGTATATATGTCTAAAATGCTGTGAAAGACAGTACTAAATTGAGCCTGAAATGTTTATGTATGGTGGATTTAGATATTTGTATTACTTATCTGAAGAACACTAAGTTTAATCTAGTCACTTATTTAACAACAACCAAATTATTTTAGTGTACCCAGTTAGATGCTGCACAAATTATACAAACATAGTAACACAATACACGCTGGTTTTTCCTTGTATATTTTGGATCATCTACAATAACAAAAACATTTTTTTACTAAATGTTGTATGGTAGGTTGTAGCATACAAAACATTTGTGCTATTATATCCCAGAAAGAATAAAGTATTTGTAAGTTGGTAGAGCAAAAAATGATATATGTTACATAGATACTATGCATTATAAGTGTATGTAACCATATACTGTTTGAAGAGACTGTCTCTAAATCAAATTTTATACTGACATTGTTGTATTTGTGTTTACATATTGATGCATTACTTTACTCTTTGCTTTTAAATAGACTTTAGCTTATCTTCAGCATAGCTTTCATTGTTTAATGGATGAAACTGATAATTTGATCAACATAGTTCTACTGATCAGTTGCTCAAGCAATGTAAATTTTATAAATGGTTTATTTAGAATAAATATTTCTGTGAAATGGGAAAAATAAGTGATAATGGTGGAGTTTACATGACAATAATCACAAATGATATCATCATATCCAAGAAAACAAGTCAATTGTTAATTACGGTGCCAATTTAAATTCATAGGACTTTATTTGCCGGAATAAGGCAAGACCAAATAAGACATGTTAGTTAATGTAAAAAAGATTTCACAATGTTCTTTTAGAATGTTGGATGGAAAAATAAAATAATTAAAGTAAAAAGTGAAGTCAGATATCTTACTTACATGTATTGGTAGTTTTAGCAATTACTGCTAAAAAGCTGATGCTAATTTCTACTATACAGAATGTGACATGACCAAATCATAGCATAACGTTATATGTATATTAACAATAAGAATGAATTGCAAACACACCAGGGTATGGAATCAAGACATATGCAAAATGTCAACTGTTCTGGCAAAAAAGTATTGGGAGAACACTCTACTCAGTATAAACATTGTAATCTATGATAGGCTTACATGACATGTTTACAAAGTATAAATATATATGATTTTGGTAGTATCTATGCATTTTTAATTACCATAGGTCTTTTAATTTAATCATCTCCAAAACAAATCATATTTCTTTCACATTTAAAAGGATACCATAAAGTTCAGATATTGACAGCAGTGTAACTTTAAAGACTCTATTGTCATTTATGTTACATGTGTGTATGATATAGTATACCAAATATTGAAAACTTATATCAAATTTGTTTTGACAGTATTGCCTTTAGATGAAAATATAATAATTGTTTATCTCATTTATTGTGATTAATAAAGCGCTCAAATGAAGATTTGACCAGCACATATTTCGATACTTATCACATATTAGCAAATATCTCGGATCCATTGATTGCTCATGCTGATGCAGTCGAGCTACTCATATTAATTCTGGCCTGAGTCTGCATCTATATATCCATACTTTGTATATGCAGACAGCAAAGGCTCTGGTGAGTCTGCACATTTACAAGGCTTGCCCGAGCCCTCATTTCTTGACACTGCAATGAGTTCTTAGGTACCAAATCGAATGTGCTGGCTCATTTGATTTATTCTTTGTTACTAGTTATAATCTATTTAGCTTGATTTGAAATATCCAAAAAATTAATAGGATGCAACTTTACAACAATGATCATGTTCTCCTGTGGCATGCTTAGTACCAAATTTAATAAAAAAAAAAATACACTGTTCAACTAAGTTTTATTGACAGAAATAATTCAAATAAAAAATCCCAATGAACTGTTGAATTCCTTCCATTTAGTTATGTCTATAATACAATACTAACAATGCTAGGGATCTTTTCTAAGCATTAACTTATCTCTTTTAAATATAGGACTAAATTGAACATTTTGAACAAATGCTGCCCTAGCTACTGAAGCTGTTTAAATGCTTCACAAAATTGTAGAAACAGGCGAAACAGATGATAAGTGTAATAATCTCCTTAAATACTCTTGTTATGCATGTTACTAAGATTATTTTTTCTTTCTTGGCCAAACAAGACATGCTGATTACTACAATAGGTATTATAACCATAGGGACAGGCACGTTGGGTACCACATTTGGGATAGAAATTGTTATGATTATAAAAAAAACTACAGTTTTTATTGAAAGGACCAGGGACAACACCTATTTAAATTTTTCATTTCTCAATTTTTACCATGCCCAAAATGACTTAAAACTTTTCGAGTTGAGAGCTAGCTTTGGTCCTTAGCTGTTTTCATTATAATATTTGTTGTAATCAATAGCTGATAAGCTACATATGTATTTGGTTGGCTCACACCTTTGGTAATAGATCTTACTAGGCTACTACATGTTTAAAATCATGTTTCGTCTAAACTGAACTGTAGACAGTATGGAAAAATGGCTTGTATATATCATTTCATGTATTAAATTAAGTCAACACATACAAGTGTCAGAGATAATGCTATTATTTAAGAAACTTGATTTGATTATTAAAATAAGAAGTTTCTATAAGCAATGTTTACCTATTCGATAAAAACTCTTAATTGAAATAGCATTTTATGTGCTTTGTGTTCAAGTTTCTTCCTTTACATCAAATTTGCTTTTGTCAGAGTTTAATTTCACTTAAATTTTAGGATAGAAAAGAAACTTTTCATTATTTCTCTCATAATTGAGCCCTAAATTGCAGTAATTTACGCCCATTAGGAGTTTAAACTCATATATTGCTATTTTTGCATAAAATTAATGTATTCAAAAGAAAGTAGCATATATATCAGTAATAAAAGGTACCTAAATATGTTAAAATTATACTGCTAGTCATTTACTTTTGATTACAAGATTATATTGATTTGTAAGAATAAGGAATAACGTTGATATTTACACTTAAGGAGTTCCTATTATTTCAGGGTAACATTGTAAACTTTGCAATTGCAGGGTAACGTCTAAACTCATAAAGAGCTAACACGCATTTTTTGTGGCTTATATAATGTGGTTATAAAAAATCATAGTGTACAAAACTCTTCCTATGAGGTATTTTGGCAGCACTTGGTCTAGTGATTGCACAGGGCTAAATATTAGTTTATTTAAAATAAAGTAACGTATATAACTGCATTATAGTATGCATATGTTGCTTTAACGCATACTGGCTATTTGCTGCATTTAATTAAGTATTTTTAAGACAATCAGCATGTGGATAAATACAAATTATGTATAGCTTTATATTTATAACAATAGGATTTGGAGATGTTTTAGGGTAACGTAGTTAACATGACTGTTACACGGCAACGCCACCACTGCCAGATGGCCATCATGTGTCATTTTGCTTCTTATATAATGTGGTTTTAGAAAATCATAGTGTACAAAATTCCCCCTGGGGGGAGGGGGTCTATTAGCAGCTCATGGTCTAAATGAAGAATTAAAACAGGTGTTTATCCTTTGAACAAAAACTAAAGTTTTTTTTAAAAAATCATAGTGATTTCTGACCCATACATGGCACCTACCATGCCAAACCAAAGCTATGGTTATATCCCCTATGGCAATGAATCCCTCTATATCTAAAGCATGTCCAGTATACACTTTATATCGGTAACATGCATGACACAAATATTTTAGGAGAATATATTACTTGTCATCTGTTTCATCTGGATATACAATTTTGCGAAGAAATGAAACATGACAGCATAAGTTTTGTTCTAAAGGTTCTTTGTTAGTCATATATTTAAAAGGGATAATACATAGAAAGCTCTCTTGCATTGTTAGTATTGTATTGTAGACATGACTAAATGAATGGATTTAAATAATTCACATTGGTAATTTTGCTTTGAGTTATTTTTGTCAATTATACTTAGTCTAACAGTGAAATTTGGTTTTATTTGTATTTAGCATGCCAAATGAAAATAAGCTTATGTTTACAAAATTACATCCTCTAATCATTTAAATAATTCATATCAAGCTAAATATATAATAACTAAAAACGCAAAGAATAAATCAAATGAGCCGGTACATTTGAATAGTTTCAAGAAATGAAGGCTCATGTTAGCATATGTAAATGTGTAGACTCAACAGAGCTTTTGCTGCCTTCATACACTAATAATAGATGTAGACAAGAATTAGGACAGCTGGCTCCACTGCGTCAGCATGGACAATTAATGCTGGCCTTTGCCAATATGTGATTGTAGGGATATCACTATCAATGGTTCACCTTATTTTGAAGAAGCATTTGAAAGTCCGAAAGATTTTTGCTAGATGGGTACCACATCTATTGACTTATGAAAAAAACAGACAACAGGATAAAGTGGCCAAAAATATGCTTCAAATGTTTCAAATTTGTGACAAAAAGCAATTTGCCAATGTTATCACAGGTGATGAAAATTGAAACTATTATTTTGAGCCCGTCAGAAAGTTTAGCAATAAAATCTTGGCCTCTAAACATAGCAGACGCCCAATAATTGCCAAACGGTCTTTGAGAGCAAGGAAGGTTTGGTATGCAAAATTTTCTTCTCTGGAGGAGGAGTCGCAATAAAACCGCCGATGAAAAATGGCAACAAACATCACCGTAAAGCACTACAAAGACATAGTACTGGAGAAGCCGAAAAGTATTATCAGAAACGACGCCCTGTCACTGGTTTTAAACATATCCGTCTTCTGTATGGCAATGTCCCTGCTCTTGCCTCCGAAATAGTTACGGCGTTTTAGAAGAAAGAAAAAGTATCTGTTTTGCCTCACCTCTCGTATTCCCTACATCTTGTCCTATGTGATTTCTTTATGTTTCCGAAATTGAAATAATTCCTTGCTGGGTGAAAAATACCAGTCCTGACAGGCTCATGGATCTTCTGTTCATCAGTACCTTATTACTGTGCCAAAATCAGCGTACCGTCACGCCTTCAGGAAGTGGAAACATCGGTTGAAGCATTGCATTTCTAGCCACGAGAGTTCTTTGATGGCATGAAATGAGCACTTTTAGGCTTACTTGAAATTTGAAGTCTCCAGATAGAAATAAGCAATTCTTTTCGAATATCCCTTGTAAGCTTTGACAATTTGATGTAGTCTCTTAAAACGAGGTGATAAATTCCATTTCAGACAAATGTTTTATCTTTATATCTATTAAATAAACAAAAAAGTTTTGAAATAAATTAAAATACCCTATGATGTATCATTTAGGGTATTAATCAATATATAGAACGCCTTGACGTTAATGTAACATAGATAACATATTGGCAATCAAAAGTCAACATGATATTTTACACCAGAAACAATGTTTAATATCCCCTTTCAGTCTTCCTTTTAAATAGAATCCTCATATATGGCGTTTAAAAGCATGCAGATAGGATTGCATGCTGTATAGTGAAATGAAAGGATTCTTACCTTACATAACGTTTTCTTCAGGGATGTCCTATTCAACAGCTTATAACTCTTAGAGTTTTTGTGATAGAAGCCAGCTGTTTGCAGTTTTGGAATGGTCAGTGAATTGTGTTTTAGATACATGTTATTTTAATCTAAAATATTTATTGAGAAAATTATCAAATGAAACTATTTAACAAAATTTCAATGATGTTATAGGGTGTAGTTGAAAATGTAACGTAAATGACACCATAATGGGCCTAAATAACTTTGACATACATCAATATCTGCAGAAAATTAACTGTTCTTGTATATTATATGACTATTTAGCCAATTTGAATTTTTCAAGTACTACCTTAACAGCCTTAATTACATATTTTTGTTTTTTTAAAATGAGGGGTAACGTAATTAACATGCTGTAACACCTAAACGCCCCAGCCGCTGGGCTAACATGTTTCCAAAAGCTTGTTAAATGATACGCTTCATCAAAAACGTATTCTTCGAAATCCCCCCGGAGCAAAACCCTTGGTAGCTCATAGCCTAAATTAGCATGAAATTTTTTCTGGTCATACGTTTTAAAATTTTATAACTTGAACAAATTACATATTTAGCTTTTCTGAGCAAAGAGCATGTTTGATTTGTGTGTACATTAATATTTAAGAGTGATTATTTATTAGCACCAAAATAAGTTGAAAATGACATGTCTCAGATTTCCATGAATATTGTGTATTTTTGCTTTCGACCCCTATGACAATTTTTTGGTGCTTATAAATAATCACCCTTAAGAAGATGGCAAATTGCATGCACAAACAAGCATGTAAGTTTGAAAAGTTTTATAACCTAGGTGCCGGATTTTTTATTCAATAATATACAAATAAATAAATCGAGCTTCATATCACAACATGTAGTACATGTTGGGTTAAGTTTAATCTTGGATTTGTTTTCAGTGATAAAAAGACATATTTTTTGGTACTATCATTGTTATAATAATCACTCATATTGATGATATCAAATGCATTGAATGAAATTGCTCATTTTAATGGACACGATACATTTAACAAAAGCGTTCACTCAACAGCATTTGCTGGTAAATTTGATAACCTGTCACAAAACTTTGATATCAGTTTTGATATATTTATATTAGAAAACATGTTCTTTGCAACCCGAAAAGTAAGCGAGTATGACCAGGAAAGTTCCACAATTACAGACTGCAGACCAACCAGCGGCACAGCGAGGAAGAGCCACAGAACACTAACAGCCTCGTGACGTCTGCCCTTTGCTGTTCCAATCTGCAAGTACGGGTTCTTTTGCACAGTACAACGTAATCAAAGACGGCACCGCGAAGAAGGGACACCGAAAAGTAAAACCCACATGACGCATGCCCTTTGCTGTTTCAATCTGTAATTACATGTTGGTTTGCTCAATACAACGTAGTCAGGGACTTACCCTCTCCGATTTTTCCATGAAGATTTTCCAGTACTGGTATACAATCAGCAGTAGTAACAGTTACATAACCATTCTGTCCCAATGTCTCTTGAATCTCATACACTTTTGTCTTAGTTGCACTTGTTTCGTTACCAAAATTCAAGTGTTCCACTTCCTCTGACCCAGCTGCAATGTTGAAGAATAAATAATTTACCCCGCTTCTCGAGCAGCACATGACGCCAACATAATGTCGTATCAACGTCGATATGACGTCATGACGTCACATCGACGTTGAAAGGACGTTTTAAGGTTTTGAGCCTGACGGATTTACTTATATGAAGTTTTAAGTGAAAGTGTTGCGTTTGCATAAAATTCGGGTCTAGAATATTTCATTATTTTCGGTTAATAAGAATGTTGTCACTATCTTTTGACTTTTACATACAAACTTTAACTTAATTAATGTTCTGTTTATATTTCAATCAGTCTGACCTGTTTTCTGAGGTGTATAATAACTACATACTGTATACATGTAATTATAAATAGATATTAAGTTACAGGTTTGTACAAAATTAGTGACTAATGAGCTTTTATAATAATTTGTCTTTAAGCATTTGGCAGCCTGTCCCACTTTGATCAAACATGCCATTCTTAATTGTGTGTATAATGTACAGCTACAAATGTAAGCAAAAAGGGTCAGCTTGGTCAATGTGGGGAAAGCATATAACAAAAACTTTTCCAATTACCTATACTGAAACCAACTACTAATTGGTCACCTTACATTTTTACGCTAGTTCAGAAAGTGAAACATAGGGTATACAAAATTCTTTTTTTTTTTTTGAAGTGAAGCAATACTTTGCCGAGACTCTACCAGTTATTTCATTTAAAAATGACACGTACTTCTTGCACGGACGAAGGTAGAGAAAAGGTACCCTCATTTCAAAAAGTCAAACTTTTTCTACGATATAAACCATAACACAAATTAACGTTTTTTGTTTGTTTGAAGATGTTACTGGCTAGCGTGATATAAGAAGAATAAACCTCAAAAGTTTGGATTCCATCGGACTCGTCGTTTTTGCTACTCAACAACGTAAGACAAACACTTTTAGACTAATCATTGAAATTCAGCTTTAAGCTTGCAATTTACATAGAGCCTTTGCACTGCTCTGTACGCCTTATTATCAGCGACACGGCATTGAAATTTTCAGCGATTATTCATTATCACCAGACGTCACCGTCCTTCTTTAAGAATTGAAAAAACAAAACAAAAATATTATGCTACCAGATCGATTTTTAAACTCTCACATTGAAACCGGAAGTGTACAGTAGTCATAATTAAATAATCGCCAAAAATGGACTAATCAAGTTCTACTGTGTTTGGTCTACAGTGTTCAAATAAAATTAAGTGCATTTAACAATTTTACCAGGAAAAACTGGTGAATTTCAAAAATCTCGAAAAATTTTGAAAAATGCAATATTTCAAAAATGCATAAAAAATCCAACATAAGCAAATTTTCAATTGTTTGGTGTTTTTCAAGACGGACAGACCAGTTTGAAACCACCTAAATGCCAATTTTATATAAAAAAAACTATTCTCAAAACCATTTTGTCTTAAAAAAGTCAATTTTTGCATGTTTATCCAAAAAAACTTTGAAGTAAAAGAAAACTCTTCAAAAATTGTGCTAAACGTATGCCCATTAAAATGCTCATATGAGGGTCATTTTTTATGTTCGTAGAATCGGGCTGTATCTCTACAAATATAGAAATTACGGTACCATAAGTATATATATTTTGAAAGGTCTAGCTTTTGTCTATCAAATGATATAAATTTTACATCATTAGTGCTTAGTTCGGTCAAGATATATAGCTTTGAATAGGGCATGAAAAGGACACTGGTCGAAATACATGCCATTTTAACCACACAGAAAGCAGGAAATTATATGCTGTTAAGTTCCATTCGCTATGGGGGTATAAGCATTTTTCAAGCCGATTTTTCTTTTGCACCATCAAAATTAATTATTCAAACGCTAATCGTAGACAAGTGCAGCAAAACTATAAGCATGCTGTTTGCTGTTCTATAACAATTTTAAAACACCCATCAATATACCAAAATAATCACAGTCCAGTGCTAATTATTATATCTGCTAAAATTACGATTATGAACAAATTTTAAAATTTCTTCTGGTTTTGCATAGCACATGATATACTCAATTATTCGTCAGCAATTGTATTGATGTATCGATTTGAGCGTGGAGATGGCAACTTCCGGTCCTGGCATACCCCCATGTTATAAAAAGTGGGTGGGGTAAATCAACCCCGCATAGAAAACACAATAACAATCGGATTTGCATAATTTTCTTATTGCAGTGATTTCAACACCTGTATAGAGGCACTAAAACAGTTTTAATGTATTTTCTGAGTATAGTAACGCTCCATTGCACCATTTATGTACAAAACAAGGGATTTTAGCACCCCCTAGGCTATTTATTTTGCAGTTCATTTCTAATAAAACAAAATCATTAACTTTGTTTTGGGATGAAAGTTACCACAACACTTCCATCTACCATATAAACAAGTAAAAATATAATACTACTTTACAGCTCACATATTAAGCCACATTCAAAAGCCCGTATCCAACTTCCACTTGTGTCAACTTTTTACAATAAAAGTTTTTATGCCTTCTGATCACTTTGCTGAGGTTTTAAACAAATCTTCCATATCCAATATTTGCTGCGTATTTGCTATAATGTTTATATGATATTGTAGCACATGGTGTCCGTGATCTGCAGCCAAATTTTCAGAAGCTGTGTATGGCTATGGACTCATTTTCATGCAATTGTTACTGACGTTCTGTCAGAGACTAAGTCCATAAATGTCATATTTCTGCCATATTTCCAGTGTGCGATATAGAGGTGCGTCTTTGCCTCATAGAAGACATTTAAGTAATGCATTTTGAAATAATTTTAGGTTGCATATATAGATAAAAGCTCAATCTTTCCAAATATATGCATAATGTATGCATTTACTTTCGCCGTTTTCATTAAATCTACCTCTCTACGAACATAAAAAACGTCCCTCGTATATAGGCAAAAGATCATTTAATTTTATTAGCGTTTGGTCCGAAATAATGAGTTTGAAAAGTGACCAATTAGATCTTGGATTTAGTATATATGTTAAATAGCAGACACGAGAGTTTTCAACCCATATTTTTAATCAGTACTTGTCCAATATGAAAAGCCCTTTTTGAATAATTCGAGGGCAGAACCAAATGCCTTTTCATTGAAAAAATATAATTTTCTTCGAAACTTTTATCAGGCCATTTTATGTCATGAGCAGTCCTGCATTAAGACTGTTAGAGGTCCTTTGCAGTATACATAACGTGCCTCATATGCTAAATGTAGGTACATGTATGATTGTGCTAATTCTGCAAAGACGTATTGCTTCGCCAGTACATTTCGGTTTGACTACTTGCATCTTTTAAGAATGATCACACTACATGTATGACGCACTGATACACTTTGCAAATCACGATAATAGTTTGAGTGACAAAACGAAGTTACCTGGTAAATCAGTTGGACAATCAATACTTTTGTTATGACAAATACAGTCAAAGCGCGAAAAACCGAACTCCGATTTTTCGAAATACTCTCTAAGTCGAAATAAATTTGGAGTACACTCGATTCAGATAAGGACCTTTGTATGAACTATATTTAATAACTGTTTGTAAAACATGTTTTGGATGCGTAATTGAAACGTCCCAGTGAGACGTTTTTACGCACCCAAAACATATATATGATATACAGTAGTACCACGACCTCTAAGTAATGACCCTCGATTCACTCAATGCATTTACCGTTACAGTCGCGCTTCAAAGCGTTTTGTGGAAGTATACCTCCACAAAACGCTTTGAAGCGCGACTGTAACGGTAAATGCATTGAGTGAATCGAGGGTCATTACTTAGAGGTCGTGGTACTACTGTACGAATAATAGCACTACATTTTAGGGGGGGGGGTATTTATTTTATGTCTACCTCCCTCTTATTTAACCTTTCGATACTTAGAAATAAAATCTTAAGTATGAAAGGACTTCGAATTGAAGAGATTTTTTAACTTGTAAGTACATAATGTTATAGATAAACAAAACGATTTGAGGCGTGACTGTATTTACACTATTGAAAATGCGGATCTAGAAATAGAGGTGTCTGGGTTTCCCTGTTTTATATAAAGTCTTTTCAAATTTATGAATTTACTAAAGTCGGATATTCCTAGGCTAGCTAGTGCAATGAAAACAAAATTATTTCAACAACTGCTTTTCAAGCTTTTGAAACTCTTATCAGTACGAGATGTGAATAAGAATTGCAATTGTAAATTACCGTTCTCATAAAATGGACAAATTCTTAATTTAAAATATTTGACCTGTGAATGTTCGTAAGAAATCATGCTACCTCTTGAATCGGTTTCCAGTATCTATTTTAGCTGTCAAAGCAGTGAAAAAAGTGATGTCTACCTGTCCTGGGCTAAATTTAGTTCAATCTTTTTTTAACTGTCTGGCAACACTGACATATCCTGATGTATACCTGTCCTGGGCTAAATTCAGCTCATCACTGGTAGTCATGACGGTCTCTCACAACCAGTGTAAGCTAGGTTCAGCAAACCAGAGGATGTCTTATATATGAGTCAAATAACAAATCTTCTGGTCGGTATGGTGTTCGCTTGCAAGTAATACAGCCGTTATTGAAATTTCAGTATTTGTTTTCACTTATAAAGTACGCCTAAATACATCATTTGAATTATAAAAATCACTTTAAAGAATGCCATTTCTACACTGAAATAAATCGGACAAAACACGGCGTTTCACCGATGTTTGCATTTGTATGCATGTTTAGACATTGTGACACGTATTGACAAGTAAATAATCTGGCTGGCCAATTTCAGTCAGTGACTGTAATCTTATAAGAACCGAAAACGTCACACCATACTAGATATTAGTTTAAGCTTAACTGGTCTGCCGCCTATGCCTGTCCATATTCAAACTTCTATACAATAAAATTGTCCTTTCCTGATCCATAGCCAAAATGCCGATTTTCAAGAACCGTGCATAGTTTAGTGCAGGTCGGTAAAGTTAGCACTAATTTTGCTGCAGCAAAAAATGGTAAAATTGGCAGCAATTTTTCTGCAGCAAAAAACGGTCAAGTTAGCAGCAACAGTAAAAAACGGTAAAGTTGGCAGCAATTTTTCTGCAGCATAAAACGGTCAAGTTAGCAGCAATTTTGCCGCAGCAAAAAATGGTAAAGTTGGCAGCAATTTTATGGCAGAGAAAAACGGTCAAGTTAGCACAAAATTTCTGCTGGCAGAGAAAAACGGTCAAGTTAGCACAAAATTTCTGCTAGCACAAAATTTGCTGCTAGCAAAAAATTTGCTGCCAGCAAAAAATTTTCTGCTAGCACAAAAATTTCTGCTAGCACAAAATTTTCTGCCAGCAAAAAATTTTCTGCTAGCACAAAAATTTCTGCTAGCACAAAATTTGCTGCCAGCAAAAATTTTCTGCTAGCACAAAAATTTCTGCTAGCACAAAATTTGCTGCCAGCAAAAAAATTTCTGCTAGCACAAAAATTTCTGCTAGCACAAAATTTGCTGCCAGCAAAAAAAATTCTGCTAGCACAAAAATTTCTGCTAGCACAAAATTTTCTGCCAGCAAAAAAAATTCTGCTAGCACAAAAATTTCTGCTAGCACAAAATTTGCTGCCAGCAAAAAATTTTCTGCTAGCACAAAATTTTCTGCCAGCAAAAAATTTTCTGCTAGCACAAAAATTTCTGCTAGCACAAAATTTTCTGCAAGCAAAAAATTTTCTGCTAGCACAAAGATTTCTGCTAGCACAAAATTTTCTGCTAGCACAAAAATTTCTGCTAGCACAAAATTTTCTGCCAGCAAAAAATTTTCTGCTAGCACAAAAATTTCTGCTAGCACAAAATTTTCTGCCAGGAAAAATTTTCTGCTAGCACAAAAATTTCTGCTAGCACAAAATTTGCTGCCAGCAAAAAAATTTCTGCTAGCACAAAAATTTCTGCTAGCACAAAATTTGCTGCCAGCAAAAAAAATTCTGCTAGTACAAAAATTTCTGCTAGCACAAAATTTTCTGCCAGCAAAAAAAATTCTGCTAGCACAAAAATTTCTGCTAGCACAAAATTTGCTGCCAGCAAAAAATTTTCTGCTAGCACAAAATTTTCTGCCAGCAAAAAATTTTCTGCTAGCACAAAAATTTCTGCTAGCACAAAATTTTCTGCAAGCAAAAAATTTTCTGCTAGCACAAAGATTTCTGCTAGCACAAAATTTTCTGCTAGCACAAAAATTTCTGCTAGCACAAAATTTTCTGCCAGCAAAAAATTTTCTGCTAGCACAAAGATTTCTGCTAGCACAAAATTTGCTGCCAGCAAAAAAAATTCTGCTAGCACAAAATTTGCTGCCAGCAAAAAAATTTCTGCTAGCACAAAAATTTCTGCTAGCACAAAATTTGCTGCTGGCACAAAAAATTCTGTTAGCACAAAGATTTCTGCTAGCGCAAAATTTGCCCCTGGCACAAAAAATTCCCAGCAAAAAATTTTCTGCTGGCACAAAAATTTCTGCTAGCACAAAATTTGCTGCCAGCAAAAAATTTTCTGCTAGCACAAAATTTTCTGCCAGCAAAAAATTTTCTGCTAGCACAAAAATTTCTGCTAGCACAAAATTTTCTGCCAGCAAAAAATTTTCTGCTAGCACAAAGATTTCTGCTAGCACAAAATTTGCTGCCAGCAAAAAAAATTCTGCTAGCACAAAATTTGCTGCCAGCAAAAAAATTTCTGCTAGCACAAAAATTTCTGCTAGCACAAAATTTGCTGCTGGCACAAAAAATTCTGTTAGCACAAAGATTTTTGCTAGCGCAAAATTTGCCCCTGGCACAAAAAATTCCCAGCAAAAAATTTGCTGCTGGCAGAAAAATTCCTGCAGGCACAAAATTTGCTGCAGGCACAAATGAGCAGTGACATGAGATTTCCAACAATGTCGTATGTGCGACCAGCAAAGGCTCCGACGAGCCTGCGCATACGCGCACACTGATCAGTGCCTTTGCTTGTCGCTTAATTATTATATAAGTGTTAAGCTACTGATCGAACTTAATTTGGTGTTTCTAAGCTTAACAGGAGGCTGCACAGGTTCGTCTGAGTCTACACTTGTCAAGATGGCACATTGTTGGAAATCACATGCCACGGTTCAAATATTCCTGAATACCGGGCCGCGTAGGTAGTCGGTAACGTGTCTGGCTGACTGCAGATCCTGGTGTCCCGAGTTTGATCGCAACCCGGTCTCATACTTTCTTTGAGATTGATCGTGAAATAATTTCTACCGTCATATCACTCCCTTCCGAGAAGTAGCTGTCAGTTTTAAGCGAAAGTATGCGCACGAAGTACTGGTTTGATTTGATTCATTACATCCCATCAACAATCATTCAGTTATATAGGGACGGGTCTTCCAGGGTTGAACCAGTACTAAGCTAGGATAAATGCGTCTTGCTTAAGGGCACAATGCAACGCCGCCGGTGAGGCTCGAACCCGCGGCCACTCGGTCTCGAGTCAAGCACTCTCGCTCCCATGACAAAGTACTGGTTAACCGCTTCAAGCTTCCCGAGGAAAGATGTGATTAGGTGAGCCGACCCTCTCGCCATGGCCATAGTTGTTGACTTGGGGACGTAAAGCAGCAAAACAAACAAAAACAAATATTCCTGCTAGCACAAAAATTGCTGCCAGCACAAAATTTACTGCTGGCACAAAAAATCCTGCTAGCACAAAATTTGCTAACAGCACAAAATTTGCTGCTGGCACAAAAATTCCTGCTAGCACAAAATTACTGCCAGCACAAAAGTTGCTGCTGGCACAGAAATTCCTGCTAGCACAAAATTTTCTGCTGGCACAAAATTTCCTGCTAGCACAAAGTTTTGCTGCTGGCACAAAAATTTCTGCAAGCACAAAAATTTCTGCTAGCACAAAATTTGCTGCCAGCAAAAAATTTTTTGCTAGCACAAAAATTTCTGCTAGCACAAAATTTTCTGCCAGCAAAAAAATTTCTGCTAGCACAAAAATTTCTGCTAGCACAAAATTTGCTGCTGGCACAAAAATTTCTGCTAGCACAAAAAATTGCTGCCAGCACAAAATATGCTGCTGGCACAAAAATTCCTGCTAGCACAAAATTTGCTGCAGGCACTAAAAATATTGCTGGCACAAAAGTTGCTGCAGGCACAAATCTTCATATCGGGCCGCGTAGGCAGTCGGTAACGTGTCTGGCTACAGATGCGTGTCTGACTGAGGATCCTGGTGTCCTGAGTTTGATCGCAGCCTGGTCTCATACTTTCATGGAGATTGATCGTGAAATAATATCTACCGTCATATCACTCCATTCCGCTATATCATTCAAGAGAAGTAGCTGTCAGTTTTAAGCGAAGGTATGCGCACGAAGTACTGGTTTGATTTGATTCATTACGTCCCATCAACAAGTTTTCAGTTATGTAGGGACGGGTCTTCCTTGGTTGAACCGGTACTAAAGCCCCGTTCTCACTGTGCAGATGGAGCCACAGTACATCGCGATGTAGGACAGCCGGTATTCCGTGATGCACCGGGACACATTTCATAAAAAATAAATTGCGTTCTCACCTTGCCGACGTTACCCCAGTATAGTCCCGGTCCGGCAAGACGCCGGTTGATTCCCGGTTCACCACGGAGCACTTACAGTGCAGCACGGTGGAGCCACGGTTCATGCCAGTATACCCCGGCGTGCGCCTTGGTTACATGCCGGTAGGGCCACGGTTGCGTCCCGGTGTTACTCTACACTATAAATTCAGGATAAAAACGTGGAGTAACGTAAGTTTTCTTCTGTCTCTATCGCATAACAGTTATGTCTTCAAAGAAATAACACCGAACAGACACAAACTGGACTGCACAGCCACATACGGTAGATGGAGACTTGAAAATTCAGATTAAGTTACTAGAGGAATCATGATCTATGTAGCGAAAACAAATGCTTAGTAACCTCGCAGCTCATTTGCATGTATGTTGTCGTATACGCAGAAGCAGAGGTTATAAAACTTTTTTCATGCTCAACTCGACTGAGCATGAAATTTCGACTGCTCATAAAAACTAAAATACCGGCAAATAAAGAAGTTTCTTGCTTTAAGTCTCTCAGGTGTTGTATTTATCATGCTAATAAATGTTAAAATGCCAAAATTGATGGCATTTCAACATTTATGAGCAGGATAAATTTCGTGCTCAGCTAAGTTGAGTATGAAAAATGTTTTTAAGCTCGGGGCCTGTTTTCTTACGACGAGGTTCAAATGTTGTTGATCTGGGCCTAGACTTACATGTGTACAATGCCTCCTTAAAGTTAAGGAAGACTTAATTTAAATATATTTCAACATGTTACATTAAATGCTTGATAAATTGCCAGGACCTGTGCAGTACTTGTTGTCAAAAATATCATTGTGATCTATAGAAAAAAGTAACTATTTTGATTTTAATCAGCTTGAAAACGTTGTTTTTCGCAACCTGAAAATTCAATACTTAACTTAAGTCTTCCTTAACTTTAAGGGTGCATTGTAATTTTGGCCCAGATTGTCTTGCTTTTTAGCAAAAATATATAAACACTATGCGCCGTGGCATGTGATTTCTAACAGTGTGGTATTTTGAGAAGTGTAGACTCAGACAAGCCTGTGCAGTAACCATTTTAGCTAAGAAATTTTAAATGTAGTTCGGTCAGTAGCTTAACAGTCAAATAATAATCAAGCGACTGGCAAAGGCTCTGATCAGACTGCGCCTAGGCGCAGGCTGATCTGAGGTTTTCTTGTTGGCACATACCACATTGTTGAAAAATCAGGCATACCCGGGGTCTTCATCGCGCACGGTTTATCACGGTGGAGACACGGATTTTTCCGGAATGCGCCGGTATCGCGTGGACGCGGTCCCGGTGGAGACACCGTTGCTCCCGGCGTCGTCCCAGTTTACCACGGTATTTGACAGCCTTCTCGGTTACTCCCGGTGAGTTCCGGTTGTTTTAAACATTTTACAACAACCGGGGACATTAGCCGGTTCAACACGGTTCATCCCGGATCTCCAAAGTTGTCCACGGTGCCGCCACGATTGTGACACGGTTCATCCCGGATCATCAAACCGGGATGAACCGGCACCTTAAACCGGGACAGTGAGAACGGGGCGTTAGCTAGGATTAATGTGTCTTGCACAAGGGCACAACGCAATGACGCCGGTGAGGCTCGAACCCGCGGCCCCTCGGTCTCGAGTCAAGCACTCTACCACTGAGCAACTGCGCTCCGATGACGAAGTACTAATTAATCGCTTCTTCAAGCTTGCCCCAGAAAGGTGTGGTTAGGTGAGCTTATAGTCTCGCCATGACCATAGTTGTTGACTTGGGACAAAACAAACAAAACACAAATATTTCTGCCAGCACAAAAAATGCTGCCAGCACAAAATTTGCTGCTGGCACAAAAAATCCTGCTAGCACAAAATTTGCTGCCAGCACAAAATTTGCTGCTGGCACAAAAAATTCTTGCTAGCACAAAATTTGCTGCTGGCACAAAAAATCCTGCTAGCACAAAACTTGCTGCTGGCACAAAAATTCCTGCTAGCACAAAATTTGCTGCTAGCACAAAAATTTCTGCTAGCACAAAATTTGCTGCCATCAAAAAAATTTCTGCTAGCACAAAATTTGCTGCCAGCAAAAAATTTTCTGCTAGCACAAAAATTTCTGCTAGCACAAAATTTTCTGCCAGCAAAAAATTTTCTGCTAGCACAAAAATTTCTGCTAGCACAAAATTTGCTGCCAGCAAAAAATTTTCTGCTAGCACAAACTTTTTTTGCCAGCAAAAAATTTTCTGCTAGCACAAAAATTTCTGCTAGCACAAAATTTGCTGCCAGCAAAAAATTTTCTGCTAGCACAAAAATTTCTGCTTGCACAAAATTTGCTGCCAGCAAAAAAAATTCTGCTAGCACAAAATTTGCTGCCAGCAAAAATATTTCTGCTAGCACAAAATTTGCTGCTGGCACAAAAATTCCTGCTAGCATAAAATTTGCTGCTGGCACAAAAATTTCTGCTAGCAAAAAAATTGCTGCCAGCACAAAATTTGCTGCTGGCACAAAAATTCATGCTAGCACAAAATTTGCTGCAGGCACTAAAAATAGTGCTGGCACAAAAGTTGCTGCAGGCACAAATCTTCATATCGGGCCGCGTAGGCAGTCGGTAACGTGTCTGGCTACAGATGCGTGTCTGACTGCAGATCCTGGTGCCCCGACTTTGATCGCAGCCTGGTCTCATACTTTCATGGAGATTGATCGTGAAATAATTTCTACCGTCATATCACTCTCTTCCGCTATATCATTCAAGAGAAGTAGCTGACAGTTTTAAGCGAATGTATGCGCACGAAGTACTGGTTTGATTTGATTCATCAACAAGTTTTCCGTTATGTAGGGACGGGTCTTCCTGGGTTAACCGGTACTAAACTAGGATTAATGCGTCTTGCTTAAGGGCACAACGCAATGACGCCGGTTAGGCTAGAAGCCGCGGCCACTCGGTATCGAGTCAAACACTCTACCACTGAGCCACTGCACTCCGAGGACGAAGTACTGGTTAACCGCTTCTTCAAGCTTGCCCAGGAAAGGTGTGGTTAGGTGAGCTGACCGTCTCGCCATGACCATAGTTGTTGACTTGGGACGTAAAGCAACAAAACAAACAAAACACAAATATTTCTGCAAGCACAAAAATTGCTGCCAGCACAAAATTTGCTGCTGACCCAAAAATTCCTGCTAGCACAAAATTTTGCTGCTGGCACAAAAATTCCTGCTAGCAAAACTTTGCTGCTGGCACAAATATTCCTGCTAGCACAAACTTTGCTGATTGCGCAAAATTTGCTGCTGGCACAAAAATTCCTGCTAGCTCAAAAAGTGCTGTTGGCACAAATATTCCTGCTAGCAAAAAAACTTCTGCCAGCAGCAAAATTGTTGCCAGCATTTAAAAATTGTTATTTTTTCGATTTTTTACTTTATATTTCTCCATTAAATCTTGAGCAACCAAACATCTATACCGTGCTGATTACTCTTGGTATGGCGGTGATCTGCCAAAAGCCTTCTTACGCTCATTTTGACGTACCGTAACATTAGTACAGTATGCATCGCAGACGTTACATCTTGATGTTCGATGTTCAGACAGAAATACTCCCGAAAAGTGTGTTTACATATTCAAAATATCGTAAAGATAATCTTCCAGATTTAAAAATGCAGTTTGACGTTTTTCAACGTTATTCATGAACGCCTGATCAAGTTTCGCATGGTTGTCTTGTCAGACGTGTGGCCAAGGCGGTGCTTCTTTTGTGAATCCTTCTTGTTATTTATGTTTCGTGTTTGTCATGCTTTCTTGCCTGTTAATTGCAGCCTTGTGGTCATCCATGCTTGGAAGGGGTAAACCTCTTGCTTGTATGTGATGTTGAGTTTTTGTCACTTTCCCATGTGGTGTCATGCGTCAGGTGTAGTACTTGATTGCATTGATTCCTGATCTTTGTCATATACGCATACCGTTTAACGTAGTGAGTTTTTGTTAAATTGGTTAAAGTGTAAACTTATTTTTTTTGTTCAGTATATTTTTGGTTAAATCGACCATTCAAGAAATAATCATATGATTTATGGCAAACCATCTGATCTAACTAGACCCAATGAATTCAAATGAACCGACAATTGCCAACTATACTTGTATTGTTAAGTTCCGCTCTTGTTTGGCCGCCAAGCCATGTCCTGAGATATCCCAATAGAAAGCAGGTGGTAGGCATTTGAACCACCCGAGGGTTGTGAGTTTATGTATCTAGCTGCCTGCCTCACTGTGTATGTGCGTGACTGCTTGCTTGTCTTCTTGTAATCTGGCATAAACATATCATCTTTGCTAAGAATGTGACTTGACGAAGATTTGGTACCAGTAAAATGCATTTAAGCCCCCCCCCCCCCACACACACACCCCAGTAACTTAGGCTGCTGTCCATTTTAAGGCGATGGTTCTGTTAGTTTTGAATCGTTATTGATTGTTGCTCCCATTGTGTGATTCTGAAATTGCTCTTTGTTTTTTATGCGATATTTTGTGTCCATTTTATTTTTGCAATCATCATAATGAATGCCTTGCTTTGACTTCCTGGTGCCTCATGATTGTTGTGTGGCTCTTCCTCTAGGTGCCACAGGTTTGTCTGCAGTTTGTGATTGTAGTATTTGCTGACCTTACTCATTATTTTGATCAGAATAATGATTTAAGGCTTGTTTAGCAAAGACCAAGCTTTTGTGTGACTCAAAGCGTATACCTGGCATACACATGTATACATTCACCAATGTTATCAAAAGTGGACAGAGTGAATTAAAGGCTTGAAGAATAATTTTAAAGTTATAAATAAGTTTTCGTGCTCAACTCAAATGAGCAGGATTGTTTAAATGATCATAAAATCAAATGCTTAAAATCAACTTTTCTTGCTTCCAGACGTTCACCGGACCCCGAGGCGCACAGATGCGGTAATAATCACGCTCATTGGTCAGTTGAGTACAAAAAAGTTTTATAACCTCGGATAAAGATCTTCATAAATTTCGTATTGCTGTGATCCCAACGCCTGTTAATGCATTCTTTTTATCTAAACTTCATTTATGCACATGGACTTGAATTTATGATTTTTGGGTGATTTTATGCCTTGGGAAGCGTGATATATGCTTTAAAAAGTCGGAAGTCTTCAAATCGGAAAAGGGCCATAATCGGAACTAAATTATGGTACTAAATAATGTGACCAAGTTTCATAAAATTCAGATCAAAACTATTCAACCGAAAAAGCGGATGTCGTTGGGTGTGGCATACAGACAGACGTACATACAAAGGTAACACCTAATGCTTCGGCAAATTTCAAGGCGTAAACTTGTATACATTTGATGAAAGTTTATCCATGTGTTTTAAAATTATTGAGTGGAAACATTTTTATGCCCCCGCCATGACAATGGCCCAACCATTAAATATTACCCCTGTCCGTCTGTCCGTACGTCTGTCCAACGACGTCCGCTCTCTAAGTCGAATACTTTTGATCAGATTTTATGAAACTTGGTCACATTGTTTAGTACCATGATGTCTTCTTCAAGTTCGATAATGGTCCATATTGCACAATGCTTTCAGTAGTTATGGCCCTTTGTTTATGAAAATTCACTATTTGAAACGATGTCCGCTCTCTAAATTCGATTAGTTTTGATCAGAATTTTATGTAATATGTCACATTGTTTAGTACCATAATGTCTTCTTCAAATTCGATACCTTCAGTAGTAATGGTCCTTTGTTTATTAAAATTCACTATTTGAAACAATGTCCGCTCTCTGAGTCGAATACTTTTGATCAGAATTTAATGAACTTTGGGTCAAATTGTTTAGAACCATATCTTCTAGTTTGTTAATGGTCACTATCGCACAATGCTTTCCGCAGTTATGGCCCTTTGTTTACGAAAAATCACCGTTTTAAACGATGTCCGCTCTCTAAGTCGAATAGTTTTGATCAGTATTTTATGAAACTTTGTCACATTGTTAAGTACTAACTGTCACATTGTTTAGTACCATGATGTCTTCTTCAAGTTTGATAATGGTCTATTTAAGGATTTATTGCCCTTAGTTTATGAAAAATCATCGGTTGTAACGACATCTGCTCTCTAAAATTCATGCAATTTCAGCTTTTGCTGAAATGAATTATGTATTGGCATTTAAGGGCAGAAAAGTAAGAATAGTAGGGTTTTCTGAATAAAAGAATGAAAATGTAGGAAGAGGCAAAAAAAGTAGCCAAAAGTAGGACTACTTCTTAGCCTGTAAATATAGTCAGGTTTTATCCGCAGGTTATCCTTTATTTCCAGGTAATAAAGTCTCTCAAATAGAAAAGAATAAAGACATCTTAATTGAAATGAACATTTTATTTCCACAGTCCAAAACAATATTTTGATCTTTATAATAACATAACTACTGTGTTTCCAGGACTTAAGTGACCCCCTTTTTTCTGATTATTCTTTAATGGTGATTTTAATTGAAAAATAAATTAGAAAAATGAATTTAGATATAGACCGCGTCGTTGAATTAATTTTTTCCACATAAATCTGAGTTTTTTTCCCAGTAGGCTGGGATTAGATGGAATTTTGGTGTGTTTTTGCTGCTTCTCTTTGAATTAGTCCCAAGTGAACCTAATGATATAAATAAAACACGGCTTATACAGGTCAGTAGAGGTAATTCATCATTCCCACAAATAAGAGTGCGTAACAGAAAATTATTTTTCCTATTTCTCAACCAAAAAATATTTGGTGTGTACTCAAAACAACCATCTCGATGATACAGTTCTTTTGAGCACCCAAAACAATTAGAAATTTCACACTTTGAGCTAGTAGCCAGATGTCTTTACCAATGAAAAAAAAAACACGAACGGTTTCGGAAATAATCGTTTAATTACACTTCTTTGCTGGTCAGTCTTATTTTTTTCAAACTGCAATAACAGGTGGATGATGTTCGCGCATGCCCGGATACTTTTGTCTTTTATGCAACGGATTGATAAGTATCTGGTGGCGCTTAAAGAATTTGATTATTTCTGTTCATTGGTATATAAAAGGCCAATTACGTCTAAAAGGTAAATGACGTCATGTAGACGAAATGAACGTTGGCAAAGGCCTTTAACTTCATGATTTGATTTTTCTTCCCCTTTGCTTTCGAGAACTAACATTTATTTGGAAAAAAATCCGCTCATCATGGAAGGTATTGGTACTCAGGGGTAACAACCTACGTCATAGCGTGGGTGTTGTAAACACGTAGTATGACGCCATCTTTGATTTGCAAGGTTAGTTTTTCCCTTCGTAAATGTCGTACAAATTAGTGTCTGTCAAAACTAAGCAGTGCAGGCGGTGCCTAACATCACACTTGAACAGAATATACAATGGTTACGTCCAGAAATGCCGTTGCCTTTGTAAACATTCACCCAGAAAAATCGAAGTGGGTGACTGCTGAATTTATCTTCGTGTCTCCCGCTTCGATTCTTGTGGGTGAATGATTACAAAGGCAACGGCATATCGGGGCGTGGCCGTTATATATTCTGTTCAAGTGTGATGTTAGGCACCGCCTGCACTGCTTTGTTTGTACAGACACTCATTTGTTTAATTTTACGAAGGGGAAAACTGACCTTGTAAATCAAAGATGGCGCCGCACTACGTGTTTACAACATCAATGCTATGACGTAGGTTGTTACCTTGGGTACTACACTGTGACTTTTTGAAATAGGGTGGTCTCAGAATTATCGCGACGTCGCGGCAACCATAAAGCACAGCGTTTCGATTTTCATAATGAATGCAAGCTAATTGACGGGACTTGTCAATTTTATTTTTCATATAATCAAAATATATTTTTTTGACAATAAATTAGCATTTTAGCATGTGGTGCGTTTCTAAAGTCCTGCAGTATATATACTGTTCGTGCTATCGACGTTGAACATGGCCCGGAATTACAATGCCTCCTTAAAGTTAAGGAAGACTTAAGTTAAGTATTGATTTTTCAGGATCCGAAAAATAACGTTTTAAACTGATTAAAATCAAAATATTTTCATTTTTTCTGAAGATCACAATGATATCATTGACCACAAGTACCACATCGATCAAGACAATTTATTTAGCATTTAATATAGCATGTTGAAATATCAATACTTAACTTAAGTCTTGCTTAACTTTAAGGAGGCATTGTAATTCCGGGCCCTGAAACATACAAGATATAATCGTTATTTCATCCTGTTCTAGGCACCGTTGATCCATCTGAGGTCCAAATTTACCTGCACCTGTCCATATCAGAAATATTTTAACAGTTGTCCGTCAAGAACAACAATTCAATGATTCTGTGTGTGATTATATTGTGTCTTTCAGCTTTATTATGTTTTGGGCGCCCAAGGTACTGGCGAATTTCGAACTTAGACGGATCAAAGATAGGATGAGTTTACGCAGTATAGGCCGTGAAAGTCTTTTCAAATTGTTACAAATATGATAAACCAACTATTTTAAAACTGTTCGTGCTATTGAAATTCAACTGAAATCATGCCAGATACCGTAATTTCAACCAGGTTTCCATATCTCGTGCTACCCCATGGACTCGTCTAACAGATGGAAATTTACTAGTAGCGGTCTCATTGAAACATTCTTTGAGTAACAAAACATAATGTGACATAATTAAAAATAGCAAGTTTTTGATAATATGAAAGCCCGAAGTGGCGCTGATAGACTAAGGGAGATAAGTAAGGCAAGTGCATTTACAAGGCTATGTTTGATTACCCATCTTAGATAAGACCTGAGAAATCCACAAGATGGTATAAAATATATTTTTTAAAAACAGGCACTTTTGTTGGAAAAATCATATAATACACAATTTATTAACGTCTCAACTTTCGGAAAATGGGATACAAATAACCTGTACATCAGCTCGTACATTATCAGCTTAAACATTGGTATTATTAAGCTATTGGGTCATTGAATATGCGGAACATTATGAATGCCTAATTTGTTTTCTACCGTAGACATAGGTAAAAGCTGAAAATGAGGAGTGGTTTTATTCGTTAGACCTATTCCACAAGTCTCTAATGACAGTGACGTAAGGAAAATCTCAAAATAGTAATAAATGTCATGACTGTATAGATGTACGACGAGCACTAAGATATGACCTTTGGATCATTCTCTTTCAAAAGGGTTGATGCGTAACACGTAAAATGAACCAGTCGGGCTAGAACATGTATGTTTGTCACAATATTATAGCAAATGTAACCCTTAGTTCTGATCCGTATTTCAATATAGTAAATACGGCCAGGCTTCAAAGCGTTTTGCTTATCTAGATCTGGTTTCAATTTTTGTACTGTGTAGCGCCAAAGTTACTGCTGGTAGCCATTTTTGGCCAATTACTTCGGTAAAAAGTGATAGAAAAGTTTAGGCTGTAGAGCAATGCATTGTTTCCAGATGCACTTACGATTAGATGAAGAAATATAACATAAAATCATGAAAAAATCCACACTATTTTAATGCTAGCAGCATTTTTATTTCTGGCACCATTTTTTGTGCTAGCAGCAATTTTAGTGCCAGCAGCAATTTTAGTGCTAGCAGCAAATTTACTGCTGGTGTCTATTTTTGGCCCATTACTTAGGTAAAAAGTGTAATAGAAAAGTTCGGGTGCAGCGGAATGCATCGTTTCCAGATGCGCGTACGATTAAATTGGTAAAATATAAAGTAAAATTCTGATTTTTTTTAATGATAGCAATGATTTTGCTGGTAGCCTTTTTTGGCCCATTTTACTACGCTGGCAGCCACGAGTGTCACGACAGCCAGAAACGCAGCTCGCATTTGGGGTTTTGGTCAATTATTGTCTTCGTCATCAAGTTCTGTTAAGTGTCTTGCTACGTTTCCTCACGGTCTGTCAAGGTATCCGTGACATATCCGTGACAGAGGCTCGACGGCGCGCTACGGTCTGACACGGACGGTTGTACGTTTACTCCCAGCCTGCCACGTTCTATTGGAAACTCTCACGTCTAGTTACGTTCCGACCAAGTTCGGCTACGTCTATCAATTTCAGCCAAGGTTTTCTACGGTGAAACATGGACGATGTGTCGAGCTGAGCCCGTTTGTGCCCAAGTTATAAAATGAGGCCCACAAAGCTGCTGCAATCTTTGATCAGAAAACATCCTTGATGTATATGAAATAGCCGATTCCGTATTTATCATTGCTTTATAAGCGTGTACATTTAGCCTTTGCGGCTGCAAGGAAGCCACCAGCATGATTAGTGTGCAGGCGGATGCGAAGACCAAGGTCAGTGTTGGTGCGGGCAAGGTTGTGGGAGGAACAAATGCAGCAGCTGGGATATATGCCAACATTAATTACAAGAGAGCTCCGCACCAATGCTGTTATCACATTTCAGACCTCCAAAGCTCTTCGATGAGATTCTTGAAAGACAAACACCTACCATTGTATCAGCATTAATCCTTTGTACACTTGTGACTCCTTAATGCGTACTTTTTCAGACAGTGAATATTCTGATGAAATGCAACATTACGAAGCATTTTATCAATGTTTACACTGGCTGATCTTCGGAGAAAAAAATACATCATGGAAATTATAACCTGTTACCCTTCGATACATACATTGAAACTACCCGAAAGAAAAAAATACAAAGGGCTAATGGTGCAATGAACACACACATGCACGCACGCATGACTCCAGCTTCAGGTTGGGCTGATGGGTTGGGTTAGGTGAACGTGGCAGATCCCAACAGAACTTGATAGACCTTGACCTTGGGTTGTGGTCCCGCAACAAGACGTCCCGCTACGGACATGCTCCAAGTTCGTTAAGGTCTGTTACGTTCTGTCACGTTCTGTTGCGTTCTTCCTGCTCTACTACGGCACATATAAATAGGTCACTCCCGTCATGGCTGCCATGGCAATTTTTTACTGTTTAAAATTTTGCCCCGACGACCACGGCAACCATGGCGAGCTACGTTTGTCGACCCCGTTCCTCTACGTAGCTATACGGTGACCCCGTTTCGTCCACGGTGATCGAAATCGTGATTGACGTGGCCGCCGGTAAACGAGGCGTTACTTCCTAAAGTATGATAGAAAAGTTCGGGTTACAGCGGCATGCTTCGTTAGACGGGCGAAAATATCATTTTAATGCTAGCAACAATTTTGCTACTGGCAGGAATTTTTGTGCTAGTAGGAATTTTTGTACCAGCAGACATTTTTCTGCCAGCAGCAAATTCTGTGCTAGCAGGAATTTTTGTGCCAGCAGCAAATTTTGTGCTAGAAGGAATTTTTGTGCCAGCAGCAAGTTTTTTGCTAGCAGGAATTTTTGTGCCAGTAACAAATTTTGTGCTAGCAAGAATTTTTGTGCTGGCAGCAAATTTTGTGCTGGCAGCAAATTTGTGCTAGCAGGAATTTTTGTGCCAGCAGTCAATTTTGTGCTGGCAGCAATTTTTGTGCTAGCAGGAATATTTGTGTTTTGTTTGTTTTGCTGCTTTACGTCCCTAAGTCAACTACTTTGGCCATGGTGAGACGGTCAGCTCACCTTATCACATCGTTCCTGGGGAAGCTTGAAGAAGCGGCTAACCAGTACTATGTCATGGGAGCGAGAGTGCTTGACCCGGGACCGAGTGGCCGCGGGTTCGAGCCTCGCCGGCGGCATTGCATTGTGCCCTTGAGCAAGAAGCATTTATCCTAGCTTAGTACCCGTTCAACCCAGGAAGACCCGTCCCTATATAACTGAAAGATCGTTGATGGGACGAAATGAATCAAATCATACCAGTACTTCGAGAGCATACTTTCGCTTATAACTTATTTTTGAATGATTCAGCTGAAGGGAGGAATGTGACGGTAGAAATTATTTCATGACCAATCTCAATGGAATTATGAGACCGGGCTGCGATCAAACTCGGGACACCAGGATCTGCAGTCAGACACGTATCTGTAGCCAGACACGTTACCGACTGCATACGCGGCCCGGTATTCAGGAACATTTGAACCGTGACATGTGATTTCCAACAATGTGCCATTTTGACAAGTGTATACTCAGACGAACCTGTGCAGACTCCTGTTAAGCTTAGAAAAACTAATTAAGTTCGATCAGTAGCTCAACACTCATATAATAATTAAGCGACAAGCAAAGCCTCTGATCAGTCTGCGCGTATGCGCAGGCTGGTCTGGGCCTTTGCGTGTCGCACATACCACATTGTTGGTAATCTCATGTCACGGCTCATTTGTGCCTGCAGCAAATTTTGTGCCTGCAGAAATTTTAGTGCTGGCAGCAAATTTTGTGCTGGCAGGAATTTTTGTGCCAGCAGCAAATTTTGTGCTGGCAGCAAATTTGTGCTAGCAGGAATTTTTGTGCCAGCAGCAAATTTTGTGCTGGCTGCATTTTTTTTGCTAGCAGAAATTTTTGGGCCAGCAGCAAATTTTGTGCCAGCAGCATTTTTTTTGCCAGCAACAATTTTTTTGCTAGCAGAAATTTTTGTGCCAGCAGCAAATTTTGTGCTAGCAGAAATTTTTTGCTGGCAGCAAATTTTGTGCCAGCAGCAATTTTTTTGCTAGCAGAAGTTTTTGTGCCAGCAGCAAATTTTGTGCTAGTAGAAATTTTTGTGCCAGAAGAAATTTTTGTGCTATAAATAGCAGGAATTTTTGTGCCAGCAGCTACTTTGGTGCTGGCAGCAATTTTGTGCTAGCAGGAATATTTGTGTTTTGTTTGTTTTGCTGCTTTACGTCCCCAAGTCATCTACTTTGGCCATGGCGAGACGGTCAGCTCACCTTATCACATCTTTCCCGGGGAACCTTGAAGAAGCGGTTAACCAGTACTTTGTCATGGGAGCGAGAGTGCTTGACTCGAGACCGAGTGGCCGCGGGTTCGAGCCTCACTGGTTGCGTTGCATTGCGCCCTTAAGCAAGTCGCATTTATCCTAGCTTAGTACTGGTTCAACCCAGGAAGACCCGTCCCTATATAACTGAAAGATTGTTGACGGGACGTAATTAATCAAAATAAAACAGTAATTTGAGCGCATACTTTCGCTTATAACTGACAACTACTTTTTATGAACGATTCAGCTGAAGGGAGGAATATGACCGTAGAGATTATTTCATGATCAATCTCCATGAAAGTATTAGACCGGGCTGCGATCAAACTCGGGACACCAGGATCTGAAGTCAGACACGCATCTGTAGCCAGACACGTTACCGACTGCGAATGTTTGAACCGTGAAATGTGACCTCCAACAATGTGCCATTTTAACAAGTGTAGACTCAGCAAACCTGTACAGCCTCCTGTTATACTTAGAAACACCAAATTAAGTTCGATCAGTAGCTTAACACTCATATAATAATTAAGCGACAAGCAAAGGCTCTGATCAGTCTGCGCGTATGCGCAGGCTGGTCTAAGCCTTAGCTGGTCGCACATATCACATTGTTGGAAATCTCATTTCACGGCTCATTTGTGCCTGCAGCAAATTTTGTGCCAGCAGCAATTTTAGTGCTGGCAGCAAATTTTGTGCTGGCAGGAATTTTTGTGCCAGCAGCAAATTTTGTGCTGGCAGGAATTTTTGTGCCACTAGCAAATTTTGTGCTGGCAGCAATATTTTTGCTAGCAGAAATTGTGCCAGCAGCAAATTTTGTGCTAGCAGAAATTTTTGTGCTAGCAGGAATATTTGTGTTTTGTTTGTTTTGCTGCTTTACGTCTCCAAGTCAACAACTTTGGCCATGGCGAGACGGTCAGTTCACCTTATCACATCTTTCCTGGGGAAGATTGAAGAAGCGGTTAACCAGTACTTGGTCATGGAAGCGAGAGTGCTTGACTCGAGACCGAGTGGCCGCGGGTTCGAGCCCCACCGGTGACATTGCATTGTGCCCTTAAGCAAGACGCATTTATCCTAGCTTAGTACTGGTTCATCCCAGGAAGACCCGTCCCTATATAACTGAAAGATTGTTGATGGGACGTAATGAATCAAATCAAACCAGTACTTCGTGCGCATACTTTCGCTTAAAACTGACGTTACCGACTACCTACGCGGCCCGGTATTCAGGAATATTTGAACCGTGACATGTGATCTCCAACAATGTGCCATCTTGACAAGTGTAGACGAACCTGTGCAGCCTCCTGTTAAGCTTAGAAACACTAAATTTTATTCGATCAGTAGCTTAACACTCATATAATAATTAAGCGACAAGCAAAGGCTCTGATCAGTCTTGCTGGTCGCACATATCACATTGTTGGAAATCTCATTTCACGGCTCATTTGTGCCTGCAGCAAATTTTGTGCCAGCAGCAATTTTAACGCTGGCAGCAAATTTTGTGCTAGCAGAATTTTTTGTGCCAGCAGAAATTTTTATGCTAGCAAAATTTTTTGTGCCAGCAGCAAATTTTGTGCTTGCAGCAAATTTTGTACTAGCAGAAATTTTTGTGCCAGCAGCAAATTTTGTGCTAGCAGAAATTTTTGTGCAAGCAGAATTTTTTTGCCAGCAGCAAATTTTGTGCCAGCAGAAATGTTGTGCTAGCAGAAAAATTTTTGCTGGCAGCAAATTTTTTGCTAGCAGAAATTTTTGTGCTAGCAGAATTTTTTCTGCTGGCAGCAATTTTTTTGCTAGCAAAATTTTTTGTGCCAGCAGCAAATTTTGTGCTAGCAGAATTTTTTGTGTCAGCAGCAAATTTTGTGCTAGCAGAAATTATTGTGCTAGCCGAAAATTTTTTGCCTGCAGCAAATTTTGTGCTAGCAGAAATTTTTGTGCCAGCAGCAAATTTTGTGCTAGCAGGAAATTTTGTGCCAGCAGCAAATTTTGTGCTAGCAGGAATTTTGTGCCAGCAGCAAATTTTGTGCTGGCAGTAAGTTTGTGCTAGCAGGAATTTTTGTGCCAGCAGCAAATTTTGTGCTGTTAGCAAATTTTGTGCTAGCAGGATTTTTTGTGCCAGCAGTAAATTTTGTGCTGGCAGCAATTTTTGTGCTAGCAGGAATATTTGTTTTTGTTTGTTTTGATGCTTTACGTCCCCAAGTCAACAACTATGGCCATGGCGAGACGGACAGCTCACCTAATCACATCTTTCCTCGGGAAGCTTGAAGAAGCGGTTAACCAGTACTTTGTCTCGGGAGCGAGAGTGCTTGACTCGAGACCGAGTGGCCGCGGGTTCGAGCCTCACCGGCGGCGTTGCGTTGTGCCCTTAAGCAAGACATATTTATCCTAGCTTAGTACTGGTTCAACCCTGGAAGACCCTTTCCTATATAACTGAATGATTGTTGATGGGACGTAATGAATCAAATCAAACCAGTACTTCGTGCGCATACTTTCGCTTAAAACTGACAGCTACTTCTTGGAAGGGAGTGATATGACGGTAGAAATTATTTCACGATCAATCTCAATGAAAGTATGAGACCGGGCTGCGATCAAACTCGGGACATCAGGATCTGCAGTCAGACACGTATCTGTAGCCAGACACGTTACCGACTACCTACGCGGCCCGGTATTCAGGAATATTTAAACCGTGACATGTGATTTCCAACAATGTGCCATCTTGACAAGTGTAGACTCAGACGAACCTGTGCAGCCTCCTGTTAAGCTTAGAAACACCAAATTAAGTTCGATCAGTAGCTTAACACTTATATAATAATTAAGCGACAAGCAAAGGCTCTGATCAGTGTGCGCGTATGCGCATGCTCGTCTGAGCCTTTGCTGGTCACACATACGACATTGTTGGAAATCTCATGTCACTGCTCATTTGTGCCTGCAGCAAATTTTGTGCCTGCAGGAATTTTTGTGCCAGCAGAAAATTTTTTGCTGGCAGCAAATTTTGTGCTAGCAGAAATTTTTGTGCTAGCAGAATTTTTTTTGCTGGCAGCAAATTTTGTGCTAGCAGAAATTTTTGTGCTTGCAGAATTTTTTTTGCTGGCAGCAAATTTTGTGCTAGCAGAATTTTTTTTGCTGGCAGCAAATTTTGTGCTAGCAGAAAATTTTTTGCTGGCAGCAAATTTTGTGCTAGCAGAAATTTTTGTGCTAGCAGAAATTTTTTTGCTGGCAGAAAATTTTGTGCTAGCAGAAATTTTTGTGCTAGCAGAATTTTTTTTGCTGGCAGCAAATGTTGTGCTAGCAGAAATTTTTGTGCTAGCAGAATTTTTTTTGCTGGCAGCAAATTTTGTGCTAGCAGAAATTTTTTTGCTGGCAGCAAATTTTGTGCTAGCAGAAATTTTGGTGCTAGCAGAAAATTTTTTGCTGGCAGAAAATTTTGTGCTAGCAGAAATTTTTGTTCTAGCAGAATTTTTTTTGCTGGCAGCAAATTTTGTGCTAGCAGAAATTTTTTTGCTGGCAGCAAATTTTGTGCTAGCAGAAATTTTTGTGCTAGCAGAAAATTTTTTGCTGGCAGAAAATTTTGTGCTAGCAGAAATTTTTGTGCTAGCAGAAAATTTTTTGCTGGCAGAAAATTTTGTGCTAGCAGAAATTTTTGTGCTAGCAGAAAATTCTTTGCTGGCAGCAAATTTTGTGCTAGCAGAATTTTTTTTTTGCTGGCTGCAAATTTTGTGCTAGCAGAAATTTTTGTGCTAGCAGAAAATTTTTTGCTGGCAGAAAATTTTGTGCTAGCAGAAATTTTTGTGCTAGCAGAAAATTTTTTGCTGGCAGAAAATTTTGTGCTAGCAGAAATTTTTGTGCTAGTAGAAAATTTTTTGCTGGCAGCAAATTTTGTGCTAGCAGAAATTTTTTTGCTGGCAGCAAATTTTGTGCTAGCAGAAATTTTTGTGCTAGCAGAAAATTTTTTGCTGGCAGAAAATTTTGTGCTAGCAGAAATTTTTGTGCTAGCAGAAATTTTTTGCTGGCAGCAAATTTTGTGCTAGCAGAAATTTTTTTGCTGGCTGCAAATTTTGTGCTAGCAGAAATTTTTGTGCTAGCAGAAAATTTTTTGCTGGCAGAAAATTTTGTGCTAGCAGAAATTTTTGTGCTAGCAGAAAATTTTTTGCTGGCAGAAAATTTTGTGCTAGCAGAAAATTTTTTGCTGGCAGCAAATTTTTTGTTAGCAGCAAATTTTGTGCTAACTTGACCGTTTTTCTCTGCCAGCAGAAATTTTGTGCTAACTTGACCGTTTTTCTCTGCCATAAAATTGCTGCCAACTTTACCATTTTTTGCTGCGGCAAAATTGCTGCTAACTTGACCGTTTTTTGCTGCAGAAAAATTGCTGCCAACTTTACCGTTTTTTACTGTTGCTACTAACTTGACCGTTTTTTGCTGCAGAAAAATTGCTGCCAACTTTACCGTTTTTTGCTGCAGCGAAATTAGTGCTAACTTTACCGACCTGTTTAAAACGTGCAACGTAAGAGTGGGTAACGTGATAAAACCATCACAAGAGAAATAGTTGACAGCGTTTTAGTAGGTAAAAGGATATTAAACCCAAAAACTATGAATATGCCATTCTTGCGTATTAGCTGTTCGTTTTAGAAACTACAGCATACCTTCTTAACTTTGTTAAAATGTTTCTTTGCAGTCCGAAGTAAAATATACTATGCACAATAAGTTTAGCAATTTCTTATGTTTCGCCTCTTTTTTGGGCTCATCTTTGTGCAGTGCCGATCAATTTCAATTGCAATGACGAGAACAGGATCTTAGACAAATGAAACCTCGAAATTTCAGACGCCATCCTTTATATAGGCATTTGGGGAGAACAAGAATTGCAGAATGGGTCAGGAAGCAGAAATCACACCCGTTGTAAGTAATGCTAAAATGATAAGCATGTGATTTTTCGTTTGGTGGACTTTTATCTTCCTCATGCATCATACGCCTATAAAACTATTGGTTATGTGGCAGATGTGATAGAGATTCCATGCTGAAAACAATCAGCTGTCATCAATGACGTCAAAACGTAGTCATCATTTGATTAAACGTCTAAGGTTAATTGGCATTTCAATTCAACAGAGTAACAGCTTACAAAGATATCATAGCTTACAATGTAACTCATCTTATGGTTGATTAAAACCTTAAGTTACTGAAAAATGGTGCGACGCATTTGCGAGATAACGTTGACGTTAGATTTTATCTTACGACTCGTGCACTGTAGTAGTGAAGATGTTTCATTCAACAGTATTTGTCTGAATGTGTTGGAAGGCATCAAGCCGTTTTACTTGTTAATGTGGTTGAAGAAAACCCGACTAGAAACACCGTTTAAAGGCGATAACGTAAAAACATTAGTAAAAACGTCAAATTGTGAAAACTTGGTCCTTTATTTCTCTGAGAAAGTTCAGAAAATTGCAGCATTTGCTATGCTTTTTTGGATTTCAGTGACCAATCAATCGTTTGAAAATGGTTTGGGCTACCCCCAATGATCAGAAATACCCACGTTACCCGCTAGTCTTAAAAATAAACGTCACTTTAGCACGGCCGCTGCGTTTGGTAATTCTGTATTTTTTTTAAATGGAAAATCTTGTCAGATGATCGGCGCTTGCATCTTCATGACAGCAAATGAAACTCGAGATCTGATATTGATAGGCTCATCCATACAAAACAATTGCTAAATTTATTATGCATAGTATATATACAGTGTATATATGTGAGTTGCTTTTTTAAGTCTGCAATTAAATAAATCAGAGCGATACAATATGGTTCTGTGCACCATTGAAAAGGTCAAGCTTTGATCTTTTGTTTCGCATATAGTTTTATTACATATCGAACTCCCCTCGTACAGAGCAAGGGGACTTAACTAGGGACTGGTTTGGTTATACGGTAAAACCTGTCTTAAGCGGCCACTCAAAAAAAGACGAAACAAAGGTCTTAAAGACGAATGGTAGCTTAATGAAGGTTGGAAGTATTGCAGAATGGAGCATTCTGCAATACTTTTAACCTGTTTTAAGCGATAATCGGTCTTGAAAACCAATTTTGGTCATCTTTCAGAGTTTCCGCTTTAGAGAGGTTTTACTGTTTGCAGTAGGGCTGAATGAATAGATAACCTCAAGTAAGTTACCTTTATTAAATGTATTATGAGTTGCAATAACTTACGTGGGACACATGGGGGAGGAAACGGCGCAGTAATTTTTGTTTTCGTGCAGTTTGTTCCCTCAATAGTATATACTCGTTTCTGAAATAAAAATAAATCATCACTTGTACGGTAGACTTAACCACATAGCGTTCTTCAATACAATTTAACCATTTACTCCATGTAACACATTTTGACGCCTTTGAAATATCATGTATTTGAAAATATTATGGAAGATTGAGCATTTGGAGCATTTGCTCTTATGCTCCATTTTCCATAATAAACTCGTCAAAATAAGTTAAGCCCCATGTCACTTTTCCCATAGCCATAATGTTAAATTCCTAAAGTTTAGTTGTTTATTTAAAAAACATCGATGGTAGTTGAAAATTCTTATTCCACCCAAGTTAGACAACAATATCTTGGACGTAATTACACAAAGTTTGAATTGATAACACCAATTTTCTTTATGTGCGTGCTAAATTTTCCAAGAGTATCCATTTTTTGTCCAATTTTATTATAGGAATGATAGGGAACGAAACGAGACATTTACTGGAATATGTGAAGCTCTATAGAAAACTTATCAATAAATCTGAAACCTAGCGTATGGTGAGAGGAAGCATTGCTGCTACTTCGCTGAAAATGTTATGGAAAAATCTTCATTCAGTAAAATGTTATGATAAATTAAACATGAATGTATTTACATTAAGTCTATGGAAAAAATTCTGGTACTATCCTGCCAGCCAAGAGTGACAGTGACGTCGTGTTTTGTTTACAATTGTCAAGCAAAGCATTGACTTGTACACTCCACTTGAGCAAGTGTGAATCGATGGATCACATGTGTATTAATCCTATCCTGTGGATAGGATTAATACACAAGTGATCTATCGATTCTAAGGCCCTGAAAACTTTGTAAACAAACCATGACATCACTCTCACTCTTGGCTGGCAGGACAGTAGGGCTTAATTTATTTTGACCAGTTTATTTTCAAAAGTATTCAAAACTTAACTTAATTTTTCTTGAATGTTTTCAATGTTGTCTCAAAATAGAAAATTATTTCATGATCTTAAGATAGCATATGGAGTAAAGGATTAAATTACGCGGGCGTATAATATGCTAGATGTACATTGTACTGTCATAGTGCTGGATAGCCGTGTGCACTTTTCAGCGATACAAGATACTCCTGAATAGCTCTATTACATGTATGTTAAGTTCATCACCATTATAAGGTAATTTTCACTTCACTAGAACTATTTGTTGACCACCATTGTAAAAAAATCGGAAAACGTGTTGAGAATATCAGAGAAATTCAGAACTTAGTTATTATATACTGACGGGCAAAAGAAACGCTACAGTAAAATTTTGTCATGTATTGCATGTGGCTAACAAACACGAGCTGCACAAGCCTATTATGACCAGAATCTTGAGTCAAGCCTCGGTGTTATTTTGATTTGTCGATTTTTACCAGGTCATGTTGGCTAATATACATTTATATATTTTAACTCATTTCCCTATTTTTTTCCTTCTTAGTAATTTATCACAAATTTTAGACGTAGCGCTTCTTTTGCCCGTCAGTATACATAAACGTTTTCGCAAAACTAGGTCATTTAAAGCATAAAGCAGATGTTTTCAGCTTAATTGTGGGCCCCATCAGGTAAGTTATGAAATAATTAGTAGATGGAGAAGAGCCTGACACAGAATATGTTAAAGATATAATAGTAGAATAAGTTCAATCAGTGATTGGATTGCAATAGGCAAGATCTATATCTGAAAAGTTGGCGGAATTGTTGTGATTGCATAGATATGAATCATGATGTTGGCAAAACTTTTTGCATTTAAAAAATAAATTCGATTTTGGAATGTTAATGGAATAAAGACTTGCAAAAGACCCGAAGTATTCATCATTGCATGAACAGACCGAAAATTGTTTTTATTACTTATATTACATTTCATTATCAATATCCAATATAAAGAAATTATTTAAAATTTAGGAAACAAAACAGTTTTAATCGTATTAACGCTTTTGTTTGAGTGTAAAACAGAAAGGCGGAACAGACAGTGTGAACACGGACAGTCAATGGAGCAATCAAGAGGCTTGTTTTGCACGTGCAAATCAGGTGCGATTCGCTGTCAATCACAACACCAGTGTTCAAATCGTATTGCACGGGCAAGTGAGCTTGGCAGCTGCAGCTGAAAATCATGTTTATGTCTTTCATGAGCTTATGAACGGTTGCAAAAATCTAAAGATTCATTAAAAGCTTGCTTTTAAAATGTAAATATATCACTATTGAGAGTACATTTCATTCGGAACCGAATTTTGAAAGTTTGAAATATTTTGTCAAGATGGATATTTCATTTTTTGAAACAGAGATACAACCCATTTCTACGAAAATAAAAATGCCCCTCGTATGTCAAATAGTGCAGTAAAATATACACGGTAACCTGTATTTACCTGTTTTCATGACAAATGGTACTGACCTACATGTATTGTCATACATCTTAGAACCGACAGTACACATACCAATTAAGAAGCTTCTATTGCAGTACTGCGCATGTTTCTTTGGAGGAACTTTTCTGTTAAAAGTCACATGACGTTTCTTATCCGATCCAATAATTTACATGGTGTTTTCAAAGGTAACACAATAAGGTAACCTAATACATTCTTTGCACGACTGTATAAAATTGTATCTTGATTTCATTAAAATAAAATTAGAATTATTCATCATGTGTGTGGTTATTATGGCAAAACAATTAATTCCGAGCTGAGGCTCAAGGTGTGAAAACTGTAAGAAAACTGATTCCATTACGATGTTTGCCAATGAAGGTGACAAAATGATTATCCTGCATGCAAATGTGTATATAACATATATTGATATGCTGAAGAAAAACATTGCCAAGCTTATGATTTAAAAAAAAGTTGTATGTGTAGTCGGTCGTACGTATGTTGTAACAACATTGGCACATCCAAAGCGCCAGCTATACTACAGCACCACATATCATGGTGTTTCTCACTTACCAAGGGGCTAATTCTTTTAATTAAACGTCGAAAATTACATTGCAACAATACGATAGTCATTACAGTGTGAGAATGTACACGTATATTAATAGACTTTTCGCTTACTGTAAAGGCGGCAACTCTAATATTCATATCTGGGCGTTGTTCGGCTATTTCATCTGCTAAGGAAGGGAAATCCAATTTTATTTATAATTTGGTAAAGAGTTAATAAGCTGTTTGAGCCGCGCAAACGTGCGTGAATTTCATGAAAATCCTAATCGTATACACACTGAACTCACATTTATTAACCCTTAAAGCGCATAATCACAAACTGTATGTTTTTGTCGTCCAATAAACTATTGAAAGCCTCATAGATAAACAGTATGGACCCAGATCAGACTGCTCCTGTTGGAGCAGTCTGATCTGGGTCCACAATGTTTACTTCTATGCTTATGATAAATAGACATTTTCAGATGCAGTTATTTTGCTGGCGTTTGAAGGACTAAATAATGGCTGAGGTAATAGCGCAAGATGACACAGTTACTTTTGAAAAAAAAAACACGCCTCTTTTTGAGCTTTTACCTATGTCTAAGGTTGACCAGTTCTAATTACGCATTCATGAGGCACCGCCTTTACAGTAAGCGAAAAGTCAAAGAATACCTTTTTGTAGTCTACCAGTGTTCTGAATAGCTTGGTAATAAGTGGGCTGACATCGTAACTCACTGCGTTTACCATCTGTATATCTTCATCATATGCTATATAGCTAAGAATCTGAAAATTGAAAAAATTAATACTCCATATAGTTGGCTGTCCATTTCAACAAAAGAGGCTTATTTCAACTTTTGATGGCAAAATTGGGTAGAAGCTGACATCCATGCTAATCATGTTCCTATGCAGTGAACCTTTTTAGTTACACACCATCTATAAAATGTTAAATTACTCAGAAAAGAAATATGATAGTTTTTATTCTGAGACTACCAGCGTAAAGCGCATCTTTATTTGCATTACCCATCGAAATTTCATTGTGATTAGATCAGAAACGAATGAGAAAATGTATCTTGAAGGGCACTACCTTCAAAACATCATTTCACATTGCATTATTTCGAATGAAACACAATTGACATTGCACTTTTTCAGGGTCATATTTCTGCTATGCCAGAGATAAGAGCTGATTTATCTTGGCAATATATAAGACTGGAATGTGTTTGTTAACTTCATCATTTTTAAACGTTTTACTACTTTGGTTTTCCAGCTGGCCAAGGTTTGAAAAAAGTTGGCTTAAATAATATTTCAAAAGTTAGTTAAAATTTCGTTTGATTCTGAGTAATTTAGTTATCAAACTTTTCTTTCATAATTTCATTTTAAACAACCATGTATCCGCAGTTTATATTCGTAAAAAAATAACGGATTTATTGACGTCGTGGTGTTGACGTTAGTAATGACGTCACTATTACCAAGGTTATAAGACGAGTCAATGACAAGACGTTTTAGTGTTTTGATACTTCTATGTCAACAAGTGACTCATAACAAAACAATTTGCGAAGGAAAACCTGTTAGATTATTGTAACTGACGTAAATATGACGTCAAAACGAGCATTGTTTGAAAAAGTAACGGTGTTACCAAATTCAACGACCGAATAAAGGGGTTCTACTTGAATAAAATAATTGTTTTTGGTGTTTTTCTGTCACAACGATTCACCTTGGATAATGCCTAGCGCAAAATGCAAATAGAAAATATAGACGTTCAGGTTGCACGTGCACTTTTGTCAATATTGCCTTTAACGTAGCAGAATGTTTCGCTTGAGTGATTCCGACATTTTTTTATGTTAACAAACAGATAAAATGTCAATAAGTGAATTAGAAGAGGGAATGTTCGATTCCAGCATTTCTGTCAAAAAATGGGCCCTGAAAAAGTGGTGCGTAACTAAAGTGGCTCACTGTATGTGTTGTAAACCCGATAGGGGTGGATGTCAAGTCTGGAAATCTCCCTAGGTCTCAGAATAAGGTCAAAGGTCAACTAGGTGCAAACTAACAAGAAAATAGACAAACACTCCTTTCTATGCCATCTTCTGGCCATATGATACCCTTAAGATTCTATGAAACTATCTAGGATGTACTTAAGCAATGAATAGTGATATTGATACTATAACTACGGGACAGGTCAGTATTAAAGGTCACTTAAGTGCACAGTTTGCGTAAAAATTCATGGAACATAGCTTATTTATTGTAATCAGCATATCCAACATATCCATTAAACAACAACATAAGTGAATAGAATATATGGGTGCAGCAAACATCTTTACAAACGAGAATATATAGGTAACCAATTGTAAAATAGCTGCAAAAATCTTTTGGGCTTCTTATTGGGCCACGTTAAGAGAAAATCTGCTTTGAGCATATAAGAACAGCTTAGGAGCAGATCAGTTGTCTGACTTTTACTTTTGCTGCACACCGATTAGGTACCAACCTTCCACTTTAGCTGAGCCCTGTAGCTGATTGGAACTTTGCAGGCCGAATTGAGTCATACCTGTTCAGAAACCCCAAAAACAGATTTTCTCTGAACGGGAATAAATTATGACCAAGTAAGCATTGCATATTGATGCTGTTTTTGTTTGTTTGCTACAGCTGCAATTTACCTGGTTGTAAACAGAATCATGGTTTATAGCTATGATTTCCTCTTTAATTGCATAGCGATGTATCAGGAATCAGACTCAATGAAGACCCTGACCTATAAAAACTTCTGTCGATGGGTTGGTGCCTGATGCCTGTCTTTGGCTAGGTCCACCATAGCATAACTTCGCTAGCTCTGACTATCTGTGAGTTATAGGCCATTTTCTTTGTTTCATCATAGTGTGTTCATTTGATTGGATTGTTTCTTTATGGCGATACATTGCATACGTTAGAAAGCCTCCATGCGAGCTAAACCTTTTTTTTTGTATTTTAACAACAACATAATCTAGGGCAAAGATTTTGTGCCAGTAAAATTCATTTAAGCCCCCAGTGGCTCCGGGTGCTATTTGTTCTAAGGCTGTGGTTCTATTGTTGTTGATTTGATTGTTTATTGTTGCTCCCATTGATTGTGTGGGTTTTGTGTTTGGTTGTTGTTTTTAGGAAGAGAGAGCTCGTTGCTTTTCTGTAATTGTCTTCATGCTGTCTTGTGGTTGTAAGTGTTATGTGTCTCTTTCTCACTGTGCCGTGGGCTGGTTTGCAGTGTGAGATTGTGGTGTTTCCTGGTCAGACTCGAAATAGATCATTTTTTGTTTGTTTTGTTGCTTTACGTCCCAAGTCAACAGCTATGGTCATTGCGGGACGGTCAGTTCACCTAACCACACTTTTTCCTGGGAAGACTTGAACAAGCGGATAACCAGTAATTCGTGCACATACTTTCGCTTGTAACTGACAACAACCCTTCTTGAATGAATCAGCGGAAGGAGGAGAATGACCGTAGAAATCATTTCATGATCAATCTCCACGAAAGTATGGGACCGGGCCGGGATCGAACTATCGAAATAGATCAGCTCTTTTGTGTAAGTTTCAGTGAACTCAAACAGTGAATTATTTCACAATATTTATTGCAATAGCAGATCTATTTTAAGTAGCATATGTACGATTTGCGCAGTCAATGGCATCACATCCACAAGCTGCTGAGAACATTCGCATCTCACTGACTCGCGTTTGGTCTTGCGTCTACTGCTAATTATTACTTGACTTTTCGCCTACTGTAAAGGCGGCAACTTTAATATTCATATCTTGGTGTGGTTCGGCTATTTCATCTGCTAATGAAGGGAAATCAGGTTTTATTTATAATTTGGTAAAAAATCAATAAGCTTTTTAGCCGCGCAAACGTGCGTGCATTTCATGAAAATCCTAACCGTATACACGCTGAACTCACATTTACAACCCTTAAAGCGCATAATCACAAAATATGTGTTTTTGTCTTCCACTAAACTATTTGAAGCCTCATAGATAAACAGTGTGAACCCAGATCAGACTGCTCCTGTAGGAGCAGTCTGATCTGGGTCCACAATGTTTGCCTCCCTGCTTATGTTAAATAGACATTTTCAGATGCAGTTATTTTGCTGGCGCTTTTTAAAGGACTAAATAATGACTGAGGTGGTGGCACAAGATGATACAGTTACTTTTGAATAAAACCACGCCTCCTTGTCAGCTTTTACCTATGCCTGAGGTTGACTTGTCCTAATTACGCATTCATGAGGCGCCGCCCTTACAGTAAGCGAAAAGTCAAGTAATAGCTGCATACATGATTCTTGGATTGCTGGTAAGCGCTTCCAAACAACTTCTAGAGCATCTCTACTTCTTGCCAGCCAATAGGTACAGTTGGTTCACTTTCTAGATTCATTGTTGCATGGTCTGCTTGAAGCCATAGCTAGACAGTTTAGCCTTGTGATATGCAACTCTAATGCGTATCATCAGTGGGTTGGAGGCAACCTCTCTATGGCACGTTTCGCTTTCCCTGGCATTGCCAATTCCCATACAACAAACATAAACACTTCTCAGCAGCGTCGACATTGAAGAAGATTGGGATAATTGATGAACATATTCCAGCATGTACATGTGTATTATTGCCTTTGCCAGATAAAAGATGGTATTGCATTGTATTAGCTTGTCTGTATGTTAAACCCCCATTCCACTGGACGGCGATTCCGCCACGATTCGAAATTTCGGTCAAAATGACACGAATCGAAGCAGAAATGGCATGAGCGCAGTAGAAGCGCAGTAGAAGCGCAGTAGAAGCGCCTAGGTCGTAGTAGAAGCGTATCGGAATCTTTATGATCGCCATCTCACAGCGACTGTTTTGACCTGCTCAAAATTGACGTAGCGACATCGCCGTGGACTCTTAACTCCCCCATTCCACTGGACGGCGATTCCGCTACGCTCATGGCGATCACAGAATTTCTCTAAAAGTATTCCAAATCGCCGCGGAAGCGTAGACAACCACACGATTTGGGGGCTTGACACTTCCAGTACTCTTTCACTACGCTTCAACTACGCTTCCGTTCCGCTTCTGCTACGACCCCACTAAAACAATGAAGATCCAGCTACGCTTAGTCTACGCTGATGGCGATACAGCTGCGACCTTGCTACGACCTAGGCAATGGAGCTACACTTTCGTTGCGCTTTTGTATCCTTTCTATATAAAATCTGAAGTTCAACTGATTTATGTTCAGCTTAATGTCAACGATAGACGCGCTCAAGTCGCTATGCTTCAGCTAGAAATTATGAACCACAGACTATGTTGGATGATCGGAGGTCCAGGCAAGATGGAGTCGGAGGGCCAAAAGGCCCTGGGTCCGTTCATGATTATCCGCAGATAGACGGCCACAAAGTGGACAATATGACCAACTAATAAGAGCAATGAGCATGGAAGATGGCTCTTCATTATTCAATTACATGAGAATGGAACTGCTCAGAATTTGTCCTGGAATCCAAAAGAGCGACATCAACTTTAGGAGAGCACTTGAACAAGGCCTGTGGTCAGCCAGGACGCCAAGAGCGTAGCAGAAGCGTGGCAGAAGCGACAAGGTTGGCTATGTCTATATAGCACAGTTGCGGCGGAAGCGCGTTGGCCGTAGCGAGGTCGTGGCGAGGTCGTAGTGAGAGCGCTCAGAGCGTAACAAGGTCGCGCAGAGCGTACATTGTAGCTGCATCACGGATGAATAACTCGCCTATTTCGCCACGATGTGACGGCGAGTGTGCTACGATACTCACGATGCCGCCGCAATACGGCTACGCTCATGAAGATCTTACTGCGATGAGACTACGCTCCCGTTGCACTTCGAGTCCACGGCGATGTTGCTGGGAAAATTTGAGTGGGTCAAAAAAAAAAACAATCGCCGTGAGGAAGCAATCATGAAGATTCCGATACGCTTCTACTACAACCTAGGCCCTTCTACTACGCTTCTACTGTGCTCTTGCCGTTTCTGCTACGATACCAAAATTTCGAATCGTAGCGGAATTAGACACGGGCTGTATCGCAAACCAGCAATACAATATGAGAGTGATTTCTCGATGACAAGCGAGGTCCATGACAAATATTTGATACAGCTCGTGTTTCTTAATTTAAAGAAGTAGGGAATCTTTCACTGATAACACGTTGTTTTGTTACGTCCTATCAACAATCTTTCAGTTATGTAGAGATGGGTCTTCCTGGGTTTAACCAGTACTAAGCTAGGATTAATATGTCTTGCTCAAGGACACAACGCAGTGACGCCGGTGAGGCTCGAACCCGCGGCCCCTCGGTCTCGAGTCAAGCGCTCTACCACTGAGCCACTGCGCTCCAATAACACTTTGTCACATGAAACAATTTACCCCTATCTTAATACGTTTACATTTTGAATTCATTAAATTCAGTTTAATTGGACAAATTTTAATGTGTTATTTACTAATGAACACTCTTAAACATACAACCAACATTCGCGTTGTGCCTTCTTTTTTGAGACATAGATTAAGGCTGCTATAAATCATTAATGTTGCGTTTTTAAAGTCTGTCAGTATATATTTAATGTCTGTATGCATCCTTCTTTGAAATCTACTCATCCATATAAATTTAATTGATATTAGTACATGGATTCTCCGTGGTGTAGTGGATAAACCACTCGCCTTGTACCCTGGGATCTCTAGTTTGGTCCCCGGCTTAAACACAACCTCACTCACTCACATGGGTTTACACGTAAGCGATCTCTTCTTACCTCTTTATAAACGGCCTGGCCTCTCTGAGCAACAAACAGCTGCATAAACTCAAACACCTCAAATTTCGACTTTGTACAACAAGGATACTTTTGTCCATATGCCAGACCTAAAAGACAAGCCAATGCTAGTAGCTTCATTTTTTCTGTGTAAGTGTCCTATGCAACCTTGGGATCTGCTTTTGAAATGCACGATGTACACTGCATCACCTGGTGCACTTAACAAAGAAGTTGACCCTCGTCGCGAGATAACCTAACTTTCGGATTTGTGACCAGGCAGATAAAGCAAAAAAAAAAAAAAAATCAGCGTTTAATTGTGAATATTATCTAACCCATTATTTATCACATATGTTTTGGGTGCTCAAAAGAACCGTCTCATTGAGACGGTTCTTTTGAGTACCCACAACATAAGTTTTGGTTGAAAAATAAGATTTTTTTTTCATTACGTACTCTCAACTAAAGGCCTGTTTGTTGGTTGCTTTACGTCCCAAGTCAACAGCTATGGTCATGGCGGGAAGGTCAGTTCAACTAACCACACTTTTTCCTGGGCAAGCTTGAACAAGCGGTTAACCAGTAATTCGTGCACATACTTTCGCTTGTAACTGACAACAACCCTTCTTGAATAAATCAGACCGTAGAAATTATTTATGATCAATCTCCACGAAAGTATGGGACCGGGCCGGGATCGAAATCGCGACCCCTGGATCTGCAGTCAGACACGCATCTGTAGCCAGACACGTTACCGACTGCGCTACGCGGCCCGAACTAAAGGCCTGTAAAGTCAAAAATTTTGGCACGAAATAATATATTGATACCGTTTGCTAGTGAGCGATTAACAAAGGCGATGATCATATGTGCATGCTGATATGCGCCTTTACTGTTCGCATGCAACACAATCATGTTTTCTCGCGATGATGCTCATTCAATAAAGGGTAGAAAGCTAGAACAAAATCAAACCAGCAGAGAAATGCAGTGATAAAGCATATTTCGTAAATGACCTGGTTAGAATTAAATATATAATATATGCGAAGAGAGAGAGAGAGAGAGAGAGAGAGAGAGATAGATAGATACTCTTACATGGTATCCAGTGCCAGTGTATGTGCCAGGTCTTCACCTTATCATCATACCCAGCATTGTCGGGCTTTTGACTCATCACAAGACTGATCCCTTATTTTCATTATTATTTATACTGGGATAAAACATGAAAAATTTTGAGGGCTTTGGCCAGGACTTTGATTATGACGCTTGGCTCATGCCACGGCTGGACAAAAGTAATGATCATTTACAAACGATTAATGCATTAAGCTTAGAGTCCTTAAGCTATACCTGCCACAAGGTTTAACTCTGATAATATCATGACAATCTAAGGTAGAACAAATTCCTACCGAAGCTCATTTCTCCCATCAACTGTAAGGATTGGAATAACCTTCCTCCTGAGACTGCTCAGTCTGACACATTTGCTTCATTCAAGTATAATCTTTAAAGAGATCGTTCCCATGTCCCAAATACTTTTACAGTGGAACTAGACATGTACAAGTCCTTCACACACATTTAATAACTCGACACAGTGCACTTCATCATGGTCTGTTTAAGAAAAATATTTTAGATACCCCACTCTGTCGCTTTGGCAGTGTTGAGAATACAGATCACTTCTTTTTCGTAAGGTCCATTCTACAGTATTGTAAGAAAAGATATTTTACGCGAAATGTCAAATTTACATAAAGTTTCTCTTAAACTTCTACTCTATGGTAATCCAAATCTTTCAAATGACTCTAACACAAGGATATTTGAATAAGTCTATAAATACATATTAAAGACACCTCGTTTTAGTTCTACCTAATTTGAATACTATGCTAGCAATTTCATTAATATGAAAAGTTGCGGTTCCACCTTTGAGCCTGCCTCAAGACCATATAGGGTATCCCTCTCCCAGCATATTTCTATATGTTACCATATATTCATGCAATAGAGTATTTAAAACAGTCAACAAAACTGTCAAATTCAGGTAGCTTGATTGAATATGACCCATTGCACTATACTTGCTTTGTTGCTTACAGTAATGTATTTCACATTTCTTTTCTTTTTCTTCTCACATGATATTGCACATTTCTCTTCTTTCTACTCTTGATAATGTACATGTTACTATCTATAAAGCCCTGCCAATTATTTGCAACTTACTTGTAATATTGCGTAGTATATACCGCACCTCATGCAAAGTATGTGAACATTTATCTCTATACTTCCACTTCATGGCTATAATGGGAGTTAGCTGGCTTCTTGTGAATTTACCAACAAACCTGGACACTAATTGGCGAGGCTGAACCTACTTGCTTTCCCGAGAGTTGGATAACCTTGTTAAATCTACCTACGTTTCACAATATGTAGCATCTAGGAGAAGAACTATATAAGTAGTATTACTTCCGTTCTAATCCTATACTTTGTATTAACAGATGGTTTATAATTGTACAATTATCTTTCTTAAATAAGATATGTTTAAACTAAGCCTAGGGTCCTCTAAAGTGGACATTAGAAACTATTGTAGACCTAACTGTGATACCACCAAACGCTGCACCTCGTCAAAATCCACACTGCCCTTTTGCTAGCATTTTGCCGTATTCTGCAGCCCAAATAATTTTGAAAGCAAGTAAGGGTGTAAAGATCAGGAATCGATACAATCAAGTACCGCACCTGACCCAGGATACCAAAAGGAAAGTGACAAACTCACAGTAAGACACCACAAACGAGAGCCAAGAGGTCAGCCCTTTCCCAGCAGGTGACCACAAAGCACATATAACCTTGTTAAATCTACCTACGTTTCACAATATATATCATCTAGGGGAAGAACAATATAAGTAGTATTACTTACGTTCTAATCCTATATTTTGTATTAACAGATGATTTATAATTATACAATTATCTTTCTGAAATAAAATATGTTTAAACTAAGCCTAGGGTCCTATAAAGTGGACATTAGAAACTATTGTAGACCTAACTGTGGTACCACAAAACGGTGCATCTCATCAAAACCCTTGAAAATTAACCGAAGTGACAAGTGTAAAGGGTTGCAGCTTTTGTTTTCGACGTTCATTGGTTAAACCATGTCAAGAATTACATTTAAACAGTTTATTAGCTTGTATTGCGTGGATTAATCGGCGATTACATGCATGTAAGTAATTGCAGATTTATATTTGGACCAGCTAAAACGTACTCTAACCGTTCGCATACACGTACGCGCGCCCGCGTAGCTACCTAATGGAGATAGAACTCTGATAGTTGGCCTGATCGAGCGATTATCTTTCACACTTTGTATGAGCGAGCAGCGAAGGCTAAGGCGAGACTGCGTCAATGTGCAGTCTCGCCTGAGTCTTGGCTTCTTTGAAATTCTATAGTAGCAAATGTTCATGTGTTGATACATTTGATTTTACGTAATGCTAGTTATCAAGTCTATCATGAGTCTAAATTATCGCCTAAAACCTCATTCATCAAGCAAAAATAAATTAGTACGTTGCTTACTAAATACTTGCTTTTTGTCTTTGTCTGTCCTAATTGATTTAATGGCGAGGTTGTCGAGATATATAAAGATAAATGATGCTCTTGAATGGTCGTCTAATTCATCTTTGGATTTCTCTATAAACCTTTATTAGAGGAAAGTAATATAATTCCCAGCTGGTATTGTATTTTGCAAACGAAACATTAAGTGCCACAGATTGTGACTTGCTGATATGTTGCTTTCGATATGTAAAGTGTTATGCTTGCCATTGCTAGAAAATAATGATACAGGCCATGTCTCGTGAAAAAAACAAGTGAAAATGACGAGGATTTATTACAACCCCTGCCACCCACGACACCACCAGAAAGAGACGCAATAAACATACCTAAAATAACAAGTCAATTACAAAACAAAAAACAAGTAAAAACTGAGCAGGACACATCACAACTGAAACAAGGATCGAACATGACACCCCCGACTCAAGGCGCTCAACAAAACTAATATGAAACACGACTCTCGTACACCTGTAATATATTTGTACTGGACGGAGCTTAAACATGCTAAACACGTTTATTATATAATCTATAAATAAACACCTTCTGACTGGCTCAGATGCATATCCCCTCGAGTCAATAAAACTACATATTGCATGGTTTGCCGAACGTGATGTTGCAAAGCACACGGCACGAGGTAATATTGCATGGCTTACGGGAAGTGACGTCAGAACGTCAAGTAATTTCGCATGATCCATCCGTAACGTCAATGGTTTTAACGGTATAAAATGACAGTAAATGCGTAACGTACATTCATTTTATTATAAAACAATTGTTGACTTATGTTTCGGTAGACATGGAGTGTTATTGAACAGTAAACTTAATCATATTGACCTCCGCTCCACGTCGGTCTGAAGATCAGCAAGTCGCAAATCAGAAACTTGAGGCTATTATTTTAGATTTTGTCGGATTTTAAAACTTAAAAAAAACGATCACATAATAAGGCTCTTAATAGTTTGCATTCATATCCCCAACACCGAGCATGTTGAAGAGACTCGTCCGTGTTTCCGTCCTATATTTCGTCATGCAAACATTGGTAGTAGGGGTAGGGTATTTCATAAACTAAAATAAACTTGGTATGATGATAAATGTATATCTGGTCATCTCCTAAAGGTAAATAGAGGCTTATGTTTATTGAACTTATCTAACAAGTTGGGGAAAATCGATATGAGGCTTGCCGAGCATTTCATCGCTTTTTCGCAACGAGTTAAAAAATCAATAATACAAGGGCACAAAAGTTAGATTCTATTTATCTTATGATATATAGATTACTTTGAAATCTCATTTCGAGCGCTAAAGGCCATTATCACATATTTAAGACACATTTTGCCGTGATAACCCAAAGTATGCATATGCGATAGGCTCTTTCCCGCCAACTGGTTATCAGCCTGCCGTGATGATAACCGGAAGTCATGTATTTTGAACGGAGAGAGGTTATCATGCCCGGCACGTAACGTTGATCATTTGATGACGTCAGATGTAAACCAGTGGCGTGACGTAACGCAAAAATTACGCCTTTACCCTGTTTTACTTACATTTAAACGCGTTGAAATAGTGAAATGGAATATGTGATAAACAGATTATAACATGGGGTTTTGGTTATCGCCCGAAGTATCAACCCTCGATCATTATCAGCCCTCGAGCTAAAGCTCTTGGGCTGATAATGGGGTCTCGGGTTGATACTTCGGGCGATAACCAAAACGCCATGAGATAATCTCTAATTATCTACGCAACGTTGTTATGGACGTCATTTCATATATGTAACGTTACCGGAAAATCTGTAAAACACTAGCGGTTTATTGATTTTATTGCATGTCGTTATTTCACTCCCAGACTAAACTGGTTCCGAGTTATTCAAATAAATAGCCTGTGTAAGGGAGATAACCAGTCTATTCCCAGACGTGACGTCATATGATAATCAACTATAATTACGGGAGTTATGGCCCCTTGTTTAAGGACATGAATCGCTGATGTAGACACACATATGGTTGAGGACAAACTCTTAAGGTAAACCATTTCTAGTTTTATCAGTATATGAACTGCATTGAAAAATGTATCTATAACAAAGGTCTATTTTAACAAAGTATTTTAAAACACTCAAAAACGTCATTTGGCACCTTCTTATGCGACATTCTCTGAAAATGGGAGCATATTCAAAAGAGCAGCAATCCATTAACATCTTTTATAACACCCTTACCAACTTTAGCACGACATATCTCATGATGATAACGGTCTACATAGATGTAGCTATTATAAAATAGTTATACCATGTTTGTCCACATGTACGTAAGATTATATCCACGTACAGACGGAAAAGCCATGGTATAACTATTACTTATAATAATACTTAGGCTTTTACACGGTTCGATTTGCCTTGGGTAAGGGGATACCAAAACTGGAATGTGTAAGCTATTTTTCAAATGCTGTTTGTTTTTTGTCTCTATGCAAATAAGTGTTATAAAACTGTTTTCATGCTAAACTCAACTGAGCACGACATTTCAACTGCTCATAAAAACTAAAATACTGACAGATGTAGAAGTACGCTCACATGTCCAGCGCTTTCAATGTCAACGGTTGTTTCATTTTAAAAAAGCACATTATTATTAATGGGCGCCACCCATTACTATACTAACATTGCATCCAAATGTTCCATGCGCTTCAAGAATAATAGTCATTAGAGATTTTCACATAACTTTCTCCTATTAAAACCTCTAGGTCAAAGTCAACTTTTATAAGCACAAATGAAAGGAAGGAAGATACTTTTTAAGTCTTATGGATGATTGAATGTCTTTTCATTTATAGCTAAAACAGCTTCTGATTAAAATCACAAAACAGGAAATAGAATAGAAAACAAGCGACAGTATATATTATCGTATGTTCGCATTCTAGAACTTGAAAAGATTTGTGATTGACTATAACTGCCTCAGGAAGGAACAACGGTAATCATTCAAATCTAATATGGAATCACATTTCCTTGTCTGAATATAATACCGGTTATTTGATAATGCTGTTTCTGTCTATGTTATTTATCCCGTAGACAATATATCTGAAAATAATATATATTGCCGTTAGGTTTTTGTTGCAATTACGATATGGTCTAGACAATTTTAGGATTTAAATGATGAATTTCAAAGAATACCATATTCGATGATATTAAAGTTTTCAGAGAAATTGCATGCACTATCAAACAAAAGCTTGCCAGTTCAATCAGTTTTCCAGGGGTAGTGTATTCGAGGAAATGAAATCATGTATTGTGAAAATAAGACTTTTGCTTGTGGCATTTCCAGGATATCACTTATTTCTTGTATTATGGTCATTAGAGTATTAGGTCAAAGATACTAGCGTATATCAGGACATTTAATCATGTTAGCTAAATGTACGTAACATCCATTTTATTGCATACTCTCTTACAGGTACATAAATGTATTTAATCTACCTGATTTAAATTAAGGGCAATTTCGGGTATTGTCCACGCGCATCATTCCTGCGGCGAGAAACGGGGAAAGTTGTCTGGGTCCCGTCTTTCGACCATTTTCAAATTCGCATCAATACAGGTTTCAGATACGCTTACGTTAGTTGGATATTTCCGCATTTTCTGGACAAAATAAAGTAACTAAAATGTGTCCGAAATATCTCTTGACCCGTTATTATAAATGATCGTCTCAGTACCAAATACTGATAAATAGATCTGGCGAAATCAAACAATATACAAAATTATCAAGTTTATACCGTATATGCGAATAAGAATATAGCCGGTACTCGGATTGTGTGTCCAATAAATACGATTAATTTGGGCGGCGCACGGTCTGACCTTGTAGCCTAGTGGTTAGCGCGTCGGACTTCAAACCAGCGGACCAGGGTCGATTCCTGGGTGGGCACCTATTAGACGTTGTTATTTTTCTTCTTCTTTTTTTCATCTTTATAATAATGAATTACTTCCTACCACTAATATAAATTGATATAAATGACAAAAAGGTCACTCTATAACGTTTTATATTGAATTATTCTCAAAATATGTGAGGGAAAATTTTGCTCACCTGAAAGAAAATTAGTCTGGTGACCCCATTTTTTATTCTTTTTTTCTAAAAGGTTATATAAAAGTCTATGAAATAAAAACAAAACTTTGAGATTGTTAATGCCATATTTTTTAATATACAGTTTAATCTAAAAATTGTATTCCTATTTTGGGGGAATTACCAAAATATATCATTCAATATCTAGTCACGGCTTGGGAAAACAAATAAATTTTCACTTTTCCTAAAAAGCTTAATGTCGTGAGTAATAATCAAAATTAAAATAAAGAAGCTGGATGGCGATTACAACTATTTTAACTTAATATTAAGGACTTGAGTTTTTTCAGAAAATTGGTAAAATGCTGAAAACTTCCATGCCAGATTATGAAAAATCGAGCGCGGTGACATATCCTTTTTATTTCATAAATTGACAGTCCATACATAAAACAAACTGTATACAAAGAATTAAAAAGATCTTAATGCGGGAAGTATTTCCCGCAATTGCCCTTAAAACGTTTACCATATCTCACTAAATGTTATACTCAATTAATGCGGCTATGCCCTTTAAAAGGACAATTGCAAACACATTAAAAAGATGAAATCACAAACTGTGCTCTTTCGAAACGGCAAGTGATTATTTTAATTAAACAGAATTTATCACAAAATAGGAACATCTAAACGATGTGTGTTCATATTACAACATTAAAGCTGCATAGTCTGTTACTTTTGATTTTCTAATTTTAGAAATAATGTTTTTATTTTTCAAGAACACAGTAAAAATACTCAAATTCAGGTAAACATTTTACCATTTTCGTAAATCATAACAAGTTATAACTATCAAAACAACTGCATTTATGTTAAAATTCAACGGTCTAGAATTATTGGAGGGACGTAATTAATTACCAACAAGAGAAAAACACCTGTTTTTATAAGATTATTCACTTGTCCATGCAGTTTTCAGCTGTACTCAACATTTTTATTATGAAAACATAACTTAATTCTACTTTTACAAATGATATAAAAAGAAAAGAATTTTTTCCGAAAAATATTCATAGTTGCAGACTTAGTCTCTTTAAGGGGAATTAGGTAAAACATGTAAGATACCATGCCACTGTAAGCCTAATTAAATTTTCTTAGCTTCCATGTATAGAATAGATATGAACCTTAAATACTATATCCATATTCATAATAAAGAATTAACTTTGCGTCTTCCATTGTAAACAAGAATTCCGTTGAAGGCGGCGTTCAATCTGCCTTGGTAAAGTCAATGTCACTATAGTCATTTTGAAAATTATGTCAGGGTTATCGAGTCGCACTGTATACTGAAAGAGTACGCCAAGAATGGTTTACCATTTACAGTTGTAACGTTTATGTATGTCAAAGTCACTGAAGCTTGAAAAGTTGGTCAAAGTCACCAGGTCACGGTGCTTGCAGGCTTTCCGTACTCCCACACTTCAGACTCTCCGTGCCTCTTTGCATCCTTTCTAGTTTGGATCCGCGCATGCGACTGCCAAACTAGAAAGGATACAAAGAGGCACGGATAGTCGGGGGAAGTGTGAAAGTACGGAAATCCTGGCTTTTCCTCGAACAAGAAAGTTATTGATTGAGAGCAGGAAAAGAAAAATGAACTCAACAGGAAGCTCTGACTACCAACTAATTTAAAAATGCCTTGTACATTATTAGATTACACTAATTTAACGTCACCTCTTCTTCAGAAGCATACAAGTTGAACGTTCTGAAACTAATGATGAACCGGATGTTCCAGAAACTAATTGTATTTGAGCCGGGGCATGTGATTTCCAACAATGTGGCATTTTGACGAGTGTAGACTCATACGAGCCTGTTCAGCCTCCTTTTAAGCTTAGAAACTCCAAATGATGTTCGGTCAGTAGCTTAACATCCATAGAATATTCAAGCGACTAGCAAAGGCTCAGATCAGACTGCGCGTATGCGCAGGCTGATCTGAGACTTTGCTGGTCGCACATACCACATTGTCGGAAATCGCATGTTGCGGCTCATTTCGTTGCCATTATTTGTAAGAGAATACTCATGTATTGTGTAAAAACATTTGAGAAATAATGGTTTCTTATAACTTAGCAGTGTATTATGTTATGCAGCATAACGATTTGCACCACATTAGCAACACTGCCCGAATTTTAATGTTCATCACGGGAACAAATCTGTGCATATGTGAATCCTAGTTTGTACCTGAGCCCAGAATTACTTACAAGTACTACCCTCACACCTACCAAACGATCTAATGCTCAACCGATGGTGTTTTTTTATAAAAAAAAAACCCGCTCTAGGAAGAGAATAAAAAATCGAAGAATGCCATGCGTTTGTGGAATAAATACGAAATCAGAAAGTTCTCTCATTTCGTCAGATTTATTTTTCGTGTAATAAGGTGTATCCGAATTCGACAGGAACTAGTCTAATGCGCGAAAAGTATATACATGTATGACACAATGAGAATACCTCTGAGCATATTCGATAAATTACGACTTTTTGAGCACTGGTCCATACCGACTCTATGGAATACCCACTATACGTGGATGGTACAAAATAATGAAATCCGCGTAGCGCAGGCTCGTCTGAGCATTGATTGTCTACCAATGCGATAAGTACCTAAATCTTATATTCTGGTTCAGTAATGGTTCCTAGAATGAACAAATTACCGACTACGATTTATATCAGTCTACTTTTGTCAATTACTTAACAGACACTGTAGCACTTCCATATATTATATCGACGGGCGCTTTCAGAGAGATACTCGAAGAAAGATATTGTGGAATTGCGAAACGATTACCTATTACTTTGTATGCCTTAGACGCCACATTTTTCAACTGAGACAGACAAATGTACAAGTGTGTTTCGAGATAAGAACTTTATAACTCAATATTGTTGATCAAGACGTAAAAGGAACGATAATATATTTTATCCTACTATCAAAATAAACAGTCTCTTCAGTAGTGTGCCTTTTCAGAACAAAGACTCGACGTATTGTTGAAATAGAATATATAACCAAGGGACAATGACATATATTACCAGGAAATGTCATCCACAGCTGTCTCAACGATCCATGGCACCCAGAGGAAATAACACACACACACACACACACACACGCACGCGCGCGCGCGCGCACACGCACAGAGAGAGAGAGAGAGAGAGAGAGAGATGTGTGTGTAAAGCAATCGGCTCTCCAATCCTCAGCGGAATGATTTCCAATCACAGTACTATATTACAAAACCAGCACCAACTTGTTTTGATAAACAAAATATGAGCAAAGGTACAAAACAACTATTCCAAAAAGTATAAAAGTATATAGCTGGTATAAAGCCTTATTTCACGATAATGTCTTGTGGATTTTCTTATCATTTTAAGCCTAGCTTCAAACGAGCAACAAATCAGACGTGGTATGAGAAAACCGACAATCGCTGAGCGTCACATGAAGGCTCAGATCTCCCAAGGCATCAGCTAAATCTGACAAAGTGTTCACTGTCTGCAAAAATACAGGTTGGATCTATATTTGAGCCGCAACATGTGATTTCCAACAATGTGGCATTTTGACTAATGTAGATTCTGACTAGCCTGTGCAGCCTTTTTTAAGCTTAGAAACTCAAAATGTTGTTCGGTCAGTAGCTAAACAGTCATAGAATATTCAAGCGACTAGCAAAGGCTCTGATCAGACTGCGCGTATGCGCAGGCTGGTCTGAGCCTATGCTGGTCGCACATACCACATTTTTGGAAATCTCATGTTGCGGCTCATTTACACACTGGTCGCACAGCGAAGGCTGATGAGACGAGTCTTTGCTGGGCACGCACTTACCTGGTTGCTTTCGTCATGTCGGGTCTCAAATAGTGACAAGGCGAGTTTAAAATATACGCATCTACTGCTTCGATTGACCAAAATACAGATCTAAGGTTACAAAACGTGTTTCATGTTCCACCCAGATGAGCGTGAAATTTCAATTGTTCATAAAAGGTAAAAATATGAACAATAAAGATTTCTCTTGCTTTAAAACTCTCAGATGTTGTATCTATCCTGTTCATAAATGTTAAAATGCCAACAATTGTTGGCATTTTGCTCATAAATGTTAAAATTCCAACTATTGTTGGAATTTTAACATTTAATTTATGAGGAGGATAATTTGCTGATATTTTAACATTGATGAACAGGATCGTGCTAAGTTGAGTTGAGCATAAAAAGCTTTATAACCCAAATGTCAGGTCAATGAATATATAGTGTAATGCTTTTCTGCACCTCTTTATCGAGTTCACAACTGTCCGTACAACATTTGATACAGCGATATTCTTTTTTGCACACGTTTAAACATCCAACGACATCATTCCATGTGCTTAAAACCCCTTTTCCACACTTGAATATCGATCCCTTGCGTTATCAAGAATGTTACTTAGCGGAGAACATAGACATTTTAATTTGATTGCTGTAAGTCATATTTTGTTCTTTATTAAATTATGAAGCTAATACGCTAACAGGGACGACACGATTGGAAGCTTAATGAAATTTCGCAATGATAAGATTCTCTCTGGAGCTTATCAGCTTGCAACACACCTCAATTTGTTTCAACCTTTCTTAGCATGGGACTTGAATTCTATTTCTAGCACATGGTCTTTATAAGTGTGCAAGATTGAGACAAACATGACTCACTGTATAACAAAACCAACTGTATCACCGAACAGTCATTAATGTGGGCATGAAGAAACTATTCCGCATCCCGTGGTGTGGACTGTAAATACTAATTCGAGAATCGAATCATGCCTCGGGTGTATATAAGAAGCATTACGCGTAGTACTACGAGGGTGATCCAAGAAGTAATGCGAACCCATCTGTAATTTCTTCCACATTTGGTATTTTTAAAAATAGTTTACATGTATATTATGATCAATCATCGATTCTTTGAGATTCGATTACTTTTTTGATAAATCACATGGCAATTCCTGTTGCCTAGCAACAAGAGAATGCAAGGTAAACGACTTAGGCCACGCTTCAAAACTATTTTTCAAGATGAAATTGTGTGCCATACGCACAGCAAAATTATGTCAATAATCATTTCATTTGAAAGTGCATTTACCCCTGTAATAAATATATTGAAAATAGCATGATTAGCGCCACATAAGTAAATAAGATATTACTATCTGAACCCCCCTGGATTATTTGTCATTTTTGATAGCTCAAAACAGTCCTGATCTCTGAAATACCCATGTTTGGTAGCCCAAAGGGATTAACTCTTTTAAATAATTATTTTCTGAATTTTAAGACTTCGATAAAAAGTGTATAGGCATACAAACTTATATATACCCTTCAATCTGTGCCAGATATGCATCAAACATATGGTCTTTTTCAAACCAGGCCGATATTGTGATATTTTTGTCATCTGGTGTTGCTAGGCAGCATAGAAAAGCACGTGGCGACAATATTACCTTGCTGCTTTATGGATTTTCAAACATAAGGTATTATAAACACAATACAGATATCTGTTGTTTAAGAAATAGATCAGCTCCAGCAGTAAATTATTGAGTAATAATTCACTGTTAGGAGGTCAGTTGCAAAGAAGATCAAATCACGAGCGCGCAGCGCGAGTGATTTATCTTCGTACAACTGACCGACAAACAGTGAATTATTACTCAACAATTCACGCATTCGAGCTGATCTATTTCGTTTTTAACACACAATAAACGACGAAAACACATTCGAGGTCTTCAGCTTCTTCCAACTTTCCACCATTGCACTGAAGAGCTCCCGCCAATACTTAGACTACGTCGCATATGTTTACATGTAATTGTAACGTAATTCAAGCGTTAAAACGACGTTACACCGTCTAACGCCATGAATGACGTCATTTTTTCCAGTGACGTCAGCTATCACACACTTCAGCCGTGAATTATTGTCCGATATATCACAGTTTGTTACCGTTGGCTCTATACGCGAGGTGTGTTAGAATTCATTATATAAACGATGATTTTAAATTGTAGACATCATTTCTTTCTCCTATACCCCAAAGAAAAATGAAATTTTCAACCAATTTCGCTGCCATGTTTAGTTTGGTTTGACGAATCAAATCCTCCTTAGATTGTAGCCCATCATTGGGACTTCGTGACATTACACATGCACAGTGTAAATATACACGCTTATTTATTGGTCGAATTTCAAAGCTGGGTCTGCATTCATTACAAATTTTGAATGTGTACGCATTACTTCTTGGATCACCCTCGTATGTACCGAAAAGGTCCATTTTGTTTGCCGGAACTGGCGTATTTGTAGCATGTGGGTTCAGCTCTATTAAAATCGATTATTCTGATTTTCCGAAAAGCGTAATCAGCAGAATAAATGAAGTATATGTTATTTTTCAATAAAATATCGCTATAGCGATATTTCATTGAAAAATAACATAAACTTCATTTATAACCGTTTGTTTTGCTGCAATCACACTTGCTATTTTGTTAACATGGTTTCTGTGACGTCAGTATCACAATATATAACGTCAGCGTCACTTTGTCTCACGTGTTAACAAAGTGATCCTCCATGTACACCCGTGGTCAAATTCCACGGAATTTAGCGGCTTTGGCCTCAGTTCCGATTGTGTAAATACTGTGATCTCAATAATTTGAAGTCTAGACTGATTGGAGTAGGTTTTTCAATGAGGTATGTGTGTGCAACTTGTGGATTAGTTGTCAAAACTGGGCCCCCTCTGACAAAACTTTTTTGGATCCGCGAATGACTGTAAGTGTGTTGCCCCAGGCTATCATATGAGTATTGGGTGCTATTGAATCAGCAGAAATAGTGACAATGTAAAATAAATTTTGGAAATTTCAAAATCGCTTGGAGCTGGATCACGGATAACACTAATATACTGAGGGAAAAAGTTTAGCTATATACTTTTGGGATTCACAGTTTAGAAGAAATGGGATTTTAAAGGACCAGTGTCTATAAGGCCTGTTTCACGGCCACTATGAATTTCCTTTAAACTTTGTGTAATAAAAGTAGCATGTCTTAGCTGTAATATCATGAAATGTTGGATCAATAGATGAAGTTTTCTGAGTTGTATTCTCATTTGAAGTGGGTGGGGTAATTCCACCCCAAACAGGGTTACGCTACAAAAACGATTATATTTTTATACCTACATGTAGCTGGGAACCAGCCCTTTCAAAATTATTTATGGGATAACAGATATAAAAACTGACACTTATGATATTTTAAAATATTTATAAATGATAAGTATATACTCACTTGAAAGTCATACCAAAATTTTAGTATTTTTTCTTCTCCAACTTTGCGAAAAACCACAACATCTTTTCATGCTTGAAGCAATACAATTGATGTTTATAGGTTACATAGTATATAAGATGGTAATTATAAAATTATGAGGAACTGTTTCCATGGCGATTATTTTAAGAGTTATCTGCCCACAAAACCAGGGATTCTTTTATTTTTCAAAAATTTAGAGTGGGTTTGCATGGATTAGAGCTTTTAGATACATCATTGATTCTAGGTTACACAATGATTGCTCATAGTGTGTAGAATGAAACATAGGTTTCACATCGCTGATATGATCTGGTAGTCAAAGGTCAAGGTCACTAATACTTAAAACCTGTCTACGGCTCAAAACGCGAACACCTATATCATTTTTTTGACCTTGCATATTCATATTTGCTACAATATTTGCATATCATGTGAAAATTACAACAAAAGTCTCAGAATACGGATATGACCTTAAAATCAAGGGTCAAATATTCTTTAAATCTGTCACACTGCTCATGATAAAAACTCCCCTTTGTGCATTGATGAGGTGTGTTTATATTAAGCTCAATAATTGCTTATAATGTGTTGATTAAAAAAAGGTTTCAGATAGCTGATATGACCTTGTGGTCAAAGGTCAAGGCCACACATACTAAAAACATGTCAATTGCTCTAAATGCAAATATTTTGACCTTGACCTTTGAATCATATGTCATAGCAGCGACCTGAAACCATTGATGATATTTACATATTTTGGCAATTATTGTGCAAAATATATATAATCTTCATCGAAACTACAAGTAGTAAAGGATACTCACTTTACAAGTTAAATATTTTTGCGTTTTAAATATTCAACATTTCACTGGAAAACAGAGAGTTTCTTGTCATCTACATACCTCAGACAAACACTGTTGCAAATATGAATATCCTCCATTTAAAAAGTTAGAGAAATGGCACTAAAAGCCAAACAACCTGATAATACACATGTATTTGTATAATTAATTTGCATTCATAGAACCCTTATCAAAGACTACAGAAGTTCATGTTTCGAGCCATAGGACCGATTCTAAATACATAGACTTTTGATCCCAAGGTCATATTGGTTTTCTGAAACCTTCATTTTAATGTACTCACCTTAAGAAATCATTTCGCTAAATATGGACATCCTCTAACAAAAATGAAAAAATAATTCACGTCAACATTTGTAAGATATATTTGACCTAGACCTTTTACTCCAAGGTCATAGCAGTAATCTGAAACTTTCATCCTAATCACCACACAATATGCGAGTGCAATATCCAGTGGTAGAGTGTTTGAGTCGAGATAGATGGGTTGCGGGTTTGAACCTCACAGGTGGAACTGCATATTGTCCTTTAGCAAAGTAAAGAAGAAGTTAAAGGTCAGGAATCGATACAATCAAGTTCCACACATGACCCAGGACACAGTGTGGGAAGGTTATATAAACAAAAGAAAACATCACATACAAGGGAGCCAAGAGGCCAGCCCTTACCCAATAGGTGACCACAAGACTGCAAGAAAAAGATATGACAGGCAAGACACATCAAATCCTGCTTAGTGCCAGTTCAACCCAGTAAGAGCCGTCCTGACATGACTTGACTGAAAAAATATTGACTGGGATAAAAAGGATCAAATCAACCAAACAACGTATTATAGGCAATCATTCTTCCAAATATGAACACTCTCGCTCAAGAAATGACAGAGGAGCTCTCAGTATGGGCTGTATGTAGGTTTTTGCAAGTGCGACTTTGACGTTGACTTCAAGGTCAAACCTCCGTTTAAAACTACACTTCATAAGCAGCATTGTGCTAAATATGAGTGCACTCCATCAATGCATGAATGAGGAGTTTGTGTTAAGAGCTGTAAGACAGATTTTAAGAAGAATTTGAACCTTAACTTCAAGGTCATAAATATATTCCGAGACGTTTGTTGCAATTAACACATGATATGCAAAAATTGGGTCAAATTTGAACACCCTCGGTCGAAATAAATGAAGAAGATACTTGTATTTCGAGCAATTTTACAGGTTTTAAGTATGTTTGTCCTTGTCCTTTGACACAAGGTCATATCAGCTATCTGAAATCTTCGCTTTAGTCGACACATCATACGCAATTGTTGTGCTAAATATGAACACATCCCATCAATACACCAAAGAGGAGTTTGTATTATGAGCAGTGTGACAGTTTTAAGAATATTTGACTTTGATCATTGATTTCAAGGTCATACCATATTCTGAGACTTTTGTTGTAATCTACACATGATAGGCATTGTCATCTACACATGATAGGCAATCATTGTGGCGAATAAGTACACAGTAGGTCAAAAAATGAAAGAGGTATTTGCATTTTGAACCATAGACAAGTTCTAAGTACGTGTGACCTTGACGTTTGACCAAAAGGTCATATCAGCTATCTGAAACCTTTGTTTTAATATACAAATCATACGCAGTTGTTGTGCTAAATATGAACACATCCCATCAATACACCAAAGAGGAGTTATGTATTATGAGCAGTGTGACAGTTTTATAAGAATATTTGACTTTGACCCTTGATCTTAAGGTCATATGTATATTCTGAGACTTTTTTATAATCTACACATAATAGTAAACATTGTGGCGAATATATACACACTAGATCAAAATAAACGAGAGAGGTATTAGCGTTTTGAGCCATAGACAAGTTCTAAGTATGTGTGACCTTGACTTTTGACCACAAGGTCATATCAGCTATATGAAGCCTTTGTTTTATTCTACACACCATGATCAATCATTGTGTAACCTAGAAGCAATGATGTATCAAAAATATCTAATGCATGTATACCTACTCTTAAAAATGAAAAAATAAAAATCGCTGGTTTTGCGGGCAGATAACTCTTTAAGTAATCACCATGGTAACAATTCCTCATAATTTTATAATTACCATCATATATACTATGTTATCTCTAAACATCAATTGAATCCATTCAAGCATGACAAGATGTTGTGGTTTTGCGTAAAGTTGGAGAAGGAAAAATACTAAAATATTGGTATGACTTTCAAGTGAGTATATACTTATCATTTATAAATATTGTAAAATATCATTAGTGTCAGTTTTTATATCTGTTATCAAATAAATAATCTTGAAATGGCTGATTCCCAGCTACATATGGTTATAAAAATATAGTCGTTTTCGTAGCGTAACCCTGTTTGAGGTGGATTTACCCCACCCACTTTAAATGAGTATACAACTCAGAAAACTTCATCTATTGATCCAATATTTCATGTTATTACAGCTAAGACATGCTACTTTGAATACACAAAGTTTAAAGGAAATTCATAGTGGCCGTGAAACATGCCTTATAGACACTGGTCCTTTCATAATATCAAAAAATATATGTTGACAAACGTTTAGGAGTACGATGAAATTAACCGGTTGACATTTCACATCACGTAAAGTCCAATTTTAAGCCCCTTGCTTAAACTCCTTATCTGGCAAAAGAGCGAATATTTTTATGCTAAAAGTTTCATTTTTCCATCAAATGTTTATACCTAAGAGCCAAAAAGTGAAAACCGGTTTAAAATTGAATGTTATGCTCACCAATTACGTACTGTTTTCAGTTGAAAATCGTTTTTGTTCAAATTATCTCCCTTTTAATTGAATAGCGTTTGAAATTAAACTACTCAGCAGATCAAATCCTCGCTATGAAATCGGAATCTGTTTCTTTGATCTCTTGCTGGTAGCCATTAGATCATTTTCAAACAACTGACATGTTTGCGCACCTGCTAATGAAATACATATAATGCTAAAAAGATCGCCTATGGGAAAACCCATTATAACAAATTGCTAAACTTTTTGCCCTCAGTATATGTTGGTGTAAAAAATCAATGTTTGATAAGGAAATTATTCAAAAACTGGCTTAGTTCAAAATAATATTTTGCTTATTTGATAGCTGTTTAATCATATGACGTCGCGTCTGGAAGTGAAATAACGCAATGCAATAAAATCTGTAAACCACTAGTGGTTTATCGATTTTCGGAAAACGTTATGACGTCCATAACAACGTTGCGTACATAATGACAAAATTATACCGTTTTTGCGGCAAAAATGAGATTCCAAAGTAATCTTAATGTCATATGATAAATAGAATCTAACATTCGTGCCTTTGTATTATTGAATTTATTAAACTAGTTGCGAAAAAGAGATAAAATGCTCGGCAAGCCTCGCATTTTATCTCTTTTCCCCAACTCGTTTAATAAATTTAATAAAACATGAGCACTCATGTAAGATCCTCTCTATATATATATCATTCAGCAACCAAAACTTATATTATATTACGCATAGCTTATGGTTCATTTTGTAATTCTGAAAAAGAGAGCACATATTGTTTTTGTTACAGCTTAGAATTCATTTAACCATCACCTCATACTGACATAATTTGCCTAGCAATCAATTAGCAGGGAACGATTGAATATATAGAGGATCTTACGTGAGTGCTCATGTTTTATTGAATTTATTAAACGAGGTGGGGAAAAGAGATAAAATGCGAGGCTTGACGAGCATTTTATCTCTTTTTCACAACGAGTTTAATAAATATAATAATACAAGAGCACGAATGTTAGATTCTATTTATCATATGGCATTAAGATATCTTTGAAGTTTCATTGCTGACAGTAAAACGTTATAATATTGTCATTAAGTACGCAACGTTGTTATGGACGTCATAACGTTTCCCGGAAATCGATAAACCATCAGTGGTTTACAGATTTTATTGCATGGCGTTATTTCACTCCCAGACGCGACGTCATATGATAATTAATTTTATTTTACAGAGTCTGCAAAGACTTGGATCAGACTGGGTGCAATGACCATTTAATTAGTTTTGGCATGCAACGGCTAGGTTTTACAAGAGGGTCTATGGACACTGGATTGCTCACCTGAATCTTGTCACGAGGAGAGGATGTTTAACACAAAATGTAAACCCCATTCTCCAACTTGGGTATCCCTCAGATCATAACCAAAGTCTATCAAGTCACTTAATACGTTCATCAAAATATACTTATCTACACAATTTCAATGTCTGACCTTTCTACCCAACCCAAAAGACCATGGGTGTGCAAAGGTCAAACATTTTACTTGCATAATGGTTTTTTACTTCTTTCCTTGTAGTTTGTTATGCTACATGACCTTCAGAAAAAATGTTTTGACCTTTTTGACCCTAGGGGTCGAGGGTGTGTAAAAGTGCAGGATATTTGCTTGCATGGTGTTCTATACTGCATTTCCGTTACTTTATATGCAACTCGACTACTTAACGAAAAGAAAAAGTGACCTTTGACCCCACCCAATGTGTTAAAAGTAAACGTACGGCAAAATATTTGCTATCATGTTATTGTATGTCTCATTCCCTTTAATTTGATATGCAACATGATCATATTCTGAAAAAGTTGATTTAATATAAAGCAATGTGATCTCTGCGGCAGGGCCCCAGGTGTATTATTTAAACAAACTTGGTAGAGGCCCATTAGGTGATGCTACATATCAAATATCAAGGCTCTAGACCCTGTGGCTTCAGATAAAAAGATTTTTCATTTTTTTCTCTATTTAAGCCTTTGTTAAACATGTGACCCTCCGGACAAGACTATAATTTGAACAAACATGGTAGAGGCCCACCAGATGATGCTACATACCAAATATCAAAGCTCTAGGCCTTTATATTTCAAGCAAGAAATTTGTTTTATGGTTTCTCTATATAAGCCTATGTTAAACATGTGACCCTCTGGGACGGAACCATTTTTGGCCAGGGGCATTATTTGAACAAACTTGGTAGAGGTTCTCTAGGTGACGCTACATATCTAATATCAAGGCTCTATGCCCTGTGGTTTCAGACAAGACAATTTTTTCTGTATATGTATATGTAAAACATGTGAACCCCAAGGCTGGGCCATTTTGGACACAGGGACATAATTTGAACAAACTTGGTAGATGTCTACTAGATGCTGCTACTTTAGGCCTTGGTATCCTGGGTCAGGTGAGGTGCTTGACTGCATCGATTCCTGATCTTTGCCCTCTATCTTACTTGTGGTTTCAGAGGAGAATAGTTTTACAGTTTTCATTTTGAAAATCTATTTTAGCCTGTGTGACCTAGATATGCAACGGACCTTAACCATTTGAACAAGTATTAAAGATGGCCATAAAAGGGCCATTCATCCAGCCAGTTGTTTAGGAGGATATTCCTTTGAAGCAGTTGTTGACGACACACGACTTATGATCACAATAGCTCACATTGAGTCTTTGCATCAGGTGAGCCAAAAAGTAGGTTAGGATTGGGTCAAAATGATACTTGTTAATAGTTTCTCTGCATTCAAACTAAACCACATGCCTCGAGGACTCTGTGTTAATACGGGTCGATGATTAATCAAGCTTCTTGTGAAGGATTCATCCTCAGGACGATATATATATGTTTCTGATCCTGTGTAGCTCGAAAGCAATGATGTTTGTGAAATTATATTTCGGCAACTCTGATATTTATCTAATTTCACTTGTATCCTTGGATCCATCAGGCTTTCACTTGCGAACGATATAGATGCCATCCATTGAAAAAGAACCAATATACGACGTGTACTGCATCAGTCGTCGTCAATATTAGCGCTTCCTGAACATCCTTTATGGGATGTCTCAGTGGCGCAGTTGGTAGCGTCGGTGTCTGGTGTAGTGCTATTAGGTGGATTAGGTGGTTTAAGCCCCACACACCTCTGAAAGTAAACGTGTTTGCTTTAAATAAGAAAATTTGTCTCAATAGCAAATTATATTTGGGGATATAAATAGCAGTAGAAATTAGCCTCCAACACCAGACTATGGCATTTGCTTTCAGAGTCTAACAATAAAACAGTAATAATAAAATCACTGATACGAACGTTTTCTGGAATAAAATTAACCTAATAATTTCCCAAGAGTGCAGTTACTCTGCTTTAAACCCCAATCTATCAAGACCAAACACCAACAAACTCACAGAATCACAGAAACATTTCTGAACAAAAGTGAAACTTTCTTCGTTGTACCGTAATGAATTTATGTCGCTTTCCTTCTGCTTTGAGATGGTCCATTGTTTATCTCAATTAGTCAAAGGTTATATTTTTCCAAACAAAATTGGAATTCTTTTTTTTTAGCAAACAGTGTAGAACCTGGTGAAATGCCGCATCTTGCGGCATTTTATATGTGTCTTCACTGTTTACATGTACCAAATTTAGATAGTATACAAAGGGTTAATTGTAAAAAATAGAGTAAAACGGGAAAGGTCCCAATTGCAACTGATCGTCCGTGTTCGGACATACGTGGCATGATTAATAAAGTTATCAAACTAAAGCTACAGTGTTTTCGTACATGTATATGTTAAAGCTAAATGTGAAATGATATAATATTTTGCTTCATTGATTCATAGGGACGTCACGTGCAAAACATAGTAAAACAGCCATGCCTAGCTAGTGGTGGGCAGTGACTGTTAAACTCGCCCTTTTAGGTATAGATAGAAGCAGAGTGTCGTTCTCTGTCGGTTTTACCTGTTAAAAAAGGCTAAAAATGTTCTGTGTGAAAAAAAATAATAATTTAAATTTTTTGCGTTTTTAAAGTCCGTCAGTGTATGACTGTGGTATTTCCTGATCATACTTACTTGCCTTATTTACCAGCTACCAATACGTACCTAAAACATATGTTTCTTGGAAAATACAACGGTTAGTACTAGACAGGCCAAATATAAACCAGCGTGTCATTCCATTATTAAACTAACGGTACAGTGTAGGTCACTATTCTATTTCTTACAAATTAAAAAGCGCAAAACAACTGTATACATTACAGTTTGCAATGTACAATGATGTACAAGATCTAATTAGATAATGATGACATTTGTATAAATAGCTATGGAGACATTTGGGATGGATCTCGATCTACTATAATAGTACGAGTGGCAAGTTAGTACAAATTAATCATGTTATATTTTATGCTCTTTAAACAACAGTATTGATCATTTTGTTTGGCACGAGAACGTGAAAATAGGTGTAACCAATTATATATAATACAATATACATGATGTCATTGTACATGTAAATTCATTTCTATCAAAGCGTGAGATTTTTTTTTATGTTTTAAGCATTAATTTTGGGAGTATGTTTCAAAATCTTGTATGAGGTCTCGACTTTTCTAAGTAGTCTTTTATCTGACTCTTTATAAGAAATTTTAGGTGTTGTTTTTAGTCAGTCGACGTTTTTGCTTCAGAAAAGTAAAAGTATTCCTTTTGTTTGTCAAATCTTTCAATGTATCGGATTTTTACCCTTTTGAATTCAGTCGCTTGATTTTCATAATCAGTTTCAGATTATGGCCCATGACTCAGTTTCTGGATTTTTTTAAAGCTTGAATATTTTTAGTTAACATGAGCTAAAGGCTCCCGGTGGGCTTATAGGAAGGGACTCGAGCCGGCGTCTGTGGTTGCGTCTGCGCAACCACACTTTTAAACATGAATATCTCAAATACAAGCGCCCCAATCAAAATCAAATTTCATCTTGAGCATCATTGGAGTAGGGGATTGGCTACATAAGGTTTTGGGACAGATTGGATCAAAACTCTGTTTTTCATGGCAATAGATAGCTCCCATAGGGTTATACTAGGAAAGATCTTGTGACCACTCTAGCTCTCTAATTTTTGATTGGTTCTGCTTTTTCTTGCAACTAACGAGGACAACCATAAATCTCAGATGGGTTCAAAATTCGGCAAGATCTTACTAGGGACTGAGGTGTTAGTTGCCCTTGAACATCTGGAAAATTTCTCATAGAGCTTGTTGACACTAATGCCTATAAACTACAGCCTTCTTTGAGTGAGAGGGTGATTGCTGATGTGCATGGTTGTCATGCGGCCCTACATTTTGGTGTCAAGGCTGAGGTAAATCAAGACAAAGTTCTTACGTTGTACTGGTTACCTAAACTCCAAAGAAAACCTATAAGGCGGGGTTTGTTGCTGGTTCTAGTTCTTGTAAGTCAACAGAACTTTCTAAAATGTTAACCTCGGGTCTAACAGCTGTTAAAAACATGTTATCAAGTAGTGTGGTGGGGGATATATGAGAGTTGGGTAAAAACCTTTTCTGGTCTATTAAAAATTCAGGTGAAATTTTAGATAAACTTAAAGCTAGAGATTTCAATGCGACCAGTTTGTCTACTTATGATTTTTCTACTCTTTACACGACTTTATCTCATATTTAATTAAAGATAAACTTATTGAAAGAACCTTCCAGAGAGAAGGCTCTCCTTACCTTGCATGTAATGACAGAAATGCATTTTTACTTCAGAAAACCCTAAAAACATATCATGCATGGTCGTGTCAAAATGTATGTGATGCGCTGTCCTTTTTGTTGGACAACATTTTTATTCGATTTGGCACCAAGCTGTATAGACAAGTAGTTGGGATTCCTATGGGCATTAATTGTGCTCCCTTGGTTGCAGATTTATTCCTGTTTTGTTATGAGAGGGACTTTATGATGTATCTTTCTGATGATAAGCAGGCTAATGTTATTGATGCGTTTAACACTACATCCAGATATTTGGACGATATTTTAAATATATATATATATATGTTTATTTGACAATATTGTAAGTCAAATATACCCTTCAGAGCTCCAACTGAATAAAGCCAATACCTCTGATACCGAAGCCGCATTTTTAGACTTGCATTTGTCAATTTCTAATGATATTGTTTCTACCAACATTTATGATAAACATGACGACTTTGATTTTGAAATTGTCAATTTCCCATTTTTAGATGGTGATGTTCCTCGTTCTAAATCCTATGGAGTCTATATCTCTCAACTCATTCGTTTTGCTAGAGCATCTAGCTATGTTACTGACTTCAACACTCGCATTAAAGTGTTAACTCAGAAACTTCTTAAACAAGGCTATTTGTATCATAAACTTCGCAAAAAATTTTCAAAATTTTATAGACGATACCATGGTTTGATTTCTAAATTCCAAGTTGGACTTAAATTTCTCTTGCGCCAAGGACTTTCGGAACCTGATTTCTATGGTGACTTGGTGTATAAATTGAAGAAGATTGTAGGCTCAAATAATTTTACAACGCAGTTCATTAAAATAATTTCCCATTATAAAAAGATTGTCTATTACATTAATGTATTGCAACAGACTGCATGCTTGGTGGTCAACCCAATCATGGATGGCAACTATGCTTTCCACTTTAATTGCTAGTAGGTGGGTTGGACTTAAGACTCTAAGATGGTTTCGACTTAAAGACTTATCTATCGATGAGATGGTAGGGGCATGATGCTTTGGCTGATTGTCAGGCCCACCGGGGTTTACCTGTTGGATTTCTTTTACTCCGGTATTCAGTTTTATTTACTGTTGAGTCCTCATCTTTGCTTTATCTCATTGTTATAACTTGATTTATATGTTTTATGAGATGATGCATTGATTAGAGGTCTTTCATGCAAACCAAATATCTATGTGTCTTGATCCACATCTGAATTAAGGGTGAGGTTGGCGCCGTATAAAAAATATAATATAAAACCTGGCAACAATGGTGGTTTTATGATGTTTTTGTGCTGAAATACGTTCATTTATGTTGTTTTTTTTATAATTTTACTTCATTTTCGTAGGTTTTCATTAATATTCATAAATATGAAAATTAGATGATTTACAATTTTGACCACAGGAAAAAAAAACATGTGTCTAAGCTTTAATTTGACACCAATTTTAGTGCTTTAGGATAAGTAGAACCCTAGATATGATTGAGTTTGTAGGCCTACCCCCCAATCTCGAGAATCATATAAGAGTTTGCCATGGAAACTAGCATTTTCACGTAGCCCATACCAATTTTTCTTTAGGAGAACTTCGTTTCACATTCTGAGGGTCCCACTGAACAATTTGGCATGAATTTAAAAGGCCCTAGGAGTGCAGGTTAGATTGTACCTTAACCCCTCCCCTAGGCTTATAGTTTTTATGTGATTTTTCCTCATCTTTTTTTAAAGTTTTCATGCATTTTCATGAATATTCAAATGAGATAATATTTATATAGGACCACTGGATGATTGGACCTGTCAAATTGTAACACTGATTATATTAAATCATGCAACAATGACAATATTGGAATGAAATCAGCCTATTTATATTTGTAATGATTTTCCCTTATTTTTTAGCGTTTTTATTAACATTCATGAATATGCAAATTATGCAAATATGGTACGTTGCATATTTGACCATGGAATGAAAGGCCTATGTCTTAGCTTTATTTTAGTACAAATTGTAGTAATCTACGACTGAAAGCAACTGAGATATTATTGATCTTGTACGTATTACCCCATTCGTGAACCCCATTTTTAATGTTTTCATAAATATTTGTGAATATGCAAATTTGATAATTTGCATATGCAACAAGGGGATAATTGGCCTATGTCTAAGCTTTAATTTGACATTAAGTTTAGTAGTCTAGGATAAGTAACAGCTGAGTAATTTTGTAGGCAGACCCCCTTCTCAAAATTCGCTATGGGTTGCCATAGAAACCATGCAATTTCACTTAGCCCAAACCAATTTTTTTAGGACACCTTCGTTTCCCATCCAGGGGGTCCCAATGAACAATTTGGCACCCATGAAAAATTGTCCCGGGGGTGCAAGGTAACTAAATTGGATGCCGGGGTATACAGATTTTATTGATTTTTCTTTAATTTGGCGGCCATCTTGGAAATATGCAAATTAGATATTATAGAAGTTTAGCTTGTCAACATTGGTTGATTCAGCTTACCAAAATAGGTGTCTCAAAACCTTTTATTCACAAAATGCCTGTAATTTCTTTAACAAGCGTCTTTTTCTGACTAAAATGGGATTTGAAACTGCATTAGGGTAACTTAGTTAGCATGGCTGTTTGGCGGTAACGCTCCGACTGCCAGAGGTCTTGCATCTTATATAACTTAGTTGTAAATCAAGAGGGTTATATTAGCAGCCTCCAGTCTAAATACTTTAATTTGACACTTTAGCAGAACTCTTTCTCTTAGTACATGTATGGCTTTACAACGGTACCTTTGCTCCTGGAATGTTAATGCTATTCCTTGTATTAATATCATTATTTTGTGGCACGCGAGTGAAAAATATCTTGCTACTGTTTGTTCAGTGGAACTGTGTAATATTCAACAACAAAGCGTTTTTTTAAGAGTGTTGACTAAAATGTTAGGAACAATATGCATTTGTTCTAGGTTTTCAGTATGGCCCGCATGGTCCCCTGGTCAGATATTTGGACCATTTTTGAAGCCAATATCATACCCTATCATAACGAGGTCACACCAGGCTACACTTTGAGATATGGTGCATCTGTCCGTCCAGGGGGTGCATTAAGTCGTATGTTTGACCCCTCTCTGCCAACATACAATACACACAAAACCACAGTTCTGTTGCATTTTCTAAAATAAGAAAAAAATGGATCAAGAATCTCACTCATTAAAGCAAGAATAATGGAAACAGTGTTGACATTTGCTTCATATTCTAATCCTTCGGGACTGGTGTGTTCTGATAGAGGATATATTACCATTTAAGCCGGTGCTAGAAGGGTCATTGCACTTCCATTTGATCCACATGAACTGTCTCAATTACATAATTATCGAGTAAAATAAGAGTTGCTTTACACAACATTTGGTGGCAGCTGACTTGCCATGGTCTTGGTTTAACATTTAAATAGAGGATGAGTGCTCATGTTATATCGAATTTATCAAACGAGTTGGGGGAAAAGAGATAAAATGCGAGGGTTTACGACATTAAGATTACTTTGAAGTCTCATTTCTGACGTAAAAACGTTATAATTGTGTCATTATGTACGCATTGTTTTATGGACTCGAAAATCTGTAAACCACTAGTATCTTATTGATTTTATTGCATGGCGTTATTTCTCTCCCTCACTCCCATGGCGTTATTCCCCTTCCTTCGATTATATTGATCTGGACAATAACTTCAACAATAACAGGTAGAAATGTTTAATATTTATCACTAGAGAAAGTTTGGCCTAAACGTGTTTTATTAGTAAACTCAGTGTAAGTTTACACCATAAGGGCTGGTTGTTCAGGATATTGGACAACAATATTTGAGCCGCGACATGAGATTTCCAACAATGTGGTATGTGCGACCAGCAAAGCCTCAGATCAGCCTGCGCATACGCGCAGTCTGATCAGAGTCTTTGCTAGTCGCTTGAATATTCTATGAGTGTTTAAGCTACTGACTGAACATCATTTGAAGTTTTTCAGCCTAAAAGGAGGCTGTACAGGCTCATATGAGTCTACACATGTCAAAATACCACATTGTTGGAAATCACATGTCACGGCTCATTTACCTGGCACACTGCATACATATGCCACATGAACTCGTATAAATCCGTTATTCGAATTTTAGATTTCCAAACATTACGAAAAGTATTGGTTTCAGAAACATATATTTTCTCATCCGCTGCCAAACATTGTCCCGACTAGCGCTGTGGACAGAGTGTGCTGCTATCAACGTTGAGATGGTAGGTTCGAATCTCACGGCATGTCGTTATATATTACATGCAGTCTGACAAATGCCTTTGGTTCTTTAAGCCGAGGATAAAGGAAACACACAAAAACTAGAATCCTTCCCTTACCGAATATCTGTTAATGCAAGTTTCAAGAATTGTTAAATGCATACGCGATAAGTACGAAACTGCTCTCGGGAACAAACTCAATGGAGCCTACACTGAGGTCGAAAACGTTAGCAGCATAGCAGCCTTGCAGAATCTACACTTAACAACACTTATAAGTGTGCACATATAAATGAACCCATACCTTCATAAATATATGTCAGATCATTTTGAAATTTTCAACAGATATAGATGACATTATATTCCATAGATTTTAATTTTCATAAAACTTAAACTTTTAAAATGCGAAATCAAAATTCAAATACATCGTAAAATCAAAAACACAGTTTTCTGCCGCACAAGGATATACAGAGAAAAGGGGGAACGTTTTCAAGACAACTGCATAATTGAACATGACAGTCATGGTGGTGAGTCTGTAATGGTGTGAGCAAGTGTGTCCTTATATCATCTTCATGAAGGGGAACATAACTGCAGCTCGCTATCAAAACGAAGTTCTCAATACGGAGGCCATAGCTTTGTTGAGAAACCACAGAGGAATGCAGTTGCTGCACGATGGTGCTCCAGCCAATCTGGCAAGGGCCACCACTGCATATCTGAATGCAAACAAAGTAAATGTAGTCGAATTTCCCCCTAATCACCAGACTTAAACATATTTGAAAACATTTTGGATGAACTAAACCGCAGTGTGAGGAGAACAGGGGCTATTCTGACCACACTGAATCAACTGAGAGCAAATTTCTCTTGAGTGGGACAACCTCCCTCAGAATTACGATCAGCGTTATGTGACGTCAATGATACGTCGTTGTCTTGCCGTAGTGGACATTGCGCGGGGGGTGGGGGCATGCCCGCTTCTAAGTTTACATGGACATGGACGCCGCTGCAGGATCTAACTTAAGAATATTGTGATATTTACTTTATTTGTGATATATTCGATCAAGTTTGGTCTCTTCTAAAGTATTGGAAAATGTGAACTTTGATTTTACCATAAATTTGGATTTGGCGTTCGCATTTTTAACTTTTTTATTTTATTCGAAATATAATAAATGCACTGTTATAACAAACATGTCGTTTATATTTGTTGAAAATTTGACAATAAATTGTCCAGTATTAACGAAGATATGAGCCCATTAATATGTGCACACTTATATGTTAAGTGTAATTGGTAAGTTGGCAGTACAACTAACGTAAAAGTTAGCAGCATGGCAGTACCGCTGTAAAACGGTAAAGTTAGCAGCATGACAGTACCGCTAAAACGGTAAAGTTACATGTAGCAGCATGGCAGTACGCATATGCCAGTTCTAACGTAGCATGATATAGCTCATTGCACCCTATTTGAAGTATCTGTGGAGTGCTCTAGCAGACGGAGCGGCATTACAATGAAAGGTTGGGTTAACACTCGAATATGTAAACTGTGCTGCAAGTGAATAAACTCTCAAAGCGGCAATCACAATGAAAGGTTGGGTTAACACTCGAATATGTAAACTTTGCTGCAAGTGAATAAACTCTCAAAGCGGCAATCACAATGAAAGGTTGGGTTAACACTCGAATATGTAAACTTTGCTGCAAGTGAATAAACTCTCAAAGCGGCAATCACAATGAAAGGTTGGGTTAACACTCGAATATGTAAACTTTGCTGCAAGTGAATAAACTCTCAAAGCGGCAATCACAATGAAAGGTTGGGTTAACACTCGAATATGTAAACTTTGCTGCAAGTGAATAAACTCTCAAAGCGGCAATCACAATGAAAGGTTGGGTTAACACTCGAATATGTAAACTTTGCTGCAAGTGAATAAACTCTCAAAGCGGCAATCACAATGAAAGGTTGGGTTAACACTCGAATATGTAAACTTTGCTGCAAGTGAATAAACTCTCAAAGCGGCAATCACAATGAAAGGTTGGGTTAACACTCGAATATGTAAACTTTGCTGAAAGTGAATAAACTCTCAAAGCGGCAATCACAATGAAAGGTTGGGTTAACACTCGAATATGTAAACTTTGCTGCAAGTGAATAAACTCTCAAAGCGGCAATCACAATGAAAGGTTGGGTTAACACTCGAATATGTAAACTTTGCTGCAAGTGAATAAACTCTCAAAGCGGCAATCACAATGAAAGGTTGGGTTAACACTCGAATATGTAAACTTTGCTGCAAGTGAATAAACTCTCAAAGCGGCAATCACAATAAATGGTTGGGTTAACACTCGAATATGTAAACTTTGCTGCAAGTGAATAAACTCTCAAAGCGGCAATCACAATGAAAGGTTGGGTTAACACTCGAATATGTAAACTGTGCTGCAAGTGAATAAACTCTCAAAGCGGCAATCACAATGAAAGGTTGGGTTAACACTCGAATATGTAAACTTTGCTGCAAGTGAATAAACTCTCAAAGCGGCAATCACAATGAAAGGTTGGGTTAACACTCGAATATGTAAACTGTGCTGCAAGTGAATAAACTCTCAAAGCGGCAATCACAATGAAAGGTTGGGTTAACACTCGAATATGTAAACTGTGCTGCAAGTGAATAAACGTCTACTTGTGTCGTCTGTTGATATGTTATAGAAGCATTATCGACAAAAAGTGTAGACACAGATCAGACTACTCCGTTAGAGCAGTCTGATCTGTGTCCACACTGTTTGCCCCTTTAGTCAAATGAGCCGCGACATGGTATTTCCAACAATATGGTATGTGCGACCAGCAAATGCTCAGACCAGCCTGCGCATACGCACAGTCTGATCAGAGCCTTTGCTAGTCGCTTGAATTAACCATGAGTGTTAAGCTACTGACCGAACAGCGTTTGGAGTTTCTAAGCTTAATATGAAGCTGTACAGACCCGTCTGAGTCTACCCTTGTCAAAATGCCACATTGTTGGAAATCACATGTTACGGCTCAAATAATGTTAGCAAAACTGTACAGCAGATGACATGTTCAGGTCATTTTGCAGGCGTTTTAGTGTTAATATCCTTTAATTACTTTTCTGAGTATAATAACGAAATATTAAGCTGATTTGCTGAATTCGATATTTTATCACCAAGTTGGTATTTTTACACTTAGAGTAAATCGTTAAACACATTGCCTGATAGAGAAGGCTTAGTTTTGTCGTCTGCTGATAACTTTTGAAAGCAGGTGGAACAAAACGTCGAGCCTGACCTGATTCAAAGCTGTTTAATTTGGAGGGCGATCCTCTACAAAAATAACTTAAATTGATTTGATCCGTCAAAATACATACATGGCCATAAGGGAACTGGCGAATTGCAATAAGAAAAACTTTTTGAAAAAATCTTCTCCTCCAAAACCGCATTATAGAATTCAAAATTGTCACTTAATGACCTTCTTCGAAAATAGCTAAACAAATGATCCGTTGAGGAAACAACCGAAAGGTGGGGTACATGTATCTATTTTCTCACATGCACATATAAAAGAAATCGCCTTCTACTCTTAAAGCAAAGATCAGAAATGAAAACAATTTGGCAGATAGTTACTCTCTACAACAGTAGCTAAAGTCCATTTGATCCTTTAAAACATTAAAAGGGGCACCGTGCTTACTTTGATCGGCTGTATCTTTCATCGTTGAATTTTGCTTTCTCTTAAAGGCAGGAATCCTGTATCCCCCCGGAAGGGGAGTGGCTTCATTATCAGACAATAAGTAGGCGGAGCTTAACTACTGTCTGATTAAATTGGACCAATGGCTTGCTTAGGCTTATATACAGCATGGTCACTGAGCTGATAAGACCTGTCATCTATAATCCAGGTAGAAGCCAGAAACTAATCAAATTAGAGATAAGCTCCTGTAGATGTTTACAGCTTGAGTGCAATGAAGAAAGAGATGAAACTGAAGGTTATTCTGCCTCTAATACCACACTCCTGCCTTTAAAATGGTGTTTTGTTTTTTACGTAAAGCAATTATTAAAAGTTAGATTTTGTGTCTATTATGAATGACTAAAATGGGTGTTAATGAATACATTTTCATTGCATAATAGTCAATAAATACGGCGCACTGTTTTAGTAAAATCATAAGAATGTGTATTTTACGTAATATTTTCGGATCTGAAGGCATTGTTTCCTTTAAGTAATATGGTTGTGTTTAAAAGCTGTAACCGAACCGAATTCGGCCAAACCTATGACAATAGCTGAATAGGTCCGGACTAAATCTATGGAAAATGGGGGGTAATAAAAGCCCGGACCAATGCCCAGTACCAACCTTTTATTGGCATCAAATGTTATTTAATATGCAAATACTAAAACAAAAATTGGATCATTTGCTCCTTATAGGGTTTTCTTAAAACATGCATATTTTTTTAAACTAACGTTTCGTTAAAACACAAATACTGACAATGTCAAGTACTTTAGACGCTTGAATAGTTTTCGAGGCATCACGCAAATATAGGCTCATTAGAAATATTTTGATCATATTAAAAAAATCTTCTTTTGTTTTCTTTCGTTTCGTTACATGTGAAAGTCTCACAGGTTTTGAAAAAAAATTGAATCCACCGAAATTCTTCGACAAAGTCAGCAAGGGACCAGCTTGGGACCAACCTGGGACTAAAATTGCCAATTATATTTTAGTGCGGTATTGAAGATGACAAGGAGCTTTTTATTTATGGCTACGCAGACTTTAGAAATACCATTTATGTATTGTGTCATCTGATTGCATGTCTGAGCAGGTGTAAATGAATTGAGCTTCTAATATAAGAGGAAATCTGCCCGGGATCAAACCAGCTAAAAATCTCCATTTGTTTATAGCAACATGACCACCACGCCCATACAAGGTAAAGCCCTTTAAAGTCATCTCTAAAATCAAAAGGCCAATAGGTGTGGGGCATGGCAAGTAGCATTTGGAATGTGGGATCTACCAAATTCCCACAAATGATGATTCTGGGTTGACCTAAACATACTTTACAATGGCCTCTATTCCCATATATGGTAAACACTAGGAATAATTTCTGGAACCTAAAGGTCAATGACTTAGGACTTGGTATGTAGCATTAGGTCGTTGGGTCTTTATATCTCATTTGAATATTTGAACTTGCAAAATATGCTAAAATAATAAAAGTAAGTAACTGTGCAAAGATCAGGAATCGATACAATCAAGTACCACAGCTGACCTAGATTGACCATGACCTGGTCAAACATTGTTAAAGAAAACGCGTGACTCAATATCCGACCCAGGTGCGCACTTCTGGTCGTCTAGTTTTTTTCTTTTCTCTTCTGTGTTTACTTTTAAATCATACGGGTGTAATCCCGTAGGTAGTTGGTGTATGCACCAATTTTGCATTATCTGCTAGTTCCCACTCTGAAAATAATCAATATTTGAAAATACAGGTAACCAGTACCCCTTTCGCAATTTTGGATTTTAAAAAATCAATAATTGGAAAGGATTCTGCTTACCTGTTTTTTTTCATATATATATATACAATGTTTATGCTCGATACCAAAATATAATGCAGTAATGGACCTGACCAATCACTGAAACAATGTGAAAGAAATGTAGGTGAAAGTAGGTTTATACAAAGCGAGTAGAGGTGTGTTTTTCGCCATGCATCATTTTTGCTGCATTTTGAAGCAAATTTGTACCTGTATATCTATAAAGAAAACCTTAAACCTCTTCTCTGAAACCAAAGGTCAGAATTGAATCAAATTAAGTAGAACATTTAACTAGGTGATCATCTAAAAAACAGCTAAAACAAACTTACTTACTTTGATCTGTCAAAAACATGGCCACCAAGTGGCTTAGCTTAATGCAGCAATGGAAACTGTCAAATTATTCTCAAAAAAAAAACCCGTTCAAAATCCAATTTAATTTGGTAGAAAATGTTAGAGGCCATCAAGGGACGTGGCTGGTTTCCCTTAAACACCTGCATAATAAACTTTAAACATCTCCTCTGGAACCAATCGTCATAATTGAATACAATTTGGTAGGATCTAGGGCACATCATCTACGATAATAGTTAAAATGAACTTGCAATACTAAGACTAGATTTCGCGAGCACTTTCGTAAAATGAAAGCCTATTCAAAAGTTTTTTAATAATTCTGAAACTCCAATCATTTGCTATAAATATAATAAACCAATTAGGTCTTATTAAAAGTGTTACCAATATTCCTGACTCCTGAGATTGTCAAACTTCTAATTATTTATATCCCCCTGACGCTAGAGTTCGCAATATTATTTTGAAAGGCCCTAAATATAGAGTTCCCTCTAATATTGATTTCCCTAAATGTGGTAGAAAGATCACTGCTTCTTAAAATGACTTCAGTAATCGTTGGTGTAAACGAGAAAATGTTGAACCTGATGCCTAGAAGGAATTGAAGATTAACATTTTTAAAATTATTGATACTCGTATTTTATTTTACTCTGAGACTCGTAATATACATATTTTACCCCCTAAACCTAAGTCTTCTTTTCGTCATCTTTAATGATGTATCCAGGATTTTCATATGAACTATATTTTGGTTCCAGCAGATAAAGCTGCTAACAATGTTGTAGTTGTTTGACGATTGTATTATATTGATACTATTAAACGTGAGCTTATTGACACCAATGCCAATAGACTGCAGCATTCTTTGAGTAAGAAGGTGGTTGTTGATGGGCATGGTTGTCATACAGCCCTACATTTTGGTGTCAAAGCTAAAGAAAACCAAGACAGAGTTCCTACATTGTACTGGTTACATAAACTCCCTAAAACCTATAAAGCAAAATTTATTGCTAATTATTGTTCTTGTACGACAATAGAACTTTCTAAATTGTTAACCTCATGCCTTACTGCTGTTAAAAACATGTTATCAAATACTGTGAAAATGTATATGCAGACCTACATTTAAAGCCACAGACTCCCTCAGACTTGAGGGAATCTTTCTCGAGCATATACCGTTATGACAATGTTGTTAATGTAAACTCAACTCCAAGAAACCCATCCAGCAGATCCTTATTAGATATTTTATTACAATTTTAGCACAGAGAACCAAAACCCTTCTCAAGTTGAGCACACAAACAAGAATAAAGTAAGAAAAAGGTCATTTTTGTAAGATTCCCAAACTGTAGACACATCTGAGCTAAACATGCAATGTGCAAGTCCGAAAATTTGAGAGAAAAAGGAAGCCCTTTTTATAGCAATCACTGTCCATAAGAGTTGAAATGCTTTTGTTTGCACCAGTTAATTGCAATTTACCTGCCTCAACAGTGGCGAGTTCAACAATGCGAGCGTTTGCGGTCGCTCGTTGTTCTGGAACCTATCTTTATTCGCAATGTATAAAGCCTGGCATCAGTAGAACGAGCGCTCAATAGCGCTCGCATCGTTGAACTCACCTCAGGTTTCTTTGCTATATAGCAGTTGCATGTCGCCTGCTGACAGCTTTTATAACAGTTTGAACCCAAATCAGGCCCAACAAAACTGGTTGACACTCTTGTGGTATTCTTGAAGGATTTTTAGCTCACCTGAGCCCAAGGCTCATGGCTGAGCTAATAGTATACCAATGACTCCGGCATCCATCCGTCCGTCTGTCTGGCGTCTGTCAACATTTTCAAACATTTTCTCCTCTGAAACCACTGGGCCAATTAAACTCAAATTTCATATGGAGACTCCTTATGATTGGTTGGTCAAAATTTGTAATAATTGTTATGGTCACATGACTCAGATGGCCCCCAAGCCTATATATGGTAAAAACTATTTAAATATCTTCTTCTCTGGAACCAAAACGCCAATGGCATTGGGACTTACTATGTAGCATTGATGATGTAATCCCTACCAGGTGTGCACAAATGATGAATCTAGGTTAACCTTCACCTACTTTATGGCAAAGTCAAATTTGATTTCTAATGCATTTATAAAGGGAAAATATTATAATGTTCATTTTTCTATAACTGTTTTAGCCGAAATTATAATACCTGTGAAAAATGTTCAACCTAATGAGACAATAGAATACTAAATGTCAAGCCGACCTGTGACCTTTAATCCAAGGCCACACATTTAGACCAACACATATCTATCTAAACATCTTTTCCTCAGAATTCACTGGGCTGTTAGATTGTTTAGGTTACTGGACCAAAATGGCTGCAACCCCCATATAAGGTAAAACAAAATATGTTTCATTATAAGCTGTAGTTGACCTTGACCTGTTTTAAAATTATTAAGGAGATCAGTTGAGCGCCACAGGACCTTCAGGTCCTCTAGTTTAAACATGGTTTATGCTGAATAAAAAGTCAACGGATGACAACAAAAGCATGAAAAATACCAAACATGCAAATATTTAAGCATTGATCAACCTGAACAATGCATAATCTGACCAGTGAATGTGTGTAAGCTAAGAGAAGTGATACTGGTGCATTGTAGTAAAATTAAAAGATGTGCAGAATGGTGGGGTGAGCAACCATACTTATTATATGGGTGAGCAATCACAAGGCTCAGAGAAGTATGTACATCCACATGCAGTCTAGTCAGACCCTCTGACCCCCCACCCCCCTACACACAGCAAGGTAGTAAGGCAATGCTAGGGTGATGATTTCGGCACTGCCAGTATCCATTTCTGTACAGTGTAGATCTGGATTTGACTTGTTGCTGTCCACACATATTAATAACATTTAATAACACATTAAAAATGGCAATATTTTGCTTGGTATACATTGTATACAAGGCTGATGAGTTTCCTAGTAAATCTGTTGCTCTGGAATCTGACCCAAGAACGTTCAGAACTTCAGATGTTATAATTGTTAATGCTTGTGATGTTGAATGTCTTATGTTTTACACTCTTCCTAAGTTTTTATCAGAATGTTTTTTCAATCAGAGTGGAAACAGTGTGGATCCTGATCAGATATGAATACAACAGAAGTTAGCTGATTTTTATTTAAATATACTGAACAAAAGTGAAAATGCTACACCTCAGTGAGAAAGTATTGGACAAAACGTATTTACTAACGCTTAATAATGTTTTCCAGACATCCAGCTAACGATTCGTTGAAACTCCATTAATTTGTCTCTTTTGATGTCTGAGTTATGTTCCTTTTTGTGTTTTAAGCTTAATTCACTGAATTTTGCAATTGCGGAATAAAAGAATATCATGCTTATCAGAATGGGTCATAATTGCGTTGCATAAAAACACAAGAACACTGACTTATCACTTGAAAGAAGCACGGAAATCAATTTCGAATTTTATCAAATTTGTAAAAAAAATAAATAAATTGTCTCCCTTTGACAATAACGAATAGGGAATATTAAATGTTTGGTAATCTTCGATTTATCACGGTTTTCAAAATTTTCCTTGGCTAAATCAGGGAGACCTAACAACACATTGTTTCTGCCATTTCTTGACTAGTAACATCCTCAGACTTAGATGCAACAACACGCTGATTTTCCTATGGAGATTTCAGTGTTAAAATTTCAAGCTTGTCAATTTGATGAGAAACCTGCTTTTTAAGAATGCTTTTCTAAACGATCAAAACACACTTGTGGTAAGTCCTTCACATTTCTGGTTCTCGCATGTCTAGACTATGTCGGATCTGGTTGGTAGTGGATTTCTGAAGGTCTAAACCATGTGAGATTTCTGTTCAAATTTGCAACCTGAAAAATTGGACCCCTGTCACATTTAAATGACTTTTGTGTGTTTTCCTCATGACAACATCCGCAAAACTTTTACTTTTATGCATAACCCAGTCTTTGAATATTTAGATACACTTTCATTTGCCTTACAGGCTTGCATCATTTTGTATATAAATAGCAAACAATTCAGGTGTAGCGTTTTTACTTTTGTTCAGTATATTTAAAAAAGATGAATCCGGGGTTAGCAGGACAAGTATTAAGGGTAATGAATGCATGGCAGTAAATGATGTTTGCTTTCTGTCTCTGAAGATGCCACATTCTGTAATTAAGGGTAATGAATGCATGGCAGTAAATGATGTTTGCTTTCTGTCTCTGAAGATGCCACATTCTGTAATATTAGTTATAGATATCCATAAACAAAAAAGAGGTTAACAATAAAACAAAATTAAAGAATCAAGCCGCTGCTAAAATTTTTCTATTTGGTGAATGTAGCACTTGAAGAAAGTATTTCAGGCATACACAATTTTTCGCAGCTACAGGAAACACCATGTTAAACTGAAAGTCTTTGAATTCTTAAACCGCCTTGAAATATTTGCATTGTCACTTTTCCATTGGTATCCTGTATCAGGTGTGGTGCTTGATTTTATCGATTCCTGATCTTTGCCCTCTTTCTTACTTTGGTATTATATTTGAGTTATCTATGGATAGCTTCTTTAAGAAAAGTGAAGAAATGTATCTGAAATTATATCATCCCCTCCAATCTCGATTGATTTTTTAAGAATTAAGATTTAACTAAATATCTATTCCAAGAAATAATCTCAGTCTTTTGTCGTCTGTTGAAATGCTTGCGCAGCATTTTGACAAACAGTGTAGACCCAGATAAAACTATTCCAGTAGCAGCACCCTAACTGTTTGATCGTATACTTATATAAGTCAAATAATACAAATATGCAGCAGATGACTAAAGCAGGTCACATTTTTTAAATGTTTTACAGATGCTAAATATTACCACAAGGATATGGACCAGCAGACATGCTGTTGTTGAAACTCCACAACATTGGAATTATGATGTCAGTGTGAATGGTGGTGATGCAATTTCTAACTGAACAAAATCAAATTTAAGTCAAATCAAATTAAAATATGATCAAATGAAATCCATCTCTACAAATGTATGGGACCAGACCGGGATCGAACTTGCAACCCCTGGATCTGCAGTCAGACATGCATCTGTAGCCAGGCATGTTACCGACTGCGCTGCACAGCCTGGTTGTGTGGCGTCTCCTCTGGGTTCATGCTTTTTGTAAAAGCTCATTCTATGCATAAATGCATTAACCACACCCACAATTGCGTACATAGCAACAATGGTAAAATATACATTTGTTAATAAATTTGAATTTAAACTTCCGAACTTCCCTATTTATGACAGCAGCAAAATTTAGGCACATACACATATTATTTTTTGTTGAAAAATTCACAAAATAAAAACATACCACTAGACTCATAACCAAAACTTGCATGGACGAAGATGCTTGAGCTAGACAATGTTTAGTGAGAGAGATGAAATTGTTTTATCAATGAATCTGATCTAAAATAAACAAACTAGCACACTCCACTGCAGACATAATGACCTTTGGAATTTCTTCCAGCTGTGAGTCGAAAACCAACTGAAATCTTGGGAGGTGGATTAAAATTAGAGTCTGTATGAGAGATCCCATAAGAAATTATTTTGGTCTATTAAAACTTCACGTGAAATTTTAGATAAACTTAAAGCTAGAGATTTCAATGCGACCAGTTTTGTTTACTTACGATTTTTCTACTCTTTACACTACATTACATCATAATTGATTTAAAGTTAAACGTATTGGTCTTATTGAAAGAACCTTCAATAGAGAAGGCTCTCCTTACCTTGCATGTAACGAGAGAAACGCATTATTTTTACTTTGGAAACCTAAAAATATCAGGCATGGTCTTGTTAAAATAAATGTGATGCGCTGACCTTTTTGGTGGACAACATTTTTATTCAATTTGGCACAAAGTTGTATAGACAAGTATTTGGGATTCCTATGGGCACTAATTGTGCTCCCCTGATTGCAGATTTATTCCTGTTTTGTTATGAGAGGGACTATATGATGTCTCTTTCTGATGATAAGCAGGCTGATATCATTAATGCTTTTAACACTACATCGAGATATTTGGACAATATTTTAAACATTCATAATGTTTATTTTGACAATATGGTAAGTCAGATATACCTTTCAGAGCTCCAACTTAATAAAGCTAATACCTCTGATACCGAAGCCCCGTTTTACAACTTACATTGTCAGTATCTAATGATATTGTTTCTACCAAAATCTATGATAAACGTGACGACTTTGATTTTGAAACTGTCAATTTCCCGTTTTTTGAAGGTGATGTTCCTCGATATACATCCTATGGAGTTTTTCTCTCTCAACTCATTCGTTTTGCTAGAGCATCTAGCCATGTTGCTGACTTAAACACTCGCAATAAATTGTTAACTAAGAAACTTCTTAAACAAGGCTATTGGTATCATAAACCTCGCAAAACCGTTTCTAATTTTTATAGACGCTACTATGATTTGATATTAAAATTTCAGGTTGGACTTAAATCTCTTTTGCGCCAAGGACTTTCGGAACCTGAATTCTATGGTGACTTGGTGTATAAGTTGAAGAAGATTGTTTGCTCTAATAGTTTTTCAGCGCAGTTCATTACAATAATCTCCAATTACAATAATATTGGCTATAACATTAATGTATGCAACAGCCTGAATGTATGGTGGTCAACCCAATCATGATTGGCAACATTTCTTTCCTCTTTAATTGCATGCCAGTGTGTCAGACTTCAGACTCAATGAGGGTTCTGACTTAAAACATATCTATTGATGAGATGGTAGGGGCTTATGCTTTGGCTGTTGTCAGGCCAACCAGGCTTTACCGGATGGATTTCTTTTTCTCTGGTATTAAGTTTTATGTGCTGTTGAGTCCTTATCTTTGCTTTATCTCCTTTTAGTATCTTGACTAATATGTTTTGGAGATGACGCATTGATCAGCTAGGGTTCTTTCATGCAAACCAACATCTATGTGTTTTGATCCACATTTTAACTACGAGGGGCGTTCAATATGTAATGAAAACAGTCCAGCATATCACAAAGTTTTATATGTACACACTTCATAATTACTTTCATTAAAAGGTCTGTTTCTTGGCTAAATAATAGTAAAATTGCAGCTGTTCAGCTCCTTATCTAATTTACACAAGCCACTTTCAAGTTTGGGTGCTGAAGTACACTGTGATATGAAATAAAACAATGTTTTCAAAAGCAGATAGCTACATGAACGAGGAATTTTTTCAGTCTGCTTCTTCGTGTAGTAAAAATCCAATTATTTGGTAATTTATACCTGCAAATATTTTTGATATTGCTTTATATTCTATGAAATACTGAGGCTGCCATTTTGGTTAAAATCCTCCTTGATTCTACATTTTCTGGCATTACATTGACAGAGTCGTTTTGGCGTGAACGATTACATAGCGAAAATTTATACGAAAATCATTTGTAATATTTTTCTGGTCGCTTTGATGCTCATTTGCAAGTAATACAGCCGATTTTGAAATTTCCATATTTAATCCCAGACATAAAGTACCCCCAAGTACGTCATTTGAAATAAGAAAATCACTTAAAAGAATGCCATTTCTGGCTTACACTGAAATGGATCAGACAAAATACCGCGTTTCATCGATATTTGCGTTCGGATGCATTATTTGGACATTATTACCCGTATTTACATGTACATAATCTGGCTGGCTAATTTCAGACAATAAAATTTTAGGAAACGAAAATGGTATACCACTTAGATGAGATACCCCTAGATATTTGTTTCAGTTTAACTGGTCTGCTGTCTATGTACTGTGTATATTGAAACTTCGATGTAATCAAAATTGTCCTTTCCTGGTACAAAGCCACATTTTCGATTTTCAAGAACCGTGCGTATTTTAGTGTTACGTCCATAGCTTTAAACGACGTCAACGTAATAGGGGGTAACGTAATAAAACCGTTTGCACGAGAAATCTGTACCAGTCAAAAGTGTCAATCGTTATAGCAGATCAAGGGGAAATGAATCAGAAAACTATGGATATGTGATTCATGCATGTTAAATGTTTGTTTTAGAAAATACAGCATGCCTTTCTACCTTTGTTAAAATGAGTTTTTACAATTCGGAAGGAAATATAGGCAGTGTATATTAGTGTGCTTTTTAAACAGTCTGTAACTTATTTAATTTGGAAAGATAAGATAATGTTTTATGCACCATTATAACGGCGACGCTTTGATCTTTCCTTTGGCATATGGCTTAAAATCCTAACGCGTTTCTGGATGGAGTTATGAATGGGTTTTCATTACATATTGAACCCCCCTCGTAAGGGTAAGGTTGGCGCCGTGAAGCTGGTTTAAGCCCTCCAGTAAAATATTTTTACTGACCGTTCCGAGGCAGTACTTCTTTTGTGGATCATTTGTCTTTTTTCATGTCTTTAGTTTTGCATGCTTTCGCGTCTGTTTCAGTACTGCCTTGTGATCAATGCTGATTGGGAAAGGGCTGACCTCTTGGCTCTTGTTGGTGATGTTTAATCTAGTTTTGTTACTTTCCCATGTGGTATCCTGGGTCAGGTGTGGTACTTGATTGCATCGTTTCCTGATCTTTGTCATCTTTCTTATTTTGGCTGCATTGAGCCTGGCTTGCTGTCGCTAAGTAAACATAACATTCTTCTGAAATGGCTGACCAGAATTTAAAAGCATTTGGTAGAAATGATCATTGTGAGACCTAATACTAATTTGGTATGTCAAAACGTGTCATAGGGTTTCAAATAGATACCCATCTAAACAGGAAGCAACAATATTCAGGTGATCGATTAAGGGCTACTTGAACCCTTTGTATACCAAGTACTTCCTTGCATGTGTGAACAAAATGGTTGACAGGAAGTGTTTTCTTCGACTGTTTGACGTCACTTATTTTCCGCCAATTTTCATTATGACGATTAACGTTTTCGCGATATGTAATATCTTTTTATTGTGTATCACAACAAAATAAGACGGATTGTCATGAAACCTTTCTCGATGTGAGACAATATCCAGTATTATGAGATCAAGATACATTACTTTGATAACGAGATACAGCAAGGTATTAAACACGAGAAATTATAACATGATCAATATATTTTATCTCAATATATCGACAAAATTATGCCACAATATTATGATTTTACATGTATCCTGCTGCACAACAAAAATTGTGTCGTAATAAAAATATAGGGGGGTACCTTAACGCCTCCATTCAACAATGCACAAAAGATTGGAACTATAAGATATTAACAATTTATCTGAAGTAAAGCAGTTAACAATGTACATGTAATATCATTTGCTGTTTTACAAAAAAATTCACAGTAACCCCAAGGGGTTCACAAATTATTGATCTTCTTAAAATGTTCATACTGTCGGAACTCTTTGTATACTTGAAACAGTGAAGACCCAGATGAAATGCCCGATAATGCAAGACTTTATCAGAACCTGCATTGTTTGCACAGACAAAAGCAATCTCCAGAGAAAGAATTTGAATTCATAACCAATGAACTCTCGATTTACACTATGTAACATTCCAAGTTTACCAAACCATGAGAAGAATCCATAGTGCAAAAATGGTTAAACAAACCATACAAATCACACTACCGCCCGCGTATTTGTACTACGATAAACGTACTTTGTGCGCATTTTCAATGAGTTGCGCGCGTGTAAGATTTAAATTGCATTAAAAACGCGAATCAACGCATATCAACGCAATGTAAGACTCCTAAATATTCGTAAGCATTTGGACGCATAAGTGCGTTAACCAATCAAGTTGCTGTTTAAAAAAATGTTATTAAAATGTGTTGACTGTTGAACTAAATCTAATCTAAAGTATGCAAAATTGCTTATATCATCGTGTGTAAAACAATATAATTTCTTACAGTAATGCTTTATTTTGTTTTAAAATACTCTTTTAACGTCCTTTGCATGTATTATTCTTATATTGATGTACTATGCACCAATGCATTTCAATGCAGAACTGCATTTGATATGTGATGATAAATCTGCTGAATCGATTGGAGACAGGTAAATGCGTTACACTGCAGTTCAACGCGTTATTGGTAACGAGCTTGTATTTGCTAATATTTGAAATTTCTTGTTGAAAAAGCAGTTTGTAATTCCTGCGTTTTCAACGTGCTTCCAACTCGAATTTGATTAGTTCATAAACACGGGCCATAGTGTATATACTAACCAAAAGTTTTAAAATTGAGATAAAAACATAAATATACAGAATATTTAGTATGACATACAAAATATGCATAAGACATATTATACATAACGTTGAAAGCATGATAAAATTCGAATTATATAGTCATTATTCAAATATACAGCGAAACTCTTCTATATGTACATCATAGAAAGTGTTTGAAAAAACATAGGCTGAGTCAACAATTGCAATAAGTGTTATCTCCAAATTCTTTTGCTGAGCGTTTCACTGAAAAAATAAAGGACGAAATTATCACCATCATGCGGCGTATGACTATAGCAGAGAGAAGAAGAGACGCTGGTCTGACAAAATAATACGTATCGCTTACGTTGCCCATCCGCATAATCACCAGCGTCAGAAATGGCTGGCGAGTGATTGAGATATTCGTGAAAGTCGTCAACCAACACCTTGATGCAGCATAGACATAGCTATTACCCTTTTTTCTGCAGCCATATGCTGTATGATGATGGAATTGGCGTCCGTTTTTCTTTTAAGTGTACAGTTTTGTCCCCAGTAAAGAATCACTAAGGATTAAATTCTTGACGATTTGTGTTTGTAAATGCCAACTGATTTGAAACAATACACATAAAATACGCCCATCGTACCTCTAACAACCCATGTAAGTTGGATATAAAACGTTTTTGATTTACAGAATAGTGGCAACTTATAACTCTTATACAGTGTCTCCAGTAAAAAAAACACATTCCCCAGTAAAATCTCACCTGAAAATAGCCCAGTCGCAAGATGAAAATGGTCAAAGGAGACTGCAACCCTAATTATAAGTATGTTTCATAAGAAAGAGCTTATAAAAATGAATTTTGATACAAGTATCATCAAAATCGGTTGAAAAATGGACAAGTTATGGGCATTTAAAGAATTCAATATGGCCAACATTTAGCCGCCATATTGAATATTTAATTAGTTTTCAGATGTTTTTCAATTGCTTGATTTTTAGTTATCACTACTATCTTATCATCTGTGTTTCAGCAGATATGCAGCTTTTTATACATTAGGAAAATATTTCATGAAAGCTTAATGCAAATAATCCATTGGTTTGTCTTTTATTTTGATTACGCATATTTAATTAGGCTGAGTGACGTCACTAAGCCACAATATGGCCGCTTCCTAAGGAAAATATTTCATGAAAGCTTAATGCAAATAATCCATTGGTTTGTCTTTTATTTTGATTACGCATATTTAATTAGGCTGAGTGACGTCACTAAGCCACAATATGGCCGCTTCCACTACATTCCATTCCTCGACGTAAATGTCTACAAGTGGATGTTGTCGAGTACACCCATTGAAATTGAAAAGAAAGTCCATTTGCAAATATTCAAACGCCCACAACTTCCACATTTTTCAACCGATTTAGATGAAACTGGTATCAAAATTCATGGTTTATTAAGATCTTTTATATGAAATATATTATTCATCAGGGTTGCCGTCCCATTTAAAGTATCAAATTAAAAAGATAGTGATCTTAAGAACATGTTTACGTAGTTTACGTCATTCGTATACAGCTTTAACACACAATTTTGGTTCATATGTTAAAAGTGCTCATTATAAGCTACAATATTCGTAAATATATATAAGTTCTGACACCAGAAGTTTATTATTGTTCAAGATTCAGTGCAATCTGCATCATTTGCTTTCAAGTAGAAGCAAACTATTATTTGATGAGTAAACTCGATGTTAGGATACATGCTTGCATTCTCTGTCACAAACAACTCAGTATAAGTCATCAGAAGGCACATCCAAAAATAAGTGATTCTTTACTTGCAACTGTACAGTGTTCCAGATTATACTGTCATCTGTTAAATTATCTGGCAGCTGGAAGTCAATTGTCATAGAGGATTTTACAGAAAGACTTATGTTTTACTGAATTTATTACACGAGTTTGGGGAAAGAGATAAAATGCGAGGTTTGTCGACCATTTTATCTCTTTTTCGCAACGAGTTTAATAAATTCAATACTACAAGAGCGAACGTTAGATTATATTTATCATATGACATTAAGATTACTTTGAAACCTCATATTTGCCGTAACAAACGTTATAATTTTGTCATTATGTATGCAACGTTGTTATGGACGTCATCACATTTCTCTAAAAACTGTAAACCATTAGTGGTTTATCGATTTTATTGCATGGCGTCATTTCACTCCCAGACGCGACGTCGTATGATATTTTTATATGAAATTATGATGTCATAGGGCATGTCTATGACAAAGTTTTGGAACCACTTTGTTTCCTTTCAACTGAACGATTATCATTGTTATGGATATTTGCTTTCAATACCAGGCTTAAAACTGAATTACTGACAATATACTATAACAAATTTTAGCCTACTTTAGTGGTAGCTCAAGGGAATTCTGAAGAAACTAATTGTGTTCTGCATTCCTAATGATTACACTTTCTTACAACATAAAATGCTTGGTTTTGCGTCATCAAGTGGTAGAAATATATTGGAAAGTTTACAGAAGTGATTCTTTATTGGAGACGGTTCTCTATTGGGGACTAAACTGTATCTTGTAACATTGAGCAAATGATATTATTTGTGTGACAGAAATTCCTGCGAATTTAATCTTTTGAACTCCACGTGCAGTTTTCATTTTTGAACAAGTCCTACTTTACACATGGAGTTTTGCTGAGAAGAATACACATGTAGAACTCAAGACTTCATATATAGATTTTCGTAAAATGTTTTAGATATTATATTTTTATCCCCGTTTTAAAATGGCTGGTTCGAATTGTTGACTAGTATAAAAAAAAATGTCTACGAAACTTCGCATATGCGATGTTTGGCGAAAAAAAAAACTCGCGAAATATTCCGAATTTACAGTTTGCTAAATATGAAATTAATATTTTAAACCAAAACAAACAGTAGCACCTTCTCCTGTCTAATACAACACTATTTTTAACTTCAATTAATCTGTTTACCATACATGTACCCCTTCAATTTCAATGACAATGACAAGTTGTACAAATTTAATAAAAATGTATTAAAAAGATGTTTGTTATGCCTTATTTTGTGGAAAGTGTTAAAACGTTTCTAAATATACACTGACAAGAAGTTATAAGTGGCCACCTACACATTTTTGCGCCTGTTCAGAAAGTAAACAGCGCTCTTACAAAATTTTAATTCAATAAAAAAATCAAGGCTTTTTCGAGACTCTGAAAATTATGCCATTTCAGAATGACTGGTAGATCTTGCACAGACGAAGTCAGAGTAAACGTACCTTCATTTTAAAAAAAGTCACACGTTTTACTGTGATATAAAACATTCATCAGATATCTTATCCATTTACATTTTAATTAGTTTGAAGCTGTTAATTACAGCTGTGATACAAGGTGAAAAAGAATCAAAAGTTTTGTGACTATTGAACTCTCCGTTTCTCTTGTACGTTAACATGAAGGCAGTCACTATCATCAGCTTAATTAAAGAGTTTTAGCTTTAACCATGCAATTTGCATATCAACTTTGCATTGCTCTGTATGCTTATTATCTGTGGCACGGCATTGAAATTTTCAGCGATTATTTACTATGAATAGGCTTCACTGTTTTATATAAAATAAATTAAAAATATCGTCGGCATTTGCCATTTAAATAACCTTTAAAGTTTCACGTTGAAACCGGAAGATGACACCAGTCTTGAAAGAATAAATGCTAAAAAAATGGGCTGATCAAACTGTATTGTGTTTGGTCTAACATGTTTACGTAAAATAAAACGCATATAATGATTTAAGTGTGTGCATGTACAGTTGATTATTTTTGAAAATATTGGAAAAAACAACAACTCATTAACAATCTTTCATAAGCAAAACTTCAGGGGTTTGGTGTTTTTTTCAAGTAGGCTAGACGGATTTGAAATCACTTGTACTTCAATTCGAAAAATACTGCACTCAAAACCCTTATTATCTTCAAAATTTAATTTTTGCATTTTTGAGCCCAAAATTGTGAAGTGATAGCAAACTCTTCCAAAGCACTACTTAACTTTAGTCCATTAAAATGCACATATTTGTGCAAAAAAATATTTCAATATCATTAGACTAAGTGCTAAGTTGAAAAGTGGCCACTAAGAACTTCGTTTCAGTATAGAAGACATGAGAAATTGTCTATCACCATTGATGGTAAACAAGAAGTTGCAAAATCCAAAACGTAAGAAGTGGCCATCCTGTAGTAGCTCATGTGTCACATACAGTGCTATAATTCGTATAGAAACATTAAAGAATGTGCTCAGTGGAAACTGAGAAACGCTTCCACAGAGCACCTTCTTAAATGTATCCTTTGAAACATAATAAACATGCATCATGTAGGCCAGCACATGATATTTGGGCACTTATCGCATTACCGAGCAACGAAGGCTCATGCGAATCTGCGCACATACACAGACTCACCAAAGGCGTCGCTGCTTGCATACATAGAGTATGGATGTAGATGAAGTCTCCAGCTAATAGTTAGACCTCTAGCTTTGCCTGTCAGGGCGTTTATTAGAGTCAATTGCGCAACATGCGATAAGTGACAAAATCTTCTCTGCTAGCTCGTATCATGATCCATCTTGCACGGCGGAACCATTTGAGTGATGAGTTCATTCAGAAGGCGGAGCATATCATGCGCGGATCCAGAAAGTTTTGTCAGAGGGGGTCCAAATTTGATAAAGTCTTTTCTTTAGTCAATGGGGGGGATAGAGGATCCAATTACCGCTTTTATTCGGCCATCATCGGCCCACTAGCCAAACGCCATTGAAATGGCGTTTCGCTGGCGGGCAGATAATGGCCCAACATTCAATGCTGGCTTGGTAGCTTTGTGATTTTCAGGGGATCCGGACCAGTTTTGCAAAGAAACCCTACATTTTTGTGATTTTTCAGAGAGGGTCCAGACCCCCTGCCCCCCCCCCCCCCTCTGGATCCGCCCATGCATATTGTTTACAGTGATACAGCAGAATGAGACTGGTCAAGCTCAGTTGTCATATATAATTGTGACGTGTTTGTTGGCCGTCTACCACAACCGTTCATAACCGGAAGTTCCTTGACGTCATCGGACAAAATGATAGTTGGAACGCTTTGGTGCGTGCGACGACGACAGCACGCGAGACTTCTCAAACTTTGATAGAACTTGTTGCAGATATTGCACCATCGAAGTACATTTAAAAACTCTTTTCTAAAGTTTTCGTTTAGCCAGCCATATAAGACGGGATTAGTGCATGCTGAGCTGAGGACAAGAATATGACAAATCACAAACACTAGGTTGATATCAATATTCTCAGATCGAAACACTGAAAACAGAAACTCCACTAAGATATTACAAATATTCAGAGGCATCCAACTTAAAACAAACACGATGGCTATCATAGCCAGAAGAATATTTGTGCGTCTCTTACGCGCTGTTCGGCCGTCTGAGTTCCTACTTCCGTGAGCTCCATTTTCCGCTCCTGAACTTCTTGGAATTCTGCGATTACCCATTCGATACTTCAGCTTATTACAGATACGAGCATGTGCTATTGTCACGGTGATAATTGGAAGAATATACTGAACAACCATTGACGCCACGGAATAAGCAGCCTTCTCTGCCCGGAGCGTCAGATCTTCAACACAGCGATATTGGTAATAGTCAATCTCCTGCAACGGTTGCAATTCAATATACACAGAAAATATCAACAGCGGACTTGACATAAGGAAAGAAATAACCCATATCGTAATTAAAGCTGCCGCGCCTCCGATTTTCTTCATTGAGTCTTTAGTGGGATATACAATTACTTGGAATCTGTCAAGGGCGATGGCTGTTATACTAATAGTCGATACAAAAACATTTGTTCCCTGAAGCATCGCAGAAAATTTGCACATGAAAGCGCCTAAGTGCCATTGAGTGTTGAGCAAACGATAGAGATTAAGCGGTTGTGTGAACAGGCATAAAGTCAAATCCGATATAGCCAGATTGATGATAAAAATATTTCTTGGTGTCCTCATGTGGGCATTTTTTATCACCACAACGCAAACCAATCCATTGCCTAACGCTCCAAACACGATCATTAGTGTAAACACAGCAATGATGATAATTTCTGTTTTCTCATCAAACCAGTTGTGTTCCAGCTGGGAGATAATCAGTCGTTTTGTGTCGTCATCCATTGTCAGGAGTCCTGATTCGTTTCCACCCGAGACAAAGTTAGGATCATTGTAATAAGAAGTGGCTTGTACCGTCTCGTTGGGTATGTACGATGTTATAAGTGTTGTCATTGTTCTGTGCGTGTCTTGGTTAAACATCTGAAAAAACAACAACAGGCCTCGAGGTAATAAACTTTTTTGAACCGTGACATGTGATTTCCAACAATGTGGCATTTTGACATGTGCAGCCTCAGATGAGCCTGTGCAGCCTACTTTTAAGCTTAGACACCCCAAATGATGTTCAGTCAGTAGCTTAAAAGTCAAAAATATTTAAGCGACTAGCAAAGGCTCTGATCAGTCTGCGCGTATGCGCAGGCTTGTCGGAGCCTTTGCTGTTCGCACATACCACATTGTTGGAAATTTCACATCACGGCTCATTTTCATGCTCAACTCAACTGAGCACGGAATTTCAACTGCTCATAAAAACAAAGTACCGACAAATAAAGAAGTTTTTTGCTTGTCTCTCTGATGTGGTATTTAGAAGTTTTTTGCAAGTCTCTCTGATGTGGTATTTATCTTGCTAATAAATGTTAAAATGCCAACAATTCTTGGCATTTTAACATTTGTGATCAGGATAAAATTCGTGCCCAGCTGAGTTGAGCATGAAAAAGTTTTATAACCTCGGGCACAGAATATTGATTACATTAACCCATTTATGCCCAATGGAAAATGCCGCCCTTATGAATTGGACGAGTCCATTTCGAGTTTAACGGTTCTTAGGTAATAATTTACAATACCATTCATATTTTTTAAGTATAAGGTAGGTTTGTGTTTTTCCTAGGCACACCTATAAAAGCGTTTGTTAGTCATGCAGTGGCGTAATACATACTAGCCATACCCTGCAACAAACTGTTTCCATTGATTATCACGACAATAAAACTGCAATAAACACGCAACAGATAGTGATTTCAACATAAAAAACATCAGAAACATGGACACCCGATCCACATAATTTAAAATGAAGTCAGCACAGACCGAGCTGGTCCGAGTTCAATGTATACGAGCTCTTATTCGTCTTAGCGGGTACATGTTATTCAAGATATCAGAGTTCCAATTATCAAGATCTTATTGTAGAATGACTAACTGAGGATAGAACCATGAGTGGTTATACGGTTCGTTTGGCAAACAGAGCATACCCAAATGAAATGCCGAATTTATCAGGGTCTGCAACGAACGCTTGGATTTTTGTTTTTATCAGGGACTGAAATACACCTTAAGTTGGATATTCTATCAATGTGACTCCTCCAATGGCGTAGCCAGAACGCTGAAAAAGTTACGGACATCAAAGGGAGACTACTGGATCTTCAATTGCGTCCCTTTTCAAAATGAGAACTTCTCTTAAAGGAAAGAATTTGCTCCCAAAGGGAGCGAATTCTTTCCTTTATGAGCAGTTCTTTATAGTATGGAAAACACTTCTATCACATTAAGTGATCTCCCTTGAATCTTATTATTTTTATTACGCACCTGCGTAACCTGCGTAATGGATGCTACGCCAATGCCCTTAATATATGCATTGAATCATCGCACAGATTGAAGAATCCATTTGTATACAGAGGGGTCTATTAAAGTCGTACAATTGTAGGTGTTCGTATATGTAATTATCTCGGTGGCCTAGATTTTGAAAGTGATAGATAATATAGTAACATATAATATAATTGATAAAAAAACGCAAGCTCGCGTGTATTGATATTAAATTTTGGACAAAATCGGTCAGTGAAGAGAGAATTTGTCTGGCCAATTACTAAAAGCCTTTCAGACATATGAGCCAATAGCACGAGAACTTTGTAACAGATAGACAACTATTGAAGGTTCGGGTAAGCATCTCTGCAACCTTGCTAAAAAGAAACAAAAAAACAAAAAAACTCCGTGCAGAAATTATGTTGTAACGGTTTTTCAAAGTTAAATGTACTGCTTTTATTCGTAATTTAGGTCCTACATCACTATGAGAAAGTAAATTGTGTAGACCGCCCCTAATTTCTCCAGATGGTTCTGTGCCAGTGCGAGCTTCTGGCAAAGTGCTGATATCTTGGGAACATCAAGAAAATTAGACTAAGTCCACTTGACAATGATTGTCACATAAAATACATCAATATTCATTGATACGCTTCAAGAATCTGTTGTCTATATAAAATACAACACACCCTTTACTCGAATATTAAATGCTTTGGAGGTCAGGTAAGCTAATGATGAATCTATCTGTTTTAGTTCATGAAAACGACGGCTCCCCACATCTACATCTATACCCTAAGATACTAACTATTACATGTAAGTGCAAGGAGCGATGGGGCTGGGGTCTATAATTGTGACAATACGCTTTCGATTCTAGTCGCGTCCTTCAAAGGCATTGTCAAGAATGTTCGTGTTCTGAGCAACCATTGTGACATCACATATGCTGGGACTGCTTCAAATTTACCGCCTGAAATACATATAGACCATGTACATGTATACATTTAAACGTTCAGTTGTAATGCACATGTCATTTGCCCCCCCCCCCCCCCATGCATTTAGAAGCGGGGAATAACAAAAATATTGACGTTTTCCTCTGTAAAGCTTGGATATATCTGCACTACGGGGACATTTTTTTTTATTTATATACATTATTCAATGAGGGTAAACAAATTTAGCTAATATAAAACGATTCTACCATGTGGCCCTCAGTAACACATGCCTCATATATACATAAAAAATAATTCACATGACATATCTGACATGATAAAACCTATACTACCATAAGCACAGTTATTAATGAGATGATCAGCATGCACATAGAGGAGTGCCAAGCTTCTGAACTCAGGCGACAAAGAATCACTGATTAGTCGCCTAGATTCTTCAGATGGATGCAAAAAGGCAATGAGTTTGGGTCGAACCCTAGCCTTGGTCAGAGCCTGAGCTGTGCTTTTGGTATAAAAGGCAACTTACAGTGGAAGGGCGTATTAAACGGAAATATTTAAATCTTGGCATTGGAGAAAATATTATACAGTTATTCAGTTATTTTAAACGTTGAATTCCTGGTAACGATCTCCTTCCATCTATACGTGTCTAGGACTACCTCTTTTTCGGTGAGCCCAAAGTCTGACATAAACTTAATCACATATTTTGTCAATATGTGTAAATATATTGTATTGTATATAATATTTATTAAGTATATCATTAAGTAAATCCGTTAAGTGGTCAATGCGACCTTTTTCAAAGGAGCAAGGAGAAAAATACAAGTAGGTCATAGATCATATATTACAATTATAAAGAAATTAAGTGGTTCACTCACTGCGCTCGTCCCAACTTAATTCCTTTATAATTGTAATAAATGATCTATAACCTATACGTATTGTGACTTGTATGCACATTTAGATTTGTATGAAGGCCTGATTTTGTAGTAAATGTCATTTTTTAACTGTATCAAACAATTAAGTAATGCCACGCCTAAATTAGCCTAGCTGTTTCTGGGGTTTGGGGTTACTTTTTAGTGTAAGCATTATTTTCTTGTTTTGGCAAGTACACATGAATTCACACAGTGTCACCATGGCGATAAAATAGTTCATATAGAATCTGTTGACATTTAATTCTTCGAATGGTTTTAACACATTATAATAAAAGTGCCAGAGAATGAATAGACCGATATTTATTTGAAATTTCCGCTTAACCTATAACTGTCTTTATTAAGGTCGCGTTTCTAAAATGTCAAACACGCAGTAAATCTTTTCAACATTCTACACACTGATAAATGTATACGTCGATTTGGTGGTATTTACGCGTATTGCCAGTACTTCATAGACCGGAAGTGGTAGATATTGGTGTTAATACTACATAAAAAAACATGCCATATGCCACAAGAACTATAGACTTAAATCATTTTTAAGTATTCAGTATGTGCATGACGATTTATGTTAGCATTTAGGAATAGATTTGAGTCCGATTTGGATGTTCGGGTAAGCTAATGATGAATCTTTCTGTTTTAGTTCATGAAAATGACGGCTCCCCACATCTACATTTATACCCTGAGAAACTACCTATTACATGAAAGTGCAAGGAGCGAAGGGGTTGGGGTCTATAATTGTGACTACACGCTTTCGATTCTAGTCGCGTCCTTCAAAGGCATTGTCAAGAATGTTCGTGTTCTAAGCAACCATTGTGGCATCACATATGCTGGGACTGCTTCAAATTTGCCGCCTGAAATACATATAGACCATGTACATGTATACATGTAAACGTTCATGTGAAATGCATATGTCATTTGCCCCCCGCCCCCATGCATTTAGGAGCGGGAATAACAAAAATATTGACGTTTTCCTCTGTAAAGCTTGGATATATCTGCACTACGGGGACATTTTATTTTTTTATTTATATGCATTATTTAATGAGGGTACAACACATTTAGCTAATATAAAACTATTCTACCATGTGGCCCTCAGTAACACATGCAACATATACTAGTCAAAAGTTCTAACCGGCCACGTGTGTTTTTACTGATTTTCGGAAAAGCTATAAGGACTATATCAATTTCATTTGCATTCCCAAATAGGCCAGCCTATCAGTCATCGATAACAGAAAACGGCTAAGAATAACTCCTAAAGTTGTATCTGGGAGGCTTGCCGAATACACTTACCCTCAATTTCAAAATTCACAAGAATTTGCATTGGATGGTGGGGTAATTTTTGACATTTTAGCCAATAGCAACGCGTTTCATGCAGATGGAGTGTTCATTTCAGCATTTTAGTGTTCAATATGTGTTTGGCTTTTGAAATGAAAACGTTTTGCGTGTGAAATGGGGTTATTTCCAAAAGTCATGACTCACAAATTGTGCAAAAATGCGAATTTTGAAAATGGGGGTACCACTATTCAAGTTAGCATCCTGCATGTGCTGTTGAACATTTTGTCAATATCTTCACTGCCAAGGGTACATGACACGTCTGTCAATTTCGAGATGCAAAAAGAGTAGTCATGTCATTTTACGTTTTGAAGAAAATTAATAAATTGTAGGTGACCGGTTAGAACTTTTGGCTAGTATATATACAAAAAAAAAAAATTAATTTAAAATGACATATCTAAAATGATAAAACCTATACTACCATAAGCACAGTTATTAATGAAATGATCAGCATGCACATAGAGGAGTGCCAAGCTTCTGAACTCAGGCGACAAAGAATCACTTCTCAGTCGCCTAGATTCAGCAGATGGATGCAAAATGGCAATGAGTTTGGGTCCAACCCTAGCCTGGGTCCAAGCCTGAGCTGTGATTTTGGTATAAAAGGCAACGGTATTCAGTTTAATTTACTGTTGAGTCCTTATCCTTGCTTTATCTCCTTGTTATATCTTGATTTATTTGTTTTAGGAGATGATGCATTTATAAGTTAGGGGTCTTTCATGCAAACCAAATATCTATGTGTCTTGATCCACATCTGAATTAAGGGTGAGGTTGGCGCCGTTAAACCGGTTTAAGCCCTCCAGTAAAATATTTTACTGACCGTTCCAAGGCGGTACTTCTTTTGTGGATCTTTTATGTTTTTGTTCTGTCTTGTGTTTGCTATGTTTTGTGCACGTCTGTTTATATGTGCTTTGTGGTCACCTGCTGGGAAAGGGCTGACCTCTTGGCTCTCGTTTGTGGTGTCTTCTGTGAGTTTGTCACTTTCCCATTGGTATCCTGGGTCAGGTGTGGTACTTGATTGTATCGATTCCTGATCTTTGCACCATTACTTACTTTTACAGTGGAAGGGCGTATAAAACGGAAATATATAAATCTTTGCATTGGAGAAAATATTATAAGTTATTCAGTTATTTTAAACGCCGAATCCCTGGTAACGATCTCCTTCCATCAACACGTGCTTAAGACTACCTCTGTTTTGGTGAACCCAAAGTCAGACATAAACTTAATCACATATTTTGTCAATATGTGTAATTATATTGTATTGTATATAATATTTATTAAGTATATCATTAAGTAAATCCGTGAAGTGGTCAATGCGACTATTTTCAAAGGAGCAAGGAGAAAAATACAAATAGGTCATAGATCATATATTACAATTTTAAAGAAATTAAGTGGTTCACTCGCTGCGCTCGTCCCAACTTAATTCCTTTATAATTGTAATAAATGATCTATAACCTATACGTATTGTGACTTGTATACACATTTACATTTGTATGAAGGCCTGATTCTGTAGTAAATGTCATTTTTTAACTGTATCAAACAATTAAGTAATGCCACGCCTAAATTAGCCTAGCTGTTTCTGGGGTTTGGGGCTACTTTTTAGCGTAAGCATTATTTTCTTGTTTTGGCAAGTACACATGAATTCACACAGTGTCACCATGACGATAAAATAGTTCATATAGAATCTGTTGACATTTAATTCTTCGAATGGTTTTAACACATTATAATAAAAGTGCCAGAGAATGAATAGACCGATATTTATTTGAAATTTCCGCTTAACCTTTAACTGTCTTTATTAAGGTCGCGTTTCTAAAATGTCAAACACGCAGTAAATCTTTTCAACATTATACACACTGGTAAATGTATACGTCGATTTGGTGGTATTTACGCGTATTGCCGGTACTTCATAGACCGGAAGTGGTAGATATTGGCGTTAATACTATATAGAAAAACATGCCATATTCCACAAGGACTATAGACTTAAATCATTTTTAAGTATTCAGTATGTGCATGGCGATTTATGTAAGCATTTAGGAATAGATTCGAATACTGATCATCCAGATCGGTACTCGAATGACATGAGATTTCCAACAATGTGGTATGTGCGACCAGCAAAGGCTTTGCTAGTCGCTTGAATATTCTATGACTATAAAGCTACTGATTGAACAGCATTTGGAGTTTCTAAGCTTAAAAGGAGGCTGCACAGGCTGGTCTGAGTCTATTCATGTTAGAATACCACATTGTTGGTAATCACATGTCGCGGCTCATATTGTATTCCATGAATTGAATTCTGCTCTAAATGTTTTATTTCTAATGCTTTCTATGTTCACAAATTTAAAAACATGTCCCCTAGCATTGCGCGGCCCCTAACAATGCGCACTAGCCAAAGTGACTATACCGCATTTAATCATATAAAATCTGGTTTGATATTTAATCAGGTAACTTTTGTAAAGAGAAAAACAGCGAAAGGTTTTCACTTTATGCTTTCGCGGCTGAGTAGCTATAGGGGAAGATTTCGGGCGAACATTGGCAAATGTTGTTAAACACTTTCTGACCTTAATTTCAAATGACCCAGGCCTCAAATTATTTAAACCAAATGATTTACTTTGAGTCAAATTATTGATGAAGTTAATTGTTCAGAACAACCTGGTGTTACTTTTCCTGGTATATTTTGAAAAGTATGTTATTGATTTTTTTGCTGAAAGTGCGCAATGTTAGGGGAGTATTGTTGTTATCCGAAAAATTGCTAGAGATCAGGAAAATATATTTCATTTTGAACTCTGTGTAAAAAACGTATAGGCTAATGATTACTTTATTTGGCTGTGCAAAATTGTTCTAAATTGTTTCTTTCTTTTTATATCCAACGGAGGCTAAAAGGCTTAAGTGCGCAATATATGGAGCCTTCGTATATGATCTTTCTAAGTGATCATGTATTATTTAGCGAGTAGATTATCTTACGTACAGGTGGACAAACATGGTATAACTACTTTATACCACCTACATCAGACATTTCAGTGACCAGCAACCCTTTAAAATACAAAACGGACAATTTCATTCTTATTGTACATGTGTATGAGGTAATCCTTCAGGAGGAAAGGGTAAGTTTACCATATGGTGTCCACCTGTACGTGGAGATAGTCCACGAGTTTTAGCGAGTGTATGATCTTACGTACAGGTGGACAACATGGTGTAACTGTTTTATACCACATACATCCGTGTAGAAGTTGAACATCACGAGATATTCCGTGCTTAAAAAATTAAGGGTGGTACACGGCATGTATAAGTATTACTAAGCAAATTGTATTAAATAAAAAGAACGTTCAAATAAGTGACATACTCAAGTATTTCATCTCGTGAAGTGAAAATACAGGATGTTTTTTCATTCGAAGTGAAATTATCACTCGAAAATAAACGTTATATTCATTCCAGAAATTTAATCAGTACTTTTAAATTTAAATTATACCAAAACATTTATAGATTTATACTCTACTGTGTAGAGATACCCTTATATATCCTCCTATTTAATAAATCATACTCGTATATTGACATGCATGACAGTTCTAATGAGAACCCACAACCGATGTTTTTCAGCGTAATATAGTAATGGAGTTAATAGTGTTAAAACCTTCATTTTCAGTTGAAAATTAATCATGTAAATGTAAACTATTGCGTAATACTTACATCCTGCTAAACATAATCTCTATCCGTAAAAGACATGATTTGGGCGACTAAGGCACACAGGTTTAACTTTCAATCACAGAAAATGACAAGTAACATAACGTGCGAGCTATTGCGACTAATCCTGTCTTATTTCAGAGAAAAGAAATCTGCGAATGACAGAAGCTGTTGACGTTTCTGCCTATGGTTCCCGCGCTAACCCATAAAGCGCCACCTATAATTTGCAGCAGAAGACAATTTCAAATTTTGCTGTTTTTTTCAAAAATAACAAACGAGGCATGGTATTTCATGAGAATCGTCTGCTTGCAGACGACTCTCGTGCAATATCATACCTTATGTTTTCGAAAATTAGGAAAGATGTCGCAAATTTTATCGCCTGCTGCAGTCATGATTGGCGCTTTAAGGATTAAGGAATCAATATCTTTACTGAGCAGCAGAATGTATTATCAAGGCCGAAACTAAACTCACACATTCCATTTTAGGTGTTTGATTGGATGGTGTCAAATGCCAATAACACTCACTGCTCTGTACATGTAGTCGTTAGCACATCAGACGGGATTAATTTTACGAACCTTAGGAAGTCAACCAAATGCTGAGGTTGAAAGTGTGCCCTATAATCCAATATTGTATTACATGTAGTCTACAGACATTTTGTGAAGATTTTTTATTTGCTTGCTTTGATGCTTTACATCCCCGTCAACAATGTTTCAGTTTTGTTGGGGCGATTTCCTGTCTTCCTGGGTTTAACCAGTATTAAGCAGCGGATAAAGTGTGTTTTTTCTAATTTCTTTTTTTTCTATACAACTAATAGATATATGTAATATGACATCATTTAGATTCAACCTCTATGCTATTAATGAAAAATATCAGTCGTAAGCCACTAGTCGTGCATATCACTCACAGACGCGACGTCATTTAAGAAATGAACATACCAAAAATTGAATTTATTACTTATATTTACATTTTATATATCAGTCAAGTATCAATTTTCACCTTACTTGGCTGGTTTCCAGATATTTTGAATGAAATCAGACATAATGTAGGGTTTGGAATAGCCAAACGCCAAAATTCCGCGCTTAACGTCATTGCTGGATACATGTTCAACGTCACGCAAACGTCAGTAAACAAGTAACATTATTGGATGGACTTGACGCTAGCCAGCTCAAATGGCGCATATGTTGGTGTGGCTTAAATCGATTTGTTCATGAAGGTATGAACGACATCTCAAATGTATAGGTTCATTTAAAGACTCGCAGTGGAAATGTAAATAGGTGATAAATGTAAACTTCAGTACAAAATAATAAAGCATTATTTCATATCGGAGTTCCTCTCGACGCAGTTTATACACATCACACATCCAGGAAGCTATTGTCTCGTATAGCCGTGATTTATATGGTGTTAGCTGTGAGATCTACTGATGCATGATTTTTACATTAACCCTTAATGCGCCAATCGCAACAAAAGTCGTCTGCTTTTTTCGTCTGCTGAAATGTTTAAGAAGCCTCTATGGCAAACGGTTTGGGCCCAGATCAGACTGCTCCTATAGGAGCAGTCTGTTCTGGGTCCACAATGTTTGCTTCTATACTTAATAAGTCAGTAATGTTAGGCAATTATTTGCAGCAGACGACTTCAGCAGACGACATTTTTAGATGCATTTTTTTTCTTGGCGCTTAAAGGGTTAATTCCCTTAATGGAAAATTTGTCAAGATCAGTACGTTATCTCTTATAGATGCGTCAAAAGGCAACTTGGCGTAGACTTTCTAAGAAACATAAACTTTCTTTATATGCTTAGGTTTTACATATATTGCATTCCCTTGGGTTGAAATGAAAAGCTCACATTGTAAACGAAAAAAGCCCCATCATTCTAAAACCGATCACTACATATTACCCATAATTGAACTCTTTCCTTCCTCGCGGTGAGTATTGTCGTCTGCTGATAAGCTTTTCAAACCGCTGAGTTTAGACTCAGATCAGGACCGATAGAACGTCCTAGAAACCTAGACCTAGAAAATTTAAGAAAAAGTTCTTTTTATTTATTGCCTTTTAAATTTTTTCGAGTGATGGCCCTTTGCAAATTTGGTCATCGAAAACTTATACACTGACCTAAAATGAAAACTTTACATAGTATTCAAAAGTATATATTTTGTTGATAAATTTATTTTCGGGGTTATTTTTTTCGGTCATCAAATCTTCAATGCCTTATTGATGTCTCTGAAAAAAACTATTGGCTGAAAATCAGAAATTGCATATTTTTATGAATAATTCAGTTCAGAGGGGTCGAAATGAAAATTTCTGAAAAACATTAAAACGGTCACACAGCATTTGGAGACAAGAAATTACTGACTGCGTACTTTAAGTGATGGTAAAAAAGAGAATCAGTGACCAGTTTGACCTCCATTTTTACGAATGTATAGCAGAATACGTCGCTTCATTGAATTTACGTAGCGTTGCATGAGCACGTTAGAAGTGCGTATTGGAGGCATTTATTGTATTCATTTGATGATTGGACATGGCCTTTCGACTCAATTCATCCTATATGTGTTACATGGGGTTCATTACGGGGGATAACACTGGTGTCCAACTCCGTCACAACGATTTTCGGATTTTCGCTGATCCGTCACGAATTTTCACTTACAACTGTGACGAAACTTTTAAGACAACGTCACGGAATTTAAGCGAAAAAATGCCAGGACACGCATAAGGTCAAAATAATTATGGTAAGTCATTTATTATTATCCCTTATCGTCGATATCGTTTTAAAAGTGATAACGGACAGCACACCAATAATATTCATAGCTATTTACTCAGCAATTACAATATCATTGTGTTTATTGGCAATAAGGTTTCCTAGGCGTTTTCATAAGTAGGATTAGTAAAATAAGAATAATTTAACCTGGGAGCATGATTCTATAGATTCATAAAATAGTTATGCATATCTGTTGTATAATCGCATAAAACAACAAAACAAAAAAAATGTAATGTCACAGTTTTGTTGATACAATGTCACGGTTTTGAAAACGATTCAAATGGAACTGTCACGGTTTATTTAAGACATTTTACAAAAATGCCTGATATTGGTTTTCCTTATAATCTTATCAAAACAACATTAAAATGAACACTGTTTGGTCCACCTTTAAACTGACAGCTTGACTAGTACTTTGTAGAAGGAAAACAGAAACAACTGAGTATATCTAGGAAACGTCACAATCACTGAAGGCAGACCAACTCAGTGGATCATGAGAAAGAGACGTAGAACACAGACAGCCACAATACAATTAAAATAAAGCAGCCAGCTATCACTTGCTATATAATTGCTAAAATAGACCCACACCAAGAACTACACTACGAAACAAGTTACAAACACAAACCCATCAAATGGGAGCAACATCATATAATGGATAAACAATAACAGAATAACCACCTTAAAACTAACAGCAGCTAAGGCCATCGGGAGAGGGCGGCTATTGTACTATTCAAATCAAATCTTCACAAACAAATTGTTCATCTGGTAAGGAGGGTTCCTAACTTTTGCAATGCATCATTTCATTACGGAAACCGCTCCGTGCGAAATTTAATATATACCGGACTACTTTCTGCTGATCGGAGACTTCCGTATATTTCCGATAACGAGGAAGTTTGAACAAGTATTAACTTTATAAAAAAAAACAGTAGCAGTCGTATAGCTTTGGAAATTGCAGGACACACATTAACTTTATATGATGCGTCTGTGCGCGCAGTAAAGGGTTATTTATTTTATTTCTCGATGTTGTCTCGGTAAGATGAGATTAATAAATGCTTTGCTGAATCTAGAAATCCCACCTTTATTGTTGCGCAGTTGTTTAAGTCCAAAGTATAAGATATAAGCCTTGCTAACCCATATAAGACCAGTGCCTTTTGTGGGACAAAGACGAACAGTGCAGATCCAGATCAGACCCCGCAACTGAAAGTGGCGTCCGATCAGGGTCTCCACTGTTGCTTACAAAATGCTCTTGTAAAATTTGACTAAACATGTAAAGTACCACTCTATAACCCTTAAAACGGAAATTGACTGGTCCATTTGATAAGAGTTGAATGTTTCATAAGGCATACATGGGTTAGTTAGACCAACAATTAAACAGTTATGTCGTATCAGAACATAAAATTTATGGTATGGGGATGGTTTCTGATAATAGTTATAAATAGTTTGGATACGGATCAGGTTCTACGAAATGTCCCGCTTGATCTGGATCTAAACTGCTTGAAACTTGGTGAGCCTTGTATCTACCATAAGGTAATAACATTTATAAGCAGTTTTGTCGGGCCTGATTTGGATCTAAACTATTTGAACAATTCAAACCTAGATCAGACGCATCAATGTGTGACTAGATCTCGGTCTCCATTGTGTGCGTTGCGCCAGGTCACATGTTTTGTACATATTTTATTCCGTATCCCGCTAAAGGACATTGTATTAGCAATGAAAGCCAGGTTATACGTTGAGCGTCGGCGACCAATCTGTCACTGCGCAATAACTATCCAACACACTCATTTGAGCCTAGAATCCATTACAGTCTGGTCGGGGAAGACAGTGGTTAGGCTGGTAGAGCCGTAGACTGGAGATAGAATGGTTCGAGACTCGCCAGGGTCACTCAGTTGTGTCCTTGAGCAAGACACTTTATCCGTTTTTTGTTCTGGTTCAACCCATGGAGGAAACCAGAAAATTATTCCGACATGATTGAAAATTGTTGACTGGGGTGTAAAGAAGCAGCACAAACATAACAAATCCGTTTGATCACAGTTTTTCTGTTTGAAGAAAATTGACCGAATATTTTGAAATGATTTTGTCCTCTCTATATATTATAAACCCAATTATGCCGGATAAAATCGTACATTCTTATTGGAAAAAGGGGGTTAGCTAAAATTTTCTGATTATTATGGTTGCTGTATGCGTTTTTATGGTCACCAAATGGTGTTGACTTCGACTGTCGTATCCTAACATACTGTGTCTGAAACTCCGATGAGATTGTGCCTAGTGTGGTAGCTAATCTTGGTCTGCACTGTTTGCCAAGGTTCCATTATTTGGACAGAATATGATAATATGTCTCTGTAAACCTTTTTTAAATTTCTAGTAATGCCTCAATGCTACTTTTCGCAAATGGTGGAGACCTAGAATTGATCCGGGTCTTCACTGTTTGCTGAGACAAAAACGATCTTCACAGAAAAATATGCAATTTTTATTTGGAAATTACAACATTCGATCCATCGATATATACAATGGACCTCCTCAAGTTTAAAGTAACAAGCCATAAGGAAAATGGTTAAAAAATGAACACACAAATCTACAAAGAAGCGCTACACGATTTTTACGACCGGATGTGATTTTCGCCTCCGGGTATTGCAGACATCCTGCTGTCACAGAGCCGTATCAAAAGAAAATATATTCCTACTTCTGTTGTTGTTGTGTTTGTGTTTAACGTCCCACCAACAGCTAAGGTCATATGGAGACCCACGGCTTTAAGTCTCATCTGACAGACTGGTGAAGCCGGGAATCGATCCTGCGACCCCAGGTTTACAAGGCAAGCTATTGAACTAAGCTGCCCGACAGAATCATTAGTACATGACGTTGAATGCGTGACAGTGCTCCTTTTCTGTAGCTCGCGAACGGCGCACGAAAATCCTTAGACATGAACCCGTGGTTCTATATATTTACGATCTCGGAACTGGGTCCGATATGCGATACAAATTTCGGGCTCTTTTAGCACGGAGAAGTTTTCAAGATGAGCTCAGCTACATAGTGGGTCGACTTCCAAAAGGTTTATTCAAATAGGCCGGGCCCGAGGTTATAGAACTTTTTTCATGCTCAACTCAACAAGTGACGTAGACTCAACTGCTCATAAAAATTAAATACCGACAAATGAAAAGTTTCTTGCTTTATATCTATTAGATGTTGCATTTATCATGCTTATAAATGTTAAAATTTTACCATTTATGAGCAGGATAAATTTCGTGCTCAGCTGAGCCAGTGACCTATACGTCACTTGCTGAGTTGAGTATGAAAAATGTTTTATAACCTCAGTGAGTTCTCGAACTACTGGTAAACCGTCTGCCTAGCACAGCTTTGTAGCTCTAAAACAGGAAACACAAATAAAAAAAAAAACACTGATCAGCATGCGCGGAAAATTATTGCTGCTGAATGAGGGCACCCATATTCATGCAAAGCAGTAGAAATTATAAAGACATACTCACTGTGAGCTATCAAAACCAACCCACAATCAAATTGATTCATTAAACAATTATTATTTTGTTTTTGTTCAGTCACACGACACATCTTTAGATTGTTCTGTGACTGATAAAATCGTCCAGCCTGCTTAAATCGTCTTGTACCCGGGACCGGGCCACATAGCACAGTCGATGACGTGTCTGACTTGCAGATCCAGCGGTCCCGAGTTCAATCCCGGCCTTGTCCCATACTTTCGTGGAGATCGATCATGAAATAATTTCTGCGGCCATTCTAGCTACTCCCTACAAGCGAAAGCATGTGCAGGACTTACTGGTTTACCGCTTAGTCAAGCTTGCACGGGAAAATATTCGGCCGTCCCGATATTACCATAATCGTTGACTGTGACGTAAAGCATCATTTGTATCACTGTAAGTGTAAGGATCTGTCCATCTTATTGCAGTTGCTGGATGTTTTAGGGACAGAAAATGGTATAGACCATGACGACACAGCATAATTGATCATAGCTTAGTAGACACAGATTAGATGCGACAAGCCTTTCCTGTGTTTATTGTTGACATGTCCTGGCATTTATATTTCTTGGGGGTATTGCGCTAATCCGCTTTCCCTAAGCCGTATCAAATGAAAAGTTATTCCAACTTTGTCATACGAATGTCTGCAACCAATATTTCAGTGCATTCGATTGATGCTTAAAATCAGGACCTACGCTGCTTGCTTGGCGTTTCGCTTTAACGACCCAGCAAATGACAATTCAGTCATGTAGGCCCAGTTTTTGAACTGTCACTGCGTACATCGATCAGTGTTGGCATTTTACTTCAGTACACTTTACACATTAATGGTGCGCTTGTAAAATGAGCCGTTCCTTGTGAAAACTGCCGTTGCTCAATTGAAAATAATGTAAGTGCAGAGTTTTGAAAAGCCCAAAAATGATTTAAGTCTGATCTGCACATAAACTGCCTGTTACTTTAAACTCTGATTTGGAAGTTTAGAGGCTGAGCAGATCAGTTTATGTCCTATATTGTTTGGAATTATTTATATAGCTTTTACCATGGAGTGGCTCGACCACCTGCGTCACTTTTACGAATACACAATGGTTTCCGGAAAGACGAGTCCGCGTAGTAATATCTCTAAAAGCGTGAATAGTTTTATATCGCAAATATATGCTTATATTTCTATTAAGATAAAAAAAATTAAAAAGCATTTACGATTTTCAATAAAATGTAAATTGATTTTTGGGCTATACTTTGTATTTCCATTTAAAATATAGCGTGTTTTTGGACGCACTATCTTTTTTCTCGACCATCCCTGCCTTTCCCTCGGTTTTACTATATGATAGGTGCAAATCTGGGGTGTTTTTCGCACGGAGCCGTTTCCGTGATGTAAAAAAAATCAAATTATCATACTGATATGAAAAAGAAAATAAATGGACACACCATTCACTGACAATTTGAGATAAGGAAAACCAATAGCTAAGCCAGAATGGGCCCAGCCTAAGACAACCTTCAGGTATCAGCCCACCCATGAAAGGTTTGAGTTGAAGTTGTTATTGTGCTTGAATACTGACCAATCATACAATTCAATATGAATTATATGAATTAATGACAAATATATTCTAAGAAAAGGGTTTTTCAAATTATCAAATCATGAGATTCACATGCTGAACAGCTACTGCTATAGGTGTAGCGAACGTGTTGCATTGAAGTAGATAAAGTTTCAGACTAAAGCTTAATTATGTTCACCTCTATACACGTTCCTTTTGATGACGTCATTTTTGTGATGGCCCAGAAACCACATGATAATTAAAATTCCTAAAATTCCAAAAAAGATCATCAACGGCATGTGACCTGCCTTGTTTGATGCATTAGTTTATGCTAATTAGGACGTTACTTTTGTTATTTCATGCGAAACAGCTTTTTATTCAATACTATTTATTTACTCATAATATTGAGTTATTGAACTCAAAACTATGAGTTAACGAGCAATATAAAGCTTATGTAGTGAAAAAATGCATTTACTTGGCATTTTACCCGTCTCAACCAAGCTGTGACGTTGTCTTAAACAGACCGTGACACCAAAACTCTGATCGCTGTCCAAACCGTCACAATTCTGTGCAAATGCAGTGATTATGATTGTGTTGCTATTTTCAGTTAGAAACGATAAACAACTTAGAAACTCGAAGTGGCAAATACATCTGGCGGTTTTCAAATAATAAAAGCACATGTTTGACCTTTATAAATCATAAAACGGTTAAATAAATTTCTTACGTCTTTCCGTTTTCCGAATTGTTTCGCGACGACCTATCAGCGAAAATCCGAAAATCGTTGTGACGAAGTTGGGCACCAGTGGATAAAGCAGGCCAGGGCAATACGTTGGCGTTATCAGGGAATTGTGTGGTTATACGCGTTGTGTGAGACCTTCCATTGTCATGTTGAAGAATGCCAGGGCCGTTATTTTGTATGAAATGATTACAAAGTAATGATCATTTGTGCATGAGCCCCATTAACGCCGAGCAATAATGGTTGCTGGCAAAAACGATTACGTTGGTGAGTTAACGTGTTAACGCGATTAGTACGTAACGAAGTCACACTTGCGCGACCAGGTCTTGCACGGACTCTGACAGACCCAGTCATGTTGTACTGGTTCACAAGATAATAATAGTCTGTCTAGAGCAGTCAAAATGATGCGCGATATTATTAACAGTAGGCCAAGTCTTGAGCATACCAATAGCTTATTTTCTTTGATCTTCCGAAAGACGTGCCATCACTAATGCAAGCATTTTATAACGACAATTTTTTTTCTTATTATCAGTACTCAGCTGCAAATGTTTTCTGTTTAAAACTTGTTGGTGAACCACCTGTTCCTGAGCATGTGCAACATAAGGAATGCGTTTTTCAGGCTCTGAAAAAAATTACATTATCGTTAACCGCGATGAGTTTATAATCATGCTTAAATCTTACATGTATGCCAACAAAACAGTTATCCAAAGAAATAAAGTGTAAATGTTTCATTTTGGGTCAGTGTTATAAAGTTATTTCGAAAACTACTTCAGCTAGAGCAAGCTGATAGAGGATTGTGAATAGGTTAAAAATACCTTATGATAAGGATCGTGAGATAATCCTTGTCGACATGTTACCAAGCTCGGGGTGGGGTAACTCACCAAGCATTTTGGGACAGACGTGCGTTGAAAATTTTAACCACTAGCCCATTTATAAACATTGGCTGCTTCATGTTTTTAGGATTCAATTTGATACCCATTGGTATACAATGCTTATTGCCTCATTTATAATGTTGTCAGTGCTGAAGGTGTGCCTTTGCAACTTTTAATTTCAGCTTAAAGACAACATAGTTCTTCATAGTTCATGATAGTACTTTTATCACATTCTTTGTTCTTTTTCTTTTCTGTCTGGAGCCCTACATATCTACACCCAAATGTGATAATAAAGATATCATAAGGTCTGACCTAGATAAGGACATTACAATGACTGGTGCGTGTTGATATAGCACAAAAAGAACAAAACAAAAATTCATAACTCTCACATGGTTTTAATTAAATTGTGACACCTTCTTATGGCCAGAATCATATTTGTTTCTTAAATTCTGCATTGTATCACATTCAACCATCCGTGGCTATTATACCCACCATACAAATGGAACTGCACACCTGTTTACCCTTTGTAATTGTGTTTGTGTAAATAATGTGTATATTTGGGACCCATGAACTATGACGTGAGAAAATCTGGCTGTACGATTTGACACCAGTGCGACTGAAAATGATTTCATTTGCAACTTAATATTGTCGTCTTTATAGTTTAACTTATAGTTTAAATGTAAGGCTGATCTCTATGACAGTTTTTCTCATGGCAAGGCTCATGTATATGTCTTTTAGGAAATAGTTTTAAAATTGTAAATATCTAAAGAACTTAAAATTCTTACTGTCTCTCACAATTCTTTTAGAATGGCAGTTGTATATGTACTTATGTGTTTTAAATGTAAGATATGTTTTACTATATACACTGGTGAGACAGAAATAAACGATACAAAAATAAACGATACTTACTTACAATTACTGATGTGTGCGAGGACAGGTTTGGGCTACTGAGTTCAGATTGTCCGTCTCACTACTTTCGGCTAAATATTCTTAGACGAATGGAATGCATTTGACGATATTTGTCAATTAATTATATCTAGGTTGAGTTCGCTATGTCAGAAGTTTGCCAATGTTTATCTTGTTCTGAAATATTTAAATGTAAACAATTGTTTCCATCTTAATATTTATGAGGAGATACGTCCATCCTCAGAACATTTTTCATTATTTGCTCATTAACATCTTTACACACCCACGACTGTGTGGGTTATTTTCTAGTTTCTATTAAACGGGTAACCGGTTCTTTTACAGTTTCACAAAACAAGTTAATGAAATGGGATTGTTAGCTCTTTGCTACTGGGAAATTTTCCATGCTTTTTTTGCTGACTGCTGATATTTTCTTTTCAAAATCATTTTTTGCTTCCAATCAACAATCCAAAAAGTTTTATGCAATATAAATATTAGAGACTACGTCACGATAGAAATTGTCCTCAGGGTGAGTATGCTTTCTCTCCTGTTCTACATAGATGTGCTTGAATCTAGTGTAATGGGTTGTACGAGTTACATACACATGTATATGGTAAAACAAGTGAGTATATCGTTTTCCTGCTCAACCCAACTTAGCATGAAATTTACCCTATCAAAGAAACAAGTCTCCAAATTATCACCATTCCCTATCCGTGTACCATGTTTTTACCAGTATAAGTAGGAAAGACTCAGGTTAATTGTGCAGAGGCCCTAGCTCGTAGGAGCATTTGCTAGTCACATTATGCAATAAATACCAAAACACTCATGTGCTCTTCCTTTATGTATTCTGTACATTATGTGGCGCCTGGTCTGGAACCGCACTGTCTATTTATGCCCCAGGCATAAATTAATTAAGGTAATCTATGGAAATAACTGTACACCAAAGCATATGCATAGCTTCAATTAGACGCATTGCTTTGTCTCTCATCAGTGGCTTAAAAGGTGTTTTTACAGTATATACACAACATTAATTGTTTCATACTTAGAAAATGTCGAAACCAAAAAACTATCTTGACAAATATGGTCTGAAAATCAAACCTTAACAGTTCGTTATTTTATTATTCTCCAGGAAAAACGGATCCATGTAAATCTTTTATAATCGATATGCCTTATAAATTCAAAGCTGTTTCTGAACTTTGAGTTGCAACCGATCCCATTTCAGAGATTTATATAGCTATATATCAACTTTAATTGAAGCCGCAAACAATATAAAAAGCAGTTTTGCAGCAATAAAGTTTGATGGAGTTCATATAAAAGAATTGCCTTCCATTTTTAACACAATCTGAGGTAAATAGACGTCTTTTCGTCTCGCATATTAGAAGCGTGGCTATATTAAATTTTAATATTAAAGACATCTGTCAATTGAACGACGTCGTATAATAAGTCAAATGAGAAAAAGATTGTCAGATGTGATGACACAAACTAAATGAGCCGTGACATGTGATTTTCAACAATGTGGCAGTTTGACAAGAGTAGACTCAGACAAGCCTGTGCTGTCCCCTTTTAAGCTTGGAAACCCCAAATGATGTTCAGCCTGTAACTTAACACTCATTGGATAATCTAGCGGCTAGCAAAGGCTCTGATCAGACTGCGCGTATGCGCAGGCTGGTCTGAGCCTTTGCTGGTCGCACATACAACATTGTTGGAAATCTCTTGTCACGGCTAGACAATATTCTAGAAAAATGAAGGAATGAAAGTGTTTCCTATTGAGCTTTAAGCGTGGTTTTGCATGATTTTCATAAATTTATTAAAACTATGACCAAACCAATAAAACCAGACCTTTCTCAAATGGTTCATGCACACCAGATCAGATATTTGAAATCTTACCTGGGTTCAGAAACGCACGTAAGGTTGTCAAACAATAATAACCCATCTAATTTACTGGCCGATACACGTGTTCATAACGATTTCAAGTAAAGTATACATGTACTACGAACATCCTGTGAAAAGGTATTTCTCTTACCTGACATTAAGACTAAGAGAAAGTCAACAGCAACGAATCCTTAGAAACAAAAGTCACATTTTGTAAAAGCTTCATTTCTCAATCTTTTGAACTTTTTAAGCATTTTGCTGCATTAGGTTTGCATCGCCCATGCTGGGGTAACCACGGTTTTACCGACAGGTTAATCATTCTAACACCAATGTCAAACAATCAAGGGTCATCTGATGGTGGCAATATTGACAGTACTGTTTCTCCGTGCATATCCCAAATTTCCTTTGTCAAAACAAAGTACAATTGTACTGTCAAAATCACGTTATAGCTAGAGGATCTTACATGCGTGCTCTCCTGCCAAGAATATTATCGCTTTTTCGCAACGAGTTCAATAATACAGGAGCATGAATGTAAGATTCTATTTATCATGTGACATTAAAATACTATGAAATCACATTAATATCATGAAAAATAAGATTTTATCACAATGTACCAGGGTTGGTATAAAACCCGGGTTTTATCATAAAGCCCAACCCAATGGGTTTTATGGGCTTTATGATAAAACCCAGGTTTTTAAAAGCCCAACCCAGTGGGGTTTATGTGCTTTATGGGGGCGCGTTTTTGGGATTTTATGTGGGGTTTAGGGAAATAGCCCGCCTTATCGCTTGAAACCCTTTAGAAAAACAACAGCTGTGATTCACATTATTAGTACCTTAGGGCAGTAAGTGAGCAATTATCCTTCAATGGCTATTAAAAGTATGATCAAATGCAGTCATGCTTTAAACTGGTCCTACGAAACATAAGAGTGAACAAATTTTAATGCCGTTATTGGGAAGTTCCTTTAATTGAGTTATTCACACACTTGAAAATAAATGTACGTTTTCATTTATTGCATGGTCAAGCAAAATTACCCAGGATGGATCTGTGTTTATATTATTAAAACAGTACCGAGAAGATTGCTAAAGTTAAAAACAAACTGCCAGTGCAAATATTGAAAGACTGAAAGCACATATATCCAAATAAAGACGCTGATTGGTTTACTATGATAAATTCAGGGAAAAGATGACATTGATGGGTAGACTGAAAGATACAATTGAAACATCTGACTTGTCTGTATCTTGTAAACAAATGTAATCTATGTTGATACCTGTATTTTAATGACTATCTCGCAATTACCAATCAAACTGGTTAAAGTATGGCTAAATAGAACCATTTATAACTTTTTAATACATATCATCAGACAGAAAGCTGAGAATTCTTTATGACCACAATCTCATAAAATCCGCATATTGCCCAAAGTGGGGAATATGACCTAATTGTTGAAGCTGGGTAAACCCGGGTTTAATGGAGTGGGTTTACCCGGGCGGGTAATGTCTGGCCAACCCTGCCATGTAGTATGTATGCAACGTTGTAATAGGCGTCATTACATAACAGTTTTATTATGTGTGTCTATTCATCAGACGTGTCACAGGGACTCTTAAAATTCTTTATTGAGGAAAACCCCTGATTGAACACAAGATCGCAATCCTAGTGCAAGAAGACAGAGACAATATAAAATGCAAACATGGTACGAGTACGTAATCAAAAATTAATTTTCTTATTATTATTCCAAAACATATGTCGTGGATACTCAAATCATATGTTACAGCTAATGGGTTAGAAAATATTAACAATTTTACGCCTAAAAAGTGTGTTTATCTAGACCTTTGAACTCCCTAAATGAGGTATGAACAATCAGAAAATCTCGGTCCAATTAGAGAATCAAGCCTCGAATATATGTAAGGGGTAATATTATGTATGAAAACGCTGAGTTGTGTTTGCCGCAACTGGCGTAAGAACCATTAGTTTTATAGCATGTGAGGTCAGTCCTTTTAGATTAGATTATTCTGATTACCCGAAAAGTTTTTTAAAACAGAATAAATGAAGATTATCACTATTTCATTTTCCTTTCTACGACGTTTATTGTGGAATGTTGTAGCCGTTTATTTCGCTGCAAGCAAACTTGTTATTGTGTTGGCATGGCTTCTGTAACGTCAGGCTCACGTTATCGTAGTAGTCCCTCGAAGTACATCCGAGGTCTGATTCCGCGGAATTGATCGTTGCAGTTTTTATCGGGAATATGGGCTCATTGGTTTATCGGCAAACCACTTGCCTAAGGGTGGGAACCATTGCTCTATATTGGTAGAGAAAATGTTCATTTGACTAGGTCATAAAAGCCGGGAATTTCACTTCACAATCTGTGATTGATTACGTTCTGTATTCACCTCTTATCTTTCAGATCATTAATAATGGTGACAGTTTCAATCCGTTTAGTTTTCAGCTTATTTCGTACGAAATTCAATCACTAAAGTAGTCTCTAAAGTTTTCGAAAATAGAACTTTCAGCTCCACCAATGTGATAATGGTACATACTATATACATTTGTATGTGTACATTCATACGCGCGGATTCAGGAACTTCCGAGTCCGGGGAGGGGGGGTCCTGAAAACTTTTTTAGTCAGCACCGTGTTTCACAGAGGTCCGTACCAATATTTCTAAGTAAGCATTATAGTAATTGTGATTTTCCAGGGGAGGAGTCCAGACCCCCTGTTCCCTGCTGGATGCGCGCATGAATCATTCTGTAAAATGTTTCTGTAGCTATTTAGTTGGGCTTGGTGTCAGTTAGCATTTGCTTCCAATATTATATGATAAAATATAGTCAGTTTATATACGCCTAACGACCAATTATTATGACATATTGCATTGATTTTACAAACTGTCCAGTTCTCCCAACTATTTTAATGTGTGGCCTAAATTTGCCTACCTTGTTACTTGAAAAGGTCAATGCCTTTCATCCTCTTTAAATCTATATATGAGCCGCGAAATAGGATTTCCAACAATGAGGTATGTGCGACCAGCAAAGGCTCAGACCAGCCTGCGCATACGCTCAGTCTGACCAGAGCCTTTGCTAGTCGCTTCAATATTCTATGACTGTTAAGCTACTGAACACCATATGGAGTTTCTAAGCTTAAAATAATGCTGCACAGGCTCGTCTGAGTCCACACTTGTCAAAATGCCACATTGTTGGAAATCACATGTCGCTGCTCTTACATATACTTACCACAACTCCCACTGATAGAAGTAAGTTTCTGCCAGTTAGGGTGATTGGTCAAAACACTTAAACTTGTGTGTCTTTGAGGTTTTAAAAAGTTAAACGTTTCATTTGCCATTTCTTGATGCATGCCAATTCTGGAAACCAATGTTGTGTGAAAATATATTGCGTTAGGCAATAGATGCATTAATATTTTGAACGTCTTTTGCACGAAAGTTCTATCTATTAGATGCAAAATCGACATCAGTGAACAATTTTACACTAATGGTATTCATTAATGTTGTCATTGTACATTTTAAAGTTGTGTAATGTAGGAACGCTCCATAGAATAATCCCACGGACCTTACTATTTTAGGGTAGACAATTTATACAAGGACTTCGTTGAGAGCCTGATTACCTCTCCCATTAATCAACTTGAAATAAAGCCATGATTTCTGATAAGGGCACTTCAAACCTGAACGCTTATTACTTGAACACGCGGGTGCGTTTAGGGTGTTGTTTTTTAACCAAAACAATCGAAGTTAACGAAGTCTATCAAAATGAATAAATGTCGCATGCCGAATACTGGCAAATTCCTGTGAATTTCGTTTTTATAGACATCATACCATGACAAAAATGTCATGCTTCTTAATGCGCTAGAGACTAACGCTTAAATCACAATTCAATGTGACCCTGAGATAACATGCACGAACAGAGATTACCGCCAGTAGCATCAAATAAAAACAGTTTATAGACATTACTACGCAAAAATAATCTTAAAGAAGATAAATGACACAATTATCTTTTAAATAAGTAGCCATTTATAGTCTATACGCTAATGATATACATTTGTTAATCGTGCAGCTTAATCAGGTAGACGTTTGCTTAAGGTAATGAAGGGAATATTACCAAGTACAGTAAAACCTCGAAAATTCGAGCTCCGATTTTACGAAATACTTGCTTATTCTTAATGAATTTCGGACACTATAGATTCAGAGAATATGGCCTATTTATGAACGAATTAAAACAAATGTTTTGTGTGCGTAATAGAAACTTCTTCCAGAAACATATGTTTGATGGGGAAAGAACTGATGATAATCGTTTTAGTGGGTTAAATATTCTTATATCTACCTCACTATAATTCGAACGTTCGATACTTCGAAATAAATCTCTAGTCCCTAGGACTTCGAGTAGACGAGATTCGACTGCATGGAGCTAATAATTACTTCAAAATAGTCTAGTGTATCATTCGATTTTGATCATATGCTATTTCATTGGGCCGGCTGTTTTGTTTTTTTCTTTTCACTTCTTGGGGTGCTGTTGCCTTTATTTGCGGGGAGGCAGAGGGGCTTGTAGCAAAAAGGGGAAAACTATCTTATTCAAATGCAGTAGGCTTTGATGTAATGCGAACCCAGATATCTTACGAAATCGTGGTTGATGTCTGACGCGTGTCTTTAGCTGGGTTAAACATGGATAACCTAGTGGGTACATGTATCTTTGTTTTATGTAGTTCCTCGTATTGTCTTAATGACTTTGAGAGAATAGAGAAATTTTGAGTTGAGTTGAGCTTTAGTCCTGACTCTCTGTTGTAAGGAGCCAATTTATTCGTTTCACAGTTGATTGTCACCCTGACATGGTATAGTGGATACGTTCCGAAGTATACAAGCGAAATAAACACGTTATGTGCTCTAACTTGAGCAGAATCTAGGGCGAAGTTTTGGCCAGTTAAGTGTATTCTGGCCCATAGACCATGGTATATACATGTATACAGTGAGCTGTGGCTGCCGTCCTTTCTAGGGTGGTGGATCTATTGTTTTTGTCCGTTCAGTTCATTGTTTGTTGCTGCCCATGCGCGGATCAAGAGGGGGCAGAGGTCTGGACCCCCCTGCCCCGGAAAAAAAATCACAAAAAATACAGGGTTTCTTAGCAATAACTGTCCGGATCCACTGAAAAATCACAAAACGACCAATTCAGCATTCAATTTTGACCATCATTGCCACGCCAGCGAAACGCCATATAAATGACGCTTCGCTGGTGGGCCGTTATGGCCCGCTTTTAAGTGGTATTTTGGATTCCCCCATCAACTAAAAACAAAACAGAACGTTGTCAAAGGTTGAGTGGTCAAATTCTTCTGGATCCGCGCATGTTGCCTCCGTTGTGTGTTTGGTCCCATTATCTTCGATATTCTGTATAAATAAACACTGTCTTGTAAACCCAATGACACAAGCTCCGTTAACAAATAGTTTATGGCTAGACACCCTATGGTCATCTAAAAGCGTTATGTAGTTGACTCCGTCTTGGAATTGATTACAGTAAATCTGTATTTGGACATAGAAGTGTCGTTTAATTCACTTTGAAAAGAGAATGAGGGCCATAAATGTTTATCATCTCTAGTTATATCCATTCATCATGTGCTACTGCTATCGTTTGTTTCACGAATTCTTTCTTTCATTGCTTTATTGTGCTATATTTTACTTAGAAGATTCATTTGTCGTGGACAACTTAATGCCTATTTAAACAACAGTGAGGCTGATGCAATACTGATAAGGTGGGGTTTTCGTCCCATAATTCACACAATTTACCATTTAAATGTTTCACTAGAAAATATGTCTCTTCCAGTAACTGTTTAGGCGTTGCCCATTCGACTGTCAATGAAGACTTATAAAGTCTGATGAGATATATTTTTTATTGAAAAAGATGTTTTTTAAAAACTAATATTGATTTCTTTTAAATAAATTTATCATTTCTCTCAAATACATTTGTTTCATCAGATGTTTGAGTCAGCATAAATTAAAATGCTGGACTGGAATGTTAGCATAAGACAAGATGGGGAAAGATAGCTGCTGGTATGGATTCATAGGGACAATTATCAACATCTATGACTGATATCAGTCTACTGTCATGGTTCTGTTTCCTGTGTGTTCTTTGTTTAGACATTACTCACCTTTTGATGGATATTTTATGCTTAAAGTTCGTCGATATTCCAAGGGAGAAGAGTGATGTGTTTGTGCTCACATCAGTGTAACTGGGTCCTTGTTTATTTGCTTTATTAAAGAAAATAACTGAACTCTGTTGATGCATCCTAGATACTGCAACAACAAATACACTCAAGCAAAATTATAAGCGAACACCAGATGCTTTTCATTATAAGTGGGGCATTTAAAAACCTTTAACAAAACATTTCAGGTTTTGTTTATCCAGTTTATTAAAAAAATCATGAGAAAATTCATTTAAAATGAAGCATATTTAAATTTTATTTCATTCCATATATGTAAAATACATTAGGATTAACCTCCCTTGGCTACCCACAACTTGTCAAATAAATTAATTCATAAAGGACACATAATCGAAAGTCTTTTGACTTAATGACGTGTCCTCCCTGAAAACCTCATTTTCTTCAGAGGAGGCGAAAAACCCACACATGTTTGAAGAGTAGTGGTTTTTTCGATTGTCCTTTGATTCATTTAAGGGTTCTGGTATTTGTAATTTGATATTACAGACGAAAGTTTACATCAGTCTCATTCTGAGAACTCAGTGGATGCAACGAGTTTTCTAAAAGCGAAAGTGGAAATGCAAACGATTCTGAGCTTCGTTCTGGTAATAACATGGCTTCGCCAAAGCCTCAGAGGAAGCCTAGAACTTTGCAGACGAGTGAGAGAGCTTCTAGGGCGAAGACCAGATGAAGGAACGTCTTCGTGTAAATCTTGAATCAAGATTTTCTAGCTTCAAAGAGAAGATGCTTTTGGTCTTAGCAGTTTTTAAGCAGAAAGGGGAGTCGGAAACTGTGGATTCCAGGCCGTGGACAGTTTGCAGTGTTATTGTGTCAGCAGGCAACACTTTGGGTGTTGGCCCATTCCGATTTCTACAGTAGCATGTCCAGCATATCTACTTAGTGTACGGTAAATGAACAAAGAGGAGTTGTTTGAGACTCGTTCAAGACCTTATTTTGCTGTCAGTCATGATTTGATGAGGATATGTTGTCAATTCAAGCTGGACAGAAGAAACACCGTGATTTAATACCAGACTCTGGTGAATCTGTACAGGTAGTTGATGAGGAAAATGCTGAGCCTTTTCGTAAGTATCAGAATTTGTGAAGACTTAAAAAGAGAAGCAACAGGTCTTTTTAGACATAATTGGTGAGGGTGATTGCATTAAAAGATCGAGTAAGGGCCCAGGTATTGTTCTTGATAAGAGCCAAGGGGACATTCTGAATGATTCCTAGAGAATCTCTTCACATATTAATTTATCTGCATATAGGAGAGTTATAGAACTTCTTTTCCTGTTAATGAGAAGTCAGATGATATGTTGAAAGTGTCTAGTCTTAACGACATTATGGATACCTTTTTTATTAAAAGACACTCAGAGTGAACCCTCAACGATTTCATTCTGAGCAAACCAATTTTAGACTTCTTTACCTCTTTCCAGAACAGAAAAGTGGATCTATTTTTCAGTTGGGAACAAGGCCGCTAGCGTATGGAGTGGATAGAATCTCAACAGCATGGGATCGAATGTTTGCATATGCATTCCCGCCATTATGTCTCGTTCCTAAAGTGTTGAAACATATGAAACAGTGGCAGTGTCAAATGATTATCATAGCACTGCAGTGGCCAAAACTTATTAGTATCCAGATTTACTACAGTTATGTGTAGCCTATCCAATATGGATACTAGTTATACAAAAGATGCTGAAAGAACAAAATTCATTAATGCATCATCTGGATCCACAGGTATTAAGTGTCAATGCATGGTTGCTGTCAACCGACAAATGTCAACATAAGGCTTTTCTAAAAGGGTTTGAGGCTTGTTATCAGCCTCATGGACAGTTAATTTGTTGGTGTAGTCAAAGGCAAAATTATCTGTTTTCAGTGTCTTAAGCAGAATTTTCTGATTTTCTGACATTTCTTTTCATAAGAACAGTAGAGACAGTTCAATGTTTTCTTCCATTTTACAACAACCAATTGAGGACATTCCACTGGGGCAACATCCCTATATCATACGATTATTAAAGGGCATATTCAATTTTAGACCTCCTAATGGGATTTGGGTTGGTTCTTAAACTGCTTAAGAATCCACCATTTGAACCTTTGCATTTAGCTCCACTCAAATATTTAACATGAAAATCTGTTTTTCTTGTAGCGGTCACAACATTCAGATGGGCCAGTGAATTCCAGGCTTTGACTTTGGGTGTGGAAATGAGACCATTCAGAGCAAGGCTATTACGTTTATTAGAAGAGGGTTATTAAAATTGAATAGACCTAGAATTATGAATTCTATGATTATAGTTTCAGCTTTGAAGCAGGATAAACTAGTAGATCCAGTTAGAATTTTAAAAAGTTACATAAAGAGATCAAAGACGTTTAGAGATGTTGGCCCGGCTCAGGCTAAATTACGGCTATTTTTAACTTTTTATTGAAGGCATAAACCAGTGACGTGTCCGACTATTGCAAAGTAGTTTGTTCGCATAAATAAACTGGCTTATGACGAATCAGTTATGATTGTGAAACGAAATTCGACACGTGCTGTAGGACCTTCTTGGGCCTTATTAAATGGGGCCAGCATGAGCGGTATTTTAGAAGCAGCAGCAGATTGGTCGAATGAATCGACTTTTGTGCGATATTATTTTAGAGATTTGAATGAGCCAGTGGTGTTAAAAATGTAAACAGCAAGCAACAAAGATTTTGTATATACTCGTATACAGTGATGTTTGAATAAGCCCTTCTACAGCGAGTTGGAAAAAGTGCAAAATTCAGTGAAGAAGACATTTTCATGCCGTTAATGTCTAAATGTGATAGAGATGTGTACATGATTGTGGTTTTTTACTATTCAGTTGTATATTAGTGTAAAAAATGAACAAGCGTTACGATATCTGAGGAGAAAGTCCAATAGATTGTTGGAGACTGAAAGATACAATACCACAGCAAATACATACTAGGTATGTATTTCTTGTTAATCTATCCTTAAGTATATTACATATACTAGGTAGGTATATGGAATGAAATAAAATTGTTAGATTTGTAAATAAATCCTAATTTTGTGAATGGAGTATACATGTAGCTGCATATACGTGCTTCCTTCTCACCTCCCCTTGCATCTTTCCTTTAGGTGGTGGTCTTTTGCCGCCTGAAGGAACTGAGGTTTACAGAGAGAACACGTCAATAAGTCACATGACTTCCGGTTATAAGTAAGTTGTTGGTAGTCAAGGGAGATAAATCCAAATCTATTCACAAAATTGGGATTTGTTTACAAATCTAACAATTTTAGATCTAGTTGGGTTAACATGTCACAGTGGTCCATCAAAATGAAAATTCACAGATATCATCAAAGATTTTTGACAACTCATACGGGCTGGTACGGCTACATGTATCAATTTGACCAAGCATCTCTTGAGGAATTACATCTTTTCCATGAGGTAAACTTTTCTTCTGTAATTTTTTTTTCAAATTGAGGAGGGAAAATTAATTATTGTCAAAATCACAATTCTGCCCTCAATATCCTTTCCTTTTGATGGGTGTCATGTTAAACTGACTTGTTGTTATATTAAATTTACTTTAATTTGCATGAAATGTCGCATGATTATAAAGCCAGACCTAAATTTGTTTAGGCAAATTAAAAATGACACAACTATATCACAATAACGATACTTCTTATCTACTTTCCACCGATTGTCAGTTACTCATGAAATAACGCATGTACTGCTTTTATGCGTTTTAGGAGATTACATTATTTCATTTAAAATTGTTTAGAATAACTGATGAAAAGAAGCCTAGCATGTAGCCAAATATGGGGTAGAGTATTATTATCCCCCGACGAAGCCGGAGGGATATAGTTTTGGCGTCGTCCGTGCCTCCGTCTGTCCATTCCGTCCATCTGTCCACACTTTTTGTCTGTCTGGAACCATATCTCAGTACCTATTGGTCAGATTTGATTCATTCTTGGTACAAATTATAAGTACTATGAACTCTCGATATCCTATAAGTTTGGTCAAAATCGACCCCTTAACACTTGAGTTATGCCCTTGTTTTAGTATAGGCAATTATAAGGCAAAACATATATTAGCTTTTTGTGTGATGATCTTCACATTTCATCAAGGCTATTATATTAAACAACTTTTCACTATTAGACCATGATTGCCAAGTGCTTGTAGATAAGCATGGCAGTGTCAAAGTTTTACCCCACCCCCTTTGACCCCACATAAGGGGTCAAAGGTCAAATATTTAAATTTCCCAATAACTAAGGCAATTTATAATATTTTTTGCTAAAATTTTGCATACAGGCAGAACAGCAATAGATATGAAACATATCAAACGGGATTTTAGTTTGAAAGCCTGGGTCCGAGCCTGTTGGGTGGACTTAGGGGGTGGGGCCGAGGTCAAAATTAAACTTTTTCACAATATGGTCATGTTGCATATTAAATTAAAGCTGACGACGCGGGCAGCAACATGGTAGCAAATATTTTGCCCGCAGACACACTCTCGACCCAGGGGGCGGGGTCAAAAGGTCAAACTATATCATTTTCTTAAAGTAGTTATGTTGCATATCAAATTAAAGGGAATTAAGCACAGAGCACCATGAAAGCAAACATGCTGGCATTACATTCACCAACGACCCCTGGGGTGGGTTCAAAATGTCATTTTATTTTTCTTTACTAAAACTGGTCGTGTTGCATATCAAATTAAAGTGGAAGAAGTGTAGAGCTACATGCAAGGTAACACTTTGATTTTACACACAACCTTGACCTCTGGGGTTGGGTTTAAAGGTGAGTTATTGAAATTGTGCAGATGTAAGTATATTTTTTTTATTAAACTAAGCACTAAAACATACTTGACATGTGTTTGTTATGATCTGAATAATACTGAAGGTGAACTAAGGGTAAGATAAATGGGATTTATGTTTTGTGATTCACATGTTTCTCTCAAATAACCCTTCGTAGGGGGATATGAATTCGTCGAATTTGTCTTGTTTGTTTGTTTGATTTGATTCTTTACGTCCAATCAACAATCTTTCAGTTAAACAGGGACGGTCTTCCTGGGTTCAGCCAGTACTAAGCTAGGATAAATGTGTCTTGCTCAAGGACCACAACGCAGTGAAGCCGGTGAGGCTCGAACCCGCAGCCCTTCAGTCTCGAGTCAAGCACTCTACCACTGAGCCACTTCGCTCCCATGGTAGTGTATTACCACCGCACATGTGCATAGCCATGCCTATGCATAGCCATGTCTATGTTTGGCTATCGAGAGAGACAATCCTTCATTGGTTTCAATTCAATGTTTATGACAGGTGTGCATGCTTTGGCGAGATTGCGTATATTCGCAGTCTCATCTGAACATTTGCTGCTCAACAAATGTGGTCATGTGGTAAATAGTTCATTCCTGAAATCTTGGGAAGAAATGAACATATTACAACGGGATATTAATCCAGAGAAATTTCTAAAATTCAAGGTAGCCATCAAGTATCTTTGGGTATGAATGGACGGACGGAGACGATTACAATATCACCTTTGTTTTTTTTGGGTTTTTTTTTTTAAGAAGAACGTGGGGATAACTATTATTTCTATTTCACAGTAGCGTATGTCATGGTTTCGTATATAGGCTATGTGTTTTAATCTACAAGGAATATAATTATTATGTCTACAAAGATTGAGTAATAGACATTGCTTAATTGAGCAAGAAATTATATAAGATGTTCATTCATAATTTGCTTGATGGACTCGATAGCTGCACAGGCAAGTTTACATTTTTACTACGCATATGCAGTGAGTACCATTAGCTCATGGGCTAGCGAATAGGGTAAGTCATGTTTTTCATTAGGCACATTATGAGATAATATTCCAAGAGCAAGCGAGCATACCAGCCTCACGTAACCTGTTGTCTGTTTTAGTTGCTATATTAAGTCGTGACGGGATTTCCAACAATGTGGCACTATGACATGAATAGACTCAGACGAGCCTGTGCAGCCTTTCTTTAAAGCTTAGAAACTCCAAATGGTGTTCAGTCAGTAGCTTAAAGTAAGAAAGAAGGCAAAGATCAGTAAACGATACAATCAAGTACCACACCTGACCCAGGATATCACATGGGAAAGTTACAAAATACAATTAACATCACCAATAAGAGACAAGAGGTCCGTCTTTTCCCAGCAGTTGACCACAGGGCACCAATGAAAAGACGCGAAAGCAGGAGAAAAACACAAATGGTCCACAAAAGAAGTACCGCCTTGGAACGGCCGGTAGATAAAGAAAGCAGATGTTATACAACGGGGTATGTAAATTGGTCATCTAGTGATCTTAAATGTTGTACAGGACATAGAGGATATCCTGGGAAAGGAATAATGGAAGATGATTTTACACGCAATCCTGAGAATTGGAATAATAAGAGCATTAAATCAAAGACACGTTTTGAATTTCATAATATCCTAATGACCTACCAGTTGAATATGCAGAATAGAGATAAGAAACTATCAGTGAAAATCTGTCTCTCTGACCAGCAGGGGTGGAGATATGGGAAATAATGTTGTAGAGTGGGGTGGTAACATGCTAAAAGGGAAAATCAACTAACAATTATTTATTTATTTAGATGTTTTGATTTGTGTCTGCATTAACTTGTTAACGTTTTTTTATATCTTATTTTTTTTATAATTCATCCTGAGGATAATGAAAAAACGCTAGAATTTAGTTTTGTTAATACCAATTATTTACTGTACACCATGGTAAGATGATGCAGCTGGTAAACCACTTTATCGATCTGGTGAAATAATCTCAAACTGATATATTCAAATAATCTGGAAAACGAATCTTTCAGTAATAAATAGGGGGAACCTACAAAATTAATTTTAAAAAAAACAGCAGACTGCGTTTCGTAAAGTCGAATTCTGATATGAAAGCACATTCCTTGTAAGTATAACCTTTTTCATTCTGATGGATTTTCTCATACATATTGATACAATAAACATGGATTTGCCCATTTTGTACATGTGTCTGAAGGGGTCACAGGTTGTTTTTTTATATTTTAACTCTTTGCATTCTTGGTTATTGTTAATGCTTTTGCTGTCTTCTGACTTATTTCAAAATTAATTTTTTAAAAATAATTCTTTCAGGAACAAAATCCCAGTGTCAAACTGTTTGGATCCAGATCAGAACCAACCAATTGGTCATGATCTGGACCAAAACTATTTGCAAAGCTTATCAGCAGATGACAAAAGTCTTAGGTAAAGAGTTTATCGATTGATTTAGGCACCGCCATATTGAAAACTTAACTCACTGGGTTCCATAACTTTACATTGCTAACAAAATAGTTGCAGACCAGCCTGCTCCTAAAGGAGCAATCAACTCAGAGACAAGTCTGTTTTTCTTTTATTTATTGATATCTGATATCTAACATAAAAATTCCTTTTTAGAAATTCAGGATTTAAATGAGTGAAATATGAAAACATTTTCTCTTTCTAGTACTGCTGAAGTAGCAGTCTACTCACGGACAATATTTGTCTTCTTTGATTTATTGATAGCTAGTATGGATTAGGCCAATTCACAACTTGCAAAAATCCATTTTAGAAATTCAGGATCTAAAGATATGAAACATGGAAACATGTTCTCTTTCTAGTATTACTGAAGTAGCAGTCTACTCACGGACAATATTTGTCTTCTTTGATTTATTGATAGTAAGTATGGATTAGGCCAATTCACCCCTTGGAAAAATCCATTTTAGAAATTCAGGATCTTAAGGTATGAAACATGGAAGCATGTTTCTATCCTTTCTAGTACCGCTGTTGTGTGGACGATTTTTTTAGTGTTTTTGTGTAGTTTTGTGTGACCCATCTTAACCCTTTGCATTCGGGAAGTCCTTTTTGCAAACAGTAAAGGCCCAGATGAAATGCAGCATTATGCTGCATTTCATCAGGGTCTACACTGTTTGTAAAGATAAAACAGATATTCAGACTGAGGAATAAAATATTTTTTTAAAAATATAATCGGACACCCCTAAACCTGAACAATGGACTATCCCAAGTTTATTACATCAAGCCATTAGTATACAAAGGGTTTGCTTATTGTATTCTGGTTTCATGGTATGTCTTTGTTAGTCAGTATTGAAGTGTCACTTCCTCTTGGTGCCAGAGGCTCTCAGTGATCTATATTGTGACTGTTATGCACCAGTCATGTGTATGCCTCCCCCCCCTTTTGACCCGGGATAACGGGGACATAGTGGGGCTTTAGTGCCAGGATTTGACATAAGCAGTGCCGTATATGTGCCAGGGTTTTAACTTCCCGCTTAATACTATTTATGCCTTATACCTATAACTAAGGAAAAGAGCAGCATGTGCATCTGCACCAGCTCTTTTTGTCGTTGCCTATAGTATATATAATACTCTTACTTGCCAAATCCTAAATTTGAAGGCTTAAACTAGTCCCTGTAGCTGAGAATGTCAGTTTGAATTGCTATAGGATTTCTAAACTCCAAAGACATGTTTACTCATGGTTCATGATGGGGCATTGACATAAGTACTTTTGTTTGGTGTGCCTATTTACCTGCTGTTTGTTACGGTCATTATTTAATTTTAAAATGTATACATTTAAACTCTCATGTGTTGTGTTTGCGGGTGTTCAAGAATACAGGGACATATACAGTTGCATTATTTTATGCTAAAGGCTAGGATTTTACAACACATTTGACCCAGCAGTACAGGGCTTTTAGCAGGGCTTTTAAAATTGGAAAGTTAAAAGTCCCACTATTCCCCGGCCCCAAGGGGGCGGGTGATGCAAATGATTGGTGCATTACTGGTCGTATGTATACGCTTATGTGTTTGCTTCTTTATTCCATACATTTTTATCATGAGAGCTATTCAGTGGGATTAAACGAGCAGGCCTTAATACAAGTATAAGAATCTGTAATTGAAAAAACCAAAAACATTTTTTTATCATTTTTGAAACTAAACATATGGGTAGTCAAAACTGAGCACCCAACACATATGCTTTGACTGATGGGTAAGAACATAAACACAATACTCGTATGATGACGAATGGTTAAACGAACTAACTTTATGCAATCGAGAATGTGATGTTTTCCCCATTAAGCGTCCACGTTAGACATGTCATCGATATTGAAGGAGATATGTATTATCAGAGGGGGTTAACATGATAACCTCACTTCATTTCCGATGTCAGAAAAACAGCATAAACTCAATAGTACGTATATATTTCCATACATGTAATTCGTACTTATTTGAATTCACTTGTCATAACCTGGTGACAGAGAAGTTTAATCTAGACCTGTCAATACCAACAAAGTTAGAACCAAAAAAGAGATGGTGCTAATTTTATATGAGTGTAGTCGGGTCACGCAAAAATATGGCATATACAGCAAGCAATAATTATTCTGACCAGACTTGCTTATGCCTGGTCAGCAATTGCACGGCTTTCAATTCCGTAGTATTCGATTGACGCATGGAACCATGCATTGATCAGAGAGGGATGCAGAGAGTCACTATCATTTGCGCATCATCAGCGTAAAAAACAGTGAAAACTCTCATCAGCTACTACATCTGTTCTGAGATGCCAATTAATTAATGATTCTGTAAACATGAAAAAAATTAAGTAACAATAACGGGAAATGATAAGTTTTAGAATAATTGAAATTAAGACTCTTCAAAAAAGTTTTCTTTATCTGAAACCAACATGACAGTAACGCAGCGAACAGCTATGTCATGCTATGCTTTATATCGGTTATACACAAGGGTTATAGCCTCAGAATATACACATGTATTAATTTTATAACCCAGAATGTGTACTTCATGCATGTAATTATACAATACATAGTATGATTTAATAACCTCGAGTCATTATAACACTATCGTATTAGTGCACCAGGAAATAACAAACCTAAGATTTTCCTTTTCCATGTCATATCCACCTATATCGTGTACTTGTGTTTTCGACAGCACAACGAAAGACGTTTAATGGAAATCAAACTGAGAGTTAGAGCTTGCAGAATGCTGAATATGGAAATATTAATGAGCCCCCCGGCGTGTGTACTCTCTAGCGCCCGAAAGATAATGCATTGATTTCCTGAAATCCCTGATAAAAAATTCTTCAGCTCCCTGAAAGTGTTTTGATGTTTCTTTCTTATGATAAGCTGGCTGATGTTATTGACGCATTTAACACTACATCCAGATATTTGGACGATATTTTAAACATTAATACTGTTTATTTGACAATATGGTAAGTCAGAGATACCCTTCAGAGCTTCAACTTAATAAAGCCAATACCTCTGACACCCAAGCCACATTTGTTGACTTGCATTTGTCAATTTCTAATGATATTGTTTCTTACAAAATTTATGATAAACGTGGCGACTTTGATTTTGAAATTGTCAATTTCCCATTTGTAGATAGTGATGTTCCTCGCACTACATCCTATGGAGTCTATATCTCTCAACTCATTCGTTTTGCTAGAGCATCTAGCTATGTTACTGTCTTCAACACTTGAAATAAATTGTAAACTCAGAAACTTCTTAAACAAGGCTATCTGTATCATAAACCTCGCAAAGACTTTTCTAAATTATATAGACGATGCTATGATTTGATATCTAAATTCCAAGTTGGACTTAAATCTCTCTTGCGCCAAGGACTTTCGGAACCTGACTTCTACGGTGACTTGGTGTATAAACTGAAGAAGATTGTTGGCTCTAATAATTTTTCAGCGCAGTTCATTAAAATAACTTCCCATAATAAAAAGATTGGCTACAACATTGCAACAGACTGCTTTCTTGGTGGTCAACCCAATCACGGTTGGAAACTTTGCTTTCCTCTTTAATTGCACGATGGTGGGTCTGACTTCAGACTCTATGTCGGTTCTGACTTAAAGACTTATCTATTGATGAGATGGTAGGGGCTTGATACTTTGGCTGTTTGCTGGGCCCACCAGGGTTTACCTGTTGGATTTCATTTGCTCTGGTATTCAGTTTTAATTACTGTTGAGTCCTTATCTTTGCTTCATCTCCTTGTTATATTTTGATTTAAATGTTCTGGAAGATGATGCATTGATAAGTTAGGGGCCTTTCATGCAAACCAAATGTCTATGTGTCTTGATCCACATCTGAATTAAGGGTGAGGTTGGCGCCGTTAAACCGGTGTAAGCCCTCCAGTAAAATATTTTACTGACCGTTCCAAGGCGGTACTTCTTTTGTGGATCTTTTATGTTTTTTTCTTCTGTTTTGTGTTTGCTATGCCTTTGTGAGCGTCTGTTTATATGTGCCTTGTGGTCAGCTGCTGGGAAAGGGCTGACCTCTTGGAACCGTTGGTGGTGTCCAACTGTGAATTTGTCACTTTCCCATTGGTATCCTGGGTCAGGTGTGGTACTTGATTGTATCGATTCCTGATCTTTGCACCCTTACTTACTTGGAAAATACTAGCACTATAAATGTGATATTAGATTTATGCATGTGACACGTCAATGCCTAGCGGCCTATTTTGGTGACATAAGCAAGGGTGCAGATCCACACGTCTGAAAAGTAAAATATAGGCTAATGAATATACCTGGCACCCATAAAAAAGTAAGTGAGTATGATCAGAAAATACGACAATCACACAGAGATGACCAACCCACGGCACCGTCAGGAAGAGTCACAAAACCTTTACAGTAGCAAGAATCAAAAAGACAATAAAAGCAAAGCAACCAGCTCTCCCTCATCAAGATGATTGCAAAATTAGAAAGGGCACAAAGTAATGAATACCAAAACAAAGACCAACACAGAACCTCAACAAACAATGGAAGGTACATAAAACAATAGATTAATAACAACATCGCCACCACCTTAGAAGGGACAGCAGCCTAAGCTACGCGGGGGGGGTCTTAATGTATTTCACTGGTGCCAAATTTGTGCCCTAGGTTCTGTTGATGTTAAAACACAAAATTGTTTAGCTCGCGTGGAGGCTTCTTAACTAATGCAATGCATCATCACAGAGAAACAATCTTATTAAATTAACACACTATAATGAAACTAAGAAAGGGCTCATGACTCACAGATAGTCAGATCTAAAGAAAAACTCAAGTTGAAGCCAAATTCGAGCATCAGGCACCCACCAACAGATTAAAGCTTTACGCTAGGGCCAACATCGAGTTTGAGGCCGAACCCACCGTCGTGCAATTAAAGAGGAACCATAGCTATAAACCGTGATTGGGTTTACAACCAGGCAAATAGAATGTCACATGATATCCATGTTGTACTCCACTCTTTTACAACGTTTAATTATCTTTTTAAATTGATAACTTAAATCAAATATAGAATCGTTCAATGAATAATTGTCAGCAAAATGGATGAATGAAATTAATGATAAATATGTTACAAAGTTACTACTTCGTCTTTTAGATTGAATAGACGCCCAAATGTAAGAGGATTGTAAAATATTAAGTGAGTATGATCAGAAAATACAACAATCATACACTGCACACCAACCCACGGCATTGTGAGGAAGAGCTACAGAACGCTAACAGTCACAAGACATCAGGAAACAATTAATGCAAAGCGACCAGTTCTCTCTTTCCCATCAAGCTGATTGCAAAACTAGGAGGAGACAAAGTACTGATTAACAAAACAAAAACCGAACATAGAACCCCCACTTACAATTGGGGCAACAATAAACACGTGGTCAACAAAAACAGAAACGGCACCTTAGAACCGACGGCAATCTGAGCCATTGGGGGCTTAAAAGCATTTTATTGGTACCAAATATTCGTCCTAGATTCTGTTGTTGTTAAAACACCAAATGTGTTTGGTTTGCATGGAGGCTTCCTAATTTTTGAAATGTATGATCACAGAGAAACAATCTAATCAAATTAACACACTATGATAATAAAAACAGAAAATGGCGCACAACTCACAGATAGTCCTAGCTAACGAAAACTTCAAGTTTAGCCAGTGTGGGCCCAGCCACTGACAAGCTGCAGATAAAAGCTTTACGTCAGAATGCAATATATGATTTTCAAGTGCAAACTTATATTATAGCATGTTATAATAACTACATTAAATGCGAGCACGGGGATTTTTTACGGTAACCACGCAGCAAATCCGGCTTTCAGACACCAGATTAAATAATATTTACGACTGTGTAATTTTTGTTTTAAAAAGTGACAAATAGCGATCGCCAGAAGCCGCAGTGTGTAGTATGTCTAATAGACCTTTTAAGTCGCAGTGTATATTCACGCTTTAAATTAAATCTATTCGTTGCAAAATCTAATTCTCGAGAAGTCTGTGACTTAAATATAGACTAAATTGCAATACTGATTACATTATTCCCATATGAATTATTGATTCAGCGTGTGACTTTTGAATTGGATTTAATGAAGTTCTAATCCATGTTACTAAAAGATCAGGTTTCAACATAAGAGTTTGGAATTAAAAAAAACATTTCTATTTCTCTTACAAAACATATGTTGTGGGTATGCAAAAGAACCGTCTCACTGAGACGGTTATTTTGAGCATCCAAAACAAATGCTCAAATTCATGAGTAAGAAAATATTCAAAATTTTGTACTCATTTTTTTTTTGCTTATCTTGCACTATGAAGACTGCACTATATGTTATACCAAAACTGAAATACCCTTTGGGCATATGACCATTAGTCCAAGTAAACATGATAATGAAACAGTAAACAGAAACTAGATATTGTAATTATCACATATGCGCTGAGGCCCTTTTAAACGCCCATGGGGACAAGATGTCTAAATAACTGTAATCCGTTTGAGCACCCGTTGTGTTATGTACCCTTATCTTATTTAAAAAGATTATCTTTTAGCAAACAATTATCACAAACTTCAAAGCATAGGAATGAGCTACAGGTTTGCAGCGAGTATTGTCGTATTGTCAAATGTATCATTGTTGTATGTTTATTACTCTTAATATCAAGGTAGGGAAACACGTGACTTGTTTGTTTGATTTGATTCTTAACGTCCACTCAACAATCTTTCAGTTATGCGGGACGGGTCTTCCTGTGTTGAACCAGTACTAAGCTAGGATAAATGTGTCTTGCTCAAGGACCACAACGCAGTGACGCCGGCGACCCTTTGGTCTCAAGTCAAGCACTCTACCACTGAGCCACTGCGCTCCATACACGTGACTTGTGACGTCGTGTTTGTCACAGTAAGGGTACAGCCATAATTGAAATTGTACCCGGACGTGGTGAGTCTTTTTCTTAATTCTCTGTAAGGCAAAAGTTGTAAAAGCAAGCAACAATTTCGTAAGCTAGCCTACAGCTCATGTAATTTAAATACATGTATTTTTAGTGGTCACCTGCTGGGAAAGGGCTGACCTCTTGGCTCTCGTTTGTGGTGTCTGCTGTGAGTTTGTCACTTTCCCATTGGTATCCTGGGTCAGGTGTGGTACTTGATTGTATCGATTCCTGATCTTTGCACCCTTACTTACTTTTTTTTATATCTGGGACCACATGCTACTCGTTGCCCTTTTTGGTTTTACTTAGACACGAGTTTTTAAGTGGGTCATTGTATCAACTTTCAAAACGGCATTTGTCTGAGTTTAACGTTTTGCTATTACCAGATTACTGAACACTCAGTGCATTTGTTATCAACACAACTGCAATTCATGCACTAATCATACCTTGCTTACCTCTTAAATAGACGCAGAGCGGACGAAAACTGTATCATCGAATTGGATAAAAGTTGCAATATGGCCGCGGCGACAATGTTGATACAATGACGTCACATATCACGCGATCCGCCCCCTTGAAGGCTTTCATTCTAAATGTCATAAATGTTGAACATTTATGGCATTTAGAATTAAACACTCCATTCAACAGCTGTTATCATCGTACCGTATTGCATAGTTGTAACATTAATTGTTTCTGCGATAACTTGCTAACAAACTATGTGTGACGGACAAACAGATAGACAGACGTACAAGCCGAGAGGAAATATCCCTAAATGTTTTCGTAGTTGGAGGAAAGCATGGGGGAAGCTGTGTTACACAAATTATTGCACTGTGTATTTGTGGGCAATATCGAAAAACACATTTCCCTAACTCAATAAAAGCTTCACAATATCGGATAGACAACAAGATACAAACGATGGTTCGTATAACCTTGTCCATTCACGAAGCCTGATTGATAACTTAATGTCAATCAATATAAAAACAAATATCCATCATTTGATATCATATATCGCGACATCATGAATTGCTGACTTGCAAGATTGTACACGGAAATTGTGAACCTGTTACACTTACATTTGTACACTGTCACAGTCGAGTAAAATCGCATGCCATCTGCTTTATGGTCTGGAAGCCAAACTTGCAAAGAGTCTGGTCCCAGATCAGACTAAGCAGTCTGATCCGGGTCCAAACATTTGGCCTGCATCTTGAAAATAATCTGGTTTGTGAAAGGATAAGAACACATAAATCAAGGGTCAAAACTTCTTTTTTTATTATCAACTGGACAATGCTCTAGGTTTTACTTTATGTCTAAGCTAACCAGGCCCCGAGCTTATAAAACTTTTTTCATAACTTCTCAGTAACTTCTCATTATATCTTTCAAAAGACAGTTAAATGGAAACCTCATTTGCTTACATGATGGCATCATGAAGTGGCTTCTTCAGCCAACACTTTAGTTATGGTTTTAGTTGTGCAACTAAACTCGAAGACGCTACTGCTTCGTAAAAAATGTAAGTAGAGAGACTTTAAGGTACAAACAGAAAACGATAAATAAGCAAACAAGCTGTATCGCATACCTGCCAAATAATATGAGAGTGATTCTTGTCCATGGAAAAAATTTGATGCTTCTCATGTTCCTTGATTTTAAGAAGCAGGGAATCTTGCACTGATAACATTTTGTCACATGAAACAGTTGACCCCTATCTAAAACAATAAATTTTCGATGTACTAAATTCATTTTAATTGGACAACATTTTCATGTGTTACTTACAACTGCACACTCTTTAATATCTAATCAAAATGATCATTTTGCATTCTTTTTCGAGACATAATCAAAGCTGCTATCCGAGTGGTGCGTTTTTAAAGTCCGTCAGTGGTTAACATATTTAAGCCAAGGCATAATATTTCCAACAATGTGATATATGCGACCAGCAAAGCCTCAGATCAGCTTGCGCATTCGCGCAGTCTGATCAGAGCCTTTGCTAGTCGCTTGAATATTCTATGACTGTTAAGCTACTAGCCGAACATGATTTGGAGTTTCTTAGCTTAAGAGGAGGCCGCACAGGCTCGTCTGAGTCTACACTTGTCAAAATGCCACATTGTTGGAAATCTCATGTCGCGGCTCGTATTTAGCAACTTGATGGTGGCCATAACAAAGTTGCATTATCTTAACGTTTTCGAATCAAAGATAAGATTTCAAAGTATTTTAATGCCATAGTTATGATATTAATCATATAACGTTTGTAATTTTGTATTATTGAATTTATTAAACCCTTGCAAAAATGCATCGCCCTTTTCTCTCGTTTTGTCATTTCGTTGAATGAGTTCAATAATACATGTACATGACAACTCATGTAAGATCCTCTAGTATGCATTACTATGGATGTACAAACTGTTTTAAAATGTACCAATCTGTTCTAGTAAAACAAAAATGTAACAGCAATCATTTCTAATTATATAACTAGATTCTCACCCTGATTTTTAAATCAACCAAGGTGAACAATTAATTAAGCCATTGCATGAGATTTCCAACAATGTGGTATGTGCGACTAGCAAAGCCTCAGATCAGCCTGCGCAAATGCGCAGTCTGATCAGAGCCTTTGCTAGTCGCTTGAGTATTCTATGATTGTTAAGCTTCTGACTGAACACCATTTTGAGTTTCTAAGCTTAAAAGGAGGCTGCACAGGCTCATCTGAGTCTACATTTGTCAACATGCCACATTATTGGAAATCACATGTCGCGGCTCTAATCATAAACTCACCTATAGAAGAAGATCCATCTGGCTTTTATATTAACAGTTGGAATCCTGAAATAGATGACAGATAGGTCCAGATAAGGAAATTTTATTTGCGTAAAAAGTTTAATTATTTTCTTACCCATTAATTTAAACATGTGTTTTGGGTGCTCAAAAGAACCGTCTCATTGAGACGGTTCTTTTGAGTACCCACAACATATGTCTTGGATGAGAAATAAAGAAAATAATTTTCCAATACGCACTCTTATCTGGAGGATCATCGTGACAGATAGTTTACTTCTAAAGCCTGTGGATAATTAACTGAGCCGTCATGGAACACACAGTACCACGCATTTATTTAAAATTTACATACAAACTCCTTTGAAGATCTCAAACTACCGATAATCCACAGTGAAAACCTTGGTCCATTGACTTTGAGTACACTGTATAAAAGGTAGGAAGGCTGAGAGATTTGCCACGTGACAAAATACATAACGACCCACTATATCCCCTCACGTAAAAGTAAATGTACCTTTACAACATATTAAATGGCAGCTTTACTGCCTCTGAATTTAGTGTGAACTTTCGTGGTTTAAACAAATATGTCCTCTTCGATTATGTTAATCCGGAAAATAGCTACAGCAATAACAGGTAGAAATGTTTTAACCTTTATCAATAGAATAAATGTTAGCTTCAAACAGCAAGTGGGCCTACAAGATGTTTTCAAGTAAATTAAGTGTAAATTTACACCAAAGCGGTGGCAGCTGCGATACCTCCTCTTTTGGTGTTGTTTTACACTTCTTTTTACAGTGTACATTAATTTTAAACATAATTGAGCCATGACAGGTAAATTCCAACAATGCGGCATTTTGATAAGTGTAGACTCCGATGAGCTTGTGCAGCCTCCTCTTAAGCTTAGAAACTCCAAATGTTGTTCGGCCAGTAGCTTTATATTCAAAGAATATTCAAGCGACTAGCAATGGCTCTGATCAGACTGCGCGTATGCGCAGGCTGGTCTGAGCCTTTGCTGGTCGCACTTACCAAATTGTTGGAAATCTCATGTCACGGCTCAATTTTAACCACATGACCGTCTCATTTGCCGTTTTCAGTGAACGTTGTCGTACCGTTGTTGAAATTGCTGTTGAAGAAAAGAATGGGGAGTTCCCCTGTACATTTCACCAGCGTATATTTTAAATTTTTGATGAAAAACCAAAAGTTGATAAAATAATAACAAATGTTACAATGTTGCGTGATACATTTAAAAAAAGAAACCGGCAAGTTTATTAAATGTAGGCATTACCAAATGTCAAATCGATACAACAGAATCCCAGTAATGACTACCTCTGCTTAATTATCTATTGCAGCAATGATATTTTATTTCCTGATAATGGAAAAAAAATCGAAAAAGAGCCATTTAAATCTGACGGATGACAATGCGTTTATTTTATTCTGACCGCAAAAGATTGCTTTTTAATGCTGAACGACCAAATTAAACGAAATTGCACTTGAGTAGTTTGTAAAACATGCAATGCATTAGCTCATAAGAACTTGGTGCGTGTGACATATTCATAAAGCCACTATGTCAACGTGCATGGGCAATTTTTTACGTGTAGAGCTAGAGCTGAGCCTTCATCAGAGTTAAACCATCTTAAGCGGCCACTCCAAAAGAGGACAAATAAATGATAAAAAGTTGCTTAATGAAGGTCGAAAGTATTGCAGAATGCTCCCCTTGGTGCATTCTGCAATACTTTTGACATGCATTAAACGACAATTGGTCTTGAAAACAAAGGGGTTTTTTTTGTTTTGAAAATGTCCCTTTAAGACAGGGTTTATTGTATTGCAGTTTATAAAACATGAAAATTTGGTATATATGGCATATTCAAAAATCAACTATTAAACCGTGCATGTGCAGCTTTTTAGTACGTGTAGAGCTAGAGCTGAGCCTTCATCTTAGTTTAACCATCATAAGCAGAGGTCTAAATGACAAATGGTAGCTTAATAAAGGTCGAAAGTATTGCATAATGCTCCCCTTGCAGCATTCTGCAATACTTTTGACCTGCACTTGAAATCCAAGTTTTGGTCTTTTCGAAAGTGGCTGAGCCTTCGTATACCTAAAGACTACTCAAAAATAGGAAAAACAAAGATCTTAAAGGCAGATGGTAGTTTACATTTTAATGAGGGTCAAACTCATTGCAAAATGCTCTCTTGGAGCATTTTTGCAATACTTTTGACCCGCATTAAGCGATAATTGGTCTTGAAAACCAATTTTCAGACTTTTCTTAAATGGCTGTTTTAGACAGGTCCTACTGTATTGCGATTTGTAAAACATGCAATGAATAAGCTCGTGAGAACTTGGTATAAATGGCATATTCAAAAAAGCCAATATGTAACCGTGCATGGGCAGACTTTTAGTACGCGTAGAGTTAGAGCTGAGCCTCCATCCACCTGTAAACTACAGATAAACCTGTCTTAAGCGGTCACTCAAAATACGAAAAACATGGGTCTTAAAGACTTAATCCAGGTAGCTTAATGCAGATGACGTGCATTAAGCGAAAATGTCTAAAGCAGCCACTCAAAACTAGGAAAAAAGAAAAATCTTAAAGACAGATGGTAGCGTTATGCAAGTCGAAGTATTGCAGAATGCTCTCTCGGAGCATTCTGCAATACTTTTGACGTGCATTAAGCGATAGTCGGTCTTCAAAAAACATCTTCGGTCTTCTTTTAAGTGACTGCTTAAGACAGACTTTACTGTAAAGAAGTAAAGACGGTCTAAGCCTTCGCTGCTCGCATTTGCGATAAGTACATTTGTACCTAAAGGTCACGTGCTTGCACGAATTGTCATACTGTGCAAGGCAATTTACAGTTGATTCATGCTCATTCGAAGTAACACCTCTGATCTGGGGAAACATTGGGTGTAGATCGGTTAGCACCTTTGCTGAATTATTTTATTGCAAGGGCCCTAAACATTTTGGTAGATATCTGTTAATTGGCTGTTGTTATTGTGTCATGTCACACAACTGGCGCTAAAGCAGACACAAAAGTGAACGTGACTCGCGTCAAACACATATATTATATAGTTGCAAAGCCTAATTATCACCAGTGCTAAATTCTGTTACATGTAATCAAATGCTCAATATTAAACTATGCTTTTATTGTCTAAATTATTGAGAACCGTTATTAACAGAGCCACTATGAGTGTGTTATTTAACGTGTAATCCTGTGGATGGTTTAATAAAAAAATGATAACACGGAATAATGACATGGTCACGACATAAAGTGGATACTGATGCATTGCTTGTATCACACTGGTAAATGTATACGTCGATTTGGTGGTATTTACGCGTATTGCCGGTACTTTATATACCGGAAGTGGTAGATTTTGGTGTTAGTAAGTATATAGAAAAACATGCCATATGCTTAAAGGACTATAGACTTCAATCATTTTTAAGTATTCAGTATGTGCATGGCGATTTATGTAAGCATTTAGGAATAGATTCGAGTACCGATCATCCAGATCGGTACTCGAATCTATTCCTAAATGCTTACATAAATCGCCATGTGCATGCCTAATACTTAAAAATGGTCTAATTCTATAGTCCTTTAGGCATATGGCATGTTTTTTCTATATATGATTTGACACCAATATCTACCACTTCCGGTCTATGAAGTACCGGCAATACGCGTAAACACCAGCAAATCGACGTATACATTTACCAGTGTGTGTATTCTGCAGCAAAAACTGTATGCTATTGCATTGTTAGTATTCTGTCAGCAGAAAACTACGAGACCTGTTTCATGTTTATTTGAACTGACGTGAATTTCACTTTTTGCGAAAGGGTATAAAGAAAACAAACATATTTCACTTTCTCATAAGTAACGGATGTGTCCCTGGTATTGTCAAAAAGAAAAAATGACAATGTAAAGCGCACCTTTTACACGACAGCCCAAAATACACGCCCCCACTTTAAAACATTAATTAAATGCTAAAACATGCGTATCTTTTATGACAATGTGTATTTAAAGAGCCTAAGTCTGCAACTATGAACATTTTTCGAAATTTTTATTTTCTTTTTAAATCAATTGTAAAAGTAGAGTTAAGTTATGTTTTCACAATAAATCTGTTCACTGTAGCTGAAAACTGCACGGAAAAGTGAATTATCTTATAAAAACAGGTGTGTTTTCTCTTGTTGGTAATTAATTGCGTCCCTCCAATAATTATAGACAGCTAATTTTAACATAAATGCTGTTGTTTTCATACTGATAATTTGTTAAGATTTACGAAACTGGTAAAATGTATACCTGAATTTTAGTTTTTTTACTGTGTTCTTGAAAAATAGAAACATTAGTTCTAAAATTTGAAGATCAAAAGTTACGGACTATGCAGCTTTAAGTGTGCAATTTTCTTTTAAGTTTAGAGGAACATTCATCCTAGTATTCAAATGAAAAATCAGCTTCTGAGTGCCTGTTATTGCTTTACAACTGGGCTAAATGAGTTCTACCATACATGTGCCCAATGGGTATTCCATGTATAAAATATGTCCTGGAAGAAATGTGAAAAACAATTTCAAAAAACCCACAGCCGACTCAAGTTTTGAGATGTTTTAAGTATACTAAGTAAACCCAAACTGCCAAAGCAACAAGGTTTTGTGTTGTAACTTTTTAATGTGACAAGATAATACCATGAAACTCCGGATTTTTGTTTCCTACACGGTGATTTTGAAGTCCGTATAAACAACTTTCAATGTCGATTGCGATTCGCTGAACACTGAGTCTAGGGTTCAATACCTTAATTTCGTGCTGCACGTGCAGCACTAACTGTAATTTACAAAACCACATGTACTGTTGTAAACCTCCACGATCGCCCAATAAGATAAGGCAAAGAAGTTGTGTTCTAAGTCGGGTTGTAAAACGGCTTCGGGAGGCTCTAGGTGCGTCGTGAACGTTACCTGAGACGTCAAAACAAGCATATGGATGCATAAGGGGAAAGGCTTGCGAAAGTGGTACAAAGTGAACTTATTTGACCCCTAAGTGATCCCTTCAAAAGTCAAACACCTCAAATGAGTAAGTTAAATTGATCTTACCGTTTCGTTGAAACTTCTGCCATAGTCGAGATATCGTAGACCTCGCACAACGCAACAAACGAGACACCATCGTTTGACTGCGGCCAGCTCGGAGCGTTCCAATCGCCTGTCTTCACTGTTCGATGCTCAAGCTTGCCATAACAACGACTTAGAAAACAACTTTCTTTATCTTATCTTATCGGGCAATCTTGGAGGTTTACAACAGTACATGTGGTTTTGTAAATTACAGTCAGTGCTGCACGTGCAGCACGAAAATAAGGTATCGAACCCTGGACTCAATGTTCAGCGAATCGCAACCGACCTTGAAATTTGTTTATAGGGACTTCAAAATCACCGTGTAGGAAGCAAATATCCAGAGTTTCATGGTATTATCTTGTCACATTAAAAAGTTACAACACAAAACCTTGTTGCGTTGGCAGTTTGGGTTAGTATATATATCGCCCATAAAAATGATCACGAAATATTGCATTCATGTGTTTTGCATACAATTTAGTATTGTCTTGGAAACTGTAAACCCTCAAGTTGCTTCCAAAAAGTAAATATCCAATCGAAATGCTTTTTTGTCTAATGGAACACACTTAAGCTATTTATGAATAATTTATTCCAATAATAGATTCCAAGAGAAAAACTTCATCTCTTTAAGAGAAATCGTTCAAGGGCGATTCAGAACATTTCGTTCCAGACAGCATTTTTAAAGACTGTTCCAAACCAGCGAATAAAGTATAGAGCTATTTTTCTAGGGGAATGCGTATTTCTGGAGATTAGACTAACCTAGTATGTAAATCAAAATAAAATGAGAAATAAATGAGTGACGGCAATTTCAAATTTGTTCAAATAAATGTGGAACACATCTTGTACACATGATGCAATGCTAGTATTCTATCAGCAAATACGGTATGTCCTGATATAGTGCTAGTATTCTATCGGCAAATACGGTATGTCCTGATGCATTGCATATGCAGAATGCATCCTGAATGAGATAGTTGCTTGGCTTAATTTACTGATTATTCTTACTCATAAGTAATCATTGTAACTGTTACATCTTGTCGCTGTCAGGTTATGTTCAATGTTTTATGGTGTGCATGAGAGCGTTTTTTATTCTTTGTTTTGGTTTTGCCTTTTATTGTTTTTGTTGTATTTTAGGTGGGGGCGGGTGTATATATGGATTATTGGTGTTGCTTTTGTTCATTGCTGTGCTGTTTGGGTTTATTTGGATAGATATCAGAAAACAAAACTATGTGTTGTATAGTGAGTTCTCTCTTGGAGAGTATTATCAGACGCACAAACAAATTGAATTAAATGGAATGTTCTGTTAGTTTTGTTTGGGTATATCCTGCCTTATAAAGCTGAAAAACTAAATAGGGCTATCTAACTAATGCCACCTCAGCAAAGAACTACCTCTTAAGAACATTTCCTGAAAATGTGAAGCAATTTTTTTCTAAAGTAACATATACATAGAGGTTAGAAGCGACATGTGTAATCAGGTTTGGAATATGACACCAAGAAGGACGTTAACGCTAATGGGACGTCAGAGTGCTGGCCTTCAGTTGCTTGTTTTTTGGCTTAGTATAAACATCTAACAAACATAATATATTCTTTTATTTTGCGTTATCTTTGTTATACAATGTAAATTCAAATTATCATATGACTTTGCGCCTGGGAGTGACGTAACGCCATACAATAAAATTGATAAACATCCAGTGGTTTACAGATAATTGGGAAACGTTAAGACGTCAATAACAACGTAGCGTACGCAGCTTTGCGTTTTAAATGGTTTCTAATGATATGGCTGAATAGAAATACAATACCAAAGAAGCGCGCTACATGCAAAATGATGCAACCTGAATCCATATCTTTATAACAACACAAACCATTCTAACATGGACCAGTCTGCCTTGGCGATCTTAACTAAACTCTACATACAAACTGGGAGGCCTAGCCAGTTAGCAATAGTATCTAAACAAGTAAGACTTGGGTTTTCTGTTTAGATTTGCTTGCGAACGTTTACCAGGCAAACTAACCGTATAAAAGCTGGTAACCTTTGTCGTCTGCTATTTAGTTGTTTTGCACAACTAAAGTGTACATTGTATCTATGCTGTTTTACCCAATTTACTGTAGACCAGTCTAAATTTACAGTGAATGGCAGTTCTCTGTCTGACACGCCCAACGTCCGCTACCTGGTCGCACTATACCACACCTGACCCAGGACACCGCCTTGGAAAGTGACTAAATCACAAGAAAGCATCACATTCAAGAGAGCCAAGAGGTCAGCCCTTTCCTAACAGGTGACCACAAGGAACTGACATGACAGCATGGCAAAGACAAACACAAATAACAAATAAGATCCACAAAAGAAGCACCGCCTTGGAACGGTCAGTCAAAAAATACTGGAGGGCTTAAAGACTGTTATGACCGTAACAAAGCACAATGCTGTTTTCAAAACATTGTATATCCATAGCAGCTATAGCTGGTCAGGATCCAAACTATTTTCACTTTGTTTACATATTAATAACTGGAGTCATGCAAGCTAATTGGATAAAAAAAATTGTGGTACTGTCGTGCCAAACAAGAGTGACAGTGACGTAATACTTTGTTTACAATTGCTAAGTAAAGTACTAAGGTGTACACTTTACTTGAGCTAACGTGAATCGTAATACACAAGTGATCTATCGATTATAAGTCTCTGATAACTTTGAAAGCAAAACATGAAGTCATTGTCACTCTTGGCTGGCAGGACAGTAGATTGTAATTCACAAAGTAACCGGCATGATAAGGGTTGATATCCAACTGTTGTCTTCGCTAAAATTAAGATGCCTTGAACATAGCTCAACAAAAATAGTGTATTTCCTTCCTGATAAATTAAACGACAGGGATGTTGACAGCATGGTGCGCAAATTCATGTGACTTGAGGCTTGGTAATTGCTTAAAGATTACATTATCCCACATTATGCTACTACTCCGATGGATTAAATATTGCATTTAAGGATAATTGCTGCGAAGCCTTCTGAATTTATAAAGAGGATAATAATACTATCTATCTACGTCATCTTCGACATACGAGCCACGACGCAAGAAAAACTTTGTTTTTATCATATGGTGTCGTGCATTGGAGTGTGATAACGTCATGTATTAAAATCGATAACACACTACATAGTAATCATTACTTGTTTATGTTAGAAGGTTTCATATAAAAATGCCCATGGCAACGTCTGGTATGAATTTCAAATTATTGACAATTTCACGCCAAAACGCGAGTTCAGAGCTAGTGCAGTTTCTAATCTAACATTTGTGCACTTGTATTTATTTCCGCATTCTTTTTACTCGTCATATTGATTGCAGAAGTAGAAAGGCCTTCAAACAACACCGAAAAACTAAGGCCTGGCAAAATATGATGCACTTGTCAGTTTGAAGGATGAAACAAAATGGTCCTTATAATCATACGCTTTAACTTTTAAGCGAATTACCATGTACAAAGTAAATGGAGATGAGATGAAATTCACTTTGAATGATGAAACAAGGAAATTGGTGATTCTATGCAATAGTTATCGTCGTTGACAGAGAAATGTGCTAATGTGCACTGACATTTAATTTGTATTGACATGTACAGAGGATATGGTGCTTAGATGAATGTTATAAAACAAATAAAAAAGTGTCAATATACACTAATATTAGACTAAATTGCCATGGACAAATACAATGCTTCTAGTGTGCAATTCAATAGGAGTGATAAAGCAAATCAATTGATGATCATGTGTAACAATCTTTAACAGTAATTGCCTAGAAAACAGAAAATGGCATTTTATCTTAAAATGATATTTTGAAATAATGAACATGGTTCATTAGTAGGCATTGGCTAGGATGCTAGATTTGGTATTACGAATACCATTGCTCTATATGAAAAAAAGTAAGTAAGTATGATCACTCAGGAAATACTAAGCCTGCAAATACATTGGCAGGATACTTTTTTATGTTTAATTTGTGTGTGTGTGGAGGGGTGCGTAACTGAGCGAACAGAACGATTTTTCTATGTTGCATGCAACTCATTTTAGTACATGTAAAGCAAGAAACGTTTTAGAATATAAAAAATCTATCATGCATGTGAGGCTGGGATAGCAAAGTCCGTCCTGAGGATCGTCGCTTGGCATCACGAGGCTTGCCAATGATGACAAACTTTGATCCTGAGGGACGGATTTTTTTTATCCTACCCTCACACAATCATGAATAATGGATTCTGTTTATTGCTCACCGCTGTTTTTATTTATTTATTTTAAAATAAGCTTACATAAGTCCCTGAATACGCTAAGATGCAAATTCACAGGATGATGTTACCTGACGTACTGGGTACATGTAAGATAGCATGGGTAAGATGAGATTTTTTATCCAAGGATAAAAGGACCTATGACACTTTGATAGGGTATATGCCTATTTTTCAGATGCAAAACTAATGACAAAACAGAAGACCCTACCAAAGGGGGTAGGGGTTGCAAAATTTTACTTCACCAAAACATTTAGAAATCGATTATTTCACGTGTAAGGGTATTATATCATCAATACTCGATTACAAATCACAGTGAAAGTATTTTAAAGTTCGAATTCATGAGCATTTTAATGATTAGTTTTGTTGTTGTTGTTTTCTATCTGATTTGTAAAGAAATATTTTGAAGTGCAACTGTAGTCCATATTCAACCTTGATGACAATGTATTTACCTGGTGCAATATTATGCATCAATGTACTATAACCATTCATCCATGCGTAAAGTACACCTAGTCAATGGCCTTGTAGTTTATGTGTATTGGATTATACAGTATATGTACAAAATAATCTACTAACTGAATTTAGTAAAAGGACAATTTTCATAATCTTAAGAAAAATATGCTAAAACCTTGTAATATTTCATGACCAATGGGATATGAAAAGGAAGCTTACTTGTACTTATTATTTCATTATACTGGAAAAAAATATTTTCAAGAGAGCACACCAAAAATCCAAATGCTAGTGTTCGGGCTCGCCCAGACGTCACATTTTTGGCTGTGGGATATCATGCCCCCCCCCCCGAATCCCAACTAGCTATTCACATTTATTATGTAAATATGAGAACACACTTACATGCAAAAGGATTAGTTGGGACTCGGGATGGAATGATGTTTTAAAAAAATTTTCCTCTTTCCTATATGTATAATACAATAAGTGATTATTTTAGCCCCAAAAGAAAGCCGTACATTTATGGCAAAAGGAAATCAAATGCAAAATCATAAAATAGAGACAAACAGAGTGCTTATATATGAAGATGGAAGCATTTGATCGACTATAATTTTCATCAAAATTATAGGCAGCGATACACTGTGTTTCCCATTACCACCGTCAGAGGTCCTTTCAGATATCCTTATCTGGTGTGCAAGAATGTATATATAAACTTCAAAAGCGTAGCAGTTCACATTATATTTACTCTTGGCTAGAACATGTTTTAAGAATTCACGGAAAGTACAGCCTCATCTTGTATAATGGCTACATTTCCATTATGTTGTATTACATGTTTTAATCATGCCATTATATTGAATTAAGCAAGATAACAGATGGATGAGAAAATGAGTTTGTAAGTTGTACGTGTAGGCGTAGGGCCTAGTTTCCAGAACACACCATCAGTTAATGTAAGTTGAATAGTACGTGTTAGAAATGTTTTCTACATGAATAAGATAACTGTAGTATAAATCTTTACATGTATTTCCTTTGATGAAATGTGTAAAAAGACGGTCCATTTCTATGGATGCCAGTACAATAAAAGTTAACTGCCTCGTGTGTGTGTGTGTGTGTGTGTGTGTGTGTGTGTGTGTGTGTGTGTGTGTGTGTTTCTTTTTCTGTTCTTAAGCACAAATGTAACAGTGCCGCTGTGTATGCTCGCTTTTGGGAAAATGAGTAAACTATTCATTTCGGGTCGTTAAATACGTTGTTCATGTATGTTCCATATGATACAATGAAAGGGATGGATTGTCAGCAACGTCCGCTTAGGCGAACTTGTGGAACAAAGTTTCCTACCTGGGAGAGGGTCATACCGAATCATTGAAAGGGACTATAGCTGCTCGTTGTTCAGATTTACGATTAGGGCAATGAGTGGTGTACTGCGTGTGGATATATGACTGACTGGGTGTAGCATCATGTAAAGACATCACATAAAGACATCCCGTTTGAATTAGCACTGAGCCCCCCTGATTACCAGACACCGTCATGATTAGACTTAACCATTATTGAAAGTGACGATAACCTGAAAACCGCATACACACATATGTAATACAAAGTAAAAAATAAAAATGAAGTAAAAACAAATACAAAAAACAACCAAGAGTACTAAGATACATGCTTCTTGTTTAAAGTGTAAGGGCCACGCCCCCTGGAGGCATTTTCCGACGGACCCAATTCGGTAAAGTAGTAATTGTAAAAGGTCACGTATTGACCACTTCTGACAAACTGTTTTGAATTCTGATTATCAATTTTAAGCTGTTCTTAGTAGCAGTAAGTCATGCCCTGGACGGATCAACTACGCACGACGAACTAAGGATGCCGTACAGTTGGGACCACAAAACTTCACCTTTAGAGATTCTTGCTCAGGTAAGCTAAAACATACTTCTCTCTTCCAAGGATGAGACTCACGCAAGCGTAAATCGCAGGTACATGTATCTCGATTATATCATCAAATGTATGTCACAAGTAGTACTTAATTAGAATTCTGAGAATCATACAAAACCTAAGTCAAAAGAAGACCATAACTCGATCAGAATTTTGCGGACGATCTCTAAATTCGAACTTGACCTAAATTTTACAATGCTCAACCTTTCGATATTGATGCATCCCTTCAAAATTATTGATCCGATTCCGAAAATGTGATGCGGCGGACGACGGCAGTGACAACGATGACACGGACGACAACATCAACGTTGTACACGAGTTGATTCGACTATCATTCGGCTGATAGGAAAACCATTCACCATTCACTGATAACTTAAGTCTGGAGGAGATTACTAACGTAATAGAGAAAGTGAATTCATAACGTCTGGTTACAAACAACCATCACTGAATCTTAGAACATGATAAGCTCTTTTAACGGATCAGTTGCTTTCCAGATCACAGCTTAAACACTTAGTTCCCGAATATACAAGGCCATTATAGACGTCAAATGACAACAGTAAATGAGGATTGTGTAGTTGTAAAATGTCCATTACCCATAAACTATTTGCAATACATGTTAACAAATTGTATTTATCAGGTGACGTCGGGTCTGATACATGTTATGATAAAATGCAGTATATAGAGGATCTACACGAGTGATCATTTCATATCAACTGTATTAAACGAGCCTTTGGCGAGTTTAATAAATTTAATATGAAATGATCACGAGTGTAAAATTCTGTTTATCATTTGACCTTTTAAATGCGATTTTATCGCATTCAAAGTGTGTTTATTTCAATGAAAACTGGACGTCGTCATGCGGTTACACATTCCCGCCTAAAGTGTTATGAAACGCATAATCATAACATTATTTAGCCCATGCAGCCATCTTATCCTGGTCAACTCAAAAAGATAATCAAACATCATAAAAGACAGGGCTTCATTACGCGACAGTCTGCACCTGGTTATAGTCGCGATGAGGACTGTTGCTCCCATTATGTGTGGGAGTTTTGAGTTGAGTTCTTATTTATTGAAGTAATTCTTAGTGTCCCATCTAGTTTTACATTAACCTCACTGAGTAGGAGAGAGCTGGTTGCTTTACTTTAATTGTATTCTCGCTATTGTGTGTCTGTCTGTGTTTTGTATTTTTCCTCCCAGTATTTTTGTTTGTTTGATTTGATTCTTTACGTTCCATCAACAATCTTTCAGATATAAAGGGACGGATCTTCCTGGGTTGAACCAGTACTAAGCTAGGAATAATGGTTCCCCAGTTATAAAATTGGCCTCAACGGGATGCGAACAACAAAGGTGCAGATCAGCCTGCGCATCCGCGCAGGACTGATCAGCACCTTTGTCATCCGCTGTTTGTAGATTATCTTTCATTTTTCAAGCTAGTTGCTGTAGGTGAGGAGACTGGTTTGAGTCCAGCTTTGTCGGGAACCCAGCGAGGCCAAAATATTAAAACCCCAGCCCACAACCCCGGTGGCTGCAGGTGACGTCCTTTGTGGTTCTGTTGTTGTCTGTCCAATGTTTTGTTGTTGCTCCCATTGTGTGTGCTATTTTTTGAGTTCGTCTTGGTATTGTGTTATAGCTCTTTGCGCTCTTTCTGGTTGTATACTTATCTGGCTGCGGAGGATAGAGCTGCTTGATTTACTTAATTTGCATTGCTTGATTTACTTTATTTGCATTGTTGCTTTAATCCGTGTGCCTTATATTTCTTCATCCTGATAGATCTTGATTGTGACATTACCTGGTCATATTTTGAGTATGTTCGCTGTTTTTACTTTCAAGCTTTAAAACACTAAGTATTTCGTCACACTTGTCTTAGAATCGTCCAAGACGGTTAAAACCTGATACATGTACATATGAGTGGATATAAAAGGTTAGGCAAACTAGTTCATTGGTCAAAGAGACACTGCCATATAAGAAAACGCTGGGTACTTTTTAACATGGGCTTTGCGTACTGTCTGTGTTTACGAACTTGATCCAACATACGCCCAATGAGAGACTAATTTGTGTCTTTGTTGCTCTTCTATAAGAAAATAAACCAGTCCCTTGTGACGCTGTACGTGTTTCACATTTCAATAAATACGAATTCTTTGTTAAAGACGATATTAGATCAAATAATGGATCTAATTAGATGAGAAATCAAAGAGTACGTGGCCTCAAAAGAAAAAATGAACGGCACGAGGAACGAATTACTGTAAATAAGAAATGACTATCACTAGGAAATACCACACAAATAAGGTGTATGAAGTATTACCAGGCTCCGAAGATATAACTCAACTCAACTGAGCATGAAATTCCAACTGTTAAAATCAAAATGCTGAAAAAAATATTTGTCTTGCTTTTAAATTCTCCGATGTATCTTAAAGTAAGTAAGTATGATCAGGAAAAACCTCCTTAATCACACACTGCAGACCACCCCAAGGAACCTTGAGCACTAACAGTCAACCCTTTCCCAGCCGGTGACCACAAGGCATCAACAAACAGACGTGCATGAAAGCATAACAAAACAAGGCAGAAATAACATAAATGTCCCCACAAATGAAGCACCGTTACTGGAGGGCTTAAACCGGTTAAAAGGTGCGCCAACCTGATCCTTAGTTCAGATGTGGATCAAGACACATAGATGATTAGTTTGCAAGAAAGACCACTAACGTATAAATGCATCATCTCATAGAACATATAAATCAAGATATAAAAATGAGATAAAGCAAATATAAGGACTCAACAGTAAATAAAACTGAATACCGGAGCAAAGGAAATCCAACAGGTAAACCCCGGTTGGCCTGACAAAAGCCAAAGCATCAGGCCCCTACCACACCACTTTATAGTTAAAATTATTTCTTACGAAACAACATTTAAAGTAGTAATAATTCAAAGACAATATGTGATCTCTCATACTGAGCTGTTACTACAAAATATTAATCGATATTGGATAGTTTTTAAACACTGAAAAAACTTTATAATCAAGTCTGAATGTCTTAAGTGAATGCGATACAGAGTTTTTATTCTAAATTTGAAAATAGATTTTGATTGACAGCTATAGGCATTATTTAGAATAAATTTACTCACTTGGTTTTGAGGATTAGACAGATTGAACATATTTTAATTAATGCAGGCTCACTACTAAGAAACAGAAATATACTTGAAGAATTATATTAAATGTAAGAACTATGTAAATAGAGGACATCACGTTTTGAAAATGCCATAATGGCATATTTTTTATTATAATAAACATATTTTCAGCTAAATGCAAAGAATAAATTACAGTGATGTACATCAAAATGGTATCAGCCATTCACTGAAAATGACGTTTATACTCAAATGTATGACGTCTCAATCGTGTCTCCTTACTCCGGATTAAAACATGATTATATCAATTTTCTCCTGTAATCAGCTACGATTATGTTAGAAAGATTGTTAGATATAAACTGTTATGACAATTTGGCTTACACTTATAAAGATATGTAAATAAAGATGTGTTAAAATTGGATTCAGAAATAGCTTAGTGTACAAGAGCGACCCTAATATAAAGAGCTCTATCTCAAAAGGTTTATTTTAATTTTCTCTATGTCTGTTGCCAGTTTAAAGGGGGCGGATAGTTCTTTCTATAAACGTATGGTATTAAGTAGTGGCATATTTATCTATATAGAAAGCTAGGACGCTATTTGCATTCATATTTGAACAATCCTCGTATATTTACATGTGCCGTTTGAACTGTCTTTTCATAAATAAAATGGTGGGGCAAGCAGTGAATAAAACAATCTGATCATTCTGTACATTGTACACTGGTCAGATGTTCCTCAATTTGCCACTAATTTTGATAACCAAGTAAAATTCGAAAATAACATTCATTTTGTGTCGATGTTCTACATGTATCACTCATACATCTCTAAACTCATTCGTTTTGCTTGAGCATCTAGCTATATAACTGACTTCAACACTCGCAATAAATTGTTAACTCAGAAACTTCTTAAACAAGGCTATCGGTATCATAAACATAGCAAAACATTTTCTAAATTTTATAGACGATACTATGATTTGATATCTAAATTCCAAGTTGGAGTTAAATCTCTCTTGCGACAAGGACTTTCAGAACCTGAATTCTATGGTGACTTGGTGTATATATTGAAGAAGATTGTTGCTTCTAATAATTTTTCAGCGCAGTTCATTAAAATAATTACCCATTATAAAAAGATTGGCTATACCATTAATGTATTGCAACAGACTGCATGCTTGGTGGTCAACCAAATCAGGGTTGGCAACTTTGCTTTCCTCTTTAATTTGCACACTGGTAGTTTGGACTTCAGACTCTAGGAAGGTTCCGACTAAAATATTTATCTATTGGTGAGATGATAGGGGCCTGATGCTTTGGCTGTTTGTCGGGCCCATCGTGGTTTACCTGTTGGATTTCTTTTGCTCAGGTATTCAGTTTTATTAACTGCTGAGCCCTTATCTTTGCTTTATCTCCTTTTTATATCTTGACTTATATTTTCTAGGAGATGATACATTGATAAGTTAGTGGTCTTTCATGCAAACCAAATATATATGTGTCTTGATCCATGTCAGGATTTTTTTATAAAAGGTATAGCTTGTTCTGGACAGTTAATGATAACTGTCTTTTGTGTACCTGTGCTAATCTTTTCACCACTTTAAAGGTAAGCATAAGTGATTATAGATCTTCAACAATTGGGGAATTATGTAATTATTAGGTAAATCTTGGAGTGATTTGTGTTTGAGCCTAATACTGTGAGTTGTAAAAAACAGTTTATTTTTCATAAAGAGTATGACTTTCAATGTGCATACATGTGAATTTTGGAGAGTGTTGATGAGAATCAGTAGGATACTACAGATGTGTATATAGATAGGATCTTCTTTATTCGAAATACTGTAAGTAAATTTTCCTGGTTGTATACATTTTCTGCTGAATTGTCGGTCTAGAAATATTGAATTTTGGATCTTTTATCGGAGGCTATTGTAATTTCAGTATAGTAATACTGGCTTGCAATTTGTAGGTGGCCTCTTATGGGAAGATGTCAGAAGTTTTATCTTGACCAGCAGATGATGTAGACAACCAAGCATGTAGATGATATGGCCTATGAAATGATGTTGTGCTGTCATTGATCTATGAAATGAAATTTCACATATCTATGGTGGTCCATATGGGACATAAAAGAGACTTGGTAGCAGGATATGAACATTGATTATTGATAAATAGCAGCTAAGATTATGATTATGAGTTGATATGAATATATGGTCGTCTGTGCTATTTACTCTATATGAGGATAGAATGTACTACGCGGGGATGTTAAAAACTATGGTGATCTATAAGGGACAAAATTATTTTAACTAGATTTGTGTGTACATAATGCAAGGAGCCTACAAACGTTTAAATACATTTACTGCCGTTTGTACAGATTAGCATCTCAAGTGATATAGACAGCCTATAATATGTTATGCGTTCGAGATTTGACAAACTTTACTGTTTCAAGTTAAAGCAGTGTGACTTATAGAATGGAGCATGATTCAAGTACAAATGAGACAGATGGCTATTGGTTATGACTGAGCTTAGTTGTTGAAGAAGCTTTAGAGGCAATATTTGTGGAAATCAATGTAACAATTTGCTTAATTAGAAGACTGTGTTTTTTTCTGAGTGGATCATATAGCTATCTGGAAGGTGTGGCCACATGATATTTAATTAACTTTGTGGAGTTCTTAGTGGTTCGAAGTGATTTATCTCAAAGCCATTCAACAGCTAAGGGTTATCTGTTTCGATGTTGTACCTGAAAGTAATACTGGTATTGAGTTGTTCATATTGTAGTAATATGTTAGAAAAGGTTGATATGTCATCATACTTGAATAAATGGTCTACTGTGTGGTAGAGAGAAATAGGTTGCATTTATATATTCCTACCATTGAAAATATCCTGGACTAGATTTTATGAAAAATATAATATGACGTTCCTGACAATGGCGATCTCGGCAGGATCTAGTTGAGGATATTGGATGGAATATTGTGGTCACCTATTAATCTTTAAAATATGGAGGATATATCTAAGTTGGTAGAGTTAGGTAAGGACATGGGTTTGAAGGGAGCCGAGTTGGCTGATTTTGTTGATAAAAGAGAAAAAATGATAAGGGAAGTGGAAAAAGAGAAACATAATATTGAGAGAGATGAAAGAGCAAAAGAAAGAGAGGAGAGAATGTAAGACAAAGAGTATAAAGAAAATGAAAGACAGGCCCTGCTTAAAATAGAATTAGCTCAAAAACAGATTGAACTAGCTAAAATAAGTGCAGAAAATAAAACAACAGGATTGGTGGCAAAGAGCCCTGACATAAAGGCTAAAATTTCAAAATTACCATCCTTTAATGAGGGGCGAGACAATATGGATTCATACTTGAAGAGGTATGAAAGGTTTGCAACCAATGCTAAATGGCCAAAGGAAGAATGGGCCACTAATTTATCCTCATTATTACAAGGTAAGGCATTAGATGTCTATTCACGTCTCTCTTCTGAAGAAGCCACTGATTATGACAAGTTATCTGATGCTCTTCTAAAAAGATACCAGCTGACTGAGAAAGGTTTTAGGAAGAAGTTTAGGTCTAGTAAGCAAGATATAGGAGAGACTGCAGGTCAGTTTGTAGTTAGATTGTCAAATTATTTATCAAGGTGGATGGAGTTGGGTAAGGTTACAGAGAATTATGATGGTTTAAGAGATCTAATTCTGAGGGAACAGTTTCTTTCAGTATCAAACAGGAATCTGGTACTCTTTCTTAAAGATAGGAAAATTAAGTCTGTAACTGAGATGGTTGAACTAGCAGAACAGTACAATGAGGCTCATTCAGTAAGTGATAATACTGACAAACAGCCATTTCTTAATAGACTTTAAGGTAGACCAGGCGTGATAAGGAAAGATAACTTCAGAAGCCCAGGATCTGATGACCCTAGACAGCAAAAGGTATTTAAAGATAGAGTTTGTTATGGTTATGGTAAGTCAGATCATATCATTCGAGATTGTCCACAAAAGACTTTTACAAGATCAAGGTCAAACCTAAAAGCTGTTTTCTTAGAAGCAGATGAGGGACAGAGTAAAGAAATATGTAAAACTGAATCAGAAAAAGAAGTATCTGAGTTTGAACAGGTGCAGGAAAAATCAGCTGCCACTTGTATTGTGATTACCCCTTCTAGTAACCCTTGCTCAATGGCACATTCACAATTGGAAACTGATACCAAGGTAAAGAACATTTATGGTTTTGAAATAGTCAATATTGTATACCATAGTTTAGGTGAGCTAGCCTGTAGGGAGAAACCAGCTATGCCAGTCAGAGAAGGTCTAGTGGGTAAGATGAGGGTATCTGTTTTACGTGATAGTGGTTGCAACTCTGTTCTTGTTAAAAACAAACTAGTAGAAGAGGAAGAATACACTGGAAAGAAGGTAACATAAATTCTAGCAGATGGTACCACTAGGATTTTTCCGGTTGCCCGAATTAAGGTGGATACGCCTTACTTTGTTAGACAAGTAGAAGCACTTAGTATGGATAATCCGGTTTATGACTTAGTAATTGGATATATTGGTGGTGCAAGAGCAGCAGATAACCCTAACCTAGATTGGAAGGGGAAAGTAAGTGTAGAGAGTAGTCCTACCAGAGTTATGACACCTGAGGTGAGTGCAGTAGAAACAAGGGCACAAAAGAAAAAGAAAGATGTGAAAACTTCCCTTAAAATACCAGAGCCAATTAAAGAGGTGAGTTCTAAGCAAATTAGACTTTATCAAGAGTCAAATGAGACACTTAGTGAGATACGGAATATGGAAAGTACAGGAGAAACAAAAGTTTGCAAAGATGGATCAATGGTTAAATATGTAATCAAAAGGAATTTGTATTACAGACAATATAGCAAAGCCGGTGGAAATACGGAGATAATTAAGCAATTGGTTGTCCAAAAACAACTAAGATCAGATGTTTTAAAAATAGCACATGATGGAGTAATGTCTGGCCATTTTGGAATCAGGAAAACAACTGATAAAACACTGTCTCAGTTTTACTGGCCTCATGTCCGAAGGGATGTCAGGAACTATTGTAAATCTTGTGACACGTGTCAAAAGACCATTCCAAAAGGACGGGTTGGTAAACTACCCCTTGGGAAAATGCCACTTATCGATACTCCCTTCACAAGGATTGCTATTGATTTAATTGGCCCAATACACCCACCCACTGAGGAAGGGCATAGATTTGTTTTAACTGTAGTTGACTATGAAACTCGATATCCGGAGGCTGTTGCTCTAAAACGTATAAACACTGAGATTGTAGCAGAGGCTCTTATTAAAATATACAGCCGTGTTGGGGTTCCAAGAGAGGTATTAAGTGATCAAGGTAAGCAGTTCACCTCTGACCTCATGAAAGAGGTAAGTAGACTTTTGTCTGTCAAACAGCTAACAACAACACCCTACCATCCCTCTTGTAATGGATTAGTAGAGCGATTTAATGGCACACTTAAAGCAATGCTTAGAAAATGCTGTGAAGAACAGCCAAAGCAGTGGAATAGATTCATTCCTGCCTTGCTGTTTGCTTATAGGGACACAGTGCAAGATAGTACAGGATATTCACCTTTTCAGCTTTTATATGGACGTCAGGTAAGGGGACCATTGACCATATTAAAAGAGTTATGGACAAGTAATATTGAAGATGAGGAAGTCAAGACCACCTATCAGTATGTAGCTGATCTGCGTCAGAGACTAGAAGACACCTGTAAGTTAGCTCAAGAAGAGCTGGTCAAAAACAGCAAGAAATATAAGACTTACTATGACACAAAAGCAAAGGTCAGATCATTAAAAAAAAGGTGATGAAGTTCTTTTATTGCTTCCCAGTGATAACAACAAGCTATTGATGCAGTGGAAAGGACCATTCACAGTCATGGAGAAAGTAAATCCATTTGATTACAAGGTCAATATCAAAGGTAAGATAAAAACGTACCATGGCAATATGCTACAACAATATCACAGGAGACCCAAAAATGTTGATGATGTTCAGGAATCAGAAACACAGATGTTATCTTGTGTTTCAGTCATTGAAGAAAGTGAGATGGGGATAGTACAAGAGGAGTGTAAAGAAAAAGATAATAAATGGGTGAGTGTAGAGTTCCCAGCATATACATCAAAGGAGTCAGTTTCAGATGTTCAGGTTTGTAACAATTTATCACCTGAAAAGAAAGCTGAAATACAGGAACTTTTGAATGAATTTTCTGATGTATTTTCTGATGTCCCGGGAACAACTAATATAGTAGAGCATGAAATAAAACTCACCTCCAGTCAACCGGTTAGGTCTAAGCAATATCCTGTCCCATATTCATTAAAAAAGGACATCAAAGAAGAAATAGAGAATATGATAAAGCTAGACATAATAGAGCCTTTCAACTCACCATATGCCTCTCCAGTAGTGATGGTAAGGAAAACAGATGGTACCTATAGATTTTGTTGTGACTTCCGTAAATTGAATAGTATTACAGTGTTTGATGCTGAACCTATAGGTAACCCTGAAGAAATATTCTCAAAAATGGCCCAAGATAAGTATTTTACCAAAATAGACTTGTCAAAAGGTTACTGGCAAATTAAGATGAAGAAGTCTAGTCAGCCTTTAACTGCATTTATCACTTCAGATTGTTTTCATTTAAAAAAAATGCCTTTTGGATTGGTGAATTCGGGGGCATCATTCTGTAGAATGATGAGAGTATTGTTAAAAGGGCTTGAAAATACTGACAATTTTGTAGATGACATAATTGTTCACACTCAATCATGGCTGATACAGATTTCATGCCTCAGGCAACTCTTCAAACGCTTACGGGAGGCAAGGTTGACAGCTAGACCTTCCAAATGTGTTGTTGGTGTTGAGACAATCACATTTTTGGGACATGTATTAGGGGCTGGAACAATTGAACCAAGTCCAGAAAAGGTAAATGATATAAGGAAATGTCAAAGACTAACCAACAAGAAACAGGTACGTTCATTTTTAGGGCTTGCTGGGTACTACAGAAAATTTGTACCAAATTTTAGTGCCATATCAGCTCCTCTTTCAGATCTCACAAAGAAAGGACAGCCAAGTAAGGTAAGATGGGGGCCAGAGCAGGAAAGTGCTTTTCATAGCTTGATGAACCAACTTACCCAATCACCTATTTTATGTCTACCAAATTTTGAGAAAGAGTTCATCTTGCAGACAGATGCCTCAAACATTGGAATTGGGGCAGTTCTATTACAAGAGTATGGTGAGTACAGGTTCCCTGTGTGTTATGCTAGTAAGAAGCTATTAGACAGAGAAAAGCAATATTCTGTAATTGAGAGAGAATGCCTTGCAATTGTTTGGTCAGTACAGAAATTTCAGAGTTACTTTTATGGTAAGGAATTCTCTTTAGAAACAGATCATCAACCCTTGACATATTTAAACAAGGCAAAAGTAGCCAACGCAAGACTAATGAGATGGGCATTAGCCTTGCAGCCATTCAAAATGAGACTGGAAAGTATTAAGGGTTCTGACAACTTTGCTGCGGATTTTCTGAGCAGAATGCTTAAGATATAGAGGTCACAGTAAAAGGATAGATTCCTTCCTTTGATCATTTTTTTCTTGAGGATGGAGGTATTTGTCAGGATTTTTTTATAAAAGATATAGCTTGTTCTGGACAGTAAATGATAACTGTCTTTTGTGTACCTGTGCTAATCTTTTCATCACTTTAAAGGTAAGCATGAGTAATTATAGATCTTCAACAATTGGGGAATTGGGGAATTATGTAATTATTAGGTAAACCTTGGAGTGATTTGTGTTTGAGACTAATACTGTGAGTTGTAAAAAAACAGTTTATTTTTCATAAAGAGTATGACTTTCAATGTGCATACATGTGAATTTTGGAGAGTGTTGATGTGAATCAGTAGGATACTACAGATGTGTATATAGATAGGATCTTCTTTATTCCAAAGACTGTAAGTAAATTTTCCTGGTTGTATACATTTTCTGCTGAATTGTCGGTCTAGAAATATTGAATTTTGGATCTTTTATTAGAGGCTATTGTAATTTCAGTATAGTAATACTGGCTTGCAATTTGTAGGTGGCCTCTTATGGGAAGATGTCAGAAGTTTTATCTTGACCAGCAGATGATGTAGACAACCAAGCATGTAGATGATATGGCCTATGAAATGATGTTGTGCTGTCATTGATCTATGGAATGAAATTTCACATATCTATGGTGGTCCATATGAGACATAAAAGAGACTTGGTAGCAAGATATGAACATAGATTATTGATAAATAGCAGCTAAGATAATGATTATGAGTTGATATGAATATATGGTCGTCTGTGCTATTTACTCTATATGAGGATAGAATGTACTACGGGGGATGTTAAAAACTATGGTCATCTATAAGGGACGACATTATTTTAACTAGGTTCGTGTGTACATAATGCAAGGAGCCTACAAACGTTTAAATACATTTACTGCCGTTTGTACAGATTAGCATCTCAAGTGATATAGACAGCCTATAATATGTTATGCGTTCGAGATTTGACAAACTTTACTGTTTCAAGTTAAAGCAGTGTGACTTATAGAATGGAGCATGATTCAAGTACAAATGAGACATATGGCCATTGGTTATGACTGAGCTTAGTTGTTGAAGAAGCTTTAGAGGCAATCTTTGTGGAAATCAATTTAACACTTTGCTTAATTAGAAGACTGTGTGTTTTTCTGAGTGGATCATATAGCTATCTGGAAGGTGTGGCCACATGATATTTAATTTACTTTGTGGAGTTCTTAGTGGTTCTAAGTGATTTATCTCAAAGCCATTCAATAACTAAGGGTTATCTGTGTCGATGTTGTACCTGAAAGTAATACTGGTATTGTGTTGTTCATATTGTAGTAATATGTTAGAAAAGGTTGATATGTCATCATACTTGAATAAATGGTCTACTGTGTGGTAGAGAGAAATAGGTTGCATTTATATATTCCATCCATTGAAAATATCCTGGGCTAGATTTAATGAAAAACATAATATGACGTTCCTGACAATCCACATCTGAAGTAAGGGCGAGGTTGGCGCCGTGAAACCGGTTTAAGGCCTCCAGTTAAATATTTTACTGACCGTTCGAAGGCGGTACTTCTTTTGAGGATCTTTTATGTTTTTACTGTCTTGTGTCTGTTTTGTATTTGTGTGCGTCTGTTTATTTGTGCCTTGTGGTCACCTGCTGGGAAAGGTCTGACCTCCTGGCTCTTGTTTGTGGTGTCTAACTGTGAGTTTGTCACTTTTTCATTGGTATCCTGGGTCAGGTGTGGTACTTGATTGTATCGATTCCTGATAGTTGTACCCTTACTTACTTCTAAAAATAATAATAACTTTGCTGGTATTAGTATTTTAGACTTGATTTCCTATCATCAAGCTTAAAAGTGTGAGTCATGGAAGATCTACCATGCTGAATACGCTTCTTTTTTGCATCTGATTGGCTGAAAACAAGAGAAAGTGGGTGGACCATGAACTATCAATATTAAAAAAAGCAAGTGAGTATACATGCTCGGACCCAGAGGGGGAGAGGGGTTCGGGACCCCCAGAAAAATCACAAAAATCTAGGGTTTCTTAGCAACACTCCATGGTCCATAACCCCTGAAAAACCACAAAGCTACCAAGCCAGCATTCAATGTTGGGCCATCATCGGCACGCCAGCGAAACGCCATTTAAATGAAGTTTGGCTAGCGGGCCCATGATGACCCGCTTATATAGTGGTATTAAGATCCCCTCTCCCCTCATCGACTAAAAAAAGGAAAGAAAGTTGGAACCACTCTGACAAAACTTTCTGGATCCGCGCATGGTATATGACCAGGAAATGCCACACTCCAAGATCACTTACCAACCCCATAAACCATAAAGAAGAGACACAGAGCACAGACATTTGCTCGACAGCAAGAATACAACTGAAGTAAAGCATCCACCCCTATAATACCAGGGCTCTACCGAGCGTTTTAACATGTGTTCTTGAAGCCGAGCCTGGGTAACTACATATCATTATGCACCTTCCTGGAATTACGTGTATCAGTTTACCTATTCATTCACGCACCAATCTGGCGTTATGACGTATTCGCCAATTTTCGATCGATTCAACGTCATAGACGTCATTCATAAAGTGCAATGCCATGTTGACCTGAAAAGATTACTGTAGTTAGATAGACACCATTTATCAGGTCAACGTTTAAATATGCAAGGTAACTGAAAACAATTATTCGGCCTGCGAAGATGCCACATTACTTGCGGAAAATTGACTTAATGTGATGATTAAGTAAGAGGTCAATGCCTTCCGTTGTATTTATGTTATTGCCAGTTCTAACAATTTATGATCTTGAACTAGGCTTTCCAATAATTAGTTCACTTTAATTAACCAATACATACACTGATCCAGAATCACAAAGCTATAGGGTTCCTTAGCAACACTGGTCCTGATCTCCTGGTAAATCACAAAGCTACCAAGCCAGCATTAACCGGTCCGCCAGCGAAACGCCATTTAAAATGATGGCCCGTTTTAATGTTATTTAGATCTGTCTTTCCTCATAAAAAAGAGAGAAAAACGTTGTCAGAGTTGAGTTGGACCCCCTCTTTCTGAATCTGCGCATGCAATAGACCATGCCACAAAGTATAGGTTCAAATAATAGAGGTTAGTCGCAGACGAGTCTCAAGTGTCTACTTTTAAACGTTCAAATTTGGACCTAAAGTCACTTATTTACCTAAGTTGAACCGCTGCCCATGTACATGTTTCTAAAATGTGCTATACAAATTCAGGAGCCGGACCATTAACATGTACAAATGTACACCTGTAGCAGCTGATAGCGAATTGGATTGTCTATTTTGATTATATATGACTTAAGAATGAAGTCGTGAGTTTTAACCCTTTTCTCCAGTCACATGCTTTTTTACCGGTGGTATAATATAAATAAAACGTATTAATGGACCATGTGCAGAGATATTGTGACATTCGTGCTATGGCATTAAGTTGTTTACTCTTTGGCCAACTTAAGACCATGTAATATCAGGCGGACAGTGAGTAGCATATTATGACTGATTGAATGTCTTAGTTGATCTGAGTCTACGCCGAGCACACAGGCTACTTTGCTGTTTTTGACATCATAATGCTAATTTACTTTAGTAGTCCCAGAAAAAGATTTTGCACAATAATTAAACGCGCCATCCAAAGTGGACAACATTTGTAGATGAAATGTGTTTTTACGAGGGATGATTTAATATCTGATCTTTACCTTGTAGCTTTGTATGGAGACATTTATGAGAGGCATACTATTCACAATTCAAAAGAACAAGTTTTTACCTTTATGATGATGCTAATATTTTTTCGCTGTTTTGTTTTGTTTAATAATTACAGCACAATACAGCTGCTTTCCAAATGTTTTATAGATAGCGATTTTTGTCATATTTTTTTTCATACCCTATACCTGTTTGAGTGTTTGTAATAAACTTGTGCTTTGTTTCAGATATGATTTATTTCTGCTTCTGTATGCACGACATATCTAGTTATAGTGAGTAAAAATATGGCTTGTTTTTGCAGATGTTTTGTATCAAGTTTTAACTTCTAAAAAGTTGATCATATTTTTAGCAAATCAAAGTTGCTTATCAAAACTCTATTTCGAATTATTAGATAATAAGGAGAGCTGCAAAGAAAATTGTGGTGGGAAGTCATGTATACGGTGCATTGTGAACATACTTTAAGAATTGAAGCTATCAAATGTTCACTAGTAAGTTGCACAAATTATTTTTTTTACATAATTACTTTTAAAAGATATTTTAAGTGCATTTTGGGTGTTCAGATTTGATGCTACATAGTAAGAGCCCAATCATAAGGAGAAAGGCCAAAAGGAAAGTACAGTACTGCCAAACAATTAAATGGGCCAAGAGGGTTTGGAATTCTATAAAAATTTGGAAAATGTCATCTTTCCAGATGAATCCACACTCTAAGCCTATTGTTTTTGCAAACCTATTCCCATCTGGCGTCTGAAACACGAACGAATTTATCCACATTATATTGATCAATGGATAAAAATCCACTAGAGTCGTATTGAGGCGACTATCTCGTAACTTTTAAAGGGGTCTCTTAACTTAAGCTTGTTAATGAAATAATCACCAGTAAGGCATATCAGGATAATATCAAAAGCGATATTAAACTCCAATATAAATCACGATTGAATGTTTTAAAGAGCTATTGCAAGGTGCCTTATCTTGTTGAATGCTTGGGGTATTGTGCATTCATATTGGAGTTTTATATCGCTTTTGATATTATCCTGATATGCCTTACTGGTAATTGTTTCATTGAGATACCCCATTAAAAGTTACGAGATAGTCCCCTCAATACGATACCAGTGGGTTTTTACCCATCCATTATGTGGATAAATTTGTTCGTGTTTCAGACACCAGATGGGAATAGGTTTGCAAAAGAAATAAGTTTAGAGTGTGCATTCGTCTGAAAATATGTCATTTTCCCAATCTTAATACAATTTCAAACCCTCTTGGCCCATTTACACTGTTTGGCAGTACTGTACTCTCCTTTTGACCTTTCTCCTAATAAATGGGATCTTACTATGTAGCATCAAATCTGAACACCTAAAATGCACTTAAAATATCTTTTAAAAGTAATTATGTAAAATTATATAATTTGTGCAACCTACTAGTGCATATACACCAAAATCAATCAAGTGATTCATTGTTGTTTGTTTGTTTTGTTGCTTTACGTCCCAAGTCAACAGCTATGGTCATTGCGGGACGGTCAGTTCACCTAACCACACTTTTTCCTGGGCAGGCTTGAACAAGCGGTTAACCAGTAATTCGTGCACATACTTTCGCTGGTAACTGACAACAACCCTTCTTGAATGAATCAGCGGAAGGGAGGAGAATGACCGTAGAAATCATTTCATGATCAATCTCCACGAAAGTATGGGACCGGACAGGGATCGAACTCGCGACCCCTGGATCTGCAGTCAGACACGCATCTGTAGCCAGACACGTTACTGACTGCGCTACGCGGCCCGGCATGATTCATTGTTGATACACTCTATAGCTTGTGATTCATTGTTGATACACTCTATAGCTTTAATTCTTATGCACCGTATACATGACTTTTTTCATTTTCGGAGAATATTCTAATTTTGTCTATCAATTATGACTAAAAACATGCCAAACCTATTATCGGCAAAATATTTAAGACCAATATTATTTTTATTACAAATTATCTTGATCTTAATTGGAATATTGTAAAAATATTACCAAAAAAACTGATTGATTTTAAATAAGAATTTTCAAAATTGTTATTGGTTTCAGACGGATGCTTTGTGCTCGATTTAAACTCATATTGCATCATTTTACGTTATAGTGCACCTTTGGACCATTGATTGGGTTTTATCTTTAGATATACACATACAAATTTGTGTACCACCGAATATTGACACATGTGGGTTACTATCAGTCTCCGACGATACAGACTATTTATAATTGCTCCAGATAAAAGTCAGATTATCTAGGTTTGCCTAAAAATATTTTTACCTTTAATACAGCTGTTGTTACGGCAGAACGGGCTGATCAATACTTCAAATGGTCAAACATTCAAAGGCTTCACTGTTTTACTTAAAAAATCAAAAATATCTTTGGCATATTCAATTTAAATGACCTTTAAAGTTTCACGTTAAAACCGGAAGTGGATACCAGTCTTGAAAGAATAAATGTTAAAATATGGACTGATCAAGCTGTATTGTGTTTGTTCTAACATGTTTACATAAAATAAAACGCAAACAATGATTTTAGTATGTGCAGTTGATTATTTTTGAAAATATTGGAAAATGCGGAAAATAAGCTTTTTTAAAAACAAAAATCATAAAAAAACGTTCTTAAGTAAAAATTCAGAGATTTGGTGTTTTTTAAGTCGGCTAGACGAGTTTGAAATCACCTGTACTTCAATTCGAGAAAAACTGCACTCAAAACCCTTATTTTCTTCAGAAAATTGATTTTTGCATATTTGAGCCCAAACATTGTGAAGTGAAAGAAAAAATCTTCTGACGCACCACTTAACTTTAGTCCATTGAAATGCACATATTTGGGCAAAATTTTCATTTCAATATCATTAGAGCTAAGTCATAAAAATGAAATTGAAAAGTCGCCATTTAGAACTTCGTTTCAGTGTATATGTTTTGGGTGCGTAAAGAAACGTCTTTTTGAGGGTTATATATTTTATGTCTACCTCCAATAACTCAAGCTACTGATTATTCGAAATAAAACCTCTAGTCCCGAGGACTTCGAATTCACGAGATAAGACTGTATTTGAATGTACTAAGGCCTCAATACAATAAGTCCGAAACGAGAAAAAGACCTCTGAATAACCTTAAGCCAGACAATTACACCCTAAAGCAATGGCACCGAAGATGAGGAAAAAGAGCTTAAAGGAATTAACTTTCTTATGGAAGTAATAAATATTCTATCAAACTTATTTGTCGATCACTAGCAGTAATTATAACGCTGTGCCTTTGGGAAGAGCTAGAAAGTTCTCATTAAGGCCTTATATGCATATGTTGTCAAGCAATTAGTGGCAATATTTCACCACAGCTTCGCCGGAAACCTGTTAAGTACTACATGTATGACCCTGTAGCAACCAGTGAATCCACAAAATATCCAATAAAATTGTTTTCTGTTGTCATATAAAATACTTCGAACGGAAATCAGAAGACTGAAAAATGTACTGACTTGTTTATAGAAACACAGAAGGCAACATCGTGAAATAGGCATCCATTTGAACGTTAATGAGCCGTGACATGTGATTTCCAACAATGTGGTAGTTTGACAAGTGTAGACTCAGATGAGCCTGTGCAGCTTCCTTTTAAACTTAGAAACTCCAAATGGTGTTCGGTCAGTAGCCTAAGAGTAATGTAATATTCAAGCGACTAGCAAAGGCTCTGATCAGACTGCGCGTATGCGCAGGCTGGTCTGAGCATTTGTGGTCGCACATACCACATTGTTGGAAATCACATGTCACTGCTCATTCATGTAACGCGTGGTTTTCCCATCATTATTTACTTCAGATGCTTCTTGAGAAAAGAATGTTCCAATGTCGGACCATGCCATGCCACCTTTCTAAGTGTGTATTTGTTTACATTGGATTTTACAATAGTTCAAATAAAATGCTATGCAAATCGTAACTCTTCCCTTTGTAGTGACGACTTTTGCTGTCTTCTGATAACCTCTGGCCAGTTCTAGATTCAAAAAGTGAAATATTTTTTTTAACTGGGTTCTTCGGGCTCACTATTGAAACGGATTATAAAGTCTCTATATAGATTGTTGTTTAAACAATGTTAAGGAAAAATGATACAAATCAAGAATTATTTTCACATACTAGTACTGTTTCTGCTGATGTCAGTATCTAGAAATGTTGCCTTTTCAGTAGAGTATTGATATGGGAATATTTTAGTAACATGGTTCCCACAGAAATTCAAAATCACAACTCCATGATTTTTCCATGATTTTCCATGATCAACAATGTAATTTCGATGACTATTTAATACACAGCCTCCAACCTCCCCCTTCAGCAGCATCTTCACCACGCTGAACATAAATGTGGAATGCAGCAACAACAGCATGCTTGTAGACCATGCATGCATTTTGAAATAATTAAAACTTGAAACCACCAGTAGCCAGAAAACTAGCTGTCGGACACAGCTAGTTTTCTGGCTACTGGTGGTTTCATCAAATTATTTCATGATTTTTAAGTGATTATTCAGAATTTTTCAAATTCCATGATTTTTCCATGCATGGAACTTTTTTTTTAGTGATTTCTAGGTTTTCAATGATTTCCAGAGCTTGTGAGAACTCTGTAGTAAGGAAAATGATTTGTTACCCCAATGTTATTGCGAATACAGTTACAGTGTTTCCATCAAGGTTACACAAAACAAAAGACAATGCGTCTATTTGCTAAAGCATACCTGATCAGAGGGTTACATCTGTATCAGTTAGCAGTCAGGGACATAACTTCTATAAGTTAAAATATATATCAATTGAGGAAGTTAAAATTGTGCCTTTTCAACAATAATTTCTAAGTGATGCTACAGAAAGTAACTTATTTAAGTTATATCTGAAATTATTTAGGCCAAGGTCAAATTGCAAGCCATCAACAATATAACTTATTCAGGTTAAAAAGTAGCTTATTTTCTAAACTTCAATGACCTCGCGTACTTATTTATAGACGATGCGTACAAAATTTTATTGCATAATCGTAAAGTTATGTAATAGGTCTTTCAGATAAAATTACCCACATGGCCGTGAAAATTGCGGTAACTCGGGACAGGTTACTTTTGTTTTTGTTGCAAAAAAGTATACTGCTTTAAGTGATATATTTTTTAACTTTTGGATGTTATGCACCTGACTGGTTAGATAGATAATCCAGTTTCTGCAGATACTTACCACATAAATTGACCGATTGTATGGGCTATTCAGTAAGTTTTAGAACATCTGCTCATCAGTACATGGATTCTTTATTTATTTATACAGTGCCTTTTTAGGTAGCATTGTTTAAGATTTATGCCAAATAAAGTATACAATGAGCCAGTGCATGAGATTTCCAACAATGTGGTATGTGCGACCAACAAAGCCTCAGATCAGCCCGCGCATACGCACAGTCTGATCAGAGGCTTTGCTAGTCGCTTGAGTAATCTTTGATTGTTAAGCTACTGACTGAACACCATTTGGAGTTTCTAAGCTTAACAGGAGGCTGCAGAGGCTAGTCTGAGTCTACATATATCAAAATGCCACATTGTTGGAAATCACATGCCACGGCCAGTACTTTGCAATAGTTAATTCACTTTAGGACTCCATAAATGGAATTTACTACTTTGCTCAATCATCATAAAATTGTGATTTAAATGATTAGATCCGTATGTAATTGTAATATATTTCAATTGATCCCAATTGTGCCAATATCGGGGTGATTGTCTTAAAATGGTTGACGTCTTTATTTACGTAAGAACCACTTCTTCCAATGCGTTCATATTTTGTTTCAGTACAATGACCCGGCTTTTTGGTTATCTGTTCGCATAAAGCATACGTTATTTCCTGGTATGTGATAATTGTACTCAGTATAATAGAACTTTTTGCTCACTGTAAAGTTTCTAACTTTTACGGCTATGTCTAAGGTAGACCAGTCTTAATTACGCAATCATGAGGTGCCGCCTTTACAGTAACCAAAAAGTTCAATAATACTACCTTATATCTACCGCAGATATAAGCCTAAATTTTGGTTTGAACCTTCCTTCACTATTGCATATTGTGAATGTGAACAGCATGCGCGGATCCAGAAATCTTTGTTAGTGGGGGTCCAACTCTAACATCTTTTTTTTCTTTATATTTTTAGTTGATTAGGGAAGAGAGGATCCAAATACCAATAAAATCGGGCCATCATCGGCCCGCCAGCGAAACGCCAAACGGCGTTTCGCTGGCGGGTCGATGATGGCCAAACATGGTATGCTGGCTTGGTAGCTTTGTGATTTTTCATGGGATCCGGACCAGTATTGATAAGAAACCTTATAGCTTTGTGGTCTTTAGGGGGGATCCGGACCCACTGCCCCCCCCCCCCCCAATTCTGTATCCGCGCATGAACAATGTATTTCCACGGGCTCGTTGGAGCCTTTGCCGCTTGCCTTTGAAATAAATATCCAAATTCCATTGCATTAACAAGTAAGTGAGTATGACCAAGAAATGTCACAGCCATATAATTCAGACCAACCCACAGCGAGTAAGAGATACGGAACACGGGGGAAGACCACACTTAACGTAAAGCAACCCTCCCTTCCCGAGCTTGATGATTTCACAGCTAGAAAAGACACGTAGCACTGCATATCAAAACAAGGACCAAACACAAAAAGTCCACATACACATCAGTAACAATATGAATCGACAATAACCGAACCACCGCCTTAGAACGGACAACAGTGGAAGCTACTAGGTGACTTGGATGCATTAGACTGGCGCCAAATCTTCGCCCAGTGCTGCTGTTGTTAAAAGACAAAGCATGCATGTCCAGTCAAACATGTGAGGCAAGGGCACAATTTTAAAATATTTCAATTGGGCCTTCATTTGATTCCATAATTTGTGCGTGCGAATGATGAATGCTATTGTAAGTTGAAAACCGCTAAAGCAAGTGTAGGGGTTTAAGGGATTTTGTCATACATGTACATTGCACTACATTTGATTGTATACTTTTTCATGTAAAGACTCAATGAACCCGAATCGGCTGCTTTCATATTTTGTTAGTACATGTTTTCACTATTTCGGAAGCGCAGTAAAATACGTGTCAACCACATTGTATTTGCAATATGTATTCTTCACCCAGACATGAAACTCTGTGCTCCCAGGCAACCTTCGGCCCGTCAGTAAAACGCCATTTGAATTTCAGAATTATTTACAATGTTTTCTTTATCAATTCCCTAGGCCTGCCAGCTAAAAATCTCGGGCCACCTTCGGCCCGCCAGCAAAATGCGCCGGCGGACCGAAAGTGGCACGCTTTAATTTAAATAAGTAGATGCTAAAGTTCTGGGTTATCGCTCTCTGAAAGATCGGTGAAACCAATTACATTCTACCAGCATTTTATGGGGATAAGAAGCTCGAATGCCTAATTTTCTCATCAGGTCCTTCTCCATGTTAACTTCATTAAAACTTTATAGACAGTCAATCACAAGTGAGCGGCGTCAGCCGAAAAGAAACCTTTTAGAGAAACAACTGACAATAAATGTAAAATGTACAAAATATGAAACCTGTGCAATTTTGCACAGGTTTCATATTTGTGTACGTTTTCCTGCGATTTTTACAGCAAAATACAAGATGTTTCTTTTACGCACCTAAACATATATGCATTTCAAGAGGTCTAGTTTTAAACAATGTATCAACTCATTATTGAAAGTATTGGTAAGCACAACACAGTTGTACAGAAGGGTAAAACTATCCATATATCGGGTACCAGTGACCATGCGATTGTGAACATTTTAATTTCATTGTAGCAAAACTCGAAATCTCAGCGTAAAACGACTGGTACGCGTACGCGGATGGAATCTTTTCAGCATTATTTTTCAACTTTATCTTGTCCTTTTTATACTAATGGATTATTCCTTCTGGTTTGATATATACTCAGAAAAACAATTGAAGGATATTCTATTCATTCCCATATCAAAACATTCAATACAATAAAAACTTTACTAATTATGCACGCATTTCATAGTTCCAGACATCTGCAATCAAAATGGATGTTTTATTTTAGTCACGCTTCAATGGTTTAAGTACAGTACACATCCAAATGGTTCAACACTCTATACTGAAAAGTCACACACGTTCAAAAATGATTGAAACCCATTTTTATCGTTTGTATTCCATAATGACTGGCTCCAAAATCATCGCTGGTTCTCCCTTCAAAATTGGCAACTACATGTAATTTTGAAGCTGTTTTTAGTGTTTTACTGCAAATTTGTAGTCAAATTTACCGGGGCATGCCGTATTTGTGTATTTTTGTTGAAGAATTTGTCCCATTATTAGAGGCGATGACTGATAAATTGGTGTTAACTTTTGTCTGTGGTCGGAATTAGAACATAAGCAATGACCTGGTAAAGGTCGCAGCAAAAATTGAGAGCGCTAAATTTTTTGCTTGTGAACTTTGGGCAGAGAGGGTCGGTACATTTGGTGTAGTACTGTATCGTAACCAATTACCCGTGAATTTCATTTTTTCATTTTGGTGTATTGCATAGTGATAATTCTATCAATAACAAAAATAATTTCTTTGAAAATTATGTTCCCAAATGTTATAAAGTCAAAAAAATTAATATCCTTCAATTGTTTTTCTGAGTATAGTAAACTTGAGATAATCTTTTGTACATTTCAAGGGATGTCAGATTATAGTTAAAAAAACTATAATATTCTTTTGACTGAAGATCTTTATTTTTCGCAGTCTGTTCAATGGTAAACGAGCCACGCCATGAACAACTCTGTAATTGATGCATGCTTACAACCAACCAGATAAGCGAGGACATTTGCACGGGCTGATAAGCGACATTGGACATTTGCACGGACTGATAAGCGACATTGAGTATACGCTATATACATATACATATAAAATAACTACACTTTCTACATAAAAATCAACATTTGGGCCATGACATCATGAGATTTCCAACAATGTGGTATGTGCGACCAGCAAAGGCTCAGATCAGCCTGCGCATACGCGCAGTCTGATCAAAGCCTTTGCTAGTCGCTTGCTTATTCTATGAGTGTTGAGCTACATGTACAGGCTGAACATCATTTAGAGTTTTTAAACTTAAAAGGAGGCTGAACAGACTCGTTTGAGTCTACACTTGTCAAAATGCCACAATTTTGGGAATCACATGTTGCGGCTCAATTTTGTCCTCAGAAGGTACTCAGAGTCATGCCATGTCGCAAACCCCGAAGACTGGGTTTCTCAAGACTGTGTTAACATTAAGCCAAATCAAAGCCATAGAACAACATGACCTGTGAGAATAAAACAGGCAGAATCAATATGTATTACTAAAAAGGCTTCAAATATCGGTCCCTAAAGTGTAACTTAAATACGGTTATAGGACCCTTTTTGCATAGCAATTCGTTCCCGCATTTTCCCTTTCAATCTTCAACAAATCTATTTAGCCGGGCATTGATCTTAACTAAGTAATTTTGCGGGAACAGATGTAATATAGCAACCATTCCAAAAGCGTCAAAAGATTTCCTTTGTCAATACAGCCAGACGCTTCCAAAGTGGCAATGAAATTACAACGGTTTGAGTTTGTTTTCCTTTAAGGATTGACTCAGGTTTGTCGCTGATGTTGCTCAAACAATGTTATGATATTTTAAAGTTTTCTTACCTTTTTAGGGACAAAATGTAAGGTGTCAAATACCCCCATTCAATAATGATGTATCAGCAACGGTCGTGAGTGGCGATTTAAGGGTTAGAATGAGACTCTTCAATAACTTCACTTACTGAATGCTGTGTACTGTAAGCTGTCGATGAATAAAATAAGCGCGCAACTTGTCTGAGCCTGCACTGTGATATTGGCAATGCAACAAGTACCAATTCTCTATATGTCAGTGAGGAAGAAAGCCCCAGTCAGTTGTTAATTAAAATTATAATTGTACCTGTGCATAGTACTGTGTATGACCAAACAAACAAGTTGAATTTACTGAGCTACATTGTAACTATTTGCCTAACAGTGACGTCTGCTGCTTTGCAAACAGTTTGGAACCAGATCATGCCCGACAAAACGTCAGGCCTGATATGGATCCAAACTGTTTGTCACTTTGAAAGTATTCCTGAAAGACTTTTTCGAAAAGGTTGATTTTGATAAAAGCCAGCAGCCAACAACAAAAGCATGAAGAATTACCCAGCATGCCAGAGTAAAAGGGGACGGCAACCCTGATGATTACTATGTTTTATGTGAAAGATCTTAATGAACCATGAATTTTGATACCATTTTTGTCTAAATCGGTTGAAAAATGTGGAAGTTATGGGCGTTTGAATATTTGAAAATGGACTGTAATGGAAGCGGCCATATTGTAGGCTTAGTGACGTCACTCAGCCTAATTAAATATGCGTAATCGAAATAAAAGACAAACCAATGGATTATTTACATTAATCTTTAATGAAACATTTTCCTTGTGTATAAAGCTACATATCTGCTGAAACACAGATGATGTGATAGTAGTGATAACTAAAAATTAAGCAGTTGAAAAATTCTGAAAACTAATTAATTATTCAAAATGGCGGCTTAATGTTGGCCAAAATGACTTTTTAATTGCCCATAACTTGCCCATTTTTCAACCGATTTTGATGATACTTGTATCAAAATTCATGGTTCATAGAGCTCTTTCTGATAAAAATGCTTATGATTAGGGTTGCTGTCCCCTATTATACCACCCTTACCAACTTCAGCACAAAAAAACGTGATGTGAAAAGTCTACACTGATGTAGGTGGTATAAAACAGTTATACCATGGGTTGTCCGCCTGTACGTAAGATAATCCACTCGCTATTGCTCGTGGATTATCTCCACGTACAGGCAGACAACCCACAGTATAACTAGTACTTAGCCTGTGCATGACCAAACAAACTATTGATCAGACTGAAAACAGCCTTGGCATCCATCCAGTCTGATCAGAGTATTTGCTGTGCGCTCATCTGGTAGCTTAGGACCCAAGACCTAATTAATGAGCACGTGGCAGGCTCTAAGATCCAAGCTGCTATGAGCATTGACGTAGCACCCATCTCGCAGGTTACGCAGGTGCGTAATAAAAATAGTAATATTCAAGGGAGGTCACTTAATGTAATAAAGGTGATTTTCCATACTATTAGACATTTTTACCCACAAAGCGAACTGCTGATAGCTGATAACTGACTGCGGATTAAAATTTAGGGAACATCTCAACATTCGTTTTGATACCAAATTTACAGAACACCGACCATCGGACTGCGATTCAGGCTTTATTCAATGACGTACTGTTTATACACACTGGGTTTGCGGCAATCAAGGGCTCAATTTTTTAACAAAACTGTTTTCTATGCCCCAAAAGAACTTTGGAAGGCGTATAGTAAGCGCACTACCCTTCCCGCCGTCCGTCATTCAGTCCGTCCGTCCTGCTTCCTGTCCAGTGCATATCTCCTATATTCTTTGAGGTAGGCATTTCAAATTTGATGTGTGGATGCATAGTGAAATAGCAAAGTGTCTCGCATATCTCCTATATCATTTATATTGGGGCCGATATGTAACAATTTTGAGAAGAATCGTGCATTTTATGATAAAAGCATGAAACTTGGTACATGGCTAGTTGATAACAAAACAAAAATATTAAGGGTCAGTGCCACGCCAAAAATGTCCTCTAATGGCCGCCATCTTGTTTTTCCAAAATGGCCGCCTTTTTCAACTTATTCATTTTAATCTCATTATTTATTTGCAAACATCATGTTTTCTTCAGTTAATTTTACTTAAATAGCCATCAGTTATATCTAAATACCTTAAAATCATCTTTCAATTTTAAAAAAATCAGGACTGAGGCTGTATTTTTTCAAGATGGCCACCTCTTTTGTATCTAAAAAGTGCAGTAATATTATAGAACTTTACAAAGTTATAAATTTTGATGCAAATTACTTCTAGCAAGTAGAAATAGTCCCATTAAACAAGTTACTAACTTATCAGCATTGCTTTATTGTTGCTTATTGTTCAAATATGGTATTAAAGATGGCTACCAATGTGCAAATCATAACATACTATCTGCTTTCATTTGGAATTGGAAGAATGTAGTTTGTTTGAATTTATGCAAACGATTTTCAAGAATAACTTTATTTAATGGCTTTGGATAAAAAGAGAGCATACAACATGCCATCCAAGACGGCTGTCAACGTAGAATTGTTATATGGACACCATTTATAAGGTGGCCGCCATCTTGGTTTTTCCAAAATATGCAGTACATTTTGAATTGAATTATTTTAAGCTCATACATTTGCAAGCCAATATGTTGTCTTCACTTATTTTCACTTATTTTGCAGCCAATCATACTAATTTGCCTCAAAATTGTCATTTAGGCTTAGAAAACACAAGATTTAGGACATAGTCTCAAGGTGGCTGTTACATTTTGCATCCAAAGGGAGCTCAGTGGCTCAATGGTAGAATGCTTTACTTGAGACCAAGGGGCCACGGGTTCGAGCCTCACCGGCGTCACTGTATTGTGGTCTTTGAGCAAGACACATTTATCCTAGCTTAGTACTGGTTCAACCCAGGAAGACCCTTCCCTGTTTAACTGAAAGATTGTTGATGGGACGTAAAGAATCAAATCAAACAAACAAAAAACATATTGCAACCTTAATAGTGGTGGTATACCAACTTGACAAATTATGAATTTCCATGCAAAATTATTATGCAATTAAGTAGAGATAGCTACACAAACAAGGGACGACCTTATCTGATTTTATTTTTAATTTAACTTGTTATAACATGGTATTCAAGATGGCTTTGTATTTAGCTTTAGAAAAAAAGAAACGTATTTTTACTTTCTGTAGGAAAATATTTGGAGGTTGTTTGAAGTTACAAAAATGAGTTTCGAGAAATGATTATATTTAATGAATTAGGACAGTAAAGGGGACATCCAACCTGTCATCCACGATGGTTGCCAATTTCGGTTTTAGACACTTGTGCAGATGTAGACATAAAGCATGTTCCATATAAAAGTGATGTGATCAATATGAGATGCAAAGAATTTTTGTATTACTTGACTTTTCGCTTACTGTAAAGGCAGCGCCTCATGAATGAGTAATTAGGACTAGTCAACCTTAGGCATAGGTAAAAGCTGAAAAGGAGGCGTGGTTTTATTCAAAAGTAACTGTATCATCTTGTGCCACAACCTCAGACGTTATTTAGTCCTTAAAACGCCAGCAAAATAACTGCATCTGAAAATGTCTATTCAACATAAGCAGGGAGGCAAACATTGTGGACCCAGATCAGACTGCTCCTACAGGAGCAGTCTGAACTGAGTCTACACTGTTTATCTATGAGGCTTCAAATAGTTTAGTGGACGGCAAAAACATAAATTTTGTGGTTATGCGCGTTAAGGGTTAATAAATGTGAGTTCAGTGTGTATACGGTTAGGATTTTCATGAAATGCATGCACGTTTGCGCGGCTCAAAAAGCTTATTAACTCTTTACCAAATTATAAATAAAACCTGATTTCCCTTCCTTAGCAAATGAAATAGCCGAAACACACTAAGATATGAATATTAAAGTTGCCGCCTTTACAGTAAGCGAAAAGTCAAGTAATACCTATAGCAAACTAAAACTGTCTTTTATAGAATTGCCATTGCATAAAATACCATTTGTTTACATCAAATTTTAGTGAAAAATCCTATAAAATCTGTAATAGAGATATCAAAGTTTCCTTTTGACATTTCACACACATCAACTTTTCAACTTGATTTTGTCAAATGACGTATTTGCTGCAGCCAGCCTTATAAGGTTGTGTTAATGATGTAGCTGGCACTATCATGTCTACTTGAAAGTAATCAAAGTTTATATTATTTTGAAGTTAATCCAATATATAATGTTGCAGACATCTAAGTGTCTAGCCAAAGCTTCCCTCACCCATTGCTTGCTAGTGAGTCGGGGATTTGATTCCATAATAGTTAAGTCCAAAAACCTCTTCAGTCTCGTTAGTTGAAACCAAAACTTTTTGTCTATTTAGGTATGTAGGGTTTTTAAATGATGATGTTATTTCGCTCTGTATTCACAGTGATGGTCTTTAACAACCCAGGGATCTTCAGCTAGGTGCCACAACCGCATATTCAGGTGAATCCCTGCCCTTGCTGTATCAATTCTTGCTTTTCGTGATTTATTGTTCACTGTGGTTATTCATTGACTAGTTAAAAATTCGTCCTAGAAAATGTTCCAAGGTAGTAGTGCTGTTGTGGTTCTCATTTTATTATTATTGGTGTAAATATGGTTTGTATATACTTTTATATACAAGTATGTGGATGATTTTGGTTTTGTTGAGGTAGCCTAGTAACTGCCTTCAAGGGGAGAGCAGCATCACCACTGTTTACTATCTATCTGTATATTTAGTTTTACCCATTTTGATTGTGTAGAAAGAATGTTAGCTCTGATTGTACTAGTTTCTGGTCATTGCTATGATTTTACCTAGTATATAAGCAAAAATGGGAATAACATGTCCGGAATGACGCAGGCCAACAGTCGCTAGGTGAAGAAGCGTGGAAAGAGCATTATGAAGTTACTCAAATTCGAACTCTTTGGCATGCCAGAGGAAATCCCAGTTGAAGGTCTAGCCGGCTGATCAGTACAGGAATTATCACAAAAACAATTAGCAGGATGTGTTCTGACAAAGCAGACATACCATCAGCAATTGTCATTGAGATGCTTTATTCTACATGTATTTGGGGAAACTGGCAAAGTCAAGGTGTTTGACCTTATCTGCCAGATAATCTCGAGTGTTAGTACAGAGTGAAATTGACATTTTGAACATAGGCATAGGGGGTGCTCTGAACAGATGCTTGAAGTTAATTAAGCAATTAATAAGGGTGTTCAGGTGCATATTGGAGAGACATATCAGGCAGAGAGTTGAGATTGACGAGATGCAGTGCAGATTTATGTCAGGCCATGGTGGCATTACAGTTGCGATCTTCATTTTAAGCCAGCTATAGAAGTTGCTCCTGACTTCAAACAAGCCATTCTACATCACATTCATTAACATAGAGAAGGACAGTAGGTAGCTAGTGTGCATGCTTTTAAAATCAACAGGACAGTAGTTGGCAATTGTCGCAGTGAGAAGGTTTTTGTTGTTGATTTTCATCGTGGCTCTGTTCTGACTCCACTGCTCTTAATTGTTATTTAAGAGGCTCTTATCACGGAATTCAGAACAAACTGCAGATAGTTGCTGTTGTACAAATATGATCCGGTGATCAAGACGGAGTCCATGGAGGAATTGCTGGTGAAAATGGATGCATGGAAGTATTGGAAGGAGAAGGCTCTTCATGTGAACATAATGATATGAAGTCAAATACAAATAAAGTCGTCCCTTGAGCTAAACTGCACCAAATGCCTGTGGCACAACACTACTTAATGATGGAAGATGGAGGTGATAGCACCTGATAAAAACTTGAGATAGGATTTCTGCAACCATATGGGCATTCTCTACGCTAGAGACATCCTCGAGCTGCTTGCAGTCATACATTGCAGAAACTCCGTAACTTCTTAACCTTATGATCATCTGCTGCCCTTGACTCAAGACAGGTAGTAATAAACATGCATTCATTGTTTTGTTTTTGTTGACTGTATATTTCCAGTACGTCCTTGATTATGAACAGTTTACTAGCATGATGCAGCCTAGCTAGTGATGTCGAAAACGCCTAATAGCAAAAATGTATAGATTTATTTAGAAAGAGCAGCAAAAATCACCAATAAATAGGATATTCAAATTTGGCGGCCATCTTTGATGCCATGCTTGAACTTACAGCTGAGAAATTTTCAAAATTACATATTATATATAAGAAACGAACATTCATTGCTACTAAAGCAAATTTTACTCATACAAATCTCAATGATATATTAATGTATAAAAAACAAAAAACATAAAATCATTCTTCTTTGGCAGCCATCTTGCATGCCATATTGTATCAAGGCTCTCTTATAAATTGTTCACAAATAACAAAGTCACAATTTGAGCCTTTCTATGCTTGGAACAACTTGAATTTGGTGCAATAATCTGAATTAAGTTCATTCTATGATGTTTTCATAAAGCAAGCTTGATTTAACATATAAAAATGGCGGCCATCTTATAAAATGGCCACCATCTTGGGTAATATGCCAATCCACATGTGATTTCAGATAATAACAAATGTTCTATTGTTAAAATTCACACTTACACAAGCTTACAAGAAAAGTTTATAGCAAAATGATACCCAACTTAACAGGCATTACACGAAAATAGGTCGCCATTTTGAAATGCAAGATGGCGGCCGTCAAGGTGCATTTCTGGCTGGGCACTGACCCTCAGAAATTTTGATAATTACTAATCTGGCCATGTACCAAGTTTCATGCTTTTATCATAAAGTGCACGATTTTTTCACATATCTGCCCCACTATTAAGGAAGGAATCCCAAATTTGGTATTTGGAGGAATCCCAAAATTAGTATTTGGATGCATCTTGAGATGACAAAGTGTCGCGCTCCATCCTTGGGTCCCTGTGACATTGACCTTGACCTCTGACCTAGTTTCTAGAAACTGCTTTGAGTCTGGTGCATATCTCCTATATTCTTTGAGGTAGGAATTCCAAATTTGGTGTGTAAATGCATCCTGGGATGGCAAAGTGTCACGTACAATTTTCGAGTCACTGTGACCTTGACCTCTGACCTAGTTTTAAGAATTATTGTGTCTGGAGCACATCTCTTATATTCTTTGAGGTAGAAATTCCAAATTTGGTGTGTAAATGCATCTCTGGTGGCCATTTGGTGTGTGAATGCATCTTGGAATGACGAATTGTCCCGTTCAATTTTTGGTCACTGTGACCTTAACCTCTGACCTAGTTTCTAGAATTGGCATCAAGTCTAGTGCATAGCTTCTATATTCTTTGAGGAAGGAATTCCAAATTATGTGTGTTGATGCATCTTGGGATGACAGAGTGTCGTGTACCACTTTTTGGGTCACTATGACCTTGACCTCTGACCTAGTTTTAGAACAATTGTGCCCAGAGCATTTCACCTATATTATTTGAGCTAGGGATTCCGAATTCGGTGTGCATTTGTATCTTGGGATGGCAGAGTGTCATGTGGTAAATGTGTTATATGTTCGTATTTCTTTCTTTATCACAAGTCAATAATCATCAAGGTAAGCTGGGCTGGGCAGGACTTTGCTTGCACGCCAGAAACAGTCGATGGTAGTCTATTTATTGAAACTGTATTACCACTGTATTGGAGGTCAGCAATACAATGCATTGCGACAGTCAGTTTGCCTGGTAGAAAACCAAAACACGGTTTAACTATGGTTTTAACTTTAATTGCATCACGATTGAGCAGACCTCAGTCTCAGATACTTTTGTCTCTATGCTGGCTCTTTATGCATGTTTTCAGCCAGGCCCACCGTGGCTCATCTTTAGAGATACTCTTTAATTCTAACTCTCTGTGAGCCATTTTCTTTGTTTCACCAAATGATTGATAATTTGTTTCTCTGTGATAATATTTTGCATAAGTTGGAAATCCTCTATTCGAGCTTAACACATTTGTGTTTTAAAAGAAACCCAGCAGATTTCAGAGCAAAGATTTGGCGCCATAACGCATCTAAGCCACCAGTAGCTTTAGCTGCTGTCCATTCTTTGGCGGTGGTTCTGTCGTTGTTGATTGCTCCTAACTTTATAACCAGATTGTATAGTTTGATCAAATTTTGCATACGTATACATGTCAACATTGTCCAAACACTGGCATGCGTAAGAGTTTCGTTTGACAGACAAGGTTTTGCTGAGCATTAGACAGGCGGGTAATGGTCAGTTAGTATAAATGCTCATAAATCTTAAACCACATGGTATATTTCGATCAAATTTTGCATTCTTATTATTTATTCATTTTAACATTGTTTAGGCGCTTGTATGCAAAACGGTGACGACGCTTTGTCAAGCATCATTTTGTCCGGTCGAGGTATTTTAGTGAAAATGCTCATAACTTTGAACGACATGTTATACATGTATTTTTATATAAAAAGTTCATACTTATCCTTGACACTGGTATAATATAATCATTTTGAATCTTGAAAAATAGCTGAGAATCTGATGTTGTGTTAAGTGGTATTCTTATTTTAACTCTGGTAGTCATTTTGTTCAGCTGATCAGAACCTATTAAGAAATTTTACAAGATGACCTTATAATAAACCTTCGTGTGATTTGTTTTTGAATTGGGACCAGTGGCTCGAGAGAATATGCCATTTAGAGATATTTCTTATCTACAGCTCTGGCAGCCAGCTTGTTTGGTGGAGCAAAGTTATTAACTTAAAGGCAATTTAGTTAGAGAGCATTATGAGGAACATTTCTGCGAAATTATTTTGCATTTGTACCAGTGCTGAGTTTCGCCTTTCATTTCAACTTGTAAAAATACTTACTCTACAAGTCTCTTAAGCTGAAATTTACTCATTTATCATGATTTTAAACTCAAATATGATATTTTGGACCCCTATACTAGAATATCTTAAAACTATTTCACTCCCAAATTCAACACTATCCCTTTCTCAACCAGTCATAGCAATATAGAAAACTAATTCGAATCTCAGGCGAATGTATGCGAACCGCAACTGCAATATATCCCCAATAATGCTCTCGCTTTCTTCAATCTCGGCATTGTTAGAGCAGTAAAATCTTATTTAACTTTAAAATGTTGTTTCGAAGATATACGTTCACCGCGGGTCGTGCACATTAAGTTCAGTTTATTGTTGCTCTAATTGTGGGAGTTTTGTGTTTTATGCTAGTTTTTCTATGCAGTACTTGGTATCAATTCTAGTTTTGCAATCATTCCGCTAGGGAAGAGAGAGCTGGTTGCTGTCTACTTGCAGTCATGCGACTGCAAGTGTTCCGTGTCTCTTCCCCACGGTGTGGTCGGTTAGTCTGCAGTATGTGATTGTGGTATTTTCTGGACTCTTAGGTTTAAGAATTGCGCTCAGCATCGCCGCCTGCCCGATGTTATACCTCACATATCGTGAACAGAATAGCCTTTAGATTAAAGAAAGATGGACTAAATATCGCTTTTAAATCTTGAACTGCGCTTACAAATATTTTTTATGCTAAAAATAGTTGACGCCACCATTATGTGCATGCTATTTCATGAGCACCACAGATCATCACATATATGACTGTGAATGTTTTACATGCCATGGAACAGTCTGATAACTTCAAAAAGACCGTAGCTGAAGTTCAAAAGCACCTTAATCCACATTGCCTACAGTGTTGAAAACGGAATACTTCTAATTCAGTTAACATATTTGCATGCTGGGTAATTTTGCATGCTTTTTTGAAGTCTGCTCTTTTTCTCTAAATAGGTAATTTTAAAACATAGTCCAGAATACCACCAGAATGTCAAATTGTTACAAAGTTCATGCTGTCGGTCTGGTTTGACTCTAAACTTTAGCCGAAGACACAACTCGCCACTAAAGCGGAAAGAGTTAATCTCGTCAGTTACATTGGCAAGATAGAAGCATGTGTGGAATGGTGCAAAAAACTTGAGGCATTCGAGGTCGCCATTTCTAAAAAAGTGAATTCAGCATCCAATTATGTACAGCTGTTCATTACATGTACATGTAGGTTATTCCACATGCATCCGCTGAGGTACATGTACATGTAGGTTATTCCACATATTCTATATACATCCGCTGAGGTACATGTACATGTAGGATATTCCACATTTATAAGAGAGATCATCGGTGAAGCAGTCAATGTTTAATGGAAGAATCTAATATTTTAATGTGTCCTAGACAGTATGGGTGAAATTTATAAGGACAATGGACGCCTTTCTTTACGCCATAAATCGGAGGATATAGTCATGACTGTAAAGCATGTGAAATGACGAGCAAAGGTTATTTCAAAAGCGTATAGACAACGGATATACGAGTACTCTGCAATACAGTGTCCGACAACTTTAAACTGCAGACGCATAGACCTACCGATGTACATGTAAAGTTATCCTGCGTATTCTGAGAAAATCCCCCAATATCTTAACCAGAGCGTGTAATATAGCGATTCAGTTTTTGTGGTCAATAACTCCTATTACCCCAAAATGTCTTGTTTGCTCGGAGGTTGTTATATGTAACCCAGGGCAGAGTGTTGTCCATATATATGAAGCTCTTTATTCGCTTAAAGCACATGAAAAAAGTGGCTGAAATATTTGTAATTCCCAGAAAAATGTCAATTGAGTTTTGCGGTCATCACTCTTAATTCACATTAGGGTCAGTGACGATATATATAGCAGAACGTTCTGTAGATACAGTCTTTTCATAATGCACTAAAGCATATAAGACAACATATCTGCATAAAAGTTTGTTTGGTAAAAATTAAAAAGTTGACCGCAAATGCACAATACACTGCACCCATAAAGTCAGTGTAAGGCGTAAGCGTAAGGTGTCAGCCTGTGGGTAAAAATGTCTATTAGGAACTGCTCATAAAGGAGAGAACTCCCCCTCAGGGAGCAAATTCTTTCCTTTAAGAGAAGTTCTTAGTTTGAAAAGGGACGCAATTGAAGAGAATCGTTGGTTGATCCAGTAGTCTCCCTTTGATGTGCGTATTGTTTTCAGCGTTCTGGCTACGCCATTGATGAGTCAGGACTTGGTGTTAAGCCTAACTGTTGATTTTGTCACACACAGCCTCATACACGTATATCACCTGGCTTGTATAAAGAATGGCAAGCAAATTGTTATTATGACAGTGTGGAGCCAGAAAATTATTTTGAGCCACGGTCATTTGGCCTTTTGGTTGTTTTCATTAACAATTGTTATCATTTCACTATCAGCATGCATTCGAGTAAATTGCCTAATAAATATGACAAATGGCGGCTGTAATTGTTGGATTTTCTATTACAAGAAAAACACATTAGCACAGCACTGTTGTTGAGAAAATCACACAAACTACAAAATAAAGCGCATTGTTCCAAATACAAACCATCTTAAAAGCCAAGTATGAAATATCGTGCAACTATGAGTCATTTCACAAATTGTATGTTGTATATACTGTAAATTCGGAAATTTTCCCGAGGGTTTATTTTCGAGAAACCCTAGTTACGATTTTTAAAGTCGCAAATATGTCTTTTAACGCTATTCGCGAAAATAAAATTATCGCGAAAATTTCCGAATTTACAGTAGTCCCCTCGCTTCCTAAATAAAGATCATCCTTAATTTGATAGGCATCTCACTTCTATTTGCAAATATAGGTTAAACGTACACACTGCATGTAAAAGCGCGTCGTTGAGTAACACATTCCCTTTTAAACTTATGTTAAAACAATGCCATGCGGTATATAAAAAGATACACAGAAATCATGTTAACACAATAACAAGTGTGACTGCAGCAAAACAAACAGCATAAATGATCTTTGTGTTTATTCAATAAAATATCGCTATGTTTGAAAGACAGTACCCATAGAAAATATACTTTCCTGACGTAAGTTTATATCATACACTATGCCAAATGCTATAATACTTCACACCCAACGACTGGTTCAAAGAAAATGATTTTTTTTCAGCATCACTTCCAACTTCAATGATGAAATGCGGAACGAACTTTCTTAACACCCTTTAGTTTGACAGTTCGTTCCGTTAATATATACAATAGACACTCCAACCTTTATTTCATCCAACTGGGCGTAAAATTCCATTGGTCTATGAAGGGTTGAATGTAGCTTATACAAATCTAATTTTTTTAAAAAAAACAAGACAGTTGCTGTAACTTAGTGTAATGTGGCTGTCCTTGCTCTTCCAATGTCATTTATAATACTAGTTAATGAGATTAGATTACATAAAGATAATTATGACATTATTAACGTTAAGAAAACGCATAAAACAGTCGGCATGGAATCTCAATTGTATTAAATATTTTATAAAAAAAAATGAAAGTAAACGCTCAATCAATAAGAAAAATTGAAAAAGAAGGCATTCAGTTACTTTGACATGAAGTTTATTAGGGTCATTAGACAGTGTTACTTATTAGTCATGCGTTATGTAAAGCAAAGGCAAACACCAGGATCGATACAATCATGTACCACACCTTACCCGGAAAAATCCTATGAGAAAGAAACAAAAACACAACAGACAAGAGAAACAACAAAACAGCCATTTCCCAGCTGATGGCCACAATGATACAAGGAAGGAGCAGTCAAGACAGCACAACAAAGACAAACTTGAATTAAATAACAAAAAGGATGCACAACAGAAGCACTGCCTTAGAACGTTCAGTAAAAGATTACTGGAGGGCTTAAACATGTTAAACGGTACCAACATCGCCCTTAGGTCTGATGTGGATCAAGCCACATCGTATGAAGTCGCGTCTGGAGTGTTTTAAAATCGAATAACACTAGTGGGTTTCAGATTTTGGCACACAAACAGGACAACCCACAAGACAAGTGGGTCTGATAGGTCAAAATAGTAAGTGAGTATGATCAGGAAATACAACAATCACAAACCGCAGAAAACCCCTTGGCACCGCGAGGAAGATCCACCCAACCATCACGAGACACCAGGAAGACAAATTAAGCAAAGTTACAAGCTCTCTCTTCCCCATCAAGATGATTGCAATACTAGAATGGACAACAAAACATAGAACAATTACAGACTCCCAAAATGGGAGTAACAATAAACAAAAAGTCAACAACAACAGAACCACCCCTTAGAATGGACAGCAGCCTAAGCCACCGGGAGGCTTAAATGCATTTTACTGGTACCAAATCTTCGCCCTAGATTCTGCTGTTGTTGAAGTACAAGACATGTTCAGCTCGCATGGAGGCCTTCTAACTAATGCAATGTACCACCAAGGAAAAGCACTCTAATCAAATTAACACACCATGATGAAACAAAGAAAAGGGCTCATGACTCACAGATAGTCAGAGCTAAAGAAAACCTCAAGATGAGCTACGGTGGGTCCAGCTACAGATTAGCATTAGGCACCAACCACCGATTAAAGCTTTACGTCATGAGTATGAGGCCTGACCCACCGTCGTGCAATTTAAGAGGAAACTATGCCTTAATCACAGACCATAGATCAACAAATGGCAACACAGGTTTCCGCTAACTGATAACAAGCAGATGGACGGATGGACAGTCGAATACACTGACTATTGTGCAAAACAAATATGTTTTTGGCCTTGCAATAATCATTTGGTTTGGGCACATCAAGTATATGGTGATTTTATCCAAGAATAGAACTTCTTAACCTATCCGTGCTATCTCATCAACGTTCCCATGTTCAGACTTAAGTTGGTAAGACAAGTCACGTCCACGTAAATAAAATGACGGAATCTAATGTTAAATTAACAACACCACGTTATACGAATATCAGTGTGTTTTGAAATTACATGGTGCTTATTTCAAAAATTAAAAAGCAGACACAAAATTGTATTAAAATATTTCTAAAATGTTCTTATATTAACTTCATACAGAAAGACGCAATATAACTAATAGAACCGTTTGAACATCAACATAATCTAGAGCGAAGATTGGAGAAGAGAGGTCTAATTGCTTTGCTATTATTGTGCTCTTGCTGTTTTGTAGCTGTCTGTAATTTTGTGTCGTTTCCTTCCCGGTGTCATGTTTTTTTGTTTTGTTTTTTTGTTTGTTTGGTGTTTAACGACGCACCAACCCTTGTGGGTCATTAGCGTCAGAAGGTAATAAATAAAACAGGATTTGCATGGAAAAAGTAAAAAGTTAGAATAAATAAAACACATGATGATGATAAGTTTGAATAATTACATTGAGTTGCAATACGATCGTTAGCAGGAAAGATCATGTACAATAGCTGAAAGTTTCAAAGAGCTATTCAGATGACTGTACATGTTCTTAAACTGAACAGAATAAAGCGATAACGATCTATATAATGGTGATACTAATTATAGCGCATTGTAGGTTGATACATATATAAAACAAAACACGATTTTAAAATAGCGATCAGATTTTTATTAAAAAGTTTTATTTCTTTTAAAAATGTTATAATACCATCAATATATATATATATATATATATAGATATATATATATATATATATATATATATATATATATATATATATATATATATATATATATATATATATATATATATATATATATATATATATATATATATATATATATATATATATATATATATATATATATATTATATATCTATCATAAAATAACTGTTTTATCAACATGGAAACAATTATTTCTTACTTGTGCGAAATCACCGCAATCCAAAAGGAAGTGACGTCCAGTGAATGGTACATCACAACCAATACATTGCGTCTGCTTTCCACCTATAAATAAGTATGAATTCGTGACTCTAGCCAAAAAAACTTCTTCTTTAAATGTTTCGAACAACTGATCGATATTCAAAAACAGTTAGTTTTATCTCAAGAAGTTTTTTTCCAATGCTGTTATTCCATGAAGTTTGCCATTCACCCAAGATATATTTATTGATAGATGGTTTATAATTAGAAAATGGAATCTTAAAAGACGTTTGTTCTAATGAAAGCGATGTTTTTGCTTGCTGGTCTACCATTTCATTCCCTTGGATGCCTATATGACTAGGAATTCAACAGAGAACAATTTCTTTATTTGCTAAAAGCTTTGACATTTTTCTAAAAGTTTCTGAATCTGTGGATTCTTTGAACTGGTATGGTTCACAGCTTTCAATACTGATAGTGAGTCAGAGTCACAAGTTCTTATGAAATCTCAAGCTAGATCATCTGCTTTTGCTTAAGCAGTGAAAATTGACGAAGCATTAGGTACATGTATACGTTGCATATTGCTCTTTTTACGATTTTTTTCATCACACACGATAATTTAATAATGATTAATTCTCAGTGGTTATGCATTGGATACATTACGAAGACTCCATATGAGATATTTATATGTGTTTTAACAACAACATAGTCTAGGGCGAACATTTGCAAAGTAAAGTATATTCTAGCCCCCACTTCCTGCCACCGTTTGATCTGTGTAGTAAGTAAGTAAGTAATTACATGTTCTTTATTATACTTGTGGCTTTCCCTGGTTGTATAACTTGTTCATGCTCAATTCAGCTGAGCACGAAATTTATCCCACTCATAAATGTTAAATTGCTAACAATTGTTGGCATTTTAAAATTCATAAGCTTGATAAATACAACATCTAACAGACTTAAAGCAAGAAACTTCTTCATATATCGGTATTTTAGACTTTTATGAGCAGTTGAAATTTCGTGCTCAGTTGAGTTGAGCATGAAAAAAGATTAATAACCTCGAGGCCTGGTCATTATAACTTGTTCGGTTTACTATTTGAGCCAGTTAATAAAAACAAACACAGCAAAAGCACGTGTGTGATCAGGAAGTACTCAGGCTCCTAGATTATAAAACTTTTGCCATGTTCAACAAAGCCTGAAAACTCAACCGCCTATAAATATTAAACTGCTGAAAAATAATGAAACTTCTTACTTAAAAACTCTCAAACGTTGTATGTATCCTGCTTATACATGTTAAAATGCCAACAATTGTTGGCATTTTAACATTAATGAGCAAGATAAGGATACATTCCATGCTCAGTTAAGCTGAACATGAATAACGTTTTATAACCACGAATACATTCACACACCAGTAACTTAATCAAAGATGTCTAGATCTGTGTAAGGACATAATGAGGCTTAAGCTACGCGTTGAGTAACTAACAAAAACTCTGATCAGACTGACTGCCACAAATGATGTTCACATAATGAAGATACTTTCACAATTTTGGTCTTATTGACATTTAATATAGAAATGACAAAGATGATTTTAAATAACGCTTATGTACGAGTATTATTAAATTTACCAAACGAGTTGGGGGCAATTAGGTAAAATGTGAGGTTTGTCGATCATTTTTATCGCTTTTATGCAACGCCTTTGTTATAAATAACAAATAAATAATATAGGAGCACGGATATTAAATAATGTTTATTACATGTCACTGATAATACTTTGAATAGCGTGTTTTGCGTGCAAGGCTAAACATTTACCACAGTATATGCGACCGTGGTATGCCCGTCGTCACATAACGTTACTTGATATGTAAAACGCTAGTGTTTTAAAGCTGCATACTCTGTAACTATGAACATTTTTCGAAAAAAAATATTTTCTTTTTAAATCATTTGTCAAAGTAGAATAAAGTTAAGTAGAAATCTACGACCAATAAATATGAAACTTTGAGGACTTTGTGATCATTAAACGGATTTCAGGAATACTGAATATTATGAGTGAGTCTGCTGTTCTTTTCCCATTATTTTGAAGTGAAAATAAACAATAGTAAGACAATGGACTCATATAGTGGCCCATACTAACACGCCCTAAGGCCATTTTGTTACAATACAGTGAATACTTCAATTCTAATACGGGTCACGCTCGTTCAGTATCTGAACAAGGGAGAAAACTCTGTGTTAAACGCTCCTATCATTACAACTGTAACTGCAGCGATTACAACAATGACTACTGATCAAAGACTTCTGAATGCAGAGGAGTCTCTCAAGGAGAAGCACATCTCCATAATAAATGGGATGTCTCAGACGGAGCTCAAACAATTCAGAAAGTATGAATACAAAAAGACCATCATGAGCGAAATGGGAGATCTCCTACTCGACTTCCAAAAGAAGCAATATGATCAAACTGCTCAGTGTGTTGTTAACTTCCTTTACAGCGAAGTACAGTCCCTTCTCCGCAAACCTCAGCTCACAGAGGCTACTACAGATTTGCTGTCTGATACGTTGTTGCATGATCTTGACTCAACCTTGGAAACAGAATCTGTGACTGATGTGTGTCAAAGTAACTCTGATCAGCATCTAGAGACAGGAGCAGATAATTCGGAACAAACTAATGAAAATACATTAGATCTAAATGACAGCATTACTAAATTAAAGGAGTTTGCGTCAACAGAGACACATTGTCCAACGTCTTCTGGTTATGACAAATCTGAACCAGCTAATCCAAATAAAAACGCCAAATGCTGTGACGTTTGCAAAGTGAAATCCACAACGAAAAAGAAATACGATGAGATTCGATGCTCATTCTGTATGGAATGGTATCACGAGTTGTGCGTTGGTATCAAAAAGGACGATCCTATTGGATTATGGGTATGTTTGGTCTGTCGAAATGTCCCTAAAGATCTTAAAAAGGATATTAATAGTATACAGCATGAAATTGAGGAAATTAAAAAATGTACTTTATCTGCTGTTAGCGCAATCACAGGGTTAGCAACAAAGTTAGAACAAAATATTGGTAGCCTGAAAGACCAATTAACGGCTGTGTCAAGACAAATTAACAGTAAAGAACTGTGTATCTCAGAATCAATTGAGAATCTACAAACAACAACAAATAATCTGAAATCATCAATGGAACAGAAAACTAATCAAATATTTAACAAGTCAACAGCCGTGTATGATAAGCTAAAATCTCACACAGAAACCCTCAAAACCATAACATGTACCTCTCCAAAACCTCAGAGTGTGGATCAAACTAAGTCAGTTAAACAACAAAGTATACCAAAGGCGAAAAACAGTAAAAACAATACTAATCCTAAATCTACAACATCTGTGATAATTAGGAAACCAACAAGCAAAACCAAAAGCTCACGCCTATTTAACTGTCAAATCAATACAAATAAACTTCTGAAACAGAACCAATCTATGGCATCAACTAAATTCTCAAATGAAAAAGATGACCCCATAGACCTGACCGAGAAGAAGTACATAAAACAGTCAACATTACTTGTTGGAAGTTCAATTCTGAAAGGTGTCAAAACAAATGAACTTGAACCTAATGTGACAGTGAGATCTTTTTCAGGGGCGACTACTGTGACTCTTAAAGATAAACTCAGTAACTATAATATTGAGAATTGTAAAACTGTCATCTTACACATCGGCGGTAATGATGCTGACAATGGTAAAGACTTGGATACTTTCTGTGACGATTACATCTCACTACTTGAAAGTTTAGCAGAGGATGACCGCCATATAATTGTATCTGGTCTACCACCAAGGAGGGGCATTGACCTTGAGCCCTATAATGAACAACTCAAATCATTATGCGATGAAAATAACATTGACTTTGTGAACCATTTTGACAGTTTCCTTGAGTCAGGCAAATTGCAACACTCTTATTATAGACATGACAAAGTTCATTTGAATGTTAATGGCATTGGAAAACTTCTATCAAATGTGAACAATGTGTACAAAGTAACACAATCAATCCCAAAAAGGCGATTTTTGTCATACAGAGGAAGGTCACAACATTTGGGTAAATGGTCTGGCCCTCCTTCAAACAGAGGTCCTCGCTCATTTCCCCAATATTGTCACATCTGCTGTATACGAGGTCATAGCACTCAGGAATGCTGGTTCAATAGTAGGAACGCTGGGATGGCGAGTTTCTCATCATACTAGGATACCGCCGGGCGTATAAAATTCACACAGTCAAATAAGACTTGTCAATATGAATTGTCAACAAAAAATGTTTCCCAGGAAGATTCACGTCATCCCAGTGATCTCTCTATTGAGGATGGGCCTCGATGCGAAACTGTACATAATAATCTAAATGAAACTTCCTGTACATTAACCAATATATCTACTTGCGTCTATTCGCCAAGACAGACTGCTAATAACTCTGATTTGACATTTTCCTCAAAAGGTTTACATTTTTGTAATTTAAATATTCAGCACATTATACCAAAAGCAGATGAGCTTCGGGCTATTATGGCAAACGATAAGTGTCCTGACATTCTAGGACTATGTGAAACATTCCTAAATCCTAGCATTATAGATTCGCAGGTAGAGATAGATGGTTATGACCTTATTCGTAAGGATAGGATAGATACACAGAACAAAGCAGGCGGTGGTCTAATTCTTTACATCAGGAATTGGATTAAATTCAAACGTAGACCTGAACATGAAATATCAAAAATAGAAACCATTTGGGCTGAAATTGAATTACCAAATTCTAAACCATTTCTACTATGTTCTGTTTATCGTCCACCAAGTGTTCACAGTGAATGGATTGATTTATTTGAAGAAGAGCTTTCTATTGCACAGGCAACCGGCTTAGAATATTTACTGATGGGGGATTTCAATATTGACTTAAACCCATGCACAAATAATAAATGGTCAAACTTATTACAACTGTTTGACCTTACACAACTTGTCCAAGAGCCAACAAGAGTCACACAGTCAAGTGCTTCATTAATTGATCATGTGTACTCATCTCATCCTGAAAATATATCCAGCTGTTTCGTCTCAAAACTTTCAATCAGTGATCATTTCCCTGTTTGTTTCTCTCGAAAAATTAAAAACAGAATCTCTAAAAATCAGCATATAACGACTTCTTACCGATGCTTTAAACATTTTAATGAGGATAATTTCCTTGCTGAACTATGGAATGATCTGGAAACCTTCGTACCAGACAAAGAATCGATTGATGACGATATGGCCATGTGGTCCTCCATACTTTTGAAACATCTAAATAAACATGCCCCCATTAAAACCAAACGTGTCAAAACCAAACGGATGCCTGATTGGTTCACCCAAGACATTGGACAAATGCAAAATGCACGAGACAATAGTAAACGGCTGAAACAATGGACTGAATACAGGATATACAGAAATAAAACTAAACAGTTAATTAGAGCTGCGAAACGTAAATATTTCACTGAATCCGTCTCTAACTCTAAAGACACAAAACATATTTGGGCACATTTGCGTACAGTTAATGGTGACACAAAGGCTTCCAGTAAACATCTGCCCCAAGAATTAACCATTGATAATAAAACATTTACAAAATCTGAAGACATAGCCCATAAATTAAACTCCTACTTCACTTCAATAGCTAATATCATAAACGTAAATGATAGTGATACTCCAGCTCTAAACACTGAAAAGATAAGTAACCTTGTTGAAAACAAGGTACCAGCTGACACCTTCTTTACTATCCCTCTCATAACATCAGAGCAAGTTTCCACTTATATAAATAAGCTGGAATCTTCCAAGGCAACTGGTTTAGATGGTCTAAGCCCAAGGGTGTTAAAAATGACAGCCTCACTTATCTCTCCTTCTATCGCCATGCTGATTAATAAAAGCATAAAGACAGGTACATTCCCATTTCAGCTTAAGCAAGCAAAAGTACATCCAATTTTTAAAGGTGGGACTAAATCAGACCCATCTAACTACAGGCCAATTTCAATTTTACCCACTGTGTCAAAAATATTTGAAAAACATATAAACAAGCACCTGATGGGATATTTGAACAAACACAAACTTTTGCATGAAAGCCAGTCAGGTTTTCGTCATAAACACAGCTGCCAAACTGCGTTAATCAAGCTCATTGATAGTTGGGCAGAATGCATTGACAGAGGGGATTTGATTGGTGCTCTGTTCCTTGATTTCCGCAAAGCTTTTGATCTAGTGGACCACTCGATCCTGATCAAGAAACTTTCTATATATAAATTTAGTTCTTCAGCTATCCAATGGTTTAAATCGTACTTAAATAATCGCCAGCAAACAATAGAATGTGACAAGGGCTTTACAGATTTCCTAAACATATTGTCAGGTGTCCCACAAGGATCTATACTTGGTCCAACATTATTTCTTCTTTTTATAAACGATTTACCACTCTGTTTTGAACACTGCTCGTCAGATCTTTATGCTGATGATACTACAGTTCACACTAAAGATAGCAGCGTAAACAACATCGAGCATAAAATCATGTATGATCTTAAAAATGCAATCGAATGGAGTAAACCTAATAAAATGCAACTTCATTATGGTAAAACCACATGCATGCTTGTTGGAACTAGACAAAGACTAAACATGTCCCACAAATTAAACATCCAGGCAAATAATATTGGCATCCAAAACGTCTCAAAGCAGAAACTTCTTGGTATTTACATTGATGAAAGTTTGACATGGTCATCACATATCGACTATCTATGTTCATACATCTCCACGAAGATATCACTTCTTCGCAACCTATCAAAATACGTTCCGGTTAAAGTACTTAAAATGTTTTATCAGAGCTATATCCTTCCTTGCATCGATTATGGCTCCATAACGTGGGGGTCGGCATCTTCTTCAAATATTGAACGCCTGAATAAATTACAAAAGCGAGCAGCTCGGATAATATTACGCACTGATTTTAATACTCCATCTCAAGAGATGTTTCAAGAACTTGGATGGTCACCAGTGCCAAATAGAATTAAATACAATAAAGCAGTACTCACTTACAGAGCGCTGAATAATCTGACACCAGCTTATATCACATACTTATTGAAACCGATGTCACAGGTACATTCTTTAAACCTAAGATCATCTGAAAATGGCTCCTTGTATGTACCAAAATCGCGTACATCTTTATATAGTGGTTCATTCTCTTGCTCAGCTCCTAGGTTATGGAATGCTCTACCTCAGAGTGTTAGAGAGGCAGGTTCCCTGGACAGTTTTAAGAAAAACCTCAAGAACAACTTATAGATTTTACTTACTTTAACTAGCATACAATGCAATGTATATATGTATTTTATATGTATGCATAAGGCTTTTAAGCATTTTCCTTGACCAAACAACCCATTAGATACTGTGCTGGGCTAAGCCAAGTATAATGCAACAGTATTGCAGAGAGCTTGCTGTTTGGACATTGGTATCCGCCACAAGCTCCCTGTTCTACTGTGCATTGAATTCCGTTTGGCTTTTCACGGTATGGATACACGGTTGTTTGTTGTATTAGGCCAACAATTGCAAATTGTTAATATCAACGTATATGTGTGTATGCGATGCATATTTTAATTATGCTTAGCTAACTCCTAGATGTTTTATACGCTCGCACAAGACACATTGAAATTGCATTTTTAATTAGGGCAAATCGTTACTTTTATAAGCAGGTTTAAGTATTTTTGTCCCTTTTAAAATATGTACTTATAAGGTGTCTTAAGATTTTGAAATGTCTTTTATACCCAGGCATTATGGCACTATTTTTGTTTTAAATGGACATTGTAGCAATGTCTGTTTTATTGTATATATGTATGTAGATATTTATAGAGGGCCGCAAGGTAGAATAGCTTATGTGCTAATTGTGACACCCTCTCAAAATAATGTATAAATAAAATAAATAAAATTATGTTGTCACAATAAATCTAATTTCTACAGCTGAAAACTGCATGGAAAAGTGAATTATCTTATAAAAACAGGTGTATTTTCTCTTGTTTGTAATTATTTGCGTCCCTCCAATAATTCTAGACAGTTAATTTTTAATATAAATGCTGTTGTTTTGGCACTAATAATTTGTTAATTATTACGAAAAAGGTCAAGTGTATCCCTGAATTTTAGTATTTTAATGTGTTCTTGAAAAATAGAAATATTATTTTTAAAATGAAAATATCAAAAGTTACAGATTATGCAGCTTTAATACACGGCGTTACTCGTATATCACTCCGAGATGCGACGTCAAAATTACTAAAATTACACTATGGAACTTGGACTGATAGACAACTTACATTCCGTCCAAACTGATTTCCCGAATAAAATAAGTTTATGCGTAAACCTACGATTTAGCGCTGATTTATTTGCATGAGATGTTCCAAATGAGAGAAATAAATCTTGATAATACCGCATCTAACATATGAGCATTTGCCCATACAAACTGATCTTTATATCAATATATTAAGGACGTTTGTTCACATTCTAGTGGTTTGTATAGTGCGTGATTTGAAAATAGAGAGAAAAAACAGCTTCGGTCTACATTAAAGACATATGCGGCTATTTCCAATGCGCACCTTTCCCGCGTCTGCAAACGGGGAAAATTGTCTGGGTCCTGTCTTTCGACCATTAACGGATTCGGATCAACACAGCTTTCCGATATTCTTATGTCATATCGCTGTTTGGACATTTTCTTGACAAAATAAAGTAATTAAAGTGTGTCCGAAATATCTATCGACATCTTTTCAGCACTGATCGTCCCAGTGCTAAAGACAGATAAATGCAGCTCAGTCGAAATCAAACGACGTACACAATTACACTGGTTACGAATACGGTAGTGGCCGAGTCTCTACTATTTGTATGGTTATTTAAAGCGGCGCACGACCTGACCTCGTGGCCTAGTGGTTAGCGTGTCTGTCTACAAAGCCAGAGGACCAGGATCGATTCCCGGATGCACACATATTTTAAATGTGTTTTATCTTTCTTTTTTAACATTTTAATGCTAAATTGCTTCATATACTAGTAAAACGGCATCATCAAAACGACCGAAACGGTCATTCCTGAGCTTTTTATATTGAATTACGCATGAAACCTATGGGGGTGGGGTTAAATTTGGCCCTCTAGAAAGAGAATTAGTTTGGTGACCCCAGATTTTTATTCTTTTTCTAAAAGGTATTATAATAGTCCATGAACTAAAAATAATTTTTTAAGATTTTCAACATCAGCTTTTCCAATACATGAATTATTCTAAAAACAAATTCCAATTTTCGACGAATTGCCAAAATATATCATGCAGTATCTTGTCACAGCATGGGATAACAAGTAAACTTGCACATTTTCTAAAAAAAGTTTGAGGTCATGGGCAGTAATTTAAGTTAAAAGAATGAAGCTAGTTGAAGATTACAACCGTTTTAGCTCGATAATTAGGACTAGTGTTATTATTTTATATTTTTAGAAAATTGGTCAAATGCTGAAAACTTCAATATGAGATTCGGAAAAAATAAGCACGGTGACATATCCTTTTTATTTCATAAATGGATAGCACATGCATAAAACAAACTGTATGCAAAGTATTGATAATATTTCAATATGGGAAGTATTTAGTAGCATATGTCCTTATGTGTACCATTGTCCAAAGATGCACTACATGAATAAGAATGTTCGTGACCAAGTTCAGCAATTCTTTTTTTCCCCATGAATTGTTAACTTCCATAGCCAAAGTATGTTTAGTTTACCTCTCTGACCATTGCATTGAAACTGTGGTGTAGGCAAGCACATGCGATTTGGGTGCTTATCGTATATGTATAAACATCTTTAAACGCCACTGCTGACGTATACAGCGAGGCTAGAACTCTTTGTTTTATCTCCGCATTCATCTACAACCATACAACCATTGTGTATGCGAGCAGAGAAGGCTGAGTGTGCTGAGTCTGCACATTTGTAGGGACTTATCTGAGCCAATGCACAGACTCACCTGAGCCTCCCTTGCTCGTCATTTAGATACGTACCTGAATCTCATATGCTGTCTCATAGCATCTGCCGTGTGTGTGTGTGTGTGTAATTTCTGATAATTCTAGCCTATGCAACCAGCATTTGATATAAAAGAGAGTAAGTATCTATATTATGCGCAGTGGTTTTTGGTATATGAGTCTCGACTAAATGTAAAATGTACTCCAGCTAATTTGAACTCTGTTTTATTTTATAGTTACTCTTTTTTCTAATCAACAAATTTAACATTAACAAACAAATCAGATAATTTATGTCCCCGCCACTTCATTGTAAATGTTTGTCTTTGGATATATGAACTATCATGAAAAGAGTAAGTAAAACTGACTAAGTACACACACAGAATGAGAATTTTATTCTAAGCAAGTTTATATCTTCAGGCCATGACATAAGCCATGCAAAGTTTCAAAAAGATACTGTAGGAGCATTTGCTTATACAAGGTACGCCTATATATAGACATTGGTATCGTTTGTTTAAAAACGAAGTACACTTGCCACTTTAGGATCAGCATGAGCATGAATGCATGCTCAGCTAATTTGCCATGCCTTTAGGGTCATAAGGTGGTTGGCAGATGACTCGTCTCATAATAAAAAAACACACTAATTTTATCTTATCACAATTCCACAACAAACATGTAAATCAGTAATTTGCTAAGCGTATTTACAATGTAAGGTGCAAAAAACTAATATTGGTAGGGGTAACAAAACATTCTTGCCGTTAAAATCACCATAGAGTGGTTCGAGATTTTCTTTAGGAAACTTAAAGGTGTGTTAGTTCACTTGTACTTATTGTATACAGGTTTGTACAGAATCAGCAGACAACACTTAAGGGGTCCAATCGCTTCTCGAGGGGTGTCCGTACCAGAATTTCTAAGGAAACCTATAGTCAATTGTGATTTTCCTGTAGGGTCCCTACCCATTGCCTCGTCTAGATTAGCTCATGCATCCATGCTGAATAAGTGGCATCCAACTTATGAGAAAATGGTAATTATCACATACATGTGCGGATCTATAAAGTTTTGGCCATTGGGCTGGAGCCCAGGTCCAAAGTTTTGACGCTTTGTTTCCTGGTTTAAGTCCTCAACTATTTTTAAGAAGAGAGGGATCCTATTCAACATTCCTAAGAAAACATATACCCCGTAAACAAGGGCCGACGTCTGTCCGTCAGCAAATGCAATTATTTAAATGATGCTGACTGATGATGAACTGACACTGAATGCTTGCTGGGTAGCTTTGTGATTTTCAAAGGGGTGACCCATACCAATTGCGGCCGCGGCATTTGATTTCCAACAATGTGGCATTTTTACATGTGTAGACTCTGATGAGCCTCTGTAGCCTTCTTTTAAGCTAAGACACTCCAAATGGTGCTTAATCAGTAGCTTAACAATCATAGAATAAACAAGCGACTAGCAAAGGACTTGATTAGACTGCGCGTATGCGCAGGCTGATCTGAGGCTTTGCTGATCACACATACCACATTGTTGGAAATCTCATGCACTGGCTCAATTTTCCTACAATAATTTACAGATTTGTAATTTTCCCAGTGAGAGCTCTGGACCCCAGGACACCTACCCGTCCCTTTGGGGCATGTCAAATACAGTAAGGCGCTCCCCAGATATACACGCGCAGCTAAAAATAAGAGGGACTTCAGATTACATGTCTGGTCAAAACCCTCATTTACTTCAAGACTGTGTGCGTGCCAGCTTTGAATGTATGATTTTACACTTTGCATTGTTTTATTTCATGTAAATGTTTAATTAATACTATTCAACGATCAAAAGCTACATTAAATCCTTCCTTTTATATATATTATGTACATTTTGATTTACAGCTGTGTTTGTCAATTTAAATAACCTCTGTAAAAGTACATCTAGACATGCAAACGTATCATTAGTTCAAACATTCAATTAATTTAATAATGTGTTATGGAGATAGCTTGCTCTGCGGTTTTACTTCGATACCAATGATTCCTAACATGGCAGACTAATGCATGAAGATTAGCTCTAACTATTTGGCCTCAATCAATTTTGTCAGCTCGGTTACAACCTTATCACGCAAGGTTGTCAATACATACAATTACATTGTCTTTTGATAACTCTAGGTTAGATAATTTGAAAACACGTTTGGTTATATTGAGTCCAGAAGTCTTGTATTTTGAATAATCAAAATACTTGGGAACATAAGATAATGTAATCCCGAAATCAAGGATGTGTATCATTTTAGCCATTCCTCCTTGATCTTACATTATGCTAACCACTAAGAAATGAAGTTCAAAAGAAAGAAAGGCACCAAGCTGACTTTGGTACTTAAGGTAAATCAGAATATCTTTTCTTAATTTCTATCATGATAAAATTAAGAATAATATACAATGCACGTGTGTAAAAGTGTCAGAGAAATAATGAGACTGATTACACACCATCCATATCAAGATACTGAAAGCTAAACAAGTGGATACGACCAGGATATTTAACCCATTTAAGTCGATAAAAATTTCAAAATCTTATAAATTGGACCAGACCATTTGCGTTTTAAAGTGGTTTGGGTGGTATTTTTTCATTTTATTCTAATTTTAAAAGAACATTATGTGAGCAAACAGTGGATACCCAGACCAGACGCCACGCTCTGTGGCGTCTGGTCTGGGTCTCCACTGTTTGCCTATGTCCCACAAAATGGACGCTAGATTTAAGTGTGTTAAATTCAACAACCGTTGTTAAACTGCAATATCACAATAAGTGTAACGTAGTTGATTCTAATATTCCAAGTTCGTGTTGTGTTTTCAAAGTCCTTTTAGTGTTTCTAAGTCTACTAAATTTCAGCAATAATTTTTCACAATTTTAAGATTTATCAAATCTTTTAAGCCCAGCTAAAATACTACTAGAAACTAATTATAACCCAAAGTTCCCAAAATTCACCAAATCTTTACCAAAATCTAAAGCTCTGGCATTGGGTTTCATCTTATATAACGCGAAGTCACGTGATAGAAACTGATCAAAGCGCCATCTTATGACATCATCACTAACCAGTCCTATTTCAAGTTTACTATAAAGCGCCCTCTACATAGGTTAGCTTCCATTTATATCAACCAATGAGAAGATACAAAAGTGACTCATAGTCACACTAGTTGCGCAATTCCCCAGAGGTCATATTAGACGGATGGCTGAGAATGGGTTTGCCCCCCCCCCCCTAGGGAATTTTGCAGACATATCCTATCTTGTAGAGAATTGAAAGCCAAGCCTTTTAAGAGATGTTTGCACTCTGTGCTCCGGGGCGTTAGTCTGTAAGAGCCTGTAACATACGTTACTTAATCAAACTAAGAAAAAGTAAATTGAAAGTTTGGGCTACAAATTAAAGACATTAAAATATTTATTTTTAAAAATCATTCATATAGTCTGCATACTTGATATCTAAACTACATATGACAGCCATTTGAACAAAATTGCGGATTCCTAAGGTGTCATATGCGTTACATAAATCAGATAACCCATTAAAATTTGCAAGTGTGGCTAACATCATTTACATTCACAATCTCTCTGTGTGTTTTGCAAAATGTTTTTAACCATGTCTGACAAGCTTATGCAATTGGCTAACAGAAAAATTCAAGTTTGCTTCCCTAGCTTAAATATTTTTTCTGAAATAAGCAATTTAACAACCCTACCCCTACCCTGTTTTAAGGTGAAATGTTTGGTATTAAAACTAAAGAAAAATAGTTAAAAATATTTGCAGTTGATGAATGTGTTTCATTGTTTGGGATTTATTTGCTTACATGAAAAGACTCATAAATCTGCAAGTTTGTTGCAAAATTTTTAATATCAGAGGCTGTAACATATGTTACCTGATGTAATAAATGGGCAAGCTCATTGTCTTTACGTAAGATATGCCTAAAATGTTTTAATCTCCTCGAGGGAATTTAGCAGACATATTCCTTCTTATAGTACAACTCAAGCTGCAATAAGGGATGTTTGCACTCTCTATGTTGGGGCGTTAGTCTGAAGCAGCGTGTTACATGCGTTACTATATCAGATAAAGGAAATGTAGTTTGAAAGTTTGAGCTAAAATTGTGAAAAAACTCGCAGCTGTTGGATATCTTACATTGTTTAGGGATTTTAAACTGGCTCCTATGATAAGGACTTATAGATCTGCCAGTTGTCATCAAGTTTTAAAGATCAGAGAGCGTTACATATGTTAGCGTGATAAGTAAAATCATCAAACAGTATTTTGACATCAAGCTGAGTAAGGGCCTGCTCCATCCTAATCCCCTTTGGAATTCTGGAGACAAATTACATCTTATGTAACCATTCAAGGTGCATTTAATAAGAAATGTTTGCACTCTGTAAGTCGGGGCGTTAGCCTGTAACAGCTTGTTACATATGTTACTATATCAATTTGAGAATAAGAAATTTGAATGTTTGAGCTACCAAAAGAAGACATTAAAATTATCTAATAAATTGACATTTTTATAGTCTTTATACTGGATGTCTTTACTACATATGGAAGCTGTTTAGCATTTATACGGCTAACTGTGGTGTTATGTGCGTTACATGAACCTAATTATAATTTAAAAGCTATAATTGTGGCTATCGTCATGTAGTTAAACAACTACTATGACTTGGTTTCAAACTGTTTTTACAAACATATACTCAATTGATGAATAGGAAAAACCAAGTTTGCTTTTCTATCTTAAATATGTTGTCTTATAGTAGCTAATACACTGCCCTACTCCCAGTTTTACAGAGAAGCGAATTTTGTTATTACCGTTGTAATAAAACACATGAAAGCGATTACAACGTGTGGATATTTTTCATTTTCTTAGTCTGTCTTGCTCATATATCTACAAGATGTCATTAAGTTAAAGATCAGGACACTTAATGTGTACTTATAAGTCTTTGGTGCCAAAACATTAGGAATTATATTCATTTCTGATTATCAAGCCCATTGACTGGTGTTACAGATGTTATCAATGACCTTTTGGACACATTTCCTAATTATGTGCATATAATGCTAAATATAGAGCCACAAATAGAAAAGATAGTTTTACATTTTTACAAGAAAATACAATAAATGAAATGGTCCAAACTATTTCTCATGGATTTAACACTCATGTTAAACGTTTGTCGTTGTCTGCTTCTGTGGTAATCATTATTACCGGGTATCACACGCCTCCTTGCAACTAGTAGAATCATCACACAATATTTCAATTATTTACTGTTATTCAATTTTACCACCAGTCCACTCAAAATTGATGAACCATTATCAACTTTCCAATTTTGCCATTTATGGCTTGGAACATTCGGAAACTGATATGAATTCCTACTAGTTGGCTCTTTGAGTATGTGTTTCAAGTGATACTCTGCAAGTAGGAGAAAGACTAAAGCTTTACCAGGAGGAAAACTATGCCATAAAGAGCAATGAGAACCTGGACTGATGTACCTTGATATTTCTGTGATAAAGAATCATATCTTAGCTGATTAACTTTTATCAATGTAGCCTTTCCATACATGCAACCCACATATTTTCATCTAACAATGTCTCTGCACTTATTATCTTTCCCCAAGCATTCAAAAACTTATTTGAAGTCTTAGTACTTCTGAAGTGCTGAAATCGAGGTAACTCTTTCCCTTCAGATAAACGAACTAGATGTATCACAGCAGGTAAAGCAATGAAATGCAGGATGAAAAGAGCGCAAATTAGACCCTTTCAATTCAATGATTCACTAAGTTTCTAAGATAAGAGCGCTTATTAAAGGATGTAACATATATAACTCGTCATAATAAATGAGCAAGGGCATTGTCGTGACATCCTTTTTGATTACACAGAACAGAGGCAAGTGTTTTCAATTTCAGTGTTTTCAATGGATCATGAAATAAGGCACCTTATCAACTTGTTTACTCTGTATAAATCTTCCATAGAGCATAATATAGAACTACTGGTTATCCCATTCTACCTATAGTCCACTTTCCTTCTTTTGAATGCAACAGCCAATGATATGGCTGCAAAAACTGAGAAATCATAGATTTTACATTATTTTAAGACATGCTTCAATGTACTGACATCAAAAAACAACCAACTGCAAACATAATTGATGGCAATGTCCATCTTCATATTCTTTCTCTTATACAAGATAACTTTCAAGGTGTAACAGAAATTGTTTCAGACGGTCTGCCAAAACAGTCAACATTGTAACTAAAGAAAACTTATAAAGTTCTTTGGGCGCAGCAAAATACTATTGATCTAAGACCTGAGGACTTAAGCACAAAAAGACTGGATAGGTTCCATGGCAAATGATGCAAAAAAGCAGCCTATCAAATTTCTGTTTGACCAATGTCAGAAATCTTAAAGTATTCTTAGAGGTACACGGTAGAGACATAGATTTTGCAAAATCAGAGCAAAGTTATCATTTGACTAGCACGGATGCAGAGGCAGCTGCAGTTACAAAATGTAGATTGCTCTTGCCACTTCACAGGAAGAGATATATACCAGAGTCATACTCCATTGTATGCATATATGTGAAATGGCATTCAACCCATATTTAATCAGGTGTTTGATCCCATGACACTGACATGCTGTTTCTGCTTTTGAAGAATGCCAAGGATTCAAGTTTGGCTGAGTCAAGTTGTTTGACGCTGGCACTGGCCACACATGCAAAGAAAATTAAGTCTTTTGATGGCTAAAGAGGAGAATCACACGAAATGCTTATAAGTGATGTTTGTCAAAATTACAAATTTTAAAAAGTAATCTTAATTAATGTAACACATATAACACCATAGGAAGCTGTATATTAGTTAAACAATCTTTTCTTATGTATCAAAGGTATTCAGCATGCAAACTACATGAATAATTCAAATAAATAGATAGTTTTATGTCTTCTTTCTGTTTCTCAGACTTTCAATTCATTTATTCTTAAATTGATATGGTAACATACGTATCATACCATTACAGGCTAACCCCCTAGTAAATAGAGTGCAAACATCTCTTATTTGATGCATCTTGAATTGTTCTTTAAGGTAGGATATGTCTGCACAATTCCCAAAGGGGTCGAGAGGAACAGGGTTGTACTCAGTTTGCAGTCCTAATACAATGCCATGATTCTACTGGTTGTGATGAAATGGGTGATTATTTTGCAATAGAAGCAGACACAATGATAGACATTGTGAGGGTGACTTGAATAAAGATTGTTTTTGAATAATTTTATTTAATAGGAATATGTATTAAATTGTGTCATTTAAATGAGAACTATTATTTTCTATCTATATGTCTATATATTTTAATATTATAGGCATTAGGAAATATGTGATTACAAAGGTTATATATAACATAGGTAACACAATTCCAAGGGCTTGTTATCAGCAATGACTGTGATTACTAAGACTAAAGCACCAGAGGCTAGAGATTAATAGGAAAACATGTGAAAAACGGTATTTTTCTGAAATATCATCTCTTACTTCCAAGAAAATTTTGTAGCTCATTCATTATGCCATGTAACATACGTTACATACTTGAATAAGTGCTCTGATCCTGATGTCAAACTTGCAAATGTATGATTCTTTATTGCATTAGCAAGACAGTGCCAAAAATGTAAGATATCCACGAGCGTCAAATATTTTCATATATTTTTCTTCAATAATAGATACCAAAATTGGATACTTAAAATTGGGGGTAGGGTTGTTTAATAGCTCATATAAAACAATGTATTTGAGATAGAAAAGAAATCTTTGTTTTTTCTATTAGTCATATGAGTACTTTAGTAAACTAAGATTAAAACACTTGTAAAAAATGCACAAATCGTCTGTAAAATGAATGATGTTAATCACGATTTCAACTTTCAAATGGAAATTTAATCTATGTAACGCATATAACACCATTGAAGGCTGTAATTTTGTTTAAAATGCTGCTTTTATGTAGCTTAGGCATCCAGCTTGCAAACTACATAAGAAATTTGAATAATTAGATGATTTAATGTCTTCTTTCTGTAGCTCAAACTTTCATTTTGATTTTTTCCTTAGTTTGTTACAGTAACATATGTAACAGGCTGTCAGAGACTAACGCCCCGGAGCACAGAGTGCAAACATCTCTTAAAAGATGCGGCTTGAAATTTTCTTCAAGATAGGATATGTCTGCAAAATTCCCTAGGGGGGGGAGCAGGACCTTTTTTAGCTCGAAGTCTATATGGCATTATTTATTTATTGGGCTTATGTAATTTTACTAACCTTAGTTACATCTGTCATCACGACCTTTCGAAAGTGTTAAAAATCCCATTAGAATTGACAGGCTTATAAATATGACCATTATGAAACAATAACAAACTGGTGTCAGAATTCTCTATAAAAACATGAACATGTCAATCACAAATGTCGACACTGCAACTGGCCAGAATACCCGTGTCTTATCTAAACCAAACATTCACACATATTGTAAATCTTTACAGGAAATTTAAACTTATTGTGAACCCTCTCAGATGAAACCAGCAGCGTTTTTATATAAGCAGTGCAAACCCAACCCGCACACCAAGCGAGATTATTTCCAAACTGGAAATAACACCCGACACTACATCAGTATAATAGGACTAACAAATAGCAGTGATAAAGCAACAAACAACAAGATGACCACCACTTCTGAATGAACATCAACGATGGCCTCACAGGCAGAGATGGGGAAGGGGCCTGGATGTATTTCATAAGCCACATCTTAGACCGTTATTTATAATACACATTTACCTTTTAGTTATTATAATTACACTTGTTCAATTCATCGGAACCACAGTGATCGGCTGCGTCTGCAACTTCATCTATATTATTCTATGACTTGCAATATATAACATGCCCCAATGAAATTAAACTGCGATAAGTAGCAATGTGAATGTTTAGATATGTTGTAAGTGTGTTTTTGGAAGTATTGGTCAGGTGAATCTGGCCTTGCATTGTAGTTATATAGTAATGCAAATGGATCCCTTATTTACGGATACCAGCGGTAAAAGCTTTTTAACATTTGATTTTAATTACGGAATATCGATATTTTGGCAGGAAGCACTACACAAATACATCGTGTATGTTATTTTATTAGAAATCATATAACTGCATCAATATATGTTACTGGACATTGTCATGTTGTGCAACGTAAAAGTTAAAACATATATCTCTTGAATTTACCCTTGGTTTATGTAGAGGAAATGGCAGACAGTATACAGTAGCCTTATGACACTGAGTTTGTAATTGGTCAGCTTTATCAGTAGACCAAATAATTGCACGTCCAGTCTATGTATAGCATTGTGCCAATTCCACATCTGGCCCCAAGGTTATAAAACTTTTTTATGCTCAACTCAACTGAGCACGAAATTTCAACTGACATAAAAACTAAAAAGCTGAAAAATAAATACTTTTCTTGCTTTCAAACTCTTAAGATACTTTATTTATCATGCTAATAAACGTTAAAATGCCAACAATTGTTAATCAATAGCACGCTTTGAACTATTAATATATATGTAGTTTTATTCCATAAAAATGCTATGTTTCATTTTTAAAATGTGGCAGTGTGTAAATGTACTTATTTATTTATCAAAGGTGACAAAGATCAGGAATCGATACAATCATGTACCACACCTACCCCCCCCCCCCCCCCCCCGATACCACATGGGAAAGTGACAAATACACAATTAAACATCACATACAAGAGCCAAGAGGTCAGCCCTTTCCCAGCAGGTAACCACAAGGCAGCAAAAAAAACAGACCCGAAAGCATGACAAGCACAACCATGAATAACACAAATGATCCACAAAGAAACACCGCCTTGGAGCGGTCATTAAAAATATTTATCTTGAGGGCTTAAACCGGTTTCAAGGCACCAACCTCACCCTTAGTTCAGATGTGGATCAAAACATATAGATGTTTGCTTTGCATGAAATACCCCTAATTTATGAATTAATAACTTCTAGAACATTTAAATCAAGACATAAAAAGGAGATAAACAAGACAAGCAGTGTTGTTGGGAATATTTATCACAGTACTTGCACCCCATGCCGTTTTATGACTACGAACTTATTTCATTAAGAGGACAATATAGTAGTCACGACTCGTCTGTTTTGAAACGTATTCTGGTTATGGAAACAGTGCAAACCCAATTGAAACGTCGCATATTGCTCCTTGTTGAGCTGCATGGCTTGGTAATGTCTTTAGACATACACGGGTTAATCTGATATTAAATTAAATTAAATTTGAGCGAGTGCATGAGATTTCCAACAATTTGACATTTTGACAAGTGTAGATTCGGGGAAGCCTCTGCGGCCTCATTTTAAGCTTAGAAACTCCAAATGGTGTTTGGTCAGTAGCTTGACAATCATAGAATACTCAAGCGACTAGCAGAGGCTCTGATCAGACTGCGCGTATGCGCAGGCTGATCTGAGGCTTTGCTGGTCGCACATACCACATTTTTGGAAATCCTATGCACTGGCTATTATTTTAATTTAGCTTCAAAGACGGCCAGTGTACTTACAGAGCCAGTTATCGTATAATTATCGCCAACACAAGACACTTGAATTAGTTTCCAACAAGCCTATTAAGTTGATAAGAATTTCATTTCGTCTCGAGCGTCTCAATCTACGCGCACAAATGGGCAGGCTCCTGTTACTTCAGACGATCTTGATTGCTTTTACTGCTTACAGTGTATACAGAGGAAGTAATAAACGCACCATACATCTAAGAGGCACACGAGCACTGATCACAGAAAATGTCAATCTATATAAAACCCTCGTTAAAATCAAGTACATTTTAGCCGCGACATGTGATTTCCAAGAGTGTAGGACAAAATCCCCCCAGACAACTCCCCCTGCTCATTTTTGTATACGTGGACATAACCCCCCCCCCTCATGAATTTTACAACTAGGGCATAATCCCCCCCTGATGAATTTTACAACTAGGATATAGTCCCCCCCCCGCTTAATTTTACAACGTGGCAATAATCCCACCCCCGCTGAATTTTACAACTAGGGCATAATCCCCCCCCCCCCGGATGAAATCCCCCCCGGACGAAATCCCCCCTTATTATACAGCATACAACGTGTCATATGTAAACAATTTGGAACCAGATTGTAAGTCCTGATCTGGATCCCAACTGCATTACAGCATGATAGTGTTTTGAAACAATATAATTATAAAATGTACTCATATATAATCATAAATTAAATAATTAAAGTAAAAGTAAGGGTGCAAAGATCAGGAGTCGATACAATCAAGTACCACACCCGACCCCAGGATACCAATGGGAAAGTTACAAACTCACAGTTTAGACACCACAAACGAGAGCCAAGAGGTCAGCCCTTTCAAAGCAGGTGACCATAAAGTACAAATAAACAGATGCGCACAAAGTCATAGCAAACATAAGACAGAACAAAATATAAAACATCCACAAAAGAAGTAACACCTTGGAACGGTCAGTAAAATATTTCACCGGAGGGCTTAAACCGGTTTAACGGCGCGCCAACCTCACCTTTAATTCAGATGTGGATCAAGACACATAGATATTTGGTTTGCATGAAAGACCCCTAACTTATCAATGCATCATCTCTTAAAACATATAAATCAAGACATAACAAGGAGATAAAGCAAAGAAAAGGACTCAACAGTAAATAAAACTGAATACCGGAGCAAGAGAAATCCAACAGGTAAACCCCGGTGCAGAGACTTTAACACTTCTCAAAGCAAACTGATCAGACCGGGCAGAACCCTACGCTAATCTGAGTCTTTGCTAGATGCTATGACCAATGACCAAATAAGAATTATACTATTTAATTTTACAAACATGTGCTTTTTCATCAATACAATCAAAACAAGCTATTTATTGAATTTACTATACTATATAGCTGATTGAGTAAAATGCAAAGAAAAAACAAAGACCCTGGTAAGACTAGGCAAAAGTCTAGGCTAATCTGAGTCTTTGTTAGAGAGAGGTTTGTAATGCAGCAATTTGTATATAATTTAAACAAATATATGCTATCTTTATCAAAACAAAAAAAAATATATTATTTATTTATTTATAGTACTATTCTATATTGTTGATAAGAGCTTTAAGCAATCGCTCTCAAATTAAATTGTATATGATGCTAAAGTTTTATGGTCTAATTAAGTGCTACTTAGATCGAGTCAATTAACTTTCTGATTGCCTAATTAACAGTAACTCAATTATAGGTGTTTTTAAATGCTGATATAGATGAATATAATGATGGGAAATCAAAACCAGGGTTTGGTAAAAAGTGCACATACGAGGTTTTGTAAACGAACCAACGATTAACTGTATTTTGAACAATGTGGAAGTAATTAAGTAGCATGCATTTATCTCTGTAGTAGTTATAGAACTTTCAGTTAGATGTCTTAAATACAGGGTCTGAAGACAGGCAACCCTTAAACTATATATGTCTGTCTTTAAAACAGTGTATATTCAGATCAGCTGGCTTCAACAGTTACTGGAATGATCGTTTACATCAGTGGTTCCAGTATACCCATGCCTTAAATGGTTAACATGGGCCAAGAAACCCAATAGAACCCTGCACCCTTTAATTATGTCTGCTGGCAACCTGCGAGAAGTACCACGTTTAGCAGTGCATCTCAAGATCGTAACAGGGACGTACATCTTACAATCAAACAGAGCTTCCTTTAACCAGAATGAGGTTGATCCAACATGCCTACTGTGCAAGACCGGTGCAGAGACTTTGACCCATTTTTTATTACATTGTGCAACCATAGAAAGCACTAGAGAGCATATTCTTAAGGACATTAAATACGTACTAAGATATAGTGATATAGGCTTTAATAATAGTGAGATATTGCTCCAACTGTTAACTGACTGTTCAGCCATACTCGATACAGAAACTGTTAGTGAGGTCATTTCCATGTCAGAAGATCATGCCATGCTTTGCAAGTTGAGAGGTACCAAATTTTCTATCGTACCACAAAGGAAAAGAAAAGCAAAAGATAAGAAAAAATGCTGTTAAATAAAATCAGATTTTGAAAACTTTTAACGATATACAATGTGGAAGTCGTGGCTCACCTTGATTCAGGTTATTTTACAAGATATTTTAGGGTGTAAATAGGGTGTAGGATTAATGGCAATAATATATGTAATTGTAGTTAATAGACAGAGCAAGACCACCCTTTCCCTCTGTTGGGCTGTTAGACTAACGAGGGCCCTTTTACCTAAACTAGTTTGATTGTGAAGGCTGGACACACATTGCAGGTGGCCAGGAATTTCTTTGTGTGGATTCCAGTTATGTACTATCTGGATTCTGTGTATTATATACTAATGACCAGTCAGGCTGGTTCTTATCAAGCTGTTATGTAATTATTGTCTTTGAAGTTAGGGAATGGTTGTGGGCAGTGTATCTAGCCAGTGTAGATTTTGACTCAGTAGCAATAAGACATACATTGGTAGCAGCATTAAACTTGCTTATTATTTCTATATTGGTGATTTCTATATTGGATTAAATACTAAATATTGAAACATTAATTATTTGGAATTGGATTCTTATTTAGCTCCTAATGAATGGGATGCTGGACATTTAGTACGAATCTTCACACCTATGTACTTTGGAATAACTATTGAGCTAAACAGTGTATAGATTTATTTTTCAATCATGGCAACTAGACCAAGCAGGAAACGGTCTCATTTAGTGGGCAATAGTGCTAATGTTGACAATACAAGATATGATCTGAGTATGTCACAGAACTGGACAGTAGTACAGTAAAAAGCTGAGCTACAGCAGAACAACATACCATTCAGTCCATCAGCCAAGAAATCAAGACTTATTCAGCTGTGTAAGGATAATGGGTTGATTGGTGGTCGAATAGCTCCTATACCACCCCACAGCAAGCACAGTCTGGTGCTGAATACCCAAACAACAGCGTGCTGGAACTTACAAAAAATGCAGCAGAACTTTAGAAAACAGTCCGGGATCTATCTGAGAATGTGACTCATTTAAAGCAACAGACTAAGAATGCAGATCAGGGTGTACGATCTCGTATAATAGTATATCAAGGATCCAGCCTAAAGAATGTCTAGACTATGATGGCTAACCCTAGTGTTGACCAATCACACCACACAAGCTGAACCTCTTCCACCAGCAGCAGAGTCCTGAGTTCCTAGCACCTCATTTGATCAGGAAGCCTCCTGCAACAGTGACTTACTAGCCAGTGATATGAATCATAATGAGGACTCATCAGGATATGTAAGAACTAAATATGGATATTCTGCTGAATCATTGCCTTTCATGGACGCTGTTCATCCTTCATTGAAAAAACAGATTCTGGAAGGTAAGGATATAAATCTAGCTTCCTTAATTATTCCTTACTACACTGGGCCACATGCAGATCCATCAGTTATTACCAAAGAGAGACCGGATATGCCACTTAATCAGGAATTAACTCTCGCTCAATTCATTCAGGCTTTTTGGATCTATAAGAACATTATGTGCATGGCGTATGCAATCCGTCGCCCTGAATTAGACCTGAACGAAAGAGATATTTTAGACATGGCTACACGTTACCCAGGCAATGGTTTCTATGAGTATCATAAAATGTTCTCCGCCCAAGCTGCTGCACATTTAAGCTACTCTGGGAATAAGGTGACTGGTCTGTTCGAAATAAGACACTTTTTTTAGCATTTTCACAAATAGTAAGGCAAGAACATGTAACCTCTATCAATGCTCATTACATCTTTCATCATTTTGTCCAAACCTGACTGAAAATAATGCCCAAGCAAGATTTCGCAACAGGCCTTCAAAATCAGATATGTTTGGTAGAGTCCGCATGCAGACATAGGGCAGTGAAATATGAATCAATTTTAATTCTACCCATGGATGCTACCGCATAAAATGTAATTACCTTCATGCCTGTCTCATATGCCATAAAGAGCATTCACAGCAAGAATGTCAGGAGTCAGAAAACCTTGAAAAGCACCGGGCCACATGCAGATCCATCAGTTATTACCAAAGAGAGACCGGATATGCCACTTAATCAGGAATTAACTCTCGCCCAATTCATTCAGGCATTTGGGATCTATAAGAACATTATGTACAAGGCGTACAGAACAGTGCAAACTTCCTATGTAAATTGCATGCAAAAAGCTGAATTTCTATGATTTAGCTGCTGATAGTGTTTGTCACCATCCTATTACGGAACAGAAAAGAGGCGTCTGATTGAAGCGAATCATTTGAAGCGTGTTCGTCTTTAATCACGGCAGTCAGAAACATTTTCACAAAAACAAAAATACAAAAAGATAGCGTCTCTGTGGTATATCTCATATTGTAGAAAAACTGTGACTTTTTTTAAATGAGGGTACCTTTACTCTAGCATCGTCTGTGCAAGACGTACCTGCCATTTTTTAAATGAAATGGCATGCAGAGTTTCTGAAAGGCCTTGGTTGATTTATAGTAGCATGGATTTTGTATACCCGAATCTTGCTTTCAAAACTAACGCAAAAAATGTGAGGTGACCAATTAGAAATTTTGCTCATAGTATGTAACTATGTTCCCAGTACATTTTCTCCGACTTTGTCTATACGCCGATGTTTACTCAGAAGCATTATAATACTTTATAGAGCTGAAGCTGGCATTAGATCATTTGTTAGGCTTCATTGATCGTCAAAGCTGCATCTTTTAAAAGACAAGGCCATTACGTAAACATGTCTTCATTCTTTATCAAATCCAGTCTGTAAAGCTTCTTGTACTTTATAGTTTTGACATGGCTTAATAATTAACGTTTCCTAGCCACTTCTAGAATGTCAAACAAAGGTCACCTGATAATGTATAACTGACCAATGCAATAACGGCTTAGCACAAGACATAGTCCCACAAAACAAAATCGCACTTGTTCAATCTCCCACAACTACGTAAGAGGTTTACCTTAAAGCTTGTGGGTTTAACTCTTTGCATGCTTGGTAATTTTTCATGCGTTATGTCATCTGCTGATTTTTTTTTTTAAAAATCACATTTTTCGAAAAACTCTTTCAGGAATACCATCAGAGTATCTAACAGTTTGGATCCAGATCAGACCTGACATTTTGTTAGGCCTGATCTGGGTCCAAACTGTTTGCAAATGCTATCAGTAGACGACATTAGTACAAAGAGTTAAAGTAGGCATGGTTTTCAGAACGGTGAATTTCTTATTATTATTATTATTATTATTATTATTATTGTGGGCTCCACCTCTTTCAACCACTCTTTTTTTTGCTTTTTTTGGTTTTTTACTCTCGTGATTAAGTTCTATTCTTTTATTTTCTTTCTTTTTTGTGTAGGTGAATTATGTTCTTTGGGACTTTTGGGTTCAGGTATCCAGAATTCTATGCAAGTGGGAGTATCTCACGTAAATGTATCTCTTCGTGTAAAGAGACTTGTACACAGAAGCATCTGATGTTGTGTCTGTAGTCGGGCCCACCAGGGTATAAGCCCTCCAGTCAAAATATTTTAGTGACCATTTTTAGACTGTACTTCTTTTGCGGATTCTTTTTTGTTATCTATGTTTTGTGTTTGTCTGTTTTCTTGTCTGCTCATTGCAATCACCTGCTGGGAAAGGGCTAACCTCTTGGATCTCTTGTATGTGATGTTTTCTTGTATTTTGTCATCAATTTCCCAAGGGGTGTCCTTGGTCAGGTGTGGCGCTTGATCGTATCGATTCCTGATCTTTGTCTTCTTACTACCTTTAACTGTTGGATTTCTTTTACTCCAGTATTAAGTTGTATATACTGTTGAGTCCTTATCTTTGTTTTATCTCCTTTTTATTTGTCTGTTTGTATTTACTAGGAGACGACACATCGATAAGTTAGGGATCTTTCATGCGAACTTATTTGTCTTGATCCACATCAAAAAAAAAGGTGAGGTTGGCACCATAAAACTAGTTTAAGCCCTCTAGTAAAAATATTTTTTACTTACCATTACAAGGAGATGTTTTTTGTGGATCAGTTTTTGTTATTTGTTTCGTGACTGTCATGCTGTCATCTCTGTTCGTTACAGCCTTGCGGTCACCTTCTGGGAAAGTGCTGACCTCTTGGCTCTTTTGTATGTGAGGTTTTCTTGTGTCTTTGTCACTTTCCCATGTGATGTCCTGGGTCAGGTGTGGTGCTTAATTGTATCGATTTCTGATTTTTGCCTTCTTCCATACTTTGAATGTTCTCCTTATTTCCAAAGGTTATATTGTTTAGATCATGTACAATGTCTCCATTAGGGCATTCAATGAATGCCTTATCTTCTGGATGTACATGTACTCTAGATAAACAAAATGTTTAGCTTAAAATTAAGAATATTTTCTTATCAATCATTGTTAACATTTGTTTTGGGCGTTCAAAAGAACTGTCTTATAGTGATGGTACTTTTGAGTACCCACAACATATGCTTTGAGTGAGCAATAAGAACATTGTCATTAATTTCACATTGGCCGGCTGGGCAAGTTTTTAAGTATGTCTGCCTTGTACATTTAAGTTGTTTTTACATGTGTGTCTTTTGTCTGTTTTATTTCATCTCTGCTTAAGGGTGTTGGGTTTGTGGCATTTTTGGTCATATTCACTAGTTTTGATTTTAACTAAGTGACTACTGCTTTATCACTACACCACGAAAGCACACACACACACACACACACACACACACACACACACACACACACACACACACACACACACAGAGAGAGAGAGAGAGAGAGAGAGAGAGAGAGAGAGAGAGAGACCTACAAGTATCCTCTATCAAATGGTCGTATGATTATGAACGCAGGGGTGTTAAAAGTATTTTATTTTAATCATTCATCGCTGGTTTGGACTTTATAAAAGTAAGTAAGGTTGCAAAGATCAGGAATCGATACAATCAAGTACCACACCTGACCCAGGATACCAATGGGAAAGTGACAAACTCACAGAAGACACCACAAACGAGAGCCAAGAGGTCAGCCCTTTCCCAGCAGGTGACCACGAAGCACATATAAACAGACGCGCACAAAACATAGCAAACACAAGACAGAACAAAAACATAAAAGATCCACAAAAGAAGTACCGCCTTGGAACGGTCAGTAAAATATTTTACTGGAGGGCTTAAACCGGTTTAACGGCGCCAACCTCACCCTTAATTCAGATGTGGATCAAGACACATAGATATTTGGTTTGCATGAAAGACCCCTAACTTATCAATGCATCATCTCCTAAAACATATAAATCAAGATATAACAAGGAGATAAAGCAAGGATAAGGACTCAACAGTAAATTAAACTGAATACCGGAGCAAAAGAAATCCAACAGGTAAACCCCGGTGGGCCCGACAAACAGCCAAAGCATCAGGCCCCTACCATCTCATCAATAGATAAGTCTTTAAGTCGGAACCATCATAGAGTCTGAAGTCCAACCCACCGGCGTGCAATTAAAGAGGAAAGCAAAGTTGCCAACTGTGATTGGGTTGACTACCAAGCATGCAGTCTGTTGCAATACATTAATGTTATAGCCAATCTTTTTATAATGGGAAATTATTTTAATGAACTGCGCTGAAAATTTATTAGAGCCAACAATCTTCTTCAACTTATACACCAAGTCACCATAGAAATCAGGTTCCGAAAGTCCTTGGCGCAAGAGAGATTTAAGTCCAACTTGGAATTTAGAAATCAAATCAAAGTATCGTCTATAAAATTTTGAAAATGTTTTGTGAAGTTTATGATACCGATAGCCCTGTTTAAGAAGTTTCTGAGTTAACAATTTATTGCGAGTGTTGAAGTCAGTAACATAGCTAGATGCTCTAGCAAAACAAATGAGTTGAGAGATATAGACTCCATAGGATGTAGAACGAGGAACATCACCATCTAAAAATGGGAAATTGACAATTTCAAAATCAAAGTCGTCACGTTTATCATAAATTTTGGTAGAAACAATACCATTAGAAATTGACAAATGCAAGTCTAAAAATGCGGCTTCGGTATCAGAGGCATTGGCTTTATTAAGTTGGAGCTCTGAAGGGTATATTTGACTAACCATATTTTCAAAATAAACATTATTAATATTTAAAATATCGTCCAAATATCTGGAAGTAGTGTTAAACGCATCAATAACATCAGCCTGCTTATCATCAGAAAGAGACATCATAAAGTCCCTTTCATAACAAAACAGGAATAAATCTGCAACCAGGGGAGCACAATTAGTGCCCATAGGAATCCCAACTACTTGTCTATAGAGCTTGGTGCCAAATCGAATAAAAATGTTGTCCAACAAAAAGGTCAGCGCATCACATACATTTTGACACGACCATGCATGATATTTTTTAGGTTTTTCTGAAGTAAAAAATGCATTTCTGTCATTACATGCAAGGTAAGGAGAGCCTTCTCTTTGGAAGGTTCTTTCAATAAGATCAATAAGTTTATCTTTAATTAAATTATGAGGTAAAGTAGTGTAAAGAGTAGAAAAATCATAAGTAGACAAACTGGTCGCATTGAAATCTCTAGCTTTAAGTTTATCTAAAATTTCACCTGAATTTTTAATCGACCAAAATAGGTTTTTACCGGATCTCTCATATACTTTTTCACAATATTTGATAACATGTTTTTTAACAGCTGTAAGACACGATGTTAACAATTTAGAAAGTTCTGTTGTCGTACAAGAACTAGAATTTGCAATAAGTCTTGCTTTATAGGGTTTTTTATGGAGTTTAGGTAACCAGTACAACGTAGGAACTTTGTAAAGCCCCGTAAACTTGCGCCGATATCTCAGCTAATTTTTTTCTTGCTAGAATACGTTCAAATTTAAATTCAAACTGTCTACAAAAGTGACAAACGCTACATGGACATGACTATTTAGGCACTGATATTGGTATATAATAAATGTTGAAAAACTGGTAGAAATCTGCAGTACAAAACAATCATTTTCAAATATAGGCATTCTTAGGAGACATGCTGCCGAGTACAAACTGTGCTGCCGCCAGATATACCATCAACAACAATTAGAATAATTTACATCAAGCTGTTTGCTTTCTCACATATACAGAATGATGGGTTACCAACATAAACATGTACAATATATGTGTTTTTTTTTCAAATCGTACCACTGTTATGTACTGAGCAATATTCAAAACTGGCTAAATAGCTGTAATACAGTATAAAACAAAACCAACACAATCAAATGTGCATGTCTCCAGTTTAATCAGAGTCTTTGCAATACGCATGTTGAAACGATGGAACCATAACCAGTTATTGAATGCATAGCGAAGACTCGTATCATCCTGGGTATATACTTTATACCCAGGCTTGTATTAATCTTATGTGGGCACATAGGTAATTTTTGTTGTTTTTGACAAGCACTGGGGCCATTGTACGAGATTTCGGTACGTATCTATGCCTCCAGCAGTCCAGCTAAGAGTGCGTAATTGATTGTTTTTCTTATTTCCCATCCGAAACATATGTTGTGGGTACTCAAAAGAACTGTCTCAATGTTTTAAGTAATGGGTAAGAAAAAAGTTACACTTCTACGCTCAAAAAGTTTCCTAATCTGAACCTATGCTCAGTGAAATGAACGCATCAGGGTAACCTTCACTGCTCGCATAAAGGATGTATGGATGTAGATGAAGGCTCAGGCCAAACTTTAGACACCTAGCATTTCTGGATACGTCAGTGTGGGCGTTTATCAGAGGCCTTGTGCACTAGTATGCGATAAGCATCGTGTGTTGGATCATCTATTCAATGATTCAATTTCCAAAATAATGAATATGAACAAATTGAATCGTCTATATCAATACGTGTCACTGATAATGCACGGATGAAAATGAGCTTTCTATAATAAGATACATGTAACTACAGTTGTGTCGACGACTCGCACATAACTATTCATGCAAAAAAGTCAGCAACGACAAAACATTATTTTCCACTCAAATGATGATAAATTAATGATGATGATGATGAAACAAACACAAATATACGCACAGAATTAACTTTGTTATGTTTTAATTGATGTTCACTGAGTACTCATTTAAGAGACTAGGTCTGTTACTATGAACTTTTTTCGAAAAAACTCTTTCCTTTTTAAATCATTTTTAAAAATAGAAGTAAGTTATGTTTTCACAATTAACTTGTTCAGTACAGCTGAAAACTGCAAGGAAAAGTGAATTATCTGATAAAAACAGGTGTTTTTCTCTTGTTTGTAATTATTTACGTCCCTCCAATAATTCTAGACAGTTGATTTTTAACATGAAAGCTGTTGTTTTGATAGTGATAATTTGTTAAAATTTACGAAAATGGTAATATGTTTACCTGAATTTGAGTATTTTACTGTATTCTTGAAAAATAGAAAATTTATTTCTAAAATTAGAAGATCAAAAGTTACAGACTATGCAGCTTTAAGGTGTACTACTAAACTAGGAGATTCCGACTGTGAGTTTGGTACTGAATTTAAGTTATCAGTAGATCTTACATTGTGTACAGTCACTGAAGGTAATAACGGTTTTGGTATATACCTTACGTCACAGTCATAAACGACGTGTGGAATAGTACGACAGTGTGTAATATGCAAAAAATGTTATCTTTTTTTGATTAATGCCCCTTTTATTGAGAGTCCAACGTGACACATCAAATATCCCACAATGCAAAAGTGCAATAAGTTTGTTATTGTATGGTGTGTTCGTCTGTACGGTAGATTATCGCGTGGATTCTCTTCCCGTACAGAGACTCAAACCATACAATAACTTCCACATCACATTTTGAACTAACACAAGCATTTGTAGCAGTGTGATTAAAAAGATACAACCGCGCGACATGCACAAAATATGAACCCTGTGCAATTTTCACAGCACATTTCATGCGTGTACATATATGTTTATAAGAGCAAATTAAACCAATCACGTTATCTAAAGACGCTATTATAAAAAAAAATGTCTTGTGCGGGTCCAGAGGGGCCACAAGGGGTCTGGACACCCCTGGTAAATATAGTTTTTTTATATTTCTACAACAGAAGCGATGTATCGACATTATGAATCTTTAAAAAAACTGACGACACCAGTTTAATTCTTGAGGAATGGGTTTCAAATTACCATAATTTGACATTTGAATTTGATCTTTAGATTAAATCTTTTTTTCATCTTATGTTTGTTTTCGAAACCAGATGTTTCTTTATTGATAATGTTTTTTTTTCAATTGTTTTAATAATCTTGTAAAAAAAGAAGAAAAAATCATTTTTATGGTGTGATTAAAAAGAATATAATACTTTTGAAACTTGAAACCTATTTCTCCGGCTATTTATTATTGTTTTGGTTTAATGATAAACAACGTGAATATATCTCTATAGTGGGGGTCCAGTGGAAACAGGGGTTGCGGACCCTCTCCCCTGCAAAATCACAAGTGGCTTAATAAACATGACGTATATAAACTGGCCTTCATGGTATATGCGGTCGACCCTGCTGAGATTGTGCTATATCGTCGTCAAATATGACCTGTCCTCGAGGTTATAAATCAGACTGAGACTGTACTCAAGTTTTATAACCTCGAGGCCTGAATTGGCAGCTGGCTGGTATGCTTGTGTACTTTTTACTTTATAGTTCTCTACCATTTGCAAAACATTGGGGTGTATCAATATATTAGACCATCGATGCACGTGAGTTTAGGACAAAAGCCCACTGGACAATTTATAATAGACTTTAAACTATTTTTCTTAATGAAGTGGGTTTTTGGCCACCTTGGCAAAATTAGCAGTGGGCTTTTGTCCCGTGGGCTTTTGTCCTAGTGGGCTTTTGTCCCAGTGGGCTTTTTTCCGTTCCCCATGTAGATGTATCGCAAAAGTAACTATATATGTTGATAGATAAGTTATTGGCATTATAGTTTTCACTGTCATAATAATGGTTTTAAACCTAGGGATTTTAATTTATAAATTGCTCGGTTTGGCCACAAAAAGAAAGTTAAATGACAGTAGATGTATATGGTTTTGCATGCCTTCCTTTTAAGCAAAATCAGTTGAACATTGGCAGTCTGATATATTTTAACTAATGCCTCATTAAATTGGTATACTGCCCTACAGAAAATCAAATCTGAATGCTACCGTATTCTTAATTCTCTCCTTTAAAGCAGCAAATATGTTTCAGACAGTAGTACGGTATCACAATAGTGGCCACAAGTAGTCAAAAAAGATTCAATATTAAGTTAAGTTTCCGCGATTTTGAAACTCAAAGAGTAGTTTAAAGGATAGTTATACCATGGCTTGTCTGTCTGTACTTGGATTATCTTATGTGCAGGTGGACAAACATGGTAAAACTATTTTGTATCACATATACCCTATACATCGATGGATACCTTGCGCATCATGAGATAGTTCGTGCTAAGTTTGGTAATAGTGGTATAAGAATAAAACAGCCTAGTCAGTTAGATTACGACTGGATGTATGTAGGTCACACAGCACGGAGAACATAATGGCATGTAAAGCTCCAGTATCCTGTTTAATTGCTTGTCTTAAACAAATGCAAATGAACTACTGATAGACAGCTCGTAATAGCAAAGTTAATGGCATAGCCAAATATGCTTAATCCATACCAATGAGCATTGGACTTAGTTTTCTAATCCGTTGTACATAAGTCCTGATAAGCCAACGTTTTAAGAATAAAAATGCTTATTTTCTTATCCGTCAGTTTTAACATGTGTTTAAGGTGCTCAAAAGAACCGTGTGAATGAGACGGTTCTTTTGAGAACCCACAACTTGTGTTTTTGTTGAGAAATAACGAAAATAATTCTTGACTATGCACTCTTACATCCGTGGACGCTTGAACTTGAACAAGAACTCTTATACTTTTTCTGATCTGATCCCGGGGTTCATACATTATTTTATGCTCAACTTAACAGAGCATACATCTACATATTTCAACTACTCATAATAACTAAAATAGTGAGAAGAAAGATTTTTCCTGCTCTAAAACACACATATGTTGTATTTATCCTACTAATGAATGTTAACATGGTTAAAATTCCAACATTTGTTGGCATTTAACATTTATTAGGATGATAAATATCATGCTAAGTTGGATTGAGCATGATAAACGTTTTATAAACTCGTGACTTGCAGAGGCTCTTCTTTGCAAAGAGTGTGGAATATGTACAGCTGACTTTCCTAAGCTAGCTCATTTAGGTCTTAACTTTATTCAGGCAGCAGTAAACTAAAAATGCACCGAACCGGCTCTACGCCAATGGTATTTTCTTTTTCATAACAAACGGAATCGAGATACATGTAACTACTTCCAGTGTTCGAATAGAATAAGGTTGTAGCTCAGTATAAGTGCGACGCAGTAGCAAACAACACTCTGCATACAGTGTATCAATTAGCCATTCTTTAGGCTTCTAACTGTCTATAGGGGTTTCGGGATACTGTATACTTGCCATCAAGTTTACTTCCAGTGACATCGAACAATTTTGACGAAGGGCGTTATATTTGGCAAAATGGCTGCTTACAGCGTGACAATCGCATTAAATGTTTTTTTTACTGCAAGTATGGCCTTGGATTCAGAGGTCAAGGTCAAATATATTTGAAATCTGTTTGATGGATCGTTACGCAAACTCCTGTTACATTTATTGATTGAGAGTGCTTATTCTTGACAAAATGGTTGCCAATGGTGTTAAAATATGGCAACAAAGGTTTCGTATAGATGATATGACAATGTAGTCAAAGGTCAAGGTCAAACATACTTAGAAGGTGTCCATATTCAGCTCAATGATTGCGTATGGTGTGTAGAACCTGATGTCATCGAAGGTTTCAGATCACCGCTACATGTATATATACACCTACCATTCAGTGAAATGAAACGGGATATATCGTTTATTTTAGGCCTTATAAACCAAGTATATGATAGTTATACAATGACCTGTCCGCCTGTACGTGGAGATAATTCGCGAGCTTTAGCGAGTGGATTATCATACGTTCAGGTGGACAAACATGGTATAACTATTTCATAACACCTACATCAGTGTAGACCTTAGATATTCCATGCTAAAGTTGGTATAAAACAAGTTATAGTGGAGTCACAGCGGACCAACTACAGGTATATCTCTAGAGTTTAACCCTTAAAGCGCCTGGAAATGTCGTCTGCTGAAGTCGTCTGCTGCATATATTTGCTAATATTATACAACATATATAAGTATAGAGGCGAAGAGTGTGGACCCAGACCAGACTGTTCCAACAGGACCAAATTGATCAGGGTCTACTCTGTGTGATAAAAGGCTTCAATAATTATTTCAGGAAATGCCAATTTCTCTTGGCTCTTTTGTGTGTGATATTTTCTTGTGTTTTTGTCACTTTCTCTTGTGGTGTACCGGGTCATGTGTGGTATTTGATTTTATCGGCTCCTCATCGTTGTCTTTTTCCTTACTGTGTTGTGATTGGCGCTTTAAGGATTAACTATCAATAATCTTGCCGCTTATAAAGCATTCGACATTACTCATGTGGTGGCACCGTCTGCTGTGGTTGTGACAGCAAATTCCATCTGGAACTTAATTACAAATTTACGCCTTGAAGCGCCGCCAAATGTCTGCAGCAGGTGAATATTTGAGCCGAGACATGTGATTCCCAACAATATGGCAGTTTGACAAATGTAGACTCAGACGAGCATATGCAGCCTCCTTTTAAGCTCAGAAACTCCAAATGATGTTCAGTCAGTAGCTTAACACTAAGTCTTATTGAATAGTCAGACGCGTAGCAAAGGCTCTGATCTAACTGCGCGTATGCGCAGGCTGATCTGAGGCTTTGCTGGTCGCACATACCACATTGTTGGAAATCCCATGTTACGACTCATTTCATTTTTGGCTTAAAGAAACTAAACAAGGCGAGATATACTAATAGTCTGAGTCGTCGGCTGGCGTTCACATAAAACATATTATGTTTTCATTTTTTTTTATAAAATAAATAAAGAGGTCTACTACAGTCGTAAAACTGCTCCTCAACTGGTATTTTTACATGGTTGAGTCGTCTGCTGATTGTTTTCAAAATCAATTTTTTTTCGAAATTTTCTTCCAGGCAATACCATCAGAGTGTCAAACGGTTTGGACCCAGATCAGGGCCGAAGTGACGTCGGTCCTGATCTGGGTCCAAACTGTTTGAAAAGGTTATCAGCAGGCGACACTAATAGGCAACAAGTTAATGGTTAAGTCTGAAGGACGGCCTTCAATCCGCTATATTTCCTTTTTTTTACATTTACGCAGCAGACATTCTCTGGAGACAGAATTAGCCCCTAAATCACTGGATTGGAAATGGAAATCCATATTTCATTTAAATTTACAGTTGTTCATAAAATTTAATGTTTAGTATGTCTCGGGAAAAGCTACGTCTGCCGTTTCATTCTATATTCAACTTTTCCTTCCAAAATATACATGGCGTCAACCACCTATAGTTTTGCTGAAAGTACTGTGCTCTGAAAAATTAGCTACAGGTACGAAGTTAGTGGTACTTAACTTTTGCCGCTGTGTATAATAAATATGCCAACACATGATATGTTGGTACTTATCGCATATGCGCAAAAGCCTCATTTGAACGCCCACGTTGGTGTATCCAGTGGGGGTAGAAGTCTAAACGATGATCTGAGTATTCATCTACTTCCATACTTTGTGCATGCGAGAAGCGGAGGCTCTGGTGAGACTGTGTGGATATGGAAATATCATCGTAGCCATCGCTGCTCGCCGATGCGATACAGTGATACCTGTCTAAAGCGGCAACTCAGAAACAGACAAAACAAAGGTTTAAATGACAAATGGTAGTTTAATGAGGGTCGAAAGTATTACAAAATGCTCCCTTTTCTGAAATAATTTTGACCTGCATTAAGCGATTATTGATCTTTAAAACCAAGTTTAGGTCTTTTTGAGAGGGGACGTTTTAGACAGGTTTTACTGTACATGTAAATACCAAAAATTAATGTGCTGGATCAAATATGACAGTCTGCTGAATGACATGACACATTAAAGCCTTGACAGAAGCACATTTGGCCACTAAAATTAATTTAAGTCCCCCCGCCTCCAACACACACACACACACACACACACACACACACACACACCCCGGTGGCATCGGCTGCTGTCCGTTCTAAAGCGGTGGTTATATTGTTGACGAATCATTGTTTATTCACGGTTACTCCATTTGTTAGTGGGGGTTGTGTTTGATCCTTGTTTTGCAATGCAGCACTCAGTACCCTTTCTATATATGCAATAACATCGCTGATGAATAGAGAGCTGGTTGCTCGACTGCTGTCAGGTGGCTTTTAGTTTATGTTCCTCTTCCTCATGGTGCCGTGGGTTGATCTGTGATTGTGGCATTTCCTTATCCTACTCACTTGCTTTTTGAATGTAGATTAAAACTCAGACAAACCATTAGACATCTAGGCCCCGCTTACATGTGTTTTAACCCATTTAAGCCGAATAGAATTTCCCACTATTATCAATCGGACAAGTCCATTTCCGTTTTAAGGGTAGTTGAGTGGTATGTGCCATTTTTATTCAAATCTGATCTGAGTTTGCACTGTTTGCCTGTGTCCCGCAAAAAGGACACTATAAAGCGCTGATATGGGTTAATTGAGGCTTTTGCGCTTATTGCGATAATCATGTGCTGGCCCAAATATGAGACACAGCACACATGGTAAAGTTGTACAAGTGACAGACAGCTGTGCCAGAAAAGTTTTATTTGTTAGCATTCTGTCGCAATGAACACATCAGAACGGCTATTGACCCTCATTATTATGTCTCGACAAATTATTTGTAATTGACCCCTGACAGATGTTTGTCACCAGCCAATATTCGTTACGACTAGAAAATAACAGACCCTAGCCAAAGTCTATATTACAACATTACAGACATCTGTCATAAGCCATTTATTCAAAATATTGAGCCGCTTCATGACTAAAATCAACACAGTGGCAAAGACATAAGATCAGACTGGGCAGTTAAGTACTGACAGACGTCTGTCAAATGAAACGTTCATAATTTCGTCGGTAACAAACGTCTGTCGAAAGCTATTTTCAAGCGTTTTGTTTTCTAGAAACTGACGTATGTCAAAGCTATGTTCTAGTAACAGGCGTCTAACAAAACGATGTTTTTCGCTTTTCTATAGTAATAGTCGTGAGGTAATACCAAGTATATTGATTTTTGACACGTAACAGACGTCTGTCAACAGTAAGCTTATAGTAGCAGACGTCTGTCGACAGCAAGTCTATTGCTTTTTGCCAAATAACTAACATCTGTCAATAGCACGTGTATTGTTTGTTGTAAAGTAATAGATGTCTGTCAATGGCAAATTAATTGATTTTTGTCGAATAACAGACATTTGTCAACATTAAATTTATTGATATTTGTCAAGTAACAGACGTCTGTCGACAGCAAGCGCATTCATTTCTGCCAATTTACGGTCATCTGTCAATGGGTAGGTGCTAGAATGTCTATTCCCAAAATGTCTATTCCCAGAATGTCTATACCCATAATGTTTACTTTGCCAAATTGTCTATTCCAAAAATCTCTACTATTTTAAAAAAAAATTACATAAATTTATAAAAAAAAGAGAAAAATGGGAAAAAAGGAAAATAAGTATGGCAGAATCAACAACAGAAGACAGGTAATCTTAATGATTTAATCTGTTAAACAAAAAGGTTTTCATTGCTGTCTTTAAACCATTAATTCATTCATGAAGTTATTAGCTCACCTGAGCTGAAGGCTCACAAGGTGAGCTTATAGTATACCTATCGAACCGGCGTCTGTCCGTGTTTGCGTCCGAAGTATTCAAAACAATTTAATGATTTTTACTTTTATTGTCATTATATAGCAAATTTTATGGTGTCCAAAAAGTTTAAGTTATAAGCTCACCTGAGCCAAAGGCTCACAAGGTGAGCTTATAGTATACCTATCGAACTGGCGTCCGTCCGTTTGTGCATTGACCTAAATCACAATTATATCCATGGCAGAACATACTTATTTCCAAATATCTACGAAGCATATCAGACCTTCATCATTAATTCATTTTTACCAAAGGAGTAGCTATATATAGACATTTTGGGAATAGACATTTTGGCACAGTAGACATTATGGGAATAGACGTTTTGGGAATAGACATCTTGGGAATAGACATTGTAGCACTACCCCCTGTCGAATGTAGGACATTTCGGCCACGGACATTTCGGCCTAGGACGTTTCGGCCCGGACATTTCGGCCACGGACGTTTCGGCCACGGAAAATGCCAAAGGTGGACGTTTCGGCCAAATCATAAATTTTGGGTTGGGGTGTGTGCATGCATAAATGTGTGATGCATTTCTAGGAAATAATTGACTGAATAATCTTATATACTATACATAGTATTTCTACCAAATTTCTATCAGTTATTCAACTGCATGTTTTACAAGCAGAGATGAAAACAGTGTGGATCCTGATCAGTAGGGAGCTGGCTGGATCTGCAGTGTTTTGAAGAAAAAAAGATAAACCCAGGTTCAGCATGAAAGTAGTTAACATTCATCAAATGTTATGTACAGTAGATTCAAAGATACACGAGAATTGTTGTAAACAAAAAATATAAACTTATTCAGGTAATGGGTACTTTATACAGGTATTTCAAAATCATTTTCTGCTGTATAATATACACCATAATTTACCTCTTTCTATCAAAAATAGCATACTCTTATTGTCATACATCTTTGAATCAACTGTAAGTTTTCACATGCATATTTGATTTCAAAAGATCATGAAATGCATTGCACATTTATGGATGCACACATCCCAAACCCAAAATTTATGGTTATGGCCGAAACTTCCTCCTTTAGCATTTTCAGTGGCCGAAACGTCCGTGGCCGAAATGTCCAGGCCGAAACGTCCTAGGCCAAAAAGTCCGTGGCCGAAATGTCCGAGCACCCCCCCTCCCCCCCCCCCCTGTCAATAGCACAATTAGTAACAGCCTTCGTCAATAGCAGTTATATTTCGATTTGCCAAGTAACAAACGTCTGTCAATAGAAGTTTTGACGCTTGTTTTGTTTCAGAAGGTACAACGCCTTTTGTGTATTGAAAGAAAATGTAAGGGGCAAATTTAAAGATTTTTCTCTAAGATTTTTATCTAATAACAGGCGTCTGTTATTAGCATAAATTCTCGTCTTGTAACAGACGCCTGTCGGTAGAAAAGTTTAAGATTTTATCATGAATTAGCAAGTGACCATCTGTCTATAGCAACCTTCACGTTTTTAAAATGTCTTATAACAAACACCCAGTAAAACATTTTAGCCGCGACTTACGATTTCCAACGATGTGGCATTTTGAGAAGTGTAGACTCAGACGAACCTGTGCAGCCGCCTTTTAAGCTTAGAAACTCAAACTTATGTTCAGTCAGTAGAATATTTAATCGACTAGCAAAGGCTATTGATCAATCTGTACCGTTTATCATTAAAGCGTCTGATCTGGATCTGCACTGTTTGGGAGCCGGACAAAACATCCCGGGACAAAACATCCCATGCCATTTTTTTACACCCCGGACAAAACATCCCACAAAGATTTGCCACCCGGACAAAACATCCCATGCTGTTTTTGTCACCCCGAACAAAACATCCCATGCCATTTCTGACACACCGGACAAAACATCCCATGCCATTTCTGCCACCCTGGACAAAACATCCCATTTTCTGGGATATTTTCTAGTAAAAGCAGCCTGGATAAATCATCCTACTTTCTTGTTAAGTCTTGACAGGGTTCATGTTACCATAATATTTTTATGAAATACATATAAATTGATGACGATATATAGTAAACTATCTTTGGAATTTTTATTTGTCAGAGGCAATCACCTCAAAAAAGTATAGATCCTGCTGAGACAACTAATTTCAGTGGACACAGCTGGACCTAAACTATTTGTACCTACTGGTCAACTTTCTTATCAAATAGTATTATACTTGGGATCTGCATACAAGATTCCATGCAACTATTATTGATCCTGATGAGACAACCCATTTTGAGGAATCGCAGCGAGACCTAATTAATTGTACCTACCGTTTACCATGATCAGACTGCTCCTTTAGGGTAAGTCTCATCTTGGACCTTCATCTACTTTTACATGTACTAGCAATAAATGCTCTTGTGAGACTGTTCAAATAATATAATTATGAACTAGATCTTAAATTGATTGAAATTTGAGTTTCACAATATAAATAAAAAGTAATAAAAAATAATTACATCTTCTGTTTATGTTGTGACAAACAACTAAATTTGAGTGTTAAGAAGCCAATTAAATCTTAAGGAAATTATTTTATAGTTTGGGTCAAACAAACTATCATAATTGGATAACATATGTCTAATTAGTCCAAATAATCTTTGATCTCCAATCATTCCAATGGGTTCGGTCTGATTAAGAATATAAAAAACAGTAACAATTAACAAAATGGGATTTTTTTGCACTTTCATAAGCTTTTAACAGATAGTGGGATGTTTTGTCCGGGGTGGCAGAAATGGCATGGGATGTTTTGTCCGGGGCGACAAAATGGCATGGGATGTTTTGTCCGGGGTGACAAAAACAGCATGGGATGTTTTGCCCGGAGTGGCAAATCTGTGTGGGATGTTTTGTCCATGGTGGCAAAAAATGGCATTGGATGTTTTGTCCCAGGATGTTTTGTCCTACTGTTTGCCTATACCCCAAAAAGGACGCTAGATTCCTCGACACTACGGCACGTAGGTTGGTCAATGGATAACATTTCCTGGTCATTTAGAGAGTTGTGCCAAGTTACGGACATCTGTCAATAGGAAATTAATGATTTTAACCGACGGCTGTCACTTGCAAATTTAACAATATATACATCTTTCACTAGATACAAGTTGTGTTATCAGGACTAAAACACACATCAAACATCATGCAACTTGTTTTGGTTCAGGTTTAACCGTGTACAACTTTGTTTTCGTCACATGTGGTATGTTTACGGTTGTTTCATAACTTGTTTTTACCCCGTAGGCTTTGTTTATCACATTGTATACTAGCTAGCCCTAAAAGGTCAGAGTTGTTTGTCAGCTATACATTGGAATACAACTTGTTTGGGCTTTGTGTTGGGTCCTTGTTTTGTGATAATAGTACTTAATGCCCTCTTTATCCCCAGTGCCCTTTTTATCCCCAATGCCCTTTTTATCACCCGACCAGATTAGGATCGGGGGATATAGGGATCAGCTTGGCGTCCCTCCGTCCGTCTGTAAACGAAAGCTTGTTCACTCCATAACTTTAATACCCCTTGAGAAATTTTAATAATATTTGGTAGGTATGTATGTCAGGTCAAGGCGGTTTGTCGCGTATATAATGGGTGCTCTCCCTTGCTATATTCTTAAGTTATCTCCCTTGAACAAATTTTAAAGGGAAACTCCATAACCTTTATACCCTTTAAGATATTTTGATTATATTTTGTAGGCATATATTTCAAGTCATTTAACCATGGGTGCTCGCGCTTGTTTCGTTTTTCAGTTACATCACTTGAACGAATTTTGAAGGTGAGATAACTTTTATACCCTTTGAGATATTTTGATTACAATTGGTAGTAATATATATCAGGTAGAGACGGTGTGTCGCATGTAATATTGGGAGCTCTGCTGTGCTTCATTTCTCAGTTACTAGTCTTCCTTGAGCGAATTTTAAACAGGAAACCTTGTTCGCTCCATAACTTTTATACCCTTTTAATACTACATGTATTGGTAGATGTATATATCAGGTCAAGACGGCGTGTCACGTGGAAGAATAAGTGATCTCCCTTGCTTCATTTTTCAGTTATCTCCCATGAATGAATTTTAAAGGGGCCATAACTTTTATACCCTTTGAGATATTTTTAAAATATCTGGTAGGCATATGTCTTGGGTCTGGTCGGTGTGTCGCGTACAAGAATGGTTACTACCTCATGGTTCATTTTTATTTACATCCCTTGAACGAACTTGAATGGGGAAATCTTGTGCACTCAATAGCTTCGATTACCTTTGAGATATTTGGATATTATTTGGTAGGTATATATCAGTTCAAAACAGTCTGTCACTTGCACATTCTTTACACAATATAATATATTTTAATAATATTTCACAGGACTATATTTCATGTCAAGATGATGTGTGATGTGCAAGAATGAAAGATCTCCCTAAGTAATCTCTCTTGAACAAATTTTAAAGGAACCCTATATAAATGTAACTTTCATATCCCTCGATTCTTTATAAATGATTGGAAAGAGTATAGTTCAGTTTAAGACATCTGTTTTGTGCAAGATTGGTTGCTCTCTCTTGCTTCCTGTTATGAATTATCTTCCTTGTATGAGACTTTAAGGCAAAAAACCTTCAGCACTCAATAACTTTCATTTCTTTTCTGACATTTTGATAACATTTAGTAGAATGTCTCCGTATGACCATAGCTGTAGGTGGTATGTTAAACACAATTACAAACTTTACCATTACAGATTGAAGTGGACATTCAACTGACATTTTAGTGTACTTGGTTGTCAGTTCTACTGCTTATCATTAACCTCGAGTTAAGGGATTTGCCATCTCCTCTGATGGCTATTTGCAGTTTTGCAATCATCTGTGGAGAAAGCGAGTTGCTTGCTTTACTTTAATTGAACCCTTGCTGCTATTTTGGTGTCTTTGTTCTGCGTCTCTTACTTAACCAATATTTGGCTAATGGAATTTCCCTCTCTTATCAATTGGACCAGCCCATTTCCCTTCAAAAGTTTAATCTGTGTTTTTTTTTAAATTTTAATAGAACATTCTGTAAGCAAACAGTGGAGATCCAGATTAGACGCCGCGTTCTGCGTCGTCTGATCTGGATCTGCACTGTTTGCCTATGTCCCTCAAAAAGGATGCTAGATTCCTCGACACTACGACACGTAGGTTGGTCAATCGATGACATTTGCTGGTCATTTAGAGATTGGTGCCAAGTTACAGACATCTGTCAATTGGAAATTAATGTTTTTAGGTATTAACCGACGGCTGTCACTTGCAAATTTAACAACTTGTATCTATTGAAAGATGCATATCAGATATGCATCTTTCATTAGATACAAGTTGTATTATCAGGACTAAAACACACACTAAACATCATGCAACTTGTTTTGGTTCAAGCTAAGCCGTGTACAACTTTGTTTTTGTCACGTGTGGTATGTTTACTGTAGTTTCATAGCTTGTTTTCTACCTCGTGGGCTTGTTTATCACAATGATTTACAAGCTAGCTCTTATGGTTTTTGTTTGTTCGAATTGCACCACTTGACTCTCCTCTACTATTACTTGCCGTACAAAATAAAGGTGTACTATCCAGTGAAAGGTGCCTATCAGATGCATCTTTCACTAAATACAAGATGTATTATCAGGACTTAAAACACCAAGCATCATGCAACTTGTTTGGTTCCAGCTTAGCCTTGCACAAACTTGTTTACGTCACATGTGGCATGTGTACGATGGTTTCATAACTTGTTTTTAACCCATGGGCTTTGTTATCACATTGATTTACTAGCTAAAGTACGCGCATTGTTTACTGACGTCGCCCTGGGCCCTGTCACAGCTTGTTTTTACCCCATGAGCTTTGTTTATCACATTGATTTACTAACTAAAGTACGGGTATTGTTTACTGTCGTCGCCCTGGGCCCTGTCACCCGTTAAACAAACGGTACCGCTATTATAATAGCTGTTATAGTTCAGAGTTGTTTGTTTGAACTGCACCACTTGACTCTTCTCTACTATCATTGGAATATGAAAAAATAAAGGTGTACAAGCGCGCTAATTGTACAAACATGAAACCTGTGCAATTTTACATTTGTGTGCAGGTTTCATATTCAAATGTTTCACAGAAGTGTAACAGTAGAATAAAGCTATAAAAAGTCCAGCAGTTTAAGAAGTTCAGTTTGGTTTAAACATATTTTATTCAAATTGATTTTTCCATGGTAAATACAGCTTGAAACAATAAGATAATGATAAGAACGGAAGTATGTAGCTTAAATGGTTCTTCTCCAAGAGGTTTTGTTTCTAAACATAATATGAGCCTATTCTTGAAATGGCTGGCTTAGCGCATTGGTGGATCCAGAGGGGGAATAAGGGATCCAGACCCCACTCCCCTTCCCCTGGAAAATTACAAGTGGATATATGTTTCCTTAGACATACTCGTACGGACCCCCTCGAGAAGCAATTGGACCCAATACCAATTGCCTCTCGAGGGAGGTCCGTAAAACTCTCTGAAAAAGAAACGTTGTCAGGACCATCCGAGTGTAGGACAAAAGCCCACTAGGACAAAAGCCCACTGGACAAAAGCCCACTAGGACAAAAGCCCACTGGGACAAAAGCCCACTAGGACAAAAGCCCACTTATATGTATTTAACAGGGATAGGTTTGAACTGATTTTCAAACGGACAGACATACCTAAGATAAAGGTGTGCGGATCCAGAGGGGAAACATGGGGTCTGGAACCCCCATGAAAAGTCACAAAAATAGGGTTTTCTAGCAATATTGGTCTGGAGACCATGAAAACAAGCCAGCATTCAAATATCAATGGCTTTTAACACCCAAATTAAGTTGTTTGTCACAACATACTGGAGAAATAATAATGTCAGTGAAAACACACTGCATGTGTAACTAACCCTGAAGGAGCAGTCTGATCAGGGTTAACACAGTTTTAAAAAAAACTAAAACGCATTTTTTTAAAAGTGGGCTTTTGTCCACCCTGCCAAATTAAGCAGTGGGCTTTTGTCCAGTGGGGTATTGTCCTGTGGGCTTTTGTCCTAGTGGGCTTTTGTCCCAGTGGGCTTTTGTCCTTTCCCCTAACCATCCCCACCCCTGACGGTATTTTCTTAATCTGCCAATATAGCGCTTCTGGATTTTAACTCCTCAATTAATAAAAGGGCATTAGATATACTTGGTTGTCAGTTTGTACTACTGAAGTAACGGATACAAATGTATCAGCAAGTAGGCAATTTCGAACTTGGACTCTTATTGTAGGAAAATCGTAATTTGTGGCGGGAAATGTAACCAATGAAACATTATATCATTACCCATGAAATCTTTAGCCACTAGGGGTTCACTAAAGGGGGGATAGGGTACCCCTAGTGGCTAAAGATTTCATTTAAGAATTTGGTACGAACACCCCTCGGAAAGCTATTGGGCCCTTTGGGTCCAATTGCTTTCCGAGGGAGGTTTGTATGGCTCTCTGTGAAATACCTTGATGAATTAAAATGTCAGGACGTGGGCTGTGCGTCCCATGGTTTGATTTTTTCAACATTATTTTTCAGCTTTGCTGATAAAAGAACCGTCTCCAGATTGGCACAGACATACCTCCTATTTAATAACATGTGTTTGTTAAGGTTTTAATGTACTGTCCAGAAAATGTTATCTTCTTATTACATCTGCTACATATTTTCAGATACCTTTTACCATCGAAACGAACACTAATAACCCTGCTGATATAGACTGCTGTTATAGGAGCAGTCTGGGTACTAGCATTTCATCAACAGACGAAATTCGCCATGAATTTTGAGAAAAGTATGAAATTAAAGCTGTGTCATGTGAATTGGCTAAATGTAGAAGCATGATACATAACACATGATACACCTTTAATTATGTATTTCGATAATTGATATAATGTTTAACAATATAATAATTCAGAGGCACACAAACTGGACCGTCTGTTTGAAACATCCAAAATACCTCCTACTATAAAACATGTCAATTAAATCTGACAATCAATGGAGTTCAATCCCCACAGATTTGTTTGATGGTATTTTTTTCAACTCTGAAATCAAGTAAATTGTATTTGATGACCTAACTTTCTTTTCTTATCAGTTTTGAAAGTGTCATGCTTAACTGGTAAAGGTTGTAATAGTCTTTATGTTCAGTCCACACCATCCAAATACGGATGGTGAGTTTTAGCGCTAAGCGTATCTGGCATGTCCCAGAGGTTATAACACCTATTTCATGCTCAAATCAAGTGAGCATGAAATGTATCCTGCTCATAAATGTTAAAATGCCAACAATTCATTTATTAGCTTTACAAATACATAATCGTTTAGTTGTTAACCAAGAAAAATCTTTATTTTTCAGCATTTTACTTTTTTTGAGCTGTTAAAAGTTCATGCTTAGTAAATATTCTTTCAGGCGTACCATCAAGATGTGAAAGAGTGTTGACCCTGATTTAGTTCCAAACTGTTTGCAAAGGTTTTCAGCAGCCAACAAGGAAAAAGTTAATAAATAAAGGCAAACGATTCAGTCGAGCAACTCTGTCCTGTGACAGCTTTTAATGTGTTTCTCTTCGTATCAGAACACAGAACTCTAAATAACATCTCAACCTTTCTACGAACTATAATTAACATGACAGTGGAATAACGCGTTTTAGCTGACACTGTCAATTGCTTGCACGCAATGTTATTTCCTAACTGTATTTAAATTGCTCAAATGATAGATGCCATGAACTATTACAAAAAAAGTTGTTCTGTGTCGTCGTTGGTAAAATGCTCAGACATGGCTACTTATCTCAGAGAGGTCCGACCGGACACATACCACATCTGATAATTTTTTTATTCTATTAAGTTGCCTCTCTTGATAGGCGCACCATGATAAAACCTAACCTTTTGAGACCTAATCAGTGCATTACTACCTATATAGATATCTACACTTACACAAATTGCCCTAAAAGTTACACACAATATATGTATAAGCTGAACATAAGGACAAACAGTTTTATATCTTTATAATATATACACAGGAAGATTGTTTCAACGGTTTATGCTACAAGTTTCAGGCATAAGCCGTATTTAAATTTTCCAACATGGCCATAGCTGTTGACTGGGACGAGAAACAACCAACCAAATCAAACGAAAAATGTGCATGCATTTGAAATGCGCAACATTATAAAGATCCGCACTGCCTGTCAAAATAAAAAAATGAATATTTCACTTCTAAGTCTGTTGATGTTAGTGCGTTAAACGAAGTGATGCGATTTAATTGATAATGTAAGATAGTAGTTGATTCTAATCTTCAAGTTTGGGTTGTGTTTTCAAAGTCTCTTTAGAATTTCTAAGTCTTGTAAATTTCACCAACAACTTTCACAATTTTATAATTTTATTAAATCTTCTTAAGTCAAACTAAAATACTTCTAGAAACTATCTATAACCCAAAGTTCCAAAATCTCGTAAGCTCTGCCACTGGGTTTCGTCTTCTATACAATAAAGTCACGTGATAGAAGCTTACCACAGCGCTACCTAATGACATCATCACTAACCAATCATATTTCAAGTTTACTATATAGCGCCCTCTACAAAGGTAAGCTTCCATTTATATCAACCAATCAGAAGATACAAAAGTGACTCATAGTCACACCAGTTGCGCATTCCCAAAGGTCATAAGATTAAATGTATTGTGCAATCCTGCCAATCAATGTCAGAATTGACATGATCTATTTATTGAGCTTATGTAATTTTACTAAACTAAGTAACATATGTCATCATGACCTCTTTAAAGTGTTAAAACATTCCATCAGAATTGACAGGCTAATATATATGACATTTGATAAACAATAACAAACTGATGTCAGAATTCCCTATAAAAACATAAACATGTCAATTACAGATGTCAACACCGCACCTGGCTGAACACCTGTGTCCTATCCAAACCAAGCAATGGTATTGAAAACACCCACAGGCAATTCACAATTATTATGAACCCTCGCAGACGAAACCAGTGACTATTTTATAATAAGCCATATTATCAAAAATAGCGAAGCTGGACAGACTGTGATCCCAGCAAACCCAATAAAAATTCTACGTGTTAAAATAAACCATTTCACCCCTAAGTTTCAAGGACAAACTCTTCCACTTTAAATTATTGAAGAATACATTCTGTTGAAAAAGGGGTGTTGGACAAATCCTGAAAAAATACAAAAACTGAGATTGAGACTAAAAGCAAAATGAGATAGCAAACAATTTAGATCCAAGATGCGATGATAGTTCTATTTTCCTGTCACAGAAAATAGCTTAGCTATTAAACTTAAGCATTTTGCATCCAGAAAGTTCGTCAAAGGGTGGAGGAGGGGGTCGACGCTTACTGACAAATATTCAATTTTAGTCAACTTATATTTACAAACGGGGTCCAATTTTCAATTCCAGAGAAAAATAAAATTCCCAGGGTCCATTTTTTCCATGGATTCCTATTGAAAGCTATACCACTTGTGATATTCCAGGAAAGTCCAGACTCCATATCCCCCCAACCACCAGCGCTCCCCATCTAGACCCACTTGTATAGGTTCCCCAGTTTATACATGTACACCTTTAACCCATATTAGCCGAACGGAATTTCCTGTTCTAATCAATTGGACCAGTCCATTTCCGTTTTAAGGGTATATGGGTTATATTTTTCATTTTTATTCAAATTTTAACAGAACATTCTCTAAGCAAACAGTGGAGACCCAGATCAAACGCCACTTTCTGCTTATGTCCCACAAAAAGGCTTATATGGGTTAAGTAATCTCTTATTCAACGGAAAAGTGACAGGCAATTTCTTCAATCTTAAAAACGTGTCCTTAGCAACGTAAAAAAGGATTGTTATTTAATTTGAACACTCTGTGTTAAAGTCGACAAAATATTGTCAACTCAAAAGTAGAACATATCAATACCAGGTTGATTGCGAAATAAATTAAAATCCAAGATAGTGAAAGGAAATGTAATTCAATCTCCAGTCAAGTTTAAAATGTTAACGCAATATATCATTCCGAGATTGCCGCCTTAAATATGCCACTGCCGACACACAAGCATTTCATCAAATTAATTAGAAAACCTGAAAACTCAGGAATCTGGAAACATGCTATTTGCAGATAATTTGAGAAAAATAGAGATTTATGTACTTTTCGCATAGTCGAGCAACGAAGCATCATACGAGTCTGTGTGCAAATGCGCAGACTCGCCAGCCTGAGACTTCGACGCTCACATACACAAAGTATGGGTTGTAGATGAAGACCAAAACCAAAATTTAAACCTCTATCTATGCTTGATACGCGCATGTGCTGACCCATTTCATCTATTACTGAATATCACCGAGGTGGTGCTTGGACACCGTTTGGACTGTATTGGTTAACCTGTTGGATTTCTCTTGCTCGGGTATTCAGTTTTATGTACTGTTGAGTCCTTATCCTTGCTTTATTTCCTTTTTATATCTTGATTTATATGTTTTGGAGATGATGCATTGATAAGCCAGGGGTCTTTTATGCACACCAAACATCTATGTGTCTTGATCCAAATCTGAACTAAGGTTGGGGTTGGCGCCGTAAAACCGGTTTAAGCCCTCCAGTAAAATATTTATTACTGACCGTTCCAAGGCGGTACTTCTTTTGTGGATTATTTGTGTTTTTGTGTTTTGTGTTTCTCATGCTTTCGCGTCTGTTCATAGCTGCCTTGTGGTCACTTTCTGTGAAAGGGCTAGACTCTTGTTGGTAATGTTTATTGTATTTTTGATACTTTCCCATGTGGTATCCTGGGTGAGGTGTGGTACTTGATTGTATCGTTTCCTGATCTTTGTCGTCTTTCTTACTTACAATAGGTGCGACATTGTACAATTGGTGCATTCGTTTTATTTGTCAAGCCAAGAACAGTGATGTCACCGAGGTAAGGGTGACTAATCCTGATGTTAACCGTAAAAGAATGCACCAATTGTTTTGTTATATGACACTGCATGTCTCTCTTTTCCTAGTTTTATATCAAGTCTTTTTATATTTATAAATTTACGTCCTAGTGCACTTCATCAGGAATAATTCAACAATTGCTTTTCAAGCTTCTGAAAAATTTATAAGCTGTGCAAAAGAATTTCATTTTTAAATTATTTTTCTCATAAAATGAACAAACTCTTAATTCAAATTATTTGATCTATAAAATATACATAAGAAATCATGCTATCTCTTGGGTCTGTTTTTCCAATATCTAGTTTTAGCTGCCAGGCAGCAAAGAAAAAACTCGATGTACACCTGTCCAGGGCTTTTAGTTCAATCTATTTTAGCTGACTGTCAGCGCTGACAAATCCTGATGTCTACCCACTGTCTGGGCTAAATTTAGCTAATCACGGGTAAACTTCAAGATCTGTCACAACCAGTGAAAGCTAGTTTCAGCCAATCAGAGGAGGTCTTTTATAGGAGTCATATAACAATATACAACTAATGCATTCTTTTTGAGGTTAACATTAGGAGTTGTAACCCTCGAAAGTTTCGAAGGTTTGAGGTTAACATCAGGATTTATCAACCCTCGAAAGTTTCGAAGGCTTTAGGTTAACATTAGGATTTGTCAACCCTCGAAGGTTTGAGGTTAACATCAGGATTTGTTAACACTCGAAAGTTTCGAAGGTTTGAGTTTAACATCAGGATTTGTCAACCCTCGAAAGTTTCGAAGGTTTGAGGTTAACATCAGGATTTGACAACCATTGAACATATCGAAGGTTTGAGGTTAACAACAGGATTTATCAGCCCTTTAAAGTTTCGAATGTTTGATACTTACATCATTATTTGACAACCATCGAAGGTTTGAGGTTAACATCAGGATTTGTCAACCCTCGAAAGTTTCGAAGGTTGAAAAATCCTGATGTTAACCTCAAATTATATATCAATTAATTTGTTATACGACCAGTCTGTCTCATTTTCTCCATTTTTCTTTTAAGTATTTTTTTTTCTCTTCGAAATAGACTGCTGAAAAAGAGTTTATTTCAACAACTGGCTCTATAAATACTCTTTGAGGTGTGCATAAGAACTGCCGCGATGATTTTTGAAGGAAAGACTTTTTCAATACAGAAGAACAGAACAGAACAGAAATTTTATTAGACGTAAACTATACAGTTTTTAGTCTATCCTATTGTTTTTAACAATAAAAGCAGTGTTGGTCACATGGAGCAAATATATATTTAATAATTTTTGATAATATGTTCAATGAGTTGTCTAAATAATTAGAATATCCCTTTTATCCTTTTTACCTAACTTATCATAAGATATGCTATCATTTTGGGATGAAATGTTCCATTTAAGCTTATTGGAATTTTGTATATATACAGTTTTACCTTTCGAACCACAAGGTAGTCAGAAAGTGGAGGATGAACCCCATATCCATCAATCCGTGTGAAAGTGGTCATATCAGTTAACCACTTTATCACAGAAAGACAAATTAGGTATAGATCTATTACATTAAAGATATGTAATCTAGTAATTGCAATAATTTGTCAGCAAAATTTTTACACAAAAACGCACAGAATGAAAACCTGGAAGAGACAATAGATGTTTCGTGATTATACTTTGAGATGGTCTTATGTATAGGTTTCCTTGGTTTGAACAACGGACGCCATTATTTTTATGCTACATGATGACGCGCACGCATAATTCATGGCTACATTCCTAATCGAAATTGTAAAGGATTAATTTTAAAGGATGTACAAAGAAGGGAAACGTTATTGACTCCTATCAACATATATACATACAATACGTAAATGTCCACAAAGCATGCATTGCAAAGGCTACAAGCAAAAGCTCGGACGAGTCTGCTCAAAAGAGCAGCCTCACCTGAGCAGTCACTGCTTTTACATTCTATAGGCGATGTTTTCTTGTACGCACAATATACTTCTACACTTATTACCATATTACAAAAGAAATGCTTAACATTACGTGTCTTTTATAAAACAGGAGATTTTCGAAATGCTTCCCACATAGCGCCTGGTGCTCCAATGTCGTCAACTCAGCTCAAATGCACTCATAGTCTGACTTATAACGAGAGTTGGATTAATAAGGCAAAACTTGTTTGTCCTGTGATTCGTTTGGTTACCTATCAAGGACGATGATTGTTGATAAAAATGATGAAGTCCCTTTCCAGAAATCTCCATGATACGCTTTATGTAAAAATGGATTTTTGTTAAAAAAATACCCTATTTTTCAAAGCCAAATTTTAAGACGAATTTTTCAATCAAGCACCACAACAGCACCATTTCTGTACAGCCAATAGCATTTAAATGTTTTAGAAACCATTAGGTTACGCTTTTAACAAATTTGGAAGATTCTACAGAATTCCAGAAAAAAAATCGTTATTTTAAAGAAAACTTAAAATTACAAAAATTGGGATATGAACTTAAGCAGCGATTGTTTTATCAAAAACTTTTTTTATCGCAAATTTTGACTATCTTAGCAAAAGTGGCAAAAGAAACTGGGTTTCTGTCGTATTGTCTGTCTATTGGACAGGGATTAACATTATCACCTATGGAAAATTTTCAGGTGTTCCTTTAAATATTTTGAGCAGTGTATTTATCCCTCTCTTGTGTGAAAATTTTCCCCATCTATTTGACAAATGTGATGTCTACCTGTCCTTGACCTTTGTAGGCTAAATGTTATTCTTAGCTGTTTTACTTGGTAAAAATCAGGATTTGTGGCAATTAGTCGAAGGTACATGTCCTTTCATCCAACCGGAGAAGGCGTATTTTAGAAGTCATATAACAAATTCTGTTGTCTGATTAGGACATGCACTTAAGTTGAAAAGCGAATGTGCACTAGGAACCAATCATCATCATCATCATCATCATCATTATCATTTCTAACTGAAACGGGTCAAAATTAATCATCACTTGAGGGCGCGGTTTTCTGTTCCGGTCATAGCGATTTGGAGGGTTCAAATGTCGCTTATAACGAAACTTCAGGTATCCTAACAAACCGCTTTAATGTGTCACAATATATCGAATGATAAACGACTCGGTGTTCCAATGGACATTCATTCATTGTTGGGCTGACTAATTTCTGACTACCAGGAATACCATCAGAGCGTAAGGGAGCGCAGTGGCTCAGTGGTAGAGTGCTTGACTCGAGACCGAGGGGCGGCGGGTTCGAGCCTCACCGGTGTCACTGCGTTGTGGTCCTTGAGCAAGACTCATTTATCCTAGCTTAGTACTGGTTCAACCCAGGAAGACCCGTCCCTGTTAACTGAAAGATTGTTGATGGGACGTAAAGAATCACATCAAACAAACAAAACCATCAGAGCGTCAAACAGTTTGGATCCAGATCAGGTCCGACATTATGTCGGGCCTGATCTGGGTCCAAACTGTCTACATAGGTTATCAGCAGACGGCACTAGTAGGTTAAAGCCTTGACGTTATGTTTAGATAAATGTCCTGGCAGACGTGGTGTACATCGGCATCGGAAAATTCCATTAATTGAATAGCGTGTATAAGAAATATTAATCACAGAGCGTATATCTACAAGAAACTATGTTTATTCCTTCAGTTTGTTTTATATATTCGTATCGTGTTGTTTTATGATTTGTCTTAAAACATTTTCTGAGCGCTGGTAAACACTCGTACAACGCCATACAGATCACCTCAAACCTCACTTATAGACAACTAGCTAGGGTTCAATTGGTCAATACCCCCCACACACACACACACACACACGCAACCCCCTGCACATTTTGCAGTCTTTGTCAATTTAGCCAGCCCCCCCCCCCCCCCCCCCCCCCCCCAAAAAAAAAAAGACCATGTTATTGGCGGCCATTTTATATGATACACTTCTTTGACAAGCAAGCTCGTTTAAGATTAATACAAGTGAAAAAGTAATTATAAAGTAGGCCGCCATTACAATCAGTTCAATAAAAAAAATATAGTTACGGTACCATATTCTTATGCTACGACCTCAGACAGTTGCAAAGCTTCCTCATTACGATACCTTAAGTCTTGTTTCGGTTACGATAACAGTCAAGTCTGTTTATATTTACATTGCATGCTCGATGTGCAAATGAGATTCTTGAGCAAAACAACCGTTTTATATGAAACTAAACAATTGGTGCCGAGGTTATGAAACTTTTATCTAACTCAACTCAACTTAGCATGAAAACTATCATGCTCATGACTATTAAAATGCCGACAATTGTTGCATTTCATCATTTATTAACATGATAGATACAACATCTGAGAGTTAAAAACCAGGAAAAAATTTCTTTTTCAGCATTTTAGTTTTATGAGGAGTTACCAATTTCATGCTTAGTTGAGTTCAGCATAAAAAAGTTTTATAACCTCGAGACTAGTTGTCTGTCGGTGCAGGTATACAAAACATGTATGTTCTCTTTTTCTGAGCTCAAGCCCAAATGCATGACCTTTTCTTATCAATTGGCATTTTTCCTTGAAAAGTTTATTACAGCAAAACATGTCCGAGCAAAGAATATAATTTCTATTCTTTATACTTCATTCATGGACTAAAGCTTCGAAATGGTACGAAGATTAGAGCCAAACTATCCAACAAACTCCTCAATGATACTGCTTTATAAAGCACTTAGTTCTTTATCTATCGTTTATATAAAACCCGAGTTAACTAAGCAAAGTGGTCAAGGAAAAAATGGATCTTTCTGTCTTCATGACTAGAATCTCCTAATTCCCTGACATTTCCCTAACAATCTGTCCAATTTCAATTTTCCCCGACACATCTTGAAATCATCGAAAAATTATTGGGCCTTGAAAAAATCAAAACGACCTTACGTTTATGAAATGAGTAATTATGACGACATAAAAAATCTAGAAAAACGTATCCTTCGGAAATAGAAAGAACCTACAATATTAGAAAACAGCAGCCTCGATTTTTCTGAGTCTTTCATAAGCCTACGGAATGGGATACACTACACTAAATGTGACAATCTATAACGCCTTATACAATCTCTTCATTACGTACAGATGACCACTAGGAAAATAGTAGCCCTACGAACATATTTGCAGCCAAAAAAGACGAACTCAAGATCTATGAGAGAAAGAGAGATTTATCACGCCGGATAGGCGGCAATCGAAAACGCTCTTAACAACCGACGAACGCGGATCAAAAATTGCTAGAAGCAGTGTTTTCTTTTGCCATTTGTCGCCAGTCTGGCAATCGAAAATGCTGTTTCTAACTATTTTTTATCTACGTTCGTCGATAGTATTAACGCTTTCGATTGCCGCCTATCCAATGTTTTTATTACCTCAAGACATTTGAGGCTATTGATCTCAAGGGATCATTGTCCTGCTCATTATACCCGCTATCACCCCATGGGTGGGGGCTGTTGTTACGAATGACTGGTGCATTGCGTACAAAGTTGAATAAACGCAAACCAGTATTATCACCTAACTGGTACATTGTTGTTTGTATTATTGTCTGTCCACGTAAGACTCGGTCCTTCATCAGTAAACAGTAGGTAATCGGACATTTTTTCATGCCTTTTCTCTGCTGCGATAAAGCTATTCAAGTGCACTTCCACCTAGAAATCTGGCCCCGAGGTTATACAACATTTCCCATTCTCAGCAGAGCATGGAATTTATCCTGCTCATAAATGTTAAAATGCCAACAATTATGGTATTTTAACATTTATTAGCATGATAGATACAACATCAGTGAGAGACTTAAACCAATAAACTTCTTCATTTGTTTCTATGAGCAGTTGAAATTTTATGCGCAGTTGAGTTGAGCTTGAAATAAGTTGTATAACCTCGGGGCCATATCACACACATGTAAAATCGACGTGAATTCATTCTAACAAGATGATGTTCCATAGGATGGACACGCATATTCTCAAGTGTGATATGCAATAGATCGAATGATGTTCAAATGCGTATATACATATAGCGCTACATGAGCATGCCCATCCGCTAAAAGTCCTCACAATTAACGTTTTGTATAAGATCTATCACAGGACGGCGTGGCTTGTATGAAGCACACTCTGTCTCTAATCTTTGATACTTTAACAAGCACTATGCTAAGACCATGCAGTGACCCTAATAAGTAAAGGCCAACACATGCAAATTTTGTACCTATCGCATACATGTATGTGCAAAATCCTTCTCAAGTTAATCGCCCATATTGACGTATCCGTATGTTTTAGAGGTCTAAAGTTTTATCTAAGTCTTCATCTACATCCATACTTTGTGTGTGCAAGCAGAAATGGCTCTGGCGAGGCTGTAAAGATTCGTGTCATCCATCTCTACGCAACAATGGGATTGGTACCAATATCTCATATGGTAGTTAAATTAACCCTTTACCTCATTGAGACTTTTGCAAACAGAACAGACCCAGATCAGGCAGCTCTTGTAAGAGCTGCCTGATCAGGGTCTACTATGTTTGCTTATGGAAATATGATTAGATATGATTCTACACTAATGGATCTGACAAAATATGTTCTATGTACAAAGTTTTAACGTGAAAGTTTATCCATATAATTATTTATACTGTGAGCAAATGCAGGAATACATGTAAGAGTGCGGAAAAGACATACCAAAATGCATTGCGACGTTGATAACAGATACATGCTATAATTAACAAGACATCTAGGAATTATGAATACAGCTGTGCTTTTGTACTTTTAACCCTAAGAGCACATGCAAATAGAACAGTCCCAGGTCAGCGACAATTTGTTTGCATACCTCAACAGAATAGAAGCCCTGGAAGGGGTTTTAGGGATACAGGGATATTGGCCAAAAACTTAAAGGAATACGGGATATTTTTGTAAATATTTAAAGGGAAACGGGATACTTGGATCAATTTTAGGGATATGGGGATACAATGCTTTCTGAAATATGGGGATATTTGCTATATTTATTTTAGGGATATGGGATATTTTTCAAAATAATTAAAGGGATATGTGATACTGGGACCCCCCTTCCAGGGCCTCAGAATACGTATTGATAACTAAGAAAAAATAACCGGATCGTCAATTGGAATATTCCTTCTCAGAAACTCAGCATATCCCACCTATAATTTGATCCTGAAATTTTATGTTTTGGTCCTGAAAATTGTGTCTGCTTTTTTGCGGACGCTGCATATATCAAATGTATTTCAGACTAGATTTTATCATGGAAATAAACAATATGAACCCTGATCAGACTGCTTCCTGTGAGCAGTCTGATCTCGTTTCATATTGTTTGCAATATAGGCTACCGAAGAACATTAAGCAGAAAAGAGGACATTACTGGTGAGAAAAAAGCTAAAGAGTAAAACAAAACTTGGTTCTATGCGCATATTACAACCAGGCAACCACAAATTTAGCATTTTATTCCAATGAAACGTCTAAAGATTAGCTGTCAATAATATAAAATAGGCTATCTATTATTGTCATCCAAGTGCACGCTAAACTACACAAAAAACTTCTTCATTTCTACATGCTCATTACACTGAAACATACAAAAATAGTAGAAAAGTTTGTGAAAAAATGCTTATGGTGAAAAACATTCATTTATTGAATTGACGTATGGTGTAGGTGCACATTGGAATTATCTCTGAGACACTTCCAATGTGTACCAACATTATATATGTTACTGAAATAAAGGAAACCTATCGTGAAATATACATTTATCAAGAATCAGGTCCATTAGCTTTGCCTCTTTAAAACATCTCAATCTGCCAATCAGTATTAAAATACCTGTGACTATATGGCAAATTATTTATATTTACATGACAGCTATTCCACCAAATTTGATTTCATGAACTATGCTTTTGGAAAGCTGGTACTTGCGTGGATGTCAAAGTACCACTATGTCATTGACTGGCTGTGTATGAACTTCTGGGACTGAAGCTTTATAAATTTACTTCATAATGAGTGCCAAGGGAGTCTAAACGATCCATTCCTTGTTCAATACCCATCCTGTTTTGCAGTAATTAACGCCTCAATATTCTTCTCGATTTCCGGTTTCTTCAATGCGATGTTCTTCCTAATCCCAAGATTAACTTTAATCAGGCCTATTGATTCATACTTTCACATTACTTCACTTATATATCATCTTTAGGCTTTTGTTGTCAACAAAAACTAGGACAAACTTCTCAAGCTCGTTTGCTTTTGTTGTTGTAAGGTTTTCTTGTGTTTATGATTCCCTGTTTATACAGTAAAACCTGTCTTAAGCGGCCACTTAAATATAGACAAATACGGATCTTAATGACAAATGGTAGCTTAATGAAGGTCGAAAATATTGGAGCATTCTGCAATACTCTTTACCTATATTAAGCGAGTGTCGGTCTTAAAACAATTTTGGTCATCTTTTTGAGTGGCCGCTTAAGACAGGTTTCGCTGTACACGCATGTAGCTAGCCAAATAGACAATTTCGAGAGGGGCGCGGTGGTAGAGTGTTAGACTTGCGATCGAAAACCTTGACCAAGACGCTTTATCCTCTGCTTAGTACTGGTTCAACTCATGATAAACATGATTTAAAAATGTTGAAAAAGACGTAAAGCATAAAAAGACCAATTTGTACCTGTCAACTTTTACATTGTGTAATCGCGTTGATAAAAATTGCAGCAGATGACCGTTTCAATGTTATTGCTGCCTTAGTAAATTAAATAAGGCCATACTTTTGACGATTCACATGCAATTTTAGGCCTCATTTTCGCCAAAAGCAAGAACTTTACCACAAAACACATGCCGGAGCGTTTTCCTTTCTTCTTAGATTGGACCAGTACTAAGCAGAGGACAAAGTGGCTTGCTAAAAATGTTGACTTTGTCGTTAAGCATCAAAATAAGCAAATCATCACATAAAATGCCATCTGTTGAAGTCAAGACTGGCGCTATAAAGGCAAATAAACTTTTACATTCCTATCTGGTAAGGGTGCATTACATGGTTTCTAAGCCAATTTAGGCTCTGTCTGGCCGGTCAAAAGGAACGTATCATTTTTTTTCAATACAATGGTATATGGACAGTCAGTAGCAAGCTGGAATAACTCCAGACATGCATTACAATGACTTATCAAAATAAAAGTAATTATAAATAAGTCATTTTCTTTTTCATACATGTAAACAAAGCCCCACCCCTTATAAAAATGGCCTATTTTAAGCCTAAAACACCGTTTCGCAAGTTTATCACTCCCAAAATACAAAAAAAACATGAAATAAGAAGGTTTTTGCAGACACCCTTCAGAGAAATAAGTATATCAACAATTTATCATCAGTAATCCGCTTTGAGTTGTTAGCACACTTCTGCGACCTTGGTACACCAATATCAACAAGGCAACAACGGAGAACCAGTCAAATTTTCCTTCAAACAAACATAGTAAGGTCAAGTGGCACTGACACAATGCATTTTTCTCACCACTGTTTGAACGTCTGCCACTTCTTCATTTAATTTAGAAAAAAAAAATTACAAACTGACATATATAGTGCGAATAATGTATACTGTCGTCGCCCTGGGCCCGGTCACCTGTTATACTAACGGTGCCGGGTGCCAACTTACGACAGTAAACAAGAAACGGATTATAGCCTTGATATTTTAAATTGTCCCTAGGGCCATTTCCTGCGAAACTGTGGACTGCAACCTAAGACATATCGAATGAAGTACTTACGGTCACTGTTTCCAAAGATGAAATCGCCGATGTATGTTCAGGTTTTTGAGCCTCGACATGTGATTTCCAACAATGTTGCATTTTGACAAGTGTAGACTCAGATGAGAATATGCAGCCTCCTTTTAAGCTTAGAAACTTCAAATGGTGTTCGGTCAGTAGCTTTACAGTCATAAAATATTCAAGCGACTAGCAAAGTCTCTGATCAGACTGCGCGTATGCACAGGCTGATCTTCGGCTTTGCTGGTCGAACATACCACATTGATGGAAATCTCATGCTGTGGCTCATATATTCAAGTTGTCGTCGACGTGTAAGGCACAAGTTTCTGCCAATATAAGGCTTAATGTTGTATAAAAAAAACTGCTGGGTTCGCTCATTTGGAATTTATAGAAATTACCAACTAAGCGAGTAGTTTCACGCACATTAATCAAATTAACATTCCAATGTAGTCAATCGTATCTGCCAAATGTATAATAATATAAAGTGCTCAATAATAATTAGTGGAGCATTCTTAATTCGCTATATATTCTTTTGTATTACATTGTCTAGCCTCTACATTTATTCCAAAGATTCAATTGTTTGTTTTTTATGTTGAAATTTTATGTTCTGGTGGCTTGTCTGCATGTACTGTCGTGCCAACCAAGAGTGACAGTGACGTAATATTTTGTTTACAATTTTAAGTAAAAACATTAACTTATACACTCGACTTCAGCTAACAAATCGATAGATCACTTGTGTATTAATCCTATCCTGTGGATAGGATTAATACACAAGTGATCCATCGGTTATAAGTCCTTGATATCTTTGTAAACAAAACATGACGTCAATGTCACTCTTGGCTGACAGGACAGTAGTGAGGCAATTGTATAGTAAGGTAATTGTTTGGCCTTGCTTTTAAAGTCAAGCTAAGTATCACAACCAACCCATGTAACCACGAGTACAAGCTACTAGAACATCTATTTATAGATACAGGAACAAGCAAGAAACAAAAAGCAAATGGCTCCAACTTCCTCACCGACATGATTGTCAAACTAGAAAAGAACATAATCTTAAAGTCAGGACTAAGCACGAGACCTAAACACCAATTCTGAGGTCAATTAATCGTCCGTTGAACCTTGATGCCAAACACCCTGTATACAGGTTTTTCTAATTCACCACAGACCAACGATATATTGTTATAATCAACAATTCATTTGACTTTATAGACTGAGCGTGGATAAGATATGGTTTAGAAAAACAGAATAGCATAATATCTACTAGCTCTGCAACGTTTTCTTGTTTCATTTAAATCATTCTTCAAACATCTTTAAATATACACACAGCGTCAAAAGTTAAAAACTACTAACTTTGTAGCTAAAATTTTCAGAGCATAGGTATGTACATGTAGTGTAAATAAACCTTATAAATAAAGAAAAAATATCATATAGGGATATGATAGTGAAACAATGATGCTATTTTGCTCAAGTATGTGATCGTGAGGTCAACAAAAACACATAGGGGTCTCTTAATTTTCATTGAAACTTTGTTAACATGAATAAACGTTGATACTTTTGTAAGAAATAACACAAAAGTTGTTGCCAGATGTGTTGGATTCCTTCTTTAAGTTTTATAAGTCACTCAAACTCATGATTTTGTAATAAAATCCGAATATCACATGTATTTTTGAATTTTCATTTGAATATCTATGCAGAGTATTTCACAACATATAAAGATTTTCATATTGAATAAAAATTCTCCATGGTCGTTTGAAAATTGTTCAGCAAAAATATAGGTTATGCTTAACTTTTGACGCCGTGTATATCTCTCGCTGGTAAACGCTGTTGTGCTTAGTAATATTGCCAACTGCTTGTGTTGGTTTTTGTTTTACTTAGTATTGCCTTAGTAGTTTGTCAAAAATAATTCAGCTAAATTGTAGGCGTCATAAATTGTCAGGCTATGCAGTACCGTGTATTTTTTTTTTCTGATTTGATTGATATAAACCGAGCATCGCCCATATCTAAGCCAGGATAGTATTTACGAAAGACATAAAACAATATTTAGGCCTTACACCAAGTCTTATATGCGACACCATCTAATTTTGGGAAAACATCTTTGATCATAAACCACGCACGCTTCATCCCCGGTTATCGCTTGGATAGTTCTAATAGCAGGCTATCTTTGCTACGCTAGATTCTATCACAGCATAATAAATATGGCGAAACACTGAAGAGCTTGGATGGGAATCAAATGATGGTCTGTAGCTAAAGCATGAGACACTATTTTGTCAGACAATTAACCAAGCAGCAAAACCATTATGATTTCCATTCCATTATCATCAAATGCCATACTGCAGGACCGTAGCTCTACTTGGGGATAAAAATCCAATCACATGGATAAGAAAACAGATGAATGAACCAACATACCACGTTTATTTGCCATAAAACAAGACGTGCTGTGATAAAATGTACATCTAGCCGTGTGAAATTAGTAGAGTAATTATATTGCTGGTGGTGAGTGTGGTAATGGGCGTGCCGATAACTCACTTCGATATTTGATTAGAGCCGCTGCATGAGATTTCCAACAATTTGACATTTTGACATGTATAGACTCGGACGAGCCTCTGCAGCCCCCTTTTAAGCTTAGAAACTCAAAATGGTGTTCAGTCAGTAGCTTAACAATCAACGAATACTCAAGCGACAAGCAAAGGCTCTGATCAGACTGCGCGTATGCGCAGGCTGATATGAGGCTTTGCTGGTCGCACATACCACATTGTTGGTAATCTCTGGCACTGGCTCTATAATAATTTTGCTGGTGGTTTATGGGGAAATGTGCTCAGCATGGACGTGTCGATAACTCGCTTAGAATTTTGATTAAAAATTTGTAAAACTTCTCCTGTGGCGTAAGTTGCGTCAGTTTGTATGTTGTTGATTCATTGTTTAATGTTCCTTCCATTTTTTGTTTGATTTGATTCTTTACATCCCATCAACAATCGTTCAGTTATAAAGGTACGGGTCTTCCTGGGTTGAACCAGTACTAAGCTAGGATTAATGTTATTGCTCAAGGACACAACGCAGTGACGCCGGTGAGGCTCTAACCAACGGTCCCTCGGTCTCGAGTCAAGCACTTTACCACTGAGCCACTACGCTCCCATCCTTCCATTTGATTGTTTGGACACTGTGTTTGGTCCTTGTTTTGTTATGTATTATTTAGTGTCCTTTCTAGATTTTCAATCATCTTTACGAGGACGAGAGAGCAGGCTCAAAGGTTATAAACTTGAGTTCATTCTCAAACTCAAAATAAAGCACAATGATAGGCTGCTTGCGGACACGTGTCATAGGTTATGCTTAACTTTTGACGCCGTGTATATCTCTTGCTGGTACACGCTATTGTGCTTAGTATTATTGCCAACTGCTTGTGTTGGCTTTCGTGTTACTTAGTATTGCTTTAGAAGATTGTCAAATATAATTCAGCTGAATTGTAGGCGTCATTTGTTTTGTTGCTTTACGTCCCAAGTCAACAGCTATGGTCATGGCGGGACGGTCACTTCACCTAGCCACACTTTTTTCCTGGGCAAGGTTACTGGTTATAATTGTTTTTAAAAATTCATTTCTTTCTCTAAGCATAGTTTTGGTCTTTGCACACAGAGTATACCTGATCCTACACAGCTGGACCTGACAAATGATTTCTTTGTTCTATATATGTACCGACATTAACGTGTATTTATATACTGACGGACTTTAAAAATGCAACACTATTATGTTATACATGTATTTCAAGATACAGTTGTATATAAACTCACTTTGCTTCGATGGTGTCAACATGGGTTGGCCTCTTCAGTTTTGATTGTACAACTAAACTCGACGACGTTATTGTTTTGCATGAATGTAAGTCACTGACACATTTCTTAAGTAGAGGGGATTTTAAGTTATTGAATGAAAGGACACAAGCAGATAAACGTCAAATAAGCAAACACGCTGTATCACAGACCTGCCAATCAAAATGAGAGTTATTCATCGATGACTTACGAAGTCCATGACACACATTTTGATGCGCCACGTGTTTCCTAATTTAAGAAATAGGGAATGTTTCACTGATAACATGTTGTCACATGTAACAGTTGATCCTTATAACATAAGTTAAACTTAAATGCTTTAAATTCATTTTAATTGGTCGTGGGTTTCATGAGTTATTACTCACAAATAAATGCTCTTTGAAATACAATCAAAATGATTATCTTGCATTTGTTTTCGAGATATTAATCAAAGGTGCTAGCTGGCCAAGTGTTGCGTTTTTCCGTCAGTATATGATTATTTGTAGTGCGTAGAGCCTAGCATGAACATTCATAATAATCTAGTGACAATATGATCATTGACTACTTGTTCGCTTTCTTCAGTTAGTGATTAATTCATACAGATAAGCAACTGCTTGATTCCACTTCGCGAATTACACAGCCACCCATAGAGTTCTGTAAATTCGGAAATTTTCGCGAGGACTTTATTTTCGCGAAACTTCGCATATGCGAAGTTTCGTGAAAATAAGACCCTCGCGAAATGGCAAAATCACTCTGTCGCTTATTGATATAGGTAAATCTTGACTTAGTCGCGAATTTTTCACACCACTTATGTGTCTTTTAATGCTATTCGCGAAAATAAAATTATCGCGAAAATTTCCGAATCTACAGTAATTGTCTGTCAGTATTTCCTAATCCTTTAAATGACATTTTAAGCCAACTGGGGATAGTTCTGAATGAGCCATGTATAGTACAGGCTAAGTGCATGTGTATCTTAACCAATATGTACCGAATTTGACCTGTACTCGAAGGTTTATATACAAAAGCCAAGTTCCTGAGAGTCTTCCGCATAGACTGATGTTTGGCCTCATTTAACTACATTTGCCAGTCGACTTCCTATTGTCCTACGCTAAAAGATTTTAAAAGGATTATTTGAATATAGGACTATAGACAACACTCAAAAATGATATATACCAGCTAGTCTCTGTAGCTGAGTAGACTGGTTTGAGTCTCACTTTGCGTCGAGGTCAATTGGTAAAGGCGAGGAAGAGAATCGTACCTATGAAGACATCTGGGGTACATTATTACAGGCCTCAAGATATGAGGGGGTACAGTAAAACCTGTATAAAACGACCACTCTCAAAAAGACCGAAAATTGGTTTGCAAGTCCGATTATCGCTAATTGTAGGTCAAACGTATTGCACAATGCTCCTCTTGGAGCATTCTGCAATAATTTTGACCTTCATTAAACTACCATTTGTCATTAAGATCTCTCCTCAACACATTTTGTACATGTGATTTGAATCGTATGTGTTAATTGCTCAGCTATAGCTATAGAAACTAGTTAAAATACTACAAAAGCAGGCTCTGTTACAACTCTTTGAGTACATGAGACAGGAAAACACGTGCAAACCAAAGAATCTAATATCGATACATGACAATCTAGGGAAAATATGACATATAGCTACGTGTGCGTGCGCGTGTTCTTCATGAAGCTATAGGATGGATTATTCCCTTTCAGCAAACAGCTCAAAGTAAAACCTGTCTTAAGCGGCCACTCCAAAATACGAGCAAAAATTGGTTTTCAAGACCGAATATCGCTTAATGCAGGTCATAAGCATTGCAGAGTGCTCCAAGGGCATTAAGCTAAAATGGGTACGTGCATTAAGAGGCTATTTTGCCCCCCCCCCCCCCCCCCCCCCCCTATGAGGTCAAAAAATAAAAGTTGCTCTTCACAAGTTCCTTCTAATTAGTTTATTAGAACAATAGCCAAGTGTAAAAGTATGGTATTGATTTGACTTTTACGGTTGCTATGGTAACAAAAATGGCCGCCAAAATAGGCTTAAAATGGGAAAATGACCATTTTAGAGACATGTAACAGAGGAATTAGTATAGAGCACAAGCAAATACAAAAAAAAATATTTTAACAGATGATGAGAATTATTACGGCACACATTATATTAAAAGGTTTTTTTTTTGTATTTGCTTGTGCTGATATATAATTCGTAAAAAATCTCCAAAAACCTCAAATTTGGCCTAAAATGGCAATTTCTCTATTTTAAGCATATTTTGTAGGCCATTTTGGTTACCATTAGCAACCGGAAAAAGTAATAATAAATGCCAGAATTTTTCACTTGGGCTATTCTTCTAATAAATCAATAAGATGAAATTGGTGAAAAGCAACTTTCTGTTTTTGGCTTTAGAGGGGGCCAAAATAGCCCGTCAATGCACGTACCCCTTTGTCATTAAGATATTTTTGTCTATTGTTTATTGGCCGCTTAGGACAGGCTGAAATGGATGGATTTTTCCCAATCAGCAAATAGCATATTCCGCTTTACAAATCTACATGTAGCACTTAAAGAGTTAACGTCTGTCAATATTACCAAATCCTTTAAATGACAGTTAAAGCCAAGTGGGGATAGTTCGGAAGAAAACAGCTATTGATCAATATATCAAGTACAGCCAGATTGCATGAATAGCCATTGTGTTTTCTCGTTCAAAAACAGAGAGAAAACCCGCAAAGATATACTTTCTAAATACAGTAAAACCTGTCCTAAACGGCCACTCGCAAATAAGACCAAACATTGGTTTTCAAGACCAATTATCGCTTTATGCAGGTCTCAAGTATTGCAGAATGCTCAAAGGGAAGCATTCTGCTATACTTTAGACCTGCATTAGCCTACAATGTGTCATTAAATTCTTTGTTTTGTCTATTTTTTTTGGCCGCTTAAGAAAGGTTTTACTGTATATGATATATTTAACCTGAATAAGCATAGTGTCCTTTTGTGGGACATAGGCAAACAGTGTATGCTGACAAAATGTTCTACTAAAATTTGAATAAATATGAAATATACCACTCAACAAGCAATAAATGACAATGGGCTGGTCCAATTAATAAGGAGGTTCATTTGACTTAAATGGGTCAAGAAAAGGTTTGCATTTATCGGATGTTCATGGCAGTTGGAAGGTAAGATACACCAGTATTAACCCGTTATGAACCTCCAAAAAACGAAATCCATCTCTTCTCATTACATATATGTAATAAATATCATTACAAAATTAAATTATATTGATTATAATTTATCTAATTACATTTGAGTAATAAATATATACACAGAATTAAATTCTATTTTCTAATAACATTTTTGTAATAAATATCTATACAGAATTAAATTATATTTTCTAATTACATTTTTGTAATAATTAACTATACATAATTAAACTATATTTAAGGACACATAACAATTGAATGTTTAATCACAGTATCCATATTGCTGGGGTATAAAACGGAACAGCAGATTAGCGAACTTGAATCAGGACAACCAAGGAAACAAACAATCGGCTTGTTCCAGACGTGTGCTCTTCCATCAATCGCAGCAACATTGTTAACGGACGTTCAATTTACTGGTAAAAGCATGCTGCACTTGGTTGTTGGTTATTTTTTATGAACAGAACAGAACAGAACATAAATTTTATTTTAGACTTAAGCATACAAGCTCATCGTCATTACATCATATAAACATTTACATAGTGGTATACGAGATTTTGAAGGGTTGAAAAAAGCTACAGATTCAAACTTGCTTTAAACGTTTAAGTATTGAGCTATGCCATGCTAACTATTTGCCTTTGGGGGTTGACCAGGTAACACTCAAAGTACAGGGTAAAATATGTCAAAATATACGAAGGAACATGACATTTTACTACAGTCATAGGCTGACGTAAAGAATGCATGGTTGACAGTGACGTTTTAGCAATAATTTAAATAGCATGTCTAATAGAAAACCCTAATCGGGCATGGCATAATAATATTTTACAATATTGGCTCAGAAGACGAATGTGCCAGTTCAAGGGATTTTGGGACATGAAAGCTGATAAGTATCTAAATATCACGAAATGGCACAAATGAACCTGACATCATAAATCACAGCTGTCGACGAGATTGACCGGGTGACAGTAACGATCTCCGCAGTTTGATTGGTTCTGTGCAAGAGTATTAACGAAAGCCTGTAGTGCTAATTGGTAGCGATTACAGTGACAGGAGACAATTCCCAATATTGGCAAGAAATACCAATGATTACAACAAGGAAATACAACACTTATACATGTATATACAAGTAGTCCAGCACATGCATATAGCAATGGACTCTAAATTGAGAAAAAATGAGCCTGACATCATATATCACAGCTGTCAACGAGATTGACCGCGTGACAGTAACGATCTCTGCAGTTTGATTGGTACTGTGCAAGAGTATTAACGAAAGCCCGTAGTGCTAATTGGTAGCGATTACAGTGACAGGAGACAATTCCCAATATTGGCAAGAAATAACTGGCGCATTCGTCTTCTGAGCCAATATTGTAAAATATTATTCTGCCATGCTCTCTTAGGGTTTTCTATGAGGCATTGCTTAAGTCTTCACTGTCACCCATGCATTCTTTACGTCAGCCTAAAACTGTAGTAAATATTGTGCAAGGGTATTAACGAAAGCCCATAGTGCTAATTGGTAGCGATTACAGTGACAGGAGACAATTCCCAATATTGGCAAGAAATACCAATCATTACAACCAGGAAATACAACACTTATACAGTAGAACCTGTCTTAAGCGGCCACTAAAAATAGACAAAGGTCTTAAAGACAAATGGTAGCTTAATGAAGGTCGAAAGTATTGCAGAATGCTCTCTTGGAGCATTCTGCAATACTTTTGACCTGCATTAAGCGATACGCGGTCTTGAAAACCAATTTTGGTCTTCTTTTTGAGTGGCCGCTTAAGACAGATTTTACTGCATACATTTTGTATCAAAGTAGTCCAGTTCCCTTCTAGCATAAGGCACATGCATATAGCAAGGAACTCTCAACTGAGAAAAAACGCGGGTGGTGATTCGTGAAAACTTTTGATACGAATAAAAATCAGCAAATGTCCACAAGTATTACAGTAAAGAGCCTTGGATATGTTATTTTTTACACTTTCACTTTGCAGCAGTCGGTTGGCCTAAGAAATGTGATTATGTAAGTTCCTGATCATACTCACGTTTGTGTTGTTGTTGGCGTTGGTTTTGTGGTTGTTGTTGTTTTCCCCCTTTTTACTGAAGCAAAGGTGCAAACATGGGGTCACTTTTATACGCATCTGATTTGAGAATTTTCGGAGCCAATCTAACAGCACGCATAAAACCTAATACCAGACATAACTGTTATGTAGTAAACTTGGACCTTTTCTGAAGCGCGTGTTCCATTGTTTACCTCATAACTGTAATCTAGAAACATTTTCGTTCAAGTTATTGTCACAAATTACCTCTTAGTGAAACTTTCAATCACAATTGCCTACTTCTTTAAGTCTCAATGGACGCGTAAATGCCTACGATTCAATATTCAGAATCGGAATAATGCTAACATTAACTTTTTGCCCACTTCGTAATTTTACATGCTTTTCGTCGTCTGTTGATTATGTTTAAAATCAACTTTATAAAGAAATATTTTTTTAGGAATACATTCAGTGCCAAACAGTTTGGACACAGATCAGACCTGCCTGTCAGGCCTGATCTGGGTCCAAACGGTTTGCAATGATGATCAGCAGACGGCACTAGTATGCAAAGAGTTAACCCACTTCTGTCTGAATATTCCAAACAACATGTTTCTGACAGCATTTTAGAACCCCACGCCGAAATTGCCTCCCACATGGGACGGCATATGGGCTACATCTGGAGAAAACATATTGTATTGCTAGCGAACAACTAAGCATAAACAAGGTTGTGTATCCACACAGGCTGATATTAGCGCCAAAGTTGCATGATGTAGTTGCTGCTATTTAAGTTTATCACATTTGTGGAACCCTGATTTTGCGGCATGCGAAAAATAAGCCTCGAGGTTATAAAACTTGAGTTTATTCTCAGACTCAGAATAAAGCGCAATGATTGGTTGCTTGCGGACACATGTCCGCAAGCAACCAATCATTGCGCTTTATTTTGAGTTTGAGACTGTACTCAAGTTTTATTACCTCGGGGCAAGGACTCCTGTTAATCCATGTAACTGAACAGAGTGGTTTGATTCCGATCACGTCCCGAGGTTATACATGTATCACTTTTTCAATAATAGTAAGTGAGTATGATCAGAAAATACCACAATCACAAACTGCAGACAACCCCGTGGCACCGGGAGGAAGAGCCGCTCAACCATCACAAGACACCAGGAAGACAAATTAAGCAAAGCAGTCAGCTCTCTCTTCCCCATCAAGATGATTGCAATACTAGAATGGACATAAAGTAACATACAACAAAACATAGAACAATTACAGACTCCCACAATGGGAATAACAATAGACAAAAAGTCAACAACAACAGACCACTGCCTTAGAACGGACAGCAGCCTAATTATGCATGAAAGCTATCCTGCACCTCAGGCCCGGGATGGTGCAATAACGATCTCGCTGTCATGGGGTCAAAGATTGCATGACATGCAGGCGATTCAATTTAAGCAGAATGTCACATTACATGCCTGAGGAGCATCTATGAATTTCTAATTTTATCAACGAATGTGTTTGTCTTGCCTATCGAAAAAGTAAGCCCGTCGCAAATATCCACGCTTACGTTTAATACTGCATGTACATAGTTTGACAATTTCTCTACCTTGATCTTGTCTGCGATGTCATATCAGTAATCCAAAATCTTTGTAGCCATCTACAAACCATAGACAGTCAGTGTCTCAAATATGAACCACTTACACATTTTTAAAACGAAGGCGTAGCAATCCATATCGACAGATTTTAAGGACATATGCTACTAAATACTTCCCATATTGAAATATTTTCAATACTTTGCATACAGTTTGTTTTATGCATGGGCTATCCATTTATGAAATAAAAAGGATATGTCACCGTGCTTATTTTTTCAGAATATCATATTGAAGTTTACAGCATCACCCAGGTAAACCGCATGTCTAGATCTCGGAGGATGTTGGCTATCGGAGGTAAACATTGCGATTGTGGATGGACAGGGTCTGTATTTATCCATTTTTATTTCCTATAGGAAGTTTCTTGGAGACGAAAGCAGCAAACAGGTTGCTTCTATATTTAATTATAAGGACTCGGAATGTGTTAAATGCTTTTGACCCATGTCCGTAGGACCCTGGGCGACTTTTCAATCGACGATTGTGAAATTTCAATGAAAAATTGCTATTCGTTTGATCATAGCTGGATTTACATCAACCTTTGACACAATTTGCATGTGTCGCCACAATTCTATACCATTCTCCTGCATGATTTATAAGAGTCGTGTCTCAAAATGCTATTTAAACATCAATATTTGAAATTTGCTTACGCTGATATATTTTTGATGGTTAGCAAAATGTTCAGAGGTAACTTGACAGCTGACATGCTTGCTATCAGAGTGACAGTGGTTTTGATTTCGGAGATTGATACAAACTGCCGCACAATTAGTGATTGAATCTGATATATTTTAAGCATGCCATGATACAAAAAAATATGAAATGCTACAAATGGAAGACTACCAGGGGGACGAGATACAGAAGGGAATTTGAGAGGTTTTACAGTTGTGAAGTGTTGTGAAGAGCGCTCATCTTCAGTCGGTGTCATTATGCATGTTTTTGTCTTGTGAGTTTTGGGAAAACATATTCATTTAAATTCTGCACTGATACATTTTTGGTGAAACCAGTATGCTTGATATAGGAAGGGGATATGATGACTGGTTGGTGTAGGGGCGAGAGTATGGTCCCTGAAAGAAGGCAAGGACATGAGCCATATCTAAACTCATTATCTTACCTGGCAACGCAGTGTATTAACAACATGAACAGGGTTACAAAATGCAGATTCGCATTGTGGCGCATTTTGTTGTGTAAATGGAGTGTCAACATGCGAGGAAACTGTTGGTTAAGATGCCACGTGTACATGTGCATGATTAGTAAACATTTGATCAAAAAAATATACATGTGTATGCCACCCAGACAATTGAAACACCCATAACCACCAGTCTACTGAATCGCCACAGAACACCCAAACGCACACAGTACACTGAAATAAACCGATCAGCCAACCCATTGAAACTCCCAAACTCCCTAGGCAACTGATACACACAAACCTCCCAGCCCAGGGAAGCACTCAGACCGCTCGGTTCACTGAAATACCCTGATAAAATCCATTGAAACATGCAACTCACCTAGTCCACTGAAATACCCTTGTGTTGCACCGCCCTTTAGGATTCTATTCAATGAAACAAACTATATCAACAGTTTACCACCCCCCCCCCAAACTGTACAACAACAACAACAACACATGCAAAAAAACACCACAAAAATTGAATGGGTTTCAACGGGGCTCGCCCCCCCCCCCCCCACACACACACACACCCACCCCCGCCTTCTGTTTTTGCTATCAACATCTAAAACATTTGAATGGCATTTCGCTGGCGGGCCGATGGTTTCTCGACATTGTGTGCTGGCTGGGATAGGGTATGTCCATGTCTTGTACCGCCATCTTGTAGCTTTGCACTGAAACGCTTTCTTAGGTTTTGTAAAACATCAGTGAGAAAAATGCACATAGTTTTACAACAAAACATCTCATGCGATGTTGTTATTATCGCTTAATCATGCGCGGCCAGAAATTTTGTCAGACGAAATCCAGCTAAACTCTGACACACATTTTTTTTGATGAGTGGAGTGAGGAATCAAAATACCACTAAAAGCGGACCATCATCAGCCCAACAGCAAATTGCTGGCGGGGCGATAATTACCCAATATTGAATGCTCGCTTGGTAGATTTTGATTTTCCAGGGGATCTGGACCAGTATTGCTAAAGAGCCCCAAACGTTTCCGATTTTCCAAGGAGGGGGTCAGGACACTCTGCCACCCCCTCTCTGGATCCGCTCATCTTAATCTTAGTTGAATGCGCCGACATAACTGAAAAATTGTTGACTGGGATGTTAAGAATAAAATCAAACAAATTAAAAACCATAATAATGAACCCTGTACAGTTTGCGTACGTTTTATAAAATGTAGCTGACTCTTTGCGCCCTTGCGACAGTAAAATAAAATACCATTCGTATTTAAAAGCAATTTACCTTTTTGGTATGTTGTCAGTTCATTCTTAAAAGTATTAACATACATGTAAGCTTATCTAAATTTTCATTGCATATTTGTAAAAAAAAACTTTTTGTGGCTTTTCCATGGGTAGTAACCAGTACTGGGCCGGGAGGGTTTATGATGTGTGTTTATAATATGACGGGAGCACCCGAAGGCTCACCGAAAGTGGTTTTATGGAGAAGCCGGGAATCGAACCTGCGACCCCTGGTTTACAAGGCATAGCGCTTATCCACTTCACCACGGGGGTATTGTTATTTCAACATGCTAAATAAATTGCCTGGACAGATGCAGTACTTGTGGTCAAAGATATCATTGTGATCTACAAATGAAACTTTTTTGATTTTAATCAGTTTAAAACGTTATTTTTCGCATCCTGAAAAATCAATACGTAAAACCATCAGTTCACCAAGGAATGTTTTTTTTCCAATCGGCCCGATCTGGACCAGATTGTCCCCGATCAATCAATCTTTTGATCTGCCCGATGGTCGTCCTAAATCGCCCAGCTTTTTATGACCTGATTGAGTCCCGACTATATTAACGAATCAAGTCGACTTTTTTGTCAGCTAGGGAAAGCCATGTACCAATAATCCGTGCGAGGGCTTGTTTTTGCTCTTCAGTTAGCTCTAGAAATGGTCACATTAGGAAATATGCTGAGTAGGATGCCAAAAGAAAATATTCCAAAAAAAAAGTAAACTTGCGAGTCTTTAAAGGGCTTTCAATTGTGTTTCGTTTCAGTACACCCCCCCCCCATTTTTTAGAAAAGTGTCCATTTTCTAAAAAAATATATTTGGTTTATAACTCTCTGGCATTGGTATAAAATTTTAAATAGTGATTTTGAGTAAATATAGAGCCATATCTTGTTGTTGTATTTATTAAAAATCGATTCTTTGTGACACCCTTCGCAAGATCCTTGGCAGAGAGCTGCAGAGGTTATACGAAAGCTCCCGATGGTAGAAGAGCTCCAGAGGGTATACGAAAGCTTCAGAGGGCAGGCGAGACAAGGCGACCTTCAGTGGATCCTCGGGTGACAAAGGCGACCAGCGGCCGACAGGTTTTGATCGGCTACTGTTTTTGAACATGTTTAAAAACAGTAGCCTATCACTTTTTCGGTACCCGACTCTCGTAGGACTGAGGCGATTGCGCCAGACCTTTCCAGACCTTCCGAGGTGATTGTCCGTGATTGTCCGTAAGTTCCCGATTGTTTCGCAGATATGCGGCCGATCAACCAAAAATATTGATCGGGTAATCTCGGGAACCAAAGTAATCCTTGTTGAAATAGGGGTATAACTCAGTAAGTCGTCCTTAACTTTAAGAAGGCAGTGTAATTCCGGGCCCAGGTCCTCATATTCCGGTCACAGCAGCCCAAGCCCCACAATGGCATCTTTTTAGATATTATTATTTGAGCCGCGACATGAGATTTCCAACAATGTGGTATGTGCGACAAGCAAAGGCTCAGACAAGCCTGCGCATACGCGCAGTCTGATCAGAGCCTTTGCTTGTCGCTTGAATATTATATGAATATTAAGCTACTACGAACATAATTTGGAGTTTCTAAGCTTAAAAGGCTACACAGGCTCGTCTGAGTCTATTCATGTCAAAATGCCACATTGTTGGAAATCACATGTCTCGGCTTATTTGTCATTCTATAAGAAGCAATAAAGATGAGTTGTATATCTTTAAGATATTTTTAAAAGATGTACACCGGACAAGCGGCAAGCGAAAACGTTAATGCTATCGACGAACGTAGATCAAAAAATGTTGGAAACAGGGTTTTCGATTGCCATTTGTCGCCGGATTTTTCGATTGCCGTTTGTCGCCCGACTGGCGACAAATGACAATCAAAAACACTGTTTCTAGCGATTTCCATATGCATAAAACAACATGTATTTGTAAAATGCTTTATATATTTGTACTTATAAAAGCAGATAGCTTCCCATTTCTGTAAAATCGAATGTAGTAGAATGCGAGTAGAGTAGAGAGAGTAGTGAGGAGTGCTAGTAGAGAAGAGAAGAAGTGCGAGCAGAGAAGGAGTGCGAGAAGAGAAGCGAGAAGAGAGAGAGAGAGAGAGTAGAGAAGGTGTGCGAGTGGAGAAGGAGTGCTAGTAGAGAAGAGAAGAAGTGCGAGCAGAGAATCAGTGCGATTCGAGAATGAGTGAGAGTAGAGAAGGATAGAGTAGAGAAGGAGAGAGTAGAGAAGAAGTGCGAGTAGAGAAGGAGTGCGAGAAGAGAAGAGAGAATAGAGAAGATAGAGAGAGTAGAGAAGGAGTGCGATAAGAGAAGAGAGATAGAGAGAGTAGAGAATGAGTGCGAGTAGAGAAGAGAGAGTAGAGAAGAAGTGCAAGTAGCGAAGGCGTGCGAGTAGAGAAGAGAAGAAGTGCGAGTATAGAAGAAGTGCGAGTAGAGGGAATGCGAGAAGAGAAGAGAGAGTAGAGAATAAGTGCGAGTAGAGAAGAAGTGCGAGTAGAGAAGAGAGAGTAGATAGGGAGTGCGATTAGAGAAGAGTGCGAGTAGAGAAGAGAGAGAGTATAGCAAAGAGAGAGTAGAGAAGAGAGAGTATAGAAAAGAGAGAGTAGAGAAGAGAGAGTAGAGAAGGAGATCGAGTAGAGAAGGAGATCGAGTAGAGAATAGAGAAGGAGTGCGAGTAGAGAAAGAGTGTGAGTAGAGAAAGAGTGCCGGTAGAGAAGAGAGAGTAGAGAAGGAGTACGAGTAGAGAAGAGAGAATAGAGAAAGAGTGCGAGTAGAGAAGAGAGAGAAGAGAAGAAGTGCGAGTAGAGAAAGATAGAGTAGAGAAGAAGTGCGCGTAGAGAAAGAGAGAGTAGAGAGGAAGCGTGAGTAGAGAAGGAGTGCAAGAAGAGAAAGAGAGAGTAGAGAAAAAGAGAGTAGAGAGGAATGCGAGTAGAGAAGAGAAGGAGTGCGAGTAGAGAAAGAATGAGTAGAGAAGGAGTGCGAGTAGAGATGAAGTGCGCGTAGAGAAGGAGTGCTAGTAGAGAAGAAAGAGTAGAGAATAAGTGCGAGTTGAGAAGAAATGCGAGTAGAGAAGAGAGAGTAGATAAGGAGTGCGATTAGAGAAGAGAGAGTAGATAAGGAGTGCGATTAGAGAAGAGAGAGTAGATAAGGAGTGCGATTAGAGAAGGAGTGCGAGTAGAGAAGATGTGCGAGTAGGAAAGAGATAGTAGATAAGAGAGAGAGTAGAGAAGAGAGAGTAGAGAAGAGAGAGTAGAGAAGAGAGAGTAGAGAATGAGTATGAGTATAGAGAAGAAGTGCGAGTAGAGAAAGTGTGCGAGTAGAGAAGGAAGAAGAGAGAGAGAGAGAGAGAGAGAGAGAGAGAGAGAGAGAGAGGGAGAGAGAGTAGAGAAAGAGAGAGTAGGGAAGAATTGCAAATAGAGAAGGAGAGCTAGTAGAGAAGGAGTGCGAGTAGAGAAGGAATGCAAGTAGAGAAGGATTGCGAGTAGAGAAGGAGTGCTAGTAGAGAAGGAGTGCTAGTAGAGAAGAAAGAGTAGAGAATAAGTGCGAGTTGAGAAGAAATGCGAGTAGAGAAGAGAGAGTAGATAAGGAGTGCGATTAGAGAAGAGAGAGTAGATAAGGAGTGCGATTAGAGAAGGAGTGCAAGTAGAGAAGATGTGCGAGTAGGAAAGAGATAGTAGATAAGAGAGAGAGAAGAGAGAGTAGACAAGAGAGAGTAGAGAAGGAGTGTGAGTATAGAGAAGAAGTGCGAGTAGAGAAAGTGTGCGAGTAGAGAAGGAAGAAGAGAGAGAGAGAGAGAGAGAGAGAGAGAGAGAGAGAGAGAGAGAGAGAGTAGAGAAAGAGAGAGTAGGGAAGAATTGCAAATAGAGAAGGAGAGCTAGTAGAGAAGGAGTGCGAGTAGAGAAGGAATGCGAGTAGAGAAGGATTGCGAGTAGAGAAGGAGTGCTAGTAGAGAAGGAGTACGAGTAGAGCAGGAGTGAGAGTAGAGAGGAGTGCGAGTAGAGAAGGAGTAAGAGTAGAGAGGAGTGCGAGTAGAGAATGAGTGCGAGTAGAGAAAGAATGGGTAGAGAAAGAGTGCGAGTAGAGAAGGAGTGCGAGTAGAGAAAGAATGAGTAGAGAAGGAGTGCGAGTAGAGAGGAGTGCGAACAGAGAAGGAGTGCGAGTAGAGAAAGAATGAGTAGAGAAGGAGTGCGAGTAGAGAGGAGTGTGAGTAGAGAAGGAGTGCGAGTAGAGAAAGAATGAGTAGAGAAGGAGTGCGAGTAGAGAACAAAGTATAGAGAGAGTAGAGATGTTGACAGAGTAGAGAAAGAGAGACAGAGAAGAGAGGCAGATGTAGAGAGAGACAGACAGAATAGAGATAGACGTAGAGAGAGAGTAGAGAGAGACAGAGCAGAGAGAGACAGAGTAGAGAGAGACAGAGTAGAGAGAGAGAGAGAGAGAGAGAGAGAGAGAGAGATAGAGAGAGACGTCGAGAGAGAGAGTAAAGAGAGACAGAGTAGAGAGAGAGAGAAAGAGAATAGAGGGTAGAGAGAGACAATGAGAATTGAGAGTAGAGAGAGACAAAAAGTTGAGAGAGAGAGAGAAGGAAAGAGAGAGAGAGAGAGAGAGAGAGAGAGAGAGAGAGAGAGAGAGAGGAAGAGTAGAGAGGAGAGCGAGTAGAGAAAGAGGGAGAGAGAGGGAGAGAGAGAGAGAGAGAGATCGTAGAGAGTGAGCAGATGGGGAAGGAAGAGAGCTGGTTTCTTTGCTTAGTTTGTCTTCTTAGTGTCTCGTGATTGTTGTGTGGCTCTTCCTCGCGGTGCCATGGGCTTGTCTGAGGTTTGTGATTGTGTTAATTCCTGATCATTCTCACTTTCTTTTTTGTTGTATTTGCTGGGTGGTTCGTGTTTAGCACTTCGTGTTAAACGCTTATATTGTGTCATTTCTAGTTTGGCAATACTCTCACTGAGATAAAGGGAGCTGAATGCTTTGCTTATTGTATTCTGACTTTTGAGCGTATTCCTTATTTGTCTGTGTTCCAGTGTCCCTGTCTCTTGGAGACATGTGTCTGTCTGGGATTGTGGCATTTCCTGGTCATTTACACTTGTTATAACCCAGAGTCCATTCTTTAAAGCGGATTAACTTATGTTGTTTAAATGCGAAAACACCTAGTTAAATTTATGCATCTAGTGAAGACTGATTAGACCGTGCAGGTGATCGTCTAAACAGCTGGTATACTAATTGCATTGCTACTTGAACCGTCGCCTTCACAAAAAGGTATGTGTCCATTGCATAGTATAATGTTTTGGCATGTTATTTTACTGCCAGATCGTTTCCTTAATGTGATGCAAAGGGCTAAATAGATATGGTAGGCAAAAACAAACTAATGCATAAAAACACCCATTCAATGTTGAGCAAAAACTTTAACAAATTGGTTTATTTAAGCTTGTTTCTCCTTTGATATGTTCCCGCCAATCGAACCACTTGTTTTTGAAAGTGTTTGAGTGTTACACTTTTGTTTCCGTATGTGAGAGCTTGTTTAATGAGCATAATCAATTTGCACTTCTCCGAACTCAATGTTAACATGCACATGCCTTCCCTCCGACAGCTACCCAACATACCTCCGAACGGAAAGCTACCCATAAACATGATACCACCGTCAGAAAATTGCAAACAAATAAGTGTTTTACAAGTATTTTTGAATTGTATTTGACTGATTCATTTCAAAGAGAGGTTATACATTCCAGCGGTGGCTGTGAATCAAGTAAAAATAAAATAATAGATATGAATATTAACTGATGAATTCGAAATATTCGTCCAAATTACTGCACTTCCGAATTCAAATGCGATTTAAACTCGAACAGATTAATTTCTAAAACATATACTGTTTTCAGAGTTAGCATCATTCTGTATACTATCGACCTATATGTTGTTCTTATCCCTCAAAACGAATCTAAATGAAATAAAATCATCTCAATACAGACCATGTCTAACCCAAAAATCCTTTGTTTACCTCCGGTAGCCAACACCCTCCGAGATCTAGACATGCGGTTCACCTGGGTGAGCATTTGACCAATTTTCTTGAAATATAAAATAATAACACTAGTCCTAATTATCGAGCTAAAACGGTTGTAATCTTCAGCCAGCTTCTTTCTTTTAACTTAAATTACTGCCCATGAACTCAAACTTTTAAGAAAATGTGCATGTTTACTTGTTATCCCATGCTGTGACAAGATACTGCATGATGATATTTTAGCAATTCGTCGAAAAATGGAATTTGTTTTTAGAATAAATCATGTAATAAAAAATCTGATATGGAAAATCTTGAAAATTTATTTTCAATCCATGGACTATTATAATACCTTTCAGAAAAAAGAATAAAAATCTGGGGTCACCGAACTAATTCTCTTTCTAGAGGGCCAAATTTAACCCCGGCCCCATAGGTTTCATGCGTAATTCAATATAAAAAGTTCGGGGATGACCATTTCGGTCGTTTTGGTGATGCCATTTTACTAGTATATGAAGTAATTTAGCATTATAATGTTAAAAAAGAAAGAAAAACACACTGAAAATATGTGCGCATCCGGGAATCGATCCTGGTCCTCTGGCTTTGTAGCCAGACACGCTAACCACTAGGCCACGAGGTCAGGTCGTGCGCCGCTCGAAATAACCATACAAATAGTACAGACTCGGCCACTATCGTATTCGTAACCAGGGTTATTGTGTACGTCGTTTGATTTCGACTGAGCTACATTTATCTGTCTTTAGTGCTGAGACGATCAGTTCTGAAAAGAAGTCAATAGATATTTCGAACACACTTTAATTAGTTATTTTGTGAAGAAAATGTCGGAACACCGATATGACATAAGAATATCAGAAGCTGTGTTGATCCGAATCCGTTAAGGGTCGAAAGACAGGACCCAGACAACTTTCCCCGTTTGCAGACGCGGGAAAGGTGCGCATTGGAAATAGCCGCATATGTCTTTAAGTAGTTTGACATTGACCTGTATCAGCAATCCCGGCATTCTTTGTGAAAAATACGAAACACCTACAACAACACATGTAAGAGATATTTGTTTTGTAAGCCATACAGCCAGAATTTAAATATTTTGACCTTGACCTTTTCCTCAAGGGTCATACCTGAAACACAAAGTAAGCATTGGAAGCCAATCAGCCGAGTAGCCTTTGACAGTAAGGCGTTTTATCTTAACGTTCTCAATATATATAGATGATTATGATAACCAGCCAATTTTTCATGATCAACGGAAAAAATAAGTTGCACAATCTTGGTAGAGCGTCACACATGGACAATTTGTGCCAAATCATTTCAACTCAGACCAGCAGCTTTAAGTAAAATATTCAAAAGATTTTCCTAATATACACATTGGAAAAAAATGGCCCCGCCCACTCTCAGCCGTGTTATGCAACGAATCAAAAATAATATAAACAAATTAGTAGTGAGACTGTCTTCCCGTGGCCATGTACCAACTTATTTGTAAATGGTGAAAGCCTTTTTACAAGTTTTCCCTTTCAATTGCCATGGCAACTATTAATCTGCATGGAATTGTAACCGTTGAACAAATTCAAATCATTCCTGTGAAATACTGGTAAACACCATCCAGTAGTTTAGAATATGTTGCGTAAAGTCAATGCATAGACAGACGTCAGAGGATCACAAAAGTGCAGCTTGAACCCATGGCACAGGTGATCTAATACACATGGACCAACTCATGGGGCCAACTCATGGGATAGTGATTCAGATTCACTTTATTAAGAAAGAAATATTATTACATTATAGCTTATTACATTATAAAAATACAAATGTACAACACCATTGGCGAGAAGATTACATATAAAAAGGATAAAACAAAACTTGACAGAGTTCAACTGGACTTTAAGTAGCTATGAGCTTAACGTTGTAGAGCCCTTCCTTGACAAGATTTTCTTAAACAAGGCTATCGGGATCATTAACTTCGCAAAACTTTTTCTAAATTTTATCGACGATACTATGATTTGATATCTAAATCCCAAGTTGGACTTAAATTTCTCTTGCGCCAAGGACTTGTGGAACCTGAATTTTATGGTGACTTAGTGTGTAAATTAATGAAGAAATATTGGCTCTAAAATTTTTCAGCGCAGTTTATCAAAATAATTTCCCATCATGAAAAGCTCGACTATAACATTGATGTATTGCAACAGACTACATGCTTGGTGGTCAACCCAATCCCGGTTGGCAACTTTCTCTCTTTAATTGCACGCTGGTTGGTCAGACTTCAGACTCTATGACGTTTCCGACTAAAAGACTTATCTATTGATGAGATGGTAGGGGCCTAATTCTTTTGTAAGTTGTCAGGCTCGCCGAGGCTTACCTGTTGGATTTCTTTTGCTCCGTTATTCAGTTTTATGTACTGTTGAGTCCTTATCTTTGCTTTGTCTCCTTTTCATATCTTGATTAATATGTTCTAGGAGATGATGCATCGATAAGTTAGGGGTCTTTCATGCAAACCAAACATCTATGTGTCTTGATACACATCTGAAATAAGGATGGGATTGGCGCCATGTTAACTGATCGTTCCATGGCGGTACTTCTTTTGTGGAACATTTGTGTTATTTTTGCCTTGTGTGTGTCATGCTTTCGCGTCTGTTCATTGCTGCCTTGTGGTCACTTGCTGGGAAAGGGCTGACCTCTTGGCTCTTGTTTGTGATTCTAATTGTAAATTTGTCACTTTACCATGTGGTATCCTGCGTCAGGTGTGGTACTTGATTGTATTGGTTTCTGATCTTTGATGTCTTTCTTACTTTGATGGTGGGCAAAAAGTCCTTCGACTTGGGGCCTTCTACACAACACTCATATAAAAATTGCGCTTTGATTTTGTTCTTGATTTTCGTAACTATGTTATGGTGTTTGCTGCAAATGTCCCAGTTCAAAGGGGGTTTGCTTTTTTTGTATTAATTAAATAACATACGTTTGTTTGTTTTTTTATTAATTGGAGCATGTTCATTGATGCATTCGCTCATGAGCTAAGTAGATGACATTGACATCATCGAATGCATAGGTTTCATGAATGGGAATCCGACCAACATCATCATTGAAAGAGTTTTGATCAAAGTTTTTGAAACTGTGATATTTGGTACTCTGCTCTTTTTTTCTGACTGGGGCACCCCTGATCGCCAGACCTATGATGTTCAATCAGGAAAGCCGAAATTCGAGAATCGAATCAAGCCTCGGATGTACGTAAGGCGCATAACGCGTAGTAATATGTACGAAAAAGTTCCATTTTGTTAGCCTGAACTGGCGTAAGGTAAATTAGTTCTGAAGCACGTGGGTTCAGTCCTATTAAAATCCATTTTCTAATTAGTAAATACCCGAAAAGTTTAATCAGCAGATTTAATCAAGTTTTTGTATTTTGCTGTATTTTAGAGCCTCTGCTAGTCGCTTGAATACTCTATGAATATTAAGCTACTGACCTAACATCATTTGGAGTTTCTAAACTTAAAAGGAGGCTGCACGGGTACGCCTGAGTAAACACTTGTCAAAATGCCACATTGTTGGTAATCACATGCCACGGCTCATATATGATTTCAGGGAAGAAAAGCAGACAGATGTCCAAAGGTATGGGCTGAGTTCAGTCAGGTCTGATTAGGTCAGGGTATGGAACAACCTACTAAATGAAATACGTTTGGTCGAATCGTATTGTAGGATGATCCGTGCCCTTAGTAGCCTTGGATGTGAATGGCCTCTTGTTCTGCTTAATTTATACATGTCCGCTTTTGCTTAAATTTTGCTTATGCTTAATACTTGCCTACTATATTTTGCTTGCTATGTTTTGTTTGCTATGGTTTGCTATATTTCTGATTTTGCTTACTTTCCATGTTTTCTGTTACAGTTTGCACTTGTCCACACATGGGGCCTTGTTCTTTCGTTGTCCCCCTTAATCAAGGTCTAGCGAATTCGGATTCCCATCATCTCGGTATGTTGAGCGCTTTGGCTCTTCCATAATATCTTTAAAGGCAGGATTGGGGTATATAAGGCAGAATAACTTTCAGTTTTACCACTTTCGTCATTGCGCTCAAGCTGTGAACATCTACAGGAGCTTATTTCTAATTTGATAAGCTTCGGGCTAATACCTGGGTTATAGTTGACAGGTCTTATCAGCTTAGTAACCATGCTGTTTATCAGCCAAAGCAGGCCATTTGTTCAATTTAATCAGGCAGTAGTTAAGCTCCAGCTACTTTTTGTCTCATATTGAAGCCACTCCCCTGCTGGGAACTACAGGATTTCTGCCTTTAAGGAGAATGCAAAATGCTCAGCCATATTCTCCATAACTATATAAGAAAATAATTTTACGGAACTGCATCCGTATTCTTAAAGTATATATCTCATATTCAACCATGTGTTAATCAGTTTTAATTTTCAGCTTCCTATGATGCAACATACTGTAAATTCTAGTTTTACTTTTGTATGCCTCTGTGATACCTTAACATTGTTATTTTACATTTGTTTGCCGAAGTATAAGCCCTACAGTGCTTATGCTGTATGTTGCTGGTATTTGACAATATAGTTAAATCTTGTATTGTATTTTTTATGTTTAACAATATATAATTCCCTTATATTACTGATTACTATCCATAAATTGTGTGAACAAATGTAGTAAACACATGTCGACTGTACTTAGGAATATTAAATAAGCCTGACAGTACTTAGTAAATATTTTAAGTTTGCTGTTTTATTACCTTTTTATTTTCTTATTGTATCAGAGTTTTATAAATAGTTTTCACTTTACTCTCAACTCTGTGCTTGCTAACGGAATCCAGACTAGGTAATTATTCATGTTTTGTGAAATGTGCTAGGCAGCCAAACCATGATTTACCCCAACAAATGTATTATCCTTGATAGGTACGAAACATTGATTTTACTAAGCCATCTGCTGGTAGCTTTTGCAATCTTTAACAATAATTGTGTGTTTGAGTATTTACAGAAAGTGCTTGTTTTCTGTTTACATCAAGTATATATTTTGCAGTTTCTAAGAGGAACTTTTCAATATGGTAGTTAACATCAAGTAAATCAGTTTTGAAGTCTGAAATCTATTTTCACTGTTGTAAGTATGAATTAGCATTATTAAAATGTCAAATAATTTCATATATATTCTGTCTGACATTTATTTAAACTCTTGGTAACTGAACCTTTAAGGAAGTGTCTGTAAACAGTTTAGCAGCTTGTTTCAAGAGATCATAGTCTGAAAATTTACCCTGAGGTACTGAACACTATCAAGCAATTTAATTTTTTAATTAAATTTAAAAGGTATTTTTGGTTTAAGTTTCCTTCTATTAAAGATACCGTTACTTTTCAGTGCTTTATCATTATCAACATCCAGCATCCACTTATTACAATACGATTCCAATTTGCCCAGACACATATATAAACCAGATCCCGATGTAGATTTTGTTACCAAATCGTCATCAAGGCATATTGTAACGAGTGAACTGGTTTGCAATCATGACTGGTTTGCAATCAGTTGTAAAAATGTTATTTAAATTATTTATGAAAATATTAAAAAGCAAGGGACTTAAATGTTTCCTTGTGTGACCCCACTACAAAAGTTAATTATGGCTCCATGTAAGCTGAGATTTTGCTATTTGAAACTGTATAATAGAATACATGCTGTACGTACAACAACCTGGCAGTGGTACTAATGTCTTACATGCCAGCTTACTCTTTACGTGAGTGGCAACACAACTACTCATTTAGATACTTCGCCACCTTTTATATATGAGCCGCAACATGAGATTTCCACATTGCGGTATGTGCGACCAGAAAAGCCTCAGATCAGCCTGCGCATTCGCGCAGTCTGGTCAGAGCATTTTCTAGTCGCTTGAATATTATATGAGTGATAAGCTACTGACTGAACATCATTTCGAGTTTCTAAGCTTAAAAGGAGGCTACACAGCTCGTCTGGGTCTATTGATGTCCAAATATCACATGGTTAGAAATCACATGTCGCGGCTCATATGAGCAATGAAGGTTCTTGAGATATTGTGGGATAGCGCATGATCACCGGAGCCTTCGCTGGTCGCATGTGTGGCAAATACCATTTTGGTGCTGGTCCAAATACTTGTTATAAACAAAAACCAACCCGTTCAAGCAAACTGCACTTTCCAATCGTAATCTATTTTAAATTAGTGTTGGTATTTTGTGTGTTTGTTTTGTAAGCACACGATGAAGACCCTGAACCACATTATTTACTTTTAGATTTTTTACAAATCAGAACAATGTCACGAAAAGGTATATAATTACCTTTTTTGACATTATTCTGATTTTATTAATTGCTTTGGTCTTTAATCCAGATAAATTGTGGGAACGTTCGCCTTAACGTTTCGTTTCTTGGAGAAACGTTATCATGCTTACCGTCTCTAATTCCATGCTTGAAACATACTTTATTTAACAACGCCGCCAAAACAGGTAAAATACCTTAACCTCGGTGTTTGTGTGTTTGTTTGCTTTGTAAACACACAGTGAAAAGACCCTGAACAACCTTATATACGTTTAAGTTTCTTTAGTAGTAATATAAAGACCTTGTTACAAAATCAAATTTATCATTGTCGAATTTATAGAGAACAAAATATCTGGCCAACGAAATGACGAACAGTTTCGCAGATTTTGAAAACTCAATTTATAAGGCTTTCTCCCATACAAAAGCATTTCGAATCTTTCTCTTTTTTTACCTCTCCGTCAAATAAGGTGAATCCAGGATAACCATTTAACCGCATTTTGAGGGGTCATGGCCCGAATGATGTATGTCAAGTTTCAAGGTCATAGGCAATGTCGTTCCCGAGGTCCTTAAAGGGTATTTACCTTTGATGGGTATGTCACGTGAAAATGTCTGTTTGAACAAACTGTACTTATGTTACAGTTCAAATGCGTCATCTGAATTTTGACTCTAATTGAACAATTAGTTTCCGAAAATATCAGCTAGACAAGTAGCCTAAAGGGCAACGATAATTCATTTGATTCCAATGTCAACATGACCCACAATATATTGTTTTACAATATGAATCTTGGCTTATTGCTATATGTGTCCCTTTAATTGCACGGCGTGCGTCACGCATCATACTTAATGACACCCATGACATAAACTTTTCATTAGTGGGTTGATGCCAGCTTTCCCCCTTTAGCTGGGCCGACCGCAGCTCAATTTATTTCAGCTTTAGCTGCCTGTGGGTCTTAACCCGTTTCTTTTCTTCAGCGAAATTTCTATTTTATTCGTGATGAAACATTTAATAAGCTAGGTGGTTGCCATGACGGCAAACCATACCATGTTTCTTAACAACAAGCTGATCTAGGACAAAGATTTTGCCAATAGAATACAATGAGTCCCGCAAGACTGAAGCTGCCACCGGGATTGATCCTAAATCTGGAAAAAATGGGCCCTAAGGCGCCAATTGTGTTGTAGCACGTTCTTCGTTGCTGTTTCTTTTTGTTTGGTCTCTATGAATATATGGTTTCGTGTTTGTGTCTGGTTTTGTAGTGTGGTTTCTTGTGTTCTTTCTGTACCGGCAATCGTCTTACCTGACGGGTGTCGCTTAAAGTATCGTTCTGTTGTTCGAAGTATGCTAAAACAAGACATAAAAGTCTTCTTTTCAAGAACCAAAATGCAAGTGCCCCTGGACCTGTGATTGTTGAATGTTCTGGTGAATAATTTGTTGTTATAGTTTACTGTGGTGCAACCCATCATTCAATATAAATCTTGGTGTATATTTCAATGCATAATAGATACACTAGCCTAGCACTAATTTCTCTTATTCAACTTCAAAATTACTCTGTAAAAGACTAACTTTACACCAAAGCATCAACAGCCAGGTTCAAATAGATAGTGTAGACCCGGAGAATATCTACAACAAAACATGCAGAACTGTTTGCTATTTATCACTGAAGAAATGTTGGTATCAAGTTGGAAAGTAAGTGTAAATGTAGGCAGCTGAGCTTGTTGGTGTAACTTACAAGTAACTATACAGTGTCAAGAAGACACAATAAGAATACGGATCACTAGTGAAAGACATGCAAATGGACAGTAAGGGAAATTGGTGTTTATATATATTTTTGTATACAAACACTGGGGTCCACGACAAACAGCACCCGGTCAATAAAAAGTAAAAAATCACATACCTTTTGCATGCTTGGTACAGCGATCTATCTATAGTTGTCAAACGAAAAATCTCCCAAAAGCAATTCTAGAACATTCCAAAATACACATTTACTGAAAACAGCAGGAGAGACTGTAGGCGAATATTGTTATTCCCTTGTTGTTGACGAAGAAAACTGATTTTCTCCCGCTATATTGTTGAACCATTATTCTTTCTGTCGATACTGGAGACATTAACTCTTTGCGTGCTGGGTAATTTTTAATGATTATTGTCGTCTGCTGACATTTTATCAGAATAAACTTATTCAAAAAAATATTTCGGGAACACTATCAGAGTGTCAAACGGCTTGGATCCAGATCAGTCCCGACATTCTGTCGGGTCTGATCTGGGTCCAAACTGTTTGCAAAGATTTTCATCAGACGACAAAATTCGCCTCTGGCAGGCAAAGGGTAAATGAACTGCATCAAGAGAAAATCCTGGCATGAAGCATCTATATAAACGCCACGTACACGACAAGTTCTGCAAGAAACTTAGAAATGTGGTTCTTGCAGAACAGGAATGGCTTTACAGATGATACGAGCAGCCAGGTGCACGTTCAGATGTGCAGTCTGGTCCGAAAACGCGCAGATTGAAAATGTCCTAACATGGATTTTCTATTAACAGCACCGAACATTTCAAAATATTATGTTTGCGGAAGGAGTCCAATACGTGAGCTGGAGTTGGTGTCTTTCCGCATCAATCGCTTAACGGAGCATTGTCGAACCGCAAATTTCGCTCTTCGCAAATTTCACACCGTGAAAAGTTGGTACCAATTCCTCACAGCGCGTGAAAAATTGGTACCAATACGTCATATATTTCAAACCAATATTTCACATCTTGTGAAAAATGCGCACGTAGTAAAATTATATGTAGCATACATGCGTATTCTTGACATTGATAAAATACCCCCCAAATCTGCTGCTTTTTACATTCGATTCCAATTCTTCACAGGTATGGCATGATTTTATAACTGGCAAGGTTCTAACTAGTTGCAGGTAAATTTCATAAGTTTAAAAAGAGTTAGAATTTATTTATTTATTTCTACAATTTTTATAGAGGATAACACAATTAGCTAAGATAAATATAAATAAATAAATATACAGTGCAGGAAGATGTTCAACCAGTGTAGAAATAAAACATAGTTCTCTATCACCAGTGTAGTTAAAGAGCTTTTCTGTGCCTTTTGGCATATGCAAAAAAGATTTTCTCATGATGCGGCTTGTATATAGCTAAGGAGAGCTATATTCAGCTGTCCCATTTCCTCAATTTCATATATCTTTGGATGGTGGATCCATTGTTTTAGCTCACATTGTGGTGATAGGATTTCGTCAGTCCATCCGGGCAGCCACCTGTCCGTCCTTCCGTCTTCCTTTAACAATATCTTGCACCTAAACCACTTGGCTGAATTCCACCAATCTTACAGTTTGATCGGTCCCCTTTCAGAGTTTTCCCAGTATTTCCATATTATACAGAAATCTGGTTGCCATGGCAACCAAAAGGAAACACTCTAAACTCTTGTAAAAAAACTTCTAGTCAGATTTCAAAATAATTTGGTAAAAATGGTCCTTCGGACATCCTCTACCAAAATTGTTCAATTATTTTGATTTGTTTAAAAATATGACCACCCGTTTTTTCCTATGTCAATATTAGGTAAACTTATTTTTTATCTGAAATCACAAGGCCAAGTAAGGAAGACAACACTTGCTGAAATCACTTGATCTAGAGCCTTGATATTTGGTATGTAGTATCAGCTAGTAGACCTCTACCATGTTTGTTCACAATATGACCATGAGGCCAAAAATGGCCCTGTCCAGAGTATCAACATCCTGTTAATTTTTTCAACAAAATTAATGAACACTTTTCCATGTAAAGTTTTATAATATTTTTATCCTTACAGATAGTTTTTCTCATGGCAGGCAAGCGACCCCTGGCCCGAATGCCCTCTTGTTTCTGTATAATTTATCGCGTTATCCTGAAAGACATATTGATTTGGGCTGTCCCATCTGTTACAAAACCATGTCAACTCTGTCATTCAAAATTATGAAGGAGGAGAAAAATCTCAAAAATTCTGTAGAATATTTCGAGAATTAGTTTTGTGATGCTTAGGACCTATTGAGTTTCGGCAACCAGTTATTATTAAAAACAAAACAGCATGCTAATATTGTTTTGAAAAAGTTCTAACGTATTATTTCAAATGCTTGATTAGAACTTTTGTCATATCATTAACCCCATCAGAGTGTGTTTCAACGCACATATATTTAAGGACTTTGAAAACGCATCACCCAGATTAAATACTTCAGTTCACAAACCCTGAGAAAGTCAGCGGGATAATTGCATATCATTTTCTGGCCAGCCTTAAGTGTACCCTAGAAAATACAGGGTTGTAAAAGTTTAAGATATTGAAAAAAGTATCCGTTTTAAAGGCCTCCTCACACATAGACGAAAACGACCCAACGTCATCATGCGCATTCTGACAAATAGAACTTCAGTCCGATTCGTTATCATTCGTAAATGGACGTTTTAAATCGTTGGTGATGTTCGCATGAATGCGGTTGTATTCGTTTGCGATCGTTACAAAAGCGTTGTTCGTCAGAAAATTTTACGCATGTTTAAAAATTTGTGACGAATAAATGTTCGTCATATTTATTCGTAACGATTCGCATTAATGCGTTTATCAATCGTAAGTCTTCGTTTAGAGTTCGTCAGCATACGTTAGAGATCGCAGCTGTGTGCAAATTTGCATATCGTGATCAGCTAATTTGCATATCTAGCGAAAGATGACGATCAAGAGACGCATCTCTGCGATGCTTTGCGAACTGTAACTAACATCTGCGCATTGAAGCGATTTGAATCCGACGCGTGAAAGCGAATTATAACGTTCGGAAAACGAACGGTATACGCTTACATACCAATCAATACGTATTGTAACTACAAAAAGCGAATCGATGCGAATTGAAGCGTTCCTACGACGTTTTTATAATCGATGAGGGGAGAGAGCTATAAGCAGGCCATCATCGGCCCGCCAGCAAAATGCAATTTCATAGCCCAGCATTGAATTGAATTTTAGGGGTTCCAGGTCACCCATTAGCGTTGTGCTTTTACAAGGAGTGGGAACTGGATCCGCGTACGTTAAACACCCTCATAGATTGTGTGTGTCTATTGCATTTCTCTGTCCAGCTGTCTGTCTGTCGAAGTCTCTACATGTGTTTGTCTGCCTGTCTCTCCCTCTCTCTAAGCATATGTGGTGTAGTCCCAGCAGACCAGAGTTCACTAGCTCGATACCGGGCATTTCAAGTCCCATTCCCGATAAACCTTAGCTGGTGGAAGCCCATTATCATGGTACTAAATTATGCATTATCTATCCGTAACCGCTTTACCCCCACCCCCACCCCCTGTGAGTAAAAGTGGGCCTGATGTCTTGCTGATTTTCTAGTGCTCTGGTACATGCTCCACTCCATCACAAGGGGACATTCTTGTATCGGATTAAGCCCTGTTTTTAGCCCAACTATGCATAACAAAAATTTTACTTAAGCAGAGATCAGAGCCATATCAGAATTGAGAGTGAGGTTGGTACCGTTAAACCTGTTGAAGCTTTGCAGTGCATGTTTTTCTTTTGCTGACAGTTCCAAGGCGGTGCAGATTTTGTTGATCAGTTTTTAAATTTATATTTCATGTTTTATGCTGTCTTCACCTGGAGATATATATGTTAACTAGAAAATGTGTTTATGAAACACTATGCCCCCAACCATTAGCTTGTCCACCATCCTGTTCACCAGGTAATCTATTCATCATCCTCCTTCAGCAGATCAAATCTGAGGCTACCAGCTGTAATCGTTTTCAAGATATCTTTATTGGAAGTTTTTGATGTCCAAATTTGCAAAGGACATTAACTAAAAAAAAATGCAAAGGTGATAAGTAAAAAAAGATATATTTTTATTAATTTTCACTTGGTAATCTACTCATTACTTTCTATAAGCTGTCCAACTTTGGAGCCCCTAGCTATAAGGGCTTTTGAGATATAAAGTGTTCTATGTCTAAATGTGCTAAGGGCATTAACACAAAAAATAAAATGTTTTTTTTTTTAATTTTCACCAGTGATCTACTCAATATCTTCTATTAGCTGACCAAGTTTGAAGCTCCTAGCTGTTACAGTTTTTGAAATATCCTGATTACAAAATTTCATTATGACCCTTTAAAAGGGGCATAACTCGACAAAGGGAGATAATCCAGATTTAAAAAAAACACTAGTCAGTTATTTTTTATGCTGAGTTCATCTATGAAATTTCAAAACGATACCTTAAATTTGTAACAGACGGAAGGACGGATGGACGGACGCACGGACAAGCCCAAAGTTATATGCCCCTTCAATTTTTTTCAAAGTTGGGGGCATAAAAACCTGACCTTTACCCTGTACTGTGGTGATGTGTGGGGGGAGGCGGGGGATCAAGACGTTGCTCGTCTGGTATTGACCAGATTTGGGATTGCCGTGTCCGAAATATTCAGAGTCATTCGCGAAGATTCGCGATGCTGCGTTAAAGTTCGTATCTCTGCGCCCCAAATCGCATCAAATTGCTCCTTATCGTTACAGGACGCAAACATATTGTTTGCGCGAGCAAACGCATTCTAGCGAATTACAGTTAGTGTTTGTAAACCATTCGCAACAAATAGTTCTCTATCGTCAAATTTTAAGATTATGTAACAAATTTTCGAATTTTCGTTCAGAATTCGCTTGAATTCACAAATTTACTCTATTCGCAAGGCTTCGTCGAAAGGATTCGCTTATGTGTGAGGAGGCCTTAAGACAGGGGTTGTCGATTTTGAAGGACACCAATTTAGCTGCAAGTTAACCAGTTTTAGTTTTGATTCCTGATTCAACAGATATGCATCCTTGGCTTTTTTCACAATTGCACATTCATCATGGGACGATTAAAAATGAGTTGACAGTTCAGTATGCTCAAATAAACACCCCTTTAAAGATACCACCACACCCCACCCACTCTGATTACTATAGTCTAGCAATACAATTCAACATCTTGGGCTTTTCAAAATTTCAATTTTTTTTTCGTCCACTTTTGTTAGAAGAGGCTAAGGGCATACACAAATGACAGATTATGCAGAAATTACGCTTGTATCACGCTTCTTTTGTATTGTGCAAGTGACGTTAATGAAAACCCTTAAGACGTTCTCGGTCACATGACAGCATATCACCTGCAATGATTCTTCCCCACATGAGTGTCAGTGTAAGTAGTCAATATCAGTAATGAAAGTATGATTAAAGGTAACTTATGGAGATGTTTCTAAAAATTAGCTATAAATTTAAGTTCAAATCTGACGTTTATTTTCGAAATATTGAAGTTATCAATTACTTTTAATTAGAAGAAGTCTATAAACTGCGTTGCTGGTTATGGTATCGTACACGTCACAGTTTAAACATAAAAATATTCAAAAAGCTTCAACTGACTTTGCAGAATGTACTGGATGCTCTTTGTACCCATGTGACGTCATCAGCAGCGCCGAGCGATAGTGTAGTCAACATATCAATTCTGGGTTGCACATTAAAACCTGCGAGTAACTTTTCAACCGCATATATGGTTTGCAAGAAAAATGCTAAAATACGGTTATGCGTTTTCAAAATACTCTAGTATATTTCGCTTGACAAAAGTTCTCAAATTCATTATTTCAAAACTCTTTGCAAATAGCTACTTGTTTGAGATGGCGTACAGACAGCAAATACTCCGGGTACAAATGAATATGCATGTAATTTCATACAATATTAACCATCATTTGAAGACATACAGAACGCAACATCCATAACTCTGGTATTTACACTTTCGAGTTGTGACCCTTTGATCTACGTAAGATGCTGTTTCTAAGACGAATTTACATCTGCTCTAAAATGTTTCGAAGTACTCTCTCTCTCTCTCTCTCCCTTCTGTATGCGCGTGTGTGTGAGCGTGCGCGAGAGAGAGAGAGAGAGCGCGAGAGATTTAGTCATCCAGTCGCCTGCAACCGCAAGTCATTTGATAAATAGAAACTTTCACATGTGACTAGATATTACAAATTCTGTCATTGACATCTGTGAAGATTAATTACTAATCATTCACGTCTGTGATAATTTGGTACCAATTTTTCACAAGTGCGAGCATTTGGTACCACTTTTTGCAAAGTGAGGAGTTGGTACCGATTCTTCACATTTTTGAAAATTGAGTATCAATTCTTCACATGTGAGGAATTGGATGCGATTTTTCACATTTGTGAAAATTGAGTACCAATTCTGGACATCTTAGAGAAATCAAGCCATTTCTTTACAAATAAGACGAATACGTACCGATTCGTCACACTTTAAAATATAAAAGGTGAAATTTGAGCACAGATTTTAGACCCCCAAAATTGTAGAACTTGACCATACGCATATTTCACATTTGCCAAAAGTGACGTTTTGGTACCAATTCTTCACACGGTGTGAAATTTGCGAAGTGTGAAATTTTCGGCTCAACACAGCACCCAGTTAAAGTTTGCGTTATAAGGGGGTACCCAAACTTTCAAATAAACTCATAGCATGTTCTATAAAAATGTAACCCGAAATAGTACTTTCAAATGAAAATAATCATGACACAAATTTTGTATCACTTGTTATGCTGCTTACGACCCCAATATCAGGACCGATTGTGAAAATTAGCAGATTTTCTTAGAACCAATCCGTAGCTTATATGCTTCAACATTTATTCATAACCAATTATTTTCAGACAGGATACTGTTATCATACCTCACAAAACATACATAGCCCATATTCCTGCATTTGTTTATTTAGTTTGTCCAGGTCCCTGCTTCTGCATTTCTATTTTGCAGTGTCTATACTAATTTGAACTCAAATAGAATGTTTTCCAGGTCATTTCAAATATTTCTGCAAATTTGCAATAAAAAATATTACATTTTGCAATTTTTTACAGCATTTTTGCAACACGTGCTATCTTTTTTGAAGAATGGAGCCAATGTTTGTGACATGCAATATCACCATAGCAACATCTGATGACATCGTACATTTTGGTGATGACAAAGATATATACCCGGCATATTTATTCGGACAACTGTCGTTTCGTTAACTTTCTTAATTGGCTAGATATCAGACCATATTTTTGTGAATTTCTTGTAAGCTGATTTGAAAACTTACCTATGGCCACCGAGTGTACAGGCATTTGCGCATATGTACACCTTTAAAATAAAACATTTTTCATGCTCAACTCAATTGAGCATGCGGTTTATCTTGCTCATGAATTTTAAAATTCCAACAATTGTTGGCATTATAACATTTATTAGCAGGATAAATGCAACTTGTGATAGTTTTAAGCAGGAAAAAACATTATTTTACAGTATTTTACTTTCTATGAGGAGTTGAAATTCCATGCTCAACTAAGGTGAGCATGAAAAAGTAATTTTACCTCGAGGCCAGGTCTTTTTAAGAACTTTAAGAAATGGGAACAACCCACAACTAATTAAAACTTTTTCTTAGAATTAAAGCATCATATACGTGTAGATGATGTAGCTGTTAAAGATGGAACATGGCAAACCAACTATACGTATCATGATTATTTGACCTCGCGCACAGCAAAGACTCAAATTAGCCGCGACGTCCACCTAGTATTAGAGTCTTTGCTATGCGTTTAGTTGGTAGCTCTTGTCTTAAGGAAGTTTCACATGCCACGTGAAGAATCGAACCATCCTGAATGAGTGTCCAGAATGCAATTAACCATCACTGGAGTCAAAGTCAGTCTGTTGCTGTCTGTTGCTTTTGAATCATTGTTCCTTCTGTAGGCCAAAATGGACATACATACATGTAGTAACGCTCAATGCATGCTTTAACGCATATAAAAATGGACAAAACTGCTATTTCAATTAAATTCATTTTATATGTTTAAAAAATTTTTATTTAAGGTTTTGGGCGAAATATTGAGCTCTGGGCATGCTGAATTGTACACGGATATTTCACTCTCCTAGTACTTTTGCATTTTATGCCACTTCTTTGAGTACCACCATTATGTTTCTTGAAGCAATATAGGATAAAGTCTGGTATATTCGGACAGACAGCTAAATTCGGAAAGCCACCTTGTTTGTTTCATAGTTCAATTATTCGAATCAAAAATAAATTAACTAAGCAATGAAAATCCAGATGAGACGACTCATAAGGAGCCGTCTCATCTGCATTTCCACTGTTTGCAAACGTGTGCCCGAATTAACCTGATGTCCGAATTTACCCGACTTTACCATAGAAACTAACAATATGAAAATACCTTACTCAGGACTATGTGTTGGTTCAGTTTTTGAATAACATTGTAATCATAGATTCTTGTCAATCAGCGTTAGGGCAAAGTCGTGTGAATTCGGACGAACAGCGACATTGTTTGTTTCATATTTTAATTATTGTAATAAAAATAAATCAAATTAGCAAACAGTGAAAAACTGATGAGCCGTCTCATCAGGATTCTCACTCTTTGCTAATGTATGTCCGAATTTACCTGGTGTCCGAATTTAAACGACTTTACCCTAATGGACGAATACATGGTTAACTGTTAATTTGAACTTTATCATTAATCTTATTTGAAGGTGATACAAAGTTAAACAAAATCATTAAAGTTTTAAAAAGATATTATTTTCTGATTGAGATAGTATTGTTTGAGATATTAATGATAAATTGTCGATGGCATTTAAAATTTACTTTATTCGATTGGCATCTGGAAAGATAGTTTGCGTACATAAATCCAGTCAGCACATAAGACTTTTTTTTTAATTACCGCATTGTCGAGCAACGAGGGCTTTGACATGCGCAGACTCGTCAGAGTATTCGCTTCTCGTGTACACAAAGTATGGATTTATGTAGTCCCTGTATCTTGCGCATATGCGATAATTTCATGTGCAGGCACAACTAATGTTTTGAGCTAACCCTTAATGTATAAGAAAACAGTTTTATGCGTCTGAGCAACATAAGAATCTAGGGTGAAGATTCCAAACGGCAGTTCCACAATTAAGTGCACACAAGTGTAACAAATATGGCAAAACATCAAAGTGGTTATTATCGAATAGCATTATTATTATTTGAAACTATAGTACCTGTCGCAATAAATGATAAAAACACACTATTACCTCTCCTTTTTTAAAAACAATGGCTACAATCATTAGATACATGTTAATAATTCCAAATTTAATAATACAAAATGTGTTGTATTTCAAAATGTATGTCGAATTACTCCCTTATAGAGAAAATAATTGTTTATTATAGCTGATATACCAATATAGCTTTTAAAATAAGATTTTTTGGTATATTTTAGAAAAAAATGTAAAATTTCGGTTTTTGCTTCAACTATCACAATGCTTTAACTATTCGTATACTTTGCCATTGCTTTAAAATTGAGTAATGTCATTTGAGACAGAGAATTTGTATACCATATTGAAAATATAGTAACACTATATGACCTGAAACTCATTTCTTGTAGACATTTTGGGGTTATAATCATCATACTTGAGCTTTTAAATTTGCGTCATTTTCGTTGCAGACACTACAATCAAGTTTTATCTATTATATGTATTTATTAAATTATTTTTAGCCATGGAATGTGTTTTTGTATATATATATCTTCCTTAATACTGAATAGAATACTGAACTCGATTTCTATAAAAAAAAAAAAATGATTTAAACACGCACATAATAAGAATGTGCTGAAAGCTGTCAAAATAGCATAAACAGCTGGTAATAAAATAAGGTTTTACAAATGTAGGATGAAACATTGAGTTGAATGAAAAAAAAACATAAGTTTATAACTGATATATGAATATAAGGATGTACCATGAATAAAATTTTGTTGGTTGGATCTGGAAAATATTCTGTTTTATAAGTAACTTACTTACTTACTTACTTACGTATAGTGGCATTGTCACAACACATTGTAAAAGTATGTTATAAATGATAAATACATTATTTGGCACTATAAAAAAGACCTGACTGAGGCGATTAGTTTTAGTTTTTATTTTCAACACATTGAGCCGCGACATAAGATTTCTAACAATGTGGTATGTGCGACCAGCGAAGCCTCAGATCAGCCTGCGCATACGCGCAGTCTGATCAGAGCTTTTGCTAGTCGCTTGTACAGTCTATGAGTGTTAAGTTACTTACTGAACATCATTTGGAATTTCTAATCTTAAAAGGAGACTGCACAGGCTCGTCTGAGTCTACACTTGTCAAAATGCCACATTGTTGGAAATCACATGTCGCGGCTCATATTGCTTTTCTAAAGCCTTGTATGATAATATCTTTCTTGTTTGTCATAAAGTGGTGCCTTTTCTATATTATTAAGCTGTTGTGTCAGTTTGCATTTTTGAAGAGTAAATATCGAAAAGCATATGGAAACCTTACATGCACCTAGAGCTGTATTACAAATCATAGGTAGTAAAATAAATTATAATAATGAGTCACAGCGTGTGATTTCCAACAATGTGGCATTTAGACAAGTGCTGACTCAGAAGAGCCTATGCAGCCTCCTTTTAAGCTTAGAAACTCAAAATGATGTTCGGTCAGTAGCTTAACCCTCATAGAATATTTAAGCGACAAGCAAAGGCTTTGATCTGAGGCTTTGCTTGTTGTGCATACCACATTGTTGGAAATCTCATGTCGCGGCTAATATCCGTATCAAGGTATTGGAATTTAAATTGCTAACTAATGGATGGGTATGATTGGGTAACTAATGGGTAACTAATTGGGTAACTAATGGATGGGTATGATTAATGGGCACAATAGAGGCAACACACTACTCAAACCAAACCATTTTCTGAATCTGTTTTAGACCAGTCACCTGTCCATTGTTGCCCAATGATAATTGGCTTCTTGACATTTATTTACAACATAAATTGTTCTTTCACTTTCTGAAAAGGGGTACGTGCATTAAGAGGCTATTTTGCCCCCCCCCCCCCTATGAGGTCATAAAATAAAAGTTGCTCTTTACAATTTTCTTCCTATTAGATTATTAGAACAATAGCCAAAGTGTAAAGGTCTGGTATTGAATTGACTTTTACGGTTGCTATGGTAACAAAATGGCCGCCAAAATAGGCTGAAAATAGGAAAATGACCATTTTGGAGCAAATTTGAGACATGTAACAGAGGAATTAATAAAGAGCACAAGCAAATATCAAAAAATATTTTAACAGATGATGAGAATTATCCCGGTACACAATATATTAAAAGGGTTTTTTTGGTATTTGCTTGTGCTGATATCTAATTCTTAAAAAACGGTCACCAAAAGCCTCAAATTTGGCCTAAAATGGCAATTTCTCTATTTTAAGCCTTTTTTGTTGGCCATTTTGGTAACAATAGCAACCGGTAAAAGTAAAATAAATGCCAGAATTTTACACTTGGCCATTCTTCTATTTAACCAATAAGATGAAATTGGTGAAAGGCAACTTTCAGTTTTTGGCTCTAGAGGGGGGGCAAAATAGCCCCTTAATGCACGTACCCCTTTCAAACAAGGAAACTTTTCACTTTTGGCTTAATCGATGATATCAGTGGAGTATCTAATGGATTTGATTGTGCTTTAGTTTGTAAAAAAAGCTACTCTTTATTCCACTGACTTTGATGTCTAACACGATCAGTCTCCATAGCCTTCTTCCGCATTACAGAATGTTGTCATGTTGCATATCAAATTGAAGCACAGAAAAACCCTTATAAGGTCCATTTTTTCTTCGATGGAGCCTGGATTAAAGTTAATCTTTTACAGAAAGATGTCATAATGTTCAAATTTCACGGATAGAAAAGTAGATTAACATGTAAGCAAGTAAGAGGCACTAACACTTACGGTAGACTCCTGAGGTGGGGACAGGAAAAAGTCACAGTGTATATCAAATTCAAGCAAAGGAGTTTATAGCAATTTGCAAGCAATACTTAGCGCTTAGACACCTGACCCATTGGAACCTTGGTTTTACCATTGATATCTCAGCTTTAAAATATTTTGTAACGTGAGAATGTTCTTCAGCTATTGCACAATTTGTAGTGTCCGCAACGCTTTTTGCATCAATAATAACCTATTAATTAATAAACAAAACAAAAGAAAGGCATAATTCCATTTCTTTGTTTTGCTATGATAAGTTTAATGCAAAACAAAGAAAATAAATACAGCTTTAACATAAAATTACCTCATCTCAAACATATATTTAATCAATGCATTAAGTTGTACCTCTATAAAAGGTATTGAAAGGTCTATACAAAGATACTTAGACAAATAATCATCTTACAAGAAAGCAGTTATAATTAGGAACCGGTCAATACATGCTTACACCTAACATAGCCACTAATAATAGATGTTCATGCATCTTAAAGGAGTATCATTGCGGACGCTACAGAATGTTGCGGACACTACATCCGACATTTTCTGCCTCGGTTTTCTATGTCAAAAGCAGAAGTGTCCAATATTTTTGCCGGCTATAAAGGACAATGATCAGTATTCACATAAAAGTGAAAACATCATCAGCTAAGATATAGTAGAATCAGACAAGCATCTGTATGCGTTGCGGACACTGCACAAAATTTTGTAGAAATATTGCCTTCAATATACACAGTTTAAGAAACAACAATGCATATAATACTTGTCTAAACTGTTGTTATTTTTCGCGATTTTACCTGCGGATGCTTACCAACGTACATTAAGTAATATTCAATGTTATTTTGTACATCTAGAAAGTATTCTATAAAAGTGATTGGACAAAACGTAAAACCTATAACGGAGACATTCATACAATTTGGTGCAAAACTCTTATTTTCTCACAAAATTGCAAGGGAAAAAAGCATCTAAACGATAGTAAAACATGCTATTGTTATGATATTTGATATTTATAAAATGATGCTTATAAATAAATATCCCTGTAAAAATGTTGTTTTTTAAATGTGTTTTGGTCAATAGACAAAAAAACTGTTGTTTTTTTCTTAATGTTAATGTCTAGATTGATCCCTTTTCTTGTCGCACGTGCATGCAGTATAAAAGGGATAGGTCTGTTTATGGTTAGTTTTAATGCAGTTGAAGTCGGACTGCTGATCCAGATTTTAGCTCTTCTAACTAGAAGCTGCATGCAAAGTTTGGGTAAGCAGTTTCTTTATTTGCCTTTCAAGTTTTAGTTTATTAACCCATTTATGGCATATATACGAGGGGTGATCAGAAAGTTGGCGGAAAATAGTTACCATTTCTACATAGTTTGATCAATAGAGCTGGAATTACAGCACATAATACTGCAACACATATGCAGTTGGTCGGTTACAACATGCGTGATGTTAGTCGTCTACGTGCGTTACAGCTGTCGTCAAGGCAACGCTATATAGCACAAACCGGCCCATTTTGCGTTGCATTTTGACGTTTTACTACACTGCCAATTAAACTTCAACGTTTTGTAAAATTTTGTTATGCTGTGATAGCCCATATTGCTTTCCATGCATAATTTATGACATATTTTCTCCTCTTCTATGCAAACTTTCAGAGATTTATATCTAACGGATGGTGTTCTAAATCGAAACGAATAACAGTACTGTTAAAAGGCATTTAACATTCAACTTCTATAAACCCATTGCCTGTTTTGGCATGTCAATTCTTTAAATTAAACTATTTACACACTTCGAAAAACACCCTTTTCAGGACAGTAGATCTAATATTAATAGTTAAGTCCTATATTATAATTATTGTGATGAACACTGACAAGAAAATAAGTTTTTTATTTAAAATTTACAAAAACTCGAAAAATTGACGCATTTTAGGCCTGCCCTTCTGACTGAAACCTTTTAAATTGAATACATAGCGCTGCGGAATAACATAAAAATCTCATATTATGTTCAAAGAATGACGGAACATTACTTTCCCTTACAAATACCAATCATTATAAACACAGCTATGAGTTTTAGCCCCGAGAATCAACCCAGGGGTACAGATGGGCCGGTTCCAGCGAAGTGACGTCACAGCGGCGCCTCGTGCTCATACGTCTGACGTCACATTTTCTAAATTTTAATTTCAGTCAACTTGCTATGAACGGTAGTTTATATCTATGAATTTTCATTACAATCGACAAAAGCAATGCGAGTTAATAGCACTTTTCCGCGAACTTTCTGATCACCCCTCGTATAGATGATCTTGCATGAGTGCTAATGTTTTATTAGATTTATTAAACGAGTTTGGGAAAAGAGATCAAATGCAAGGCTTGCCGAGCATTTTATCTCTTTTTCACAATGAGTTTAATAAATTCAATAATACAAGGGCATGAATGTTAGATTCTATTTATCGTATGACATTATAATTATTTTGAAATTTCATTTCTGGCGTAAAAACGTCATTATTTTGTCATTATGTACGCAACGTTGTTATTGACGTCATACTGTTTCCCAAAAATCTAAAAACCACTTGTGGTTTATCGATTTTATTACATGGCGTTATTTCACTCCCAGACGCAACGTCATGTGATAAAAGTCTTCCATTATGCTTGATATATATAAATAACCTAGAGCTGTCAATTTTTTATAAAAAGGGATGCTGGCTATGATTATCGAAATAAAATGTTTGTTGAAAATTATTACCTTTTCTTTGACTAGCTGAACATACCCTGATGAGATGTCGCTGCTAGCACAGGTCTTCTTTAAATTAGAACGATAACATGCATTTTCAGAATGTTAATCTTTTAATGTGTTAACCTCATTCTTGTAAGTGTTGGTAAGGTTCACATATACGAGTACATGTACATATGTATCCATTGCAAATTTGTATTGATCAACATATCTTTTCAAATGACGGATGCCAGCGAGCTGGCATTTTGACAATTAAATACGAGTATTAATACTCATGATCAGAAAATCGCAATAGGGGCTATAACCGCGGTCCGCGGGTTTAATTTTAGGCCATGAGCTACTGAAGGTTCAACTCCCCCTCAGGGGGTATTTTGTAGACTATGGTGTTCTCAAAACTTATTATCTAACACGTTTTTGAAGCACCCTAGCCCTCTGGAGGTTGTGGCGTTTGGGTGTTTCAGCGTGTTAATTACGTCACCCATCAATTTTAAAAAGACAAAAAGGGGTGTAATTTAACGCTTTGAGGACAAGAAACCCCTATACGGATACTATGACAAACAGTGAAGACCCAGATGAAATGCCGCATAGTGCGGTATTTCATCATGGTCTGCAAAGATTGCTAACTTAAGCCCCTATCTCACTGGACTGCGAATGTTTTGCGACAACTGGCGACAGACATCGCGAGTGGGTCGCAAAGCAGTCTCGAAACAGTCGCCAGTGATTCGTAATTTCCTCGCATGTGTCGCCAAGTGGCGCAAAGTAGTCGCGAAAATTTTGAACATGTTCAAAAATTTTATGCGACAAAATTCCTCGCAAAATGGTCGCAAAGTCATCGCGGGTGTCTCGAACCCGTCGCGAAATTGTCGCCGACCCCTCGCAATTTAGTCGCAATCATTTTGGAACACGACGTATTTGGGAGATAAATAATACTGAATTGGGAACCAATTGCGACATAAATGAGACACTTCGCGACAACATTGCGAGTAAATTAAACAAGCGATGTTCTGGCGAACGTCGTGAGACAGTCGCACGAATGTCTCACGATTATCGCGCGAGTATCTTAAATCACTCGCAATTTTGTCGCCAAAGGTTCTTTAAAAGTGTTCCTCCTATCTGAGATGATAGTTCCTTCTGAGTACAAGATGTTGGTTATACATACTTAAGTATACAGTCAGTTTGACTAATTCCAGTTGTCAAGTATTCTTGCTATCTGAGAGGATAGTTTCATATAAGTATGGTGTATTGATTAGGCTTACTTACATGTATACTGTTTGGAGTGAGTAATTTCAATTATTAAAAATGGTTCTGCATTCTGGGAGGATAATTTTTAAGTATTTTTATAAGGCCTACTTAAATGTTTATTATTTCTATTACAGTATAAAGGTATTGTCATTGTGTAAGACTACAACAACCTCCTTAGTCTCAGCAGCCCTTCTTAGGTTTGATTTTGGCATACAGAACCCTATAAACAAATAATCTCTGCAGCCGACAACTAAGATTCTGGTTAGAGTGCGTATCGGTGCAGTCTGATTTGTGCCTTTGTTGTGCGCATAACTGTATAAAATAGATTTTTGCAGGACGATCATTGCAATTTTGATTTGTTTGGGATCATCATGCCACACGTATGGGAAATAAGAGCATGTGCGTTCTCGACTTTCTTAAGCTGCTTGATGGGCCATCATAACTGTGCAGTTTAAACGAGTTAACTTTTTTCTAACTCAATATTTGCTACCGTTCAACAGTCCAACGCCACCAAGCAGCGTGACACCTTCCAACAATCTAGCTCTTTCCAGCCCTCTAGTTCCTTCCAACATGTAGTACCTTCCTAATCTGAAGTTTCAATCCTTGCTAGAATGTTTATTTTTCTTGGTTTATCATTTCTCGCAAAACCATCGTGCGACAGTGGCACGACCTTCGCGCGACAGTCGCACGATATACGCACGACGTTCGTGAGAACGTCGTGCGGCGGTCGATGGTAATAAATGTTCGCAATTGCATCGGGCGAACATCGTGCGAGTGTCTCGCGAATGTCGCACGAATGTCTCGCGAATATCATGAAACATTCGCCAATGATTCGTGCGATAATTGTACGACATTCGTGCGACTGTCGCAAATATGTCTTAATCACCCATTCGGTGTGACCGCAACGTGATTATGATTGCAATTTCGTATTAATTTCGCCAAAAGCTATCTCAAATTAGACTCAAAATAGTCGCAAATTGCTCGCATCCCAGTGAGATACTAGCTTTACAGACTAAATCGATCTTCAGAGAAAGAAATGATATATTTTTGGAAATTATAACCTGTGACTCCTCAACATATACAATGGGCCACCCTGACTTCATTGTATGTAGATTTACGGAACATTCCATTTATCATAAAAGGGTTAAAGCTGTTATGGTAGTAACTCTTCAAACTGACTAAACAGTCATATAATATTCAAGAAAATTAATTTCCTGCAGATATTTATGGTTGTAAAGTAAAATAGGTCCATTATGATAAGTAAAGTAAGTGAGGTGGCAAAGATCGCGGATCGATACCACACCCGAGGACACCACACGGGAAAGTGAAAAAAACACAGAGCAGAACAGAACAGAAAATTTATTAGACGTAAACTATACAGTCTCTAGTCTATCCTATTATTTTTAACAATAAACGCAGTGTTGGTCACATGAAGCAAATGTATATGTTCAATGAGTTGTCTAAAATAATTAGAATGTCCCTTTCATCCTTTTTACCTAATTAATCATATGATATGCTATCATTTTCGGGATGAAAGGTTCCATTTAAGCTTATTGGAATTGTTTTACAGTTTTACCTTTCGAACCGAAAAGTAGTCAGAAAGTGGAGGAATAACCCCATATCCACCAATCCGTTTGAAAGTGGTCAGATCAGTTGACCATTTTATCACAGAAGGTATATTACATCAAGTAATTGCATTAATTTCTAAAAAAACGTTTTACACAAAAACGCACAGAATGAAAAAAGGGCAGAGACAATAGATGTTTTGCGATTATACTTTGAGATAATCACATGCATTAGACAACGGATGCCATTATTTTTATGCTGCATGATGTCGAGCACGCATTAATCGTGGCTACATTCCTAATCGAAATTGTAAAGGGTTAATTTAAATGGATGTACATAAAAGGGAAACGTTATTGATTCCTATCAACATATATACATATAATACATAAGTATCCACAAAGCATGACTATATTGATACCCAATGCATAGGCTACAAGCAAAAGCCCAGATGAGTCTGCTCAAAAGAGCAGTCTCACCTGAGCAGTCACTGTAAAACACTACACACAAAAGAGCCAAGAGGTAAGCCCTTTCCCAGCAGGTTACCACAAGGCTGCATTGCACAGACAAGAAAGCATGACAAACACGAAACATTAATTACAAAAAATGATCCACAAAAGAAGCACCGCCTTGGAACGGTCAGTAAAAAATTATTTTTACTTGAGGGAATGGAAGATGTTTGTACACGTAACCCCTGAGAATTGGAATAATTAGACGTCCTTTACGTTATATACTCAGAAAAACAATTGAAGGATATTTGGATTCAGTCCCATCTCTAACATTCAATACAATAAAAACTTTACTAATTATGCATGCATTTCATAGTTCCAGACATCTGCAATCAAAATGGATGCTTTATTTTAGTCACGTTTCAATGGTTCAAGTACAGTACTAATCCAAATGGTTGAACCCTCTATATTGAAAAGTCACAAACGTTCAAAAATGATTGAAACACATTTTTATGGTTTGTATTCCATAATGACTGGCTCCAAAATCATCGCTGGTTCTCCCTCCGAAAAATGGCATCTAATTTTGAAGCCGTTTTTAGTGTTTTACTGCAAATTTGTAGTCAAATTTACGGGGGTATGCCATATTCGTGTATTTTTGTTGAAGAAGTTGTTCCATTATTAGGACCGATGACTGATGAACTGGTGTTAACTTTTGTCTGTGGTTGGAATTAGAACATAAGCAATGACCTGGTAAAGGTTGCAGCAAAAATTGAGAGCGCTAAATTTTTTGCTTGTGAACTTTGGGTTGAGAGGGTCGGTACATTTGGTGTTGTACTGTACCATAACCAATGACCCGTGAATTTCAATTTTTCATTTTGGTGAATTGCATAGTGATAATTCTATCAATGACAAAAATAATTTGTTTGAAAATTATATTCCCAAATGTTATTAAGTCAAAAGAATTTTAATATCCTTCAATTGTTTTTCTGAGTATATTTTCAACTACACCCTACAAAATCATTGATAATTTGTTAAACATTTTCATTTGATGAACTTCTCAATAGATATCTAAGATCAAAATAACATGTATCTCAAAGACAACTAAACTGCAGCTTGCTTCTATCTTTTGTCAGCTTGCTTCTATCACAAAAAGATTAATGAGTTACAAGCTGTAGGAAGAAAACGTTAGGTAATGGTACGAGCATTTCATTTAAACTAGTCACATGTGTAAGAAAAAGGGAAAAAAAAGATGATAAAAAAAGTATATTAGAAATCTAGCATCTGTATTTAAGCACATAAAAAAGGCAATATGGGTCACTATTTGACTTTATGTACACATATTTACATCTGCAATACCCAGATTGTAGCCCTCGAAACCGAAAAAAGTCGAAAAAATAACACAAGACAGTGATGTCAATCAATGGCCTCAATGGTCTTGTATTCGATAACAAAAGTGTTTCAATGACATACTAAGGTTCACCGGAAGTAATATCTAAGAAAAAAAATAAAATAAGAATTAGAATATAAAAAAGGGTAAACTAGGGGCCCAATAGAGATAAAAGGGTGCTGGCAACCAGCGGCCTGCATCAGCTAAAAATAAAGCAACAAGTCATGCAATAAAAACAAGCAGAAAAGCATAGCACATACAGTTAAAAAGCATAGCATTAAAAGCGTAACATAAAACATAGCATTAAAACAACACAGCTTACTGACCTGACCTTCTCAACTGCCACACATGGCACAGTTACATCTCGGGCCTACCCATGTGCGGATCAGACCTTTGAACTCCCGGAAGCTCGTTGCTGTTCTGAGCTCATTGGGCAAGCTGTTCCACACACAGGCAGACTCGAACCTAAATGATCTCTGCCCATATGTGACTGTCCTGACTGTAGGTATCTTGACTGTGTTTTCATACCTGAAAGAATATTTTGTTTGTTTAAGTTCAACTAAATCTCTGAGGTATTCAGGTGACATGTTATTAATACTCTTATATGTTTCTGTAGCAATGCATCTCAATCTGTTCATGTGAAGTGTTGGAAGATTCACTTTGTTCAAAAGGCTCTCATAGCTAGAAATATAATCATTAAAAACAATTCTGTGAGCTCTGTATTGGAGTTTTTCTAATTTCTCAGTATTTGCCTTGCTACAGAAATGCCATACAAGAGGACAATAGTTAAAATTTGACTGGATAAAAGATTTGAAAATTAAAAGTCTTGTTTCGACAGACAGGAATTTGCTAAGCCTCTGTAAAACATTTAGCTGCCAAGCCGCCTTCATGCACATGTTTTTTATTTGTTTTTCAAAATTGAGCATGAAGTCCAGCTCCACACCCAAAAGCTTTACATTTTCCTTCACAGGGAATATCAACACCAGCCAGAGTGAAATGTTTCACCTGTTCAAATGATTTGACTCCAACTGCAACAGCCTGAAATTTATCAGGATTTGCCTGCATTTGGTTGGAATCAAAGCAGTCGATCAAGGTGAGGCCAGCTTTTTCCAATTTTTTTTTTCAGGATGTTGACTTCCCTGTGCCAGTACGAGACTGTGTTATCATCTGCATAGTTGTAGATCTTGCTTTGAGTGATAAAATAAAAAATATCATTTATAAAAATGTTAAATATCAGAGGCCCCAGGATAGAGCCCTGTGGGACTCCCTTGATTATTTTTGCCCATGAGCTAACCACCTTCCCAATTTCAACCCTTTGGGTTCTATTGGAAAGATAGCTAGCCATAAGCCTGCATGAACTGTCAGATACCCCATAGGCTTTAAGTTTTTCTATGATCAGATCATGGGGGAGACTGTCAAAAGCCTTTGAGAGGTCCATCAGGATGGCCCCTACAAACATGTTTTTATAAAGTGCCTCTTTCCAGTCTTCCACGATGCGAAGCAAGGTTGTTTGACAGCCATACGAGGTTCGAAACGCTGATAGATAAGTTTGAAAAATGTCATTAAAGTGGGCTGTCAGCTGATTGCCAAGAAGCCTTTCATAAAGTTTTGAGAGTGTGGGGAGTATGCTAACAGGACGGTAATTTGTAGGAATGAAGGGGTCATCTTTTTTGAAGATTGGAGTTATTTGTGCCAATTTTAATTGTGGGGGGAAGGTTTCCTTGCTTAACATCGTGTTTGCAATATTGCATATTGGTAAAGTCAATGATGAAGTAGCCGCCTTAATAATTTTTGGCGGTATAGAGTCAACTCCTGTTGCTTTTTTGGGATGAAGTTTTTTTTATGCAAGTCGATACTTGCTTTTAAGTTATAGCCGAAAATTCAAAGTTTTTATTTAAATTTTGTTCTTTGATCTTTTTGATACTTGGGTGTTCATCATTAACTTTTAAAGTACTGTTTATGCCGATGTTTTGGGCAATGTTTACATAATAATCATTCATTTTTTCACTGACAATGTTTTGATCTGAAATCAATTTCTCATCTTCTTTCAAAATGATATTTGGATCATCTTTGCTGGTACTTTTTTGAGACAAAAAAGGCTTGATGGTCGGCCAGAAATCCTTGGATTTTGGCCCACCACCACACCGTTCAAGAAAATATACAGAAATTGATTCCCTTTTGATTTTGGTCTTCATATTTCTTAGTTTAGTAAATTTTTCCCAGTTCTCAGGTGTTTGATTTTTGTTATAGCTATTTCTTGCTTGACGTGTTTTATAGATTATTTTTCTATAATGCGAGTTCATGTATGGTGGCGGGTTTGGTTTAGGTGTTTTTTCTTTTGTTGGGGCATGCTCCTCGATGACCTCTCTGAGTAACAGTTCATGTGCCCAATAAATGTCATCAACATCATCGAAGGTGTGGGTGACTTGGAAAGGAACTCGAGAGAGATCATCGTTCAGCTGAGCCTCATCAAAGTTTTTATAGCTTCTAAAAGTTACTTTCTTTTTCTCAGTATTATTGCAAGATTCTCGCAATGAAGTAGCTATCATGTTGTGACAGTCACTCAATCCACAGTTGAAGTTCACTGTATTACATAAAAGAGTCTTCGAATTGGTGAGAATCACATCAATCAAAGTTGGGGTTTGGTTTTTAGTGAAGCAAGTTGGTTCTTTAACCATACATTGAAGGTTAAAATTGTCACAGATGTTGGTGAGGGGCTTGCTTTTTTCTTTTATAAGTAAGTCATAGTTTAGGTCTCCAATACAAATAATATTGTCATAGTTTATGAACATTTTATCCAGATATTTGGTGAGATCTGACTCAAAGTTTTGTTTATTCATTGAGGGGGGTCTGTATGCACCCAGGATGCACCATTTTCTTTTGGACATAGATAGTTCATAACAAATTGTTTCTACCTCTTCGCACTCAAGATCTTTCCTTCGTTTGAAAGGCAGAACGGAGCGAACAAAGGTCATGAGGCCTCCTCCATGGGCGGTTCTGTCCCGTCTCTCTGTCTTGTAGCCCTCAGCTTTGAAGAGGTTTATGTTGAAAGAATCGTCAATCTTGGTTTCTGCAACGATTAGCATATCAACAAGTTTATCTCTAAGTATTTCCTTGAGGTCATCAAATTTGTATCTAATGTTATTTATTTTTAAGTAGCATAGTATAGGTCTGTTTTTGTTTTCTTTCTTTAATTTACGTAACTGATCGTAAACATCAATGTTTTCCTCCTCTGAATCTGAATATGAGCTTGACAGCACTGAGTCACCATTTGATTCTGAGTGATCTGAATCATTTTCTGGGTGGGGTGCAGGGAGTGAGTCCCAGTCCTCCTCTGGGTCAGGTGCTAAGATGAAGCTGTCATTTATGTTATCATAACGTTCACAGTGTAGTGACAGTATATCATCTTTGTCTGATGTGCTTGTATTTACAACTGAGTTAGTCTCAGGCTCGAAAAAAGAATCAGTGAATGGGAAAGTAAAGTCATCTTTGCAGTGGCCACAAAGCCACGGCTCCTCCGATTCACACATTTCCACATATTCTGATGGGGATATATTACTGCATTTGATATGAGTCCATTTCTCAAATAAATCGCACAGTACAGCACGATGAGTCTTTGCGACCGACTTTTCGCAGACCAGACATGGGTGTTTAACTGGTCCAGGGTTTACCTTGTTACCTTGTTGATACCTTGTTGATGATAGGGAAAATTTTTAAGCCCTGGTGGCTTATTATTCCCTTCGATGTCTTGATTTTTCGATGTCGTCGGTTCCGGTTGGATTGTGATAAATTAACAATATAGTTGATAAATTTAATATATATCATTCATATTATATCTTCTATCTTGCCAGATTTTGTCAAGTTTGGTTTTGAATTATACTACTGTCTTAGAGTTAACTGTATCTGTCGGTAAACTGTTCCACACTGGGACATTTCTCAAAGCGAATGAATTTGCTCTTACTGATTTATTAGCCCTAGGTTTTTTCAGTTTCAGGTTATGCCCTCGTAACTGGGTATTTTCATCAAATGAGAAGAAAGCATTCATGTCAATATCGTCAATTTTATGTATAATCTTGAAAACTTGAATAATGTCGAATCTTTTCCGTCTATAATCTAATGTAGAGAGATTCAGTTCAACTAGCCGCTCTCTGTATGACAGTCCTCTCAATTCTGGCACTAATCTGGTAGCTCTACGCTGAGCATTTTCCAACACTTGTTTGTATTTCTTTGTAGTAGGGTAGAAGATTAAATTTCCATAGTCTAAATGTGACCGTATTAGAGATTTATATAATGTCAGAAATAGGTCTTTGTCAATGAACTTAAATTTCCTCTTGATCAAACCGATTATGCGGTTAACCTTGTTAATAGTTTTGTCTATGTGTTCATCAAATTTCAGGTTTGACTTAAACAATACCCCTAAATCACACTCGGAGTCCTCATTTGAGAGTTTATGATAATTATTTTGTTCATCAATCATATAATATTCATATTCAAATTGGCAGTACCCATATGAGACAATTTTACATTTCTTGAAATTAAAACCTAATAACCATTCTTTACTCCACTGGCACAATCTATATATATCTTCTTGAAGTTATTTTAAGTCTGCTTCTGATTTAATGTTTTTATACAACTTGCAATCATCTGCAAATAATTTGCACACATTTCCTACTACTCCTGGGAGATCATTAATGAATATGATGAATAATATAGGTCCAAGTATTGATCCCTGGGGGATCCCCGATAATACATTAGTCCAGTCCGATGTTTTTCCATTTATCACCACTCTTTGCTGTCTTCCATTTAGAAAGTTCTTAAACCATTCAAGCAAAATTCCTTTGATACCATAACCTTCCAGCTTTTTAATGAGTCTTTTATGTGGCACACTGTCGAATGCTTTGCGAAAATCTAAGTAAATCGTATCAATTTGGATGCCATCATCTAATGCTTCTGTCCACTCATTCATGACTATCAAAAGTTGCAAAATTGTACTTCTGTTTTTTTCTGAATCCGAATTGACTGTCTGATAACAATTTATTAACTGACAAATGATTAACAATTTCTTCCCTCACCGTTCTTTCCAATAATTTACATATGACAGATGTTAATGACACTGGCCTATAGTTTCCAGGATCCTGTTTATTTCCTTTTTTAAATATACATGTGATATTTGCCTTTTTCCAATCATCTGGAATGACACCGCTTGATAGTGATTTATGAAAAATGTCAGTTAGGGGGAGATAAATCTCTTCAGCACACTCCTTCAGGAAAAAAGGGTGACAATTATCTGGACCACAAGATTTGGACACATTCAGGGATTTCAATTGTTTCAGTACTTTCACGGCGTTAATTTCAATTTGATTTATACAATCCTCATCTTTCACTTTCTGTTCAAAATCAGGCAATTCAGAATTCCCCTCAACTGTGAACACTGATGAGAAAAAGTCATTCAAAATATTTGCTCTTTCCCGATCCTCAGTCTTCAAATTGTTTCTACATCGCCGGCTAAAACGAGTAACAGGTTGTTTCTTACATACACTAAGTTTTTGTAGATTCTGACCTCTTTTTATAAGCGGGGCCAAGGGTCTATCTGGGTGAAAATCACAAGGGAAAATAGCCCAAGAAGTCGGTTTTGTGGGTTTATTTACACATATTGAGTATTCTCCCTTGGAGACTATTGGCATGTTTATCGTGTTCTTCAACAGAGAAGCGCAATCCAAGCGTCTGTCATCCATGATCATGGTGAAAATGTCAATAACTCGACGTTTTGCTTGTTTTATGCACAGTTTTGAGAGAAGAAGTGTTCAAAATCCTCTTCAGAACTATCGCAATAAAAATTCACTGTTTGTGTTATGGAAGGGAAATCAGGTTCCATTATAATAATTTGGTGAAGAATAAACAAGTTGTTTGGACCGCACAAACATGCGTGCATTTCATTAAAATCCTATACACACTGTTTTCCTCTGTTCTTATGTTTTAAAAATAGACATTTTCAGATGCAGTTATTTAGCTAGCGTTTTAAGGACTTAATTCTATACTGAGATAATGCTGCAAGATGATACAGTTACTTTTGAATAAAGCCACGCCTCACTTTAAGCTTTTTACCTATGTTTAAGGTTGACCAGTCCTAATTACGCATTCATGAGGCGCCGCCTTTACAGTAAGCGAAAAGTCATAGAATATGCAAGCTTTTAAACACCATATGTGGGCATTTAGTGTCGGCTGATGTGTCGAAATTCTGGCTCCCGTGTGCATTTTTAGATAAAAGTCATTCAATTTAAGGAAAAGATGTTTCCAATTTTTCATTCAGCGTCACAGTGACGTCACAAAATGACGTACCGTCTTTTCACATGAATCACACAGCTTATATCTGCTAGTGCTGTATACAATAAAATAATCGCATTTTAGTGTTGTTTATTGCGCTGTAGTGGTTGAAAATGTCTAAAGGAGGACCAAACTGAAAACTAGATTTAATGTGGACTTTATTTTACGTCAAATGGACGTCGATTTGATGTCAGTATGGCAGGAAAAAACATATTGTGTACAGAAATATAATTCTGGAAAATTGTCTGTGCCTTGCTTTTTTGTCGGCTATCTTGGTTATCGTTCGTCGGGCAAAACCAGTTATCAAACTTGAACTAGACTTTAATGGAAGCAATCCATATGTGAAATTTTAAAGAAATCCGATTAAAAATGATTGAGTAAGAGTGACCACGACACCATGCACAAGTGAAAACTGATAGGCGGCGGCCATTTTGTCGGCCATCTTTGTTATCGTGCATCAGATTAAACCAGTATTCGAACTTAAACGAAAGTGCGATAGAAACAATCCATATATGAAGTTTGGAAGAAATTCAATCAAAATTGACCGAGTTAGAGTGACCTCAACAGCGTACACATAGGCGGCGGCCATTTTGTCGGCTAGCTTCGTTTTCGTTCGTCGGACAAAACCCTGAATTTGAACTTGATCGAGAGTGTGATGGAAGCAATCCATATATGAAATTTGGAAAAAAAGACTGAGTTAGAGTGACAACGGACAGACAGACGGACAAGTCGAAAACAATAGAGCTCAGCCAAGCCCTAAAAAACTAAAAAAAAAGTTGTCAGTGTTGGACCCCCTCTGACGAAACTTCTGGATCTGCCCATGGAATGCCAACTGATTTTTTAACCTTAAAGCGCCAATCACAACTGCAGCAGACGACAAATTTTGCGACATCTTTCCCAATAAGGAATGATATTTCACGAGAATCGTCTGCTAGCAGACGATTCTCATGATATACCACACCTTATTTGTTATTTTTGAAAAAGCAGCAAAATTTGAAATTTTCGTCTGCTACAAATTGTAGGTGGCGCTTTAGGGGTTAATTGTTAGGGGTTAATTGTCAATGTCATTTTCAGGACTTACAGATAACGTTCCATCATAAAGAGTAGTTGCCACGGGTGAGTAAATGCATGTTAATTCAGAAATTTTCGCGAAAAACGTTACAAGACATGTTTGGATGTTAAAAATACACGACTGGTGCATATGGTGCATATGGTTTACTTTCTCCATTTCGCGAGGGGTTTATTTTCCCAAAATTTCGCGAAAATAAAACCCTCACGAAAATGTCTGAATTTACGCGTGAAATGTACAAAATATGAAAACTGTGCAATTTCGTATCCTGTTACAAATATTTTGTGACAGCAAAGTATAATTGAGGCCCCCAGGGGGTCTGTGCTTCCTACATTAATGCATTGATCTCGTCAAATCCATGGAAAAAAATCCTCGGCTGAAAGTATTTTCCCTTGCTCCCAAAATCCCTAAAGATCGGTGTGCCCAGCCAAAGACAAGCGCCAGGCACTAACCAACGGATTAAAGCATTACGCCAGGGCCGTCATTGAGTCTGAGGCCGAGGCTTGGTACATGCATCTTTATGATTATTCGGGGGATCCAACACCCTCAATTTTTGTATTTTTTCCGGGGGCAGACCCCCTGTCCCCCTTCTCTGGATCCGCGCATGCCTTCGGCAAAAATTTGGCAAACAAGATCTAGATATCGTAGCTCTTATCGATGACACCGTCTAGTACTAGTATGTAACGTGAGAGGTGTTTTATTAAAATGTACTTTATTTTAGCATTCACTATTATTTTGTTCCGTTACAGTCAGACGATAAGAGTGCAAAATGATGGTCTTTTCTGAGAGTCTGCTAACAATTGTCCTTTGTTTAGCATTTCCATTTATTGGAGCAGACGTTTCTTTAGGAATGGGAGAAGCCGGTGAGTATCACGTAACTACATTTGTATCTGTTGATATTCTGTGATTGACAGGTAAAAAGGAGGCACACTTTAGTGTAAACGGACCCGAGTTATAAAACTATTTATGTCAACCCAACTAAGCATAAAATGCATCATTCTCATAAATATTGTTAAGTGCCCAATAGTGCCAAACCTAATTTAAAATTAATACGCAGACACAGCATGTTTACCAAACTAATCCTATTCATAACACATCAAATTTAATTTCTCCTGAATATTAATGAAAACATGAGAAATAAGAGAAAAATACATGAAAATAAAGGGGGTATACCTACACAATGATTCATATCTTAGCTTTCAATTGCCCTATAGTAGCAAACTTGGTACCATATCAGACAGCATAATCCTAAGTTTCTCAGAGTAAAAGACAAAAAAAAGTATAAGGTTTATTGCAGCTGAGATATGAGTAATTTTGTAGGTACACTGCTATCAATTTGTATACAATTTTTTCTTGTATTTTTAAAGTTTTATTAATATTGATCTTATACAAAAATAGATAATTCTTATATCTTTCCAGTAGGAAAAACTGTTATGCATAGACTTAAATGAAGTATAATGTTTGCTTCTCTAGGGCAGTTAGCAGCTAAGATATTGGTAATTTGTAGGTATTGACCTTTATTATTTGGCGATTTGTCTCTTTATTCTAATGTTTATATTAATTTTCCTGAATATGTAAATGACACAAATGGCAAATATTAACGTTGAGATAAAGGGCTGTGTCAAAGCAATAAGTTGGCACCATTGTTGCTACTTAAAGGCTATAATCTGCTGAAATATGAGTAATTTATAGGTATATCTCCTTGACTTTCAAGCATTTTCTCAAAATGCTCATGGCTTTATCAACATTCATGAATATTATATTACTATCATTTTAAAATTTGATCGTTGGATAAACATACTATTGTCTTAGCATTAATTTAAAACCAGGTCTGGTACTCTAGGGCACTTAGCAATTGAGATATTATTAGATTTGTAAGTACACCCCCTTGATTTTTCCGCTGTTTTTCATTTATTTCTACTGTTTTAATTAAAATTTATAATTATTCATGTTAATTATTTTTCATAGCTAACCTTTAGGTAAAATTATTGTGTCTAAGCATTGATTTGGCACCAAGTTAGATACACTAGGACGCATAGCAACTGAAATATTGGTAATTGTATACGTACAATCCTTTATTTTTCTGAGATTTTATCTCTCATTTCTAAAGTTTTCATTAATATTCATAAGTATAGATATTAGATAATTCGCATATCCAACTACCAAATTAAACTGCTATGTCCAGGAATTAGTTTGGTATCATGTTTAGTAATCTAGGATGAGATGTTGTTGAGATATGAGTATTTTGTACGTATACCCCCGTTCTTTAAACTTGCATAATGGGTTGTCATGGAAACCATGAAATTTGATATAACCAAAGAGCATTTATTTTTGAAGACAATATTTTTTGCATTTAAGTAGTCCCATTGAACAAATTTACACCCATAATGAAGTGTCCTATGTGTTGAATTTAAGTCTGATTACCCCCTTGCATTCAAAGGTTTACCCATGTTTTTTCCCTAATTTTTAAGATTTCATTTATATTCATGAATATGCAAATGAAATTATTTTCGTATATGACCACTGAATGAACGAACTTATCAAATTGTATCACTGATTATATGAAAACTGGAAACAATTGTGGTTTGAAGATGTTTTGGGCTTAAATATGTTAATTTATGTTTTGTTATGATTTTATTTCATTTTTAAGGTTTTTATATTCATAAATATGCAAATATCTGACCACATGAAGAAAGACATGTGTCTAAGCTTTAATTTGACACCAAATTTAGTACTCTAGGAGATGTAGAACCCTAGATATGATTTCATTTGTAGGTGTACCCCCATCTCCAGAATCATAGTATTATATTGCCATGGAAACCATGCATTTTCACATAGCCCATACCAAATGTTTTTGGAGCAGAACTTCGTTTCGCATTCTCAGGGTCCCACTGAACAATTTGGCATGTATTTAAAAGGCCTTTGGAGTGCAGGATAGATCGTACCTCAACCCCTCCCCTTGACGTATAGTTTTTACATGATTTTCCCTAATTTTTTTTAACTTTTCATGTATATTTATGAGTATGCAAATGAGATAATATTTATATAGGACCACGGATGAATGGACTTGTCAAATTGTAACGTTGATCATATTAAAACATGTTACAATGACAATGATGGGATGAAATCTGCCTATTTATTTTTAATGAGTTTCCTTATTTATTAGCGTTTTTATTAACATTCATGAATACGCAAATTATGCAAATGTGATAATTTGCGTATTTGACCATAGAATGAAAGGTCTATTATGACTTAGCTTTAATTTAGTACAAAATTTAGTAATCTATGGCTAAAAGCAGCTGAGATATTATTGATTATGTACATATACCCCCATTCGAGAATCACATTTTTAATGTTTTCATAAATATTTATGAATATGAAATTAGATGTAACAATGGGATGATAGGCCTATGTCTAAGCTTTTATTTAGTATTAAGTTTAGAAGTCTAGGATAAGTAACATCTGATAAATGAGTTATTTTGTAGGCATACCCCCATTCTCAAATCCGCTATGGATTGCCATGGAAACCATGCAATTTTCACATAGCCCATACCAATTTTTTTAGGACAACTTCGTTTCGCATTCATGGGGTCCAAATAAACAATTTGGCACCAATGAAAAATTGTCCTGGGTGGGGATGCAATGTGACCTTAATGTGATGCCGGTTTAGGTTTAATCACATTTTCGCTTGATAGAGTATAATAGTTTATTAGTTCGCTAACGTAGCATTCCGTTGTTTATACGCTGAGAGAATGTATTTTGATAAGATCTTTGCGCCAGTCTGTTTCATTATTTGCATAAACTCATCTATAGCGTCGTTGACTTATGTTAAGACTAAGCCTTCATCTACAATGAACATTTACTTACAGCAAAACCTAAAACATTCGAACTTCGATTTTCGAAATACTCGCTAATTCGAAATAAACACTGACTTCAGGGAATAGGACATATTCATGATCTATTTAAATAACTGTCTATAAAACGTAAAAAACGTCTCGTTCAAAACTTATGTTTGATAAAAAAAATGATAATAATCATGTTTGGGTGTTAAATGTTTTATATCTACCTCCCTATATTTCGAGCTGCTGATAATTCGAAACAAAAGCCCAAGTTCCGAGGGCTTCCAATTTTTGAAGCTTTACTGTACTCACTTTTATATGCAATCAACGAAAGCTCTGATGAGATAGTATGCGCCACGCTGCGACAAAACCTGTCTTCGACTTGTCGGACTTAAGCAGACTTAACTTGATGAGATGGTAGGGGTATGATACTTTGGTTGTTGTCAGGCCCACCGAGGTTTACTGGTTTGATTTCTTTTGCTCGGGTATTCAGTTTTATGTTCTGTTGAATCCTTGCCTTCGTTTTATCTCCTTTTTATATCTTGATTTAAATGTTCTAGGAGATGATGCATGGATAAGTTAGGGGTCTTTCATGCAAACTAAACAACCATGTGTCTTGATCCACATCTGAACAAAGGGTGAGGTTGGCGCGCCGTGAAACCGGCTTAAACCCTGCAGTAGCATATCTTTACTGATCCTTCCAAGGCCGTACTTCTTTGTGGATCATTTGTGTTATTCGTGTCTTGTGTTTGTCATGCTTTTGCGTCTGTTCATTGCTGCCTTGTGGTTGCCTGAAGGGGAAAGACTGTCATCTTGGCCTTTATTTCTGATGTTTATTGTGATTTTGTTACTTTCTCATTTGGCATCTTGAGACAGGTGTGGTACTTGATTATATCGATTCCTGATGCTTGCTGTCTTTCTTGCTTTTATTTAATGTGTTTGTATACTTAAAACCAAAAGTGACTTAACACTTTTCCGACTTTATCCTCATTTTGATTTAAGCAAATTTAATATTGTAATGAGATCCCAGCACTTGCCCTAACATTATCCATGAAATTCGACTGACGCAAGTCAAACTTCTTTAAAGTTACCCGTGCTTACATTACACACACAAAATTAACATTTTCTCACAAAATCCTAGGATTTGAACACGCTATTTAATGGACCATCGATTGCCCATAACTTTTTGTCTTTGGCGGTTTGGTGTTGTTTTTTGCAGCATCTTAAAGTTGATCAGTGACCTATATATAAAGATCACTGAGTTGACCCACGTTGAAATTGTCTCCCTTTGAATTAAAACAAAAGTAAAGTTTAGTCCTTTCTAAAAGCTTTTATCTCTGATAACATTTGAAATGTGTTTTCATTGATTCGTTTGGACTTCTGTCGAGATAATGCAACAAGATCATTTAATAAGAAATCACAACGGTTTGAAAGAAACATGACAAACAGTCTGCGTCCATGGAAACCGACTGTAAAGTTACTTTTGGTTTTCAGTATACAGTCGAATCTCACAAAGGCAGGAGGTTATATTTCGAAGTATCAAAATTTTGGAATTATTGGGAGGAAAACATAAGAATGTATACCCCCAAATTATTTTTATCGACGACAGACTCACGGACTGGTCACGGACTAACATAAAACCACTGACCAACATAAAAAAACATTAAGTAAATATAGGTTATTCAATGTTTTGAGTTGGTTATGGAATATATACGAGGGATAACAAACACAGAGCATTGTATAACCTATTTAGCCCTGACCCAGCTGTTTCCTGTGTTGGTTTCACATCCTGAAATTCACACATCATGTAGCATTTTGCTGCATTTCGTTTAGGAGTTTTTCATTTCTTTTTAGCCATGGATGCGTTCACATGGGACAAATGGATTTTATTAGCAGCATTTTTGTTAGATTTTTTTCTTCAAAATTATCTGGGAAACATTGCATTGATTCCACGTTACATAGGTAGAGGCTGGTCAATCCCCACTGCTTGTGCATTCTATCCTGATTCTCAAACAGTGGAGACACTCAGATCAGCATTATATTCATGTGCGGTTTGGTCATGCTGTCTTTATCAAAAAGCATTTCGGGACAAGCAGTGTAATTTTTGACCAGGTTGCACTGTACATGTGCAGCCTGCTCAGTGTTTTCTGCAGTCACCCCTTTTTGTGAAAAGGCTAACATTTGAAATTTACATCATTTTGTGTCAATATTCTTTCACAGTTTTATTTTGGGTTCTAAAAATAAAAATAAATTTGGTGAAATTAACATTTTGGACTGCAATTTCCTCTCATCAAGTTATGGTAATGAGTCTCACAAAGGTGTTGGTTATGTAATGGTTATACCATGGGTTGTCCGCCTGTACGTGGAGATAATCTTACGTACAGGTGGACAAACATGGTATAACTATTTTGTAACATCTACATCAGTGTAGACCTTGCACATCACAAGATATTTCGTGCTAAAGTTGGTAAGGATGGTATAAAGTACAAAACACAGAGTAACGGATCAATATTCACGGACTGATCTGACAAAACACGGACCATCACGGACTACTTCCCTGACAGAACAATAACGGTTACATGGTGAATGTCACGTTTGGTATCCATTTTCTTTGAATGCTGACATTCAACTGAACATAAAACCCCCATTCCACTGGGCAGCGATTCCGCTATGATTCGTAATTTTGGTCAAAACGACATGAATGGGAGCAGAAGCGGCAAGAGTGCAGTAGAATCGAAGTAGAAGCGCCCAGCTTGTAGTAGAAGCGTATCAAACAAAATCTTTATGGTCGCCACCTCACAGCGATTGTTTTGACCTGGTCATAATTTTCGTGACTCGAAGCGCAACGGAAGAGTAGTCACATTGCAGTAAGATCTTCATGAGCGTAGCCGTATCGCGGCAGCATCGTGAGCATCGTAGCACAATCGCCGTCACATCGTGGCAAAATCGCCGAGTTATTGGTCAGCGATGCAGCTACGCTCTGCGCGATCTTGATATGCTCTGTACGCTCTCGTTACGACCTCACTACGACCAGTTCCGCGGCAACTGTGCTATTAAGGCATAGTCAACCTTGGCGCTTCTGACACGCTTCCGCTACTCTTTTGGCGTTCTGACCAAATGCAGGCCTGGTTCAAGTGCTCTCCTAAAGTTGGTGTCGCTCTTTTGGATTCTAGGACCGACCATCTCTGAGCAGTTCCATTCTCATGTAATCGAAGAATGAAGAGCTATCTTCCATCCTCAATGCTCTTATTAGTTGGCCACAGTGCCCAAATGGTAAATGTAGCCGTCTGTCTGCGGATAATCATGGACAGACCCAGGACCGTTTGGCCCTCCGCCTCTGTCTTGCCTGGACCTCATGATCCAACATAATAAGTATGTGGTTCATAATGGCAAGCTGAAGATATCGTTGACATTCAACTGAACATAAATCATTTGAACTTCAGATTTTAGATAGAAAGATACAAAAGTGCAACGAAAGTGTAGCTCAATCGCCTTGGTCGTAGCAAGGGTGCAGGTACATGGCCATCAGCATAGACTAAGATTAGCCGGATCTTCATTGTCGTAGCTGGATCGTAGCAGCAGCATAATGGAAACGTACTTAAAGCATCAAGTCCTCAAATCATGTGGTTGTCTACACTTTCGCGGCGATTTGGAATAATTTTAGAGAAAATCCGTAATCGCCCTGAGCGTAGCGGCATCGCCATTCAGTGGAATGGGGTAGGGGGGGCTAAACCAGTATAACTTCAGATTTTATATAGAAAGGATATAAAAGCACAACGAAAGCGAAGGTCCATCGCCTAAACTTTAGCAAGGTCGCAGCTTCATCATCATCAGCGTAGACTAAGCACAGCCGGATCTTCATTGTCGTGGTGGGATCGTAACGACAAAGTAGTAGACCTGTACCGGAAGCGTAGTAGAAGCACCAAGTCCCAATATCATGTGGTTGTCTACGCTTCTGTGGCGATTTGGTATAATTCTAGAGAAAATACGTGATCGCCATGAGCGTAGCGGAATTACTGTTCAGTGGAATGGGTGGGGGTAAATTTTGGAGCAGGTCAAAACAATCGCCATAAGGTGGTAATCATGAAGTTTCTGATACGCTTCTTCTACGACCTAGGCGCTTCTACTGCACTTCTACTGCATTCTTGCCGCTTCTGCTACGATTCAAGTCGTTTTGACCAAAATTTCGAATCGTATCGGAATTGCCGTCCAGTGGAATGGGGGATTTATGCATCATGAACACACCTGGTAGGCGGCAACATCGAACGCTGAACACAATCGAGGAACTGTGATCAATATAATATACAGCCGCCGTTTTGGGCAAGTTTATAATTTTATTTTCACTGGAATGCTTGGCGTTTCAGTAAAAGTAAGCGTGATATCAGTTTTAGGTAAGATCCAAGATGTGATTCGTGTTATATTTGTCCAAAAAATGCGGGAGAATTGGCTGAAAATAACATTTGATTTCTGATCATTACTTATTTCAACTAAAAACTGATAAATAAGTGTGTTTTTTCCGCATCCCTTGTCGTATTTCGATCGTTTCAGAGACAGGAGGGTAAAATTAAATCATTTGTGGATATCCTGTGTGTATTAAATAAGTTCTATCTGATAATTGAAAAGCGCAGTATCCGTTTGAAAGGGTGATGGCAATAATTCTACGGCAATCGAAAACTCCACCAATGGCAATCGGTTAACGATAAATATCGATGAATAAATTTTTGTTTGCTTTTTTCACCCGTTTTATTCATGTTCAGTGCCTAAAATGAATGTTTCTCCATGACGATTGTGATAAAAAAATATTTTATACAGATTTTTCTCTATATCAGAGCTTTAAAGTATTTTTTTTGTTTATATTGATCAATAAACTCTAATCGGACCTGGAAGACTCAGGATCAAACCCTATGTCACATGACTACTGTGTGGCCCGATAGTTCGGTGGTAAGAGTACACACACATTCTGAGAGGGTCCTGGGTTCGAGTCTGGGTCGGGTCATTGGGGCGGGGTGTAAATGTGAAGAAAACGCATATGAGCAGACGGGGACTCGAATCCAGGACCTATCGCAGACCTCGCAAATACTCTGACCACTTAGCTATCGGGCCACGCGGTAAGCCTGTGAATTCTACAATATACATGACAGGGTAGTTGTACTCCTTAGATGGTATGTGGCATCTTTCCCATAAGATGTGGATACAAACGCCGATGAGGGGCTTTAATTTGTTACATAGATTAGTAGTCTATTGTTCCTCCACTTTCTAAATCTGAAGCAGAACCCCGGGTTGTTTCAGATATCGCCGGACACGTCAAAAAAGGGGTTTCTTGCGACGGCGCTCACATGAAAGAAAGCTAAGAACCAAATGTCTGGGGGTAATGGTTATTTCGCTTCCTTTTATGTGACCTGGGTCATGCCTTAGCGGTGGGACTTGGGGTCAAAAACTTGAGTGTGGGGTTTTGCGATGGTGCCCCATGGACTGTGTGTTCTAGTTGCCTCTTCCAATTAGCCATATATTCAAAGTTAAATTTTTGACTAGGTCGATTCCTCAGGGTAAACATTATTATTACTCTCTCATGCATGTAGTATTTTGTAGCCACTTTTACACCCTTTCATAGGGAGGAGAGTGGCTCAGTTCTAGAATGTTTGACTTGGGACCGAGGGGTTGCGGGTTCAAGCCTCACCGGCATCACTGCGTTGTGTCCTTGAGCAAGACACATTAATTCTTGCTGGTTCATCCCAGGAAGACACGTCCCGTATTTAATTGAAAAAAAAATGTTGACTGCGATCTTAAGAATCAAATTAAGCAAACAAGTAAACACCCCTTTACCACATATTGTGAATTGGAACATAAAGATGAAATATAACTGCTACTGTCGTGCCAGCCTAGAGTGACAGTGACGTCATGTTTTGTTTACAAAGTTATCAGGGACTTATAATCGATAGATCACTTGTGTATCAATCCTATCCTTAGGATAGGATTAATACACAAGTGATCTGTCGATTTGCGTTAGCTCAAGTGAAGTGTACACGTTTGTGTTTTACTTAGCAATTCTAAACAAAGTATTACGTCACTGTCACTCTTGTTTGGCACGACAGTAAACGTGTGTCCTTTCTGAATTTCAGACCTAACATGGATTTTTTATTTTCAACGGTAAATGCTTTAGATGAATAGACGCTTCAATGTAAAAATGAAAATTCTGATCGATATGTTTCATATCTTTTATACACATACAAAGTTTGGTATAAAATCTTTGAAATTGACTATGTAATTGGAATTTAATGATATTTGACCTTTTATCTTCACCAAGGTCACCAGTTTGACCCTAGGGTGATAATTTCACTTGCATTCTGTTCTACTCTTCATTTCTGTCAATTGTTTATGCCACATGACAACGGTTAAAAAAATGAGCCCCTGCGCACCCAAGTCCCACCACTAGTCGATAGGTTTTATATCTTTTATTTGTAAGAACACACACAAAGTTTGGTATAAAACATCTTTGAAAGCGTATGTGTTATTGAAATTTAATGATTTCTGACCCCTCCCCCAAGCCCCAGGGCCATTTTTATGTTGTTGCACGCCCCATTCATGTGAATAACTCAAAGTTAAAATCATATGAAGTATGCGTATGTCGCTACATTCAATGGGGTCCACTGGGCCCGGGACTCAAATTACTGCCTTTGGGTCCAAAATAATGCATTTAAAGCTTATTTAAGGACATTGTGGCTTTTTTAATGGTTAGTTCATCTATTGCTATGAGCATCGTTCACCGATTGCATTTACATTTTTTAAAAGGCGTTTTCGATTGCCATTTTTATTTACCTCTCCGTTATAAAATCGTACGTAGCTCAATTAAAATTCCACATTGCGTGGTCAAATTTGGCTGGTGTTTAGGGAAGACATTCAGCTGTTTTCAGTTGTTGCTTTTTTCTTTTTACTTAATCAGAGTATTGAACCGTTACAGGCAAGGAATTTGTCGAGCTTCAAGCCTGATCAGGATCCATACTTTTTGAAAAGGCTTTATAATAATAATAATAATAATAATAATAATAATAATAATAATAATAAGGATAGATAATTTAAGGAGGATAACACACAAAATGAGGTGACAAGGTATACATATTTACTTATTAAACAGTGGGGCTCCAGATCAGGCACAGCACTTTGTAGAGCCTGGTTTGGGTCCAAACTGCTTCAAACAATTATCGAAAATAGGCATTCACATGCAACAAAAGCAGGTTTTCTTGTTAGTATGCCCATTTATTTCACACGTATTTACTTATTGCACAGTTAGGATCCAGACTAGGTCAGGCATTTTGTCAAAAATAGTAAGTGAGTATGATAAGGTAAAAACCACAATCACAAACTGCAGACAAACCAAATGCACCACGAGGAAGAGCCACCTACAATAACACAACACCAGGAAGACAAACTAAGCAAAGCAACCAACTCTCTCTTCCCCATCAAGATGATTGCAAAACTAGAATGGACATAAAGTAACGTACGACAAAATATAGAACAATGAGAGGCTCCCGCAATGGAAGTAATAATCAACAGCGAATAAACAACAATAGAACCACCGCCTTAGAACGGACAGTAGCCTAAGCCACCGGGGGGCTTAAATGCATTTTATTGGTACCAAATCTTCGCCCTAGATTCTGCTGATGTTGAAGTACATATCATGTTCAGCTCGCATGCTGGCCTTCTAACTATTGCAATGTATCATCATGGTTAATAGTCCAGGCGCTGAATTCTGTACAGGCCTTAGTTTTTGCCTTGGCACATCTTACCTGCCAGAAAAGGCTTGACTGCAGAAATGCAATCCTGGGGTCTTCTGCAAAACTCCTAGGTACGTCATACATATAATTGTGGTAGCAGTTTTGCTGTAGGACGTCATCTTTGAACGTACCCTACGTTAAATGAGGCTTAGGTAAATTGAAAGGAAAACACGTCTTACGTTCATCCATTGCTTCCTATTCAGCATTTTTCCCATTAAATTTATGCATTGCATGTATGCAATGACATGCGACAGAATAGCGTTATAAATGTTTTGCATATATGGTATATTAGACGTGAAAATGCCCAACGGAAGGGGTGATTTACCTCACCCCCTGAATATAATGTATCCAAATTCAAAAATAAATAAAATCTTCCCCATTTCTTAATCATATAGTGTGTTTGTCATGTTTTACATTTGTTACAAATCAAAGAAAGAACATACCACATGGAATGACAATTCGGGAATGCTTGTTTCACACAATTTTCAGTGTGCTTTCTCGACTGCAATATATTGTATCTGTGACTTATACTAATTTCTTATATATGGACATGACGATAGCCTTAAAATCATTAAATGAAATGCAGCAAACAGCCAGTATGCGTTTAACCATTATACAACATGATATGACAGTTATATACGTTACTTACTTTCAAATGTATCACTATTAAATGCAGAAGGTTATGGCTACCAAACGACCTCCACAGAATGCGGTTTGTAGACTTAAATTTCTTAAACAAATTATATTAGCCACATAATGAAGTGCGTTAGCTTTTCAGCGGATAAGGCGTTACCCTGCAATAACCAAACTCACTACGTTACCCTAAAATAATAGAAATTCCTCTATTGTTACTATCCAGTTATTTCTTATTCTTACGTATCAATATTAACTTTTATATACAACCCTGAAGACAAAAATGGACTGGTTGCATTAGATAAAATTGGGAAGTTGCATTCGACTTAAAAGGGTTAAGGAGATGATGACATTTATCATACGCTTTGTCTGGTTCTGCAATGTTATAGAGCATTGAAACAGGATATTTTGCCAAGGTTCTTTATGGTTTATACATTTTAGAGGTCAAGGCTTATCACTTAGAACAACTCTCTTGCATTGTAAAGATTATATTGTAGCTGTTGCAAAATGAATGGACTCAAATAAATTATTGGAAATTTTGCTTTGCATTATTTCTATCAATTAGGCTGAGTCTAAACGTGGAATTTATTCATATAAAATCATTTCGATATTCAGCATGTCAAATGAGGACATAATTATTGATGCAAGAATGGCATCCCATTAATCTTTTGTATGTTCCAAATCAAGCTAAATTGATGATAAATAGTAACGTAAATAAAATATCAAATTAGTAAGCACATTTGATTTTAGTTCAGCAATAGACACATCAGAGAATTTGCTGCGTGTATATGTAGATGAAGACAAACGCTAGCTCCACTGCATCAGCATGAGGGATTAAACGGTGCATTGGCCCATGTGAGGTAGGTACCAAAAACATATAAGGTGGTTCAAATCTTCAATTGAGCATGTAAAAATAACATAAGAGAGGTCAGCAATTGTTGTTTTTTTTTTGTTGTTTTTTTGTTTTGTTTTTTTGATTTTATGGCAACAAAATTCACACTTGTGCTACTGTCAAAGATCATTTCAAAAATAAGATATTCAAAATTTTGTATATTATATCACATAACAAATACAGCAATATAGGCACTGCTTTATCAACCTCTAAGATTTATACTTACCTTTAAAGTAATATAAGTATGATATCTTTTGGAAGGAAGCATTGCAAATATGACATGCATAATAATAAAAATTATATACTTTCATGCACCCTTTCTAGGCATTGCATTTAAGTTTTTCATTGATGGCAAAGCCTACTGTACAAAGTGTTTGTAAGAACAATTGACTCTCTGTATGTCTCTATTAATCACTAACCTCAACATGTTTTGTGCTTTTATATAATTTACTATTCAAGTGATATGCATTTGTTTTCTGTCTGAAGTCGCAAGATATTTTTTTAGAAAAAGCTGTGTTGATTTTAATTTTATTTCATTCTTATGTTTATATACATATAGCGCTTTGTTGTCAAGAATTATATTTACAAGCCTCCTGTAATTAATTTGGCCATGCTACATTCTGTATAGTAAAACTTAGCATCAGTTATTTAAGCATTGATTGCTAAAAATGAGTTAGATCTCATGACTGCATGTTTTAAACGTTTTATGTTTCCATCCAATATCTAAAAGAACATTTTAAAGTATATTTCACATTACCTGGGTGTCAAAATGTCTTATTCAGCCTGACATAACTCTTGACTGATAATGTCATATGTGTTAAAAATAGTTTCTTAAGCAGCAATTAACATGTGTTCCTTGGATATGATCATATCACATGAGATCGTTGTCATCCATAATAACTGATTTTACCCATTTTGAGGGAAATGTTTCTTCAATCTTAAACCCCTCCTTATAAAGTGATATTAGTTTAGCAAATGATCAAAGGTACTAACAGTTTAATTTAATAAACTATAAAAGGTATGCTGAAAATAAACTAGAATCTATTTAAAAGCTGAAACAAGTAATGTGCCATCATCTGCATATGCATGTAAATGTCAGTATACAATTTGATTTTTAGAGATTATCTTTAAAAAATAGCTGATTACAGACACGTATAATGCAAAAACTCTATTGTAATAAAATATTAATATTATCCTACCAACTCTTAGGTCATTGATTTTGTCTGGAATGTAAGCAAAGAAAAATAGTATAATTTTATCATCATCTCTCTAATTGTTTAGTAATTTGTATTTTTTCTATGGGAAATTAACCTAGGTATTATACAAGGAGTATATTATGCTACCGACTTTGTTTGCATAGTGTGTACAATAGTAAACTGGGTGCATAAAATATTTTCAAATGACTGATGATACTTCATTCAATAAAACTTAGTTGTGTTGTTTTCTCCTGCGATATTACAAAATTCTACATCCTTAATATTTATCTTTTCAGGGCCCAATCGTATACTGTCTTTGATAACATTTAGGACAAACATAGGACCTTATAATATTTGATAGGGTTATATATGTTACTTTGATATATTTGACAGAAATGGAATGTATTCTGATACTACTAAAGAGCTGTCTATTTCTTTGTTTATGTGTTTTAGAATCTTTAACTTTGTACAAATCAAAATGATATTTCGTGGAGATGAAAACTTAAAAAAATCTTTATTGCAAATGTAAATATTCATAAATATAGTAACTTGATAAAACTTATAAACATTTTAGAACAAACTGCTGTCTTGTTATAAATCTAAAACAGGTTAGAAATTAAATAAAATACCATGTGACATATACTATAAGGTATTTAGCAAGTTATAAATTTAAAACAGGTTAGAAATTAAATAAAATACCATGTGACATATACTATAAGGTATTTAGCAATATATATATATATATATATATATATATATATATATATATATGGTCTTAAAGTTTGTAATGTACGTTACATATTGTCATTCAAGCATCAAAATATGGAACTTTACACCAGAAACGCATTTAAGTATAGCTTTTTACTATCGTGTATCGATAGAATGCTCAATTATGGTTTAAAAGTCAGCAGATGGTATTGCATGTTAACTTGCAAAGTGAAATGGTTCTAACCATATTTACCATTTTTGGGGGGTAATCATTATCAACAGCTTATAATTCTTAAAGTAATTATGATAGAAACAAGATGTTTGCAGTTTTGAAACCGTCAGGTGCTAATCTGTTCCATTAATGGTATATATAACGTATATACTCATTATAAAACTTATTAAATTAAACTTTGACCAAATTTAATTGATTTTATATGGCGTAATTGGCGATATAACGTAAATGACAGTTATAACAGAAAAGTAATGCTTCTGGATGCAAACCATTTATTTTCATTATTGTTTAGGTCCTTATCGAGGTTTTGGCAGTAAAGAACGACCATATGCACCATCTGGTTACAACCTGGATACCATTTCTTATTAAAATGTCGCCATTTTGTTTTTATAGTAAAAATAGGGTAGGTGTACAAAACGACTCCTCCTGGAAAACTGCTACCACAATTTGACTGTACTACGTGCCTAGGAATGTTGAAGAAGGGTAGTTCTAACTATTTCTGAAGTTAAACCTTTTCTGGCTGGACAATTGTTCCAAGTCAATTTTCAAAAACCTAGCTCCTCGACTAAAAGGAACAGATAGCATAACGGATGGAAAGACAGACGGAGACGATTACAATATCCCTTTTTTTAAAAAAAAAGCTTGGGGATATATATCTTAATATGTTGGGTTGAGTCTTTGAAGAAAATCTAACTCTGTGGGTGGTGGGTCGAAAAAAGTGCCGTTCTCCCCAAACAAGGGCTAGTACAAAACTCTCAGAAAACTGTGGAGTGCGACCTTAAAAGAAAGCGAAATAACCATTTGTTTACGGAAACCCCCTAAACAATACTTTTGCAAATGAAGACCAAGATAAAATGCTGTATAATGCGGTATTTCATCAGGGTCTACATGTACATTGTTTGGTAAGGGAAAAAATTTCAGACAATTTTTTTTTAACTATAACTTGACACCCTTAGATAATGTACAATGGACTATCTTTAGTATAGTAGGAAAATCCAAAAGATTAAAATGATAAGAATTTAATAATAGCAATAATGCAGCATCCCTGGCGACGCATTTGTAGACCTTGAACATCCTAGATACGTTACATTTCACCCTATTAGTGAAGATAAACGGTAAAATGAACTGACAGTCGGTCGATCTCAGACAACGGGTTCTTTCATATAAGCGCCGTCACAAGAAAACCTTTTTTCGACGTGTCAGGTGATGTCCAAAACAACCCGGGTTTCTGCTAGAAGTTAAAATTTTCAGAATTAGAAAGTGGAGGAACAATAGAATACTATCTATGTAACAAAATTAAAGCCCCTCAGCGGCGTTTGTATCCGCATCTCTCCAGAAAGGCGGGGAAGACCGCAGACCTAGGAAGGAGTACAACCACCCTGCCGTGTATATTGTAGAATTCGCAGGCTTACAGTGTGGCCCATTAGCTAAGTGGTCAGAGTATTCGCGTGGTCTGCGATAGGTTTCTGGGTTCGAGTTCCCATCTAGTCATATAATTTTACTTCACGTGTGTCATTTACCCCCCACTCCCCGCCCCCATGACCCGACACGGACTCGAACCCAGGACCCTCTCAGAATGTGCTTGTACTCTTACCACCGAAAGTAGGCATGTGACAAAGAGTTTGATCCTGAGCCTTCCAGGTCAGATTTGAGTTTATTGAGCAATATTAAACAGAAAACATACTCATAAAGCTAGCTCGGATATAGAGAAATTTATATAAACTATTCTTATTATTACAATCGTCATGGAGAAACATTCATTATAGGCCGTAAAAATGAATAAATGAACATCAATAAAACGGGTGAAAAAGCGAACAAAAAATTGTTCATCGATTGTCAAAAACATCGATTGTTATCGTTAACCGATTGCCATTAATGGTGTTTTCGTTTGCCATAGTATCATTATCATCACCTTTTCAAACGGATACTGCGCTTTTTAGTTATCAGATAAGAATTTTTTAATACACACAGGATATCCACAACTGATTTAATTTTACCCTTCTGTCTTTGAAGCAATCGAATTACGAAAAAAGAGAATACGAATAGTATACATAAATATCAGTTTTGAGGTGTTATAAGTTATGATCAGAAATAGAATTTTATGTTCAGCCATTTACTCTCCCGCATTTTTTAGACAAATATAACGCGAAGCTCATCTCAGATCTTACCAAAAACTTATATCATGCTTACTTTTACTGAAATGCTAAGCATTCCAATGGAAAAAAAATTATACACTTGCCCAAAACGGCGGCTGTATATATTGATCGCAGTTCCTCGATTGTATTCAGCGTTCGTTGTTGCCGCCTACCCGGTGTGGGAAATGCCGCTGCATCCTTTAACAGATTTACAGCCAAGGTTATAATTTCGTCAACCTCATGTTAACAAAAATTAACCCTTAAAGCCTTAAGTACTCCTCAAATAATATATAATTACAGTCGATATCAATACCCATTTTTACTCCAAGTGCAATATAAGTAAAGTCTGCCGAATGTTCTCCTTTTTTCTTTCAGATATTTCGTCGCCGTGTAATGCTAATATCTCTTGAAATTTATGGCATATTCGGATCAAGTTTTGAATACTTATTTGTTTTAATCTTGTTCAGCCACTGGTATGCAAATTAGTGACGAGGCTTTGCCAAGCATTATTTTGGCCGGTCAAGGTCTTTTAGCCAAAATGCGAATAACTTTTGGCCATTATGATTTCTTGATACTACAATATATATATGCCACAGAATGAGACATGTTAGCCCTCTGAGAATTGTCATGTTATCATATAACATCAAAAGTACATACGTTAGCCCAAAAATGTTAAATAATATTTTGGTGCCAATGCTAAAGTACTCTTAGACATAGTTACAAACTGGTTAAGCTTTTGTTTGCTCGTTTTATTGTGGAATGGCTTTTAAGAGTGTTTATTAGAGCAGAAGTGTGTTACATAACTTTATGTTAAATATGTTATATTCGTAACCTACACCCAATAAAATTATTGATTTATTTTTAATACTTTCATTTGATAAAATTTTGATGCACATTTTAGATCACAATACCATGATCCTAAAGGACAATTAACTGTCAAATTAAAAACTTCAAACAGCTTGCTTCTGTCACAGAAATTGTAAGAGTTATAAGTTACTGAGTATGACAACCCTGAATTAAATGATTATAAGGTAAATGCCTTTTTACTGAAGTTGAGCATGACATCTTAAGGGGATATATCTTTCAAAAGCTCTATAAAGTGATATATATAAATTGTTCATACAACAGTGTGGCCAAAGGTATACGTCTCCTTGATCAAAAAACAACATTTTTTTTGTTTATACAGGAGAATTTTTATGTAAGTAAGAGCTTTTGAAAGATATATCCCCTTAAGATGACGTGCTCAACTTCAGTAAAAAGGTATTTACCTTATAACCATTTAATTCATGGTCGTCATACTCAGTACCTTATGTAAAATGCTTTGAAGAATGAACTGACAACATGGCACTGTGTCAAGGCTTGGTCTGTAATCTGCTATTTCGTCATTCTGATTCGTTTTTTTTTCTTCAATATACTGACCCTATTTGAATATACAAATGAATGTCATTCATTGGCGTAGCTTCCTATAGGCCTTGTAGGCCGTGGCCTACACTTTTCCCCAGAAAGTAAAAAAATAAAAATGCGAAATATATGCCAAAATCCTTTTTTGGACAGTCTAGGACCAAAAAGTTTTTTTGGGGAGCATGCCCCCAGTCCCCCCTAGAATTAGGCCTGCACATTCATTTAAGCCAAACTACGCCACTGTCATTTGGCATCAAAAGTCACTCTCTCAAACTTGTTCAACTTTTCTAATTGGTCAAAAACAGGCCCACAAAATATAATTTGGTACATTTGGGCCTTGTCTGACCTTCTACCAAGATAACTCCAATTAACCTGGTCTATCAAAAACATGACAATGATGGCCCAGCCCCTGTTGACACATGAGCTTATAGAGGGACAACAAAAATCAGTAGGGTCAAGTCAGGTAAATTCGGACATCAGGTAAACTCGGACACACGTTTGCAAACAGTGGAAATCCAGATGAGACGGCTCCTTATCTCATAAGAATTGTCACTGTTTGCTTAGTTAATTTATTTTATTCCATAATTGAACTATGAAACAATCAAGGTGGCTGTCCGAATTTGGCTGTCTGTCCGAATATACTCGACTTTGTCCTATATACTGACCCTATTGAATGTCATTTGGCATCAAAAGTCACTCTCTCAAACTTGTTTAACTATTCTGATTGGTCAAAAACTGGCCCACAAAATATTTCGGTACATTTGGGCATTGGCTGACCTTCTACCAAGATAACTCCAATTAACCTGGTTTATCAAAAACATGACAATGATGGCCCAGCCCCTGTTGACACATGATTTAAACACGCATGAGCTTATAGAGGGACAACAAAAATCAGTAGGGTAAATTCGGACATCAGGTAAACTCGGACACACGTTTGCAAACAGTGGAAGCCGTCTCATCAGAATTGTCACTGTTTGCTTAGTTAATTTATTTGATTCCAATAATTGAACTATGAAACAATCAAGGTGGCTGTCCGAATTTAGCTGATTGTCCGAATATACTCGACTTTATCCTATATACTGACCCTATTGAGTGTCATTTGGCACAAAAAGGCACTCTGCCAAACTTGTTTAACTTTTCTGATTGGTCAAAAACTGGCCCACAAAATATTTTGGTACATTTGGGCCTTGGCTGACCTTCTACCAAGATAACTCCAATTATAGACCTGGTCTATCAAAAACATGTCAATGATGGCCCAGCCCCTGTTGACACATGATTTAAACACGTATGAGCTTATAGAGGGACAACAAAAATCAGTAGGGTAAAGTCGGGTAAATTCGAACATCAGGTAAACTCGGACACACGTTTGCAAACAGTGGAAATCATAAGGAGCCGTCTCATCAGAATTGTCACTGTTTGCTTAGTTAATTTATTTTATTCCAATAATTGAACTATGAAACAATCAAGGTGGCTGTCCGAATTTAGCTGTCTGTCCGAATATACCCGACTTTATCCTAAATACTGACCCTATTGAATGTCATTTGGCATAAAAGGCACTCTGCCAAACTTGTTTAACTTTTCTGACGGGTCAAAAACTGGCCCACAAAATATTTTGGTACATTTTGGCCTTGGCTGACCTTCTACCAAGATAACTCCAATTATCCTGGTCTGTCAAAAACATGTCAATGATGGCCCAACCACTGTTGTCACATGACAGGGTTCGCACAGGCTTGAAAAGTACTTGAATATACAGGACTGTCTTTAAAAGTCCTTGAAAATTAAATTTGCCTTGAAAAGTACTTGAAAAACACTCAAAGGCCCTGAAATGTCCTTGAATTTTACCTTATACAGGAGGATTCAACACTGTCTTTGGGGACCTTAATCAATATAACATTGTGGTGCCTTTATTTGGTGCAGCAAATGCAGCACCAAATAAAGGCACCACAATTTTATACTGATTTTATACTAATTTTCTAAAACTAATACAGGGTATCTTTTGTAATGCTGTCTAGCATTTCTGAAGTAGAATTTTAACGTGTAAATCAGTATTTTCATAAGTTTTCAGTCCTTGAAAACAGGAGGAATGTGTTTTAAAAGTCCTTGAAAAGTCCTTGAATTTTACACAAACTTGCCTGTATGAACCTTGCATGAGTTAAACATGTATGAGCTAATAGAGGGACAACAAAAACCAGTAGGCCTATATCAATAATTGTTATGTAGCATTATCTTGGACCGACGCAATGTCTATGGATTCTCCCAGCAGCCTCGTTACCTTTTTGCATACCAGTGGCTGAACAATACTAAAATTTTTGATGTGGTTCAAAAGTTATGAGTATTTTAACTAACATTCGGTAATGCATAAAACGGCTTGCTCGGCTACATAGACTAAATACAATAGTGAAATTGTCTATAGCAAGTTCATCTTCGCAAGCCAAGGGTACTAACTCCACTTCGTTCCTTACGCGTAAGGAACGAAGTGGAGTTAGTACCCTTGGCTTGCGAAGATGTAGCAAGTTCTGCTATTCTACACCCCAGAGAACGAATAAAATAGGCGCTGATCAGACTGTGCGGATGGTCTGTGCCCTTGTTGTTCGAATGCAACAAATTAAGGTTTTCGTCGCGCCAAGCTATACAAGATGTATCTTGGATAGCTCGGCCCTGTGGAGAGATATGATTTACATACTCATGAAGGGAAAGCTAAAACTTCTTGTTTAAAATTAATGCGCCTTGAGGCTTTGTGTTTTGGGTATATAGCTTCATTTTGTGGTCCTTCGATCACATACTATATGGTGCCAGTGAAGCTCAGATGAGCGAATTTCCTCTTGTCATTAGAATAGTTTGCTTGTGCTACATGTAATAATCAAATACCACTTTTAACACGACAAAAGTTCATGCCCTGAAATGCACCTTTTGTAGTGCCCCCTCTTCCACACTGTAAATGCAAACGTCTCAATTTTAAGACTTAGATTGATTAAACCTCTACAGTGCCATTTATGACAAGGACTATAGTGAACCCGGATCAAGTATGCTTGTTACAAAAGTAAGACGATGCCTATAACATATCAAAATTAGCTAGCATCCACAACGTTTGGCATAAGTTTGTTAACGCTGTGCAAGCTGGCATTTTTTTCCCAAAAACAATTGTTGTCTGTTGACTTTTTTTCTTTCAAATTCGAAAGTTTTCAATAAAAAAATCTTGATAACCATTTGAGTGTCAAACAGTCTGGGTCTACCCTGTTTGCAAAGATTATCACCAGACAACTTAAATCGCCACTAGCTGAGAAAGAGTTAAGCAAGCGAAAGTGAGTATCGTGTAGTCTGCTGCAAATGATAAAAGTGTCGCTTGATATCCAGTGAATTTCATCAACCATCGGATTATTCCAATTACGGCTAGCTGTCACCACGCAAGGCGCCCATATTTTATGAAGTCGTTGACTGTCACAGCATAGGAATAAAAACTATGACTGGCACTACAAGAGAAAACATCATTCTTCAATGGCTTTGCAATCAATGCATAAACTATGTGAAACAGATTCACATTAGTCGAAAATCTTTCTTATGAATCGCTATCGGGTTTTTATTTAATTAGTCCAGTACATAATATTTTGGTACCTATCGCATATGCCAAATCCTCCCTTAAACATCACAGTAACATGTCCAGAGATGCTTGAGCTCTACATTTTAGTCTGAGTCTTGACATATAACCATACCTAATATCAGCAAGCAGGGAATGCTTTAGCGATACTATGCGAATGCGCAGGCTCGTCTGAGTACGTTGCTTGCATGTCCTGCTAAGCACCAATCCAAAACCGTATTCCAGACAAAACATCCTACCACGAAAACATCTCCAGCCAGTTTTAAACAATACACCTAAAAATGTATACCACGAATGCAAGTAATCTGAAATGCACGCCCTTATGGAACCTTACAATCTACCGCAAACCCGATCAATCGAACAAAATTTAAGTCTAATGCTTAGTATTATGACAGCTATGTGGAGCAGCCATTTTCAGACTGTCGGTTATATAATATGTATCAACCGAACGACTAGTTTTGGCTTTGTTTGAATTTTCATTGATTCTTCTGTTGAAAGTAGCTGATTTTGAAAAAAAAGGTACAGTTTACAATGAAACCAGGGATGTTATTGGCTGTTCAAAATTGACAGGACGTTAATTAAATATTCAAAAATGCGGCTTATTAGAAGCCAGAATTTTGCTTTTCAGATTACTATAGCTTTGATTATGATCGGATTTGTGGCATATTCCAGGTTTACTAACGGCATGCATTTTAGATTCACTTGCTTTCAACAGTGGTGTCCTCTTTAACTGTTTTATAGCTTGTGATGGACAATAACGCTCATTTTAACAGTTATCATGAGTGTCTTTTGATATTATGTACTAAGTAAACTAGAGGGGGACCCGAGGTAGGTATTAATAAACTATCACAGTAGCTTGTTTGTCAATCAACATAACTTCATTCGTATCGAAACATGTGTCATTTAAAATTACACATTGGAAGCTTCTCGCGTGACTCTCTCAGTGTGTATCAAAATAAAAATGTGTTCTTGGAAAAATCAGAAATTATGGCATTTCGAAGATTACCAGCATTACACGGAAAAAGCACCGTTATGTTTTATCGAATAACGAAAGTACAGGTCATTTGATGAGGATATTGTGTCTTCGCTGTCCATTACAATATGAATCATATGGCATACACACGATTTCCCGTGATTTTGCTCAGGTGTCACTGTCTATTTATCCCGTAAAAAAAGATTTTATGGACATTGAGGACGGTTGTTTCTATAAAATACCCATAAAAGCAGCTTATCTAAGGAAGCTGCAACACTGAACCTATTTGCGAGAAAGGTGACACATATACTGTACAAATTAAATTAGGGATCAAATATTCAACCTATTTGAGCAGCCGAAGGTACCACAATAGCTATAGGCATTTTAAAGATGTACTAACGCGAGACATGTAAAAATAATGAAACCTGTGCAATTTTAAACATGTTTCTTTTGCACAGGTTTCATTTTTGGTACATCCGCATGTGTAACATCAAATTAGCACAATAACACGCATTCCAGGATGCTTATCTTTTACAAATGTCATCAGCTCATACTTGAAAGTATTGGTAAAGTAAATCTGATTTTCAACTGTCATTTGGCATAGATGTTGTAAACCACCCACATAACCTGCAGATACCAGAAATTAGGTACTCTATAGTTTCGAACATTGTATTGTATTTTTATTACAGAAATTCAAAAATTTTGGCGGGCAACTGCAACTCACAGTTAGAACAGTCACAATTAAAATTAGCAACGAGGGACAACTCTTAATATTGGTATGGACAGTTTTAAAGTTTTAGCGTATAACGACTCATCTACAGCTAAGGTCATACGGAATCGGGGCCGCGGCTTAAATAAGTTGGGGATCGAACTGGCGACATGTAGTGGTTTGGTACATGTATTACCCCGTGACCACAGGCTCGCCCATTTGTTTGTTTGTTTGTTTGGTTCTTAACGACGCATCAACCCTTGTTGGTCATTAGCGTCAGACGGTATTTAACTAAACATGATGAAGATGGAAAAAGTAAAAGTGTATAAGATAAAATAAAAGGAATGATGATGATGAGATTGTATAATGATAATTAGTTGCAATACGATTGTTGACAGGAGAGACCACGTACAATATCTGACAGTTTCAAACAGCTAATCAGATAACTGTACATGTTCTTTAACTGAACAGAATACAACATTAAAAAATCTCTATTATGGTCTGAAACAAATGTAAAACAAAACATGATTTTAAAAATAGCAATTAGATTTTGTTAAAAAGATTTATTTGTCATAAAAATGTCATAATACTATCAATATGTATATCTTGAAATAATTCTTTCATGTTATCAACATGGAAGCAATTATTTCTTACTTGTGCAAAATCGCCACATTCCAAAAGGAAGTGACATACAGTGAATGGTGCGTCGCAACCAACACATTGTGGCTGCTCTTCACCTTGTAGTAAGTATGAATGAGTGACTCTTGTATGACCTAAGCGGAGTCGAGATAGAACTACTTCTTCTCTTCTAATGTTTCGAACAACTGATTGATATTCACCAATAGTTGGTTTGATGTCAAGAAGTTTATTACCAATGCTGTTATTCCATGAAGTTTGCCATTCTTCCAAGATATATTTATTGATAGATGGCTTAAAATTGGAAAATGGAATTTTAAAAGAAGTTGGTTCTAATGAAAGCGATGTTTTTGCTTGCTTATCTACCATCTCATTCCCTTGGATACCTATATGACTAGGAATCCAACAGAGAGCAATTTCTTTATAAGCTAAAAGCTCATGACATTTTTCTAAAAGTTTCTGAATCTGTGGATTCTTTGAACTGGTATGGTTCATTGCTTTCAATACAGAAAGCGAGTCAGAAAATATAATAAATTTATTGTTAGCATCACAAGTGCTAATGAAATCTAAACCTAGATCAATTGCTTTGGCTTCAGCAGTGAAAATTGATGAATCGTCAGGTATACGTTGCATATTTCTATGGTTGTCTGATATAACAGCACAACCAACCTTTGAGTCTTCCTTTGACCCATCAGTATAAATTTGTTGGTAATTCTTATAACGACTTTGCATTTTTCTGAAATCATCTTTTAATATGTGTGGATTTGATTCAGATTTTTTCCCGGAATGTAAATCAAAAAGTATTTCAGGTGGTTCCAAGCTTAAATATTTGGTTTAAAATGTTTTTCAATATTTGATGGTTTGATATTGGCAGATTCTAAGAGTGGTGAAATTCTGATACCAAATGATTTAATAGCTTTAGGTTTTTGTTCATATAAATTAACAAAATTTGGTGGGAATGTAACTTCATGAGCAGGATTTGATGGGTTAGCAGCAAGTCTTATAGCATATTGCAAAGAGAGTTTCTCTCTTCGTGAGTATAGTGATGGTTCATCTGCTTCCACATAGAGACAAGCAACAGGAGAAGTTCTAAAAGTCCCTAAAGCTAATCTAAGTCCTTGGTTATGTATAGGATCAGGCATTTGAAGATATGATTTTCGTGCAGTGCCATATATAATACTGCCATAGTCTAATTTTGACCGGACTAGAGATCGATACAGCTTGAGAAGTGTAGTTTGGTTTGCACCCCAAGAAGTATGGGAAAGCACTTTTAAAAGATTCAATGCTTTTAAACATTTAGCTTTGAGATATTTAATATGGGGTATAAAACTGAGTTTTCTATCAAATAAAATGCCAAGGAATTTAGATTCCTCAACAACTGGAATAGGTGATCCATATAAATGTAAAACCGGATCATCATGTTGCTTGCGCAACTGACAGAAATGTACACACTGTGTTTTTGATTTGGAAAACTTAAAGCCATTGCTTGTTGCCCAATTTTTAATTTTATTCAAATTTTGTTGTAGTTGACGTTCAATTGTCGCCATGCTTTTCGAGCGATAACATATACAGAAGTCGTCAACGTATAATGAGCAATCAGTAAGATTACCCAAACATTTCACAATATCATTAATTTTGATACTAAAAAGTGTTGCAGATAGAACGCCCCCTTGAGGTACACCTTGCTCCTGGTCATAATAGTCAGACAGAGATGAGCCAACTCGGACTTGCATGGTGCGGTCTGCAAGGAAGTTTTCAATCAATGTAGGAAGTCTACCTCTTAATCCTAGTTTGTGGATATCTTTTAAAATGCCATATCTCCACGTGGTATCATAAGCTTTTTCAAAATCAAAAACACATTAACTACATGTTCCTTTTTAATAAAGGCATCACGTATGAAGGTTTCCAATCTAACTAAATTATCAGTTGTACTGCGGTCAGATTTGAAACCAGACTGGAACCGCGATATATGATTATTGGATTCTAAAAACCATGTAAGTCTTTTATTCATCATTCTTTCAAGTGTTTTACATAGACAACTTGTTAAAGCTATAGGTCTATAATTATTAGGTTCCGCAGGATTTTTCCCAGGTTTGGGAATTGGGATTATGGTTGCTAAGGTCCAATCTTCTGGAAATTTACCAGTAGTCCAAATGTAATTAAATATATTCAAAAGAGTTTCAAGAGAAGTATCTGGGAGATGTTAAGCATTTGATAGTGGATCTCATCAGGACCCGTGGCTGAGTCATGTGATAGTTGAATAGCTTCAACTAATTCATCTAAATTAAAATATTTGTTATAAATTTCATTATTTTGTGATTTAAAATTCAATTTAACTTTCTCTTGTTCGGTTTTAATCTTTCTGAAGGATTCAGAGTAATTGATTCAGTTGATGATGAATTGTGACAAAAACTTTCTCCTAAAGTGTCAGCAATGCCTGTTTTTGAAGTTGCTTTGCTGTGAGTACCCACCATGTTTAGATGTGTGTAACTGGGGATTTTGTTTTTTCAAGAGATTTTTCTTATCATATCCCAAACGTTTTTAATAGGTGTTTTATGATTGATTTTCGAAACATAAGATCTCCATGACTTACGTTTCGAAAGTTTAATTGTTCTGCGGGCTTTCACTTTAAATACTTTAACGTCATTCAAGTTGTTGGAATTTGGAGATTTTTTAAATTTATATAGAGCTTGTTTACGTTGTGTAATTGCTTCTCTACAGTCGTCGTTGTACCATGGATTACTTTTAGTTGGATTTGTCGAGGTTTGAGGAATACATTCTTTAGATATTTCTATAAGAGAAGAAGTAAAGTCAGATATGGGATCAGAAAATTCTTTGAAGTTTTCTGATATTAATTTACCAGTGCATAGAGTATTAAATAGATCCCAGTTGGCTCTATTTAATTTCCACTTTGGATTGTGGTCCTCAGTGGAAAAAGTGTTCTCTTCAATGATGATAGGAAAGTGATCACTATTATGTTGGTCTTTAACCACAGACCAACTATAATCAAGAAAGAGTGATGTGTGACAGAAGGAAAGATCAATAGACGAAAAGGAGTTTGCACTTGTAGAAAGATAAGTGTATGATTTATCATTCATAATATATATATCATTTTTTGTTAAGAAATTTTCGATAAGCTCACCTCTGGAATCATTGTTTTTACCACCCCAGAGGATATTGTGACCATTGAAGTCACCTAATATGATATATGGAGAAGGAAGTTGTTGCAGTAAACTGTCCAGGTGTTGAGAATTAAGAGAAAATGATGGGGGAATATATACAGAACATATGGTTAATTCTTTGTCAAGAGTTTTAGATACTGCAGTTGCTTGTAGTTCTGTTTGTAAATCAATCTTTCTTTGTGGGAAAGATGATTTTACAAATATTGAGGCACCACCAGAGGGCCTCAGACAATCAGTATGAACATAGTTATATATATTAAAACCTTTTAATGAAATGTTATCATCTGGTTTAAGAACTGTCTCTTGAAAACAAAATACAGATGGATTATAATCGGAAATCAATAGAGACACTTCATTAAAATTAGGTTTCAAACCTCGACAATTCCATTGAATAATTTTATGTTTAAAATCCATACTTGAAAATAATATTAAAAGAGATACTAAAATAATGGTTAGAGTGACACCTTCCATTGTTTAAGTTGTTGGTAATCGTGAAAGTGTGCCTTTAGGGAGGTGATCACTGGAGGAAGAGTCTGTGAAAACCACAGAATCATCCTCCATGTAATCTTCCTCATCATCCTTTTTAAACACAGAAATTGGATTCTTCAGAGCTAGTATTGCTTTTTCAGCTTCTTCTTTATCTTTCTGTGCTTTTTTTTTTAGATATTGTTGTCGTCTTTTATCTTTTTGTTGTTTTTTGAGTTTGTCTTTCTCTTCTTTTTTCTTCTTCTCTTCATCTTTGCTAATCATCTCCAGGGTTGCTGGCCTAAGGGTTTGCCCTGGACGAGATGGATTACCCTTTTCTTGGGGTTTTCCTTTAGGGGGTTCTTGTTGTTTTTCTTGTGTTTGTTGTTTTAAATATTCTGTAAAACTGTCTTCTGTCTGTGTGGTCTTGTTGTCAGTTTCTGTAGATTTGTTGCAAGTGCCTGGTCTCACAGCACTTGCATATGTCCTAGCTTGGTAAAATTGTTCGAATTGTTTACGAGCTTCTGGAAATGACAAGTTGTTTTCACATTTTATTTTAAGAATTTTTCTCTCTTTCTCCCATTGCAGGCAATCTTTTGAGTTAGCAGAATAATCACCTGAGCAGTTGGCACACTTGGCAGGTCTTTGACACTGGCCAGATGCGCAATGTCCAGGCATACTGCAGTTGACGCATATCGCTTGTCTGCCACACTTATTTTCGTGGTGGCCAAACACTTGACATTTATTACATCTAAGTGGATTGGGGATATACACGTCAACTTTTGCCTGAATAAAGCCTATTTTGACATTTGCTGGTAATACTGGTGAGTCGAAAGTAAAAACAAAAGTGTTGGTTGGTTTGAGTGCTCCATCACGGTGTACATTAATTTTACGTACATCTGTAACACTTTGTTCACCCATGAACTCAAGAATATGTTCGCAGCTCTGCTGCTTAAGGCAGGGCAGCGAACAATACCCTTTGATGTGTTCAAGGATTTATGGGGTTTTACAGAACATTTCAATCCACAAAATGTTTTCATTTTCAGAAGTTTTGCTTCATGGGGTTGTTTTGTACACTGTATAAGTAAGTCACCAGATCGTAAGTTTTTGATGCTCTTAGGCTCACCTGCTATACTCATGATTGCTTTTTCTATCAGAAAATGAGAAAGAAGAGAAATATCCTTTCCCTCTAGTTCTGAATGAATGATTAGAAATCTAGGCACATAAGGTTTTATTGATACAGAAGACTCAGATTGAGATTGAGAAGCTGTTAATGATTCATCAGAATCTGTGTCTGTAATCGGTGCGTGGCGTTTTCTAGATTTTGTAGCCATGTGTGTTTGGTTTTAAGATTCAGCCTCCATGCTCCCCACCCACCGTGGAGTCCAACAAGGGAGCACTTTAAAGGAGTGGTTTTCCGACCTCCAGTGCTAGGGTTACATAGAAGTTATACTTGCACAAATAAAATCTGCGCAATGGACCCGTTAAGCCACTGCCTTCCAGGAATATTTTATAAAAGAAAGAATATATAAGATAATGGACACGTGGTTGGCATCAGAACGATACTATAGAACGAAGATAAAAGAAGTATTTTTTTTAGATTTTCAGCTTCCTGGGGCTCAGCATGACAAGACCGATTAGAAACACCGGGCCGTGTTTCCCCTCGGGTCTACCCCGTCAAAGAGGCCAAAGAGACGTGTCGAGTCATACAGAATTTTATACGCCCATATTCTGAATGCTCTCAGTCTTCCAGGCCATCCCCTTCGAGTTACCGAGAAAGCCACCCATGGTGAACAGGTGGGACTCTACTCCTGGCACTCCTGGATGGGGACAAGTATTACAATCAATATCGTCCCCAATGTGAAGTGTGCCCCAGAGACCACGGCAAGGTGGTAGAGTCACTCTGGGGACAGGCTCGCCCATGAAATGGCGTTTCGCTGGCTGAGAGACAGTGGCCCGTGCATGTATGCTGACGCATCACGCGTTAAAAAGTGTTAACAATATGTCTGTATCCAATTCTTAAAAAAGGGTTGAGATATTGGGATTTTGTTGATGATACTGATGCAGATTTAAAAAAAAAACACCAAATATGTAGGCCGCGATAAAGTTCATTAACCGAACTATTTCAGTTCGTATGCAGATGGCAATTCATTCCAATTTCTGATTTACACTAGCTTGGCAGGATTATCTTGCAGCACGCCATGGATTTTCTGCTCTGCTGATGAACTATTCATAATTTTCAGGATCAACATTCGTTTTAAGATATTCATTGTTATACAGAATTACGCAAATGAATCCATTATTAAACTAATTTTAATTTGTTAATGTTGGAGCTGCAGTGGTCACGGGGTAATATGTGTACCAAACCACTACATGTACCTGTGCTGTAAGCATAAAGCTGTTGTCGACCGAGAAAAAAATGCTTTCGACCGGGCAGTACGGCTATCAACAGAGGGAAACATGGTGGTGTAATGGATATACCGCTCGGTTGAAAACCGCTCCTTTGGGTCGCCAGTTCGAAATAACCTTCTTGACATAAAACCAGCTATTGGTGAATATCAATCAGTTGTTCGAAACATTAGAAAAGAAGTTGTTTAGCTCAACTCCGCTTAGGTCATATAGGTTTTCATATATGTGGATTTGATTCAGATTTTTTCCCAGAGTGTAAATCGAAAAGTTTTTCAGATTGTTTCACACACCAAGGTGGAAAATTTGGTATAAAATGTTTCTCAACTTGTTGTGGTTTGATATTTGTAGATTTTAAGAGTGGTGAAATTCTGATGCCAAATGATTTAATAACTTTAGGCTTTTGTTCATATAAATCAACATATTTTGGTGGGAATCAAACTTCATGAGCAGGATTTGATGGGTAAGCAGCACATCTAATAATAGCATATTGTAAAGAGGGTTTCTCTCTTCGTGAGTATAGTGATGGTTCATCTGCTTCCACATAGAGACTAGCAATAGGAGAAGCTCTAAAAGCTCCTAAAGCTAACCTAAGTCCTTGATTGTGTGTAGGATCACGCATTTGAAGATATGATTTCACGGAGAGCCATTTACAATACAGTCATAGTCTAATTTTGACCAAACTTGAGACCAATACAGGTTGAGAGTGTAGTTCGGTCTGCACCCCAAGAAGTATGGGAAAGCACTTTAAAAGATATAATGCTTTTAAACATTTAGCTATGAGATATTTAATATCGGGTATGAAACTAAGTTTTCTATAAAAAATCATGCTGTGTAGTTTAGATTCCTCAAGAACTGGAATAGGTGATCCATATAAATGTAAAACTGGATCATCATGTCGCTTGCGCATCTGACAGAAATGTACACACTGTGTTTTAGATTTGGAAAACTTAAAGTCATTGCTTGTTGCCCAATTTTGAATCTTATTCAAATTTTATTGCAGTTGGCGTTCAATCGTCCCCAGGCTTTTTGAGCGATAACAGATACAGAAGTCATCAACATATAATGAGCAATCAGTAAGATTAATTACCTAAACATTTCACAATATCATTAATTTTGATGTTAAAAAGTGTTGTAAACAGAACGCTACCTTGAGGTACACCTTGTCCCTGGTCATAATAGTCAGACAGAGAGGAGCCAATTCGGACTTGCATGGTGCGGTCTGCAAGGAAGTTTTCAATGAATGTAGGAAGTCTACCTCTTAATTCTAGTTTGTGGATATCTTTTAAAATGCCTGATCTCCATGTGGTATCATAAGCTTTTTCCAAATCAAAAACACAGCGACTACATGTTCAATTTTAAAACTGCATCACGTACGAAAGTTTCCATTCTAACTAAATAATCTGTTGTACTGTCCTCTTCATCACAAACGCCTTAAAACATCAAGTTTTAAAAAAAAACAAGTTTAAAATTTTGCTTAAAACTTGGCCTGAACGTGGGACTAGACTCTAACAAACCTGAAGTTATATAATGTTACCAAATGTGGACATATTGTAAACTGGGTGGTTTTATTACTGTAAATCCGGAAATTTTCGCGAAAATTTTAAAGACATACTTGTGACGTTTAAATTCTCGACTAGGATATAGTAATTGACAGAGTAATTTCGTCATTTCGCGAGGATTTTGCTTTCACAAAACATTTGGGTGGCATATTAAGAAGTCAGGTATGCTTTTGTTGTCAGCATCGATAGTTCTGTAAGTAGAGTCGCCGCCAGCGGAAAATCCATTCATTTTCCATTATGTGCAAGTTCGATACCCATCAATGCTTTCATTTCGTTTTCGTCATTTTTATTGTATAATATTTTCATATGTATCCTTAGATCATATTTAGACATCAGTTTTAACATTTATACAAAGTGTCCCTTAACTTAGACATTAGCAAACACGAAAACGCATATGCGAGATGCCACGGAATGCATTATCTCAATTGGACCATTTGCTGTCATTAAAAGATATTCAGCAATCGAAATGATTTGGAATTAATTATGAAATATATTCAAACAATTGTATCAATAAATAAATTAAAAATAAAAATAAAATCCAAAAATAACAAGGTACAGTGATGAGGTTCGAACTCACAACCTCCATGACAGTATACAAGCGATTCATCCACTATGCTATGAATATCTCTTTGTGATTGGTATGTGCATACGTGTATAACATTTTGAATATAATAAATACATGTTGTTGTTCTTAAGATAGTGAGTTGAAACTAACTTATTAGTATTGGTAAATATTATTGTAAACACAGACTGTAAACAAAGCCAGCATAACAATGTGTGACTCTACATACCAAAATATATCAAGGCACTCGGCCTTGGTTTCAGAAAAGATTTTGTTTTAAAAAAAAATCAATCTGAGAATCTATATAAGCTCATTTGTGCTAATTCTGCAACGGATTGGAACCATTTGAGGAATTATTGAATAGGGTCATATAAGGATCTCTTCTTGTCAAGTTTTAAAAAGTGTCAAAAGCCATGGACTGAGTACCCTGTGGTGGGTATAATGGCAACAATACAATAACGCATACACCCGGTGCTGGCAGAGAGAGAGAAATAGAGAGAGAGATGAGGCGGCCTCGTGTTCAAACAGCTTCCTCGGGACCCGGCAAATGTTGATGCATGAAAAAACATGTGTGATCCCTATATTAACGTTATTAAATGACTTCCATTATAGCGTTGCGTAAAAGTTGGCAAAAGCTTGACGTGTTTACGCCAAAAATGTGATTTTTAAATAATATTAATGTCGTGTGATAAATAGGATCTAATATTCGTGCTCCTGATTTATTGAATTTATTAAACTCATTGCGAAAATTATCGCTCGGCAACACTCGTATTTTATCTATTTTCCACAACTCGTTTAATAATTTAATAAAGCATGAGTACTTATGTAAGATCCTTTATATAACTTAACTAACAACATGCATAATTTAAGAACCAGAACCACTGCCGGGTGTTCCTGGACACAGAACCACAAAACCAATTACCCAACTGACCAGTACTGGTACAGCCAATGAACACGGCCACAAAAAAAAACTCTAGTTAGTCTCTGTACCTGGGAAGGCTGGTTTTGGCATGACCCTGTCACAAACCCTGAAAACAGGTTTTCTCCCAATATGGTTCATATATGCCACATCACGATATTTCAGTGCTAGACTCAACATGTCAGTTCTATGACAAACTGCCAACAAACAACAGTCATCTAGAGAATCAGATAAACCTAGAAAGGTTCAAAAAGGTTGGGTGTCTACATAAGATATACAATGTAACACAGTGCATATCGCATTTCTGCCGACAAAGAACCGTTCATCTTTATCGTTTTAACCGTTTTTGGAGTAGACTATAATTCATTATAGGAGGTTGCTGTTCGAAATTTCCGAAAATAATTTTGGTTCCTGAATGTTTTGTAATAACACGAACTATCCAGACATTTAGTGACATTCGATCTGAATCTACATTGTTTACTTATGTCCCAAAGTGAGACGGTGGGCTTAAATACGTTAACTACGTAAGCCGATGGATTTGAAACGCTTTATATACTGAGGAAAAAAGTTTAGCAATACACTTTGGGGACACACAAGAAGAAATATGATTTTTAATTTCATAATATCACAAAAATAAGTTGACAAACGTATACGAGTATGATGAAATTAAACGGGTGACATTTAACATAACATAAGGTCAGATTTTGAGTTCCCTTAGCTAAAACAGCTTATCTGGCAATAGCTAGAGTAGTTTTCTGGTAAAATTTTGATTTTCCATCAAATCTTTAGATCTAAAATCAATAAGGTGAAATCCGGTTTAAAACGGAATGATCTGTTCACCCTTTTCGTACAGTTTGTAGAAGAAAATCGTATTTTTTTTAATAACCCCCTTTCAATTGAATAGCGTTTGAAATAAGAATGCACAGCAACTGATTAAATCCTACCTATAAAACCGGAATGTGTTTCTTTTGACCTCTTCGAGGTAGCCATTAGATCATTTTCAAACAATTGACATGTTTGGTTACCCGTTTATAAAAAAAGGTCTAAAGCTAAAAAGACCACCTATGGGAAAACACATTATAACTGGTTGCTTAACTTTTTCCCCTCAGTATATATGAGGTCCATCCCAGGAATAACCATGCAGTCCGCGTTTCTGTTCTGCTATAAAGCAATGTTCAATTTCTTTTGTAGACTTATAAAGTCTGCTGAGATGTGATTTCTATGCATATAGATATTCTTTACTCATATTGATATCGTTTAACTAAAATAACCATATTCCTCTCAAATACTTTTTTTCTCTTCTGCTATCTTATCATCGAGATGTTTGAGCCAGCATAAATTAAAATTCTGGACTGATATATTGTAGCAAAAGATAAAATGTGGAACGGTAGCGGTTGATATGGATTTATAGGGGCAAAATCTACATCTACGACTGATATCAGTCTATTCATTTATAGTATGATTCACTAAAGTTGGCAGTAAATTACCGCTCAACCAGGTAGGCCCATTGTTATAAACAGGAGACACAGGTAATTATGATCACAATCAAAGATGAGTATGCTTAATGAAATATTATCAGTATAATTTCTCAGATATTCGTATAGTTAAGTGCGATATATTTTGTTCTCGAGGGCACTGGTTTGAATCCCCCAGAGGAACTTTTCTTTCCCTTTTCATCATGATGTTTTTCTTCAGTTTGCTATTATAAAACTTCATTTAAAACATTTTCAAAACATGTTACACATACAGAGGGTGGAATTGAAGCACGCTAGGCCATGAGCATAGAATAAACCGATAACATGAGTCTTTCCTGCTTTAATGCATGGAATTTAAGTCACAAACTCCTTTGTCTTCCGTCAGTTTTATATTAGTAGTCAGCTAAAATGGAACAGAAGAAAAGGCAAATTGAGAGAGATTTAAATGTTATCACAAATGTAATAGTCAGGGGCGCTCGGGACTCCCGTGCGACTTTAATGCCGATTTATGGTGACCTATACCAAATCAAACTTTAGGGGATAACTAATGAAAATCACCTGGTCACCCATCTGGGTTTCACGTCTGGACGTCATTATGACGTCATCAAAATAGCGTATATTGTATCAGTGCAATTTAAACGATATGTCCATTGTAGTATATGGGAATCAGGGCGTTCTTGCATTTTGTGTGCCAATTTCAGTCAAAATGCACCAAATTTAATCTTAGGGAGTAAATAATTAAAACTAACATGTCGCCCATATTGTTTTCGCATCAGAAGAAAAAGATGACGTCATTGAAATGACGACTAATATGGAAATACCACATATATATGCATTTTGTCCATTTCCAACGCTTGGAAATATTCCTCTAATGAACTGGTATCCTTAGCATGACTGAATGCAAACTCTTTTTAATCGTAACATACAAAATATATTCAGATTTGGTGAAGTCAGTTCGAGGGTGGGACGTAAATGCCGTCACGATTTACGAATAAAAAGACAGTGAAGTGAATGAAAAACAAACAGTGTTTTTGATGTTAAACGGAGTAAATATAATCTCTTATGCTTATTTATATATATAGATGTACTACGACCTTTGACCAATGACCTTTGGGTCTTTCTATTTAAACGATTGATGCAAAATACGTAAAATGAGCCAGTCCGGCTAGAACATATGTGCATGTCAAAGCTTTTATAGTAAATGTAAATAAACGCCTGAAACCCTTTTTTCTAGAACAACATATCAATATTGTAAATAGAGGCACGCTTCAAAGCTTTTGGTTTAACTGTAGCTGTTTATCATACACCCAAAGTAATAATCATTTGCATACACTATCAACCAAACTCATTATAGTCCGATTTTGACCACTGAAGGATCAAAAAGTTAGAAGAGTCTACTAAGTAGTTCATGATATGGAAATAAGGATAAACCCCTCTACAAGTTACCCATTGTACTGCGATAGCACGGGCAATAGAAAACTGTTACAATCTGATTTATCTTTCGCATGCTACTTCTTGTCTTCAAAGGTCAAAATCGGACAATAAGGCATTCTTGTTGATACGGCTAAAGAAATATCTGAATCCACATGAAAATAGTTGTTCAAAAGTCATAAGCATATTGATCACTGGCAATAATTTACATGACTCCTCTTCTGCTCAACAGCAATACAAATCAGTACAATATAAATGGTTTGATTTGTACTACACCGAGATGTTTCGCATACAGACATGCTGCAACCACATTTTTTCAGCTGCAGAGGGGTTTCGGGGGGCAGGAGGCAAATGCGCGGATCCAGGAATTTTTGTCAGTTTTATTTAGTCCTCAGCTTATTTTAAAGTTTAAAGAGGGGTTCCAATGGTTTTATTTCTGAGAAAACTATACTTATACTTTACAAAGGATCCAGAGGCCGTCCATTATTTTCCGGGGGGGGGGTGTCCAACTTTTTTCCAGGGGGGGAGTCCAAAACGCTAATTTTTATAGAAACACATATATGTACTTGTTATTTTCCAGGGGGAGTGTCCGGACCCCCTATCCCCCTCTGGATCCACACGTGGGCAATGTCATCATAACGGGACAATATTTATCACAGTCCGGCCTCTAACCATAATTGTCAGGCCTTGATTTGTCAGGATTAATGACAGGTGAGGTTTTCCAAATGATTCACTGATACTGCGCACGTTTGACACCTTCGAGAAACACTACTCTTGGAAGTAGTAGTTCTTGCAATTCAATTTTTTCTACAAAACATCCACCACCTCAACGCAGTGAGTCAAACAATATCAGTGACTGGCTAATGCAAAGTAAGAAAGGCGGCAAAGATCAGGAATCGATACAATCAAGTACCACACCTGGCCCAGGATACCAATGGGAAAGTAACAAACTCACAGTTAGACATCACAGACGAGAGCCAAGAGGTCAGGACAATTTACAAATATATTACTCTAGTGCATCCGCCACAGTGCTTTCTAAGGGCACTGAGCCGATGTGAAAGAATGCTTCGTGGATAGAGTCTCCAGCATAGCTAAATGCCTGCCAATATGATCTCTTGCTCTGTCCTGACATTGAACTAGTTAATACCAGCACCTGAAAGTTTATGGAATTCTATCAGAGCCCTTGTTATGGCATCATGGCACATTGACATCTTTGATAAGTGTCCTGATCTTAGAAACTTGATGATATTATGCGCAAGACTGATTAAGAAAATGAAAAATATCAACACTCTGCAATTGTTTTTATTTTTTTTAAGCGGCAAAAACAAAATTTGCTCCTCTGCAAAACTGGGGGTAGGGTTGTGCATTAGCTCATATAAGACAAAATATTTAAGATAGAAAAGCAAACTTTGGGTTTGTACTCGTCAAATGAGTATATGTTTGTTAAACCTAATCTAAAACAGTTTGAAACCAATTCAGAGCAGTTGTTAAACTAAATGCCGATAGCCAAAATTACCACTTTTAAATTATGATTAAGCTCATGTAACGCACATAATACAACATGTAGCCGTATTAATGTTAAACAGCTGTCATATGTAATAGAGACATCCAGTAATATGCAGACTATTAGAATGTTCATTGATTAGCTAGTTTTAATGTTTGCTTTCTGTACCTCAAACTTTCAATTTTCTTTTTCTCAAATTGATAAAATAACATATGTAACAAGCTGATACATGCTAACACCCATGCTTACAGTGTGCAAACATCTCCTATTCGATGCGCCTGAAATCGTTACATACGATAGAATATGTCTTAAAGGGTTTGGGGTGGAGCAGGTCATTACTCAGCTTGCAGTCAAAATCTTATTTGATGATTATTCTGGTTTTTATGATATGAGGAGGACAATTATTTTACCAGAGAAGCAGAAATAATAAACGATATTGTACATGTATATGACTTGGATAAGGATTGGTTTAGAATATTTACATTAGAAAGGGACATTTACTAAATTGTACTGTTTAAATGTGAAAAGATTATTTCCTATGTTCCTTTAGGGTGTTTCTTTATTTTAGAATTATTCATATTAAGAAATATTGATAACAAATATTCATAACATCTGTAACAAAGGTACAGGGGCTTAATAATCATCAATACCTAAGATTTAGGCACAAGAGGCTAGAGATTTTAGCTAGGAAAACATGCGAAATATGTTCATTTTTTCCTGAAATATCATTTCTTACATCAAGTCAATGTCCTTGCTCATTTATTATGTCATGTAACATATTTTACAGCCTTTAACAAGTGCTTCAATCTTGTTGTCTAGCCTGCAAAATCTATAATTCTTTATGATATGAGCAAGACGATCCCAAAAAATGCAAGATATCCAACAGCAGCAAATGTTTTCGAATATTTTTTACGTAAATGATGCCTACCAAATTCGGCTCCTTTAAATTGAGTGTAGCATTGGGTTGTTTTTAAAATTGCTCGTATAAGGCACTTTATTTAAAGTATAAAAGCAGACTTTGGATTTTCTCTAACCCAAATGAGTTTGTTAGTATAAAATAATCAAAACATTTTGGAAAATGCACATATCAGCTAAAAAGTAAATGGTATTGGTCACACTTTTCATGTTTAAAGGGTAATCTAATTAAAGTAACGCACATAACACCACAGGAAGCTGTAATTTTGCTCCAAAAGAAATCATATGTAGTTAAAGTAGTCAATATGCAGACCATATGAGTAATTTAAATAATTAGCCTTCTTTCTGTAGCTCAAACTTTTAATTTTCTTTTTTTTTCTAAATTTAATATGGTAACATATGTAACAGGTTGTTAGAGACTTACGCCCCGGCGAACATAGTGCAAACATCTATTAAAAGACGCAGCTGGAAATCCTCTTTTAGATAGGATAAGTTTGCGAAATTCCGGAGGGGTAGCAATAACATTCTCAGCCATCAGTCTAAAGATGGCCCGATAAGCTGGGTATTTATAGGAAATCTACGGTATTTTGGATGCAAATATTGTTATCGAGAAATAATTCATTGTCAAAGTCAGGTAAAGCATTGATGTAACTATCATGTGACTAAAATAATTGATAATATGTTAAAAAGGCGTTCGTGTTGGATAAATATGACCATACCAACACAAACCATAGCTTTCATTAACGAGCAGTTTCTCATTATGGTCGCCATATTTATGACGTCATAACTAGCCTCAGACGCGGATTTGAGATGGGTGACCACCTTTAAATCAAAGGTAAGACTCCATTGAAGGTTTTGATATAGGTCACCATAAATCGGCACACAAATCGCACGGGACCTATTTTTTGTCCCTAAGGGCCCTGACTATAATAAAGAAACAATCTGCAGCTGGAAATGGAGTTTTGTCGCCTCCGTAAAGTCGACCAATGGAGCGAAATAGTGATTTGACAGGGTTGTCAGTTCTTTTGTTTGTTTCTTTTGTTTGTTTGGTGCTTAACGACGCATCAACCCTTGTGGGTCATTAGCGTCAGACGGTATTATACTAAACATGATGTTGATGGAAAAAGTAAAAAGTTGTAAGATAAAATAAAAGGAATGATAATGATGAGTTTGTATGATTATAATAAGTTGCAATACGATTGTTGATAGGAGAGACCACGTACAATATCTGACAGTTTCAAAGAGCTATTCAGATAACTGTACATGTTCTTTAACTGAACAGAATACAATATAATACAATCTGTATTATGGTCTGATACAAATGTAAAACAAAACATGATTTAAAAAATTGGAATTAGATTTTGTTAAAAAGATTTATTTGTCATAAAAATGTCATAATACTATCAATATGTATATCCTGAAATAATTCTTTCATGTTGTCAACATGAAAGCAATTATTTCTTACTTGTGCAAAGTCGCCACATTCCAAAAGGAAGTGACGTACAGTGAATGGTACGTCGCAATCAACACATTTTGGCTGCTCTTCACCTTGTAGCCAGTATGAATGAGTGACTCTTGTATGACCTAAGCGGAGTCGAGCTAAAACTACTTCTTCTTTTCTAATGTTTCGAACAACTGATTGATATTCACCAATAGTTGGTTTGATGTCAAGAAGTTTATTTCCAATGCTGTTATTCCATGAAGTTTGCCATTCTTCCAAGATATATTTATTGATAGATGGCTTAAAATTAGAAAATGGAATCTTAAAAGTTGGTTCTAATGAAAGCGATGATTTTGCTTGCTGATCTACCATCTCATTCCCTTGGAGTATATGACTAGGAATCCAACAGAGAACAATTTCTTTATTAGCTAAAAGCTCATGACATTTTTCTAAAAGTTTCTGAATTGTGGATTCTTTGAATTGGTATGGTTCATAGCTTTCAATACAGAAAGCGAGTCAGAAAATATAATAAATTTATTGTTAGCATCACAAGTGCTAATGAAATCTAAAGCAAGATCGACTGCTTTGGCTTCAGCAGTGAAAATTGATGAATCGTCAGGTATACGTTGCATATTTCTATGGTTGTCTGATATAACAGCACAACCAACCTTTGAGTCTTCTTTTGACCCATCAGTATAAATTTGTTGGTAAATCTTATAATGACTTTGAAGCTTTCTGAAATCATCTTTTAATATGTGTGGATTTGATTCAGATTTTTTCTCTGAATGGAAATCGAAAAGTATGTCAGGCTGTTTCATACACCAAGCTTGAATATTTGGTGTAAAATGTTTTCAATATTTTGTGGTTTCATATTGGCAGATTCTAAAAATGGTGAAATTCTGATGCCAAATGATTTAATAGCTTTAGTTTTTTGTTCATATAAATCAACATAATTTGGTGGGAATGTAACTTTATGAGCAGGATTTGACAGATTAGCAGCAAGTCATATAGCATATTGCAAAGAGAGTTTCTCTCTTTGTGAGTATAGTGATGGTTCATCTGCTTCCACATAGAGACTAGCAACAGGAGAAGTTCTAAAAGCTCCTAAAGCTAATCTAAGTCCTTGATTGAGTATAGGATAAAGCATTTGAAGATATGATTTTCGTGCAGAGCCATATATAATACAGCAATAGTCTAATATTGACCGGACTAAAGTCCGATAAAGCTTGAGAAGTATAGTTCGGTCTGCACCCCAATACGTATGGGTGAGCAGTTTTGAAAGATTCAATGCTTTTAAACATTTAGCTTTGAGATATTTAATATTGGGTATAAAACTGAGTTTTCTATCAAATAAAATGCCAAGGAATTTAGATTCCTCAACAACTGGAATATGTGATCCATATAAATGTAAAACAGGATCATCATGTTGCTTGCGCAACTGACAGAAATGTACACACTGTGTTTTTGATTTGGAAAACTTAAAACCATTGCTTGTTGCTCAATATTCAATCTTATCTAAATTTTGTTGCAGTTCACGTTCAGTCGTCGCCCAGCGTTTTGAGCGATAACAGATACAGAAGTCATCAACATATAATGAGCAATCAGTACGATTACCTAAACGTTTCACAATATCATTAATTTTGATGTTAAAAAGTGTTGTAGACAGGACGCCTCCTTGAGGTACATCTTGCTCCTGGTCATAATAGTCAAACAGAGAGGAGCAAATTCGGACTTGCATGATGCGGTCTGCAAGGAAGTCTTCAATTAATGTAGGAAGTCTACCTCTTAATCCTAGTTTGTGGATATCTTTTAAAATGCCATATCTCGACGTGGTATCTTAAGCTTTTTCCAAATCAAAAAAACACAGCAAATACATGTTCCTTTTTAATAAAGGCATCACGTATGAAGGTTTCCAATCTAATTAAATTATCAGTTGTACTGTTGTCAGATCTGAAACCAGACTGGAACCACGATATATGATTATTGGATTCTAAAAACCAAGTAAATCTTTTATTTATCATTCTTTCAAGTGTTTTACATAGACAACTTGTTAAAGCTATAGGTCTATAATTATTTGGTTCCGCAGGATCTTTACCAGGTTTGGGTTTAGGAATAATTGTTGCATATTGCCAATCATTTGGAAATTTATCAGTTGTCTAAATGTAATCATATATATTCAAAAGGGTTTCAAGAGAAGTATCTGGGAGATGTGTAAGCATTTGATCGTGGATCTCATCAGGACCATTGGCTGAGTCATGTGACAGTTGAATAGCTTCAACTAATTCATCTAAATTAAAATATGTTATAAATTTCATTATTTTGTGATTTAAAATTCAATTTAACTTTCTCTTGTTCAGTTTTAATCTTTCGGAAGGATTCAGAGTAATCAAATGATGATGAGTTGTGACAAAAAGTTTCTCCTGTTTCTCCTTAAGTGTCAGTAATGTCTGTTTTTGAGGTTGCTTTACTTTCAGTATCATCTAAATTTAAATGTGTATAACTGGGGGATTTGTTTTTTCCAGAGATTTTTCTTATCATATCTCAAACCTTTTTAATAGGTGTTTATGTTTGATTTTCGAAACATAAGATCTCCATGACTTACGCTTCGAAATTTTAATTGTTCTACGGGCTTTGGCTCTAAATACTTTGATGTCATTGAAATTGTTGGTATTTGGAGATCTTTTGAATTTAGATAGAGCTTGCTTGCGCTGTTTAATTGCTTCTTCACAGTCGTCATTGTACCATGGATTACTTTTAGTTGGATTTGTTGAAGTTTGAGGAATACATTCTTTAGATATTTCAATAAGAGAAGAGGTAAAATCAGCTATAGAATCAGACGATTCTTTGAAGTTTTCTGGTACCAATTTCCCAGTGCAAAGAGTATTAAATAGATCCCAGTTGGCTCTATTTAATTTCCACTTTGGATTATGATCCTCAGTGGAAAAAGTGTTCTGTTCAATGATGATAGGGAAGTGACCACTATTGTGTTGGTCTTCACAAACAGACCAACTATAATCAAGATACAGTGATGGATCCCAGAAGGGAAGATCAATAGATGTAAAAGACTTTGTACTTGGAGAATGATAAGTGTAAGACTTATCATTCAAAATACATATGTCATTCTTTGTTATGAAATTTTCGATAAGTTCACCTCTGGAATCATTGTTTTGACCACCCCAGAGGATATTGTGACCATTGAAGTCACCAAATAATATATACGGAGAAGGGTGTTGTTGCAGTAAATTGTCCAAGTGTTGGGAGTTGAGAGAAAAGGATGGAGGAATATATACAGAACATATAGTTATTTCTCTGTCAAGAGTGACAGAAATAGCAGTTGCTTGTAGTTCTGTTTGTAAATCAATCTTTCTTTGTGGGAAAGATGATTCTACAAATATTGAGGCACCACCAGAGGGCCTCAGACAATCAGTATGAACATAGTTATATATATTAAAACCTTTTAATGAGATGTTATCATCTGGTTTAAGAAATAACTCTTGAAAACAAAAAAAAGACAGATTATATTCCGAAATCAATAGAGATACTTCATAACAATTAAGTTTCAAACCTCAACAATTCCATTGTATAATTTTATGTTTAAAATCCATACTTGAAAATAATATTAAAAGGGGTAATAAAATAATGGTTAGATTGAAACCCTCCATTATTTAAGTTAATTGTAATCGTGACAGTGTGCCTTTAGGGAGGTGATCACTGGAAGATGGCTCTGTGAAAACCACAGAATCATCGTCCATGACCTCCTTGCCACCTTTTTCCTTAAACACAGAAAATGGATTCTTTTCAGCTTGTTTTGCTTTTTGTGTTTCTTACTTTTCTTTCTGTGCTTGTTGTTTAAGATAAAGCTGTTTTCTTTCTTCTTTTTGTTGTTGTTTGAGTTTATCTTTTCTCAGTTTATCTTTCTCTTCTTCTCCTCATTTTTCTTCATCATTTCTAAGGTCGCCGCCTTAAGGGCTGTCCCATGATGAGAGGAGTTACTTTTTCCTGGATGAGACGATTTACGTTTTTCTTGTGTACCTTGTGTTTTCTCTGTTGTCTGTTGTTTCAAGTATTCAGTAAAGCTGTCGTCTGTCTGTGTGCTCTTGTCAGTTTGTGTAGACTTGTTGCAAGTGCCTGGTTTTACAGCACTTCCATACGTTTGACCAGTGTAAAATCGCTCGTATTGTTTACGAGCTTCAGGAAATAATAAGTTGTTTTCACTTTTGATTTTGAGGATTTTCTTCACTTTCTCTCATTGTGGGCATTGCTTTGAGTTTGCAGGATGATCACCTGAGCAGTGGACACATTTGGCTGGTATGTCACACACGCCTGATGGTCCACAATGTTCAGGCTCACCGCAGTTGCAGCATACAGCGTGTCTACCACATTTATTTAAATGGTGACCAAACACTTGACAATGGTAGCACCGATGTGGGTTTGGTATATAGACATCTACTTTTAGTTGCATAAAGCATATTTGAACAACTGTAGGTAAGTTAGGTGAGGTAAAAGTAGTAAGAACATATGTATGAGTTGGTTTTATGACACCATCACGACGTACAGTGATTCTACGCACACCCTTAACTCCCTGTTCAGCCATGCCTTCCTTGATATCATCGCTTGTCACTCTGTTCAAGGCTGGACATCAAATAATACCCTTGGATGTGTTCAAGGATGAATGTTGTGTTACGGAGCATTTTAGACTACAAAATGTCTTCATCTGTAGTAGACTTTTTTCGTGTGACTCTTTAGCACATTGTATCAAAAGATCACATGACCTCAGGTTCTTTATGCTCTTTGGTTCTCCTGCAATGCGCAGTATTGTTTTATGTACAACAAACGGAGAAAGAGAAGAAATAGTCTCTCCTTTTTCTGAATGGATTATTAAAAATCTGGGGACATAAGGTTTTTTTTTTGTTGAGGTAGACGAACTTGACGAACTTGATTTAGTTGGTTGAGAAGCTGAGTACGAGTTTTCAGAGTCAGTATCTAAAATTGCTATGTGACGTTTTTTTTTGCTATTTGTTTTGCCATGTAGTTTAGTTGTTTGATTCATCCTCCATATTCCCCTCCCACCGTGGAGCCCAACAAGGGAGCACTTTAATGGAGTGGATTTCTGACCTTCAGTGCTAGAGTTACATAGAAGGTATACTTGCACAAATAGAATCTGCATAATTGACCTGTTAAGCCACTGCCTTCCAGGATTATTTTATAAAAGAAAGAAAGTATTTCATAATGGACACATGGTTGGCATCAGAATGATACTATAGAACGAAGATATAAGAAGTATTTTTTTTTACATTCTCCGAATCCTGGGGCTCAGCATGACAAAGCCGATTAGAAACACCGGGCCGTGTTTCCACCTCGTGTCTACCCCGTCAAAGAGGCCAAAGAGACGTGTTGAGTCATACAGAATTTATAAACGTCCATATTCTGCATGCTCTCAGTCTCCAGACCATCCCCTTCGAGTAACCGAGAAAGCCACCTACGGCAAACTGGTAGGCCCTACTCTTAGCACTCCCAGAGGAAACAAGTATTACAATCAATATCGTCCCCTGTGTGAAATGTGCCCAAGAGACCACGGCAAGGTTGTAGGGACTCTCCAGGGGGTTGTCAGTTAGGACCATGTAGCGGTTGCAGAAGGGACACCATCACCCTGTTTGTATATGGCAACCAATGGGTAAACATAGTCTAGATGACTTCGACAAGTGTGTAATTAGACGGACTGTTGCTGATGTGTATGGTATCAGGAAGATCTTCCAAGTCTTGAGAAAATCCGGACAGGTTTAAAGGAGACTATCAATTTAACTAATAGCAAGTCTACACTTCGACGTGTGGAAGATATGGGTTTCAAATGAAGACTATGTGAGCCAAATAGAAGTGTTTTGATGGAGCCAACCGATATTGTGTCCTGAAGAGTTAACTTTCTGCAAAGAAATAATAAACACAGAGACGATTCCAGGAATATTGCCTTCATAGACGAGACTTACATCCACTCATCTCATCACGTCCCCAATAGTTGGCATTATTGGAAAGGGAGAGAGATTTTTCGTCATCCCTGTTGGAACTAAAGACGGATTTATACACAATGCTGCAGGCGTATTCAAGGGCAAAAGTGGAAGTGCAGATTACCATACAGATATGAACTGTGAAATTTTTGAAAACTGGGTTAATCAAAACCTGTTACCGAATAATCCGAAAAACAGATAACACATCTTACCATACCATCGATGTCCAACAATGGCTACAAAGAAAGCAAACATCATAGCATGGCTGACTCAGCACAGCATCACAGTTCCTCAGAACAATCCAATCAAGGCCACATTATTGGAAGTCTGCAAGCAGCATAAACCACCACCAAACTAATCGCATTGACGGGATTCTTAAGAGTAAAGGACATGAGACTTTGCGTCTGCCACCATATCATGCATACCTAAATGTCATTGAGTTGACATGGGCGAACCTGAAGAACTTCATCGCCAGACACAACTTGACGTTTAAGACTCCAGATACGAAGCGGCTCATAGAAGAGGGTCTAGGGTAACGCCCCCAGATACATGGCAAAGCATCTCCAATGTAAACCTACACTGTAAGAAATAAATGGGCCTCGTCGAAAGAAAACCTGTCTCCGAGGTTTTTGACAAAGCCAGTTTCCAAACAGTCTTCTCAGCTACAGAGACTAGCTTAAAAATTGTAGCGAGTCTACATATGGTACTTTCCTAAAAACGAAAAACAAAGGCGCTGATCAGACAGCGCGAATGCGCAGGCTGGTCTGCGCCTGTGTTGTTCGCAAACCCCCGTAGACAGGTTTTCTCACGACGAGGCCTAAATGTAACTTTTACCCCAAAAGAGGCATCTGCTCAGCTCAGCTGCCACCTCTTTGGTATGAGCTTTCACTTACTTTCTTATTATAACAATCTCTCCAGTGAAAAATGTTTAAAAAATTCCACCTATTATTGTTATACATGCAGTTAGTTTCAATACAATCGAACAGAACATATGATAGCTTTTATAGCAGTTGAATGGTTATATCCAAATCAGTGACAAATAAGCTTCCACAAAATTCAATGTAAAGTGGCACTTAGTTTAACAGTGTATGGCGTCCCCTAAAAGGGACACTGGAAATTTGACTGATAATTTAGACCCAAATAAAAAGCAAGATGAAATAGGCGAGGCAACTCATCAGTGTCTGTCACATTTGCTTTAAAGTGCAGTTTTCACACTCACGAAATAAGTAAAATTTGATCTTAAATCATTTGCAATGGTAAATGATCCAGTTAAGATTTGATCAGCAAACGAGTCTGGTTTTTGCAAGTAAAGACAACACTTTTAGTGTTAATCTGCCAGCTTAATTTGTAATCACACCAATCATCTACATCCATACTTTGTGTATGCTAACAGTCGAGCTATGTGCTTGACCCTTCTCTCGACGCTGGTGCGTATATACCCACCTCTCGTGCAATGGCCCGACTGACATATTTCCATTGCTGGATAGGGTATGATAAGTTTTATCTGATGTCTTAGTTTTATTATTTTATTTTTATTTTTTTATATATTTGCAGCCAGATTGGACCTATAGAATGGACGAACTGCTGCAGAAAGGTTGAAGAGATTGAGAATTGTTTCAGACAAACTGACGTGGCGATAGACGAGGAGCTAGAGAAGATTAAACAGCAGCACGGAGACAGTCTTTGGCGATTATGAGTACGCTTCTGGGGAACAACAGATATAGCCAGCGAAACAGAAGCCCAGATAGCTTAAATTATACTGTTATTACGCTATTGTTGTTCTGCTGATTTTTCAATAATCAAATGTGTAAAATATGAAATGGTAAAAAACAAAATATCCTTAAAAAGGAAAACAAATATACAACATAAAATAAAATGAACAATGTAAACTATTTCGTTTTATTAAAAAAAGAAAAAAAAACATCGCATGAATTAACTGATATGGAAAATATTTTTGTGAAAAAAAAAACATCCATGCACATGACCCCATGCTTACATGTACCCTTCCGGTCTAACGCCCTCCTCACTGTGCTTTCGGGGATAACATAAGTATTTAACTGTTCCCGAAAAAAAATCTATATTTTACTGGTAGATTTTCGTTATGCTTAGTTCACACCAACGGCGCTTTAATGGCGCTTTAAAGCGGTGTGCAAGCGGCACCAAAGCGTAACAAAGCTTGATTAAAGCGGCAGGGTCGTAATAGATCTTGAGAAAGCTTGGAGTAAAGCGGCACATTCGGCAAGAGCGCCAAATTTTTTTAAACTGTTTAAAAATTTTGGGCGCTCTGTCACGAATTGATTAAAGCGCTGAGAGCGTATTAAAGCTTAACAAAGCGTAACAAAGCTCAGCAAAGCCTGACTCAAAGCATAGGAAAGCTTAACAAAGCTTGGTTCAAAGCGGGGACCCCAGTCTGTCACGGTCTGTCACCACTTGACACGCTTCGTTAAGATGTATGAAGATTTGCTACGATCTGGCATGAAGATCTGACACGAGGTCAGACGCTTTCATCAAGATCTGACACACTTTGTTACGCTTTCATGAAGGACTCTCACGCTTTCACACGAATTGAGACGCTTTGATCAAGGATTGACACGTTTTGTTAGGCTTTGTTACGCTTGGCAAGCTTCCTCAAGCTCTCTCACGCTATCTCACGCTCTCCTCCGGCTCAAGGGCTAGGATGTAGTTATGCAGCAGGGAGACAAACATCATGTCTTCTTCAGATAGATCATGCTCTGGTACATCTGGAATTTCTGGATCTTGTTGTTCTGTCATCGTGTTCTGGAATCAAAGATGCAATGATTTTGTGGATCTGCTGCATCTTTATTTGTAGCTCTGGATCAAAAGCGGCATGGAATCGGCGATCTCCACATTTTCCGATGCGTAACAGAGCTTAACAGAGCGTAACAATGCACAACAGAGCTTGATACTCGTATTAGAGCCTGATTTAAAGCGTCATAATCGCTTTAAAGCGTAATTAAGCGTGATTAAGCTTATCAAAGCTTATCAAAGCGTGATTTCAAGTGTAACATAGCCTAATCAAAGCGGGATCAAATCGTGAGGAAACGTAACAAGTCGGGCAATGATTCGTCCCCCAATTCGTATCAGATCGTATCAGAGCTTATCAGAGCGTAACATTTCTTAGGAGATCGTGATATTTTTGGAAAAGTAAACAAAAATGACGGCGCTTTGCTCGCTAATTTAAAGCGCGGCATTCGCCGTTGGTGTGAACCAGATATTAGCTAAGCTGATCTCCCGTTTTATTCAGTGAACTATTCTATTCTAACAGAACTGTCTTTTTTCATGAACCAGACTTAAGTTACATTCTTTTACAGTATAAAATATCATGCGGCATTTCATCTGGGTCTTCACTGTTTGCCAAAGTACCTTTTTAGGGGTTTCTGGTACGCGAAGGGTTAAGCATAGTGTGAGAGAAGAACTGCCATTGTATTTGGGATGGCTTCAACAGTTTTAATCAAAGCATCCTCGCCTTAATTTTCTAATCTTCTGAGAAAACATTGACGTGTATGTTTTTGTTCAAATAATTACCAAAGTGTTGACGGTTATCGCCATGTCTGGACTGAAAATATTATCTCGCAGACATCTTATGTGTTCGATTTTACTGATACATTAAGTAAACATGATAAAGGCAAGACATACCATTAATGCTTTTTATAATCAGACAGATGGGCATGGTCAAATACCCAGATCGAACTGCTCCTAAGGGAGTCCTCACATTGTCATTTCTTCTATTTTACACGCCTCGTTAAAAGTATTTTAAGAAGTCAGGGGACGTTTAGCTTCGCATGTTGTTTTATCCGTTACCATTCATATTAACTGTGCAGTGTTGCCTGTTGCCTGATAAACGTTGTCTATCTCAGGTAATCATACCTTTGCACTTTTTAAATGATGTCGCCAATGACGCTGAATCGACACACAAAAATCGTTCATTACGTCATAATCGCTAGTTTGAAGGGTCAATCAACTTGGTAAGCTGATTAATAGAATACCAGGTGAGCGTCTTTTTGTATCAAGTTTACCAGGCTCGACTTCGAAAAGCATGTTGAATCGCTCGGCAAGCCTCGCGATGTCAACAAGTGTCCTCGAAGACTTGCCTAGTAAACTTGGTATCAAGACACTAACCTAGCATTCTCTATTTATTGTTCATTCCGTTTTGCAACATGATCAGTTTGAGAGAAAAATGACATTTGACCACCCCCCTCCATGGATTGTATATAAGGGCAACGTATCTGCTTGCATGTTTGTCTAGTTTTCACTCATGCAACATGTCCATATTGAGGAAAATATTCTTTTGGTCTTCGAGCAACCCTTGAAGATCAGACACAGACCTTCTTACTATAAAAGTGAGTATGATCAGGAAATACCAATCACACACTGCAGACCAACCCACAGCACCGTGATGATGAGCCACAGAACACTAGCAGTCATAAGTCATCAAAAATACAATTAAAGTAAAGCAACCAGCTCTCTATCTCTTCCCCATCAAGATGATTGCAGAACCAAACCCCGTTTTATATCATTTAGCAGAGGTCCACTTATACTGAGAGGAACCAAAAACGTAAGTTTTTTTTCTAACATGTCTGGATGAAAGTTAATAAATAAAATTCATTATTTTTTTAAGAAATATGATATCCTCAACATTTATTTATAAAATTTATTTCACAGAATTTATTATGGCATCAATAGCCTGAACGTCAACATCAGTGATACGTAAATAAAAACATTGAATGTTTAAAATGCAAAAATATCTTTGGCAGATTTCCATTAAAAACAACTTAAGTTTCTAGTTCCTCTCAGTATACTAAAAGTATACCAAGGTCAAATTATAAATCAGCTAGTCACCCAAAACCACATTTTGATAACAGCAAGGGCATTAACTCTGTCGAAATTTTCCTATCTCCAATACAAAGCCACTAATACCCGATATCGATATTTACACAAAGTTTGAAGAAATTCTGTCAATATTTCTCAAATAAGAAATAAAAAAACTGACACAATAAAACCACACACAATAGAGAATATAGCACGACCTAAAGAAACTGGCAAATAGTGCAGACCCAGATCAGACACCGCATAGTGTGGTGTCTGATTGGGATCTTTACTGTATGCTTACAGAATGTTCTTTTTAAAATTTGGAAAACATGAAAAACTCCACCCAACACCCCTAAAATTGGAAATTGGCTCGTCCTATTGATAGGGTTAGGCAAGTCCATCTGGCTTGAATGGGTAAAAGTTGGTTGGTTGGTATCAACTAGCGTCAATTTGATACGGTGATAATGTAAGATATCGATTGAGAAAATTCTATCTAACTAGAAAAGAGCCCACGCAAGCGCGGAAATATTTCATGATTGTCAAGTTTATATAAAACAGCGAGTTTTAATTTTTCAATGTAAATGGCCTTAGGCCCAGGTGTAGATATGACCTTTACCATGAATACTCACTAAAGCTTCATTTACCTAATTAGTTGTCTGCATCTACAAACTTTCAGGTAGCAGACTGCATTGTTTCTAAAAAACATCAACTTTTTTCACTTTTTCCTATAGCAAAAACCTAAGTGACTCAAAAGTTGACCTTGCCGTAAAACAGATCAAGGTCATCCCAGGGTCATCATTTATATAAATTTTGTTGAGCTTTTGAGTCCTTGATGCGACATGCTAAGTTTCAAGATAATAGGATTTGTGGTTCTGGGGGAGAATTGGTTGATTTGATGCTTAACGTCCACGGTAAACAGCTAAGGTCATGTCGGGACGGTCAGTTAACCTAACCACACTATTCCTGGGCAGGCTTAGACCTCCTAAGCGGTTAACCAGTACTAAGTGCACATACTTTCGCCAGTAACTGACAACTGCCCTTCTTGAATCAGCGGAAGGAGAAACAAAAGTATGTGGCCAGACCGGGTTTCGAACCCAGGACCTCTGACTTATGAGTCAGGTGCCTACCGATTGAGCTACGCGGCCCGGCGTGGTTCTGGGGGAGAAGATTTTTGAAATTCTTTACCATAATAAATGTTCGCCATCTTGGTTATGTGACCTGTCCTGGGTATTTTTTTTCTGGAAAAATTGGGTCCTGGAACGTTTTTGGGGAAAATATTCAAGCCCTCTGAAGACTAAAGGCTTATTTACATGTAGCTTCGTTGAATCATTGAAATTGATTTGTCTGCTTCGCTGGAAAAAATGCCCTTTCTTTTTGTCTTTTCGAAAGTTCGGTTCAGTTTGAATTCTCCTAACGACGTTCCCCAAGTGGCTCAGCGGTACGTAACCATAGCCGCACACACTTGGCGCCGTGTGTCCGTCCAACTTTTCGAAAGACCATGTGCGTTGAGCTTTATTCTTCAATGGGCGAGTTCGATTGGCTACTCGTATTGACTATCGTTCTGGAAGAAAATGGGTCGTTTCGAGCCAGGGCCGTCGGGACTATGACCATTTAGTTCTTCATCCGTTTAGACATATGAGCAAAAATACAAAAATAAATCGTTATTTATGGGGAATGACGTACGTTCATGAGTCGGATTTTTGCATTAGAACCTGCTAAATTTGGTCTTGCTAAGCAGCGCGCCGATATAACGACGCAGAACCGAAACGACCGGATTAATTTAAAACGTGTATTCGAGTATACGATAATTTCACTCGAACGCACCCATTGTTGACATCGAAGTTTCTAGAAAAATACTTGGGAGAATTTAAAATGAAAGACGAATTCAATTCCCAAATTCTTTAAATCTACGTGAAACTAAAACACACGCTAACCGAAATTATCAATGATAGCAATATGCGAAAGAACCAGTATAGAAATTACGCTTGAAAATGCCACCAATTATGCAGTTTATGCGTTACTTCGTTTATTTAGTATTATAGATATGCAGTGTGATACATGTAACAATGATTGATAAGATGGTTGATTTCTTTTAACATCAACAGTAATTAACACGGTTGGCATTCAAAGTGTGCTCTGTAATCCAGCGAGGAATATTAGTTAGTGACCAAGTGAAAACTATTGCTTGACCATAAGAATACCATGAAGGTTTGCGTTCAAAGTGTGTTCTATATTCAACGGAAACTACCAGTCAACAAATGTAAGAAAAACGGGAAGAAATAGCACGGCTTTGGAACGTACAGCAGACATAGGCCCAGGGGTTATCATAAACTGTCAAGCTGCTATCTAACTTTTAGGACAGATTTATGGTGTTGCTCCTATGGATCGAAGAATCTGCAGCCATATCACCAGCCAAATCAATTATTGACAAGATAAGGCATGTTTCCATTCGGAAGATCTAGTGATCCTGTCAACAATCAAATGAGCCAGTGCATGGGATTTCCAACAATTTGACATTTTGACAAGTGTAGACTCGGACGAGCTTATGCAGCCTCCTTTTAAGCTTAGAAACTCCAAATTGAATTCAGTCAGTAGCTTAACAATCATAGAATACTCAAGCGACTAGCAAAGGCTCTGATCAGACCGCGTTTGCGCAGGCTGATCTGAGGCTTTACTGGTCGCACGAAATCTCATTCACTGGCTCATTAATGTAAGATCAACGTTGGTCATATTTCTAATGTCTCGCCCAAGCTCTAATGGCTGTGTTTATATTTGCTTGTTTGTTAACATTGAAATCAAAACATTTTGACGACATACTGTCCTGCCAGCCGAGAGTGACAGTGGCGTCATGTTTTGTTAACAAAGTTATCAGGACTTATAATCGATAGATCACTTGTGTATTAATCCTATCCGCAGGTGACGAAACAGATTTACAGTAAGATGTACATGTATGAAAGAAAACCCTTTATTCGTCCAATCAGGTAACAAAGTACAATAACGTAACCAACTACGTAACTCTACTCTTGGCGAGCACGGACTCTAACACATTTGTTTGTTTGTAAACATTTAAATCAAAACATTTGGATGGAATATACAGAAGTCGGATTTGGTTTTGAAAACTGTTTGTTGTCAGCTAGCTAGCGCAGTAGGTCGCCACTAGCAGAAAATTCAACGTTTTCCATTATGCTTTCTTATGTTTGTCTTTTTATTATATATTATCATTTTTGAATAACAATTTTAACATCTATACAAAGTGTCTCTTTAACGCGACATTAGCAAACACGAAAACACATATTCGCAATGCCACGGAAAGCGTAGACTCAATATGTTATGGACTGTTTGCTGTCTTTTAAAAGTTATTCGGCAAATGAAATGATCTGGGATTGAATATGAATTATATCCAAACAATTATATCTATAAATAAATAAGTACAAATATAAATCTAATTAAAAAAATGGTATGATGAAAGTTCGAATTCGCAAGCTCCATAATAGTCGACAAGCGATGCATACACTATGCTACGAATATTTACTTGTGATACATGTAGGCATATGTATACTGCATTTTAAATATAATAAATACACAAATTGTTCTAAAATAATAAGTTAAAAGAACTTTGTTAAAAGTAAATATTATTGTAAATACAGAATGTCAACAAAATTATAGAATATCGTTGCAGGACTCTACCAATCACAAGGAGATATTCGTATCATAGTGGATTAATCGCCTGTACACTGTCATGGAGATAGCGAGTTCAAACCAGTCACCGTACCCTGTTTTTTGTTGTTGGTTTTTTTTTTTATTTTATTTATATATTTATTGGTACATTTGTTTAAATATATCAATTCCAAATAATTTCAGTTGCTGAATATCGCTTTAATGACAGCAAACAGTCCATACCCTATTCAGTTGACGCTTTCCTTGGCATCTCGCATATGCGTTTTAGTGTTTGCAAATGCCTGAGTTAAGGGACACTTTGTACAAATGTTAAAACTGTTGCCCAAAAATGATTAAAGGATACATATAAAGATATTATAAAATGATAATGAAGAAAAAGAAATGAAAGCCTTGATGGGATTCGAATCTGCGCATAATTGAAAACGATGAATCTTCTGCTACAGGCGACTCTACCTAGTGAGCTATCCGTGCTGACAACAAATGGTTTTCAAAACCACACCTTACTTCTGAATATGTCACCCAAATGTTTTGATTTCAATTTTTACAAACAAACAAATATATTGGTTAAACTGTAACAATATTTACCTGGCACTCATGCATATGACGTATGAACTCATATAAATCCGTTATTCTATTTTCAGATTTTCGAACATTATGAAAAATATTGGTTTCAGAATGATACGTTTTCTAATCAGCTATCATACATTCTTTTGCTTGCAATTTGCTCATGTCTTGCTCTGTAAATAAACACAAAACGGTGAGATATACACATATGTATAGATGTACCATGACATTTGAGTAATGGTCTCTTGGTCATTCTATTTCAAAAAGTTGATGCCTATATAACGCGTAAAAATAGCCAGCCAGGCTGGAACATCTATGTGTGTCAAAATATTATACTTGTAGTAAATGTAAGTATACCCCTGAAAGCCTTTTTTATAGATCCGTATTTTCAATAATGTAAATACGGTCACGCCTCAAAAATTTTTTGTTCATCTATACATGTAAACCGTTATATGGGCCAGTGAACGAGATTTCGATACTTATCATACATTCTCAGTATAGACATAGATGAAGGCTCAGACAAAAAAGTTTGACCCCTAGCTTGCCATTATGGGCGTTATATACATTTGCACATATACTCCTCAAAATAATTGAAGGACCAATGCTATCAATTATAACATTGAGGCATTTTGTGAAGAACGTATTTTGAAAACCAATTTTACGATCTTGCCTAAATTTTTCGGACAACTTTGGCGCCCAATTGCCAAGTGAAACGGCAAAAAGAAAATGGTAGTAAATGTTACTAACAAGGATTTTTTTGTCATTTTGAAACTTGACCTGAATGCATTGGAATGTCATTTTTTGTGTGTGATCCATGGACCACAGAATTGCATGAAATGAATGAAAAATGCTTTTAGGTGCTGAAATCTCTGTTTTCACATGATTGTATGGTGTTTTAATCCCGTCGATACCATCCACCTCTTCCTGTGAGAGAAAAACGCCCCTTTTGGCTGTGGCGTAATGGCCAGTCTATGGGTTCAGACAACTGGTTTGGCGTTTGTCTGTGACAATCTTTAAATGTTTCGCCGGGACATCTTTCTAACACTCAAAGGCAAAGAATGGCGATTGAAAATCTGATTCTTAATGGCCAAGTACACACATTGTTTTCAGAAAACAAAACAATGTCAAAACTCCATTGTCAGAGATGAATATGCTTGCTTTCCAGTATGTTGAAACTGTTTGAAAAATTTTTTTGCATGTAAGCTGAACTGTTTAAAGCAACGTTTAATTTAATGTTACTTTCATTCTACTCGTTTGACCACAGAAGAATTTCTTTACCCCACCCACTGCCTTTTGAAAGTGTGTTTTTGAGGGTATGTGCATTTGAAACACAGTTTTGGCAGAATCAGGCATGGAAATCAGTAATAATGATTCTTGACTTATGGACATAAAGAATAGAAAGCTTTGGGCCAAGTTTTACAGAATTTAAATGTTTGAGCTAATTATACTCGCATTCTAAAATCTTGGTCCTTTAATTATTTTGAGGAGTATATATGCGATACTGGGTACCGAATGATTCAGACAACGGTAGCAGCACAGAAACAGCTAGTATCGACGGTACTACAGATACACCCACTGAAACAGAGGGAACTGTATTAAACAAGCCATCAAATAAAAAAAAAATGATGCATAAAACAATATCATAGCTTAAAGATATATATTCAAAAATGATGCTTAAAAGTAAACTATATCCAGTCGGAATCGAACCCTCACAATCCCGAACATGAGCTTAACGTTTTACGATATGTTGCCCGGCAAAACAGAAGTCAAACAAGGCAAATTTGTCGAATGTATATCCCCAGCGAAGGGTTATTTTAGAGAACCTTATAAATCACAAAACATAAATCCGATTTCTCCAACCCCCAAGTTCACCTTGGGTGTCATACAGATCAAAGTTAAAAGCCTATCAACTAGTTTTCACTGGTTAGTTCAATAAAAATAAACGTATCTGTACAATGCCATCATCTGACTTCAACCTTACCCAGAGGTCAGGGGTGTGTGTAAGGTCAAAGTGTTGGCTTCTATGTTAGTCTATAATTTGATATGCGACATGACCACATTCAGAATTTTTTATACCTTTTAATCCAACCCAGAGGTTGAGGGTGTGTGTAAGGATAGAATATGTGCTTTGATTGTGCTCTATGCTCCATTGTATTTTATATAATTTGATATACAACATGATCACTTTCAGAAAAATACGTTTTGACATTTGACCCCGACCAAGGAGTCGAGGGGTGTGTAAGAACAGAACATGTGCTTTCATGGTGATCCATGCTACATTCCCTTCTAGTTTGATATGCAACATGACTACTTTCAGAAAAAATGTTTTGACCTTTGACCCCGTCCAAGGGTCGAGTGTGTGTGTATAAGAACAGAGTATGCGATTGCATGTTACTGCATTCGCGATTCCATTTAATTTGATATGCAACCTGACCATGTTTTTGAAAAAAAAATAATTTTGACCCCAATCCCTAGCGTCGGGTGTGGGGGTCTGCGGGTAAAATATTTGCTACCATGTTGCTGCATACGCGATTCGATTTAATTGAATATGCAGCATGACCATAATTTGAATTTTGACCTTTTTACTTCACCCACTAGTGTTTGTGGAGGGGGGAGGGGGCTGGGGACTGCGGGCAAAATATTTGCTATCATGATGCTGCATACGTGATTCCATTTAATTTGATATGCAACATGAAATTGTCCTGAAAAAAGTTGAATTTGGACCTTTTGACCCCACCCCCAGGGTCGTGGGGGGTCTGCGGGTAAATATTTACTACTATGTTGCTGCATGCGTCACTCCCTTTCATTTGATATGCAACATGACCATATTCGGATCTCCCAAGGTCGGGGTTGGATCTCGGGTCAAATTGTTTGCTACCATGTTGCTGCAATCGTGATTCCAATAAATTTGATATACAACATGGCCGTGTTCTGAAAAGTTGAGTTTTGACCTTTTGATGGGTCTGCGGGCAAAATATTTGCTGCCGTCATTCAATTTAATTTGATATGCAACATGACCATGTTCTGAAAAAGTTGAATTATAACATTTTGACCCCCATATTTATCGAAAACCAAAAATGTGCAACGCAGACAAAGACGACGACATGATCCCTATGTGGCGAGCATGCTTCGCAGGCGACACAATGAATGCAAATCAGATCCATATACTTAGTACTGCTTGTGCTCTTACATGTCCCACTTTTGTAAGCAAATCACTCAACAAAATTGAGCCAGTGCATGAGATTTCCAACAATGTGGCATTTTGACAAGTGTAGACTCAGACAAGTCTTTACAGCCTCCTTTAAAACTTAGAAACTCCAAATGATGTTCGGTTAGTAGCTTAATATTCCTAGACTCTTCAAGCGACTAGAAAAGGCTCTGATCAGACTGTGCGTATGCGCAGGCCGATCTGAGCCTTTGCTGGTCCAACATACCAAATTGTTGGAAATCTCATGCCACGGCTCATTATTGGTTGGATTCAGTCCAGCGTTTTATGAGGAAACAGCATAAGGACAGACGTGCGGAGACAATTCGTAATATTTACAACTTTTTAATAGGGTTGTGATAAAAATGCATATTTGACAAAGAAATATTACGAAAATCGTTTATTTTTAGAATCGAATCAGATATGCTACGACCCCATACCATGTGAACTGCCCGCTAGTAAACCAGAACATTTTGCATTAACAAACGAAAGCTGTCATCATGGATTCTATTACAGAAAATGCCAGCTAGGCCAGCAGTCATAGAGATATTTACCGCGACAACAGATGATGCCTAGATTTATTTATCAGGTGATTGTTGCGTAAAATATTTGTCAAAGTGACAGAAGCTTCTATTTTAAAACGCTGTCCCACCCCAAGGAGCCACTTACAAATTATTGCGTAGTGTGTTTAATCTGGCCAAAAGCATCCCGCCTCTATTGCTCATTTGACGGGCAGCACATTGGAAAAGCTGCGCACTTGCATTTGATAAAAATTGACATCGTCCAAACCCCTTCTGTACATTTTATAGCCTATGGGCATGCTAAGCTATTGTTGCATGTCACATGGATGAAAGCTCAAAATTTCCAAAACCGGAGCTTTAAAAATCAAAATCGTAAAACTTGAGGTATGGCTAAGAGATTCATACAACTTCAAATATAAAATTAGATATACTGGCTATAAAACAGAGAGGATATTACAATCTGCCAAATTCTGAATTTTGACGCTGACTTTCTATCTGCCTCAAAGTTCAGAATTCAGGAAAAATTCTAAAAACGAAAGTCAGCCTCAAAATACAGAATTCAGTAAAAATCCTAAAAACGTTCACTCATCCAATGCATGTCTCATTAGAAAGTAAGAAAGGAGGCAAAGATCAGGAAACGATACAATCACTCACCCAATGCATGTCTCATTAGAAAGTAAGAAAGGGGGCAAAGATCAAGAAACGATACAATCAAGTACTACAAGTCGTGTCTGAGATAAGCAAGATATTCGTGCTAAAAGTACATGTAATTTGTATTTTTATTTCGAAAACATATGTACTAAAATCTGACAAGAATCTTCGTATCTATGTGTTCAATGACATTGAAGCCATATTATCCCGTTGGGAAATAAATCAATCTAAGTTATCCATATGGAAACTCTCATCTTGCGATATAAACTATTGTGTTTAAACGTATAAAGTGTGACCTGAATTAATCGGCAATATTTCCAGTTACTAAAAGCAGACTTTATTTTTATTGCTTTCTGGATATGGAAATAGCAATCAGAGACGACGAATACGTGAGCGATATTACTTTAGAGAATATTTTTTACTTAATATGTTCACAACTTAACGACTATAATTTAGATATACCATGCACTAATGAATTAAAACAGAAAATAGAGGGAAGGCATTAAAAGTATCTTGGTAATTTACTAGGTCTGTTAATTTTATAGCTTAAATAACTGGATATTAATGACTAATGCATTTAAAGACTTTCCTTTTTATAGTTCGATTCGTATGTATTGGAGATGATACATCGATAAGTTAGGGTTCTTTCATGCGCACCAAGCATTTATTTATCTTGATCCACATCAGAAATAAGGGTGAGGTTAGTACCGACAAACATGTTTAAACCCTCCCAGACCAATGTACAAGGTCAGTGCTACTATACCACTCCGTTAACAGATCGGATCTGATCAATTATTTACCTTATCCAGTAATTTTCTTTCTGGCCGTTCCAAGGCGGTGCCTTTTTGTTATTTGTGTTTCGTGTTTGTCGGTCATACTGTATTGTCTGTTCCTTGCAGCCTTGTGGTCACTTGCTTGGAAAGGGCTGACCTCTTGGGTCTCTTGTATGTGATACTTTCTTGTGTTTTGTCACTTTTACATGTGGTGTCCTGGGTCATGTGTGCATTTGATCGTATCGATTCCTGATCTTTGCATTCTTCATTACTTTCAAATCTTCGGTTACCACCACAGTATATTACCATAGCAAGCAATTTTGTCTTACTGACAAAATTAACAATGTGCAATATATACTTATTAAGCTCTGTCAAATCACCAACATCCATTGTCTGAGCAAATACTTGAATGTGAAGCTTTATTGGGAACTAAAATTAGTAGCATTAAGCTTAATGCTTAAGCTTAATGCTACTAATTCTAGTTCCCAATAAACTCCACTTTTCATTTGACAGCAACTGAAAATTATGTTGCACAGACATAAAATGAAAACAGCTCGCATAATTTCTACACTCTCATCGAACTCCAGTTACTAGTTCGTGTCGCGCCCACACAAAATGTTCTCCCCTAGATGCCCTCTATTCTTTCTATCTTCTCTATCAGTTTAGATAAATTTTCTCTGTAACTTCACTCTCAGTCATATAGCATAAAATATTCTCATATCACCCATACTGATTGCATGCACACACTGATGTAGTAATCTTCGCAGGTCAAGGGTTCTTTGCAAGTCAAGGGTACTAAGTCCACTTCGTTCCTTTCGCGTGCGTAAGGACTGAAGTGGACTTAGTTCCCTTGGCTTGCGAAGATGTGCTGAGGTGCAATAAAGAGTAATAATAACATATAAAACTGTATTATATATTTGTAACATGTTTTGAGTGATTGCCCAACAAACATTTCGAACTCCCTTAACCCAGCTTATGTACATTTGTGTTAAAGGTTCTAAAATTCATCTCACAGTTGCATTAATGTTTCGGTTACCAAAGCAACTATGTTTTTTCGCACTTACCAATTAAAATACCTAAAATACGTATTTTAACTGTTCTATTTTCAAATGCAAGAATTACATTATTCCTCCAGCACATGAGGATTTAGTACTTGTCCCTTTGTGGGACAACGTAGGCTCATGAGAGTCTTTGAAAATGCACATAGTCGCTAGAACCTTCGCCGCTTGCATACACGAAGTACAGGTGAAGAAGAAGATCAGGCCAAACTTATAATTAAAGCTCATGTGGATACGTGAGAATGCGGCATTTAACTATTTATCTCCTAGTGTCGTCTGCTGATAACCTTTGTGTTAAAAGTTTGGAACTAGATCGCATGTCGCACCTGATCTGGATCCAAAATGTTTGACACTGGTGGTATTCCTGAAGAATTTTTCGTAAAAGTTGATTTTGAACAAGATCAGCAGATGACAAAAAGAATGAAAAATTCCCCTGTGAGCAGAGTTAAAGGAGGCTTTTGTGCATATGTGATAAGAACTTAATTCACATGTGCTGGCCCATTCAGTAAATTTATTGCATCTCTTTCTACTAAACCTTAATTTTAAGTGACTGCTGCGGTCCGTTATTTTGCATGCTTTTGTGTCGTCCGCTGATTTTGTTTTCAAAATCAACTTTTTCGAAAAATAATTTCAGGAATACCATCAAAGTGTTAAACAATTTGGATCCAGATCAGGCCTGACAAAAGTCGGGCCTGATCTGGGTCCAAATTGTTTTCAAAGATTATCAGCAGACGACACTAGAAGGAAAAGTTTTATTTGCGTTTGTTCCTTGTTGAGAAACCACATTTCTTTCTGTTAGTGAACGGAAGGCTAGCAGCGTTCTTTCTAAGGCCACCGTTGTGTTAAATATACCGAAGTTGTTTTAATGGTGTGAGCGTGTTCTGCCTATGGCGCAAAAAAGCGAAGTAGATCAGGGACTATTTGTTTAATATGGTGTTGGACTTAACGCGGTGCACTAATAAGGTCAATTATGAACATGCAGCGGTGGAAAAGAAATTAATTGCTATAACAAATCTAATATAAAATACCCAAAACAAATTCTCTTTGAAAATTAACGCAAGCAGTTTTCTTTCATGTTGTTGTTGGTGTTATCAACATGGAAGCAATTATTTCTTACTTGTGCAAAATCGCCACATTCCAAAAGGAAGTTACGTACAGTGAAAGGTGCGTCGCAACCAACACATTGAGGATGCTCTTCACCTTGTAGTAAGTATGAATGAGTGACTCTTGTATGACCTAAGCGGAGTCGAGCTAATACTACTTCTTCTCTTCTAATGTTTCGAACAACTGATTGATATTCACCAATAGTTGGTTTGATGTCAAGAAGTTTATTACCAATGCTGTTATTCCATTAAGTTTGCCATTCTTCCAAGATATATTTATTGATAGAGGGCTTAAAATTGGAAAATGGAATTTTAAAAGAAGTTGGTTCTAATGAAAGCGATGTTTTTGCTTGCTTATCTACCATCTCATTCCCTTGGATACCTATATGACTAGGAATCCAACAGAGAACAATTTCTTTATAAGTTAAAAGCTCATGACATTTTTCTAAAAGTTTCTGAATCTGTGGATTCTTTGAACTGGTATGGTTCATTGCTTTCAATACAGAGAGCGAGTCAGAAAATATAATAAATTTATTGTTTGCATCACAAGTGCTAATGAAATCTAAAGCTAGATCAACTGCTTTGGCTTCAGCAGTGAAAATTGATGAATCGTCAGGTATACGTTGCATATTACTATGGTTGTCTGATATAACAGCACAACCAACCTTTGAGTCTTCCTTTGACCCATCAGTATAAATTTGTTGGTAATTCTTATAACGACTTTGCATTTTTCTGAAATCATCTTTTTATATGTGTGGATTTGATTCAGATTTTTTCCCGGAATGTAAATCAAAAAGTATTTCAGGTGGTTTCATGCACCAAGCTGGAACATTTGGTGTAAAATGTTTTTCAATATTTTGTGGTTTGATATTGGCAAATTCTAAAAGTGGTGAAATTCTGATGCCAAATGATTTAATAGCTTTAGGTTTTTGTTCATACAAATTAACATAATTTGGTGGGAATGTAACTTCATGAGCAGGATTTGATGGGTTAGCAGCAAGTCTTATAGCATATTGCAAAGAGAGTTTCTCTCTTCGTGAATATAGTGATGGTTCATCTGCTTCCACATAGAGACTAGCAACAGGAGAAGTTCTAAAAGCCCCTAAAGCTAATCTAAGTCCTTGGTTATGTATAGGATCAAGCATTTGAAGATATGATTTTCGTGCAGAGCCATATATGATACAGCCATAGTCTAATTTTGACCGGACTAGGGACCGATACAGCTTTAGAAGTGTAGTTCGGTCTGCACCCCAAGAAGTATGGGAAAGCACTTTTAAAAGATTCAATGCTTTTAAACATTTAGCTTTGATATATTTAATATGGGGTATAAAACTGAGTTTTCTATCAAATAAAATGCCAAGGAATTTAGATTCCTCAACAACTGGAATAGGTGATCCATATAAATATAAAACCGGATCATCATGTTGCTTGCGCAACTGACAGAAATGTACACACTGTGTTTTTGATTTGGAAAACTTAAAGCCATTGCTTGTTGCCCAATTTTCAATCTTATTCAAATTTTGTTGTAGTTGACGTTCAATTGTTGCCATGCTTTTCGAGCGATAACAGATACAGAAGTCGTCAACGTATAATGAGCAATCAGTAAGATTACCTAAACATTTCACAATATCATAAATTTTGATACTAAAAAGTGTTGTAGATAGCACGCCCCCTTGAGGTACACCTTGCTCCTGGTCATAATAGTCAGACAGAGAGGAGCCAACTCAGACTTGCATGGTGCGGTCTGCAAGAAAGTTTTCAATGAATGTAGGAAGTCTACCTCTTAATCCTAGTTTGTGGATATCTTTTAAAATGCCATATCTCCACGTGGTATCATAAGCTTTTTCCAAATCAAAAAACACAGCAACTACATGTTCCTTTTTAATAAAGGCATCACGTATGAAGGTTTCCAATCTAACTAAATTATCAGTTGTACTGCGGTCAGATCTGAAACCAGACTGAAACCGCGATATATGATTATTGGATTCTAAAAACCAAGTAAGTCTTTTATTTATCATTCTTTCAAGTGTTTTACATAGACAACTTGTTAAAGCTATAGGTCTATAATTATTAGGTTCCGCAGGATCTTTCCCAGGTTTGAGAATTGGGATTATGGTTGCTAAGGTCCAATCTTCTGGAAATTTACCAGTAGTCCAAATGTAATTAAATATATTCAAAAGGGTTTCAAGAGAATTCTCTGGGAGATGTTTAAGCATTTGATAGTGGATCTCGTCAGGACCCGTGGCTGAGTCATGTGATAGTTGAAAAGCTTCAACTAATTCATCTAAATTAAAATCTTTGTTATAAATTTCATTATTCAATTTGTTCTCAAGATATTGAGTAGAATCGATATTCTTACGTCAATCAAGGGCCATATCCCTGTAACAAATGTGTGAAAAACAATCCCAACAAAGATCTTGTAAATATCAATGCATATATACTCGGCAAAAAAAAGTTCTGCACAACTGTGGTTTATGACAATTTATTTCAAAAACAGGTAACGCCCGACTACATGATTTAAATCAGCATTTAGTCCAATCTCTAAGAAACATTTTGTTTAAAACGGAATTAAAATCACACGAGAAATGTCTGAGAAACATGTGTCTAATGGTACCAGGAGTCGGATATCACCAAAAAATGACAAAATGATCGATTTTCATTGTTGTACTGGTCAGTGACTCTGCACGGGATTATCTGGTAAACTCTATTTTAAAAATCACATCACGATTCTTGTGCAAAAAAATTGCACGAATTTAACAAATGTTTAACCAATTACATAACCAACTGCAGTCTTTGCATGATTTTTTTTGTTAAAAAATACGCTTCTTTATTTCACCAAAATCGCAATCGAATTGTCAAAGTTATTATGGCAAAGGCAAGGCCTTTAAGAGCTTTGAGAAAACTTTCTGATGAAGAAAGAGCCCGGGCTCTGGGTCGTACAGAGGCGGACATTCACCCACAGGATGTTGCTATTCAATTCAACGTTCATCGTAGCACCATTATTAGACTTCGTGATCGAGCAAAGGGGACTGTTTCTGACCAACCATGATCTGGACGACCAAAAGTTACAACCCAGCAAGAAGACCGATACATTGCAGCCACTGTAGCAAGGGGTAGTTAACCACATACGTTCAGGCCACTTTTTCCCTATATAGCCTATATAAAGCGGCCATCTTGTTTTTGGAGGGTAAAATTTCCAATATCGATACTCGATAGCAGACGAATACTCTTTGAATAGCGAGCCACACCCAAGCGACCTTTCGAACAAAAACCTACGTCATATAAAAGTGTTACTTAACAGTCTTTAAAACAATAGGGGCGAGACAATAGTACATTGTATGTTAACGAGGTTTGGTTTAAATTATTTCATCATTAAAGCGGGGCTGTTTTTACGCGTATTGGCAGAACAAAAGTACAACCTATATGGAGAACGTTGATAAAGCGACCTTCGCTTTACATAGGTAATTATACACAGCGTATACGTGTGGTGTGGCCAAACCCCTATTATACTTTGTTGTGGTTACAAAGAACAGGTATATCATGAATTTCGATAGACCAATCAAATATCACGCATCAATAAAATTGGTATAAAAACCAATTTTTCCAATATGTATCATTCATTCATTTTGTGGGCTAAATCGATACTCAATAGCAGACGAATACTCTTTGAATAGCTAGCCATACCCAGGCGACCTTTCAAACAGAAACCTACGTCACAGTCTTTAACAAGACAGGGAAAATTATAAATTGTGAATGTCTTTTAAGAGATTCTTCATCAAAGAGGGACTATTTTCACGCGTATAGACAGATAGATCGTAAGTACAACGTATTATCTACTACCTATATGGAATACATTGAAAATCGGTTAAAGCAGTCTGGTTGCAATGCAGCAGTTATCCCAAACACTTTCTTTTGTGGTTCACACGATCAGCGAGAGGTGCGAAAATTCGGGCGATGTGTGAAAATACAGGTAAATGTCAGTTTGGACCCTTTCAACAGTATTTCATTTACATAGTCCTGGACTTATAACAACAACTATAACAATAGCATTAAACAAAAGGATAACAATAAGATCTGAGGGAGGTGTGAAAATACAGGTGAGGGGGTACTTTTAACAATAGGCTCTGCTGAGGGCGTAAAATAAAGGTGAGGTGCCAAAATACAGGTAAATATACCGCTCAATGTAGACCCTGATCAGACCGCTACAGAACACAGTACGACTAATATAGGTACATTATCCCTACATGTGACTCCTAATTTAATGACAAACAGTGAAGACCCAGATGAAATGCCGCATATCATATAATGAACCCTCCCGAGTTTATCGTACAAAATGCCCCATATCATACGATGGGCATAAAGGGTCTCTACTAAGATAACAAGTTAAAGACAGGATTTTCTAACCAGATGGGATTGGTTTCCTGTAGAGTCCCAATTTTACTTGTACAGGTAAAGGTGGTGTTTGTTTCAACCAATAAGGGGGACAGGAAATAGCAAATATGACAACTTGATTGGTTATCTGGAGATCTTGTCTGTATGAGATCTAGAGACAAAATGACAACGTGAAAGTTAATCCTACTTATAGGTTTATAGTCCAGTTCCTCTTTTGGACAGGAATACAGGTCTTTAACACGTAATCTTACCGATAACCTATCTGCCATTCACAATACATGTTTTCTGCTTTAACATCTTTCGAAATATTTTGTTAACCTTAATTGAAAGCAGTATGGATCTAGACCAGGCTGTTGCTAAGTGCCACATTAGAACTAGTCTGGAAGACATATGAATATACAGAGCAGGCCTAATAAGCAGACGACTTTATCAGGACTAAAATACATATGCAAAGATAAGCGTTTTTAAATAATGCGCATTTTACTCAGAAATATTCTTAAATGCAAACCAGTTTATCCTTAACTATTTCTCGCTGTGAGTCTTTTTAAAACTAGTATAGAACTTGATCAGACGTTTCTTTTTCTTACTTTTCGAAATATCAACAACATATTTTATTTTGTATCCTGATCTTGACACAACGCGGACATGTACTGAAGGCCAATTTGCCTCTTTGTCCTCTTTGATACCCCCTACTCGACGAAGAACGAAAAGGATGTTATGATCAGCATGGTGTATATCCCCTACCTCCATATATGCATTAATGAAAGCTTGTTCGCGCCATATAGTGCTGCAGCAGAGGTCACCAAAAGTGACATGTACCCATACCGGAAGGGTAACAAGTAGCATCATACATCATTTTAAAGCTTAGAGTGTGCTGAGTTCAGAACTGCATGATGCCACTTTCAGAATTTTGTGCGAAAAAAATTACGGCCCTTTAAAACTGGGTACCGTCATCATAGCTCAGAAAGGAATAATGATTTCTTTTTATGACAAGAAGAATACATACTGTATAAAATTCATGTTATTAGGTTGTATATGATCCAATAGTTAGTATTAAGTTTGTTTGCATTTAATATGCTACTTACGCACATTGACAACTATAATTAAAAGGTCATTGAGTGCAAAAGTCGCGAAAACCAATGATTTTTACAAATAGTCACGTTTATTGCATTTGATCTACATGTACATTTTTTAAATCATAAAAAGGAGGTTTTCCTTGCAATATCAAGTAAATATAAAGACAATTAATGTAGCAATTAATCCAATTGTAATGTCCCCCAACAGTTTATAGCAGTAATGATACAGAACAGAACAGAACAGAACAGAATTTTATTAGACATAAACTAACAATTAGTTTCTAGTCTATCCTATATATTATACAACACAAAACAGTATTGGTCACGTGTACACCTAATTATCAGACTTATACATGGAATGCTGAACACAAGTTGAATAGATTTTCGTAAACTGGCTATATCCTGATGTAGATATAACCATGCTCTTCAATAAGATAAAAGTTATATTACTTGAACGGTGGAATAAATTCGCATTTTTCGTTGTTTCTTTTTCGGAGGATGAACTCGTCTACATATTGATACAACTCTGAAGGGAATGCAATCGTGCAAAAATGTACTTGTTCAAATTTATACGTCTGCATATTTTGATATGGATTTATTTACGAAAGCTTTAGAAATCACTTGGGCTAAACCTATATACATGAAATATATCTTTCTATGTGAAGGTGGAATGCACCTTCTCATAACAGGTTTTGCTAGCATTGGATACCTTCATGGTAAAGCGATACTCGGAGAACTGTCATTTGAATTTATGTTTGTCTGCAGTTTGTGATTGTGGTATTTCCTGGTCATACTCTCTTACTTTTTTGATGTCTCTGCTGTTGACAGTGTAAAACAAACGTTGTCTGGAAAAGAATGTGGCAAAGCTTTACGAGCTTTGTCATGCGTCAGTTATCATGCCTTGCCTCTTCCTCACCGTGCTGTTGGGGTGATTGTGGCAGTTCCTGGCCGTACTCACTTACTTTTTAAACTAACATTTGCTATACAGCTCTTGAAAGTGGTGTTGCAAGAACAACAGAACTTTCTCTGACGATGTCCAGTGTCATTTGTCTGAGTTCTAAGAGGAATTCTGACTATGAATCAAACACAGAAATGAACATATACTAAAACAGTTAAACCTGTCTTAAGCGTCCACTCAAAAATAGACAAAACAAAGGTCCTAAAGACAAATGGTAGTTTAATGAAGGTCGAGAGGAGCATTCTGCAATACTTTTGACCTGGATTATGCGATAATCGGTATTGAAAACCATTTTTTGTGTTCTTTTTGAGTGGCCGTTTTAGACAGGTTTTACTGTACTATTTTGTCGTTTTTGTGAAGTTGTACAGATTAACCTGCTATCAGATATCTATTTCTCGAACATTATTACTTTTGGAATGCCTCGCTGGAGATAGTATTGCTTACTTTTAAACTATTCCTCTCCCCAACTAGGCTTTGTCTTTGAGATGTGCATCAGTTTGCAAAGGCTGAACTATTTCCTCTGATGTTAACAAGCAACATATAGGTATATCATATCAAATCCTTCAAATGCAGTACATTCCTCAAGAGGTTATTAATGGTTTCAATGAAGGCTAATGCACTATAAAGTTCTTTTATGCCTGGATTAACTGTGTGATCTAAGCAACAGAGTACAAAGGGCGTGTAGCGTGACTGCCCCCCTTGTTTACAGTTTGAGTTTTCTCCCATAAACAAACCTTGTGATCTTTAGTGTCTACGCTCAATGTTAGGTTCATTTTCCAAAAGTGAGACAGCTCTAAGCTCGAGCATTAAAATGTGCTTATCCACCTACCTGCCTGTCTGTCTGTCAAAAGCCTACAATGTGAGTCTTTGCTTAAAACATGGCATGTTCAGAATAACAATTATGTATGCTTAGCGTAGACCAGGCTTTTGTGAAAGTTTAAACTTGATACTTTCATATCTTTTTATATAGTTTGATTATACTTAGTATAGAACGATAGCGGTGGCGGCGGTGGCGGCGGCTACGCTTCACTGCCCTGAGGATATGTTATTTAACACATTGACCCAAAAATCAGTCATTCATATCCGCAAGGCAGTAAAGCATAGCCGCCGCCGCCGCGGCCACCGCTATCGTTCTATACTAAGTATAATCAAACTATATAAAAAGATATGAAAGTAATAAGTTAAAACTTTCACAAAAGCCTGGTCTACGCTAAGCATACATAATTGTTATTCTGAACATGCCGTGTTTTAAGCAAATACTCACATTGTAGGCTTTTGACAGACAGACAGGCAGGTAGGTGGATAAGCACATTTTAATGCTCGAGCTTAGAGCTGTCTCACTTTTGGAAAATGAACCTAAAATTGAGCGTAGACACTAAAGATCACAAGGTTTGTTTATGGGAGAAAACTCAAACTGTAAACAAGGGGGGCAGTCACGCTACACGCCCTTCTGATCTGGTTTACAAAATATAATCAAAATATCTCAAAGGGTATAAGGTATGGAGCGTACAAGCTTTTATTTATGGATGGAAGGAATGAGGGGATGCACGACATACTGTTCACTATATTCCTTTCGTTCTTCATCGGGTAGGGGCAAAGATACCAATTGGCCTTCAGTATTAATGAGAAATCAAAACCTTTTTGTCGGTAAACTGCCTATCAAATGTCCCATCTGGTTGTTTCTGGTTTGTTAACCCTTAAAAATATTCAAAAGAGACGTTTCTTAACAGGAAGCAATGGAGAACAACTATGGTGGAGTTTGCGCGTTAACCATAGTCACTATAGTTGCTCTTCCGACTGTCAGCGTTCCTCCCCAGTAAAATAGTCAACCAATCGGAGCCATCGATACAAAATAAACAGGTTTCCGGCAAATCCAAAATTGCAATGGAGGACGAAAACCAATCAACTTTGGTCTGACCACAGATTTGATCTGGTTCCTCTAGTGAAACCAGACATGCGCAGTACATAAAACCAGAGGGAGTTTTATCGCTCTATGGTCCGACTAAAGGGACTGGACTATAGTCTGGTTAACGCACAAACTCCGCCTATGTTGTCACAAGACAAACTGTCTTCAGTTGAAATAAATTCTAACAAACATTATTTATACATCTAATGGAGTGAATAAAGTTTTCCCTTTAAAGTGCATTCAGGGGAGATAACTCAAAAAGGAGGCAAAAGTGAGTAACCATTCTTGTATGTGACACATCCTACTGGCCTGATATAGGTATACAAAATATTGTCAAAATATATTAATGGGCATAAGTTATGGCGCGAACAAGCTTTCATTGATGCATATATGGAGGTAGGGTATATACACCATGCTGATCATAACATCCTTTTCGTTCTTCGTCGAGTAGGGGGTATCAAAGAGGCAAATTGGCCTTCAGTACATGTCCGCGTTGTGTCAAGATCAGGATACAAAATAAAATATGTTGTTGATATTTCGAAAATTAAGAAAAAGAAACGTCTGATCAAGTTCTATACTAGTTTTAAAAAGACTCACAGCGAGAAATCTACAATTTTTATGGATGTAGTGGTCAATCAGAGATACCACAACTCCAATATAACTGAAATACTGTTGAAAGGGCCATAAAACCTATGATGCAGTCCGACCAACACAATCTGCCAATTAAAAGGTGAATTTCAGCTTAGTCTAATTAAAATTCAATGCTACCATTCTAGACTTATATAGATGCAATACATAAAATAGTTAAGGATAATCTGGTTTGCATTTAAGAATATTTCTGAGTAAAATGCGCATTATTTAAAAACGCTTATCTTTGCATATGTATTTTAGTCCTGATAATGTCGTCTGCTTATTAGGCCTGCTCTGTATATTCATATGTCATCCAGACTAGTTCTAACGTGGCACTTAGGAACAGCCTGGTCTAGATCCATACTGCTTTCAATTAAGGTTAACAAAATATTTCGAAAGATGTTAAAGCAGAAAACAAGTATTATGAATAGCAGAGAGGTTATGGGTAAGATTACGTGTTAAAGACCTGTTTTCCTGTCCAAAAGAGGAACTGGACTATAAACATATAAGTAGGATTAACTTTCACGTTGTCATTTTGTCTCTAGATCTCATACAGACAAGATCTCCAGATAACCAATCAAGTTGTCATATTTGCTATTTCCTGTCCCCCTTATTGGTTGAAACAAACACCACCTTTACCTGTACAAGTAAAATTGGGACTCTACAGGAAACCAATCCCATCTGGTTAGAAAATCCTGTCTTGAACTTGTTATCTTAGTAGAGACCCTTTATGCCCATCGTATGATATGGGGCATTTTGTATGATAAACTCGGGAGGGTTCATTATATGATATGCGACATTTCATCTGGGTCTTCGCTGTTTGTCATTTAATTAGGAGTCACCAGTAGGGATAATGTACCTATATTAATCGTACTGTGTTCTGTAGCGGTCTGATCAGGGTCTACATTGAGCGGTATATTTACCTGTATTTTGGCACCTCACCTTTATTTTACGCCCTCCGCAGAGCCTATTGTTAAAAGTACCCCCTCACCTGTATTTTCACACCTCCCTCAGATCTTATTGTTATCCATTTGTTTAATGCTATTACATATTGGAAAAATCGGTTTTTATACCAATTTTATTGATGCGTGATATTTGATTGGTCTATCGAAATTCATGATATACCTGTTCTTTGTAACCACAACAAAGTATAATAGCTGTTTGGCCAAACCACACGTATACGTTGTGTATAATTACCTATGTAAAGTGAAGGTAGCTTTTTCAACGTTCTCCATATAGGTTGTACTTTTGTTCTGCCAATACGCGTAAAAACAGCCCCTCTTTAATGATGAAATAATTTAAACCAGACCTCGTTAACATACAATGTACTATTGTCTCGCCCCTATTGTTTTAAAGACTGTTAAGTAACACTTTTATATGACGTAGGTTTTTGTTCGAAAGGTCGCTTGGGTGTGGCTCGCTATTCAAAGAGTATTCGTCTGCTATCGAGTATCGATATTGGAAATTTTACCCTCCAAAAACAAGAAGGCCGCTTTATATAGGCTATATAGGGCAAAAGTGGTCTGAACGTATGTGGTTAACTACTACAAGGCGACACATTGTGGATGGCCCCAGTCTGGAGAGAATGATGAGACAACGACGGGGATCAGGTGCACGTCGCATCTCGGTGCAGACTGTCAGGAGTAGAGTCCGAGTTTCTGGGTTCAGTTCCAGAAACCTGCTAAAAAGCCTCAGCTTTCCAAACGTCACAGGGCTCTAAGGCGCCAGTTGTGTGCACGTCATGGCAGATGGAATCTACAGTTATGGTCATGAGTCCTCTTCTCTGGTGAATCCAGGTTTTGTCTGGGAAAGGTGGATGGACGCAACTGAGTATGGCGTCGCAATGGGGAGAGACACTTAAAACCTACTGTGTAACCAACAACGGCATACAACGGTGGAAGTGTTTTGATATGGGCAGGTATAAGTTTAAATGGAAGAGCTGCCCTTGTCGTTGTGCCTGGGAACTTGAATGGCGGACGGTATATTGACGAAATTCTCCGACCTCAAGTTGTACCATATCTTGGTCAGATAGGCAAAATTGCCATCTTTCAGGACGACAATGCGAGGTTCCATCGTGCTAGGGTTGTGGACAACTTCTTGCAACTGACTGGTGTAAAGCGACTTGAGTGGCCTCCAATGTCTCCGGACTTGCACTTGTGGGATATTCTTGGCCGGGCAGTAAATAAACAAATTCATCAACAGACACGACTTGGAGACTTACAAAGACTTCTTCAAGAATGAGCTGCAATTCCCCTAAGGAAAATACAGCTACTGGTAAATTAAACGAGGAAACTAAATGAGTGTAGTGTGAATATTGGTGGCTATACGCATTATTCAGAGAAGAAACTGTGATTGTGTCATTTTTGGCACCCAACCTGATATGGCTTCAGCGGACAATTACTCATGCATCAATGATAATATTATTTTGTTTGTTTGGTGCTTAACGACGCATCAACCCTTGTGGGTCATTAGTGTCAGAGGCTATTAAACTAAACATGATTAATGTATAGCAACAGACTGCATGCTTGGTAGTCAACCCAATCAAGGTTGACAACTTTGCTTTCCTCTTTAATTATACGCCGGTGGGTTGGACTTCAGACTCTATGATGGTGTCAACTTAAAGCATTATCTATTGATGAGATGGTAGGGGCCTGATGCTTTGGCTGTTTGTCGAGCCCACCGGGGTTTACCTGTTGGATTTCTTTTGCTCCAGTATTCAGTTTAATTTACTGTTGAGTCCTTATCATTGCTTTATCTCCTTGTTACATCTTGATTTATATGTTTTAGGAGATGATGCATTGATAAGTTAGGGGTAAAATATTTTACTGACCGTTCCAAGGCGGTACTTCTTTTGTGGATCTATTATGTTTTTGTTCTGTCTTGTGTTTGCTATGTCTTTGTGCGCGTCTGTTTATATGTGCTTTGTGGTCACCTGCTGGGAAAGGGCTGGCCTCTTGGCTCTCGTTTGTGGTGTCTACTGTGAGTTTGTCACTTTCCCATTGGTATCCTGGGTCAGGTGTGGTACTTGATTGTATCGATTCCTGATCTTTGCACCCTTACTTACTTTGGATGGAAAAAGTAAAAATTGGTACTAAATAAAAATGGATGATAATATGAATTTTTAAAACGACATCGAGTTGCTGTACAATTGTTGACAGGAAAGATCATGTACAATGTCTTCAGTTTCAAAGAGCTACTCCAGACAACTATACAAGTTTGTAGCAGTCGTACCATTTTCAAATATTTTGGTGGCACCAAAATGACTCAAATGAACCGAGTAAAGGCTCATTTACCTCTCAGCTTTGTCCACCGATAACACTGTCCAACCAGACTTACAATCTTAATCTAATAAATAAGCTTGTGGATTTCGTGCATTTCTAGGTTCGGCTTGACCTGGATTTTTGTCGCATTCATTTTTATTTTTACGTGGCATAATTCCATGGATTTCAATTCTGTGGTTTGAGGGGTATAATCCATAATTCTATGTTAATAAAAATGCGTAAGTAAAATACAGGCACATTAGCTGACGGGTATTCTTTAACCGCTTGTAAATGGGAAACCTCAAAACGGGCACTTTTACAGCAGTAAGGACCCAGATGAGATGTCGCATAATGTGGAGAAAGTGTTCTGTTCAATGAATATAGGGAAGTGATCACTATTATGTTCGTCTTCACAAACAGACCAACTATAATCAAGAAACAGTGATGGATGGATGGCCAGTCTGATTACCGCAGGATACCACAGGATCCCTAAATACTTTATTTCAGACCATTTAATCGGTGAAAATCCCAATACATTTGATATGGTGACGAGTTTTGTTTAAATAAAAATAGCAATCAATACTAAGAACTTCCTAAAATAGTTTGTACGACTTATTTTAATGTCAAACCAGCATCGCCGGTTGGCCACCGCAGGATCCCTAAATACAATATTTCAGACCATTTAAATCAGTAAAAATCCCATTACATTTGATATGGTGACAGGTTTTTTTAATTAAAAAAAGCAATCAATATTTAATATTTTGTACGAACTTATTTTAATGATGTCAAACCAGCATCGCGGGTAGGCTACCTCAGGATCCTTTAAAGAGTTGTTTCTTGTTACTAGATTGTTAATTTTTTTTTTTCGATGAAAAGCTGGATTGATCATAAAAGACATTTATTTTAGGGAATTTCTATAGAAACATTCTAAAAGGAACCCAAATTATACAGGCGAACAGGCGATATTGCATGAAAGGATACCACATGTTTACTCAAAATATCTTATTCGTATATCAACTTAATCTATGAAAAACCTTAATCATGAATTTGCTACGAAAAATAAACAGGAATAAAAATAACAATTACAGCAAGCGGGCGTGAAACACATCTACGTGGCGGAGAAACTAACAAGAGGGGACTTTTCCAGATGCACTGATCCGAAAATGGGCATGACCTGTTCCGACCGTCAACAGAAAAAATTTACAGTCTTTTGAAAGGGGAGTCCAAGTCGAATTTCGTTAGATTTCCTGACATTAGCTATCCTGATGACTATTTGCAAGACCTGGTTCACTTGGGTGCAACTTCGTCAGTTACTTGCAACACAGGTATGAAACAATAAGAGAATTGTCTACAGTCTCAAAAATTGAATGTTAAAATGGCCCTTTTTAGGGCCTCAATACAATAAGAAAGAATGACCACAATATTGTCAATAGTACCCCATTTGCAGCACCCACCCCGCATTTTACAATATGATATTCTGCCGCAGTGCCAGCACCCACGCCTCATTTATAAAAATCCATTCTCTTAACACAACAAACAGGATACGCCCTGACAAAAATGTTAAACAAATGAAAAAAAACCCAGTCCCTTTCAACAATCTACCGTTATTCATGAGTTCATTTTGCAAATTTCACACACCTTTTATTTAATTTATTAAATCCGTAAAACACACCTTGGCGAAAACATACCAAAATGATGATGATCATAGTGCACTCAGAGTGGTGGGGGTTCTTAAGAGATTACATCCTTTTCCGAACGTAAAAGCCATAATTGCCAACTCTTCCATACAGCTTGGAAGAGAAAAATAGATGCACAATTGTCAGTGTGAAATAACAATATATTAATGAAAGGATACTCGTCGACCATTGATATTATAGCCACTCTGAGTGTAAATATACGGTTTCTTAACAATACTGGTCCGGATCCCCTGAAATCACAAATTTATGAAGCCAGCATTCAAAATGCCGCTATCATCGGCATACCAGGGACTGATAATGGCCCGCTTATAATAGAACTTGGAGCCTCACTCCTATCATCTCCAAAGTCGGACCCCCTCACAAAATATTCTAGATCCGCGCACTGGGTGTTAAATATGGAAGTCGTTGTAGTATTTCATGTTGTATTAAGCATATTTGTCAGACCTATTACTGAATAAAGTACTTTAAAGGACAAAAAAAATACCACAGACGGACCAACTTACACAGTGATTATAGCGCACACATGCCAGTAAATTGCAGTTTAAAATGAATACTGGATATATAAAAAGAATATAATGTAAACCCACACTAAAACACTCAGAATGGTTAGGGTTCAGTAAAGTAAGTAAGGGTGCAAAGATCAGGAATCGATACAATCAAGTACCACACCTGACCCAGGATACCAATAGGAAAGTGACAAACTCACAGCAGACACCACAAACGAGAGCCAAGAGGTCAGCCCTTTCCCAGCAGGTGACCACAAAGCACATATAAACAAACGTGCACGAAGACATAGCAAACACAAGACAGAACAAAAACATAAAATATCCACAAAAGAAGTACCGCATTGGAACGGTCAGTAAAATATTTTACCGGAGGGCTTAAAACCGGTTTAACGGCTCCAACCTCACCCTTAATTCAGATGTGGATCAAGACACATAGATATTTGGTTTGCATCCCTTTTAAGAATATTGATTGGAAACCACAATTAAGCCAAAACCTAAGTCAAAAAGGGTCATAACTTAAACCTTATTTGGTTTGCATGAAAGACCCCTAACTTATCAATGCATCACCTACAGCCGTATCAAATGAACTACTTTAGGTAGATAATCTGCTAAAGCACACCACTTGTGAAAAACATTAAATATGAGCAAAGAGAAAAGACAGAAACTAAACATGTGAACAGGCTTTATATAGCAGATGAAATTCTAGAGGTGCTGGGCATGGTTAATGACCATCCGTTCGTACAGTTCATAATGCACGATAAAGATTAAGTTACAAATTTGATTTGCTATACAAATGAACTAATTATTGACCTGAATCACTTTGTGAGAAACTCCAAACTTAAAGCACTATGTCTTGATAGGACTTATAATTTGGGGAACTATTATGTAACCACATTGGTGTATAAAAATCAAAGGGTGGTTAGGAATGAGAGTACAAAAAAGATAGGCACGAAAACTAAGATCTTTCTGACTAACCAATTTTTGGGGGTCCCGTTCCATTGCACAAGAATACAACAAATAAAAACTATAAGAGTTTCATAGAACATATCAAAACGGAGCTCGAGAGTGGCATAGAGGCTGTTGAGTTAAGGTTGCCTGAAAGCATAGAATTCGGTACAGATAATGAAAAGGCATGGACAAAAGCTATTGACAATGTCTTTCCAACGTCTTTTTGGGTTCTGTGCACCAAACACCTGAATTACAACGTGTAACATTATTTACAGAACAGAGTAGGCATAGAACAACCAATTCGAGAAATTGTAATGGACAAAATCTTTGGTACAGATTGAATCACTGATGCCAACTGCACGATTGATTTTGTATCCAAACCAAATGAAATTAAAACGTCATTAGAAGAAAAGTATTCCAAATTGATTCTTATTTTGAAAAAAAAAATAAAGGCCCGTTTAAAGGACTATGTTTTTAAACCCTGCTGACAAGACAATGGAAAACAAAATTGGACCAATAATAATGCAGACTCAACCAACAATATTCTCAAACTGGCAGTAGACTGGAAACCTCAAAGTACAAAAGAATTGATTGAAAAGATATATAGTGTCACAGAGCTGCGTTTCTTGGGATAATCGCAGTGCATTGCATGATTCGGGGAACTACCGTCTTGCAAGAAACGAATACCCATACAATGTCAATGATGCTCTGTGGCGTTGTAAACTTTTCCTGGATTTCCTGAAAGATTCAAAGAAAAAGAAACGTGCAGCACTTGTTACTTCAAATAATGAGAAGTTTTCAGTCATTTTAAAGGCTAAAACAGTGGAAAGAAAAGGCAATCAGCACAAGCGACCCAGAAACGAGAGGACGAGAAAATGAAGTGAGAGCTGTCATAGGATGTTCACCACCATCGCTTAACCTCATCAGGTAACAGCTTTTCATTTGTTTGTTTGTTTGGTGTTTTACACGCATCCACCCTTGTGGGTCATTAGCGTCAGACGGTATTAAACTAAACATGATGAAGATGGAAAAAGTGAAATTTTAAAGGAATGATGACGATGAGTTTGTGTAATGATAATAAGTTGCAATACGATTGTTGACAGGAGAGACCACGTACAATATTTGACAGTTTTAAAGAGCGTTTCAGATATCTGTACATGTTCTTTAACTGAACAGAATACAACATTAAATAATCTGTATTATGGTCTGATATAATTGTAAAACAAAACATGATTTTTAAAAATAGTAATTAGATTTTGTTAAAAGGATTTATTTGTCTTAAAAATGTCATAATACTATCAATATGTATATCTTGAAATAATTCTTTCATGTTATCAGCAAGGAAGCAATTATTTCTTACTTGTGCGAAGTCGCCACATTCCAAACGGATGTGACGTACAGTGAATGGTGCGTCGCAACCAACACATTGCGGCTGCTCTTTACCTTGTAGTTTGTTTGTTTGGTGCTTAACGATGAATCAACCCTTGTGGGTGTTTAGCGTCAGACGGTATTAAACTAAACATGATGAAGATGGAAAGAGTAAATATTTGTAAGATAAAATAAAAGGAATGATGGTGATGAGTTTGTATAATGATAATAAGTTGCAATACGATTGTTGACAGGAGAGACCATGTACAATATATGACAGTTTCAAAGAGCTATTCAGATAACTGTTCATGTTCTTTAACTAAACAGAATACAACATTAAAGAATCTATATTTTGGTCTGATACAAATTTAAAACAAAACATGATTTTAAAAATAGCATTTAGATTTTGTTAAAAAGATTTATTTGTCTTAAAAATGTCATAATACTATCAATATGCATATCTTGAAATAACTGTTTCATGTTTTCAACATGGTAGCAATTATTTCTTACTAGTGCAAAATCGCCACACTCCAAAAGGAAGTGACGTACAGTGAATGGTGCATCGCAACCAACACATTGTGGTTGCTCTTCGCCTAGTATTCAGTGTGACTCTTATATGACCTAAACCGAGTCGAGCAAAACGACTTCTTTTTTTTCTAATGTTTCGAACAACTGATCGATTTTCACCAATAGTTGGTTTTATGTCAAGAAGTTTATTTCCAATGCTGTTATTCCATGAAATTTGCCATTCTTCCAAGAAATATTTATTGATAGATGGCTTACAATTAGAAAATGGAATCTTAAAAGAAGTTGGTTTTAATGAAAGCGATGTTTTTGCTTGCTTATATACCATCTCATTCCCTTGGATACCTATATGACTAGGAATCCAACAGAGAACAATTTCTTTATAAGCTAAAGGCTCATGACATCTTAATTGAGCTGTGTTTTCAAAAAAATAAAAAAAAAGTAAATTGCTGTCCTCTTTTTAATTATCATGCTGCTGTATGCCTATCAGCATAACCTATTATATTGACTTTCACCCTTTGTAACAAAAACATATAGCAGTAAACAATGTAGGCGCAAATTCAGCATGCATTTGTGCATTTTCATATGCGCCTTTCTTGTCTGCTGACTTGTTTGGTTGTTTTGTTCTTAACGACACATCAACCCTTGTGGGTCATTAGCGTCAGACGGTATTAAACTAAACATGATGAAGATGGAAAAAGTAAAAATTAATAAAATAAAATAAAAGGAATGATGATGATGAGTTTGTATAATGATAATCTGTTGCAATACGATTGTTGACAGGAGAGACCACGTACAATATTTGACAGTTTTAAAGAGCGTTTCAGATATCTGTACATGTTCTTTAACTGAACAGAATACAACATTAAATAATCTGTATTATGGTCTGATATAATTGTAAAACAAAACATGATTTTTAAAAATAGTAATTAGATTTTGTTAAAAGGATTTATTTGTCTTAAAAATGTCATAATACTATCAATATGTATATCTTGAAATAATTCTTTCATGTTATCAGCAAGGAAGCAATTATTTCTTACTTGTGCGAAGTCGCCACATTCCAGACGGATGTGACGTACAGTGAATGGTGCGTCGCAACCAACACATTGCGGCTGCTCTTTACCTTGTAGTTTGTTTGTTTGGTGCTTAACGATGAATCAACCCTTGTGGGTGTTTAGCGTCAGACGGTATTAAACTAAACATGATGAAGATGGAAAGAGTAAATATTTGTAAGATAAAATAAAAGGAATTATGGTGATGAGTTTGTATAATGATAATAAGTTGCAATACGATTGTTGACAGGAGAGACCATGTACAATATATGACAGTTTCAAAGAGCTATTCAGATAACTGTTCATGTTCTTTAACTAAACAGAATACAACATTAAAGAATCTATATTTTGGTCTGATACAAATTTAAAACAAAACATGATTTTAAAAATAGCATTTAGATTTTGTTAAAAAGATTTATTTGTCTTAAAAATGTCATAATACTATCAATATGCATATCTTGAAATAACTGTTTCATGTTTTCAACATGGTAGCAATTATTTCTTACTAGTGCAAAATCGCCACACTCCAAAAGGAAGTGACGTACAGTGAATGGTGCATCGCAACCAACACATTGTGGTTGCTCTTCGCCTAGTATTCAGTGTGACTCTTATATGACCTAAACCGAGTCGAGCAAAACGACTTCTTTTTTTTCTAATGTTTCGAACAACTGATCGATTTTCACCAATAGTTGGTTTTATGTCAAGAAGTTTATTTCCAATGCTGTTATTCCATGAAATTTGCCATTCTTCCATTTATTGATAGATGGCTTACAATTAGAAAATGGAATCTTAAAAGAAGTTGGTTTTAATGAAAGCGATGCTTTTGCTTGCTTATATACCATCTCATTCCCTTGGATACCTATATGACTAGGAATCCAACAGAGAACAATTTCTTTATAAGCTAAAGGCTCATGACATCTTAATTGAGCTGTGTTTTCAAAAAAATAAAAAAAAAGTAAATTGCTGTCCTCTTTTTAATTATCATGCTGCTGTATGCCTATCAGCATAACCTATTATATTGACTTTCACCCTTTGTAACAAAAACATATAGCAGTAAACAATGTAGGCGCAAATTCAGCATGCATTTGTGCATTTTCATATGCGCCTTTCTTGTCTGCTGACTTGTTTGGTTGTTTTGTTCTTAACGACACATCAACCCTTGTGGGTCATTAGCGTCAGACGGTATTAAACTAAACATGATGAAGATGGAAAAAGTAAAAATTAATAAAATAAAATAAAAGGAATGATGATGATGAGTTTGTATAATGATAATCTGTTGCAATACGATTGTTGACAGGAGAGACCACGTACAATATCTGACAGTTTCAAAGAGGTATTCAGATAACTGTACATGTTCTTTAACTGAACAGAATACAACATTAAAAAATCTGTATTATAGTCTGATACAAATGTAAAACAAAACATGATTTTAAAAAATAGCAATTAGATTTTGTTTAAAAAATTTATTTGTCTTAAAAATGTCATAATACTATCAATATGTATATCTTGAAATAATTCTTTCATGTTATCAACATGGAAGCAAATATTTCTTACTTGTGCTAAATCGTCACACTCCAAAAGGAAGTGACGTACAGGGAATGGTGCGTCGCAACCAACACATTGTGGCTGCTCTTCATCTTGAAGTAAGAATGAATGAGTGACTCTTGTATGACCTAAGCGGAGTCGAGCTAAAACTACTTCTTCTCTTCTAATGTTTCGAACAACTGATTGATATTCACCAATAGTTGGTTTGATGTCAAGAAGTTTATTACCAATGCTGTTATTCCATGAAGTTTGCCATTCTTCCAAGATATATTTATTGATAGATGGCTTAAAATTGGAAAATGGAATTTTAAAAGAAGTTGGTTCTAATGAAAGCGATGTTTTTGCTTGCTTATCTACCATTTCATTCCCTTGGATACCTATATGACTAGGAATCCAACAGAGGGCAATTTCTGTATAAGCTAAAAGCTCATGTCATTTTTCAAAAAGTTTCTGAATCTGTGGATTCTTTGAACTGTTATGGTTCATTGCTTTCAATACAGAAAGCGAGTCAGAAAATATAATAGATTTATTGTTAGCATCACAAGTGCTGATGAAATCTAAAGCTAGATCAATTGATTTGGCTTCAGCAGTGAAACCTGATGAATCGTCAGGTATACGTTGCATATTACTATGGTTGTCTGATATAACAGCACAACCAACCTTTGAGTCTTCCTTTGACCCATCAGTATAAATGTGTTGGTAATTCTTATAACGACTTTGCATTTTTCGAAAATCATCTTTTAATATGTGTGGATTTGATTCAGATTTTTCCCGGAATGTAAATCAAAAAGTATTTCAGGTGGTTTCATACACCAAGTTAGAATATTTGGTGTAAAATGTTTTTCAATATTTTGTGGTTTGATATTGGCAGATTCTAAGAGTGGTGAAATTCTGATGCCAAATGATTTAATAGCTTTAGGTTTTTGTTCATATAAATTAACATAATTTGATGGGAATGTAACTTCATGAGCAGGATTTGATGGGTTAGCAGCAAGTCTAATAGCATATTGCAAAGAGAGTTTCTCTCTTCGTGAGTATAGTGATGGTTCATCTGCTTCCACATAGAGACTAGCAACAGGAGAAGCTCTAAAAGCCCCTTAAGCTAATCTAAGTCCTTGGTTATGTATAGGATCAAGCATTTGAAGATATGATTTTCATGCAGAGCCATATATAATATAGCCATAGTCTAATTTTGACCAGACTAGAGACGGATACAGCTTGAGAAATGTAGTTCGGTCTGCACCTTGTCTGCTGACTGAATAATATAATCTCAGTAAGCAGACTCGTTCTTATTAATAAGTTTGCTCTTTATACTTTCAGTCTCTCTGATGGTTGAATTTCAACCATTAAAGAGACTAAAAATATAAGGAGCCACTTTCATAAATAAATAGATCTATACATTGTATATATGTCACATATTATATACAGGGATTCCATCATGGATAAAGTACTTCTTTGGCTTCATACTATAAGTGATACCCGATTTAAAAAGACGACGATAAGACAATGCAGTTTTGTCTTCGCCTTTGTCGTTGGTTCAGCGTGGATAAAATATAATATGTATATGCATATAGTATGTCTCAGCGAGATCAATGCTTCTTTCCATGATGTATCTTCGAAAAAAAGATATATAAATTGATCTATATCTAGAAATAACAGTTACAAAAAATATTGTTTGCTCTAAATCTTCATCTAAAACAAAAAAATAAAATAAACAAGCAAAAAACAAAACAAAAAAAGATCTTGATCCAGCCCTTTGTATGCTAATTAATAATGGGTTCTATCATTAACGTAACTATGGGTGCCAGGTTCAAACTTAAAAAAGTTATCATGTGCCTGAAGGTATTTTTATTCTTTACAAACAATGTAGACCCTGATAAATTGACACAGTATGTTGTATTTCATCTTGGTCTACTTTAAAAGCCATACATTAAATATAATATTTAAAGGGGTAATAAAATAATGGTTGGATTGAAACCCTCTATTATTTAAGTTATAGGTAATCGTGGCAGTGTGCCTTTAGGATGTTGATCACTGGAAGAAGACTCTGCGAAAATCACAGTATCATCCTCCTATCATCCTCCTCAACAGAATATGGATTCTTTTCAGCTTTTTGTGCTTGTTCACTTTCTGTGCGTGTTCTTTCAGATATTGTTTGGGTTTTTTACTTTGTTTTGCACTTTTTTCAGTTCCTCTTCTTTTTTCTTCTTCTCATCTTTCCTCTTTATTTCTAAGGTCGCTGCCTTAAGGCCTGGCCCTAGATAAGGTGATGAGTAACTTTTTCCAGGATGAGATACTTTTTCCTTGTATACGTTTTGCTTTTTCTTGCGTTTTTTCTGTTGCTTTTTGCTTGGAATATACAATTATTGACTTCAAAGAGGTATTTACAATTATTGACTTCAATGAGGTTTTATTTACTCGAAAGAGTGATAGATAATTCATCAAGGCCGTTAGGCCGAGGTGAATATCACTTTAAAGGGTAGATAGATCCTCATGTCTACGGAAATTGAAGTCAACAACTGCTTTGTTACAAGAATAAATATGTTTTCCTTTCACTTTTGTTGTTGAAGTCATTTTCAACCTTCAACCTGAGGACTTTCTCACAAGTTTTATCAACTATTATTAAAATATTTTAATGCAGTATTTTTAAATGTATATTAATTCTCTGAATGTGGAATGTAAACTTTAATCATAATTTTTTTTTATTCAAAGTTAAATGAACAAACAAAACAAAACAGAAACAGTTGTAAAAAATCATGAAAGTCTATAGTTTACCTGTTGGAATGTGAAACAGCAAATCATGTCAATTTCATGCAGCATATGCTAGTTTTATACTCATCATACTATTTTTAGCTTTTCAGAGAGTAATATTGTGTCAAAAATGTTAACTTATGGAAACTAGTTTGAGCTGGTTTTCAAGCAATATTAACTTGTAGGCCAGTTTAGACTGGTTTTCAGGTAGACATAGATAAATTGAGCCAATCAGGAAACCGGATTATCTCTAGTAATGTAACAATCTGAAATGTTGTCGTTTGTCTGTGTACTTTTGTTGTCCGTTTGTGTAGATTTGTTGCAAGTGCCTGGTTTTACAGCACTAACTTAAGTTTGAACTGTGTAAAATTGCTTGTATTGTTTATTAGCATCTTGAAATGATATGTCGTTTTCACATTTTATTTTGAGGATTTACCTAAATTTCTCTTGGAGTTTGCAGGGTGTTCACCTGAGCAGTTGACACATTTGGCCAGTTTTTCACACACGCTAGATGGTTTCACCACAGATGCAGCATACCGCATGTCTACCACACTTGTCAGTATCTGAAACTGGTTTTTGACGCTTTTGACGTTTATATTCTTTTGCTGAATGTTTAGCCATACTAGTTTAATTTAAAGATTCATCCTCAATGCCCCACCCACCGTGGAGCCAAACAAGGGAACACTTTAATGGAGTGGATTTCCTACCCTCAGTGCCAGAGATACATAGAAGGTAACGTGAACAAATAGAATCTGCCCAATTGACCCGTTTAGCCACTGCCTTCCAGGAATATTTTATGAAAGAAAGAATATGCACTGAAACGAAGTTCTCAGTGGACAATTTTCAATTTCATTTTTTCTGACTTAGCGCTAATGATATTGAACTGATTTTTGCCCAAATATGTGCATTTCAATGGACTAAAGTTAAGTGTTGCTTTGGAAGAGTTTTCAATCACTTCACAATTTTCGGTCTCAAAACCGCAAAAATCAAATTTTGAAGAAAATAAGGTTTTGAGTGCATTTTTTCGAATTGAAGTACAGGTGATTACAAACCCGTCTAGCCGACTTGAAAAAAAAAAGCGTAACCCTGATTGTTTGCTTACAAACGATTTTTTATGAATTTTTATAAAAAAAAGCCCATTTTCTTAATTTTCCAATATTTTCAAAAATAATCAACTGCACATACTGAAATCATTGTATGCGTTTTATTTTATGTAAACATGTTAGACCAAACACAATACAGCTTGTCAGCCCATTTTTTAACATTTATTCTTTCAAGACAAAGTCCACTTCCCGTTTTAACGTGAAAACATAAAGGTCATTTTAATGGCATATGCCAAAGATTTTTTTGATTTTATAAATAAAACAGTGACGCCTATTCATAATACATAATCGCTGAAAATTTCAATGCCGTACCATAGATAATAAAGCATACAGAGCAATGCTAAGTTAATATTCAAATTGCATGGTTAAAGCTAAAACTCTTCCAGTGTTGTGCCTAGAGCGCGGTATTGCGGGATTCCCGCGGTTTTTCGCGTCGTTGTCCCTTAAATACACGACCAGTGCGGCCTATGGGCGCGCCAGAAAAAAGTCCCCAGATCGTTTCTCGCTTTTTGAATTCCATTCGATATTTAGCGGTACCTAGCGTAAGGGAAATAACTAGCACAATACTGACTGTGTCTGCGTAATAAATTCCGATAAAGTCACATCGAATATTGGAAAACATTCTAATACAGTCCAATACTTCAGCATGGCTAGACGTCAGATGCGGTTGACCGACTTTATGCTGGAAAGCTTCAAAAATAGAAAATTAGCAGACGAAACGAAGTCTGAAAAGACAGCAAAAACTCCAGATAAACCTTCGCAGTCAAATGTCGAGCTGAGCCGTCAACTTCCGGTTCAAACTCGACTAAAAAGAGAGCAAGAAATTTCCAGAAGGAATGGCTTGGGAAGTTTTCTTGGTTACGTGAGGCCAACGGAAATATGAAATTTCCGGATAACTATTCAATTGAACAGGTAAAAAATTGAAAGATTTGGTGTGTCCCCCAGAACTTGTGAATGTCCCCCTGAAAAATCAGGTAGAAGGACACCTGTGTCCCCCAGAAATCTTGACCTAGGCACAAAACTGCTCTTTGATTAAGCTGCTGATAGTTGCTGCCTTCATGTTAACGTAGAACAAAAACAGAGTTCAATTGTCACAAAACTTTTGATTATTTTTTAACTTATATCACAGCTGTTATTAACAGCTTCAAACTAATTAAAATAAAATGGATAATGTATCTGAGGAATAATTTATATTGCAGTAAAATGTGTGACTTTTTGAAATGAAGGAACCTTTACTCTGACTTCGTCAGTGCAAGGTCTACCAGTCATTTTGAAATGGCATTTTCAGTGTCTTGAACAAGCCTTGAATTTTTTTTTTTTTTGGAATTAATTTTGTACGAGCGATCATTACTTTCTGAACAAGCGCAAAATGTGTAGGTGGCTACTTATAACAGTGTTTCAGTGTATAGGACACATGGTTGGCATCAGAACGATACTATAGTGCGAAGATATAAGAAATATTTGTTTACATTTTCAGCTTCCTGGGGCTAAGCATGACAAAGCCTATTAGAAACACAGAGCCCTGTTTCCCCTCCCTCTACCTTGTCAAAGAGGCGGGTTTTTTTTAAATTTGATTTGATTATGTCCCAGTCAACAATCTCTCAGTTATGTTTGGACGGGTCTTCCTGGCCGAAGAGACGTGTTGAGTCATACAAAATTTATAAACGTCCATATTCTACATGTATTCATTCTCCAGACCATCCCTTTTCAGTTACAGAGAAAGCCACCCATGGCAAAATGTTGGGTCCTATTATTAGCTGTTTACAAAAGTGGACAAGTATAAAATCAATATCGTCCGCTAGTGTGAAGTGTGTCCCCGAGATCACGTCAAGGTGTAGGGTCGCTCCAGGGCAAAATCTCACGTGCTAGCCCATATACTCTTGATAGACTTTCCAGTAAACAACAAACTAGAATTCCGAGAATAGTATATGTCCCTGAAAAAACAGAAGTCAAACGAGTCAATTTTGTCAAATCTATATCCCAGGTCAAGGGTTAGTTACTTTAGACACACTTATAAATCACAAAAAAATCCATTTGTCCAACCCCCAAGTTCCTTGGGTATCATACAGATCAAAGGTAAAAGCCTAAGAAGTCCAGTTCTTAGTTCAATAAAAAAAATAAAATTGTCTGTACAATTTCAATATCTCAAATAAGGGTGAGGTTGGCGCGCCATGAAACTGGTTTAAGCCCTGGCTTCCAGTAAAATATTTTTTCTGACCGTTTCAAGGTGGTGCTCCTTCTGTGGATCATTTATGTCACATCTGTCTTGTTTTTGATATGCTTTTGTACGTGTCTGTCTATTGATGCCTTGTGATTACCTGCTGGGAAAGGGCTGACCTCTTTGCTCTCGTTTGTGATGTCTAATTGTGAAGTTGTCACTTTCCAATGGGTATCCTGGATCAGGTGTGGTGCTTGATTGTATTGATTCCTGATCTTTGCCCTCTTTCTTACTTCAACCTCACCCAGAGGTGATGAGTGTGAATAAGGTCAAATGTTTGTTAGTCATTACTTCTTTCTCTCCCCTTAATTTGATATGCAACATGAATGCATTCAGATTTGTCCTTACCTTTAACCCAGTGGCTGAGGGTGTGTGTAAGGACAGAATGTGTGCTGCATTTGCGATTCCATTTAATTTGATATGAAATATGACCATGTTCTGAATAAGTTGATTTTTTTAGCATGGGATCTGCAGGTAAAAATATTACTTACCATGTAGCTGCATGTGTCATTCCTTTAATTTAATAATTATATGCAACCTGACCATGTCCTGAAAAAGTTGACTTTTGATCCCACCCCAGCGTTGGGGCGGGGGGCTCTGCATGCCAAATATTTGCTACCATGTTGCTGCATTTCTGATATCTTTTCATTTGATATGCAACATGGCCATATTCTTAAAAAGTTGATTTTTTCCTCTGCCCCCTAACTCCACCCAGGGGGCAGGACTATGTTACTGCATGCATCATTGCCTTTCATTTGATATGCAACAAAACCATGTTCTGAAAAAGTTGGATTTTGACCCCACCCCCAGTGTTAGGGTGGAGCCTGGGGGTGGGGTGGGGTCAAAGGAGGTGGGGTATGTTTGGGCAAAATATTTGCTGCCATGTTGCTGCATTTGCGATTCCCTTTAATTTGATAGGCAACATGACCATATTCAGAAAAAAGTTGAATTCTGACCATTTGACCCATTCCCCAAGGGTTGGGGTGGCGGTCTATTCGGGCAAATATAAGCTGCAAAGTTGCTGCATTAATGATTCCATTTAATTTGATATAAGCTGCAAAGTTGCTGCATTAATGATTCCATTTAATTTGATATGCACATGACCATGTTCAGGTGAAGTTGAATTTTGACCTTTAGACCCCTACCTATGGTTGGGTGGGGATCATCAGGTAAAATATGTGCTACCATGTTGCTGTATGTGTCATTCCCTTTGATTTGATATGAAACATGCCAGTATTCAGAAAAAGTTGGATTTTGACCCGTTGACAAACCTTCCAGAGTCGGGGGGGGGGGGGGGGGTGAGATGGAAGGGTCTGCAGACAAAATATTTGCTACCATGTTGCTGCATTCGTGATTCTATTTAATTTGATATGCAACAGGACCATATTCTAAAAAAGCTAAAATATGGCCTCGGCCCCACCCCCTAAGTCAACCCAGTCGGACCCAGGCCTTTGATCTAAAATCACGTTTGATATGTTTCATATTTATTGTACCTCTGTCTGCAAGCGAAATTTTAGTACAAATATTGACAACTGAGTTATTGCAAAATTTAACTATTTAACCATTGAATTGACCCTACCTAAGGGGTCAGAGGGGTGGGGTAAAAAAATGTAATCACTGACATGCTTATCTACAGGCACTGGGTAATCCTGGCCTATAATGAGAAGTTGTCCTATACAATAGTTTAGTGGAAATGTGAAGTTTATTCCACAAAAAAACAATATAGCTTTTGCATTAGCCTAAACCTAAGTCAAAAAAGGGCTATAACTCAGTCAAACTTGACTGGTATTTTATGATGCTTTACCCTTCTGTAAAATTTGAATGAAATTGCATCTCTTTTAAGAATATTGATTGGAAACCACAATTAAGCCAAAATCTAAGTCGAAAAGGGTCCTAACTCTGTTAAAATTTTGCAGTTTATCCCATTTTTTATACTTCGCCTGTATATAATGATGCTTGGCCTTTCTGTAAATTTGAATAAAATTGATGCAACCCTTGATAGGATGTCGATCCGAAACCAAAAGTGTGATGCCCTGACGAAGACACTGACGGAGTCATGATCATATGTGTGCAGGCGACACAAAATAGGTCACCATCTACCCTTCACTGTATGCCTGCCGGGTACTGATTTCCCACAAGTTGTGTAGTGGGTTGATACTGGCTTGAGGTTATGTGATGGCGACCAAGTAAGTAGTCTAGCATTTAATTGAATGTGAGAATGACCCACGACAATAAACAAAACAGACGGAATATAAATCTCAAAACCAACTTCACTTAAAGTGGGCGAGACATTATATAAGCATTTCGTGATGTAAAAGAGGTAAATCGTTCAATTTCTTTGCATTCATGCTTTATTTCTGTCAGGGGAATGCAATAAGATGTCAATCAATCAAATTAATAACCAACAGTTTGCCGACATCACGTGACCTGCTATTATTTTTCTAACTGCATGATTCGTTTTAAAACGATTTTTATGCCAGATCTGAGATTAACCCATATAAACCTAGAGTTCTTATTGCGGAACATACAGACAAACAGCGCAGACCCAGATCAGACGCTGCATAACGATGCGTTGGAACAGGGTCTCGTCAGGGCCTACAGAATGTTCTACCAATGTTTTAAAACAACCCTTCGAACGGAAACGTGTGTGTTTGTTTGTTTGGTGCTTAACGACGTATCAACCACTGCGAGTCATTAGCGTCAGACGGTATTAACTTAAACGTGATTTGGGTGGGAGAATTAAAAAAAATGTGTAATATGACTTTAATGATGATGATGGGTTTGGGCCATGACATTGAATGGCAATATGATTGTAGACAGGAAAGATCATGTACAATATCTGGCAACTACAAAGGGCTGTTTAGATGAATGTACATGTTCTTTGCATTAACAGAATATAACGTTAATGCATTATGGTTCAAAGATACTGTTCCAAAAGATGTGAAACATATAGCTTGTTATAAGCTGATTCAAACAGTAACACAATACACGATTTTAAATATAACAGAATTAAAGATGGTTAAAAAGGTTTATTTCTTTTAATAATGTCATAATACTATCAATATGTATATCTTGAATTAATTGTTTCAAGTTATCAACATGATATCACTTATTTCTTACCCGTGAGAAATCCACACACGCCATAAGAAAGAGACGTATTGTAAATGGTGCATCGTAACCAACACATTTTGACTGTTCTTCACATAGCAGTAAGTATGAATGTGTGATTCTTGTATGACCTTAACGGATTCGAGCCGAAACAACGTCCTCTTTTTCTTATGTTTCGAACAATTGATTGATATTCACCGATAGTTGATTTTATCTCAAAAATTGTACTCCATTGCTGTTATTCTATTGAGTTTGCCATTTATCCAAGATATATTTATTGTTGGGTAATTTAAAATTGGAAAGGGGAATCTTAAAAGAAGTTTAACCTTATGTAGAGATGCTTTTGCTTGTAGATCTACTATTACATTACCTGGGATGCCTATATAACTAGGAATCCAACAGAGATCAATTTCTTTATTTGCTAAAAGCTTGTGATATTGTAAATTCCGATTGTTTGAAGTTATGTGGTTCAAAGCTTTCAATACTGAAAGCTAGTCAGAAAATATAATAAATTGATTGTTCATGACGCAAGGTCTGATCAAATCTAAAGCTTGATCAACTGCTATTGCTTCGACAGTGAAACTTGATAAACTACCGGGAATACGTTGCATATTGCAATGGTTTACTGATATAAAAGCACAACAAACCTTTGAGTCTTCTTTTGATCCATCTGTATAAGCTTTGGCTGTTTGTAAAGGCCCACCAGGGTTTACCTGTCTGATTACTTTTGATCCGGTAGTTCAGTTTTATTAACTGTTGAGTCCTTATCTGTGCTTTATCTCCTTTTTATATCTTGATTTATGTGTTCTAGGAGATGATGCATTGATAAGTTAAGGGCCTTTCATGCAAACCAAACATCTATGTGTCTTGATCTACATCTGAAGGGTGAGGTTGGTGCACCGTTAAACCGGTTTAAGCCCTCCAGAAAGTATTTTACCGTTCCAAGGGGGTACTTCTTTTGTGGATCTTTTATGTTTTTTTCTGTCTTGTGTTTGCTATGCCATTGTACTCGTCTGTTTATATGTGCCTTGTGGTCACCTGCTTGGAATAACTTTGAGTTTGTTACGTTCCCATTGGTATTCTGTGTCAGGTGTGGTACTTGATTGTATCGATTCCTGATCTGTGTACCCTTACTTGCTTTGTTGATATTATTTATAACGGATCAGTAGCTCTCTGAAGTCATCTATTAATATGTATAGACTAATTTTAGATTTTCCCAGAGTGTAAGTCAAAAAAAAATTATAGGTTTGTTTAAACGTCAAGCTGGAATGTTAGGAGTAAAATGCGTTTCAATATTTTGTGGGTCGATATATACAGATTCGAACAGTAGTAAAACTGGTGCCAAATTATTTAATATATTTAGGCCTCTGTTGATATAAATCAACAAATTGTGGTGGGAATGAAACTTCATTAGCAGGATTTTATGAGTTAGCAGCAAGTCTAATAGAGTTTCTCACTGCGTTAATATCATTATGATCCATCTGCTTCCACGTATAGACTAGAAATAGGAGTTCTTAAAGCTGCTAATTTAGAAGATAATCTAAGTCCTTGATTATGTATAGGATCAAGCATTTGTAGATATGATTTTCTTGCAGAGCTATATATAATACAACCAGTCTAATTTTGACTGGACTAGAGACAAATAAAGCTTGAAAAGTATAGTCCGGCCTGCACCAAAGACATATGGGAATGAACTTTAAGATGTTCAACACTTTCAAACATTTAGCTTTCAGATATTTATTACTGGGTATAAAAAGTGAGTTTCTATCAAAAAGAATGGAAAGGAATTTAAATTGCTCAACAACTAGAATAGGTGATCTGTAAAACAGGATATTGTTGCACACACAACTAACAGAAATGTACACACTGTGTTTTTGATTTGGAAAATTTAAACCATTGTATGTTGCCCAATTTCCTATCTAGCTCAAAGTTTGTTGCAGTCGACTATCAATCATTCCCATTCTGTTTGAATGATAACAAATACAAGTCATCAATATATAATGAGCAATCAGTAAGATTACCTAAGCATTTTACAATATCTTTTATATTTTAACACTAAAAAGTGTTGTAGAAACACCTAATCGAGGAACACCTTCCTCCTGATGTTAACAGTCAGACAGAGAGGCCAACTTGATGTTGCTAGGAAGCTTTCAAAGAATATATGAAGTCTACATCTAAAAGTAAGAAAGGTGACAAAGATCAGGGCCCGGAATTACAATGCCTCCTTAGAGTTAAGGAAGACTTAAGTTAAATATTGATTTTTCAGAATGCGAAAAGTAACGTTTCAAACTGATTAAAATCAAAATAGTTTCCTTTTTTCTGTAGATCACTATGATATTTTTGACTATAAGTAGTGCATCGATCCTTGAAATTTATTAAGCATTCAACGCAATAATGTTGAAAAAGCAACACTTAACTTAAGTCTTCCTTAACTTTAAGGGGGCATTGTAATTCTGGGCCCTGGAATCGATACAATTAAGTACCACACCTGACCAGTATACCATATGGAAAGTGACAAAAACACAATTAAACATTACAAACAAGAGCAAAGATCTCAGCCCTTTTCCAGGCAGCAATGAACAGACGCGAAAGCATGACAAACACAAGACATTAATAACACAAATAATCCAAAAAAGAAGCACCGTCTTGGAACGGTCAGTAAAAATGTTTTACAGGAGGGCTTAAACCAGTTTTACTGCGCCAACCTAATTTCTGGATATCTTTTAAATTGCCATATCTCCAAGTGGTTTCATGAGTTTTATTTCAAAAATTGAAAAACAAAAAACAGCTACTACAAGTTGGTTCCTTTTAAATGTTAAGTTTCCATTCTAACTAAAATCAGTTCTACTGCGTTCAGTTTTGAAACCTAGACTGTAACCGTGATTATTATACGACTATTAGATTCTAAAACCAGGTTAGTCTTTTATATAGCATAGCTATATAAATGATCATGTTAGATTCTAAAACCAGGTTAGTCTTTTATATAGCATAGCTATATAAATGATCATATAGTATGTGCGTTGTGTTTCTGAATAAAGTGTCAATGGCAACCCATCAAAGTGGCCAAATATCACTTTGAGAGAGAGAGAGCATCTTTCATATAGACTGTCTTAATGTATAGCTACTTCTGTTCGGTAACTGTCTACAACGACTCAAACACACAACCAAGGTGCTCCAACTTGAATGGTTAGAAGGAGGGTATATATTCATGTTCAATTACGTCCCATCACAATCGTGCCCTTATCATAAAATAGCTGCAGTTTCAAGATGCTTTGGAAGATGTTTAAGCATATGATAATGGACCTCATCCATACCCATAACTGAATCATGTGATAGTTGGATTGCTTAAATCTATTTATCTCAATTGAAATGTTTGTTATAATCTTCATTGTCTTGTAATTTTAAGTTTTATTGAACTTTCTCTTGTACCGTTTTAGTATTGTCAAAGGATTTCGAGTAATTGCGTGATTATGAGTTGTTTAAAAATGTTTCTTGTAAAGATTTAGCAATGTCTGTTTAAATATTGCTTTATTATCAGCTTTTACTCTATTTTAATGTATATAACTGAGTAATGTGCTTTTCTAGAGATTTTTCTAATCATATCACAAACTGTTTTAATAGGTGTCTTGAGCTTTATTTTTTAAACGTAAGATTTCCATGACATACACTTTGAAATTTTAATTGTTCTGCGGGCTTTAGCTTGAAGTACGTTAATGCCATTTAAAGTGTTTCAAATTGTGACAAAGCTTGTTTGCATTGGTTAATAGCTTCTTTACAGTTGTCATTGTACCATGAATTACTTTTATTTGGATTTGCTGAGGTTGGGGGAAATATTGTTTAGAGATATCAATAAGTGAAGAGGTAAACTCAGAAAAAATATCAGATGATTTTTGAAGTTTTCAAGTATTAATTCATGTATGAAATTGATCCCAGTTGGTCATATTCATCTTTCATTTTGTATTATAAACAAAAATGAACACTATTATGTTGGTCGTCACATACAGACCAATTAAAATCCAGAAACAGAATAAAAGATCAATAGATGTAAAAGACTTCGTACTTGGAGAATGTTTAGTGTAAGATTAATCAGTCATAATGCATATGTCATGATTTGATTATTTACGTCTCAGTTTTTCAGTTATATCGGAACGGTTCTTCCTGGGTTGAATTAGTGCTAAGAAGGGATTAATGTGTCTTGTTCAAGTACACAACGAAGTGTCACAATTGAGGCTTGAACCTGCAACATCTTGATCTAAAGTCAAGCACTCTACTACTGAGCTACTGATATGATGGATTTGACATTAACTTCACAATACATGTAATTAGTCTGGCCCCAGACCCTATCTCTCTTTCTGAATGTTTAAAGTAATAAGGTTGCAAAGATCAGGAATCGATACAATCAAGTACCACACCTGACCCAGGATACCAATGGGAAAGTGACAAACTCACAGAAGACACCACAAACGAGAGCCAAGAGGTCAGCCCTTTCCCAGCAGGTGACCACAAAGCACATATAAACAGACGCACACAAAACATAGCAAACACAAGACAGAACAAAAACATAAAAGATCCACAAAAGAAGTACCGCCTTGGAACGGTCAGTAAAATATTTTACTGGAGGGCTTAAACCGGTTTAACGGCGCCAACCTCACCCTTAATTCAGATGTGGATCAAGACACATAAATATTTGCCTTCTTTTGAAGGGACACAAGTCTTGAGCAACTCAATACATTTCACAAGCTTAAGTTCCTTGACTTAAAAAGTTAACAGTTGAGTTTGATTACAGAGGCTTTACACATATGTATGGAGAAAACAGTAATAATAACGACAGGGGGCAGTCTACGAAACGATATGCGCTGCTCCACATCATAGTCTTACTATCACAAAGTTTCAGCTCAATTGGACGACAATTGAAGGAGTTATCTGGAAACAAATACAGGTAATTACAGCAAAGGTTGACAGTGAGACGATGTGGGAAGGAACATTTTAAAGCAAAAATGTACAAATTTTGGTCATAAAATGTGTTAGTGAAATGCAATTCATGCAATAACTTTGTTATTTGATTGTTTAATCTGTCGCCATTTGCTACAAAATATTGCTTGGTGATGTGATAAGATCCAGGAAACAGGATTCCTAGCCATTATCCTAAATGCACCCTAGTCTAAAAGGGCAAGAATTCGTCATTATTTAAACCCATTCGAAATTGCCAGAGCCATACAGCTATTCCGTTGTTATTTAGCATGGTTGATTATCTGCAAACTTTGACAGACAGTCAGCAAAATCATTCCTTAAGTTTGGAGAAAATCAACATTTTATTTTTTCGAAAGTGTTTTAGTTGGTACAGTTCTCAACATCCTATGACGTAATCAGGATTTGTAGTTCTATATTAATGACTTTTGGATAGTTAAATAATACTTTTAATAAGCAATAGGTAATTTTGTAAAATAATGATATTCTGGTAAAAATTAGCAACACAATCAAAATATGCTTAACTTTATGTCATTAGTATATACCTCTGTCATTGGTTGTGGTGTGAGAAACACAAACTTGACAATAATCAAACCGATATTATTGAAGCTTTTAACTCAACCTCCAGATATTTAGATGACTTACTTAATATTGATAATCCTTATTTTGAACAAATGATAGGTCAGATATATCCCACTGAACTTCAGTTAAATAAGGCGAATTCTTCTGATACTGAAGCTCCGGTTTTGGACTTGAACTTGTCAATAACAAATGGAATGGTTTCTTCTAAAATTTATGATAAAGGGATGATTTTAACTTTGAAATAGTAAATTTCCCCTTTCTTGATGGAGATGTTCCTCGCTCTCCTTCCTATGGTGTATATATTTCTCAGCTTATTCGTTTTGCTAGAGTATGTTCTAATGTTGATGACTTCAACAACAGAAACTTATTTTTAACTGTTAAGTTATCAACACAAGGTTATAGATATTATAAAATTCGAAAAGCATTTTCTTTATTCTACCACAGACACTCTGAGTTAATTGTTAAATATAACATTGGGTTAAAGACTCTTCTGCAACAAGGCATATCAGAACCTATATTTTATGGTGATTTAGTTTATAAATTTAAACGAATTGTTGGAAAACCTAATTTTAGTGATCAATTCAAAAAGATAGTAAAACGTTATATAAGGGTTGGATATAACTTGGATATCATGCGACAGTCTACATGCCTAGTTTTAAACCCAATCACGGTTTATAGCTATGGTTTCCTCTTTAATTGCACGACGGTGGGTCAGGCCTCAGACTCTATGACGGCTCTGACGTAAAGCTTTAATCGGTGGGTTGGTGCCTGATGCTTATCTGTAGCTGGACCCACCGTGGCTCAACTTGAGGTTTTCTTTAGCTCTTACTATCTGTGAGTCATGAGCCCTTTTCTTTGTTTCATCATGGTGTGTTAATTTGATTAGAGTGTTTCTCCATGATGATACATTGCATTATTTAGATGGCCTCTATGCGAGCTGAGCATTTCTTGTACTTCAACAACAGCAGAATCTAGGGCGAAAATTTGGTACCAGTAAAATGCATTTAAGCCCCCCGGTGGCTTGGGCTGCTGTCCGTTCTAAAGCGGTGGTTCTGTTGTTGTTGACTTTTTGTTTATTGTTACTCTCATTGTGGGAGTCTGTAATTGTTCTATGTTTTGTTGTACGTTACTTTATGTCCATTCTAGTATTGCAATCATCTTGATGGGGAAGAGAGAGCTGGTTGCTTTGCTTAAGAATTTCTAGCGATAAGGCGAGCAATCTCCCTAAACGAGACGTTCGTTTTATTTTGTTGAAATGACGACTGGAGAAACTAGGCACATTAAACAAATATATATAGACGGGCCGTCGATGCACCATTGCCCCCGAATTTGTATATTTAAAACGGGATTTCCTTAGTGCATGTAATAACTCTACTTCTTATTGAATGGGAATTTATTTCGATCATCAACTGTACTTGTTATTCAGTAACATATATGGGAACTAGACCGTTAAACAAGGGAACCAATCGTCCTATCACGCTATGCACAGTAAAACTATTTATACAGTTGATGTACAATAGAAACGACAATCTTGCAAAGTGGTCTATTTTTTGTCAGATATTTGATGTCTTCTTTCGCTTATACAACCCCTTTGCCCCCCTAGACCCAAGACGCCCTTTACATATGTTATGTATCTGTATAGCGACATTTAATTGTCCAAAGGGCATCTTTGGTCTAGGGGGGCAAAACATCTAAAAACAAACTGAAAGACGCCAGTTTCATCTTTTCAATGACAAACGTCACAATTTTAAGTATATTTCGTACGCAAAGTTTCGAAAATGAAGGGTACTTATATCCTTAATATTTTAGCACTTTTACTTTTTGAAAACCTGCAAAGGATTTACTAAAACTCTCGTCTAAACGGCACCCAGTCAAAAGACGTAAAATAAGGGGTGGGAGTAGAAGGCGCAAGTTTTAACGGTTTTGTATATGATGAATCGCTTTGAAACCTATTTTGATGCTTTCTATGTAAATTTTACTACCAGAACAGACCAATTTTAAAAACATTAGGGCAATTTCAAAATTTAGGTTTTGCAATCATGTCAACTAGGAAAAATATACGCCTTATCGCTAGAACTCCTTTGTCTTCCTGGTGTCTCGTGATGGTTGAGCGGCTCTTCCTCGTGATGCCACAGAATTGTCTGTGGTTCATCATTATGGTATGTCCTTATCATACTCACTTACTATTTTTGAGCATTCGACGATAGACATGAGCAGTGGCGTAGGTATCAGTGAGGAGTGCTTAATCTCAATAATTAAGTTTTGCTTGTGATACATTTGCTTAAGGATACAGAATACAATTACTATTTATTAGCAAATTATAAAAAACATGCCTCCGTAGAAATGATGTGTCCACTCTTGCCAAGTTCTATATTTGTTTCACTTGTTGATTGTATTACTTAGATGACTATAGAATTAAACATTTATAGGGCAAGAATAGGACTACACCATTATCGACATTTAAAAGTTAAAGGGCCCGGAACACTGAATAATTTTGAATTAGTTATATTTCTTGCAATGTTATTGTATCAATCAGGAGACATCGAAAAAAAATCCAGGACCTAATTCAGCTAGTAGCACTGAATCTGATGATTCATTTCAGTTTCCCCCTCTTCAAGGTAATCTTTCCATGGTTCACTATAACGTTCAAAGTCTTGCTAGCAAAACTGATATAATTGAACCTGAACTGTCTAATTTTGATATTATTTCTCTGACCGAAACTTGGTTGAATGACTCTATATCTAATGAAGACCTTAAGTTTAATGAGTTTCAAGATCCATTTAGGAGAGACCGTGTAGGTGATAGTCACGGTGGTGTTATAGTTTATGTTAAGCGTGGTATTCCGTGTAAACGCAGACTTGATTTAGAATTAGTTAATATTGAATGTGTCTGGATCGAAATAATTGTTAAAAACAAAAAGTTACTAATAGGGACATTCTATAGACCACCCACTGCTTCTCCTGTTGTACTATCCGATATAGAAAATTCAATTGGTCTTGCTACTGATACTGGTGTTGAGGATATAGTTGTGACTGGAGACTTAAATCTAAACATGCTAAATCAACATTCGCGGATGAAAATTACAGATCTATGCCAAACATATAATTTAACACAACTAATAAATGACCCTACCAATTATACGGAAACGTCTTTTTCCATTATAGATCTAGTGTTGGTCAGTAATTCTCATTCAGTTGAAATGTCTGGTGTAAGCGAACCATTTTTATCACAAGATGTCCGATACCATTGTCCAGTATATGTGATATTCACTTTTAAGAAGCCAGTGTTAAAGTCCTTTTTACGTGAACTATGGTTGTATAGCCAAGGTGATTTTAATTTGTTTCGACAATTTGTAGCTGACTTTAACTGGGATTCTATCAAAAGTGAGGATGTTAACCAATATGCTTTAAACTTCACTGGTAAGCTCATTAACTTAGCTCAGAACTGCATTCAACACAAACAAGTTAGAATTAGGCCACAAGATTTACCATGGATCAATGGCACAATCCGCAAGCTTATGCGAAAACGCAATCGACTCTATAAAAAGTACAAACGTAATAAAACTGTAGAAAATTATGAATCATTTAAGGATATAAGAAATAATGTAACTTCCAGCCTTCGTAAATCTAAGAAAGAGTATTTTAAATCCTTAGCAGATAAACTAAAATCAGCAAGTCTAGCTACGTCAGATTACTGGAAAACCCTTAAATCGTTTATAAAACCGTCAGTCAACACGTCAATTCCTCCCATCTGTCATAATGGGTCTTATATTTCTGACAGTAGCGATAAGGCAAAATTATTAAATGACTTCTTTGTAAGTCAAACATCATTAGACGATTCAACTGCCGCACTCCCAAATACTGATCTACCTGCCAATAACACACTTCACAATATAATAATAACAGAAGAGGAAGTTCGGTCTGTTCTACAAACACTAAAACTGGGGAAATCTTCTGGTCCTGATAATATTAATAATAGAATTTTGAAAGAAATAGCATATCCTATCTCCAAACCATTGTGTGATATTTTCAATTATTCTTTATCACATGGTATTTTCCCCGACGTATGGAAACAAGCAAATGTGTCTCCGTTGTATAAAAAAGATGACCCTTCTCTTGTATGCAATTATAGACCAATATCTCTCTTAAGTTCGATTGGTAAAGTTATGGAAAAAATAATTCATAAGCATATGTTCAATTATTTTAATGATCATTCTATAATAACGTGTTTGCAATCCGGTTTTGTTCCTGGAGACTCGACTGTAAATCAATTAGTTGATATTTATAATACTTTTTGTAAAGCCCTAGACAACGGTTTGGAAGTACGGGCTGTTTTTTGCGACATAAGCAAAGCTTTCGACCGCGTTTGGCATAAAGGTCTCATATACAAACTGAAAAGGGCTGGTATAAATGGGTTATTACTCGATTGGCTAAGTGACTATCTTACAAATAGGAAACAAAGAGTTGTCATTCCAGGGGGAAGATCTGATTGGCAGTTTATCAGAGCTGGCGTACCTCAAGGATCTATTCTTGGCCCACTGCTATTTTTATCATACATAAATGATATTGTTACTGATATACAATCATGTGTTCGACTTTTTGCTGACGATACCAGCTTGTACATAATAGTAGACAACCCTATCAGTGCTGCAGAAATGAATAATACTGATTTAGAAACTATTCATAGATGGGCGGAAAAATGGTTAGTAAAATTTAATCCCTCTAAATCTGAATCACTTTTGGTTTCCCGGAAAAATTATAGAAATATGCACCCACCATTAATAATGAATACAGTTTATATCAATGAAGTTCAACATCATAAACACTTGGGTGTTATTTTATCAAACGATGGCACTTGGCATGAACATATTAATTTAATCACTTCTAAAGCATGGCAAAAGATATATGTCATGCGTAAACTAAAATTTATGCTTGATAGGGACTCTCTGAACAAAATTTATATTTCTTTTGTACGACCTACTCTTGAATATGCTAATATCGTATGGGACAACTGTACACAATATGAGGCAAATGCAATTGAAAAAATACAAACAGAGGCAGCCAGGATAGTTACTGGGGCAACCAGACTTGTCTCTTTAGATATGTTATCTAAGGAGACCGGCTGGGAATCATTACGGGACAGACGCTACAAACATAAAATGTGCCAATTCTACAAAATGATAAATGATTTAACACCTACCTACTTAACGTCTTTAGTTCCTTCAACTGTTGAAAACACATCAGCGTATAATCTACGTGACTCTCAAAACATTAGGCCTTTACTTACAAGAACACAGTTATATTATAAATCTTTTTTACCCTCATGCATTAGAGAATGGAATGAAATTCCTCTTAATATTCGAAATTCAACCTCTCTCTCAAGTTTTAAACAACAGCTTAACAATAATAACATTAAGGTACCAGTCTATTACAGTTCAGGCAACCGATTGCTACAAATACACCACACTAGGTTAAGAACTAATTGCAGCTCTCTAAATCAGCATCTACACTCTAAAAATATCATTGGCGACCCATTATGTGCTTGTGGCAGAGTAGAAACAACAAACCATTTTCTATTAGAATGTCCACAATATATTCAAGCTAGAAGAGATATGATCACTACATTGTCTACTTTTTGTGTTCCGAGTCTAAATAACTTATTATATGGAGTCACAACTCTTAATAACCACCACAACAAGTTAATATTTCAATCTGTTCAGAAATTCATTTCTGACAGCAAACGTTTTAAATTAGATTAAGGAGCGTCTCCCCCCCCCCTCTCTCTCTCTCTCTCTCTCTCTCTCTCTCTCTCTCTCTCTCTCTCTCTCAACTTCTATATTGACCAATATGTAATGCATATAGAGTAGTCAAAATGTTTTGATGTGAATATGCCTATATGGAAAGACAGCATTTTCTCATTGAAAATTTCTATTAATATGATTGATGATCATTCGATCTTTAAATCGGTATTGTTTTCACCAGAACTTATATATTTATAGCAACTTATATATGTTGGGAAACGGATTTGAATAAGTCGTCAAGACTTCTTTCTGAATCCCATTTTATAAACTCTGTAATAGATTGTATGTATGCTCTTGTTTGTACACATGTAAAGAGTTTATCAAATAAAATATGTTTAAACTAAACTAGAATACAATCCCCCATATGAATTTAAGCCAACACATGAAAATACAAACCCCTATGTAAAACATGTAGTGCAACTGATATGAGTATGTTTGGCCTTACAATGAATTCAAACAACTTTACATCGAATCAACTCCTATTCCATACAGACACACTAAATTTTCCTGTAAACATGCTGGCAAAGCATGTATACGTGGTGAATGTAAAAGACATTTACAGGCATATTTGGCGTGTGAATGCCCAAGTGTTGAAGATGGATAAAAAATGTGATGCAAAAAGTCAACTTTATTGTATAAAAAAACTGTTAAATGAACACAATCATACCACATCTATCGGAAAAAAGGCATTTATAGATTTACTAGATAAATCAACAATTATCAAGTCATATGTAAACTAAAAACAGATAAAACTGTACAGAGAAACGGCCTATCAAATATTAGGTTAATTTTAATTCGTCAACAGTAGAGGGGTCAACTAAAGGACAATTACTTGGTTCTGTCCTGAAAGAAATAACTAAAAAGAAATACGTGACAAAGTACATTCACCTTGATAATGAGCACGCTAACAGGGATAAACAATTGACCTTCAAACAAAAGAAATGAAAGACTTAATTACCAAGTTCCAAGAAATCCTATTCATGGATAAGACGTACAATGAAAACTTAAGATATATCTGATAACTGATGTCGGCCTAAATATACAGCATTTGGGACACTAAACTATATACTTAACTTCAATTAATTAAGTTTTTAAGCCAATACTGAACACCAGGCTAAGTTTCACAGAAGTGTTGTCACCAGTGTGCCCTGGTTGGTGCGTTGACATCCATTCTTCTGAGTTACTTCTCTAAAAATTTGTTACATGAACGTTTTTACTGCATTGTGCCATGTACATTTTGAAAACCGTGTATATAAAGATGCTATGCAAGCTTATCCGCTTGCATAACTAAAATATATACTCACTTTCATTGTAGCCCAGTGAAACGTAAAATGGACCTATTTTTAGCAGAATATTTAGGATTCAGAGACTGATATTTGGTACAAGGAAACCTCTGATCACATTCAGAGTTCACAATTTGTATTCCTCACATTCAAATATGTATGATTTGATGCCTAGATTATTAGGATAGGACAAGTTTAGGCGAATTTATTGCAAAAAACAATATTTCCGCAGAGTAATGGCGGCCATTTTTCAAAATGGCCGCCATTTTGAATTTTTCAAGTGGCTAACGGGTTTTATCAAAAGAATAATCCCTATGCAGTATGTTTGCCAAGTTTGATGTTTCTTTCTGGAAAAGAAAGATTTTTGTGATGTTTGCAGTTATCTGCTTGGCTAATAGTTTGAATGACATAGTTTTTACTATACTACGTGTCCAAGACATTTCCGTTGTGTGTTCAAGATATATTCAATCTGGCTTGAAGACATTCAGACTCCATGTTCTACTGATTCAATCTGGCATAATTTAAATGACAGAGCCCAGAGGGAACGTCTGTTGCAGCACTAAATATTCCCAAGCGTCATTAAAATAAGCGACAATTGACCAGTAATCACATCCTGAAGGCTTCCTTTCTACAGCAGTTTCATTAATTATGAATGAGAAAAGCAATGTCTTGTAGCTAAACAGCATTATTCATAATTGAGCCGTGGCATGTGCTTTCCAACAATGTGGCATTTAACAAGTGTAGATTCAGACGACCATGCGCAGTCTCCGTTTAAGCTTAGAAATTCCAAATGATGTTCAGTTAGTAGCTTAACACTCCTAGAATATTCCAGTGACTAACAAAGTCTCTGATCATCCTGCGCGTATGCGCAAGCTGATCTGAGGCTTTGTTGGTCGCACATACCACATTGTTGGAAATCTCATGCACTGGCTCAATTATAGATAAAAAAGCAATGTCTTGTAGCTAAACAGCATTATTCATATCGAAATCAGTCTACAATTGTAAGACTTCTTCTTCGACTTATATATTGTACACCTCAAATATATGTAGACCTGGGTTTGGTAGGCAGATATATGAATTTGTCACATAATAAGATGACTTTTATGCTTAATGTTTATAATCTCCATAAAAGTCAACATATACGATGTTGAAATTATAAAAGTATCATACATATGCTAATGATAACACATTTTTCTTACGCTGGAATCCAATATGAATGACCTCATCTGATATAGAATTTTTGGACTTTTTCAGCGGGAGCTGTCTATAATCGACTTTACTCTAAATTATCCACCAATCAGAAACAATCTTACATCTGCAAGTCTGCTATCTATAATCATTGAAACGGACTATCTAAATTATCCACCAATCCGAAACAATCTTACATCTGCAAGTCTGCTATCTATGATCATTGAAATGGACTATAATTTGTTGGGTATGAAAGCCAGGACCGTGCCGCGCTGCCGCGCCGAAATCTTCCGCGCCAGAAATATATTTTTCCTTTCCCGAAGCACTAAGAGGTGAATTCCGTATTTTTTTCGCTCTGTCATCTGCAAATAGTATTATTAACAATTGCCAATACAAAAATACATTATTTTGTTTTACCGAAATAATGATTTTAATGGCGATTTGACATGTATCAGGAGTAGGAAAGCCCCTGCCGTGCCGTGCCGTGCCTTGCCACTTGCGTTAGTGACAGTTTACCATTTTTTTTAACAGTCGATTACTGGAACATTTGTCCTGGCTGCATTTTTACTAGAATCCATGGCACGGATGATTCTTAGTGGGTGTTTTAGGCATGCAATGGAATATATTAATAATAATAACGCATACACTCAATTGGCCCTCTTTCATGCGTTGTTACAGCTGGACAATTAACTGGTCAGTTAAACTTGTTCACGGTCCGCTTGCATCGTAATATAATCAAGGGACCATCATTAAATGAATAATATTCTTGACTTTGATCAATAATAGAACCGAACAAGCTCATTAAAGAATCTAATCTGATCAATTAGTGCCGAAAGAATTTGGAACAAGAAGTTTGTGGACTTCAACATTAATTTGTGTTACTCAGAATCTAGTATTTATTTATTTATTTATTTATTTAAGCATAGCTAATGCGCCGATGCGTCGGCTGTTCTGCGCCTTTGTTTTTTTGCAAACACCCACAACATTAGCAACGGTTTTTCGTCATATGTTTCACAATGTCGGCCGAGACGAGTCTGCGCATATGCACAGTCTCGCCATAGCCTCTACTGCTGGTTTATACAAGATGATAAACTTTATACATTAACCACGTCGCTCATCTAATGAAACTAGCTAGAATATGGTTATATTACAAGATAGATAACGTTCGTTTATCATAAATTTGTTCACAGTGAAGGCTCAGACGAGTTTGCGCATACGCACAGTCTCGCCATGCAGGGCCTTTACTGCTTGTTTACTGAATGCGAGAGCATTTAATCAATGGAAATGACGCCTTTCCCGAAATTTAGAACAAAACTAAAACTTTGAAAACAAATTTATTTTCTGATTTGATGGTGCGTCATCCATAGTGCAGTGGGGTTCCCACTGCCTATTACATGCTTTGGGAAATATTACTGTGTTTATAGTCCATCCATGTATGATGTCATTGATGCCAGCAAACAAGACGATTACCTGCACAAATACAGGATTTTCTTTATTATTTAACTGAACTCTATTTTTTCTGAGTCCTATGTACCCTTCATGTCTTGTAATGTGATAGAAACCATGTTATATTGTATACAAACAATATACTGTAAAGGCTCTAGTGAGACTGCGCATATGTGCAAGCTCGTCTGAGTCTTAACTGTGAACTGACTAATGATGTACATGAACATGTATGATCATTGAACAGAACTGAGTTTTATTCGAAATCCTGTAGGCTATAGAGCTCGCAAGGAATACAATCTACATCTTTCGGAGAAGGCGTGCTTAATTTTCTAACTTGCATATCCACTACCTTCAGTTAACAAGCAGTAAAGGCTCTGGCGAGACTGTGCGTATGCGCATGGGCGGATTCAGAGGGGGACATGGGGTCTGGACCCAGACTGCGTATGCGCATGGGCGGATTCAGAGGGGGCATGGGGTCTGGACGCCCCCCCCCCCCCCCTGAAAAATCACAAAACTATAGGGTTTTCTAGCAATACTGGTATGGATCTCCTGAAAAAATCACAAGGTTACCAAGCCAGCATTAAATGTTGGGCCATCATTGGTACGACAGTCTCTCCCTTCATCAACTAAGAAAAAAAACAACAAAAAAAACGTTGTCAAAGTCGGACCCCCTCTGGCAAAACTTTCTGGATCCGCGCAAAATGTGCAAACTCGTCTGAGCCTTCGCTGAGATCTGACTTATGATGTACATGCATGATCATTGAACAGAACTGAGTTTTATTTGAACTCCTGTAAGCTCGCGAGGATACAATCTACATCTTTCGAGGAAGGTGTGCTTAATTTTCTAACTCTTCAATAAACAAGCAGTAAAGGCTCTGGCGAGACTGTGCATATTCGCATGGGTGGATCCAGAGGGGGGACAGGGGGTTCGGACCCCCCCCCCCCCTGAAAAAATCACAACACTATAGGGTTATAGCAATACTGGCCCGGATCGCCTGAAAAATCACAAGGTTACAAAGCCAGCATTCAATGTTGGGCCATCAACGGTACGACAGTAAAACTCCATTTTAATGGCGTTTGCTGGCGGGCCGATGTTGGTCCGCTTATGGTGGTATTTGGATCGTTTATCCCCTCGTCAACTAAAAAAACGTTGTCAAAGTCGGACCCCCTCTGGCAAAACTTTCTGGATTCATGTAAGATGCGAGAACTCGTCTGAGGAGCCTTCACTGTGAACAAATTTATGATGTACGAACGTTATCTATCTTGTAATGTAACAATATTCTAGCTAGTTTCATTAGATGAGCGGCGTATTTAGTATTTTATCATCTTGTATAAACCAGCAGTAGATGCTATGACGAGACTGTGCATATTTGTTTGATAGGATTCTGAGTAACACAAAGTAATGTCGCCTTATTGAAGTTCACAAACTTCTTTCTAGAAAATGATTAAGGAAGGGGAGCGCAGTGGCTCAGTGGTAGAGTGCTTGACTCGAGACCGAAGGGCCACGGGTTCGAACCTCACCGGCGTCACATTTCAAGAAAATCGCAGCAGTTTTCTTTGGGTCCTGTTTAAAAGAATTCCATTCTGTCTGGAACTGCCTGTTCAACATAACCATCTTTTGTTTGAAAGATGTTGGGGCTATTTGTTTTGTAGTATCTGGCTCATCCCTAGTTGCCCATTTCACCCGGTTGTGTCTAAAAGCTGTAACCGAACCGAATTCGGCCGAACCTACCAAACTTACCGAATGTTCACCTTATAACCTATTGATTATAGGTATGTGATTTTCTTTATATCTCTTTAAGGCTTTGGCCAATATATCTGTATCCTTAAAAACCCTTCCAGTGCCTGACTTAGAATAAAGGTGTCGTCGCGTTGTCTCATAAAGTGTCGCCGAATTGTCTCAAAATCTGTCGACGAGTTGTCTCAAAAATACGTGTCGCCGTCGGCGACTTTCCGGTATATTTCTGTATGTTCTGCCACCAAGTTTATTTGAAGTTACTATAAATAGCCTACGCATGTAGATAAATACAACGATCTATGCCAGATTAATATCATTATTAATGAGACTAAAACTGTATTATTTTCAAGTGTATACAATGTACTTATTTAGACAATGATCTCAAGTAATGTTGTATTTGTTAAACATATCAGGTGCTTTCATAGTTAGTGACTTCCAGTTACCATTTGTATTAAAAGTTTTTCCCACTTCACATTCTACTTTTAATCCCTATATTTAATATTAAACATGAAATATACAAAATATACCATAACTCCAAACATTCTTAGTTATGAATTACTTATAATACTGCAACAGTGTAACGGGCGCTTTGAAACCTACGCAGCCAGATCAATGCTTGAACTTGTACTTCTCTTTTACAAAGCAACTCCTCCACCAACTGACTTTCCAGACTAATTACAAATTTTCACCATGTCCCTACAACAGGCTTACAATACACTGTATCCCTTTGATCTGCAAAAGACATCGTTCACATACTTTGAGTCAAACTTTCACGTTGGCAACCTTCAATTTTCATCTCATCCAATCAATCAACATCTAACACCAATCTATTGTACATAAAATATCTTACAATTACAACAGGACTTTAAATGTATGTTCTCCTTTGAATGCCGCTGAATATCTTTTTTAAAGATATTTCTTGTTATAGTTATTGTCTCATTAGGTTTAAAATATCTAATAAGTAAAAATGACTTTGGATGCAACAGTAAATGCATAAGAAAGCAAATTTGACCTTGAAGTAAACTAAGGTCAATTTTGAATAAACTTGCTGTTTAATATTGTAGGTTCTCTCTATTTCTGAACGACTCGTTTTTCCAAATTATTTAGAGGTCGCTACAGGTGTCGTTGTACCGCATGGAGTTGGTAAAACTTCTACCCCTGTATCAATATAGCGTAGATATTTTTTCATATTCTGGTCCTTCGGGAATATTGGGTTCTGACGGAAAGCAGAATACCGCCTGGTGCTAGCCGCGTAAGAATTATTGCACTTTCCATTAGTTCTCATGAACAGACTCGATAAAACCGTGTCTGGTGTTTTCTACTTTTGTAGGTTCGATCTACTTCTGAAATGTTCGTTTTACAGATAATTTATAGATTGCGTATGCAGATTTTATCCAATCGTCATTGATGAACTCGTTAAAATAAGATTTGTGACTGTTTGCTATGATAGAATCAGACTGCAAGGTAGCCATACCAATTGATCGAATGCTTTCAGATGTATTTGAAGTCATTTGTAAACTATTAGCTTCGAGGGCTAATGGGTTAGCTAAAACACAACAAACTTGAGACCTCTAGCATGAACGTTTAAATGATACTTTTGCGCAAATCAAATAAGAACAAAAAGCTCATGATATCCTGACTCATCTTTATACGAGTTAGCATTGGTCCAACAGATAAAGGAAATATTTGAGCCGAAACTTGTGAATATTTGTTATCCATTATCAATTTAAACATGTGTTTTAGGTGTCAAAAGAACCGTCTCATTGAGACGGTTCTTTGACCACCTATAACATATATTTTGGTTGAGAAATAACAACATAATCCTTAATTACGGACTCTTTTATCTGGAGGCATGAGTTTAGGTTACAACACTTAAAGTACGATTATCTCCTTCTTCTAATTCCTCGTGACATGTAATTTGACAATAACATGTTTCAGGAGACATGTAATTGCACGCACAGATCCATCAACGAAACGAGAATAACTATGGGGTTGTCATTAATTACACGTTAGAATATATCTCGTTTTTTCCAATATTAATTGGAGTTTCATATCATGCTTGTGTTAAAGGCACATTGCATAGAGCATAACGTGGCATACAAAACATGACTTGAAAATACAGCAGCTGTCCTGGGAACACTCTGAAAACCGGTATCCCATTGGATTAGGGAGAACCTACGAAAACACCAGACTCGGTTTGACCAAAAAAATGAGAAGACAAAACACGAGTCTGATTATGAAAACACCAGACATGGTTTTATTGAGTCTGATTATGAAAACATCACACTCAGTTTGATCGAGTTTGATTATGAAAACACCAGACATGGTTTTATTGAGTCTGATTATGAAAACATTAGACTCAGTTTGATCGAGTTTGATTATGAAAACACCAGACTCGTTTTGATTCAGTCTGATAATGAGAATTGATGGAAAGTGCAACAACGTATATGCCCCAAGCACTGGTTTATACAGTATTCTGCTTTCAGTCTTGAATATGATATTACAACCATAACATGAAACTATATTGAGCCAAAGTTCTAACTCAACTTTGTTTTATTTGATTATATCTTTGTCCGAACGAATGCCCTAGGCCGATTGGTTCGCTAAACGAAAGTTCGTTTAGTTAGGCATCGAAACTTACTTACACATTATGCCTCAAACTGCACGGTAAGAAACAAAGCTTTCCATTGATGAAGGGTGATTGAAAAAAATGAAATGCATGGTAATGTTCCAATATTCGATATGTAATAAGCATTTCGGCATCATGAAATCGGAGTTGATTTGGGGGATTTCTGTTGGAATAAGTTTTTAGTGATAAAATATTCTTTCTCAATTCGGCTCAGCGTCAGATTCCGTTGTTTGCCAATAAAAAGAAGTATTTAGTCAGAATTCAGATAATGCTTTACAAGAACGTTCAATTATTGTCAGAGTGAATATGAAGCCGCATCGGTAATTTTTTTATCCATTTTTGCACCTCGCCATTTCTAAGCAGCAGAAGTAACACATGTATATCATCCACGTTTTTGGCAATTTACGCGATATTGATTTTGCATTGAGTTGTATGGACGTCCTGGCAATAAACGCTTAAATCTCAATTAACTGAAACTCGACGCTTAATTTTGTGAAATTCAACAGAACAATTTTCAAGGTCTTTTAAGATTAGTTGAGCAATTTCTCCAACATAAACTGTCCTACAGCAATTGGTCGCATAACATTCTGATCATTTACACGTTGCGTTAGAACTTTGGCTCAGTATATCATCACTAAATCAATATGCAGGGAGAGGTTCTACCAACACAATGCGGTACAGCAGCAGCTGTTGAAACATTTTAGTAACCATGTAAAACGGATCCATTATGAGAGAACCTACACAATTTTAAAACAGCAGTCTCGGTTCCATTTAGTCTGTTAATGAAAATAGAAAAATGGAAAGTACTAGAACTCCCATGCCTTCTAACACCAACACAACAGAATATGAAACACTATGAGTCAAATATGCTTCCTTATAAAATGTTCTATTAATTTAAAGTATAATTAAAAACAAGAATTACTTTTATGGCTGCAAGCAAGGCTTTCAGTATACCCCCGCATCATTATGTTCCTCCTTAAGTTCGCTCAAAGCTTTAATTGATCAAAATAAAAAAGAACCCAAATAAGATTATGTTAAGTTTCTGATAAGCAATGACAATGAACTGTTATAACCAAAATCATAGTCCCGTTCTCTAAAGGGAAATGGAAAACAATTGCATCAAGGTACATGTATAAACTCCAATAATCCAAACATTTGCTAAGTTTAAAATGCTATAAATTTGTCAAAAACAAATAGCACCAAACTACTTCATGTACATCTTCAATTTGTCTGTAACATACTCACAAAGTATTGAAAGGATTTCACAAAGTGTGCACTATTAACCATCAATTTTATGGAAACTTATAAATGCTATATTTTTTTATTCAAAAAATACATCATAGAGTTTTTCATGCCGATCTTCAATATGTCTGTAACATAGTATTAAAAGGATACAATGAATGCTGTAGGAGGAGTTAATTTCACAAAGTGTGCACTATTGACCATTATTTAATATGTGCAGTGGTCGTGAATTGGCTAAGTTAAATGCTGTAAATTTATCAAAACTTTTTTTTCATCATTGAACTTCCAAATGCACATCTTCAATATGTCGGTAACGTACCTGCAAAGTATTAAAATGATACACTGAAGGCTCCAGGAGGATTTTATTTCACAAAGTATGCAGTTTGCAGTTTCAGCCTTTATTCAATATGAGCAGTGGTCATGAATTGCCTGAGTTAAAATGCTGTAAATTGTTCGAAAAATAGTTTTACATCGGTAAACGTCATGTTCTATATTTAAGAAATACTTTCCAATGTCTTGTTATTAAGATAAGCATATGGGAGTAGCTCTACAATTTGTTATTTACGAGTCTTAAGCAAGTAAAAAGTGTCAGGTTTCTTTAGTAGTCAAGTATACATTCGTATAACATTTCATGAAGATATCCCAAATGGCTACTGAGTTATGGGGCGTACAAGAATATGGAGATATACACATTTGTTATATGACTGGAGAGAATCCTGTCTCCTGATTGGCCCAATTTGTTTTCATAAATCTCTATGTCTACCTGAAAACTGGTCTGAACTGGCTCAGAAGGTGATATAGGATGAAATCCAGCTTAAACTAGTTTCCGGAAGTTAATATTTTTGACACTTCTGCAATATCACCCTCTAGAGAGCTAAAAATAGCATGATGAGTATAAAACTAGCATGTGCTGCATGAAATTGACATGATTTGCTGTTGCACATCCCAACAGGTAAACTAAAGAGTTTCATGAATTTTAACAACTGTTTTGTTATGTTGTGTTTGTTCATTTATCTTTGTTTGAATAAACAAAATGTAAAAAAAGTTTTTTGATTAAATTTTACATTCCACATTCAGAGAATTAATCTACATTTCAAATTTGGAAAATACTACATTAAAATATTCTAATACATTTGATAAAACTTTTTAGAAAGTCCTTAGGTTGAAGGTTGGCTGCAACAACAAAAGTTAAGTTAAAATAGAAAATTTTCATTCTAAGCTGAAAAGTCATATAACAAAACAGTTATTGACTTCAATCTCGGTAGACATAAGGATTTATCTACCCTTAAAAGTGATATTCACCTCGGCCTAGCGGCCTCAGTGAATTATCACTTTTTCGGGTAGATAAATCCTTATGTCTACCTCATTGAAGTCAATAATTGTATAATATACTACAGGTTTTCAGCCTTCCAATTGGTCTGTGGTGTCTACTCTAATCCCCCACCCCTACCCCTCTCAAGCAAATTTCCTAGCCTTTACGATGATGTTATCATTTTTTTTCTAATCATTGTATTTATTCGTTATGTTTTCACAAAGCTGTATGTTTTCTTTTTTTCTTTTCTGTACTATTTGTGTTTTCAAAGGAATATACACGGCTCAATATGCTAAACTATTATTCAACTTCCGCTAAAGCATTACAAATACATTGTGATAGGGAGAAGAACTATACAAGCTTTGTTTTCTTTCTAATCCTTTATATTGTTTACAGATGTATGTATGTATACTGTAATTATTTGTGTATTGCAAATAAATTATGTTTAAACTAAGAATAGGGGGGAAAACATGTATTAAAAATAATCAGACATTGTAAGGAGATAATGAATTTATTTAAAAGTGATTTTTTCGAAATAGAAATAATAATTAATTATTAATGAAGTTCAATACTCGAACTTCATTAATAATTAATTATTAATTCTATTCCGAAAATTCGCTTTTAAATAAGTTCATTATCTCTGCAAGTATGGTACTGTACCTACAATATAATTCTTATTGTCAGCAACATTAACACAGTGTTTCCTGTCTCTTTGTATAGAGTCCCTGGTCAAATATACCTTGAATGCTCCAACCTCATAAAGCTAATGCCTCTGATACCAAGGCCGCGTTTTTGGACTTGCATTGTCCATTTCTAATGATATTGTTTCGTCCAAATATTATGATAAACGTGACGATTTTGATTTTGATTTGTCAATTTCCCATTTTTGGATGGTGATGTTCTTCGCTCTACATCCTATGGAGTCTATATCTCTCAACTCATTCGTTTTGCTAGAGCATCTAGCCATCTTGCTTTCAACACTCGCAATAAATTGTTAACTCAGAAACTTCTTAAACAAAGCTATCGGTATAATAAACTTCGCAAAACATTTTCTAAATTTTGAAGACCCTACTATGATTTGATATCATAGCGGGCGAAGGTGGGGTATTTGACGATATCTACATGTACCAATGAAGTTTGGTGTTGCTACCTCTTATATTTTTTGTGTCATGCTCCAGACAAATTATGACGGATGAACGCAACTATATAATAAAAGCGATGCAGGCATGTAACATACACCGCCACGGGATATTTTCAATGCAAAGAAAATCATTTTGAAACTAGACCTTTCCATGCAAAGTTTTAAGAAAATCGGTAAAGAAATGCCAAAGATAGTGTATGAAAACCCAATTTATAACGTCAATCAAGGGCCATAACTCTGTACTTATTTGTCGAAATTTATCCATCTGCAATACCAAGACACTACTTTTCGATATCAACTCTTATACCCAGTTTGAAGAAAATCGGTAAAAAAATGCCAAAGATAGTGAAAACAAATTTCTAACGTCAATCAAGGGATGCAACTGTACTAGTTTGTCAAAATTTACCCATCTGCAATCCCAGAACACTCCTTCACAATATCGACTCTCATGCCAATCGGTAAAGGAATGCTAAAGATAGAGAGTGAAAACCAATTTCTAACGTCAATCAAGGGCCGTAACTCTGTACTTATTATCTGCAATCCCAGGACACTCCTTCCCAATATCAACTCTCATAGCAAGTTTGAAGAAAATTGGTTAAAAAATGCTCCCAGCAGAGTGAAAACGATGCGCTGACGGACGTACAGCCAGACAGACAGACGGACGGACACTCGAACGCATTTTTTTGAATGGAGGATATAACACAATACCCCGCACATTTCAAAGTGGCGGGGTATAAAATACAGCAACTCTGGGTTGTCAGGCAATTTCGCACGCTGTATTTTTATTGCCAAAAATGGCCCGCGACTTTAAAGACAATTTCGGGTTATTTCTATGCGTACCATTCCTGCGTCGAAAATCAGGAAAATTGTCTGGGCCCGCGTCTTTCCGACCATTTACGGCTTCGGATCAATACAGTTTTCAGATGCTCTTATGTCAGACGGTTATTTCCGACGAAACTCCGAAATGTCAAATACCCTACCTTCGGACTCTCCATACGTCCGCCATGTTTGTAGTTTACTGAAATCTCGAGTGCGCGCGACAGTGATCATGGGATTTTTTTACGGTTGTGTAAACAAGTTGATCTGTCTAAATGAGGCACAAACTTAACAGTTTTGGGGTTTCTATGACTCGGTCGCTTAACCCCTAGGCTGCACTTTAGGGTGTGGCCAACAGGTATAACAGTTGTCGAGTACAGCATATTTAACTTTAGATAGCTTATTTTACTGACTTTTACTTCTGTCCAACAATGCCCCGTCATAATTCAAGTGATTTTCTAAAATTCCAAAGTTTGGGCAAAAATGAAGCCAGTCGTCTGCAATGTTGACATTTTACGAATGGAAGTCACGTGGTAGCGTAACACAATTATTAGGCCAAGCTATTTTAATATTGTTTTTTTTTTTTTTTTTTTTTTTTTTTTTGTAGCTTGGGGTCTTAGATTAGAACACATTTATATGACCTTTTTGAGTGTGTTTCTTTGTCCGTTTTTAGGCAAAATCTTAACAAATTCTGCACCAGAACAGAATTCAGAAACCCAAAAGGTCTACGCCCATGATGCACTGAAAATGCTTACATTCAGTGTGAAGAAAATGACATCAATTTTACCATGTTTACATAAGCTTCGTTTTCATAGTAGTATTTTGGTTCGGAGTAAGGATTTATCTGCAGTCGAATGCAAAAAATGAGGCATAAATAAGGCAAGCATATTTAATTTTGTATGTTGCATTTGTTTTATAGTTAGAATTACCGATAAAGCTTAGCGGGGCGCAGTTTAGTCACTCGAGGATGATATGGCTCTTCATCAGAACTGATCGTCTCAGTACCAAATACAAATTAATAGAACAGGCGACATCAGCAATGTAAAAAATTTCGAAGTTTTTTATCCTGTATGCGAAATATATATGTCTGTCAAATAAAAACTGTTATTTCTTGGCATCGTGGCCTAGTGGTAAGCGTGTCAGATGGGTTCGGAATTTGGCCAGATCGGACATTTGACTGTGAAGTTAGCTGACCTTGAGCGTCTGGAAAATCTCAATAGACTTATAGTGGGAGGAAATTTGTGACCACTCTAGTGCTTTCAATTTTAAATGGACCTTCTTCATTCTTGCAGATAAGAAGGACAACTATAAAAGCCTGCATGAGTTTGATTTACGTCAGGATCCCATCATCTATTATGGAGTTAGCTCCCCTTGAGTATCTTAAAAATTGATGGATAATGTTGTGACCACTCTAGCGTCTTCATTTATGATTGGATCTTCATCATTCTTTCAGGTAACAAGGACAACCATAAACTCTTGGATGAGTTTGAACTTTAAGTAGAACCGACATCAGACTGTTGAATTAACTGCCATGAGCGTCATAAAAAAACTGCATATACTTACAATGGGATATCTTTTGTGGGGACTCTAGCAATTTCATTTTTGAATTGATTTGCATTCATCTGAAAGTATACTTTCACAATTTTTATTCAGATCTTTTGAATACTTGCAGATAACCAGGACTGGCATAATATCTTATGTTTTTAAATTAGCTCCTGGTCACTGTTTCAAGTTCAGAGTTTCCTGCCTTTGAGCATCATAAATTATGGTATCGTCAAACATTATGCTGGCTCCCAGGTGACCGATTGTCACCCATTTGGCTACATGTTAATTGGATCTCCATTCTTACAAGTAACGAGGACAACCATAAAGCCTTGAATGTGTTCGAAATTCGGCAAGATCCGACAAGGGACTGGGGAGTTAGCTGCCCTTGTGCGTCGAGAAAAATTCCCATATACTTATTTTGGGAGAAATGCTGTGACTATATTTGTGCCTTAATTTTTATTTGGATCTTCTTCATTCTTGCTGGTAACAAGGCCAACCATAAAAGCTTGGATGAGTTTGAATTTCGGCAAGATTCCATCACTGACTTCGGAGTTATTTGCCCTTGAGCGTCTGAAAAATCAATGAATAATGTTGTGACCTTTCTAGCGCCTTCCTTTTGGATTGGATCTTCATTCTTGCAGGTAACAATGACAACTATATAGTCTTGGATGAGTTCGAAATAGGCCCAATCAGAGCTTCGACTATGGAGTTAGCTGTCCTTGAGTGTCTTGAAAAATCCCCATAGACTTATAATGAGATAAATGCTGTGATCACTCTAGTGCTTTCAATTGGATGAGTTTGAATTCCGCCAAGATCCCATCACCTATTATAGAGTTAGCTGCCCTTGAGCATCTTAGAATGTAGATGTTAGCACTTTGACCAAAATCGCCGATTGTCAAGTGGGAGTAGTATTAGTATTTGCATTTAAATGTTCAATAAACGTTTGGCTTTAGAAATGAAAATATTTTGCGGATGAAATTTGGGATATTTTAGAAAGTCGTGTCTCACAAAGTGTGACAAAATACTGAATTTCGTGGCTAAAAATTGGGGTACCAATCTTGCAATTTTTGTAGACAGTGTTTTCTTGCACATCGGATAAGGATATCTGACATTTTATCCTGGGTCAGAAATTTTTATCCTACCCAATATGTCACGAGAGGACTGCTAATTGGTAGTACGATGTTTTTATTTTGGCCACCTTAAATGCCTGCGAGAAAAGGAGCATCTCTCTTTCTATCATTCTTTCTATCTATCTATCTATCTTTAAGTGTGTAGACTACGCATACCATTCACAAAAGTTGTAAAATCCACCTGTCCTAGGAAATGACCTAAATAAGCCTCACGGCTTACTGTCAGGCCCTACGTCTATGATATCGTACTTATGTAATAGTGATTGATCAAATAAAATACTGTTTAAAGCAATTGGTTTTATTCACCATCGCGTCAGCGATGGTGATATACGTTAGTAAACTTCCATTGGGCGCGTGTTCGGTTCGGGCCTGTTCCATTAACAAGCTGCGGAAATGGATCAGGTGTTAACTCCCCAGCAACAGTGTCTTTTACTGTTCTTTCTCAGACTCCCCGTCGACCAAGCTACTTCCAAAATTCCACAATTGCATGAGCGATGTTGATATACTTTGGATACCGGATTGCTTCTAAAAATACAAAGGCCTATTAGAGAGCTTACCACTGAGCTAGAATCCCGATCAAACATGGACCCTTCAGATATTCTAGACTAAGTGTGATGAAATAACTAGATGTATATGGGTCAGTTTCAATATGCCCCCTAGGCATTATATGCATTGACTTCGATTGAGGTATACGGTTAAATGACCTAATACATACTGCTGGGGAGTGGGCTTACTCTACCATTATTCAGTGTGTTGGTGAGCAGAGTCTTACTGGAATATGCATATTTCCTGTGTTTTATTTGCTTCCAATGGGTCACCTATGTACAAATCGTTAACTAAAACAAAAAAATACCAAGAGCTTGTCAATGAGCACATGAAACACTGAATAGAGTGGCTTCACCAAATGCAATTTTAAAACACTCTAAAAGTTCTTCTTAATAAATGTAAAACGCCATGCGATGGTTCTAAGCTTTTTTTAAAAAAAGCTAACCTTGTTGAAACTTACACGGTCCTCAAGTGTCAAAATGATGGATTCATGTGATATTGCATTTCAGCGTATTCAGGGACTTCTGTAAACTTGTTTTGTTTTATGATATGATGCATTGATAAGTTAGGGGTCTTTCATGCAAACCAAATATCTATGCGTCTTGATCCACATCTGAATTAAGGGTGAGGTTGGCGCCGTTAAACCGGTTTAAGCCTTCCAGTAAAATATTTATTGACCGTTCCAAGGTGGTTCTTCTTTTGTGGATCTTTTATGTTTTTGTTCTGTCTTGTTTGCTATATCTTTGTGCGCGTCTGTTTATATGTGCTTTGTGGTCACCTGCTGGGAAAGGGCTGACCTCTTGGCTCTCGTTTGTGGGGTTTATTGTGAGTTTGTCACTTTCCCATTGGTATCCTGGGTCAGGTGTGGTACTTGATTGTATCGATTCCTGATCTTTACACCCTTACTTACTTTGAAATAAAAAGTCAATGTTGAGGAAGCCTCGTAATGCCAAACGGTGATCCTCGGGACGGATTTTTCTATCTCACACTCATGATATATTCTTTTATTATACCTCACGTGAATTCCCCATACAAAACTTCCATAGACGAACGACTGATATTTTATATTCTAACACACCTCGCCTAAAGAGCCAACGGTAACAAACTGTGATATATCGGACAATTATTCACTGCAAAAGTGTGTGATAGCTGACGTCACTGGAAAATGACGTCATTCATGGCATTAGACGGTGTAACGTCGTTTCTACGCTTGAAAGACGTTACAATTACATGTAAACGTATGCGACGTAGTCTAAATATTGGCGGGAGTTCAAGCTGAAGACTTCGAATGTGTTTTCGTCGTTTATTGTGTGTTAGAATCGAAATAGATCAGCTCCATCGCGTGAATTGTTGAGTAATAATTCACTGTTTGTCGGTCAGTTGTGCGAAGATAAATCACTCGCGCTGCGCGCTCGTGATTTAATCTTCTTTACAACTGACCTCCAAACAGTGAATTATTACTCAACAATTCACTGCTGGAGCTGATCTATTTCTTAAATATCACCCGCTGCTATAGTGACGGTGAACACTGTCACTCGTTTGCCATAGCAGCGGGTGATATTATATAAATATTACATTCCCTGAGAGGGTGATAGTAGAAAATATCATCCCGAGGAATGTGATTATCAACCGAGGCGCAGCCGAGGTTGATAATCATATTTCGAGGGAAGATATTTTCGAATATCACCCTCTCAGGGAATGTAATATTTATCTTATTATAACGAACAGATCATTAGATCCTTTATTCTCTACCTTTTGTTTTCTCTTAGATCTGCCATGGTGAGGAGAGTTCCAAAGGGAATGCATGAATGAAAGATATATTTTTCACAAAAATGGTTCTGTTTTTAACAGTTTGAATGCTCGAACTGATCACTTACGTTCGGTTAGATAAATTACGTCATAATAACTGATGACGTCAAACTTCATACCAAGTAGCGTCATTTAAATGGAGATACTCTACCTTATGTGATTTTGATGCAAACTAGAAAATTTCGACTAATCCGCTCAAATTTGGTCTCAACATGTTCCGCTCGTCCTAACTAAGAAAACGAGTACCCACACTTTATGTTTCTGACCATGAACAACGAAGTTATTGGGAGTTGAAAGTGGCAAAAATCATGCCTCATGTCCGCCATTCCTGATGTGAACGAACCGTACGCGCATTGCCGTTGCGCATCAGACGAACGACTGATATTTCATATTATTATACCTCAAATAGAATTCCTATGTAAAACCTCCATAGGCCGGCAGGTGCTAATTTCGACTATAACACTGCGATAATTTCGACTATCACATGCGCGCCGCAGATGCGCGTACGGTTCGTTTACTCGAGGAGACGCTAACTTACAATGGCGGATAGTACATGTATGAGTCATGGCGTGATCACTTAAAACTCTCAATAACTTCGTTATTTGTGGACAGAAACATAAAGTGTGGGTACTCGTTTTCTTAGTTAGAACGAGCGGAACACTTTGAAACCAAAATTGAGCAGATCAGGCGAAATTTTCTGTTTTGCAGCAAAACCGTATCATCTACAGCAACTCCATTTAGCCTACACTGTTGATTTCCGCGATGCTGCAAGCTAAGTAGCCTTAAGGGTTTGAAGTCATCAGTGATTATAAGGCACGATTTGTTTACGATCACGACCAGCTTGAGGACTCAAACTGTTTACAAACACAATCATTTTGTGAAAGATATTATTTCAATCATTCGTACTTTTTACTCATTGCGTTGTCTTAGAAACTTCTCTCACCATGGTTAGAAAATAAAGGAATAATGTTCGGTATAATAAAATAAATATAACATTCTTGAGAGGGTGCTATAGTCCGTACAGAAATTCAGTGAACAACGTTTTTCTTTTTTAAAATGTCTTTAATGATAAAATTTTGGATTAAAATTTTGCACATACATATAATAAAACACCGCCTAATATACAATTGCATATTTGACTATTTACGATAGGAAAATAAGTCTGGAATCTCTTGTAAAATAAAATAATTTAGTCCTTTTCGATTTAGAAAATTCCTTACTTTCCCTCAATGTATTTCATATGGTTAACACGTGGTTTATACAGTTCAATGAATACCATATATACGTTCGTATATCAGGCTGTATTATAAAGAAAACAGTCACCAGCAGGATAACTCTTGGTGTGTCATACTCACTGCAAATGCTTTGAAGAGACTGCGCAAATTAAAAGTATGTCTGAGTTATCATATTTCCCGTGTTTTCTAAGCGTTCATGGATAGCAATTGGACAGCGACTGCAAAAACCTGTTTTCGGTGACTTGTAACAATAAAGGCGCAGACCAGCCTGCGCATCCGCGCATTCTCATCAGCAACTTTGTTGTCTGCTTTTTTAGATGAATCATATCTACACTTGCTACGAGAGAAATTTCAATTTCTAGCTAGCCTGTTTAGCCGAACAGACTGGTTTAAAACTCGCTTTGTTGGAAACCCAGAAGACAGGTTTTCTCGCGTCGTGGCCTGTGTTGCTTGCTCGACAGCTCTAGGACACATATTACAAGTGCAACAGATAATAATATTAAAAAAATAATGAACATAAAATAATATAAAATAATAAACAGCCTGTTCATCAGATATATTAACGAGAGTCACATTATTTGATTGCGCTCTGCATCTCATTCGTAACTACGGCCCACAGAGCCAGGGAACGGCGGGGACTTTGATTTCCTGGCTGCGGGTCCCTGGTATGATCCTGTACTAACAGCGCATTTGCCCGGCTGGGGCGTGGTTACAAATGGCTGGTGCGCATATTTTTTTTCGCCGTTATGCACTAGCCATTTGTCCAGAGGAATGTCGAGGACAGTGACTTTGTGTCTGCAGTTCCCCATAGTAACCACCACACTGTGGGGACAGCTAGCTGGCAAAACCATGACAGTTCTCCCCCGCAGTCTGTTATTATACTGCACTGTCATGTTTGTCTAGGTTTACCAAACCCCTACATTTCCTCCGCATTGTGGAGGCAATGTAAAAGTAAAAACAAAACACATTTACCAGCCATGGATATCCCCGTCCTGCTTAGGGACTGGGGTGAAACAGTGGTTACAAATGACTGGTGCATTATTTATAGCCTATAATGCACTTCGCATGAAAATTTAGTTCGCAGCCACCCCCAAAACTATATTGACCCCAAACACAAAATGAGCCAGTGCATGAGATTTCCAATAATAAGGTATGTGCGACCAGCAAAGCCTCAGATCAGCCTGTGCATACGCGCAGTCTGATCAGAGCCTTTGATAGTCGCTTAAGTATTCTATGATTGTTAAGCTACTGACTGAACACCATTTGGAGTTTCTAAGCTTAAAAGGAGGCTGCAGAGGCTCGTCCGAGTCTACACATGTCAAAATGCCACATTGTTGGAAATCACATGTCACGGCTCAAATGTGACATCCGCTGATATATTGTTCAACCTATTTCCAAGCACATTGTCACCCCATCACTAGTTTCTCCTTCCGACCTCAGCATTATTTTTATTGGATGAGTCCTTTTCACTTGAATCACACCTAACGGGTGAGCCCTGTGATTATTTTTCTCTTATCATTTATAATTGCCCAGAATTATGTTTTGGCATGCATATTTTGCATTGTCTAGTGTCAACGAATCAGTATTTGGAATAAACAAATAGAAAGTTCAATTTATTTAATAAAACAAGTTAGAAAATGTTTAAAATCTGATGATCAGATAAGAAGGGAACACAGAAGATCAAGATTTGAAATTGAGGAACAGGGGAACACAGAGATTCATTTTATAGGAACAAGTGGACGGGTACTCACTGGGATTAAGGCCTCAATATTTTCTCGTATGCCAAAATTCTGTGAGTCCAAACTATTTCCATAAATCGCATTTGATGCAACTATTTTGATATGATAAGACACATTACTTCGTCTTATAAAACTGTATAATTATTCATCGATAGTAAACTAAAGGCAGTGGTCCGTACAAAGGTGCATTTAGGGTAAATTAAAAAATGCAGATGCTCAAATGAGAACAAATTCCATCATATCACAGCCCATTTGACAATACATTTTGTAACGAAAAAAATATCACCAATTAGGCGGTGTATAGATACATTAAATTTTGATGGTCATTGTGCGATCAGTCCGCACATAACGAAATAAACGCAAAAAAGCGTTGTTCACTGAATTCCTGTACGCACATTAGTCGAAAAAATCATCCCTCGAAATATGATTATCAACCTCGGTTGCGCCTCGGTTGATAATCACATTCCTTGGGATGATATTTTCGACTAGCACCCTCTCAAGAATGTTATATTTATATAATATCACCCGCTGCTATGGCAAACGAGTGACAGTATTCGCCGTCGCTATAGCAGCGGGTGATATTATAAAAATATTACATTCCCTGAGAGGATGATAGTCGAAAATATCATCCCGAGGAATGTGATTATCAACCGAGGCGAAGCCGAGGTTGATAATCATATTTCGAGGGATGATATTTGCGACTATCACCCCCTCAGGGAATGTAATATTTATTTTATTATACCGAACACACAACATTAATTAGATTCTTTCTTTTTTACCGTTTGTTTTCTCTTAGACCTACCATGATGAGGGGAGTTCCAAAGGGAATGCATGAATGAAAGAAGATATATTTTTCACAAAAATGGTTCTGTTTTGAACTGTTTGAATGCAGGAACTGATCACTGACGTTCCGTTAAATAAATTACGTCATAAAAAACTGATGACGTCAAACTTCATACCAAGCAGCGTCATTTATATGGAGATACTTTACAAGATGCGATTTTGATGCAAACTAGAAAATTTCGCCAAATCCGCTCAAATTTGGTCTCAACATGTTCGGCTCGTTCTAACTAAGAAAACGAGTACCCACACTTTATGTTTCTGACCATAAACAACGAAGTTATTTGGCAGTTGAAAGTTGCCAAATCATGCCTCATGTCCGCCATTGCTGTTGAACGTCTCCTGACGTGAACGAACCGTACGCGCATCGGCGTTGTGCATCATACGAACGACTGATATTTTATAATATCACCCGCTGCTATGGCAAACGAGTGACAGTATTCGCCGTCGCTATAGCAGCGGGGGATATTATAAAATATCAGCCGTTCGTCTATGGAAGTTTTGTATGGGGAATTCACGTGATGTATAATAATGTAAAATATCAGTCGTTCGTCTGATGCGCAACGGCAATGCGCGTACGGTTCGTTCACGTCAGGATACGTTCTACAGCAATGGCGAACATGAGGCATGATTTTGGCCACTTTCAACTCCCAATAACTTTGTTGTTCATGGTCAGAAACATAAAGTGTGGGTACTCGTTTTCTTAGTTAGGACGAGCGGAACATGTTGAGACCAAACTTGGGCGGATTAGGCGAAATTTTCTAGTTTGCATCAAAATCGCATACGGTAAAGTATCTCCATTTAAATGACGCTGCTTGGTATGAAGTTTGACGTCATCAGTTTTTATGACGTAATTTATTTAACCGACCGTCAGTGATCAGTTCGAGCATTTAAACTGTTAAAAACAGAACCATTTTTGTGAAAAATTTATCTTTCATTCATGCATTCCCTTTGGAACTGCCCTCACCATATAAGCCTAAGAAAAAACAAACGGTAGAAAATAAATGATCTAGAATGTTCTGTTCGGTATAATAAAATAAATATTACATTCCCTGAGAGGGTGATAGTCGAAAATATCATCCCTCGAAATATGATTATCAACCTCGGCTGCGGCTCGGTTGATAATCACATTCCTCGGGATGATATTTTCGACTATCACCCTCTCAGAGAATGTAACATTTATATGATAGTCAATCGTTTAACTGTCTGTGGTAGATGATTTGACCTATTTTGGGACGAAAACAGAATTGTCAGATTAGTTTAGATTTTAACCAAAACAATAGAATATAAGTGGACTGTTGGCATTTTTGCTGAATGTACAAACCATAGACAATCAATTTCTCAAACATGAACAACTTACGTCTACCCAAAAATGTAAGCGTTCCAAGCCATATAGACAGATTATAAGTATTTTGACCTGAGAAGCCCTTCGAACGGAAACATTAAAATAACTAAAGTTTTTCATCATCTGGTGCAAGCTTGAAATATGAATTTCAATCCTTATATTTACATTCTAAATTTATCAATCAAATTTACTAAATTTTATCATATGACGTCGCGTCTGGGAGTGAAATAACGCCATGCAATAAAATCGATAAACCACTAGTGGTTTATAGATTTACGGGAAACGTTATGACGTCCATAACAACGTTGCGCAATTAATGACAAAATTATAACGTTTTTACGCCAGAAATGAGATTTCAAAGTATTTGTCATATGATAAATAGAATCTAACATTCGTGCTCTTGTATTATTGAATTTATTAAACTCGTTGCGAAAAAGAGATAAAATGCTCGGCAAGCCTCGCATTTTATCTCTTTTCCCCAACTCGTTTAATTAATTCAATAAAACATGAGCACTCATGTAAGATCCTCTATATCTTCCACCCAGTCTATCTGGTTACCCTTATAAAAAGGAATATTGTATTTGTAACGTTGGTGTTGGAACAGCCAGGGGGGAAACTCGTGTACATAACGTCGTGATGATAATTTGATTACGTCACGCAAACTTCGATAAACAAAGCAAGTTATTGGCCGATCACGATATATTTAATCGGTAACGTGTCTGGCTACAGATGCGTGTCGGGGTCGCGAGTTCAATCCCGGCCCGGTCCCATACTTTCGTGGAGATTGATCATGAAATAATTTCTACGGTCATTCTCCTCCCTTCCGCTGATTCATTCAAGAAGGGTTGTTGTCAGTTACAAGCGAAAGTATGTGCACAAATTACTGGTTAACCGCTTGTTCAAGCCTGCCCAGGAAAAAGTGTGGTTAGGTGAACTGACCGTCCCGCAATGACCATAGCTGTTGACTTGGGACGTAAAGGAACAAAACCAACCAACCAACGATATATTTAACTTTTTTTTTCAAAAAGTGCGGATATAAATATAAAGTTGCTAACACGAGACTACGGAAGCTTTTCAGTGTGTAATCTTGTATCTCAATTTACATCATTTCAATGAGGAGAGCGAATCATGGTTATCTTAAGTTTCATTATAATTATAAGTGTCACCCTTTTATTGGCAGCTCAGATTTCCAAACAGTGACATGTAAAGTAATTATGATCTTAAAGTACTAAAGGGTAAGTTGACCCCTTGTGTACCTATGGAATTCCCCATAAAGTTTGATACAGTTTATTCAGGATGGTCCATTGCATATATTCAGGGGTCAGAGGTTATACTTTCCAAAATATATAACATTTCTTTTTCTGAAGATTATTTTTTTAGCAAACAGTGCAGACTCTGATGAAATGCCGCATTATGTTGCGGCATTTCATCTGGGTCTTCATTGTTGCCAAAGTACCCATTTATGGGGTTTCTGATACACAAAGGTTTAATCAAAAGATACAGAAGGTAAAGTTAGAGCAAGGACAGGGCTATGGCACTATTTTATCATTTTCAGAAAAACGTAAAATTGCGTGAACTTTCATTTTTCTTTCAGAAATGTTCTTCTGGTGGTGTTATTCTATTATATGAAATGTTATCAAATTCGTTCCAATAGGTCTGAAAATATTGCATTTGCCAGGACAAGTAAGGTTTAATGGGCTTAGCTAAAATGTGTTAACTTTATTTAACGTTAAAAATTTAACTTTTGTCCAATAAAGAGTATTTATTAGTATTTTTTATTAATTTCACGAACAAAACACATCAATTTCCAATATACCAGTCACTCACGGATTTATATATTATGGTGGACTTAGCCACGTTATTGTACAAAGTACTCATCATTGGACTTAGACTCGTACTAAAATTTAATAAATCGATCATTTAATGCCAATGAAGTAGAAAATTATAATAAACTATACATATTAGATTATAGGTCTTGTTGTGATGTACATGTATAGGTTAAAGGTCATATATTACAATTATAAAGGAATTAAGTGGGAACGAGCGCAGCGAGTGAGCCACTTTATTCCTTAATAATTGTAATATATGATCTATAACCTACTTATAGCTTTCTCCTCCTTTATCATGACTGCGCCCTTGGAAATGTTCACATTGACCACTTCACGGATTTACTTTATGATTTACCTAATAGATATTACAAATATTGACAAAATATGTGATTAAGTTGGCCAAAAAATTAAATCTCTCAATATTTTATAAATGCACTAACCCTTTCAATTGCCGTGATTTAAAGTTAGACTTACGTTTCATCTATGCAGGTATAGTTCTCTGTCAATACCTTGTTGTGTTTCTATACCATACTCCAAAGTGATTGTGACATTTATCACTCTCTCAAAAATTAATTTTAGAAATATAATTTACCGTTATATGTGGTAGACCCGTCGAAATGTAAGCGTAATAACATTGTTTTTCAGATTTCAAAGGGGCCTTTTAAACGCTCGTTTTACTCAAGTTACGATCATGCAAATTTTCACGAAAGCGATACCAGGGTTTTAAACCGTTTAAATAATTTTGCATTTACATTTTCTTTGTTTGAAATTTCTTCTTCCAGTTAACCCTTTGAAAAATCTTAACGAGATTCGCAGACGTCAGCCTTTTACTTTGCATGTGTATTTTGTTGATCGATAATTGCTGCTAATTGAGAATCTGATTTGTTGGCAATATTAATAGCAAATAAATTTAAGCGTTTCCAAAAAAGCTTGCATCTTTAAGCAATCATTTTACTGAAGTGTTATAAACATTTGATGAAAATGGTTTGGACACTCGCTTAGCACACAGCTGTTTGTCTCTTTCCACCAGATAAGATGTACATGCTATGGGAATACTAGCCTGACGCATACCTTAGCTTCAACAGGAGTATTGGTTGTTTTGTGTGTTTAAGTTTAACAGCCATTTGACATATGTTTTAGTCCTTTAAAGCATAGTCAATAATTCTTATACACCCTTGTCAATTTCTTTCTTTCTTCCATTACGTCTTAACCCCCGCAGGGGACATCCGACGGGTATTCCTGAATACCAAGTGCTGAGGGGGTTAGTTGAAACAAAGTGATAGAAAAGGTGGTGAGATGAGTTTGTACAGTGAAAGAATGATTGTTAGTTTAGATAAAAGGTAAAACCAGGGGTTGGTATTTAGGGGGACACATGGACCACCCGGCAAGCAGCACTGCTAAACTGTGCCAGGATGGGAAGGGTCCGTAGGTTGGCAGGGAGGGCGTTCCAATGGATGATAGCTCTGTGAAAGAATGTGAACCTGTTATAATCTTTGAGAGTTTGGATCTGTCTGTATGCCAGTGAGTGTATGTGTCTTGGTGCTCTGGTGTTTCAAACAATGTAAAGTGATGCAGGGATAGATACAAGGTCATATATGACCTTATACATCATCATGAGTTTGCTATCAATGCGCGGTTGGTCTAAGGCGCCAGTTTATGTCCTTCAGTATAGCAGTGACAATAGAGGTGTATCTGTAGTCTCTTGTAGCCCACCTTGCAGCCCTTTTTTGCCCTTCGTTGGACTGCTTCCGCTTTTGACATGTGTAGACTCAGACGAGCCTGTGCAGCCTCATTTTAATCTTGGAAACTCCAAATGGTGTTCAGTCAGTAGCCTAACAAATTAACAATCATAGAATACTCAAGCGACTAGCAAAGGCTCTGATCAGACTGCGTATGCGCAGGCTGATCTGAGGCTTTGCTGGTCGCATAAACCACATTATTGGAAATCTCATGCACTTCAGAGCAGAAGTCAAGGTGCAGCTATCCATGACGACATTTATCACACTTAGCCCATATTAAAGCTGCATAATCTGTAACTTTTGATATTTTCATTTTAAAAATAATGTTTCTATTTTTCAAGAACACAGTAAAAATACTAAAATTCAGGTATACATTTAACCTTTTTCGTAATAATTAACAAATTATTAGTGCCAAAACAACAGCATTTATGTAAAAAATTAACTGTCTAGAATTATTGGAGGGACGCAAATAATTACAAACAAGAGAAAATACACCTGTTTTTATAAGATAATTCACTTTTTCATGCAGTTTTCAGCTGTAGAAATAAGATTTATTGTGACAACATAACTTTATTCTACTTTTGCAAATGATTTAAAAAGAAAATATTTTTTTTCGAAAAATGTTCATAGTTACAGAGTATGCAGCTTTAAGGTAAGGATTTAAGTTTTTCCTGATCTTCTCGCTTGCAAATTACACATTTTCTCTTTCATCATCACTTTATTCAAGGGCTCTGAATCACGAAAATCTTCAGTGGGATCCAACTTATGTGGAACAATTGCTTGGTCATATGAATAAATACCAGTTTTTTCTAAAAGCAGCTTGTATATTGGCGGGTGTCATAGCTTTTGAATAATCCTTGCAAGCAATATCACACATATTAAATCTGGTCATTGTCTGGCCAATGTTCCTTCTCATGAAAAGGCTGCCTTTAAAATTATAAATGTCTTGAATGGTCCGAAAACAGCAACATCCAGTGGCTGTTATATACATGAAGTTCGGAGAGGAAATACAAAGAGCACATTTCTGCACATGATCTTTGGCCCAGTCAATGAGGGATGCAGACATATGGGAGGCATGGCCCGGGACATGGCCTTCGTATAGTAGTTATGTATGCTGTGATGGATCTAGGTCTGATTGCTTAAAGGGAAGAAAATGGTCCAAGATATACTGTTGAAATACAGAAGAGTGGGACCAGCCAGAATCTGACATTACCCTTACCGAACCTGTAGTAGGTAGCACTGATGCAGCAAAGCAAAGTTACTGTGGTGGATCTAGGAGAAGTAATACTGTAATACTGCATATGCGAAGTTTTGTGAAAATAAAATCCTCGCGAAATGGAAAAATTATTCTGTCGTTTACTGATACAGGTTGATCATGCCCTAGTCGTGAATTTTTAACGTCGCAAACATGTCTTTTAACGCTATTCGCAAAAATAAAATTCTTGCAAAATATCCGGATTAACAGTAGACTAAGGTTTACTATTTGACGGAGCAATGACATTTTGGGGTGTATGATAAGGCTGTAGTCCAGTTTCATCAAGGTTGACTATATGATGTGGTTTATCCTTCAAGTGATATTTCTCAAGAATATGATCAATTTCATTGTAGTATTTATCTATAATTTCTGTGGTGGAACCCTTGGCCCTAGAGGCTTCAATTCCTTTTAGATTTAGTGACCTCAGTCTGTCCTGCCAGCGCTTCAAGAACCCTGTCAGCCAGTTGTTACTCAGGCCTGAGGGATTTGCTCGATGGCCTCCTTCCAAGATGCTGAGTTAAGTCTCCGGGCCTGGAATTACAATGCCCCCTGAAAGTTAAGCAAGACTTAAGTTAAGTATTGATATTTCAACATGTTATATTAAATGCTTGATAAATTGCCTGAATTGATGTGGTATTAGCGTTCAAAGATATCATTGTGATCTTCAGAAAAATCAAAACTATTTTGATTTTAATCAGTTTTAAACCTTATTTTTCGCATCCTGAAAAATCAATACTTAACTTAAGTCTTAACTCTAAGGAGGCATTGTAATTCCGAGCCCCGGCCAGTAACTTCAGTTGTATATAGGTGTTCAGCTAGAAATTCAACATGCTCTACCAAAATTAGTTCCTCGTCTCTTGTCAGTAATGGGCCAGAACCACAGGCATCACTGTCTGGGTCAACTAGACCAATGACTCTGTCTCGCAATGTCTACACAGGAACCATAAAGGATCTAGCTGCTGTTCTGATAGCTTGTTTGTTTCTTTCACAGCACTGTAGGCTCTGGCTAAGTTTTTTTTGCTGTATGTAGACATGTACTTTCTTGTGAAGTTTGCTAAAAACAACTGCAAATATGGCATAAGAATGGGGGTTAAAAAACTTATGTTAGGCCAAATAAAAATACCTGTGTTTAGGGTAACCCGACCCTACCTAAGTTTACTGCTGAAACCTAGAATTTTGTTCAGGTTTTCTGCAAAATACAATTTTATGCATTTCGAAAGGCGAAAGGTCTTTCAAAATGCATAAACGTTTATTTTTACCAGAATTGTTTTTTTTTAAAAAATTGTGTGCTAACCCTGCCTTAAGTTTTCAGACCCGTTACACGAACACGCACTTATTTTGTTTTATTCGGTTTTAGGCTTAGCCTACCTTTAACATAAGAAATTATTCTCTGAAATGAATGGGAAACAATGAATCTTCAATGAAATGTTGTTCATGAATGTAAAATAAAATTAATTGAATAATATCTTAGTTATGGTGATGTTGTGTTGTTATGTTTCACACAAGTATAATTGCAACTCTTAACCTAAATGCGTGATGAAATGGTCACGTCAATTAGCCAAATAACAAACCTGACAGAAACAACTGATGTACTTTTGTTTGGCACTGATGAGGTTTCAGATGAAGTTAATACTACAATAATTGAGGCAGTACAGAAATTTATAAAAACTTCAAAGCGGTTTGCAAATTAATAATACAGCGCTTTAGTTTCCTGGATATTGGCACAACACAAAACAAATCAGTGTATTTCCACTCTGCTGTTGTGTATGAATTCATCTCTTCTTTTTATGTCAGCAACCTCAAGTAGTGCCTCTTTGAAATTGAGTATAAATGATCCAGCGGCAAAATAATAGCAATGGAGGTTCACTGAGGGTGTGCGCTCTCTCTCTCTCTCTCTCTCTCTCTCTCTCTCTCTCTCTCTCTCTCTCTCTCTCTTAGCAGACGCTGATCCAGAAAGTTTTGACTCTGACAACGTTTTTTTTAATTTCATGATGAGGGGAGAGAGGATCCAAATACCACAAAAGCGGGCCGCGAAACTCCATTTGATGGCCTTTGTGTGTGTCTCTCTCTCTCTCTCTCTCTCTCTCTCTCTCTCTCTCTTCAGTTCTGCTTTACACATGTAATAGCTATGATACTTTATATTACAAGCATACAATTTGCTGAGTAAACATGCAACATAATACAATTCCTGAGCTGGCATAATTAGTTGAATATTTCGTCTTGGTTTTGGTAGCGTCTGGGCATTCCAGATTGAAACTGGGGCGCTCAGACGTTTCCAAAACGAATCTGCTCTATTCTCGTAAGCTGTTATAAAAAATGCTAGTCAGTGCCATACACATTGCTCATTGTATGCAGGAGATGATTACTATAAGCAGTGATGCTTGTTATCAGATCCTGTCATGTGCTCATGTATAATAATGTATTATTTACTCATGCTATGTCATTTCGAAATAAAAATATTGTTTAAACTAACCTAAATTATTTCAACTGATCACTAAACAGGGTTCATATCAAAACAAAACAACATCAAAATTAGTAAAAAAAAATACACATTTGGACATCAGCTGTAGTAGATTTTGCACACCTCACTACTGTAGTATTGCACCTCAAACGGAACAGAGTTTTTCGTTTTTTCAAACTTTACATGACGGTTTCTTCAACCTGGAAATTAGCATGTGCATAGATATAGCAAAACCCTAACTAGATTTAAATTTTGGCGGAGAATGATATCAATCTTACTGCTCTGATATCTTGTAAAAATAAATTACCTATTTTTTCTTGGAATGAAAATACCAGTTTAGTACCCATTTTTGTACTGTCAGTGCAAAAAATCTGGGATAGATATCGTAGTATTTGCTCAGCTATAAAATGTCCATTAGAGATTACAACAAACGATTATTTTGTAACATCAAATGGTGCGGTTTACGATGTAATCCAAGTTGCTTATATATATAGTTCTACGGATAGTGGGTTATTTACGCTTTTCTTGCCTACTAAGTACCATAATTTCGCCTGCATGTATGTTTTCGTAATGTGTCTGTATGTGCGAGCGTACAACTAGAAATACACAGTCCTGAAAATACGAATTAGAACTCAGAAGTAGGGGCACTTACATGTACTACATTACATTTCATTTCTAACTTTTACTGCTTCTTTATATGATGGAAAAATATGCCTGTTTTCATATGGGAGTGGTGAGATCAATAAGCAGACCCATTGATCGAATAACTAAGCAAATGGGCGCTTCAAACTAAGAGGCCATTTTGGCCAGTAGACATCTATAGATGTAGCCTTTCTTTTGGGTCACCGTCTTTGTGACATGATTAGATAACTGAAATATTGTTAACTATATGATGTTAAACAGCAACGCAAGCCAATATGCAGCTACATTTAAAACCCGCTGATGCATTGTTGTAAATTGTCTCATATTAGTATATACTTGGTGATAGTCATTGATCATTTCGCTCAAGGTACAAGAAGGGAATGTTATTAGGCATAAAACATTAAGAATGTTAAATTCCATCCTATCACAGCATTTATGAAAACGTAAACAAACTTCAAAAACATATTTTTGATTAGGGTTTTTTGGTTTAAATATATTTTTCGAATTAGATTTAAAATTCCCATTTAAGATTTAATGATATTGCCAAAAATCAGTGTTCCATTTGAAGGGCTATACTACAGTAACATAACCAGACGCCAACAGCTGGATATCTTTTGTAAATATTAAGTGTGTTTTGTGGTAAATAAATACAAGGATGCTTTTTAATAGGTGAAACATTGCCATTTTAAATAATTTATAAGGTAAGTTTCATTCAAAAACCTGTTGTTGTTGTTTTTTCGCATATTTCTGTCTTGACAACTGAATCAGATTGTAAACTTCAATGTTCTTGATAAATGACGTCAAAATAGCCGATTCGCGCGTAAAAGCGCGCAAATGAAAAGAAATGAACGGAGTGATGAGGTTGAATGGAGTTATGAGTTTAGGGATAATGGCGTGCAAAAGCATGAATGGTTCGTATGTTTTAAAACGCCTGTTCCAGAGCACATTATTGCATTAAATCTTGTCACAGGCTATTAACAGCCATGTTTTAACCAGCAAAAAAACATGTATTAATCAGGCAATTTACATGCTGTTGATGCACGGCTATTGAACTTTACATATGCGCATTCTATGTCGTCACGCAAATTGACGTCCTCAGCAGATGAACGTAATAATTTATAGTGACGTTAGGATGACGTAAGTCTTTGCTCTGGATGAGGCGTTTTCAAAACTTACGAATCATTCATTCTTTTGCGCGCCATTATACTAATATAAAAAATGAAATTTTCCAAAGTTTTCAAATGACAAAATGACTATGCAATAAATAGCGGATATTTACTTTTTTGAGGTGAATACCAAATATATTTCATCGAGTGTGTTGAAAACATAAGAATTTTCATGAGTGCGCAGCACGAATGAAAATTTCGATGTTTTCAACTCACGAGATGAAATATATATGGTATTTACTAAAAAAAAAAGTAAATTTTCTTTTTATTTTATACTTTCTTAGAAGATTTAGTCCACAGTTAATCAATTTGTTAACCATGCTTCAAGCCGAAAAGAAGACAAAGGAATATTTTTGACAGAACATCCGGATCAATCTACATGGGACTTACAGATAAAAAGAAATTTATTCAGCGTCAAAGTGCAAGACAAGTGACGTCATAAGCCACGTCATAATTTGTTGATGACGTTGCGTAGCGTATCCTCACTCACTGAAGAGGGAGGTGTTGAAAATTCAAAATCGAAAAATTTAAGCAAATCTGAATTATTTTCGTACCAAAATGTTCCTCGTGTTCTAACTAAGAAAATGACTCCCCACACTTTATGTTTTTGTTCACAAATAAGAAAGTTATAGGCGTTTGAACTTTTGAAGTGAGCTGCATTAAGTGAATGGAAGAGTCAGAGGTGATCCAAAAAACGCTACAGTGAAAATATAGGCTGATATCAATCACTAGTGATTGATATCATATCATTTCACTAGTGATTGATATCACTTTTATTTGTTTTTGATATGCATTGATTCCACTGCTAAGTATAAAATAATAACGGTTAAACATGATTTTCTGAAACAATAACATCTGCTTAGACCCCTCGGGGTCGTTAAAACCCTCGCCTTTTAGGCTCGGGTTTCAGCATCACCCTCAGGGTCCAGCAGATGTTATTGCATAGAAAACGTTTTTGATCCCTATAATATATCACTAAATATTGCCAAAACTTTACTAGAATTTAAATGCATTTATTACCAATATAAAGCAATGAGACGACTCACAAGTTTTTTCCAACATTAGTTTAAATAAGCAGTACTATGTAAATCACTATTAGTTTGTCGAGTTTAATGCATGGTGGTGTTATATCACTCGCAGATGTGACGTCATGTAATAGAATCCATCCCTACAGTAAAGCCAAAACGAAAAATGCCTGGAATTAATACGAGTCAAGTGGATGTTTCCGATAAAGCTCTTCAGTCAACAACAATCAGTGACATTTTAGCCAATGTTACAACGGTATTGTTCAATCAGACAAATGGAACCGGAGCTGAGTCTGATCCAGTCAAGGCGAAAATTAAAGAGGTTTTCAACATTTCAGTCTTAATCGTACTTTGTGTCCTAATGATGTCTATCGGAGCTGTGATAAAACTCGACATGATAAAGGCACATTTCCGTCGTCCGGTAGGGATTATTATCGGAATGGCATGCCAGTTTATCGTGCTGCCTGTGGTAGCATTTGGACTAGCCCATGCTTTGCAGCTAGAGCGCTGGAGCGCAATTGGGATGATCCTAATCGGGACGACGCCTGGAGGAAGCACCTCGAACATGTTTACTTTCTACGTTGATGGAGATGTCCCATTAAGGTAATGTAAAAACAAATACTTTATTCATTAACCCTTAAAGCGCCAGCAAAATATACATTTGAACATGTCGTCTGCTGAAGTCGGCTGCTGCAAATAATTGCATAACATTACAGATTATTTTAAGTATATAAGAATACAGCGTGGACCCAGATCAGACTGTTCCTATAGAAACAGTCTGATCTGGGTGCACACTGTTTCAAAGAGGCTTCTAAAACTTTTCAACAGACGACAAAAGCAGACGACTTTTGTTGTGATTTAGCATTTGGATGAGCTCATTTCCAATTTTAGTGTTGTTGGGTCTTATATACTATGCACAATAAATTTAGCAATTGTTTTGTATGGGTGAGCCTATCCACATCAGATTTCGAGTTTCATTTGCTGTCATGAAGATACAAGCGCCGATCATTTGACAAGAATTTCCATTAAAAAAAATACAGAATTACCAAACGCAGCGGCCGTGCTGAAGTGACGTTACATTTTAAGACTAGCGGGTAACGTGGGTATTGCTGATCATTTGGGGAACCCAAAACCATTTGGTCACTGAAAACCGAAAAAACATAGCAAATGCTGCAATTTTCTAAACTTTCTCAAAGAAATAAAGGACCATACTTTCACAATTTGACGTTCTTATTAATGCTTTTACGTTGTCGCCTTTAAACGGTGTTTCTATTTGTTTTTTCTTGAACCACATTAACAAGTAAAACTGCTTGATGCCTTCCAACACATTCAGACTAATACTGTTGAATGAAACATCTTCATGGCTACAGAGCACGAGCAGAAAGATAAAATCTAACGTCAACGTTATCTCGCAAATGCGTCGCACCATTTTTCAGTAACTTAAGGTTTAAATCAACCATAAGATGAGTTACATTGTAAGCCTATGGTATTTTTGTAAGCTGATTCTCTTTTGAATTGATACGCCAATTACTATTAGAAGTTTAATCAAATGACAACTACGTTTTGACGTCATTGATGGCAGCTGATTTTTTCAGCATGAAATCTCTATCACATCTGTCACACAACTAATAGATTTTATAGGCGTATGATGCATGAGGAAGATGAAAGACCACAAAACGAAAAATCACATGCTTATCATGTTAGCATTACTTACAACGGATGTGATTTTTGCTAACTGACTCCTCCTGCAATTCTTGCTCTCCCCAAATGCCTAATTAAAGGATGGCGTCTGTACATTCGTGGTTTTATATGCCTAAGATCCTATTCTTCGTTATTGTAATTGAAAGTGTTCGATATTGCACAAAGATGAGCACAAAAACATTCGAAATATCAGAAATTGCTAAACTTATTGTGCATAGTATATTTAATTTTTACTAAACACTTTGCATGCTGGGTAATTTTTCATGATTTTTGTCGGCTGCAGATTTTTTTTTCAAAATTAACTTTTTTCCGAAAATTCTTTCCGGAACACTATCTGTGTCAAACGGTTTGGATCCGGATCCGTCGGTCCTGTCCTGATCTTGGTCCTAACCTTTTTGCAAAAATTATCAGCAGACGACAAAATTCGCCGCTTGCAAGGAAAGAGTAATTATGTTTAAATCGAAATGCAGCCATGAAGAAACGTCTATGCAGACAACCACCTCATGCCCTGGCCGTGCCCATCACTTTTATCCACCGAATTCATTATCTCAGCAAGTAATCAGACCCGTCTAAATGGTTTGTCTGCACGAGTTCTAACAGACTCGACAATGCTAGCTTTCACTATAAATAGCTCTATGATTACTTTGAGTAAGTGTCGGATCCAGATCCCAACACCCCCCCCCCCCCCCCCCCCCCCCGTTTTAAATATCCTATGAAAATGACCAAATTATTTCATTTTCATTGGGATATTTGGATAAAATTAGATAGAATCAGCAAAGTGAACCCCCACACTTATGTACATATGAATCCCCTTTCCAGATATCCTGGATCCGCCCTGTAAGTATAACTACAACTGCAGTCTTTCTTACTCAATACTTATCTACAACAGTCTTTGGTGTTTCATTACAAACAAAGGTTAGCTGAAATCCCTATATTACTTGGAATGAAAACATTTCGTCCATAGATTTATGCCTTTGTTTTATGCGTGGAAATGAGTAAAAAGCAGGTCATCAGAATTGGAATACAGATTATAAAGATTTTGGTCAGCATTTTCATTCTAGATACAAAACATACAAGAAACTGTACTTAAAGTCGGCATTCAATTTTAACACATCAAGGCTATTTACCGACAAACAAAGTTAAAGACTGTACAAGTACAAACATTTAACAAATCACAGGAAATTTGGGTTAGTATCACAGAAATTTACATTTATATAGCACAGATATTTATAAATTAAGATCATATGATAGTTTCTCCTAGGGTTAAAATTACATATAGCATATGATTAAAAGGTCATTATTTGCGATCTATCTAGAGGAAACAAAATGGTCGAAACTACAAAAAGGTGTGATAAAAGGGCTCAAGAGGCCCTGACCGCCATGACGGCTGGTTACAAGGCCCTTAGGCGAAAGACTGATCCTAGATAGGGCGCAAACAGACCAAGAAGATGTGCTCAGCGGTGAGCAGACCTTATATGATACAGCTATAAATAAATGCCTCCAGATAAGAGTGCGTATTGGAATTCTATTTTCTTTGTTTCTCATCCAAAACATATGCCGTGGGTACACAAAAGAACAATCTCAATGAGACGGTTCTTATGAGTATCCAAAACACGTTTAAATTGATGGGCAAGAAAATAATAACTATTTTTCGCTTATAAAATTCCTTATCTGGATCTATGAATTATAGTGGCACTTTGGAAGTTCAAGCCAATAGCTTATATTATGTTAATTAAAATAAATTAACTGATGATGTCTAGATTAACTTAAAATGTAGCTAAAACAAACGAAAACGTTAACAGAACAGTAAAAGTCACAACTGAACTAAGGACAGGTAAAACAAAACTACAAATTAAACTTACACATAGAACATTTACATGAGATACCCTCCCAGGCCCGGATCAGTCTTCCAAACTCCTTGAAGTCAGTAGTTGTCCTCAATGCATTTGGGAGAATGTACCAGATGTGGGCGGCCTCATATCTAAACGATTTCATACTGTAAGACTCTAGGTTAACTCTAGGAAGCTCAGCAAGATTTTGGCATCTGCGAGAGTAATTTGTATTTTTTTAATTTTACTAAGTCAAGAATATAACTTGGTGACAGATTATTAAGGAGTTTAAATGTTTCTATTGGAATATTCCGGATTTTGGTTATTTGAAGGGTATTCATCTTTGCCTTTGTAGAAGATCTTAGTAAGAGCTAATAAATCACTGTATACCAGTCTCAGGGCTCTATACTTTTTTTTTCATTTTGTCAGTACTTGATTTGGAGCAAAAGTGCCAGTTTACTGGACAATAACTATAGTTAGATCTCACAATAAGTAATTTGGTTTCAGTGCTTAAGAAGCGACTGAGTCTGCATGAGACATTAATCTGCCTAGCTGCTTTTTACAGATATCTGAAATATGCAAAGTAAGAAAAACGGCAAAGATCATGGAATCAATACAATACCCAGGATACCACATGAGAAAGTGACTAAATCACAATTAGACATCACAAACAAGAACCAAGAGGTCAGGTCTTTCCCAGCAGGTGACCACAGACAGCAAGTCAAAATTTAACATGCAATCAATGGTAACCCCTAATAGCTTGACTTAGTCTTTACATTTAACAGTGTTATCATGTTATGTGAAGCTCTCACAGTCACCGTGCCCTCTCTTACTCAAGACAATTGCCTTGAACGTTCCATGATCAGCCTTCATCTGATTTGTACCAAACCACTCAATGACATATTCACTTTCGGATGTGAGGATATTCTTGGCTTCAAGAAGGTCATGGTGACTGTAAGAAAGAGTATGCCATCTGCATGGTTGTATAGGTTTGAACTTTTTAACAAAATAAAAGATATCATTTAAAAATATGTTAAAAGTAGTGGTCCCATGATTGATCCCTGGGGAACACCTTTTATGTTTTTTTAGAAAAACACTTTTACAATGTCCCAGCTTTACCATTTGCTTCCTATCTGAGAATTAACTTTGCAGCAGGGAACATGCTGAGTCACATAGGCTGCCAGTTTATCAATGAAAATGCCATGGGGGAGATAGTCAAAGGCCTTGGACAAATCAATTAATATGGCTCCAACATATCTATGGTTGTCAAATTCCCTCTTCCAGTCTTCCAGCAGCCTCAGCAGCGTAGTCTGACAGCCAATACTCTTTCTGAACGCAGCTAAATGTGTATTAAAAATATTGCCAAAATGATCACTCAATTGATCAAACATTATTCGCTCAAATATTTTTGAAAGAGTTGTCACTGACAGGTTTGAAATTATCTTTGATGGCCTGAATACTTGGGTGCGTGGTAAACGCAGCATCTGCTGACTGATTGTTAATTCCTATTTATTTTGCAATATTTATATAGAAATCATTTAGGGTATTTCACACATCTGTTTGATCAGACAACAAGACTATTGTTTTCCATAAGGATACTATCAGCACTATTTTAGCTGTTTTTGAGCTGAGAAAAGGTTATATGGTAAGCCAAAAGTCCTTTGACGTTGGCCCCTACTACTACTTTCAAAGAAATAAAGTTTAATTGATTGTTTCCTTAATCTTGTAACATACTTCCTTTGTTTTCTGTAATTGTCTCATTTTGTTTTTCCTTTATATTTTTATATTTATTAAACAACATTTTTTTGTATATCGCTCTTTGAAGTTCAGAATTCATGGACGGAGATTCTCTTTTCGAATACTTTTGCTTCTGTGGGGCATGCTCATCCACAATCTCCCCTGCAAGGGTCTCATAAGCCCAATAGCTGTCATCGATGTCATCAAAGATGTCCGCTATATGCAGAGGAGCCCTCTGGAGATCCTGAACAAAGTCTGCCTTACAGAAGTTTTTGTAACTTCTAAAAGTGCCTTTCTGTCTGATGGATTTTCACATACATGTTGCTGTAATATGTATGGAATTGTCCAATTTGTATTTTATAATGTAAGGGATTGCCGGTCAAGCATTCTATAAAATGATGTATCATTTTTTATCTTAGCAGCCAGAGCAGTCCCTGGTGAAATGCCTTACTTATGACACATTTTATCTGGGTCTTCTCTGTAGTCAAATTACCCGTTTTACCTATATATTAGCCGTGACATGAGATTTCCAACAATGTCGTATGTGCGACCAGCAAAGCCTCAGATCAGCCTGTCCATACGCGCAGTCTGATCAGAGCCTTTGCTAGTCGCTTTAATGTTCTATGGCTGTTGAGCTACTGATGGCATCATTTGGAGGTTCTAAGCTTAAAAGGAGGCTGCACAGGTTCGTCTGAGTCTTTTCTTTTAAAAATGCCGCATTGTTGGAAATCACATGTCGCGGCTCAAATCCAGAATGAAAAGGGTTAAATACAATAAAAATGAACAGAAACGTGTATTTTTTTTTAAAAAAAAATTGTACAGTGTAAAATGTTTATTTTACGCATACGACGTTCGAATGGGCACCTAAAATGTACATGTATTCTTGATCGAACCAGAAGAAAGGTATATCTGCTTAGGAGAGCCCCCGTTACGCAGTTACGAATGGGTAATGAAAATTGTACACATTCAAGTGAAATCTCCTAATGTGAATATCAGGGGGTTTTTTAATCATAAGGGACTGCTCTTAAAGGAAAGAATTCGCTCCCTCTGTAAGAGAAGCAATTGATGAGAACCACTGCTCTCTTCAATGTGCCTAACTATAACAGCCCTCTGGCTAAGCCCCATGATGTGTACCATAATTTAACCGTATCTATACTCAGAAAAACAATTGAAGGATATTTAGATTCAGCTCCATCTCTAACATTCAATACAATAAAAACTAAACTAATCATGCATGCGTTTCATAGCTCCAGATATCTGCAATCAAAATGAAAGTTTGATTCAATCCACGCTTCAATGACTAAAGTGCAGTACAGGTCCAAATGGTGCAACCCTATATACTAAAAAGTCACAAACATTCAAAAATTTTATCGTTTATATTCCATAATGACTGGCTCCAAAATCATTGCTGGCTCTCAGTCAAGTATGACACCCAATTTTGTAGTTGTTGCCAGTGTTTTTACTTTCGATTTGTTGTCATATTGGCTGGGGTATGCCATATCTGTGCATTTTTGTTGAAGAAGTTGTCATGTTATAGGGTGCAATTACTGACAAATGGGTGTGAACACTTGTCTATGGTCGGAATAAGAACATAAGCAATGACCAGGTAAAGGTTGCAGCAAAAAATATAAACGCTAAATATTTTGCTTGTGAACTTTGGGTAAAGAGGGTTGGTACATTTGATGTGGTACAGTACTGTATCTTAACCAATGACTCGTAAACTTAAATTATGCATTTTGCTGAATGGCATATTGGTATTTCTATCAGATACGTAAATACCTAATTTGGAAATTATTTTCTCAAATGTTATATAGTCAAAAGAATTTAGTTTTAATATTCTTCTATTGTTTTTTCTGAGAATAGAACAGTTTTCATAATGTGTTTCAGTGTGTCTATGACGGCGACATCTACAGTAATCGGCGTCGGGATGATGCCTCTCAACGCTTGGATTTATACTAGAAGCTGGGCGGATTACAAGACAGTGATTCCTTACATGAATATTATCATTATACTCGCCACCATGTTGATTCCGGTTGCTATAGGGATGGTTATACTCGCAAAACTCCCTAAAGTTGCCAAATGGATTACCAGGGTAAAGTATGTTTTTTGATTCGATAAAGAGGTTCTTTATATACGCGAATGCTCTTTAAATAGTAAGTGTGTATGACCAGGAAATGCAACAATCACACTCTGCAGACCGACCCGCATCACTGCGAGGGAGACGCAAAGAACGATAACAGGCACATGACAGCAAGAAGACAAGGAAAGTAAAGCAACCAGCGAGATGATTTCAAAACAAAGTACAGCACAAAACAATGACTTAACGCAACTTCCATGCAATCAACGGGAGCAACAATAAACAATGAATCAACTGACAGTAATTTGCACGACCCGTGATGAACATTTCTAGTAACGGATGGACAGACTTACATAGTGATTATAGTGCAGTACCCAATACACAGACAGAACCTCAAAAAAAATTTTTCAACGAAACAAATAATATTTAGAATCGGCGGATAAAATAAAACAATAATCTTAGAAAGTTAGTTTTTTTCTGCTTTACGGAACATTACAGTAGCAACTAATAAAATGTTCTGGCCTTATTGTGTAATATGTTTCAAGCAAGCATGGTGTTATGATATTTCCAAAAAGGCCAATATGGTACAGCTTACACAAATCAATTATATGAAAATGAAACAGAGAAAAAATGGTACTTAAAATGACAATTTTTAAATTCCAGTGACAACGGACATATGGCGTGCAATACCGATCTGTTTTCCAGATTGACAAAAATACAATTAATTACCTCTCTTGAAAAATAACATATTAACTGGGTTGAACGACGGCGTCAAAAAACAAAAAAATTAAGAATTGTTTGGAAGGCTTGACTGGCAAAATGATGCTCGGCAAACCTTTGTCACTATTTTGCATACCAGCGGCTGGACAATATTTAAATAAATAAGTATGCGAAATTTGATCCAAATATACCATATGGGTCAAGAGTTTTGAGCATATTTACTTAAAGACCTTGACCAGCTAAAATGATGCTCGTCAAACCCTTGTCACCGTTCTGCATGTACCAATGGCTGGCCAATGTTAAAATAAATAAGTATGTAAAATTTGACCAAAACATATGGTGCCGTTCAAGAATTATGAGCAGATGTTTTGGGTGCTCAAAAGAACCGTCTCCATGAGACCACAACATATGTTTTGGTTTACTAAAAAAAGAAAATCACCATTGTGTTTACCAGTGTATCGACAATGTTAAAATGAATAAGTATGCAAAATTTGATCAAAGTATCTGGTGCGGTTCAAGAATTATGAGCATTTTCACTAAAACACACAAATCAGCCAACATGATGCTCTGCTACCCCTCGTCCCCATTTTGCATACCGTGACTGGACAATGTTAAAATAAATGAATATGCAAAATTTGATCCAAATATACCAGGCAGTTCAAGAGTTATGAGCATTTTCACTGACTGTCCACAGCCGGCTGAAATGAAGTTCAGCAAACCCTCGTCCATCAAAAAAAGTTGTTGCATGTCTATGCAAATTGTGATCAAATACGCCAAGTGTTTCAAGAATTATGAGCATTTTCACTAACTGAAGACGACGGATGGACTCACATAGTGATTATTGTGCAGACCCAAGGGTCGTGCAAGAAACAACAGCAGAACTTATTGTTGAACTTATTAAATGAGTTAGAAAAGAATAATAAGATGCTAGGCTATGCAAGTTTAGTAAATTCAGTAATATGAGAATCCGTTAGTCATATTGCGTTGAAATAGCTTTTGATTAGCTTTTTAGCAAGAACGACTTCATGTTTTTACCATAAGTAGGCTGACATTGTTATTGACGTCATTTTTTTTATATGAAAATGTTATATTAAATGGTCAGAAAGAAAATAAATCCATTATTCTTGTGAGGATGGGATAGAAAAATCCGTCACTGGCGATCACCATTTGTCATCACTAGGCAAGCCTTTTGATTTTTCTATCCCATTGATCCTCACACTCATGGTAGATTCTTATGGTCTATGTAATCTTACCTAGTCTGTTACGTTTAAGTGGCGGCATCATATTATTTTTTCAAGAACTTCTGGAAATCTTCAAAATTAAAACAAGAAATTTAATGATGAGCCAGAAATATAATCCAATACTTGTGTGAGGATGGGATAAATAGAATCCATCATTGGTGTTAAGTGGGGACAGGAAAATCCCAACCCAAGGGCCACCGTTCCAGTGGGAAACGAGGCTTGCTGAGTTTCTCACTGAACGGTGGACCCAAACGTTGGGATTTTCCTGGAACCACTGGAAAGTAACAATCAATTAGTTTTCTCATATACCAAGATTACCTTTAGCGACGTACTTTATAATTTTTGTTGGTGGCGTCACTGAGGTTGATGTTTACAGTCAATGACGCGCGCTGTACAAATCAACCTGAAACAGCGAACAAACAGCACATTTTTCAATGAACAAATGGTTATTTTACAAGAACTAGCTTATCAGCAAAAGCAACTTGAGTAAGTTAGTCACATACTTACTATTTTTTGTTGAAGAAAACGGTGTATTCAGTCACTCATTGCCCAACATGTCAAAAATGTCAATCACAATGCACGCCAGCACGTTCTAAGCATTACATAAATGTTTTAAGTAAGATGCTTTCTTTTACTTTATACTACGTTAAAGTCCGACTTTAATCGCTGAAATTTCAACATTAAAAATTAGCGTGACTGTCTCAGCAATTCAACTTTCGTTTTCCAAAGAAATACAGTCATGCGCCAAAAATGTCACGTGTAGGTTATCTCACATTAGCAACTGGCCCCGTGTAGCTTATCTCGTATTAGTTACGCTTATCTCACATGGGTAGCGATGTGGGACAGATTTTTACGACAGCGAGCTAACTTAGGGATCACTTGATCTTGTATGCATTGGTATGTGAGAAAAATAATATCCATCATTGGTGTTCAGTAGGGACAGAAAAATCCCAACCCGAGGGTCCGTCGTTCCTGTGGGAAATGAGGCATGCTGAGTTGGACCCAAGGGTTGGGATTTTTCTGGAACCGCTGAACAGTAATGATCAATTTTTTTCCATATACCGATTCTACGTACATTTAGAGACGTACTGTAAAATATGTTTTGGTGACGTCACTGAGGTTGGTGTTTACAGTCAATGACGCGCGCTGTACAAATCAACTTGAAACAGCAAATAAACAACACATTAAACAATGAATAAATTGTTATTTCATCAAAATGGATTTACAAGAACTAACTTTTCAGCAACAGGAACTTGAGTAGCCTAAGTAAGTTTGCTGTAATGTGTTTCTTTTTTAAATTGTCAAGACTTCCCGTCCCGATGCATTCAGTCACTCATTGCCACGTCAAGTTTGTCAATGGCAATTCGCAACCCGCCGCGTGTGGTTTATCTCATATAAGTTAGGCTTATCTCGCATGGTTAGCGATGTGGGACAAATAGAATCTATCATTGGTGCCCAGTGGGGACAGAAAAATCAACTTGAAACAACAAATTGTTATTTCAGTAATACTCGAGTAAGTAATTTTGTTGAGGAAATGTGTTTCTTTTTTTACATCATCAAGGCTCCCCATCCCCGTGCATTCAGTCACTCATTGTCCAACACGTCAAATATGTCAATCGCAATGCACTCAGCATGTTCAAATCATTGAATAAATGTTTTAACTTTTACTTTATACCACGTTTAAGGCCGACTTAAATTGCTGAAATTTCAACATTGACATTTTTCCTGACTGTCAACAATTCAACTTTCGTTTTCGAAGGAATACAGTCATGCCCCAAAAATGTCACGTGTGGCTTATCTCGCATTAGTATCCTCACATGGGTAGCGATATGGGACAGATTTTTCCGACAGCGAGCTAACATAGGGATCACTCAATGTTGTATGCGTTGGTATGTGAGAAAAACAGAATCCATTACTTGTGTTCAGTGTGGAAAGGAAAATCCCAACCTGAGGGCCCGACTTTCCAGTTGGAGCCGAGGCTTGCCAAGTGTCCCACTTAACGGTGGACCTGAGGGTTGGGATTTTTTTCTTGAACCACTGAACCGTACTTATCGATTCTTTTCCTCACACGTCATTTAGCTACGTACTGTATAATATTTGTTGATGGCGTCACTGAGTTGTTGTTTACAGTTAATGACGCGCTGTACAAAGTCGGCTTTAAACATCGATTGAAGAGCAGTTTAAACAATGAACAAATGCATCAAATGGATTCACAAGAACTACCTTATCAGCAGCAGTAAGAAAGTTTGTTGAGGAAAATCTGTTTCTTTACTCCCTGGTCCGGTGCAGTCAGTCAGTCATTGCCATACACGTCAAAACGTGTAAATCGCAATGAACTCAACATGAACAAAGCATTGAATACTGAAATGTTTAAAGTAAAAGTGCTCATTTTGGTTTGCCTGTGTGCCTGCCTTTTTTAACCGTTAAAATTTCAAAATTGAAAATTTTTCTGAATGACTCAACGTGATCAACAATTCAATTTTCGTTTCCAAAAGAATACAATATTGCGCCAAAAAAGCCGTGTGTTGGTTATCTTGTATTAGCAACCAGCCTCATGTGGCTTATCTTACATTAGTTACGCTCATCTCACATGGGTAGCGATGTGGGACAGATTTTTCTGTTGCGAGCTGACATTTGGATCACTCGATCTTGTATGCCCTGGTATGTGAGAAAGAAGCAAAAGGTCCCTCGGGATCACCTTGGCTATCCTCGTGATGACAAACGCTTCTCCTTCAGATGGACTTATCTATCCCACCATCACACAGATTATGGTAAAGCAGCCGCATGACCGAAGACAAGTGACGCCATTGCTATGTTAAAGTGACGTCACTCACTTTATGATAAATAATGTATATTCTTTTGTAGATTGGAAGTGTCCTAGGCTTCGTATTGATCGTGAGCATAGTTGCCATGCTTTTCTACGTGTATCCCATGATGTTTAGATCCAACTTGAAAATATGGATTGGATCCGTGGTTGTCTTGATCATCCCCGTAACACTTTCGTTCATCGCCGCTACGATTTTCTGCTTGCCTCTAGCTTCCAGAAAAGCTATTTCAATTGAAACCGGAGTGCAGAATACTGGATTGTGCCTTGGATTGATAGCAGTGTCGTACGATATCAACCTTTTTGTTCAGATATCAAAATTCCCAATTCTGTACAGTCTGATCAATTTCTCGGTTTTCTGGGTGTTTGTCGTCCTGTATAGGGTCGTGAAGTTGATACGAAAGCACAGAGGTTTAGACGAAAATAAAACACGAAATCCTGATGACGACGAAATGAAACCAACTGCTAATGAAGAAAAGGGTGAAAAATCTAGTTTAGGAAAGAGCGATGCAGGCGACTTAGAGCTACATGTAACTCTATTGTAATCTTTGGCTACTCAATTTCCAACTACTAGGTTACTGTAGATTCAAATATTTTCGCGAGAATTTATTTTCGCGAATAACGTTAGTTATGTTTGCGATGTTAAAAATTCACGATTTTCGCGACACTTATCACGAATATAAAACCCTTGCGAAAATGTCTGACTTTGCAGTAGATATCTATAGCTAAAATGATAATGGTACATATCAGTTACCTCTCATATAATCTGAATTTGCACGTTAACCTGATAAACGTTGTCTATCTCACGGCATGTGTCTTTCTCAGGTCAACGTAACTGCACTTTTTGAATGACGTTGATGACGTTAAATAGACGAAAAATTTAATAATTACGTCACAATCGCCATTTTGAAGAGTGAACCAAATAGAGTATCAGGTTCGCGTCTTTTGACATCAAGTCTACCAGGCTCGGCTTCGAGAGCTCGGCGAGCCTCGCGATTCAACAAGCGTTCTCGAAGCCTTGCCTGGTAAACTTTAACAAAAGACACTCACCTAGTATTCTCTTAAGCGGAGGACACAGACGAGTCTGCGCTTCTCGCATTCACAATCTATTGAAGTAGAAGAAGGCCCAGCTCTAGCCCCGCATTGGATTTTCAATAAGGCCTTAGAGCGGCGCATATGTAATAAGCACCAAAATCCAAAAGTTTTTTTACTGTGTTCTTGAAAAAAAGAAACATTATTTCAAAAATTAAAAGATCAAAAGTTACAGACTATGCAGCTTTAAGGACTGCAACTTTTCTTACCTGCTTTGGCTCAACTTTCAGTGAGAACGCCGAAATGAAATGACCCTCGTTGCACCTCACTTCCTCTGTCCACCTACCCCACGGTCCGACGGCAGAATTTGCGTAGCTTCTGTCTGATTTTCCGGACCTGTACCCACAAATTAGTCGTATTCCGTTCAGTGTCGAGTCGTCTCCTCTTCTGCCCTGGTAGCCTTCAACCTAAATCAGTATAATAAAGAGTATCTTACATGAGTGTTCATGTTTTATTGAATCTATTTAATGAGTTGGGGAAAAGTGATACAATGCGTGGCTTGCCGAGCATTTTATTGATTTTCGCAATAAGTTTAATAATTTCAATACTACATGAGCACGAATGTTAGATTCTATTTATCACATGACACTTAAGTTATTTTAAAATCGCATTTTTGAGATGAAAATGTCTAGATTTTGCCATCTTTTTACTCTTTGATTTAAATGGATATCATTATGTTACGCTACTAATCTTTAAATCATTTGTATGAATGGTGGTTTATCGATTTTATTGCATGGCGCTATATCACTACCAGCATGATAACGTACAAATATGAAAATGTAATAATGTAGAAAAACCCATATGAGTGGAAACTATCTAATGCTATATTCTAATATAAATAAAGAAATTTACTATAGGATTTTTTTTAAACTAGAAGGCTGTCAGTCGATAGGGGACCATTGCTAATACCCTCACCCATTACTTTAAATACCGCACAGTGTAACATTTTTGACCTTGAACTTCGTGTCCAAGGGCATCCTGGCAATCCAAAACCTGTGTCAAATACGAGTATCCTCCATCATAAAGTAAGAGGGGTTGGTAACCCAAATATTTGTCCTCAGGCAATTATTGTGCCAAATATGAACAAGCTTTATTGTGAAAGAGAAATCCACCTTATGCGATTTAAGGCAGATTTTAAACGTTTTAGTAAGTGAGTATGATCAGGAAATACCACAGTCACAAACTGCAGACAAACCCGTGGCACCACGAGGAAGAGCCACACAAAAATCACGTGGCACCAGCAAGACAAATCAACCAAAGCAACCAGCTCTCTCTCTTCCCCATCAAGATGATTGCAAAACTAGAATGGACATAATAAACTAATGTACAGCAAACATAAAACAATTACAGACTTCTACAATGGGAGTAACAATAATCAACGAATCAACAACAACAGAACCACCGCCTTAGAACGGACAGCAGCAGCCTAAGCCACTGGGGGGTTAAATGCATTTAATTTGCACCAAATCTGCGCCCTAGGTTCTGCTGTTGTTGAAGTACAAGAAATGTTCAGGTCGCATGGAGGTCTTCTAACTATTGCAATGTATCATCATTAAGAAACACACTAATCAATTTAACACACCATGATGAAACAAAGATAAAGATTCACGACTCACATATAATCAGAGCTGAAGAAAAACTCAAGTTGAGCCACGGTGGGCCCAGGTACAGATAAGCATCAGGCACCAACCCGCCGATTAAAGCTTTACGTCAGAGCCGTCATGAAGTCTGAGGCCTGATTCAACGTCATGCAATTTAAGAGGAAACCAATGCTATAAAACGTGATTGGGTTTAAAACCATGCATGCAGACTGTCACAGGTTATATCCAACCTTTGTATAACGTTTGATATTTTTTTTTTGAATTGATCACTAAAATTAGGTTTCCCAATAATTCTTTTGATTTTATAAACGTAATCACCATAAAATATAGTTTCTGATACGCCATGTTGCAGAAGAGTTTTTAACCCAATGTTTTATTAAACAATTAACTCTGAGTGGCTGTGAATACGCTTTTTATATATTACCTTGTTTTAATAACTTAGCAATTAAAAATAAGTTTCTGTTGTTGAAGTCATCAACATTAGAACACACACATAGAGAGCGCAGTGGCTCAGTGGTAGAGTGCTTGACTCGAGACCAAAGGGCCGCGGGTTCGAGCCTCAATTTATCCTAGCTTAGTACTGGTTCAACCCAGGAAGACCCGTCCCTGTTTAACTGAAAGATTGTTGATGGGACGTTAATTAATCAAATCAAACAAACAAACATTAGAACACTCTTACAAAACGAAAAAGCTAAGAAAGATATACACCATAATAGGGAGAGCGATGAATATCTCCATCAAGAAATGGGAAATTTACTATTTCAAAATTAAAATCACCCCGTTTACCATAAATCTTAGAAGAAACTGACATTTGTTATGGACAGGTTCAAATCCAAAAACGGAGCTTCAGTATCAGAGTAATTCTCCTTATTGAACTGAAGTTCAGTAGGATACATTTGACCCACCATTTGTTCAAAATAAGGAATATCATTATTAAGTAACTCATCTATAAATGTCTGGAGGTGGAGTTAAGAGCTTCAATAATATCAGTTTGATCATTGTCTTATGAACTTAGACTCAATAGTTAAAAGAGCAATCTAGATTTTAGGTCTAATCTCATGGCCCATTACTGTGTCAATATTATATATCCCCAATTTGTTACATTTGTAAGCATACAGATGTTCTTTTATTTTTCATTTTTACCATGGGTTGATAGGAGTATGAGAGATAGAATGATCTATAATATGGGTAAAAACAACGGAAATCGCGAAAGAATCATCTCACATTGGACTAAAACATAGAGATCCCAATCTGGTGTGCGAGAAATGCTCGGATCATACTTGTACTGATTTGATACCCCAACACTTTTTTCGAATCTATGGCTAACATTGTACTGCTCATTTACAAAACTAGAGTCATACCAAACAGACTTCCTCCCGAGGCAAACAGAATAAAAAATAAGCGAAAAGGCGAGGAAAAAAACTGAGTTTTAGAGAACTTGCGATATTGCCAAGCAGACTACCGAGGCAAACAGAACATAAAATAAGCGAAAATGTGAGGGGAAAAACTACAGAGTTTCGTTAACCTGCAATACAGCTTACATGTCATATCGTACCTTCTTTTCAAATCCGATGGCATACCTTCCTTCGGGACAAAAGCCTATGTGGTTAGACCAGCTCCCCCATCTTTCGCCGTTTCTCACAGTCAGCTTTTTCGAATATCCCCTAGCATCGACCAGAGAACAGAGAACGAAGCAGAAAATTGCACAAAATATCCCCATTGTCCATCAATGTATTACGAATAGTGAGTGATGCTTATACAATGTAGTAAGCATTTGCAAAATCGGTTTATATACAAGGTTTCTCATCAAAAGGGGATTCCCCTTGCTTTCTAAAGCTCAAATCTATTGGACAGAATATGATACATTGGGTCACATTGAAATTATTTTGAAAAACGGATACTTAAAAGAATGTCACGTTTCAAAAATCTGGAAAAACGGATCTTGCAAAATACGGGTAAATTACATAATGGAAAAAAAAATATATTTTAAAACCAGTTTTATCGAGCCTGTTCATGACTAAAGGTAATACAACAATGTTAAGTTCACGCCCATCTAACTTTTCTGCTTTCTGTCAGAAACCAAATACTGTAAAATTTTGATTCAGGTCTTTCGCGAGAATTTTATTTTCGAAAATAGCGTTAGGATAAGAGAGAAGACAAAGATCAGAAATTATTATAATCAAGTGTCACACCTGACCCAGGACACCATATGGGAAAGTGACAAAAGCAAAAGAAAATGAGCCAGTGCATGAGATTTCCAACAATGTGATATGTGCGACCAGCAAAGTCTCAGATCAGCCTGCGCACACGCGCAGTCTGATCAGAGCCTTTGCTAGTCGCTTGAGTATTCTATGATTATTAAACCATTTGGAGTTTCTATGCTTGAGGCTCATCTGAGTCTACACATGTCAAAATACCACATTGTTGGAAATCACATGCAATAGCTCAAATGTCATACACAGTAGAACCAAGAGGTCAGCCAAGTGATTGATCACAAGACTACACTAAACAGACATCACAGAATACAAAATCGAACGAAAACAAACAACAGAAGCCGCCTTAAAACAGTCTGGAACATATTGCTTAGTTTATTTGAGGTAGTGATCCAAACTTGGTGTGTGGATTCCTCTGGGATGGGTGAGTTGTGCATACCATTTTGGGTCACTTTGATCCTGACATTGACTTCTGACTTAATTTCTAGGTTTTTCGTATCTGGAGCATACCTCCTTAATTACAAAAAACTTTCCTCATATGTGTCTTATGCTTGACCAATTCCTTTGGGACATTTCTTACGCTACTGTGGCATTTCTTGTTATTTTATCATTTTTTACTTGATATTATTTTTTTGCAGAAAAACTAATTCCAGTTCAAAAACGTATCACAAACTTCTATATTTCACTCAGATCATATAATCACTGACCAAGAATGAAAACATTACGTAGTATTCAAAAGTTATATTTTGTTGATACATTAATTTTCGGGGAACATTATTTCTGTCATCGAATCTTCAATGCCTTAGTGATGCCTTTGATAAGAATTATTGGATGACAATTAGAAATTGCATATTTTTTATAAATTATAATGAAAAATTCTAAAAAAAAAATAATAAAACAGTCACACAGCATTTAGAAGCAAGAAATTACTGACTGCGCGCTTAAAGTGATGTTAAAATGATCACCAGATCCAGTGTGACCTCCATTTGTACGAATGCTAGCAGTCTACTTCGCCTCATTGAATTTACATAACGTTGTATGAGCACGTTAGGGATACGTTTGTCATTCTAGCAGAGGTAAAATTGGAGGCATTTATCGCATCCATTTGATGATTGGATCTATTCATCCTATAAGTTTTCTATGGGGTTCATGACGGGGGATAAAGAGTGCCAAGGCAAGACGTTGACGTTATTTTGAGCATCGAATTGTGTGGCTATTTACGTGTTGTGCGAGGCCCTTGTATTGCCATGCTAGAAATGGCCAGGTCTGTTATTTTGCATAAATTATTAAAGATATTTTAAGCATGAACCCCATAAACACCGAGCAATAATTGTTGCTGGTACTGTTGTACCGGTCCATGAGGCCACAATTTTTCATTAGTTGATTTACGAACCCTACTGTAATTTTCTGTGAAGTAGAAAAAAATTAATTGCTAATATTATTTTTATATTTTATCCGCCGACTCTAAATAGTATTTGTTTCGTTGAAAAAAATAATATATTTTGAGGTTCTGTCTGTGTATAGTTGAGAGTGATACTGTTAAAAGTGATTGTCCTGACCCGATTTTTAGGAAAATGATAAAAAAAAATAAGATTTAATACAGACTTTTGGTTTACCTTACTAGGTTTACTGTTTTTTCTGGAGATAAAAACGCTCTGAAAATGACCAGTTAATTGGTCATTTTCAGAGCTTTTTTATTTATTTATTTTCGTCCCCGACCCTAAATCTGAAAAAAGTTTCCCGTAAATCAACTAATAAAAAAATTCTGGCCTAAGATTATGAATATTTTGTCTAGTCAGCCAAAATAATGCGCGATATCATTTACCGTAGACTCCGCCTTGAGCACGCCAATAACTTGGTTTCTTTGATTTTGTTTGATTTGATTCTTTACGTCCCATCAACAATCTTTCAGTTATAAAGAGACGGGTCTTCCTGGGTTGAACCAGTACTAAGCTAGGTTTAATTTGACGGATGGCTGAGAATGGGTTTGCTCCCCGCCCCCCCCCCCCCCCTAGGGAATTTTGCAGACATATCCTATCTTGTAGAAAATTGAAAGCCGAGTCTTTTAAGAAATGTTTGCACTCTGTGCGTTGGGGCGTTAGTCTGTAAGAGCCTGTAACATACGTTACTTTATCAAATTAAGAAAAAGTAAATTGAAAGTTTGGGCTACAAATTAAAGACATTAAAATATTTATTTTGAAAAAATCATTCATATAGTCTGCATACTGGATATCTTAACTACCTATGACAGCCATTTGAACAAAATTGCGACTTCCTCAGGTGTCATATGCGTTACATAAGTCAGATAACCTATTAAAATTTGCAAGTGTGGCTAACATCATTTACATTCACAATCTCTCTGTGTGTTTTGCAAAATGTTTTTAACCATGTCTGACTAGCTTATGCAATTGGCTAACAGAAAAATTAAAGTTTGTTTCCCTTTCTTATATATTTTTTCTAGAATAAGCAATTAAACAACCCTACCCCTACCCAGTTTTAAGGTGAAAAGTTTGGTAAAAAACTAAAGTAAAAATAGTTAAAAATATTTGCAGTTGATGAATATGTTTCATTGTTTGGCATTTATTTGCTTATATGAAAAGACTCATAAATCTGCAAGTTTGTTGCAAATTTTTTAATATCAGAGGCTGTAACATATGTTACCTGATGTAATAAATGGGCAAGCTCATTATCTTTGCAGAAGATATGCTAAAATTTTTTCAATCTCCTCGAGGGAATTTTGCAGACATGTTCCTTCTTAAAGTTCAAATCAAGTTGCATCGAATAAGGGATGTTAGCACTCTCTAAGTTGGGGTGTTAGTCTAAAACAGCATGTTACATGCGTTACCATATCAAATAAAGGAAATGTAATTTGAAAGTTTGAGCTAAAATTGTGAAAAAAAAAACTAGCGGCTGCTGGATATCTCACATTGTTTAGGGATTTTAAGCTGGCTCGTATGATAATGACTAATAGATCTGCTAGTTGTAACCAAGTTTTAAAGATCAGAGAGTGTTACATATGTTAGCGTGATAAGTAAAATCATCAAACAGTATTTTGACATCAAGCTGTGTAAGGGCCTGCTCCATCCTAATCCTCTTTGGAATTCTGCAGACATATAACATCTTATGTAACCATGTAAGGTGCATTTAATAAGTAATGTTTACACTCTGTAAGTCAGGGCATTAGCCTGTAACAGCTGGTTACATATGTTACTATACCAATTTGAGAATAAGAAATTTGAATGTTTAAGCTACAGAAAGAAATTAAAATTATCTTATAAATTGACATTCTTATAGTCTGCATACTGGATGTCTTTACTACATATGGAAGCTGTTTAACATTTATACGGCTAACTGTGGTGTTATGTGCGTTACATGAACCTAATCATACTTTAAAAACCATGATTGTGGCTATCGTCATTTAGTTAAATAACTACTATGACTTGGTTGCAAACTGCTTTATTAGATTTTACAAACATATACTCAATTGATGAATAGGAAACACTAAGTTTGCTTTTCTATCTTAAATATATATTGTCTTATAGGAGCTAATACACAGCCCTACTCCCAATTTTACCAAGAAGCAAATTTTGTTATTACCTTTTACATATAAGTAAAACACATGAAAGCGATTGCAGCGTGTGGATATTTTACCTTTTCTTAGTCTGTCTTGCTCATATATCTGCAAGATGTCATTAAGTTTAAGATCAGGACACTAAATGTGTACTTATAAGTCTTTGGTGCGAAAACACTAGAAGTTATATTCATTTCTGATTATCGAGCCCATGGACTGTTGTTACAGATGTTATCAAAGACCTTTCGGACATATTTCCTAATACTGTGCATATGATGCTAAATATAGTGCCACAAATAGAAAAGATAGTTTTACATTTGTACAAGACAATACAATAAATGAAATGGTCCAAGCTTATTCTCATCGATTTAACACTCATGTTAAACATTTGTAGTTGTCTGCTTCTGTCGTAATCATTACTATCACACGCCTCCTTGCAACTAATAGAATCATCACACAATATTTCAATCATTTACTGTTATACAGTTTTACCGCCAGTCCACTCAAAATTGATGAGCCATTATCAACTTTCCAATTTTGCCATTCATGGCTTGGAACATTCAGAAACGGATATGAATTCCTAATAGTTGGCTCTTTGAGTATGTGTTTCAAGTGATACTCTGCAAGTAGGAGAAAGACTAAAGCTTTACAATGAGGAAAACTATGCCATTAAAAGCAATGAGTACCTGGACTGATGTACCTTGATATATCTGTGATAAAGAATCATATCTTAGCTGGTTAACTTTTATAAATATAACCTTTCTATACATGCAACAAACATATTTTCATCTAGCAATGTCTCTGCACTTATTTTCTTTCTCCAAGCATTCAAAAACTTATTTGAAGTCTTAGTACATCTGAAGTGCTGAAACCGAGGTAACTATTTCCCTTCAGGTAAAAGAGATAGATTTGCCTCAGCAGGTAAAACAATGCAATGCAGAATGAACAGAGCGCAAATGAGACCCTTTCACTTCAATGCTTCACTAAATTTCTAAGATAAGAGCGCTTAATAAAGTATGTAACATATATAACTCGTCAAAATAAATGAACAAGGGCATTATTGTGACATCCTTTTTGATTATACAGTAAGAGGCAAGTGTTTTCAACTTCAGTGTTTTCAATGAATCATGAAATGGGGCAACCTTATCAACTTGTTTACTCTGTATAAATCTTCCATAGAGCATAATATAGAACTACTGGTTATCCTTTTCTACCCATAGTCCACTTTCCTTCTTTTGAATGCAACAGCTAATGAAATGGCTGCAAAAACTGAGAAATCAAAGGTTTACATTATTTTAAGGCTTGCTTCAATGTTCTGACATTAAAAACTAACCAGCTGCAAACATAATTGATGGCATTGTCCAACTTCATGTTCTATCTAATATACCAGATAACTTTCAAGGTGTAACAGAAATTGTTTCAGACGGTCTGCCAAAACCACCAAGAGTCAACATTGTAGCTAAAGAAAACTTATAAAATTCTTTGGGCTCAGCAAAATAGTATTGATCTAAGACCTGAGGACTTAAGCACCAAAGGACTGGAAAGGTTCCATGGCAAATGATGCAAAAAGCAGCCTATCAAATTTCTGTTTGACCAATGTCAGAAATCTTAAAGTATTCTTAGAGATACACGGTATAGACATAGCTTTTTCAAAATCAGAGCAATGTTATCATTTGACTAGCACGGATGCAGAGGCAGCTGCAGTAAGATTGCTCTTGCCACTTCAAAGGAAGAGACATATACCAGAGTCATACTCCATTGTATGCATATATGTGAAGTGGCATTAAACCAATATTTAATCAGGTGTTTGATCCCATGACACTGACATGCTGTTTCTGCTATTGAAGAATGCTAAGGATTCAAGTTATAGCTGAGTCAATTTGTTTGACGCTGGCACTGGCCACACATACAAAGAAAATTAAGTATTTTGATGGCATAAGAGGAGGATCACAAGAAATGCTTATAAGTGATGTTTGTCACAATTACCAATTTTAAAAAGTAATCTTAATTAAAGTAACACATATAACACCATAGGAAGCTGTATATTTGTTACAAAACACTTTTTATGTATCAAAGGTATTCAGCATACAAACTACACGAATAATTCAAATAAATAGATAGTTTTATGCCTTCTTTCTGTTTCTCAGACTTTCAATTCATTTATTCTAAAATTGATATGGTAATATACTATTACAGGCTAACCCCCTGGTTAATAGAGTGCAAATATCTCTTATTTGATGCAGCTTGAATTGTTCTTAAAGGTAGGATATGTCTGCACAATTCCCAAAGGGGTGGAGAGGAGCAGGACTGTACTCAGTTTGCAGTCCTAATACTATGCCATGATTCTACTGGTTGTGATGAAATGGGTGTTTATTTTGCAATAGAAGCAGACACAATGATAGACATTGTGAGGGTGACTTGAATAAAGATTGTTTTTGAATAATTATATTTAATAGGAATATTTATTAAATTGTGTCATTTAAAAGAGAACTATTATTTTCTATCTATACGTCTATATATTTTAATAGTATAGGCATTAGGAAATATGCGATAAAAAGATTATATATAACATCTGTAACACAATTCCATGGGCTTGTTATCAGCAATGACTATAATTACTAAGACTAAGGCATCAGAGGCCAGAGATTAATAGGAAACATGTGAAAATAGTATTTTTTCTGAAATATCATCTCTTACTTCCAAGACAATTTCCTTGCTCATTCATTATGCCATGTAACATACGTTACATAATTTAATGAGTGCTCTGATCCTGATGTCAAACTTGCAAATGTATGATTCTTTATTGCATTAGTAAGACAGTGCCAAAAATGTAAGATATCCACGAGTGTCAAATATTTTCATATATTTTTCTTCAATAATAGATACCAAAATTAGATACTTAAAATTGTGGGTAGGGTTGTTTAATAGCTCATATAAAACAATGTATTTGAGATAGAAAAGCAAACTCTGTTTTTTCTATTAGTCGAATAAGTATTTTAGCGAACTAAGATTAAAACACTTGTAAAAATGCACAAATCGTCTGTAAAATTAAATGATGTTAGTCACGATTTCAACTTTCAAAGGGAAACTTAATCTATGTACCGCATATAACACCATTGAAGGCTGTAATTTTGTTTAAAATGCTGCTTTTATGTAGCTTATGCATCCAGCTTGCAAACTACATAAGAAATATGAATAATCAGATGGTTTAATGTCTTCTTTCTGTAGCTCAAACTTTCATTTTGATTTTACCTTAGTTTGTTACACAACATATGTTACAGGCTGTCAGAGACTAACGCCCCGGAGAACAGAGTGCAAACATCTCTTAATAGATGCGGTTTGATATTTTCTTCAAGATAGGATATGTCTGCAAAATTTTCTAGGGGGGGGGGGGGAGCAGGACCTTTTTAGCTCGAAGTCTAAATGTTCTTGCCAAAGGACACAACGCAGTGACGCCGGTGAGGCTCGAACCCGCAGCCCCTCGGTCTCAAGTCAAGCACTCTACCAATGAGCCACTGCGAACCCATGGTTTTTTGATCTTTTGAAAGACGTGCCGTCACTAAATGCAGGCGTTTTTAACCATACGTTAACTTTTATTATCAGTTCTCAGCAGCAAATGTTTATTTTTTTGTCAGTTTTAAAGCTGTTTACGAACCACCTGTTCCTGAGCACGTGCAACGTAAGGAACAGGTTTTCAGGCGTTGACGCTTGAATAGACCTGGGATATGAATAAAAAATGCAGAATCGTTATCCGCGACGAAATCTCGATAATCATGCGATCTTACAACGACATGTTTACTAACAAAACAGCTATTCAAAGAAACTAGAATTCCGAGACTCGGATGTGTCGCCTGGCCAAAACACAAGCCAAACAATGCATTTGTCGAATTTATATCCCGGGCGAAGGGTTATTCTAGAGAAACTTATAAATCACTAATATAAAAACATAAAACCCATTTCTCCAACCCCTAAGTTCACCTTGGGTATCATACAGGTCAAAGTTATAAGCCTATCAGCTAGCTTTCAGCGGTTAGTTCAATTAAACAAATAAACTAATCTGTACAATTTCAATATCTGACTTCAACCTGACCCAGAGGTCAGGGGTGTGTATAAGGTCATAGTGTTTGCTTCTAGTCCATACTTCTTTCCCCTTAATTTGATATGCAACATTACCACATTCAATTTGTTTTACCTTTTAATCCAACCCACAGGTCGAGGGTGTGTGTAAGGAGATAAATAAACATAATTGCATCGTGCGCTATGCTACTTTTCCTTTAATTTGTTCTGCAACAAGACCATGTTCGGAAAAAGTTGAGTTTTGATTAGGGGGTGTCTGCCTTAATATTTGCTACCATGTTGCTGCATTCATGATTCCCTTTAATTTGAAAAAAATTGAATTTTGACCCCATCCCCAGGGTCGGGGGAGGTAGAGGGAGGGGGTCTGCGAGAAAAATATTTGTTACCATACTGCTGCATTCATGATTCCCTTTAATTTGATATGCAACATGACCATGTTCTGAAAAGGTGAATGTTGATCTTGTGACCCCATACCCTAGGACCCTGGTGGGAGTGGGGGGGTCTGCTTGCAAAATAAGTTCTACCATGTTGCTGAATTCATGATGCCCTTTAATTTGATATGCAGCATGACCGCGTTCTGATAAAGTTTAATTTTGACCCCAACCCCAGGGTAAGGGAAGGGGGCAGTCTTCAGGCAAACTATTTGCGACCATGTTGGTGCATTCGTGATTCCCTTTAACTTGATATGCAATGTAACATTGTTCTGAAACAGTTGAATTATGACCTTTTGATCCCTAGGGTCAGGGGGCCTGCCGGCAAAATATTTGCTACCATGTTGCTACATTTTGTGATCCCATTTAATTTGATGTGCAACATGACCATGTTCTGAAAAAGTCCAATTTTGACCTAATGACCTCATCTCAAGTGTCAGGGGGAGGGGCTAGGTAGGGGGGTCTGCAGGCAAATTATTTGCTACCGTGTTGCTGCATTTCGTGATTTCCTGTATTTTGACCCAATCCCCGGGGTCGGGGGAGGGGGTAGGGGGTCTGCAGGCAAAATATATGTTACCATATTGCTGCAGTCGTGATTCTCTTTTTATTTGATATGCAACATGACATTTTCATAAAAAGTTGAATTTTGACCTACTGATCCCATTCCCATGGTCGGGGGAGGTCTGCGAGCAAACTATATTTCCTATTATGTTGCTGCATTCGTGATTATCTTCAATTGTTATGCAACATGACCATATCCTGAAAAGGTTGAATTTTGACCTTTTGACCCCAACCCCAGAATCAGGGGGGTTGGGTGGGTAGGGGTCTGCGGGCAAAATATTTGCTACATTGCTGCTGCATTTTGTAATTCGATTTTATTTGATACGAAACATGACCATGTTCTGAAAAAGTTGAATTTTGACCAACTGACCCCATCCCCAGCATTGGGGGAGGTAGGGGGTCTGCAGGCAAATTATTTGCTACCGGGCAAAATATTGGCGTCTATGCTGCTGCATTTCGTGATTCCCTTTAATTTGATATGCAAAATGACCATGTTCTGAAATCTGAAAAAGTTGAATTTGGACCTACTGATCCCATGCCCAGGGTCAGAGTAGAGTGGGGGGATAGGGGTCTGCGAGCAAAATATTTGCTTGCATGCTGCTGCATTTTGTGAATCCCTTTTATTTGAATTGCAACATGACCATGTTCTGAAAAAGCTTAATTTTTACTTATCGACTCCAACCCCAGGGTCAGAGGCGGGGTATGGGGTCTACAGGCAAAATATTTGCTACCAAGTTACTGCATTCTTGATTCTCTTTAATTTGATATGCAACATTACATTGTTCTGAAAAGGTTGAATTTTGACCTACTGACCCAATCCCCAGGATCGAGGGAGGAGGGGGTCTGCGGGCAAAATATTTGCTACCATGCTGCTGCATTTCCTGATTCCCTTTAATTTGATATGCATCAGGACCTGCTCTGAAAAAGTTGAATTTTGGCCTACTGACTGCGGGCAAATATTTGCTACCATGCTGCTGCATTCGTGACTCTCTTTAATTTGATTTGCATCTGACCATGTGAAAAAGTTGAATTTTTACCTACTGACCCCATCCCCCAGGTCGGGGGGGGGGGGGGGCGGGGGAGGGGGGTCTGCGGGCGAAGTATTTGCTACCATGTTGCTGCATTCGTGATTCTTTTAATTTTATCGGCAACATGACCATGTTGTGTAAAAGTTGAATTTTGGCCTACTGACCACATCCCCAGGGTCGGGGTGGGGGTAGTGGTCTGCGGGCAAAATATTTGCTACCATGCTGCTGCATTTCAGGATTCCCTTTAATTAGTTATGCAACATGACCATGTTCTGAAAAAGTTGAATTTTGACCTTATGATCCAACCCCAGGGTCAGGGGATGGGGTGGGTAGGGTCTGCGGGCAAAGTATTTGATTTTGTTATTAACTTTCTTTTTAAGACTTCAGAAAAGTGCAAAAGATAAGGTAAAATTTCCAAATTGGTTTTATTTTCTAACTAAGCTATTACTGGGCCACATATATAGACATTTGAAAACAAATATAGTCACCCCGAATGTAGTGTATGTTACATTTTTTCATTGAACCCCCCTTAAAATGATAAATGAATCTAATATAGTTGGTCTTAAATTTTATTGAAACCAGTTTATGTTCATTAATTTGGTATTATATTAAAGATGTTTTATTTAACTTTTCAAAACTGCGAGCATTACGTTTTTATTTTATATACTTTTTGAGTCATTAGATGTTGAGCATAGTAGCCCCATATCACACAAACATGTCAAATGTGATTCTCTAGGCCTTGCGCTGGCTATAGTACCACCTCCCCCACAGGGAGAATTTCGTACACTATGATTTCCAAATACTCCATTATATAAGCCACAAAACGAAATATGTAAGCCCTCTGAGAGTGGCAGCGTTAGTGTGTAACATCATGTTACGTACGTTACCCGCAAAATAACATTAAATTTTCCTGATAATGTCTCCAACATGACATATTCAGACTTTTTTTTAAAGTCTGGTACAGGTTTAAGAACTTCTTATAACACAGTTATATAATTTTAGCATTTATTTTATAAACATCTTGAGTTTTTGCCATTGCGTATGTTACTTAGTGTTTCATATGTTATTTCCAAGTATCAGTATGACAGTTATTGAATAAACATGTATTAAATCCGTCAGTGAATACAGCAAATCTATAAGGCTGCTATTCAAATGAATTAAAGTTCCTTATTGTGGTGTCTTACACTATTTTACAGCCTATGTTACATACGTTACTCTCAGAATACCACTTAACGTATCAGATAAGGGCTCCAACACGACCTACTTGTACGTATTTGCATGCTGACACAGGTCTATGTACTTCCTTTTTACTCTGTCTCATTTGCTGAGGATGTAACTCAAAACATAAACTACCATAAACCCTCTTTTCTTTTATAGAGACATCAAATATAGTTGACATAATACTCATGGAAAGTTTGTAACATACAGTGCAATATGTGAGTAACAACTTAAAAGATCAAAGAAAACCGATCAGGTAGAAGTTATAGAACTGTTCCTTGCCAAGGTAGCAACTCTTCGTATATTATCCAAGGGTTTAAAGAATTTTCCAATACATCTTTTTAATCCTCTATCAGATTCATCTTGCAAGGATTTTGCATTATGCTAGCACTCTGCTAATCGCACCATTACCTTGTAACAGCCAATAACATATATTACCCATCAACATCTTTGATAATTTAAGTAAATCATATAACTTCTGAAAAAATGCAAACCATAAGGTAAGATTTCCAAATTGGCTATATCATCCAAGTAAGCTATTTTTCATCACATATATGGACCTTTGAAAACAAATATGCACCCAAAGTGTTACGTATATAATTTTTTTCATTATTCCTATATAAATGATTTATGAAACTAATATAGTTTGATATTTTTTAAAAGTTAATGTGCTGACTAATTCATTTTGTATTAAAGATTGTTTATGTACCAATTGGTCACTGCAAATATACTATGCACAATAAGTTTAGCAATTTCTTATGTTTCGCATCTTTTTTGTGCTCATCTTTGTGCAGTGCCGATCAATTTCAATTGCAACGACGAGAAGAGGATCTTAGACAAATGAAATCACAAAACTTCAGACGCCATCCTTTAAATAGGCATTTGGGGAGAGGAAGAATTGCAGAAGGGGTCAGTAAGCAAAAATCACATCCGTTGTAAGTAATGCTAAAATGATAAGCATGAGATTTTTCGTTTGGTGGCCTTTCATCTGCCTCATGCATCATACGCCTATAAAAAATATTGGTTATGTGACAGATGTGATAGAGATTTCATGCTGAAAAAAATCAGCTGCCATCAATGATGTCAAAACGTAGTCATCATTTAATTAAACTTCTGATGTTAATTGGCATTTCAATCCAACAGAGTATCAGTTTACAAAGATGCCATAGGCTTACAATGTAACCCATCTTATGGCTGATTAAAACCTTAAGTTGCTGAAAAATCGTGCGACGCATTTGCGAGATAACGGTGACGTTAGATTTTATCTTTCGGCTCGTGCACTGTAGTAGTGAAGATGTTTCATTCAACACTATTTCTCTGAATGTTTTGGAAGACATCAAGCAGTTTTACTTGTTAATGTGGTTCAAGAAAACCCGACTAGAAACACCGTTTAAAGGCGATAACGTAAACGCATTAGTAAAAACGTCAAATTGTGAAAACTTGGTCCTTTATTTCTCTGAGAAAGTTAAGAAAATTGCAGCATTTGCTATGCTTTTTTGGTTTTCAGTTACAAAACAATCGTTTAACAATGGTTTCGGTTTCCCCCAATGATCACAAATACCCACGTTACCTGCTAGTCTTAAAATTAAACGTCACTTTAGCATGACCGCTGCGTTTGGTAATTCTGTATTTTTCAAAATGGAAAATCTTGTCAGATGATCGGCGCTTGTATCTTCATGACAGCAAATGAAACTCGAGATCTGATGTGGATGGGCTCACCCATACAGAACAATTGCTAAATTTATTGTGCATAGTATAGTATGTTTCTATCTTTAAGAAGGTTTGAGTTATTGATTTTTGAACATGGTAACCCCATATCACACAAAATGTGCAATATAATACTGTGGCTCTTTTTTTTAGATACAATCAAGTTTTCTTTCACCCAGAGGTACTCGACTTCCTTCCCATTTATTTTCCACACATTTTGTCAATAGCTGGAAAGCCTCACTTGTTTTCATGAGAAATACTTGATAGTTCAATCTTTGTATGTACATCTTAAGCGCAGAAATGCAGGGTGGAAGTAAGCTCATGTTCATGCCATTTGAAATAGTCTGTATATGTGTATGGCTTTGGTACTTTTGTTCAGAAACATGTCATACTGTAGCTTATTCACATTTACATAAATAGCACATGTTAGGGCTTCATGTCACTGATGAGTGCCTAGAGCAATTCTTAGTTTGTTTTCCTAACCTGCTTAGAATGTAGATGAACTAGTGGGGAGGGGTTCTCTATCAGTTTGATAGGAACAACCTTCCGTAGTACTAACACATTGGCACATTGGTAGTGTCACAATCTGTTAAACAGAGTATGACTGTAGATCTCTTCTCCCATATCCTGGCCAATGTTGGTGACATTCAGAAGGAGCATTTTTTTGTTGCATAGACCAGTGTTGAATAAAACATCCAGGTTATCCTCTGTGAGAATGTTTGTAAGACTTTATAGACTGCTGCTTATACATTGTATATTTATGTATCAGTGACAAAACCAACATGCCCTGCATTTAGTGCCTGGTTGAATACTGGTTCCATCAGACCCTTGCAAGTGACAGGAAAAGCTATTATGCTCTGTAGTATGGCATTACCATCAAAGTTATGTGCAACACTACATGGCCAATCTAATGTTGGTCCAATGTGTGATTTCAAGCCATGCAGAAGTTTGGACTTGTCAGTTTGGGTGGATATTCTATCAGGAGTTGACAATAACCATGGTGCAGGTCCCTGTCAACTCAAGTTCAACATTATGTCCAATAGAAAGAAGGTCATGCTGACCAAAGACGCTCCTTTAAGCACTCATCTGGCTAATTATGTTTTGTAAATCGGGCATTTTCTTCTTGACCTCGCAAGCCTCAAAACTTTATTAGCTTGTAGTATTATATGGGATTGTGAAAGACAGATTTTCAACTAAAAGTGAGTCAATGAAGTCTGCAACAGCTTTTCTGCCAATGTCATCAGCCTAAATAAGATCCTTTGCTATGCCAGGCTTAGCAGTAACACTGAAAGACAAAAAGTACACTCTATTGTCTTCAAAACTAGAACTATAGGATTGGTGAAGCCAGAAACTGCCTCTAGTACTCGTTCTACTTTGCATCTGAGCAGATTGAATATTTGATTTCAGTGCATTTAAGAGTTGTTTCAATGTATTGAGCTCTGATGTGATGAGTAATACACCATTCCATCTGTGGTATGAAGCGTAGTTCTAGCTGCTCAAGCCTATTATAATACCTCCTTTGACATGACACGAGGTTTATTGTTTGCCTTATAGTTATGTCAAAAGCATTTCTCAAGCAAAGAACCAATGATTGTGACACACTAAACCCATTTTGTTCGAGAAGTTCTTTGCATCTACGATGTGTATCAGACAAATTTATGAGTGTAATCAGTTACACAGGCATGTATTGTGCGTAGCTGTTGTGATTTTGTGCAATGAACATTGGGAACAAGGCATACAGATAGAGCTGACATGCAATTCAAAGTTGTTTTCCTTGTTGTAGTCCTAATCAGTGTCAACACCATCATCTGAATTATATACATATACCTTGCCCAGAACTAAGCTGTTTCACAGTGACTGTCTTTCAGAACTTCCTCTTTGAATGCATGGTATCTACTGTTTATGTGAGCAAACAGTGAAGGTTGATAGATCACATTATAATAGTAGTTTAAATCACCATAAATTAATCAGGAACTTCAATTTATTTCAGCCTTATAAATTTTCTAAATTCTCTGACAGACTTTATACATGTATAGTCAACAGCTGCTGTACAGATACTCAGAATAACTTATGTATCATTTGGTAACGCACATTACAGTTTAAGTTCAAGGCATTTATTAAATGAATACTTAAAAGAGCTAAACCTTGTTAAATGAAGTACATAAACCTGTTCCATTATGCAAATAAGTATAAACAGGGCATGTTAGAGACATTAACTTGAGCGTTTAATGCTTTTTGAAGGTAACATACGTAACGTGGGCCTGAAAAAAAGTGTAAGCGACTATAATAAAGAACTTTAAATCATTTAAGTAGCAGCTTTATAGATTTACTACATTCTGTGACAGATGTAATACACTTATAGTCATTTAATACCATACTGATACTCAGAAATAACACAGGAAACACTAAGTAACGTATACAACGGAAATAACTAAAGATATTTATAAAACTAATACAAAACATATCAGTCAGAGAGCCAGCAATATTTTTAATCAAGTGGTTGAGGCCAAAAGGTTTGAAGGTGTGTTCTTATGTAGAAAAGTATGCTGAATTAAAAAATCAAACTCTTAAAAAAAATCGGCTGGTACACAAAAATGCTATGCGCAGCAGAATACCCCGGGGGTAGGTAATTTCTCAAATTAGCACTGACATGGGGTACCCTATATCACATAATCTAATCTGACCTACCTTGCACCCCTATGACAATTTTTCATTGGTGCCAAATTGTTTCCTGCCCCCCCCCTTGAATGAGAAAAAAATGTTCCTAAACATAAACTCATTTGGGCTATGTGAAAATGAATGGTTACCATGGCAACCCTGTTGTGCAATTCTTGCATGTAGGGGTGTACATACAAAATCATTCATATCTTAGCTGATACTTATCATAGACTACTAATCTTGGTACCAAATTGAAGGTTAGACATATGCCTTTCATCCCATGACCTGAGATGCAAATTACCTTATTTGCATATTCATGAATATTAATGAAAACCTTAGAAATAAGGGGAAAATCATAAAAAAACATAAATAACACATTTCAACCCCAAACCATCATCAAACCACCACTGTTGCATGTTTTTTATATCATCAGTGATACAATTCGCCAAATGCTTTCATATTGTCTTATATGGAAATTATCTCATTTGCATATTCATGAAATTAATGAAATCTTTAAAAATGAGGACAAAGCCATTGCATAAACTGGAACCCCAAGGGGTAATTAGACCTCGTTAAATTCCTAGGAGCATTGATTATTGATTTCAAATGGTTCAATACGGCAACTGAAAGTAAAAACTCTATATTCCTCAATTATACACCCATTTGGTTATTTGAAATGGCATGGTTTCCATGGCAACCATTGTGCAATTTTAAAGACTCGGAGTGTAGCTTCAAAAATATTCATATCTCAGCAGCATCTCATCATTGAACACTTAATCTAGTATCAAGTTATTTTGCAGACAAAGCACGTTTACAGGGCTGTCAGATATGCACATTATCTCATTTGAATATTCATGAGTGTTAATGAAAACATTGGAAATAAATGAAAAATCTAAGAAAAATCAAGGGGTAGTACTTAAAGAATTAATCATATCTCACTTGATAATTGCCCTAGAGTACCAAACTTGATATCAAAGTAATGCTATGACATAGTACTAATACCTTATGGGTAATTTCAAAAGAAATCACCTTTTGAATATTCATGAACTCTAATGAAAACAAAATTGCTTATATTGTACTTAATAATTGCTCTTTAGTACCAAACTTGATATTAAATTAATGCTAAGATAAAGTACTCTTACCTTATAGGTGGTTACAAAAGAAATCTAATTTGATTATTCCTGAATCTTAATTGAAATATTAGAAATAAATGAAAAAATCATGGAAAATCAAGGGGTAATACACACAAAATTACTCATTTCTCACTTGATAATTGCCCTAGAGTACCAAATTTAATATCAAAGTAATGCTAAGACAAAGTACTCTTACCTAATGGGTTGTTTTAAAGGAAATCTAATTTGAATGTTCATAAATTATAATGAAAACTTTAGAAAAGATGAAAAATTATGGCAAACTGAAAGGCACGTACATACAAAATTATTAATTTCTCTTCTGCTGATTGCTTTAGAGTAGCACACTTGGTCTCTTATTAAAAAACTATTATCTTGGCTTTAATTCTATGCCAAGTTTAGAAGCATAAGACTAATACCAACTGAGATATGAGCACTTTTGTAAGTATGCCCCCATGATTTCTCTGTGATTTTTTCATTCTTTTCAAATGTCTTCATTAAAATTTATGGATATACAAATTAGATTCGTTTCATATCTGCCCATAAGGTAAATGCGCTTTGTCATAGCATTTCTCTGATATCAAGTTTAGTACTCTATGGGCAATTATAAACTGAGATATGAATACCTTTGTAAGTATATCGGCTTGATTTTTCCGCAATTTTTCTCTAATTTATAATAATTTCGTAAAGATGAATTAGTATTCATATATATTTGTTTTCATATGTGTCCATAAGATAAGAGTGCTATGTTTTTGCATTACTTTGGTAATAAGTTTTGTACTCTAGGGTATCTATTAAGTGAGATATGAGCAAAATTGTAAGTATGCCAATCTTAATTTTTCCACGAGTTTTCATTCTTTTCTAATGTTTTCATTCAAATTCATGATTATACAAATAAGATTCTTTTCCTATCTGCCTGTAAGGTACAATCACTATATTTTAGCATTACTGTGATATCATGTTTGGTACTCTAGGGCAATTATTAAGTGAAATACTAGTAACTTTGTTAGTATTGCCCCTTGATTTTTCTGCACTTTTTTTTATTCGTTTCTATTGTTTTCATGAACATTCATGAAAATTCAAAATAAATAATTTGCATGTCCAACCATCATATTAAAGTGCTATATCTGCAGATTAATTTGATGCCAGATGTACTGTTCTAGGATGTGTTGCTGTTGAGATATGAATATTTTTGTAGGTATGCTCCCAGTATTTTAAAATCGCATAATGGGTTGCCATGGAAACAATGCAATTTCACATTAGTAAATTGATTTATTATTGAGGAACACAATGTTTTGCCTTTAAGTGACCTAATTGAACCATTTGACATGAATGCTGCTAGGAGTTCAATGTAGATCTAGGTCTAATTTATTACCCCTTGAGGTTCTAGTTTAGGCAATGGTTTTGCCTTCATTTATTAAGTTTTCATTGATATTCATGGATATGCAAATGTGATAATTTCCATATAGGACCATAGGATGACAGTATTTGTAGAATTGCATCACTGGTGAAATAAAAACATGCAACAGTGGTGGTTTGATGATGGTTTGGGGCTGAAATCAGTTATCTATGGTGTTTTATTTTTGATTTTCCCCTTGTTTTTAAGGTTTTCATTAATATTCATGAATATGCAAATTAATTAAATTTGCATCTCAGGTCATGGGATGAAAGGTATATGCCTAACCTTTTATTTAGTACCATGATAAGTAGTATATGATAAGTATCAGCTAAGATATGATTGAATTTGTATGTACACCCCTACATGTAAGAATTGCATTAAGGGTTATCATGGTAACCATGCAATTTCGCAAGGCCCAAATGTGTTTATTTTTCAGAAACATTATTTTCTCATTTATGGGGTTCCAAGAAACAATTTGGCACCAATGAAAAATTGTCATGGGGTGCAAGGTAGGTCAAATTAGATTCTGAGGTATAGGGTACCCCATTTCAGTGCTAATTTGAGAAATTGGCTACCCCAGGTGTATTTCGCTGCGCATAGCTTTTTTGTGTACCAGCCGATTTTTTAAGAGTTTGATTTTTGAATTCAGCATACTTTTCTACATAAGAACACATCTTCAAACCTTTTGGCCTCAGCCACTTGATGAAAAGTATTGCTGGCTCTCGGACTATATGTAACTGTGTTATAAGAAGTTCATAAACCTGTGCCAGCATGCAAATATGTACGAACATGTCATGATTGAGACATTATCAGGGACGTTTAATGCTATTTTGGGGGGTAACGTATATACTCTGTTGTTACACGTTAACGCTGCCACTCTCAGAAGGCTAACATCTTTTTTGTGTCTTATATAGTGTAGTTTTAGAAAATCATAGTGTACAAAATTCCCCCTGGGGGAGGGGGTCTATAGCCAGCTCAAGGGGGGGGGGGGGGGGGGTAGGGGGTCTGCGGGCAAAATATTTGCTAATATGTTGCTGCATTCTTGATTCATTTTAATTTGATATGCAACATGACCATGTACTGAAAAGTTGAATTTTGACCTACTGACTCAAACCCAGGGTCGTGGGTGTGGTTGGGTGGTCTGCAGGTAAAATATTTGCTACCATGTCGCTGCATTCATGATCCTTTTTAATTTGATATACAACATGACCGTGTTCTGAAAAATTTGAATTTGACCCTTTTCCCCCTTCCCCTAAGTCCACCCAGGGGGTGAGACACAGGCCTTCGATCGAAAATTACGTTTGATATGTTTCATATGAATTGTACCTCTGTCTGCATGCGAAATTATCGTAAAAATATTGACATCTATGCACTGAGTTATTGCGAAATTTAAATATTTGACCTTTGACCACACCTAAGGGATCAGGGGGTGGGGTAAAAAGTTTATCACTGCCATGCTTATCTGCAGGCACTGGTTAATCATGGCCTATAGCGAGAAATTATCAGATGTTATAATTTCGGTGGACTGTGAAGTTTATTCCACAAAAAGGCCAATATAGCTTTTGCATTAGCCTGAACCTAAGTCAAAAAAGGGCCTTAACTCAGTCAAAGTATGCGTATGGACTCCAAATTCCAACTTGCCCTGTATTTAATGATGTTTTACCCTTCTGTAAAATTAGAAAGAATCTGTTGCATCCCTTCAAAAGTTATGATCGGAAACCACAAATTGACAATTTAGCCAAAATCTAAGTCAAAAAGGGCCATAACTCAGTCAAAATTTTATGGATTCCCCCCTTTTTCGAACTTGACCTGTATTTAATATTGCTTGACCCTTCTGTAAAGTTTAAATGAAATTGGTGCATCCCTTCAAGAGTTATCGACCGGAAACCAAAAGTGTGACGCCGCGGACGACGACGCGTACGCGTGCATGCGTGCGTGTGTGTGTGTGTGTGTGAGAGAGAGAGAGAGAGAGATGTAAATGTCAAGTAAGTAAAGAGAAATTATGCACCTAACAGACAACCACCACTAAAATTTAAAATTGCACATGTCTGCATTTGAAAGACGATATAATGAACATTGCATCCTGGTTAAGATCCTAGATGCATTGAAAGGTATTGTCAGAATTCTGCATACGAATAAAAGTGTATGTTTACACCCGGGTATAAAACTAGGCCATGATAAAGTGACGGCATCTTATGAAGACAATCAATTTCAGAGAAATAATGTCCTCCACCATTTGATTCTGAGAATCATTTATATATTCAGGATTCAAGGGAAGGCGGGTTCGCGCTTCACCAGGACACTGCGTAGTGTATTTGAGTAAGACACTAGATCCTCCGCTTAGTGAAGGTTCAATCCAGCGATACGCGTCACGACATGACCGAAAGATGTCGAGTGGGACGTAAAGAATTAAAACGAATACAAAAAAATGAAATTAATGGATAGCATTATTTGAACGCTTATGTAATGTGTACCTCGAGCTCATATTTTTCTAACTAGTTTCATCATCATCAACGCCTATGTAAATGCACACGACGTGAGATTTCTAACAATGTGGTATGTGCGACCACTGAAGGGTCAGACCAGCCTGCGCATACGCGCAGTCTGATCAGAGCATTTGCTAGTCGCTTGAGCAATCTCTGACTGTTCAGCTACTGACCGACAATCATTTGGAGTTCCTAAAGTTTCGAAGCTTAAAATTGGGCTGCAGTCTACACTTGTCAAAATGTCACATTGTTGGAAATCACATGTTGCGGCTCAAATGTCATCTGATACATGTACAGCATGTGACGTGTACCAATAAATCATAAGCACATGTGATTTCAAACAGATTAAAAATGTGATATTTTGACAAGTGGAGACTCAATCGAGCATGTGAGGCCTCTTCTTAAACCTAGAAGCTCCAAATGATGTTTAGTTAGTTGCTTAACAGTTAAAGGCTACAATCAGCAAATATCGTAAGTTTCCTCCAATAGGGATCACAAAACCTCTCGTCCTTCCGCCGTTATTTTCGGAAGTGACGTCAGAAATTTTGCAAGGAACGTCAAATGGCGCCATTCTTGACGTTGATGTAATTTCAGTAGATTTGAATCAGACAATTTTGAAATTTGATTATTTTTTAAAGCATGACATCAGTGAATTAACGGCGTGCTCCGGGTTCACGAATTTTGCACTGTTTAAGGTGTAAATAAACATAATTTAAGGAGAGTAAGACTTTTGAAACTTTACTTGGAAATTGATATTATACCATATTTACGCATGTGAAAATCTGAAGACATTGATTGGTACCTCAAATACAAAAGTTATGAAGAAGTTCTACGAACTTTTTGCTCAGCCCTCGTAAAATTACTTAAAAATCATATTTTTAGAATGAAATCATCAAAATTTTGCCACAACTTTATAATAGACATCATTACATTACGCGCTAATCTGTAAACCACTCCTGGTTTATCGATTCTATTGCCTGGCGTAATTTCGCTCCCAGAAGCGAAGTTTGTGATCGATATGTGATCGTTATGTATTAACTTCAATCAGAGACTTTTGTCAAACACTTTTTTATTCTAGAAAATTAAACCTCAAACCATGTTCTTGAAATCATCTTACACGTGTCTCATGGTATTATCGTAACAACAACAGCAATGTGGGAGGGCAGTGGCTCAATGGTATAGTGCTCAACTCGAGACCGAATGGCCGAGGGTTCGAGCCTCATTGGCGTCACTGCGTTGTGGTCCTTGAGCAAGACACATTTATCCTAGCTTAGTACTGGTTCAACCCAGGAAGACCCGTCCCTATATAACTGAAAGATTGTTGATGGGACGTAAAGAACCAAATCAAACAAACAAAACAACAGCAATGAAAGTTTATGTCTATGATTCACACTGTGACCTTTTTTACTTCTAATAATTGATAGGCTTGTATCAGCTCCTCACCACTGCTTATCTTTTCGCTCGGAACACTTGTGTTCTTTGTTGGCACACTCCTTTCCCGTACATTTCCCTGACGATCAAATGCGTAAAATACATTGATGAATTTTACAGAGCCAATAATCATTTTAATAGTTATTTTCTATTGCATACCTTGGACAGAGTTCTTTTTTCTACTGATGTTGTTTCAGAAAATTTCAAGTGATTTAAACCCCAAGACCAAAAACTAAACGAGTATGATCAGGAAATACCACAATCACGAACTGCAGACCAACCCTCGGCACCGTGGGAAAGAGCTACATAAGATTTACAGTAACAAGGCATCCAAAAGACAATAAAAGCAAAGCAACCAGCCCTCTCTTCCTCGTTAAGATGACTGCAAAATTATAAAGGACATAAATTAATGCATACCAAAACAAAGACCAACACAGAACCCCCACAGACTCTTCCATATTTTGGGTGACAAAAACGTCAATCAGTAAAGATCTTAATAAAACATAGCTGCGTGTTTTACACGAGTCCAACAACCTCACACATGCTTGAGCTTCTAAAGTCAGTGTTTTTTTTGTTTTTTGTTTTTGAGAAAGTGTTACTTGGTTGTTGTTTTTTCACCAATTCGTCAATATGTAAACGAGCATCTAATAGGTCTAGACCTCTTTGTCTGGTATAAAACTTCATTGCATTTGAATAATGTGTGTATTTAAGTAACTACAGGTCCTGGCTAGACTGTGCAGAGGCGAAGGCTCGGTTAGACCTTTGATTATTGTCTATGTAATACGCACTCTTACTACTGTAAATTCGGAAATTTTCGCGAGCATTTTATTTTCGCGAATAGCGTTAAAAGACACACTTGCAACGTAAAAATCGTGAACAGGGCATCATTTACCTATATCAGTAAACGACAGAGTGATATCGCAAACTCGCGAGGGCTTGATTTTCACGAAACTTCGTTTCGCGAAAATTAAACTCTCGCGAAAATTTCCGAATTTACAGTATGGAGCGTCTTATTTTATTCGAGCGTGCCTGTTTGAAGAGATTCTCAGGGGATTATAAAGCAAGCTTTGTAATCAAAATCTGTCCTCTATCTTTGGCGACCAGACAAGCCATCAGTTGAACAAATACCATAGGGCACCGATGCATGTGTTTTTGTAATCTCATTGGCATATCCTAAGATTATTAGCTTGATTCCTTTTATCCGTGCTTAGCAGTTTTTGTTAATATATCAACCTGGTGTGAAATGAGCGAGACAGGGTGACAGCGAGTAACAGAGACCAAGATTATTTGATAACAAAAATCAGATGAAGGCTGGCAATTTTGCATCTGAATACCGAACTGTGCTTATTGCTGATGTGTAGTGCTAGATTTGGCTACCGGTAGTTTGACAAACTGTGCGGATCAAATCCAAAATAGCCATCAGAAAGGATGGCAAAACCCCCGTAAAGTGATCAATGTGATAAATGATAAGCAGTTACAAACTGCCAACCTAGTATATATATTTGACACGATAATACTGATTGTTATATGACTGGAGAGAATCCTGTCTCCTGATTGGCCCAATTTGTCTTCATAAATCTCTATGTCTAACTGGAAACTGGTCTAAGCTGGTTCACAAGTTAATATTGCATGAAAACCAGCTCGAACTAGTTTCCAGAAGTTAATATTTTTGACACTTTTGCAATATTACCCTCTAGAGAGCTAAAAATAGCATGATGAGTGTGAAACTAGCATGTGCTGCATGAAATTGACATGATTTGCTGTTTCATTTCCTTACAGGTACAGTAGTACCACGACCTCTAGGTAATGACCCTCGATTCACTCAATGCATTTTCCGTTACAGTCGCGCTTCAAAGCGTTCTGTTGAAGTATAAATTAAAGACTTCCATGAATTTTTACAACGGTTTTGTTTTGTTTTGTTCGCTTATACTCTTTGTTTGAATAAACAAACTGTAAAAACAGTTTTATGATAACATTTTATATTCCCCATTAAGAGATTAATATACATTTGAAAATGCAAAATACTACATAATAATATTTTGATAACAGTTGCTAAAACTTGTGGGGAAAGTCCTTAGATGTCTTCGATTGAAGGTTGAAGATGTCTTTAACAACAAAAGTGAAAGTAGCAAAATTTTCATTCTTAAATGAAAAGTCATATAACAAAACAGTTATTGACTTCAATTTCGGTAGACATAAGAATTTATCTACCCGTAAAAGTGTATTTACCTCGGCCTAGCGGCCTCGGTGAATTATCACTTTTTCGGGTAAGTAAATCCTTATGTCTACCTCATTAAAGTCAATAATTGTATAGTGTCACTGCAAGCAAATAGGGAATGATGACAAATATTGAGCTCACAAGATTTCCCTATATAGTTGATTCGAGGGAGATAGCTCAAAAGAGTAGCAATAGGAGGAGTAGTCATTATTGCATGCGACACATCGTCTTGCACTGGCCTTTATATATAAAATAGCATCAAAACATCTCAAAGGTTATAAGAGTTATTAAATGCACAAGTTTACCACTCTAAAGTTCATACAAGGGAGATAACTCAAAAGGGCAGCAAGGGGGAACAACAATTCTTGCATGTGACATATCATCTTGACCTGATATTTATGTTTACCAAATATCATCAAAATATCTCAAAAAGTATAGGAGTTATTGGGGTTATTGAACACTCAAGCTTTCCCCTATAAAACTCATTCAAACGAGACAACTCAAAAGGGCAACAAGGGGGAACAACCATTCTTAAGTATGACACACTGTCTTATCCTGATATATATGTATACCATATATGTATGCGACACACCGTCTTGACCCGATAAATTTGTTTACCAATTATCATCAGAATATCTCAAAGGGTATAAGCGTTATTGAGCGCACAAGCTCTCCTTTATAAAGTTCATTCACGGAAGATAACTCAAAAGGTCAGCAAGGAAGAGCAGCCATTCTTGCATGTGACACACCGTCTGGGCCTGATGTAAAAGTGTACCAAATATCATCAAAATATCTCAAAGGATATAAGAGTAATAGAGGAGTTTCCCATTATCGGATTTTACCTGTATCACGTGACATCGGCTGGCCAGTCCAGCAATATTGGACTACTTCCGGTGTATAAAGCGACATATACTGACTAGAACTTCTATATATCGGTTACAATTTTCAAGAAATAAAAAAAACGGCATTTATTAATTGATTAGTCTGACAAGACTGCGTGTCACTCTGGTCATTTATGGTTACATTTGTACACTGTCTTTATTTTGTGCTGGCCCAAATTGCATCCGGTTCTCAGTTCAATGAGTGCCCCGGGCCCTTTGAAAATAATAAAATCTTGCGCACGAGTCTTTAGCACTTCGGCACGTGTCGCTTTCTTTGAAGTTGATCCGAAGCCCAGCTAGACGTCTACTTATCACATATTTGCAAAAGCCTTTTAAACGCCCACACAATCTTATCCAGCGGGGCTTGAGGCTGAGTCTTAATGTGTGTGTGTGTGTGTGTGTGTGTGTGTGTGTGTGTGTGTGTGTGTGTGTGTGTGTGTAGGGTAGTTCTACTAGAAAGACCCTGGTGTGTGCAAGTAGCGAAGACTCTCGCGAGTCTGTACGCTCTTTAAGTCTGCGCATCCGTACTAGTGGACGTTATTTTTATATGGTGAAATTATGGATCTATGAAGATGATATTTCATCATCTATCGCATATGCTTAGTCATTATACTTAACATGCATGCGCGACTATGCACGCATTGCACGGGCATATCGTGAGTATCTGGTGAGATCAGAAGTCTTCATTTTGTCTGTGTCTCTGTCTACCGCATTTCTACGATGCGTGAGCAGCGAATGGCCTGGTGAGACTGTGTATTTGCCCAGGCTCCTCTGAGTTATAGATGTTAGTATAACAGATTCGTTTGTTTTATTAATTGGCATGAGGGAGCGCAGTGGCTCAGTGGAAGAGTGCTTGACTCGAGATCGAGGGACCGCGGGTTCGAGCCTCACCGGCGTCACTGCGTTGTGCTCCTTGGCGTTACAAATGCAATAACAATTTTACCGAGAAGGGATATGAGTTACCCGACATTCAGTTTTGGGCGCATATGCGGCCCCAAATTTCAAAACCTATGCCTTTGACGTAACTGATTCTTTACAAATAGGGACCCATTTAAATATTCAACTTTCTTTCAACTCGAAGGGCGCGCGGGTTTCAGACTTTTCACAGCGAGCTTTCAGTAGTTTGAGCTAAAAGGAGTTTGGTTGCAAATAATATTGAATCAAAAAGTTATAATTCTCCTCTTATCTTAAAAAAATGTGCGTTTTGAATACACGAAAACAAGCGTTTCGTTGAGATGGTTCTTTTGAGTACCCACGAAGCATTGCATATTAAGAAATATACCCTATATTCGGAATCCAATGTGTCATATATTCTATTCGATTTATATGCGGATGCTTCGATGTACCAGGGTTCGAGCTATTGAGGTTTTACTTTATTGCTGCAACTTCTCAAAAATAAGAACATCGTTTAAACTTGCTTCGCGATAAATAATACATTTGCTTCTAGCGCGAACATGTCCAAATTATTACTTTTACCAGTCAGGTGCATAACCTCCAAAAGTTAAAAAATATATCACTTACAGCAGTTAACTTTTTTGCAACAAAAACAAAAGTAACCTGTTTGAGTGAACGTGTCTTTTTTCATCTTCATATTCCCGAGTTGCCGCAATTTTCACATCTTGTCATACCAAGGGTTGCGATTCATTATAACCCTTGGCCTCACAATGGTACTTTCTTCCGATTGAGTACGTTATAAGACGAAAATAGTAACAATAAATATGATCAATAAAAAAGCGGTGCGAAAAATCGATAAACATCAGGCCTCCAGATAAGATGGCGTAATTAATTTTCATTCAGTTATCTTATTTAACAACTTAAATATACGTTTAATGTGCTCAAAAGAACTGTCACATTAAGATGGTTATTTTGAGCACCCATAACTTAATTCTGATCTGAAGGATAGAAGAAAAGGAAATAATTTTACGACCAAAATCTTTGCTTATCTGGACTTATGAAGACTAAACAGGCGGTGTATTTTAGGTGCCGATAAACTGCTACGTTTAATCTGAATGGCAGGAAGGGATTATCGAAAAAATCCTTCCTGGCGTTTTCATTGGTCGATTAGTCTGCGCTATTAATAAATTTTGAGGGTCGTGAGGTGAAGGGTTTGTCGAAAGGTAGATACGACGAAACCTTCGCTGGTGAAGATGCAATTTTCACGGCCATGTTGGAAATTTTATCTGAAAGACCTATTACATAACTTTACGATTATGCAATAAAATTGTGTACGCATCGTCTATAAATAAGTACGCGAGGTCATTGAAGTTCAGAAAATAAGCTACTTTTTAACCTGACTAAGTTATAATGTTGACGGCTTGCAATTTGACCTTGGACTAAATAATTTCAGATATAACTTAAATAAGTTACCTTCTGTAGCATCACTTCGAAATTATTGTTGAAAAGGCACAATTTTAACTTCCTCAAGTGATATATATTTCAACTTATAGAAGTTATGTCCCTGACTGTTTACTCAGATGGTTTTTGGCTAGAATGAGACTTTAGTGAAACAGGCAGATAGTTCCCTATTATTCCCGTTGCTGATGAAGGCCTTGGATATATATGTTCCCCGCGGGTCTATACTATCCATAAATTATCCCTTTTGAAAAAGTCCGCATATATGGCGATATATCACGGGAAAGAGTCAAGACATCCTTTCTCGGAAAAGTTCACATAAAGACACACCGATTTCTGTGTTATTTTTGGACATTCTTGTTGGGTAAGTTAATAAATAGTGTAGACCCGCAGAGAAACACGGATTCTCACCAGGGCCTTCGTCAGCAGCAGCAGAAATAATTGCGGCAAATATATGCCGGTACACACCACTTGAATAAAAGTCTTCAAGGCTTCGTTTAGCGTAAATTAGATAAATATGAAATAAAATTAACTCTTTTTGTCATCATATATAATTGTGCTACATATAATTGTCATTTTCCTTTTGGTTTGTATTTTAACCGTCATAAATATAAGTGAAATGCTTTCAAAATTAGTAGTAAGTTATTACAGCTTCACATACCGGAAGTAGTCCAATTGTTGGACTGGTCAGCCGATATCACGTGATACAGGTAAAATCCGATAATGGGAAAGGGGTCTATTGAGCGCACAAGCTTTCCCCTATAAGGTTCATTCAATGGAGATAACTCAAAAGGCCAGCAAGGGAGAGCAACCATAAACGCATGCGACACACCGTCTTAACCTGATATACCGATCTGAGACCGGTTTGGGGGACTATAGGTTTGCTCGATTCCGTCTGCCCGTCCGTCAGTCACGCCTCCGTGTCCAGGCCATATATTCTATGATGGTAGACGGAATTCATTATAACTTAACATAATTGTTACCTATAGCATGAAGGTATGTCGCGCACAACACCTAGCAACCAACACTCAAGCTCACAACTTACATGACATGAAGATGTGTCGCGCACACCACTTAGCTACCGACTCCGAATGTCAAGGTCACATCCTTGACTCAAAGCCCTATCAGTACTGCTGTAATCCTGGATTTCGTGTCCAGGTCATATCTCATACAAGGACAGGCCTATTCTATTATAACTTCACATTAGTGTTACCTATAGCATGAAGGTGTGTCGAGCACAACATTTAGCCATCTACCCCAAAGGTCAAGGTAACAACTTTTACTCAAGCATGATCAGAAGCTGTTACACTCAGAATTTCATGCCCGGGCCATATCGTCTACAAGTGTAAGCCAAATGCATTACAACTTTACATTATTTTTCTACCCATAGCATGATGGTGTGTCATGCACAACTCTTAGCCACTTACTCCCAAGGTCAAGGTTATAACATTCACTCAAACTTTGGCGAAAAATCAACGTTTTCAAAATATGGGCATGGTGCATATTAACTTAGAGGGAGTGAAATGTACGACAACATACAAGCAAAGCAAACATTACACCCTTACAAGCACTCGACCCCTGGAGTGGGGTCAAATGGTCAAACCATTTTTGTCTGAAAATGGCCATGTTGCATATCAAATAAAAAGGAATGACACGTACAATAACATGAAAGCAAATGTTTTTACAGACCAATTTTTTTTAGAATTAGATATCAGCACAGCTTAATACCAAAAATTCCTTTTAATATGTTGTGTACCATAATAATTCTCATCATCTTTTAAAATATCGTTTTGGTATTTGCTTGTGCTCTATGTTAATTGCTCTGTCAAATGTCTAAGATTTGCTCGAAAATGATCAATTTTCTATATTCAGCATATTAGGCAGCCATTTTTGTTACCGTAGCAACGGTAAAAGTCAAATTAATACCAGACTTATACACTTGGACTATTGCTCTAATAAACTAATAAGAATAATTTGGTGAAAAACAATTTTCATTTTTTGACCTCATAGGGGGGGGGGGGGGCAAAATCGCCTCTTAATGCAAGTAGTTCTTTAGCCCGAAATGACAATTTCTCTATTTTAAGCCTATTTTGTGGGCCACTTTTGTTACCATAGCAACGGTAAAGGTAAAATAAAAGCCAGAATTTTACACTTCAACTATTCTTCTAATAAACCAATTGGGTGATTTTCGTGAAAAGCAACTTTCAGTTTTGGGCTCAAAAGGGGACCAAATTTGCCCCTTAATGCACAGTCCCTCTTTGTATCATGCTCGTTTCTATCGATAGACAGTTTCTTCTTTGCTTTGCTGTTAAAAACTCCATCCTGATAAAGTAATAGTGATACTTTGTCACGTCATATACATTCTGACTGCCAGGACTTTTTTGTGAAGTCTTCCTGCCCACAAATAAAGAGTAAACAGCTTTAACCTAATGCAGTTTCTTTCTCTCTAGATAGAGTTTTATCCCTAGACGCCACTAGTGGTTTACAAATTTTGTAACATTATGTAATTACGGCCAACAATGTCGTGCATATATGGCAAAATATTAGCGTTTTTCACGCTCAAAACGCGATTTTATTGTCATATGATAAATAGATTCTAACATTCGTGCTCTTGTATTATTGAATTTATTAACCGACTCGATGCGAAAAAAACGAAAATGCTCGAACCGGAAATCGTTTAATAAATACAAAATACTATATAAGCACTCATGTAAGACCCTCTATGACTAAATTGTTCTGTTCATTCCCTTCTTTTCTGTGAATATCAAGAATATCTGAATTTCCTGTTAGATCAACTTTCTTTATCATATCCAATATTAGGTGACTTTAATGGTCACACTATTCTCTAGGGTAATAAAAGAATGACTGATCCGTTTTTCCCGGATTATCCAGGGGGCGAACTCTTTGAAGAGTTTATTAAAATATTGACAAAGATTGTCTCGACGCAAGAAAACCTGACTTTGTTACATGCAAACAACAAGGCGCAGACCAGTATGTGCATCTGCCCAGTCTAATAAGCGCATTTTTTCACTCTCCCAAAAGTATAATTGGTGAAATTGTGCCATGCTATATTTGAATATTTTGGTTGGAGGCTGTAACTGAGCAGACTGCCAGAAACCCTGAAGACAGGTTTTCTCGCTTCGACGTTCATATGCTAATGAACGAAAAGTCGTCTAATTACCTTCATCCTACAACACAGGCTTTGTCTCCTCTTTAGATCTTTCCTTATGCCATCCTTACCTGTTTCTAGAATTTGATTGGACTGTGTTTGAAGATCAACATCAAAGTGGCCATTGCCACACTGTGATTGAAATATGATTTCTTCTTTGGAAGGTCAATATTCTAAATGGAAGTTCAACAAAGCTAATTGGGAACTGTTTAGTCTTAACGCACTGATACAATAAATCTAAAAACTTTCAAAGGCTCTGATTCTGTTTTACCTTTATTTATATATATCTACAGAATGCATTCCACAAAAAAATCCAACAAAAAGTAATTTATGTCATAATATTAACATTATCGAAGCAAGCCTTAAATGAATCTTTAGATTTATGCAACTGTTCATAGCCTCATGAAAGACACACATTTGATTGGCAGCTGCCAAAGTAATAAGGTTGCAAAGATCAGGAATCGATACAATCAAGTACCACACCTGACCCAGGATACTAAAGGGAAAGTGACAAACTCACAGAAGACACCACAAACGAGAGCCAAGAGGTCAGCCCTTTCCCAGCAGGTGACCACAAAGCACATATAAACAGACGCGCACAAAACATAGCAAACACAAGACAGAACAAAAACATAAAAGATCCACAAAAGAAGTACCGCATTGGAACGGTCAGTAAACTCACTTTCTCGTGCAATAGGCTTCGAACATTGAATCCATTCGCCAGAAGTGACACTGGTGTTGTGACTGACAGCGAGCCATTCCTGATTCGGACGTGCAAAACAAGCTTCATGTTTCCCCCATTGGCTGTCCGTGTTCATACTGGCTGCTCCACTGTTCCACTTTTCCGTTTTACACCCCAACAAAGCCGTTAAAAAGGAAAACATTTTAAATATGAAACTGCGTTTTCCCTAAATGATAGATGTTTTCTAGATATTTATAATAAAATGTAAATATAAGCAATATACAATTTATTCAATTTTTGGTCTGTTCATGGAATCATGAAAACTTCGGGTCTCTTGCAAAGTAAGTGAAGCCATGAACATTCCAAAAATCGAATTCATTTCTTAAATTACGAATGTGAAAAAATACGCTCTCAGAGTATAATCATTTCCAAACAAGCATAATTTGAGTGAAGTCAAGCCTTGTAACGTGAAGATGATATTTTTTCATGTATATCTTTATTTTGAATAGCATTTACACATCACAATCATGATACATATTAGAACAGCATATTCAACACTGCTCAACAAAGGTTTTGCACAAATATAGGTCAGGGGCATAACCTGTGTAAGTTAAAATATTTATCACTTGAAGAAGTTAAAATTGTGTATTTTCAAAAATGATTTCATAGCGAGGCTACAGAAAGTAATTTATATAGGTTATATCCTTTCACTCAGACATGTTACTTTTGATTTAGTTGCAAAATGATTATATGCTTTAAGTGATAAAATTTTTAACTTTTAGAGGTTATGCATCTGACTGAGTATCAAAGATTAATTTATACGTGATCCACTAAAGCATTTTTATAATGCCGTTTTTTAGTTTTAAAAATTCAAACGTGGACGCAATTTTAGAGTGGGTGCCAAACTTTTATTGAGCCGTATATAACATCACATGCACAATATCACTTAACACTAGATAACACTAATTTATTTGTTTCACAAGATGATGTTTGAATGCAATTCTAGATGTTGTGGAAGGGTTTATGCAAATTTGGAAAATGGTAGGAGATAAACCCAATACAAGACTGGGGAAGAGAAAGAGAAAATATATTTGGATTGTCCATTATTTATAATGAGGGTTTACAGAAAGAGAAATAAATAAATAAATATAACAAATAAATAGATAAGTAAATAATAATTGTAACCTGTATCTATTCGCATTTAGCATAACACATGTCTCTCAAAGTGCTTTTGACTTGGCAAAAGCCATTGTAAGATGCTTAAAGGATATGTACAATATTCATTGGTTGTGGCTTGGATCTGATGTAATTGCACTGAAAACAGTAGATATACATTTTTGAGAAAATAAAGCATTTTATTTTGAAGGATGTTTTATTGTGCTAGAGAAACAAATTACATTGTTATAAGACAGTACCTAGGAAACCCCATTTCTGATTATGATAATCAAGTTTATCTTTAGACAAGGCATTGTAATGTTCTATTTCTTTTCTTTGTTTTAGTATGTTTTGAAAACATTCAAAATTTGGTTTTTGCTGTTTGTATTTTGATGCATAAATGTAGTACTTCGCTAACAAAATTATAAAATTAATCATTTCATTTTTCATACTACTACGATTTAGCATTCCAAAACTTATATTCAGATAGGAAATGTCAACTTGCATATAATGGTCATTTAGAAAAATTCTTATGTGCGACCAAAACTCTTAAGAATATATACAGTCCCAGAATAAATGTGCATTGTTCTCTTCTTGCATGGAGCAGAAACAGCATAATACTGTCGGTGCTATTTTGCATTTAAATAAATATCTGTTATTCGGTACAATGCGTATTAAATATTTATATTGAAAATTTCTTAATTTTACATCATTTGTACATCGAAACGCCATCATATATGCAGAGTCCCAATCGATATTTTGGCTAAAAAATTCGTTTGTCCATTTCATTTCTGACTTTTTATTGCTGTTATCATGTGTTTGCAATTGCACACTGTATAGAAATTTGGTTATTTTATTTTGTTTTGTATTCAATAAATTAAGTGTTTTTGTTTGTTTATTTGGTTCCTGTGTAAGTGGGTTTTCTTCTTCAAGCAGTGCTTTCCAGTCTTCATGAATGTTATTAACAATGTGGTAATATTTAAGAAAATCTTTGTCAGATATGTCGTATAAATTTTGCAGTTCTTCAAAGTTATAAAATTGCTTTATTCTGTAGTCATATATGTGCTCTATGTATTTGATGCCTCTTTCCTGCCATTGTTTATAATATAGGATAGTATTGGAACATTTGATGTCGGAATTGTTTCATAATTTGTTTGGATATACTTTTTAGCTCACCTGAGCCGAAGGCTCATGGGTGAGCTAATAGTATACCAGTCACTCCGGCGTCCGTCCGTCGTCCGTCGTCCGTCCGTCCACAATTTCAAACATCTTCTCCTCTGAAACCACTGGGCCAATTAACTTCAAATTACATATGGAGACTCCTTAGGTTGCGGGAACGAAAGTTTGTTCAAATGGTCCTGGTCACATGACCAAGATGGCCGCCACGCCCATATATGGTAAAAACCCTTTAAAATATTCTTCTCCAGAACCAGAAGGCCGATGACCTTGGGACTTGGTATGTAGCATTGTGGTAGTGGGGCCTACCAAGTTTGTTCAAATGATGATCCTAGGTTGACCTTGACCTACTTAACGTCAAGGTCAAATTTGCCTCCTGATGCATTTAAATGGGGAAATTTCTGAAAAGTCAATTTTTTGGAAAACTGTGGAAGCCCTAGTCATTATTCTCACTTGATATGTGTAACCTAATGAGACAATGGCTATAAATAAGTTCCAAAGGTCAAGGTTGACCTTGACCTTTCAGCTTAGGTGGCTCATATTGGAATCCCATCAATATATTAAAACATAGTTTTCTCACAAACCATCAGTTCAATTGAACTCAAATTTCATGTGAAGACTCCTTATGATAGGTTAGCCAAAATTTATGCAAAATATTTTGGTCACATGACCAAGATGGCCGCCACGTCCATATATCGTAAAACCCTTTAAAATCTTCTTCTCCAGAACCGGAAGGTTGATGACCTCGGGACTTGGTATGTAGCATTGGGGTAATGGGGCCTACCAAGTTTGTTCAAATGATGATTCTAGGTTGACCTTGACCTACTTAACGTCAAGGTCAAATTTGCTTCCTAATGCATTTAAATGGGGAAATTTCTGAAAAGTTGATTTTTTGGAAAACCGAGGAAGCCCTAGTCATAATTCTCACTTGATATGTGTAACCTAATGAGACAATGGCTATAAATAAGTTCCAAAGGTCAAAGTTGACCTTTGACCTTTCAGCTTAGGTTGCTCATATTGGAGTCCCATCAATATATTAAAACATAGTTTTCTCACAAACCATCAGTCCAATTGAACTCATATTTCACCTAAAGACTCCTTATGATAGGTTAGTCAAAATTTATGCAAAATACTTTGGTCTCATGACCAAGATGGCTGCCACGCTCATATATGGTAAAAACCCTTTAAAAATCTTCTTCTCCAGAACCAGAAGGCCAATGACCTTGGGAGTTAGTATGTAGCATTTGGGAAGTGGGGGCTACCAAGTTTGTTCAAATAATGATCCTAGGTTGACCTTGACCTACTTAACATCAAGGTCAAATTTGCTTCCAAATGCATTTAAATGGGATTTTTTTGAAAAGTTGATTTTTTTTATACGGTTGAAGCCAAAGTCATTTTCTCACTTGATATGTTTAACCTAATGAGACAATGGCTATAAATAAGTTTCAAAGGTCAAAGTTGACCTTTGACCTTTCAGCTTAGGTTGCTCATATTGGAGTCCCATCAATATATTAAAACATAGTTTTCTCACAAACCATCAGTCCAATTGAACTCATATTTCACCTAAAGACTCCTTATGATAGGTTAGTCAAAATTTATGCAAAATACTTTGGTCTCATGACCAAGATGGCTGCCACGCTCATATATGGTAAAAACCCTTTAAAAATCTTCTTCTCCAGAACCAGAAGGCCAATGACCTTGGGAGTTGGTATGTAGCATTTGGGAAGTAGGGGCTACCAAGTGTGTTCAAATAATGATCCTAGGTTGACCTTGACCTACTTAACATCAAGGTCAAATTTGCTTCCAAATGCATTTAAATGGGATTTTTTTTGAAAAGTTGATTTTTTATACGGTTGAAGCCAAAGTCATTTTCTCACTTGATATGTTTAACCTAATGAGACAATGGCTATAAATAAGTTTCAAAGGTCAAGGCCACCACACCCATATATGGTAAAATCCTGTTAATACCTTATTCTCTGGAACCAAAAGGCCAATGGCCTTGGGACTTGGTATGTAGCATTGGGGCTGTGGTCTCTACCAGGTTTGCACAAATGATAAATCTAGCTTGACCTTGACCTACTTTATTGCAAGGTCAAATTTGATTCTTATGCATTTATATGGGAAAAATCTTGAAATGTTCATTTTTCTATAACTGTTTAAGCCGAAATCATAATACTTTCTAGAAATGTTTAACTTTATGAGACAATGGTTTTATATAAGTACAAAATGTCAAAAATGTCAAGCTGACCTGTGACCTTTTATCCAATGCCTTTCATTTCCACTGCCACATACCTATCTAAACATTGGTTTCTCAGAAATCACTGGGTTGTTTGATGGAGTATTCATAAGATTGTTTTAGGCCACTTGACCAAAATGGCTGCAACCCCCATATATGGTATAACAAAATATGTTTTATTATAAGCCGTAAAACCTTGAACTATTTTAACATTATTAATGAGATCAGGTGAGCGCCTCAGGACCTTCAGGTCCTCTAGTTTGTGTTTCTCATACTTTTCATTATTACCGTCCAAATGCTCACACTGTCGGTCTAAGATACTGTATACTCCTCAGGACTATTGCAGCTTGGAATGCATGAAATAAGTGTTGTACATAAAAATCTCACAAGCCACTGAGCCCATTAAGGAAAGAAAAAAGGCAAAGATCAGGAATCGATACAATCAAGTACCACACCTGACCCAGGATACCACATGGGAAAGTGACAAAAACACAATAAAACATCACATACAAGAGAGCCACGAGGTCAGCCCTTTCCCAGCAGATGACCACAAGGCTACAATGAACAGACAACACAAAACATAAATAACAAAAAAGATCCACAAAAGCCCATCTTCCTGGGCACGAGGACACATAAATTGTCCAAGTTACGCCATCAAGATGGATGCCACAACCTTAATTGGTTTAAACCATTAACAATAAACATTCTGTGTTTGACTCATTCAAGAGACGCCTTCTGTAAAATAGCATATAAAAGTAAATATAGGCCTATTTTTTCAAATCTAATGTGACTAATTTCTATGGTCTTGGCAGCCTGAATACATGCATGCTAAGAATGAGAAGTTTTGCATTTTTTTGGTTTTATCAATCAGGCAAGCCCTCCTTTTAAAAAGTAAAATTTATCTAGATTCATTGTTGCGTGGTCTGCTTGAAGCGATACCTTCATTGTTTGCCCTTGTAATTTGTTACTTCATCCTAGTGTCTGTATATTCATGATCGGATGCCAAGTGGGGCACTTCTTATGTTGTACGTTTGGGACTTTGTCACAAGTAATGGATCAGTTCAAATAAGTCTGATTTGGCTGATATATTGTCTGTACTTTTTATGGCTGAGTTCTTATAAAGGTGGCTGATTCAAAAGGAAAGAAAAACACGGATAAACAGTTTGTAACCAGATCAGACCCAACAAAAGGTTGGACCTAACCTGGATCAAAACTGTTTGACACTCTGATGGTATTCCTGAAATACTTTTTCGAAAAAGGTCATTTTGGGGGGAAATCAACAGACGACAAAACGCATGAGAAACTACCAGCATGCACAAATTTAAATCCACTAGTTTTAATTTAAACCTCGGATTGATTGTGGGAGATTGGACATGTGCGACTATACCACGTGCTAAGGTATCGTTGCTTATGGCTTTCAATTCTGAGATTAGGATCACAAAAAATGAAAAAGAAACTGTACTCTTTGACTACAAGCTTCGTTGTATCACACTTCAACTTACCAAAAATGCAAAATATCTCGGCATCCAAATCTCGGAGAACACACATACACATCTATCAGATGACTACTAAAAGCAATAACACTTTGAAATTCTATAAAAGGAACATCCAAAGAAACATTCACAAAATTAAAGAGGCAGCCTATAAAACTTATGCCAGGCCTTTATTAGAATACTCGGCAACAATCTGGTATCACTGGCAAAAGAAATACATAAATCAAATAGAAATGGTACAACATAGAGCTGTACGCTATATTTTCAATGACTTCAACTTAACCAGTAGTGTGTCCTCCGTGCTAAGCTGGCATTACCCACTTTAGAGAAACGTAGAATAATAGCCTTTCTAAGTATGTTCTATAAAATTAATCATCAATCATGGTCTAGTAAGACTACTTCAAACCAACCCTAAGAAATCGATTCTCCATCCCGTACTCACAGACATTCTTTCTTCCAAAGAACTACAAGACTATGGGGTGACCTGCCCCTCGACTTGATCAGATGTCCACCCTGGAAGCATTCCGAGCTGGACTTGATGAGTACCTCCACTAAAGCTCCCATAACACCAATCAGTCACCACCACCATCATCATCATCATCATCATCATCATTATTAGATAATATTTACACATTATATCATCTACCATCTAGAACTTTAGTCGTGTCAGTCTCTGAGCATGTAATTAATATTTGTAGGTAAATAAAGAGGATATTCCAAATTTTATGTATCGACAATTTACATGCGTTTTTCTTGGTTGTCATTTTCGTGTTATATTCTGATTATTTTGAATAAAAAAATATTGCTATTTCCGCGCGCACTCCGCTTAATACTCTTCTAGAGGTGTTTGGATTATCCGGCAGATACAGATGCATCGGTGAGGCCCTTAAAGTGTATGTTCTTGCTTTTTAACATTTTACTTTATTCACAAATAAATATTTCGTTAAGGACTTATTTTATCTTTACGGATCATTTATACATCTGGTTAGTTAATTACAGAAGCTTTTATAGCTATCTAATCTTCTGGGGGCAGCCATCTTACAGCTATTGGCACACATTAACCTGAGTTAACCTCAATATGCTGGTCTGCCAAATGATTGAAGCGGCACCTTTCAGTCAATTTCTTTATTTCAATATTGGAGAATGGGTATTCGGTTTCAATTACAACCAATAGCCAAATCAATGCCAATTAAAATGTAACAACTGTCAAACGAGAAGTATTTTGTTTTTCAATAAGTTTCACTTGATTTTATTCTGTCTTTTTGTTAGCAAAATGAGTAAAAGTGTTACAAAATATGTCGTCTGCTATAGTAATAATTAGTGCTTTAAGACTTAAATTTTAGAATTAAATATGGGCCAAGTATCAAAATGTACTCATCAATGCACACACTGCTAAAAGCATTACTCTGATACATTGTTATTTTTTGCCTTTTGACTGATTTATAATTCTGCTTTGGTAGTGTGTAAGCAGGTGGAAGTGCTTCCAGTTTTGGTGTGTAGAGATCATTGACCCGAGAATGACCAGACTCCCATTAAGAAGCAAAAGTAATTAATTACAGGCTAACAGAAGGGCATTCACAAACATTTAATGAGGGATTATTCCTGCCATACTGTAAACTCTATAACAAATGCATTACACAAAAAGTGAGAATTATCCCTTTAAAGGAAAAGAAATTGGCAAATATTCATATCCCTTGTATCGCATACCCCTTTAATTATTTGGCCAATATGCCTATATCCCAAAACACCCCTTCCAGTGCCTCATTGGTCAATTATACAATGGCGGAGTTCGTGCGTTAACCAGACAATAGTCCAGTCCCTATAGTCGGACCATAGAGCGATAAAACTCTCTCTGGTTTTATGCACTGCGCATGTCTGGTTTCACTAGAGAAACCAGACTAGATCCGCATTCTCGCGAGACCTGACGATATCTCATCTAGATCTCTCGCATTTCGCCCTTGGCATCATGGGTAACTAGCGATATTTGGCTAGTCCCGTTCAATTCTCGCACTCCGATAGTGACAGAATTTATTGTTAAAAATAGCAAAAAGTTAAAATTTTGACAGTTTATCATTTCTCTTTTAGTCGATATTTTCTGGATGTAAAGCCCTGAGTCATGCAAGCAGTGATCGCATAATATATTTTTAATAAAAATGGCGGCTCAATCCCAGTGTGCACCGAGCGAAAGGCGACAGGTGAGTATGTGCTATCATGCTTCCTGTCCGCGACAATGACTAGATCCGTGGTCGGACCATAGTTGATTGGTTCCCATCCTCCGATGCAAACTTGGAATTGCCGGAAACCTGTATGTTTTGTATCGATGGCTGTGATTGGTTGACTGTTTTACAGGGTAGGAACGCTGACAGTTGGAAGAGCAATTATAGTCTCTATGGTTAACGCGCGAACTCCACCATTATCAGTTTACTTTTGAGTGATATTCTGGGCGCGGATGGTGGTATACGGGTAGCAACAAAGATTTCGCATGCTTCGTTCTGCAAATTCACTTATTCCCCTTTGCACAATGAGTATTTATCTTTATCTCCTTTTTATATCTTGAGTTATATGTTCTAGGAGATGATGCATGGATAAGTCAGGGGTCTTTTAAGAAAACGAAACATCAATGTGTCTTGATCTTGATCTGAACTAAGGGTGAGGTTGGCGCCGTGAAACCGGTTTAGGCCCTCCAGTAAAATATTTTACTGACCGTTCCGAGGCGCTAGTACTTCTTTTGTTGACCATTTGTGTTATTTATGTCTTGTGATTGTCATGCTTTCGCGTCCGTTCATTGCTGCCTTTTGGCCAGCTGCTGGGAAAGGGCTGACCTCTTGGCTCTTGTTTTTGTCACTTTCCCATGTGGAATCCTGGGTCAGGTGTGGTACTTGATTGTATCGATTCCTGATCTTTGCCACCTTTCTTACTTTTTATTAAAGATGTACAACCGTATTAACCCACTTAGGCCTGGTGTCTTTTTGTAGGTCATAGACAAACAGTGCAGACCCAGATCAGATGCCGCAAAACATCTGATCAGGGTCTCTACTGTTTGCTTACAGAATGTTCTATTTAAATTTGAATAATAATGAAAATTACCACCAACAAAAATTTAAAACAAAAATAGACTGATCCATTGATAATAGTGGAAAATTCCACTAAGCATTACTGGGTTAAATGCACAACCTGTGCTTTTTGCGCAGGTTTCATATTTTTAACATTTCTCGCGACTAACAGCAAAATAGAACAATAAAATGCATTTTAAGTAGTATATTTTTAACATGTCTTCAGCTCAGTCTATTGCTGGACTTCGACTGCGCCATTGTATAAAAAGACTGGCAAATCGATCTATATTAACTCTTGGTATTCAGGAAACCCCTAAACGAGTAATTTTGCAAACAGTGCAGACCCTGATAAAATGCAGCGTAATACGGATACCAGCGATATGACAATTTTATTTATAAGAAATCGCAATTCGTCGTCGGTTTGAATCTTTTAAAACTGCATCTTTTTATAGCTTTACCCTAAAGCACGCATCTCGCTACTGGCATCAGCTCATAATTACTTGACCCCTTATTCTAATTCAAAAATCTATTTACTATTTACTATTCTCTGAGAAAAGGGAGTACAATGGCTCAGTGGTATAGTGCTTGACTCGTGACCGAGGGGCCGCGGGTTCGAGCCTCACCGGCGTCACTGCTTTGAGTCCTTGAGCAAGACACATTAATCCAAGCTTAATACTGCTTCAACCCAGGAAGACCCGTCCCTGCATAACTGAAAGATTTTTGATGGGAAGTAAAGAATCAAATCAAACAAAAGACTTAGATAGGTTGTACAACTTTACTTGGTATACAACGGGAAACAACAAAGTTCGTTGGTTTCTCTTCCGCGAACATACTTATTACCCTTAGGACGATGACTCTTTCAATGGAAACAATTACATGAAGAATGCAAAAAACATCAAATCAGTGCAATTTTCACAGGCATATGCGTATCTGTCATTATTCAGTTACGCACGTGCGTAATGAAAATTGTAAACATTGATTCAAGTGAAATAATTTAATGTGGAAACCAACTTTTTCGAACCATAAGGGACTGACTGCTCTTAAAGGATGAGCCGCAGGACTTCAGTTAAGAGTGCGAAACGAAAATTTAATTTTCCTTATTCTCAACCAAAACATATGTTGTGGGTACTCAAAAGAACCGTCTCAATGAGACGGTTCTTTTGAGCACCCTAAACTTATGTTAAAACTGATGGGTAAGAAAATATTTACATCTTTACTCTTTACTTGAATTTGTTTTGTTTATCTAAACCTGTGATGAGCGAATTCTTTCCTTTAAGAGAAGTCCCTTTTATGTAAAGGGGCGCAATTGATGTGAATCACTGCTCGTTTCAGCAGTCTCCCTTAGATGTGCGTAACTATTAAAGCGTTCTGGATACGCCCGTGCATGACAATGTTTCATATTTTGTATTATTCCTAACATTGTAGCAATGTAAAAGAACTACTGTCGTGCCAACCAAGAGTGACAGTGACGCGATATTTTGTTTACAAATGTTAAGGTAGTACCGGACTCATCAGCATCTGTCCAAAAAGTTACCATCTTTTAATATGTTAAAAAATAGCTCAAAACTCAACTGTTTTGACAAAAATAACAGGACCTTACCGTGCTTTTTAAACAGTTATTAAACTTTAAATATCGTAAAATATTAGTTTTTCAAAATATCAATTTCTCATATTTTAAAAAAAAATGAAAGTGAGAAGTGCCATATTTTTCCTGGGAATACGCTGCATGCTATTGGCTAATAAAAGAACACAAAAAAAAACAGCGAAAAAAAGGCACGCAGCCTATTTTTTAAGCTAAATTCTATTTTGTTAAAAAAACATTAAGGCCTAAAAAATCGTTTAAATCTTGAATAAAAATGTCACACAATGTAACTACAGAAACAACAAAAATTATTATTTTGGAGGAAATTTTGCATAGAAACTTATAATTGATTAAAAAGCATAATTGTCACCGTGCTCGTTTTTCTTGTTTGTGCTATTTTCTTTTTTTACCTTTGAAATAAAAACAGGCATGGAGTGCCATACCTGCTTCATTGTTTAATTTAGGCCCGTGTGCGTAGACAGTGTATTGTTTGAGTTTAGGTCCGTGTGCGAAAAGCCTATTATTTGTCTACTCCTCATTTGGCACGTTCTAGGACCCCTTAAGACCTTTATAAGTGCGTTCGTGCGCGCGCGCTTGTGTGTGGGCCAAAATGAGGGTGAATGTATGAGAGAGAGAGAGAGAGAGAGAGAGAGAGAGAGAGAGAGAGAGAGAGAGAGAGAGAGAGAGATTTTAATGTGCTGTTGATTCATAGCATCTTTGTTGTTGCTTTTAGTATTTTCTTTTTTTTTCTTTACTTTACGTACAGTATACGTATTCTGCATTCGTTACAAAATTGACATCATCAGCAGTAACGCGTATAGAAGTGCCGTCAGGATGATGCAAGTCTTTGATCTGGAAAAAATGTTCTATTTCGAAATCGTTGTTGCAAGTTTTCAAGCGAGAAAATGAACTTATACTGATCTATATTATGCAATAATGGTTTTCTGGTACACTAATATCTGCTAGACCCCTCAGGGGTAGCCACCCTGGTGTTCTAGCAGGTGGTAGTGCATAGAAAATTACGTTTGATCCCAATATTGAAGTTATTAAACAAGCTGTAAAAAGAGATGAAATGCGAGGCTTGCCAAGAATTTTGTCACTTATTCGAGACAAGCTTAATAAATTCAATAATACAGGAGCACGACTGTTAGGTTCTATTTATTGTATGACCCTAAAATTACTTTTAAATCGCGTTTAGAAATTGCGTGGAACTATGCTTTGATGATGCCATATAATTATATGAGAAACCATTACGAACGTCATTACATAGCGTTACCAAAATTTGTAACCCACTAGTGGTACATGTCGTTATGTCACTCCCATGATAAACACAAACGAACAAACAAATAAGTAAACAAACAAACAAGAAATAGGGCCCAAACCAGGGACTACTTGGTCTCAAGTTGAACATTCTACCACTGCAGCGATACACGAGTTTAGTTCTTTTCATAAATGCAATTAGTTAATGCTAAGACAAGCATGCATATGTGAACGGCCATATTAGATTATTCACAGCTCGCATATATATACAAAATTAGCTTCAGTAAAAAAAAATCCCCACTGGCTAGCTAAAAATAGCGCAAAGGCACGCCCCAGCATTTGGCTAGCGCTCTCACAGTGTCCAATATGTTGCCCTTGGGTTTCATCCAAGCGAAAAAAAAGGAGCCCTCCGACCTACGACGTCATATTTACAAAGATAATGGACTTAAGAAGCAAAGTGGCTCAGTTCGTAGTGTTAAACTGGGGATCGAAGGATTACTAATTTGTGAATCACCATAGTCATAGTGTTGTGTCATGGGGCAAGACCCCAGGAGGGGTACTCTGATATTTTCATAAATACGTAGGCTCGGGTCATTTTTTGGGTTCAAAATTTTGAATTTCAATATGTTTTGGGGTTTTCGGAAAAATAAATATTTTTTGGGGTATATAGATTTTGTGGATATTTTTTTGGGGTCATCACAAAATTGGATTATATTTAGGGGTCATTTCTATGCATTTTAGGGTCTTTATTTAAGGTCATGATACAGAATTGGGATATTTATTTGGGATGTTAAAATTTCAAATATTTTTTGGGGTGCTTGAAATTCTTAATATTTTTGGGGGGTAAAGGGTAGATGCTGGGCCCGAGCCTATGTATGAAGAAAATTTGAGAGTATCCACCCCCCCCCCCCCCCACCCGGGGTCAAGACACTTTATCAGAGAATAGTACAAACATTGAATATGGACTTTTCTGACCAGAATTGCCTGACCAGGTATTAATAGACTTTTCGCTTACTGTAAAGGCGGTAACTTTAATATTCATATCTGGGCGTTGTTCGACTAGTTCATTTGCTAAACAAGAGAAATCGGGTTCTATTTATAATTTGGTGAAGAATTAGTAAGTTGCTTGGGCCGCGCAAACGTGCGTGCATTTTATGAAAATCCTAACCGTATACACACTGAACTCCCATTTATTAACCCTTAAAGCGCATAATCCCAAAATGTACGTTTTTGTCGTCCACTAAAATATGCGAAGCCTCAAAGACAAACAGTGCGGACCCAGATCAGACTGCTCCTGTAGGAGCAGTCTGATCTTGGTCCACAATGATTGCCTCTATGTTTATGTTAAATAGACATTTTCAGATGCAGTTATTTTGCTGGCGTTTTAAGGACTAAATAATGTGTTTTGCGTCTATACTGAAATAATGGCGCAAGATGATACAGTTACTTTGGAATAAAACCACACCTCATTTTCAGCTTTTACCTATGCCTAAGGTTGACCAGTCCTGATTACGCATTCATGAGGCGCCGCCTTTACAGGAAGAGAAAAGTCAAAGAATATAACTCGGAACGCATTGAGGGGTGAAACTGGACCAGACGGTCAAAATATATTTGGTCTTACAGATGTGTTGATAAATGAAATTTTTTGTGAACGCCAATACTTGTACGTTTCAGACAATAAATAAAGATAACTCTTACTTTTTTAAAACCACTCGCTTATCTTTTGACATGGGTCCCGTACCACCTTAAGTAAAATTTTAACTTGTACGCTCATGGTAACGCGAATCGATAGATCACATGTGTATTAATCCTATCCTGTGGATAGGATTAATACACAAGATATCTAACGAATATAAGTCCCTGATAAATATGTTAACAAAACATGACGTAACTGTCACTCTTGATTGGCAGGAGAGTACCATTATATAGTTCAAGCCGAAAAAGGTCCTGCCCCCCCCCCTCCCACACACACACACACACTTGAGAATTAAGTTGACATGTTTTATCTTAAAGAGAATTTCAAGCCGCATCTTTAAGAGATATTTGCACTCTGTGCTCCGGGCGTTAGACTCTGGCAGCCTGTTACATGTGTTACTGTAACAGACTAAGAAAATAGGGAAATGAAAGTTTGAGCTACAGAAAGAAAGCATTAAACTATCTAATTATTCAAATTTCCTATGTAGTCTGCCTAAGCTACATATAGGAAGCATTTTGAACAAATTACAGCTTCCAATGGTGTTATGTATGCTACATAGATTAAATTTCCCTTTGAAAATTGTAATAGTGATTAACGTTATTTACTTTACAGCGGATTTGTGCATTGTTCCAAATGTTTTTTAATCTTAGTGTACTTAAATATTTATTTGACTTATAGGAAAAAAACAAAGTTCGCTTTTCTATCTTAAATGTATTGTCTTATATGAGCTGTTAAACAACCCTACCCCCAATTTTAAGTAGCCAATTTTGATATTTATTATTGAAGAAAAATATATGAAAATACATGACACTGGTGGATATCTTACATTTTTGGGACTGTCTTGCTAATGTTATAAAGATTCATAGATTTGCAAGTTTGGCACCAAGATCAGAGCACATATTAAACGATATAACATATGTTACATGCCATAAATGAGCAAGGAAATTGTCTTCATGTAAGAGATGGTATTTCAGAAAAAATACTATTTTCACATGTTTTCCTATAAATCTCTTGCCTGCCTTAAAATTAGGAATTATAGTCATTGCTGATATCAAGCCCATTCACTTGTGTTACAGATGTTATAAATAATATTTTATCACATACTTCCTAATTCGTATATTACTAAAATATATAGAGATACAAATTGAAAATGATAGTTTCACATTTATATTAAACAATTTAATATATGTCCCTATTAAATAAAAATATTCAAAATCAATCTTTATTCAAGTCAACCTTACATACAATGTCTAGCATTAACTTCCTATTGGAATCGCTTAAATACCTCATTTAAGGAGCAGTGTAGACAAGCATTCGTATCTCGTTAATAACTATTGCTTTCTCTATGTTTCTTTGTACTTGTATTAGACTTAGTTATATGCTGGGAGCTTTAGCTATTTCACAAATGCAGCAGCTGGATATTGCTATAAAAAACCGATATGAATGCTGCTTTACAATGTATGGTATAAACTTAAAATTCAATTATGAATAGCCTAAAACAGTTAAATTTTTAATTTCTCCTCTTCGGTTACTTTCTGCTTCTTCTATACAGATTCCCCAAGTCCACCATAGATATAATTCTATGTTACCATCTACTTACGTTTCACCTCTGAAACTTCATTTTGCCACTAAACTTAATTTACATGGAGTTTCTGACTCTGCCCTTCTTAGAAACCACTTAAGATTTCGTCTTTCTCCTCTTAAGTCACCTGTACTTAGGAACTCTAGGAGTAAGTATAGAAGAAGTGTGGTGTATCCCTCTACTTCTAAGTGCAATGCCAAGAGGTTGTACCTGTTGCAAACATGTATGTTGTAAATCAACTATTAAGTCTAATGTTAATGGTAGACAATTTTTGGTAATTACTAATTCTGATCTTGATTTAAGATCAACTGATGTTATTTATGTTTTATCTTGAGAAGAGAAAGATTGTGGCATGCAATATGTTAGCCAAACGCCGTTCTAAGGCGGTGGTTCTGTTGTTGTTGACTTGTTGTTTATTGTTACTCCCATTGTAGGAGTCTGTAATTGTTCTATGTTTTGTTGTACGTTACTTTATGTCCCTTCTAGTTTTGCAATCATCTTGATGGGGAAGAGAGAGCTGGTTGTTTTGCTTAGTTTGTCTTCCTGGTGTCTCGTGATTGTCGTGTGGCTCTTCCTCGCGGTGCCATGGGTTAGTCTGCAGTGTGTGATTGTGGTATTTCCTGATCATACTCACTTAGTATTTTTGTAGATTTCTAAAAACTAGATTTTCTGAGCACTATCGTCGAATAAAAAAGCCTCGCAAAATTGATAATTTTCTTTATAGGCATTTCAAACAAACTACTCACTCTACTAGCAGCATTTCTATTCAGCCTGTTGAAAAGATTACATATGATCATAATTCCACTAAAAGATATAGAAATATTCTTAGGCATAAGTTAGAATTAAAGTGGATAAAATTATTATAACACCACATCCACTTGGTTTTAATGATAATATTTACCATGAAGGTAACATTTCTAAATTACCTGATTTTGATGTGTTTTCTCCTTTAGATATCCGTAAACGCAATAAGCCATCTCATGGTAAACGCAAAAATGGAATTTTAAAACGCAAAAATAAAAAGTTTTTAACTCTTTCAGAATTAAGTATCAACTTAAAAATATGGCCGACATATGGCCTTTTCACGTTTAGTTACTCTTTCTATCTCTTCACTTAGTAATTTGGATATTGAGGCTAATAAATTCAATGATAGAGCTCATCGACTGTGTGTTATGATGCAGTACTTCTTACCCGGTGTTACTCTCAACATGCTCTTCGGCCATATATAGAGTCCAAAATTAATCAAATTAGACATTTTATCAAAATTTAATTTGAAAACAATAGGATTGAATTCAGTAACTTACCCAGTATAGTTAAAGATAAATTTGTTATCTCTTCTATTCCTACTTATTTTGAAAATGAAGGAATCCCCTATCATTTGTTATAAGTACAATAAACATATTCGTAGTACTGTTTAACTATAGCAAATAAGTTACAGAACTTGATATTGAAAATTCTATTCCTGACTCTTGCGATTGTAAAGACTCTAAGTATTGCTATCAACCCGCTGGTCATATAGTCACAGGGGATTTAAAAATCATAACTGATTCAAGAATTCGGTATATTATATGTAAGGGACCTAAATATAGGTTTCCTTTGCCAAAAGACTTCATGGGTTTCATCTAGGAAGTTTGAAATTATTAGAGGGTCACTGATGAGAGTTAGTAAGGGTGCAACGATCAGGAATCGTTACAATCAAGTACCACACCTGACCCAGGATACCAATGGGAAAGTGACAAATTCACAGTTAGAGACCACAAACGAGAGCCAAGAGGTCAGCCCTTTCCCAGCAGGTGACCACAAAGCACACATAAACTGACGCGCACAAAGACATAGCAAACACAAGACAGAAAAAACATAAAAGATCCACAAAAGAAGTACCGCCTTGGAACGGTCAGTAAAATATTTTACTGGAGGGCTTAAACCGGTTCCTGCTGGGAAAGGGCTGACCTCTTGGCTCTCGTTTGTGGTGTCTGCTGTGAGTTTGTTACTTTCCCATTGGAATCCTGGGTCAGGTGTGGTACTTGATTGTATTGATTACTGATGTTTGCACCCTTACTTACTTAATGGCCAAAACTAGCTAGTCCGGCCCAGAAAACTTGCACACTCTTCAGTTCTTCCGTGTATTCTTTGCCTTTTTATGAACAAATTTGACTTCACTACAGCTGGTGATTGGGACTGTTAGGCGGCGGTAGAACGTCTCCCTGCCCTTCACTATAGTGTAGATTTCATTTTCTTGTCCTTTGGGATCATGGGTTTCATCTGGGAACTTTGAAATTATTAGAGGGTCACTGATGAGGCCTTAATGGTCGAAACTAGCTAGTCTGGCCCAGAAAAAATGCACACTCCAGTTTCAGTTCTTCTGTGCAATCTTTGCTTCCAAAGGATAGCCTTTTAAGAACATATTCAAATCATGACAGGAATAAATTGCAGGCGCCTTACAAGAATTTTGTAATCGCTGGTGTAAACGAGAGCATGTTGAGTCTAATGCCTCAAATAGTTGGAAACTAAATATTTTTTAGATTATTGATGGTAGAATTTCATTTTATTGCAACAATTTAGATCTTCCACCACCTAAACCTAAATTCGCTTTTAGATATTTGAAGAAAGGGATCCAGGAATTCCATAGGAGGTTTGTTTTGGCACCTGCAGATAAGGCTGCTAACAATTTTGTGGTCGTTTGAAAAAGGTACTATATTAACACCCTAAAGCAAGAACTTAGCACTGCAAAAACATATGATAATAACCAGCTTGATGAGATTTCTATCGTTGATAGGCATCGATGCCATATGGCAGATAAGTTTGGGGTGCTTGTTGATGAGGACCATAGCAAGCTTCCTACGTTATACTGGTTACCTAAATATCATAAACGTTCCTATAAGACGCGTTTTATTGCAAAGTCTAGTTCATGTACAACTACTGAGTTGTCTAAAAATGACTTCTTGCCTCACTGCTATTAAAAACCATGTCATTAAATACTGCGAAACAGTTTATGAAAGAAATGGTAATAATTTATTTTGATCTGTTAAAAATTCAGGTGAAATTCTTAATAAATTGAAGTCTAGAGGTTTTCTACCATCTGGTTTGTCTACATGTGATTTCTGTACTCTCTTTACTACATTGCCTCATAATCTAATCAAAGAAAAACTAACAGAATTAATTAAACAAACATTTAAAAAACAGGAACATTTATTTATTGTCTTGTATAAATGTAAAACTATATTTTTTTTCTTGTTGTGGCTCCATATTTAGCATGGTTTGCACAGTATAAGGAAATGTGTCAAAAAGTTCATTGATAACATCTGTAGCATCTGTCCATGGGCTTGATAATCAGAAATTAATATACTTTCTAATGTTCTTGCACCCATGAGCAGAGATTTATAAGTACATTGTACACATGTGAAATACATTGGTTCTTTCAGAAATACCATCTACTACATCAGACATTGGCCTTGCTCAATCATTACATCATATTATATAATATTAAACCTTAATTAAGTGTCCTGATCTTAGAAACTTCGTGACAACTTGCAGATATATGAGCAAGACAGTCGAAGATCAAGTAAATTATCCACACGCTGCAATTCTTTTCATGTGTGTTTTACTGAAATGGTATTAACAAAATTTGCTCCTCAGTAGAACCGTGGGTAGCAATGTGTATTAGCTCATTTAAGACAACATATTTAAGATAGAAAAGCAAATTTTGCTTTTTTTTATTCGTCAATTGAGTATATGTTTGTAAAACCTTATCTAAAACGGCTTGAAACCAATACAGAGCAGTTATTAAACTAAATGACGATAGCCACACTTACTGCTTGTAAATTATAATTAAGTTCATGTAACGCACTTAACACCACAGCTAATCGTATAAATGTTAAACATCTTTCATATGTAGCAAAGGTATCCGGTATGTAGACTATTATAATGTCAATTGATAAGATAGTTTTAATGTCTTCTTTCTGTAGCTGAAACTTTAAAGTTTTATACTCAAAATGAAATAGTAACATATGTAACAAGCTGTTAAAGGCTAACACCTCGGCTTACGGAGCGCAAACATCTCATATTCAATGCACCTTGAATTATTATATTATATTATAATATGTCTGCAGGATTCCAAAGAAACTATTATTTTAAATTCCCCTATAGGCTCTATCTATATTTTAGTATTATACATATTAGAAATATTGACAAAAATATTTATAACATCTGTAAAAAAAAGAACATGGGCTTAATAATCACCAACAAATTAAAACCTAAGATTTTTGCACCAGAGGTAAATTACATCATTTTGGCACCTTACATCAAGTCAATTTCCTTGTTTGATTATTTATTATCCCATGTAACATATGTTACAGCCTTTAACAAGTGCTCCGATCTTTTTGTTACAACTGCAAAATCTGCAATACCTTATTATATGAGTAAAACAATCCCAAATATATAATATAACCAGCAGCAGCAAATGGTTATAATTATTTTTTACATAAATTATACCTACCAAATGGGGCTCCTTAAAACTAGGGGTAGGGTTGATTAATTGCTCATAAAAGACAATATATTTTAGATAGAAAAGCAAACTTTGTTTTTTCTATAAGCCAAATAAGTATGTTAGTACAGTGTAATAAAAACATTTTGAAAAATGGACAGGTCAGCTGTAAAAGTAAATGATATTGGTCACGATTATCATTTTATACTGTAAATCAATAAAAGTTACACACATAGCACCTTAGGAAGCCGTAATTTTGTTCCAAAAGCTTTTATATGTAGCTAAGGTGCCAGTATGCTGACTATATGAGTAGTTTGAATAATTAGACAGTTTATTGCCTTCTTTGTTTAGCTCACACTTTTATTTTTATTTTTCAAAATTTGATATGGTAACATATGTAACAGGCTGCCAGACACTAACGCCCAAAAGCACATAGTGCAAACATCTCTCAAAAAGACGCGGCTTAAAATTCTCTTCAAGATATGATATGTTTGCAAAATACCCTAAAGCAAGAGCAAAGTAAGTAAAGGTGCAAATATCAGGAATCAATACAATCAAGTACCACACCTGACCCAGGATACAAATGGGAAAGTGACAAACTCACAGTTAGACACCACAAACGAGAGCCAAAAGGTCAGCCCTTTCCCAGCATGTGACCACAAAGCACATATAAACAGACCCGCACAAAGACATAGCAAACACAAGACAGAAAAAACATAAAAGATCCACAAAAGAAGTACCCCCGGTTGGCCCGACAAACAGCCAAAGCATCAAGCCCCTACCATCTCATCAATAGATAAGTCTTTAAGTCTAAACCATCATAGAGTCTGAAGTCCGACCAACCGGCGTGCAATTAAAGAGGAAAGCAAAGTTGCCAACCGTGATTGGGTTGACCACCAAGCATGCAGTCTGTTTCAATACATTGATGTTATAGTCAATCTTTTTATAATGGGAAATTATTTTCATGAACTGCGCTGAAAAATTATTAGAGCCAACAATCTTCTTCAATTTATACACCAAGTCACCATAGAAATCAGGTTCCGAAAGTCCTTGGCACAAGAGAGATTTAAGTCCAACTTGGAATTTAGATATCAAATCATAGGATCGTCTATAAAATTAAGAAAAGGTTTTGCGAAGTTTACGATACCGATAGCCTTGTTTAAGAAGTTTCTGAGTTAACAATTTATTGCGAGTATCGAAGTCAGTAACATAGCTAGATGCTCTAGCATAACGAATGAGTGGAGAGATATAGACTCTATAGGATGTAGAGCGAGAAACATCACCATCTAAAAATGGGAAATTTACAATTTCAAAATCTGAGTCGTCACGTTTATCATAAATTTTGGTAGAAACAATATCATTAGAAATTGACAAATGCAAGTCTAAAATGTGGCTTCGGTATCAGAGGTATTGGCTTTATTCAGTTGAAGCTCTGAAGGGTATATTTGACTTACCATATTGTAAAAAAAAAACATTATTAATGTTTAAAATATCGTCCAAATACCTACTTCTCTAGAAGTAGTGTTAAACGCATCAATAACATCAGCCTGCTTATCATCAGAAATAGACATCATAAAGTCCCTCTCTTAACAAAACAGGAATAAATCAGCACCAGGGGAGCACAATTAGTGCCCATAGGAATCCCAACTACTTGTCTATACAGCTTGGTGCCAAATCGAATAAAAATGTTGTCCAACAAAAATGTCAGCGCATCACAGACACTTTGACATGACCATGCATGATTTTTTAGATTTTTCTGAAGTAAAAAATGCATTTCTGTCATTACATGCAAGGTAAGGAAAGCCTTCTCTCTGGAAGGTTCTTTCAATAAGATCAATAAGTTTATCTTTAATTAAATTGTGAGGTAAAGTAGTGTAAAGAGAGGAAAAATCTTAAGTAGCCAAACTGGTCGCAATGAAATCTCTAGCTTTAAGTTTATCTAAAATTTCATATCAGAAATGAAGTTGATGATCTTAGATATAGATTGTCTGCTCATAAAAGTAAGCATAACTGATTGTATGAGGCTGATATTACACTATATATGCATTTTCCTTTTTTCATGGCGGCCATCTTGAAAACCATTCAAAGTGGCGGGGGAGGACCCAAGATATTGAGTGTTAACATCTTGATTCTTAATCAGGGGGTCCAATAAACAATATTAGACCACTCCCGGAGGGTCCTTAGGGGGGTGCATAGTGACCCCTCCGGGCCCATTGACTAAATGAACATTAATTTTGAAATGGTGATAAAGAAATGTGTCAAATTTTTAGGCTTTTTCATTTTACGAAAGTGCTCATGAGACCTAGTCTTAAGGGATCGGCCAGTTTGTCCAACACAGTCTTCCTGTAGTTGGAAAAAGTCTTGAATTGAATTGACAGCTCGGTATATGATACAGTCATCTACAAAGAGCCTGGTGTTAGATGTGACAAGGTCATTAATGATCATCAGAAAGAGTAAAGCCTTGGGACATCCCACTTACTACCTACACTTTGAAGTTGCTTCGTCGACGACGACGACCTGTTGATTTCTATCCTTTAGGAATGATCTGATCCAGTTGTATGTTGTACTCCGATGCCGTAGTGGTATATCTTTGCAAGGGACACTGCGTACCAGTCTCTCTTCCTTTGTCTGTGGCCTCTGCAAGCTCATGAACGAGGATCACGAAATGTGTTTCACATCTTCGGCGTGCTCGAAACCCATGTTATTTCATGCTCCTCTTGGTTTTTCAGGATGTAACTTGTGATGATGTTTTCCTGAACTTAACAACACAGACTCGTCAGTGACACAAGGTTGTTCTTGAAAATGGTTGAAACGTTTTGCAAGACCGTCAATCGTCTTGGGCGGTACCGGAGTACTGGAAGATTGTCGAGCTCTTTAAGGGCTTTGCTGGGATCATGCAAGGATATTCAATCGTACTCAATTGCAGTGTATGGCTCTGCCACGCATTTGGTGATTTATTTCATGGTTTGGTCAGCAAATCCGACACAGTTCTGGATTTTGACCCTGACAGGTGTGTTTTCCAAGATTGCCGAAATTGAGTTATCAAGTTCCCATCAGAGGCTGATGATACTACCTATCATCAGCCTCTGGTTACCATGAAATAACATTCTAAAAATGGAATTATCACTCTCTTTTTTTCTTGGGTAACTCATTGTAACCACAAGTTTTATTGGGGAATTTTAATACAGCGCACTGTGAGCATTTTTTGAAGCATTGATGCATCGCACTGATAGTAACACACCTTTGCTGTGGTCTCATTACAGACTTCGTAGCTCACATACTGAATGGCGCTCATATAGCCATTTGAGCCAGTACATGAGATCTTGGTACTGTGAAATCTGTACAAAAGTTTAGACTCACCACAGCCTACGCAGCGCACATAAATAGCACACAAATCGCCATTGAGATGTTTGTTCTGTGACGAATGGTCAGGCGAAACTATGCCGATTGCAGACTCGTCAGAGCCTTCGCTGCTCACATAAGTGGCACACAAATCGCCATTTAAACCAGCATATCAAATTTTGGTATTGAGACGAAGGCGCAAAGATGGAAATGTGCATATTCCATGTACGCGAGCAGAGAATTAAGGCTCCAGCATTTCTGCACATTTTCATAGTCTTTTTTGCTTGAACCTTCGTCACAGAACCAAAAACACATGTACTGGCTCAAATGACGATTTCGACGCCACTTTAGCGAGCAGCGACGGCTCTGCGTGCGCGGGTCCAGAAAATTTTGGCAGATGTGGTCCAACTCTGACGGGGGCAGAGAGGATCCACAAGAGGTCCATCATCGGCCCGCCAGGGAAACGCCATTTAAATGATTTTGTGATTTCAGGGAATCCGGACCATTATTGCTAAGAAACCCTATATTTTTTGTGATTTTTCAGGGGCGGGGGGTCTGGACCCCCCCCCCCCCCCCCCTGAACCCGCACATGGCTCTGGCAATTCTGCTTTCATCCTAGAACCCGGAGTGTACAATAATGTCCCATCTTCGCAAGCCAAGGGTTCTAAGTCCACTTCGTTCCTTGTGGAGAAACTTAGTACCCTTGGCTTGCGACTATTGAGAAAGAAATAAGACAAGTTTACATTTTGCACAGGCACTGTACAAGTCTTGGTCTATTTTAAGATTCGTGACGTCACAGGAGTAATCTAAAACGGCAAGATGGAAGACTGTGTTTGTTGTGTTTAGGAGTTAACCTATTTATTTCAATATCGTCAGGTTACACTACGGATTAAATAGTTCCATTGTGTGATTTATTATCATAGGATACTTCTGGTCATTGTAAGAGCTGGGTTAAACTGTTGGTTATATTTGATATTCGACTCGCAACACTTCAGACGGATTGGGACGAATTTGCTCTTTTCCCCCAAAACGATTTATTTTCTGCCAAATTTCTGAAGCTGTTTAGAGTATCATTCACCCAAATAACTGCCGTGTAACACAGAGGAAACATTGATTTATCCATCTATTGTATCATATAATGTACTTACACCTGGCTGAATGTACAGACCAGGGCAGAAAACTTCAAAGACGCCGGCTAGAAACATCAAAGGATGCCGACAATTAGAGCATTTGGTGCATATCGGGATGCTCTACAATTTAATGTAGGTGTGCCTGCTGCTTCAGAAACTAGTTCCATTGCTGTTCCGAATTTATAGCAAAATGTGATTTATAGTTAAAAACAGGATGAACCTGTGGTGGGTTTCTGTCCTTGCTACTCTGTTGGTTGGTTTACAGATTCTGAGACCTAATCCTGTATCTGCTTGCTCCTCAGTATGTAATTGTCTAACAGTTCCAGCCAAGACAGAGGATGCCGACTCCAAAAACCCGGCTGCAAAAGACGAAGATGAAGATTCTGATATTGACATGGCCCAGCCTCGAGGTCGGAAAGTTACTTGCTACAGCAAAGCATACCCAATTAGTTCATTGGAAGATATAAGCACGGTCACAACTATCCCCCTTGATACAATTAAATTGTAAGTATCATATGTCCAGAAAAACAAAAAAATTGGGCGTAAAATTGTGAATATTTTCTTAAGCATGTTTTGGGTGCTCAGAAGAAACGTCTCAAGACGGAACCGTCTCAATGAGACAGTTCTTTTGAGTACCCACAACTTGGCACAAGGCACAATGGTTGAAAAATACGAAAATCAATTTTCAGTTACACCCTTGTTTGTTTTGTTTGATTTGATTCTTTACATCCCAGTCAACAATCTTTCAGTTATGTCGGGACAGGTCTTCCGAGTGGGATGAACCAGTACTAAGCTAGGATTATTGTGCCTAATTACACACTTGTAGCTAAAGGCCTGAAGCATATAGTGTTAACAAGACTTAGTCTGCAGAAACTACCCAAACCATTTAACAACAATAAACTTTGAATGTCTGTAATAAAAATAATGAAAATGCTGTACAAAGTTCTTGTTTTAGTCAAGTAACTATCATTAGAACATCATCCTGTCACTGCCAAACATCATAAGAAGAAATGCATGCAAGGAACAATGGGAATCATCTATTTCAAAATTAAAAGCATCTCATTTATCATAAATTTTTAAAGAGTCCAATGAATAGTTGGTGCCTTCATAGTATTACATACATGGTCTTACATACATGTATGTCCCTGGTATATATATGGGCCAACATACATGCATACAAGAGTATAATTGGTTCCTTGGGCTCTGTCACAAGATGCATGGGAACAACATAGGCTCACTAAGGAGCACAGTGGCTCAGTTGGTAGAGCATTGGGGTTGCTAGTTTGAGCCTGACTGGAAGCAGAGTCACTGTGTTGTGTCCTTCAGCAAGCTGCTTTATCCGCTGCTTAAACAAATTTAACTGGTCCAGTCCCGACATGACTGAAAAATTGTTGACTTGGAGCGAATTCTTTCCTTTAAGAGAGCTCCTTATGGTATTTAAAGCTATTTTCATACTTGGGTGATTCCATTTAATTTGTGCAATTTTCATCATGTATACTGCATTAAATATTTGCGTATTATTATGTGAGCTACGCCTGATCCCAATGCCAGTACCAGCATCAAAGTACTGCCTTGTACATATGCAATCTAGCTCCTCACAGTACTTGTGGATGTAATTAACACATACAATGTAGTTTCAAAGAAATGAAACTTTTTCACAGTGTGGTTACACTTGGCTCACATTGGATTTGAGGTGCCAGGTCCTCAAATCTACAGTTTTAATTATTACAGACTGAGCTACATGTACAGTATGAGTGTTAGTCTTAGTGTGTACATGTATACTTACATGTGTGAACATAAAAATAGTTTTAAGATAAGACTACATTGTGGCATCAAACATGTTAAAACATCTGGTTTACATAGGCAGCTACTTCAAAGAGCCAGCTTTATAGCATTTCATTCCAGCACAGCTTTAATATAGTAACCTTAGTCCTGCTGACTTTACCCATAAATGTATGCCCAGATATTGATGAGGAAGCTTTTTGAGGGTTAAGATTGTAATTATTTTCTTACCATGATTTAATTTAAAAACATGTGGTGGGGTGCTAAAAAAATCTATCTCATTCAGAGACAGTTCTTTTGACTACCCACTTCTTTTGAGTTTTGGTTGAGATATATAAGAAAAATAATTTTTAGTTATGCACACTCTTACAGGCCCCCAGATAAGGGTGCGTAAAACAAAAAATTATTAACCAAAAGATATGTTGTGGGTACTGTGCACCCAAAACACATGTTTAAACTGTTGAATAAGAAAATAATCACACTTCTACGCTGAAAATTTTTGCTTAACTGGTCCTATGCTCTTAGCTGGAGGTCTGTGATCTGGATATGTACTGTTTTCAAAATGGACAGGGCTCAGCAGGACAATGGCTAATATTGCTTACACTCCAGTTCCAACTTCCAGGCAAACCAAAATTACAGATTGATTTCTTATCATAAGGCAAAACTTAGTTTATATATCCTACTCCATCTGAAACAGTTGAACAGTTCTTTTTTGAGTACCACAACATAATTTTGATGAGAAATATTACATGTATACAATTTACAAATGCAGAAATATAAATATTCTCAGATCTGGAGCCTTCTTCGCAGCTTTTGTATTATTAGCACTGGAGATATTCTGGGATTGATTTGAACATAAATCGTAGACCGTGCCAGAATTGCAATCTGAAAACAATTCTAGGAGTTGAGTAGTTGTGAGTTTGAACGCAATGATCACACAGCGGGTAGGAGGCAATCGAAAAGCGCTCTTAACAATCGACAAAGGCGGATCAAAAATCAATAGAAACAGTGTTTTCAATTGCCATTTGTTGCCTGTAGGGCGACAAATGGCAATCAAATACTCTGTTTCTAATGAATTTTGATCTCAGTTGGTCGATAGTATTAACATTTTCGATTGCCGCCTACCCGGTGTGGATCAGCAACATACATGTTTTTCAACAATTTCTTAAGATTTTGCATTTAGGAAAATTTGTTTGTATTGATGTCTTGCATGTGTTGATGTCATCCATTGGACATGTGGGGATCAGGAAACATATGAGCCATGACATGTGATTTCCAACAATGTGGCATTTTGACAAGTGTAGACTCACACGAGCCTGTGCAGCCTCCTGTAATTATAAGCTTAGAAACTCCAAATGCTGTTCGGACAGTAGCTTAAAGTTCATAGAATATTCAAGTGACCAGCAAAGACTCTGATCAGACTGAGGCTTTGCTGGTCGCACATCCCACATTGTTGGAAATCTCATGTCGCGCTTATATATAAATGTACATTTAGAATGTGTGCATGTACATCACAGTATGTGTGTGTTTGATTGGGGGGGGGGGGGTAGGTGTGGGGTATGAACGTGTCAATGACTAGTTACTTTTGTATACATGTTACGCACAGCACCCTAGATAAGCAGCGTATTTGTGTAAATACGCAATTAAAATCCTCAAAAACGCAATTAAAATGAAATGTGTGCGTACCAAAAGCAATTTTAACGATCGGTATGCAATTACATGCGATGTCATTGTGTACCATTTGGTCCATTTCGTTTCCATTTGGGTAATAAACAAATGCCAGTCGGGTATTGATTTTTTTACTAGCGAGCGCGCAATATAACACTTTTTTGTGAATAAAATATCGGTGCCCAGTCCAGTATTTCGTGCAAAAACAATATGATGAAAGTGGAACATTGCAAAGTGTACAAGCTCGAATGTCAACAAGGGGGATGAGATTTGCTTCAGGTACTGTAAAATCCGCTAGTTTGATACTTTAGAAAGGCAGACGATGGGAGTGAATAAATATGCAAGCACATTCCCAATGGCTTCATGCAATATGAAAACGTGTAATCACAGAAAAAAAAAAACGTGGCGTAAAAAAATATGAAAATACGCAATTGTTTTTGCAAGTACGCAATTGAGGATAACCAGGTTGCGTAAATACCCAATTGACCCTTAAGCGTATCTAGGGCGCTGTACACAGCTTGTATTTTACAAGAGTTTGCATTTCTTTTGTAGTTTATAGGGAGCCTGATGGAAGTTCCATCTGTCTTCTGTTTAAAATCTGAAAATCATTCCATAAAATGAATACAGTACATGCACATATTGTACATCTTAAAATATATTTATGTTTTTGTTTTTTTTGCAGGGATTTGAGTAAGAATTCCATAACAGTTATTCCAAAAGGCAGCTTCCTCAACAGACATTCTGACCTACAGAGATTGTAAGTATTATTTCAAGCACAGGTTTTTGATAAACATATTTTCTGAGTGAAACTTATAAATATTTTCTTACCCATCAGTTTTAACATATATTTTGGTTGCTGAAAAGAACCGTCTCATTACCTACCGGTACAACATAGATGATAGACCAACATATGTTTTGGTAGAGAAATAAGAATTATTTTTTTGTTATAAAGGCCTGACTAAATCTTTGCATGCTGGATTTTTGCATACGTTTTATTTTTGTCTTGGTTAATTTTTTTTCAAAATTAACTTTTAGACACTACACTTGTCCCCAATTTTCAGCCCATTAAATTGCAGGATTCCTGATTTTAGTATGTAAACAAGCATGGTAAACAGTCTAGATTCTGATCAGTTGGCTTCAGAAGCCAACTGATCAGGATACACACTTTTTTTCAAAAAGGATATATCCCCATTTTGCATTGCGAGGTTAACTACTGTAAGGAAAACTTAATTGTTTAATCCAATTGATTGTTAGAACACCTGTTGGATGCTTTCAACCATGAAATAAACCAAAATCAGATCATTTCTTCTATCTGTTTATCTCTGCTAGGCTAATCCTATTTTAAGAAAACGCAACAGAAGGAGCCTCCAGCATGATACTGCATCTATTCTATATGTACCAGTTCAAGCTTGTTCCAACTAAAGCACACTGGCGCCTAAAATTTGGATTTTGCCTGTGATGGGGCATTTTCTAAATCTGGCTCATCTAATGGCAATCGAAAACACTGTTACCATGCCGGATAGGCGGCAATCAAAAATGTTAATACTATTGACGAAAGTAGATAAAATCGGTACAGAGTTTTTGATTGCCATTTGTCGCCCGCCTTGCAACAAATGGCAATCAAAATGATTGTTTCTAGCGATTTTAGATCTGAGTTCGTCAATTGTTAAGAGTGTTTTCGATTGCCGCCTATCTGATGTGTTTTCTGTGGAAATGAATATGTGTATTTTGTTCCAGTTTCATACAGGCTTATCCAATATTTGGATGTCCTATATTAGCCCAATATATTCGTTTGTGTTTACTAAGTTATGAATGAATTAGCATAATTTATGTATCCTGTCACAAACTTATGAATGAAATTTGTAAAGTTATTGAATGTCTTCTCTTTGACCTAAATTAAACTTTAAAGTATTGATAAAAATTCGAAATTACATTGATTTTACCCTTACAATGTAGCCACTTCCAAAAACGAAACAAATAATACGACCAGGAGTTTATCATAATATTTTATCCTTGATGCTTTAACTCTTTGTCCCCCTGGGTAATTTTTCATGTTTTTGTTGCCTCCTGATAATGATTTTTTCGAAAAATTCTTTCAGGAATACCATCTGGATGTCAAACAGATTAGATCCAGATCAGGCCCGACCTTTTGTCATGGAGTTATAAAAAATGATGTGTGCTCACTGTGCTGCAAATATTTCGTGGCATTATTGATATCCATTATTAGAGTACATAATTATTTTTTCAACCAAAACGTCTGCTGTGGATACTCAACCTGATCGTCAATATTTTTTGTGCAGTATACAATGTAGCAACAGAGCTCTCACTAACTGACGATTTGCAGTTCTGAACTCCCATTTTTGGTGCTGGGACTCCTATTTTTTGAAGGAGGCTATATTCTTTTGTATTGTGGAACTCCCACTTTTTGGCAACGAGGGCTCTGGGACTCCTGTTTTCAAAATCCTAGTGAGAGCTCTGAGCAACATACTGCAGACCAGCTCATACTGCCCAATATAAGGAACCACCGTCCGGCTTTCTACCAATCAATTGAAGGTCAACGATAAATGGGCTTTGTCGCAGGGAAACCTGTCTTCTGGGTTTCCAAGCATGTCATACGCAAACCAGTCTGCTCAGTTACAGAGACTGACTATAGGATAGTGAAAATTCGCTTGTGCAAAGTATAGATACATGTACTGTATGATTCTTTCCAATAAGCAAATAACAATGGCACTGATCAGGCTACATGGATGCACAAGCTGGTCTGCGCCTTTGTTGTTCAAAAACCCTCCGAAGACAGGTTTTCTTGCGTCGAGGCCCAAATGTTGTCTGCACACTGGAAATGCTAACAGAGTAATAGTTACAAACATCTGTGGTTGTCATTTGTAAATTACTTTTACCATGACTTGATAAACAGTTGCTATGGCACATCATATTTTTACTTTGTGTAAATCATAAAAGTAAAAGATGAAAGAAAATCTTGATGAGTTATCTATCTTAACCTTGTTCACATGATGTGTCATTCATTTTTAATTGGATTAGATCTTACTGACTTTGTATATATATAAGTTAATGTAGCAGTCGATCAGAACCAGATACAAATGGGGTATTTTTATGCCCCTACCCCCTCCCCCCCCCCCCCTGGCATTTTGTGATACCCCTTTTTGTATGTATGTATTTCCCTACATATTTCACACCTGTCTGCTCTATGAAACTTGGTCACACTATTTGGTCAGCTGTCTTCTTTAAATTCAATAATGGTCCATATTGCCCTTTGTTAATTAGATAATGCCATTTTTTGGCAGCGTTCAGTCTCTTAAGTCCAGTAATTTTGATAAAAAATTTATGAAACTTGGTCAAAAGGTTTAACATTTGGATGTCCGTCTTGAGTTTGATAATGGTCCATACATATGGCCAAATGCCATCGTGGTACTGGAAGCATATTACAGCATCACCTTTTTCTTTGCCATATTCTACCTAAAAAGCACACTCATGCTTCAGGTCAGAAGGATAAATGTAGTACAATTCAGCATGACAACAAGGGTTACATGTACGTCTTCCAATAGAAGAAATGTGGCATTATCTAGGTTGAATATAGAGCATTCAGATCCACAGCTATGTATATGTTTCTTTTATTGTTGATTTACTTGAATATTAAAATTATGAGTCATATTTTTGCTGCTGTCTGTAAATTCATTTAACCTCGAGCACTAATAATTTGGTAGCAGTCATTCATTCAATATCTTCTCTCCTGTGGCTTTCCCAAGTTATTGATAAATTCTTGACTTGGAGAAGCAGCCCATTAGCGCATGTATATGTTTTGTAAGATATGCATCAAAATATGAACAATTTTCAGCTATTGTTAAGGCAAAGTAAAACAAATGTGTGTTTGGGGTAACAGGACTGAAAATTTTAGGCAGTGTTGGCACATATTATTTTTTTTTTTATTTAATTTTTTTTTTCAGACAGAAATGCCTTTCAAAATGCATAAAATTATATTTTTTTCAAAAGAAAACCGGCAAAAATCCTGGGTTTCAGCAGTAAATTTAGACAGGGTATTTGGCCAAACTAAATATACATGTACAGTAAATGTTCTAAAATGTCAAATGATGCCCGATGCACAGTATTTTGACCAAACCCGCTAGCATGAAAATAAAATTGAAAATTAGATTTATAACTTCTTATAATATTGAGCCGCGGCATGAGATTTCCAACAATTTGACATTTTGATAAGTGTAGACTCAGAAAAGCCTCTGTAGCCTCATTTTAAGCTTAGAAACTCTATATTGTGTTCAGTCAGTAGCTTAACAATCATAGAATACTCAAGGACTAGCAAAGGCTCTGATCAGACTGCGTGTATGCGCAGGCTGATCTGAGGCTTTGCTGGTCGCACATAGTACCACATTGTTGGAAATCTCATTCCACAGCTCAATTATAATAAAGAAAAAGTGCATACACTTTAAAATAAATGCTCCATTTTCCATAATATTTTCAAAAGTATTCAAAACTTAACTTAAATTGTTCTTGATTATTTTTCAATGTTGTCTAAAAATAGAAAATGATGTCATGATCTAAAAATAGCCTATTGAGTGAAGGGTTATACCACATTTGATCTAATAAATGCACTCTGACGAGTCTGTGCATAACTTTTTTCAAATTCAATACACTTTTTCAACCCTCTTGACATGGGGCAGTTTCATAAGTCTAGCCCTTTGATCTAATCAGGCTTCCAGATAGAGGGGTGATTGTGAAATTATTTGTTCTCGTTTCGCAACCAACACATAAATTGTGTGCACTCAAATGAATCATCTCAATGAGACAATTCTTTTGGGTTCCCAAATCTTAGGCTGACAAAATAGCAAGCAATCATAGATATATGCTCAAAGTTTTGACTTATCTAGACCTTTGGATTCTATATTCTTATATTTAATGATTATAGATCATATCTATGTTTCTTTTATATCAAAATGAGTGTTGTTCTGGTGATATCATCAGTTTCAAACAGAGGGGAAGAGGCAGCTGAAAGCTTTATGAGTGAATTTGTTATTATTTTATGTCTACACTATTTTTATTTCCACACACATACTTTCAAAATCCCTTGCATGACCTTTAAACTCCTTAGGTGCGGAGTTTTAGACTGGGTATAGAAGGGTTAAGGGGCAAATACAGGATTTCAAGAAATGGGGTTCATACATGTATATATAAAGGTGTGGGGGGTTCGCTTTGCTGATTTTATCTCCTTTTTCTTAAATATACCATTAAATAATTTGGTCTCACCGAGACCAAATTATGTCATTTTCATAGGATATTTAAAAAATGGAGGGATCCCTCTGGATCCGCCACTGGGGTTGCTTGTTCAGGACTCTGACACTGCCAGCCGTGTCACTGTGTTGTGTCCGACACCACTGTGTTGTGTCCGACACATTATCCGCTACTTAGTACTGGTTCAACCAAGGAAGACAGGAAATTGTCATGAAATGGCTGAAAAATTGTTGACTGGTTCTAGTACTAAGCATAGGATAAAGAGTATTGGGGAGTCTGGAACTAGCTCTTGCTCAAGGATACAATGCAGTGTCTCCAGTGAGTCTCTAACCAACTTCCCTTTGATCCCCCATGCAAGGTTGGTTGTTCTAAAATTTCTCTCAGGACTTGGGTCCAGATCAGGCTTGACAATTTGTCAGGTCTGATCTGGGTCCAAGCTGTTTGCAAAGTTTATCAACAGATGACACTAGAAGGAAACTCAGCCGGGTGACTTTCTGCTGCATGTGAAAATGTTTTCTGCTGAAGTCATCTGTGTCTAACTATGGCATACAAACAGTGTGGAACAATATCAGACTACTCCTAGAGGAGCAGTCGGACCTGTGTCAATTCCAGTCTGATATTTTAAATGGACTATGCAATACTGAGCAGACAGTACCTGTATTTAGTTGAGATGAGCAGCCCAAGAGCTAATCAATGAATATAGCAAACATTTTTTTTTTCCAAAGCAGCTGTAAATTAATTTTAAACCATAAACAGAAAGCAAAATCCAGGGCTTTAATGCCACATTTCCCCTGGAATTTAACTTAATTGTTCTGCAAATAAAAGACAGATGCCAAAAGCTTGCTCCAGTAAGAGCAGTATAATAATTCACATTTGCATGTTCAATAATTCTTTCAAGAGTCCTGAATATATTGCTTTAGAAAACCTTATCCAGTGACTGTGTTTAAAACTCAGAACAGCTTTGGTATCCATACATTCTGATATTCACTTGTCTTAGATTAATCGTTATTAACCAGGGGTTGCAAGTTCGATCCCAAATACTTCACCAGTCTGTTGGATGAGACTTTAAGCTGTGGCCATGTCCCCATATGACCCTATTACACACAGTCTGATCTGAGCAGAATGAAAGTAAATAAGGGTGCAAAGATCAGGAATCAATACAATCAAGTACCACATCTGACCCAGGATACCAATGGGAAATTGACAAACTCACAGTCAGACACCACAAACGAGAGCCAAGAGGCCAGCCCTTTCCCAGCAGTTGACCACAAGGCACATGCAAACAGACACGAACAAATGCACAGCAAACACAAGACAGAAAAAACATAAAAAGATCCACAAAAAAAGTACATAAGTTATACAACTGGGTATGAAAATCGGTGAACTTTCTTGCATACATTGACCATGGATGGGAATAGAACCTGGGCAGCCCCCATACAAGAACATTGCTCTAACCGCTGAGCCATAGTGTAGACTCTTTAGCTCAGCATGTGGTAAGAGCATTGGTCTTGTATCGGGTCTCACCGGGTTCTACTCTCAGCCATGGCATGAAAATTTTGTTCTATGCTTCATATTTGTTGCAATGTTGTTGTATATACATGTTGTAAGACAATAAATTTATCTTCTTATTTCAGGGATCTCAGTAATAACCAGATAAACTTGATCGAACCGGGAGCTTTTGAGGGACTTCTCAATCTAAAGAGGCTGTGAGTATACCGGCTCGTTGGTTATAAAACTTTTTTCATGTTCAACTCAACTGAGCATGAAATTTCAACTCCTTATAAAAACTAAAATGCTGAAATATTATATTTTCTTGCGTTTAACCCTCTTGGCTGTACATGTATTATGCTAATAAATGTTAAAATGCCAACAATTGTTGGCATTTTAACATTTATGAGCATGATAAGTTTCATGCTCAGTTGAGTTGAGCATGAGAAAAGTTTTATGACGCCTCAACCTAATAAATGCACTGTGCTCATACCTTTTTATGCCCCCAACTTTGACAAAGTTGAGGGAGCAATGGTTGCTATCAGCTTGTCCTTCTGTCCGCTCTACCATACGATCACACTTTTATGTCTCCAACATCTTTGGAAGAGTGCATGCTAGGACTTTGAAATTGCATGTGTTGGTAGCTGACCAATGTTTTTTTTCTTGTCTGAAAGTAAAATAATCATTTTGTAAATACTAACGAACTTTCTTCTAGAACAAAACCTACAACAACTTTGCAAAGTTTGTTAGGAACACATGTCAATATGACACATTCATGTATTTTTTTATAAGTTTGTACAATTCTTAAGTAGCTGTGAAATGTGAAATAAGAACTGTCATTTAGTTTATCAGATATTGGATCTAGCTCAAACCTTCAACAACTTTAAATACAATACAAAAATCAGGGTTTTAGGGAAATAGATCTTTCCACATATTACAAAATTGGTTATTGGATATTGAAAAAAGTGTCTCAAGTTTACATTTCAGCAAATTAGGAAGGATTTTAAAAACACCATGCAAATTTTAGATAACATATTATATATTTTCACACCATGTAGTTCTGGTCCAAATTTGAAATAATTTCAGTAATACCCCCATTTCACTAAGGATTATTTTGGTCCCGATAGTACCCGATCTCTGTATATGGTTGATCGGCCGCACATCTGGGAAAGCAATCGGGGACTTGCCGACAATCACGGGCAATCACCTGGGAAGGTCGGGGAAGGTCTGGCACAATCGCCTAAGTCCTACGAGAGTCCGGTACCGAAAAAGTGATCGGGTACTGTTTTTGAACATGTTCAAAAACAGTAGCCGACCAGAACCCTTCGGCCAAAGGTCGTCTTGGTCGTTCGAGGGTCCTCTGAAGGTCTTCTTGTCTCGCCTGCCCTCTGGAGCTTTCGTGTACCCTCTGGAGCTCTCTTCTACCCTCGGGAGCTCTCGTATACTCTCCGCAGCTCAGTCTGCCAGTGATCTTGCGCAAGGTCTCCAAAAGAATTGATATTTCCTAAATACAACAGCAAGATATAGCTCTATGTTTACTCAAACTTAATATGACTTATAATAAATTTACAAATTAATACCAATACCAGCCTGAGAATTATAAACCAAATATAAAAAAGTGCACACGTTTCTCAATAAACGCGCTGAAACAAAACACAAAGTAAAGCCCTTTAAAAATTCGCAAATGTATATTTTTTTTTGGAATATTTTCTCTTGGCCCCCTACCCTGCATATTTCTTAATGTAATAACATTTTACTGTGTCCCTTCAGAACGAATCTTATATAGCAAAAACAAACCCAGCGCTGATTATTGGTACATGATCATTGCTAGCTGGCCAGGAAGTGAATACGGCTTCGATTTGACGCGTTAAGATAGTCGGGACCCAAACGAGTCAAAAAGGGGGAGACGATTGGAGGTGATCCAGGACGACAGTCGGGCGGATCAAAAAATTGATTGATCGGGGACAGCCGGTCCAGATCGGGTCGATCTGGATCCAAACCTGATCTGGATCCAAACCATTTGACACTCTGATAGCGTTCCTGAAAGATTTTTTTGGAAAAAGTTAATTTTGAAAAAAGTCAGGCAGACGACAACAAAAACGTGAAAAATTACCCAGCATGCAAAGAGTTAATTAATGATGATCACAACTTTTGTCATCTGTTGATAACCTTTGCAAACAGTTTGGACCCAGATCAGGAGAATGTCGGTCCTGATCTGGATCCAAGTTGTTTGACACCCTGATAGCGTTCCTGAAAGAATTTTTTGAAAAAAAAATAATTTTGAAAAAAGTCAGCAGACAACAACAAAAGCATGAAAAATTACCCAGCATGCAAAGAGTTAATTAATGATGATCACATTTTTTGTCATCTATTGATAACCTTTGCAAACAGTTTAGACCCAGATCAGGACCAACTGAAAGTCGGTCCTAATCTGGATCCAAACAGTTTGACACTCTGATAGCATTCCTGAAAGAATTTTTTGAAAAAGTTAATTGTGAAAGAAGTCAGCAGACGACAACAAAAGCATGAAAAATTACCCAGAATGCAAAGAGATAATGATGATCACAGCCAGGCTCATCATCTATTGATAACCTTTGCAAACAGTTTGGACCCAGATCAGGACCGAATGAGTCGGTCCTGATCTGGATCCGAACCGTTTGACACTCTGATTAAGTGTTCCTGAAAGAATTTTTTGAAAAAGTTAATTTTGAAAAAAGTCAGCAGACGACAACAAAAGCATGAAAAATTACCCAGCATGCAAAGAGATAATGACTCATCATCTGTTGATAACCTTTGCAAACAGTTTGGACCCAGATCAGAACCGACTTTTCAATCGGTCCTGATCTGGCTCCAAACCATTTGACACTCTGATAGCGTTCCTGAAAGAATTTTTTGAAAAAGTTAATTTTGAAAAAAGTCAGCAGACGACAACAAAAGCATGAAAAATTACCCAGCATGCAAAGAGTTAATTAATGATGATCACAACTTTTGTCATCTATTGATAACCTTTGCAAACAGTTTGGATCCAGATCAGGACCGACAGAACGTCGGTCCTGATCTGGATCCAAACCATTTGACACTCTGATAGTGTTCCTGAAAGAATTTTTTGAAAAAGTTAATTTTGAAAAAAGTCAGCAGACGACAACAAAAGCATGAAAAATTACCCAGCATGCAAAGCACAGCCAGCCTCCTGTGATGATATTGTATAGCTCTTGCCTGCTCAATCTCATAAACTCTAGGTTTCCAGGCAATTCATTTTATTGGATAATAAACAATTTATTGCATAGCAACTAAATATTTCTTTACACAGCACCAGATACACATCTCACATCAAAGGTCCCAATAATTGAAGAATTCTAAACCAGCTGTTAGCCAAATTTATTTGTTTGATTTATTTGCCTTATTTTATTGGTGCTCAACCTGTACTCATTGAAATTGTCTATTTAGATCACATCACACAATCTTTGCTTTTTATGCAAAAAGAAAAAAAATATTAAGATCATCAATTGCCTTTTCATTTGTGCTGAACAAACTTATAAATATTTAGGATTTGTCTACAAGAAATGCATCCACAACGCAATTTTACTGAAATTATTGTAAGCTGGAAAGAGGTCGGAATCTGTCTTGAATATTTATATGCAAAAATTTGTCATATGCTGTGGGTTGTGATTGACTGCTGTGATTGACAGCGCTTTAAGATATAACTAGACAGCGCTTTAAGATTTAACTAGGTGATACATGGCAACCCATTTTGATGAAATGTTGGTACCTTCTTGACAGTAGTTCCCTTGGCTGACAAGAACCTACTAGTAATAGGCATCTCATTTATCTCATTCTTCTCTCTATGCTTTCTCCTCTCTGGTAGGCCATGATTGAAATATTAATTGATGGCATAACTGTTAAAAATGCTTCCATGTTGTAATACCCTAGTGTAATGGGTGGGTGGTCTAATTCTTGATGTATTGTCATCTGGGGGGGGGGTAAGATATTCTCATCACATGAGTACACTTGATTCATTATGTGATAATTCAGTATAATGTTGCACATTTATCTTGTTTGTACTGACATTGCAGAATCTAATCATATTCATATAGCCAGAAAAAATTGTTCCATGAAGATGATGATGTCAACTGACCCTGGTTGTATGTTCTTGGTCTGAATTGCTGCTGTTCATGAGTATTTAAATGTTGAGGTTGCCATTAAAATTACTTTCACTGCTTTCACTTCTATTCATGAACATTCACGTCAACTTCAGGCTCGGATCCAGAAAATCCGTCAGGGGGGTCCGGACAATGTTTTTTTTCTTCTTTTTAGTCATCAACATATATCACAGAGAGACGTAATGACCACCCTCAAGAAGTAATTGGACCTCTGAGAATATAAAATGAGACAATAGGGTGTATCAGGGACCAAGCTTGCCCAGAATTTTAGGAAAAAGTGACTTCTCCCTGCAGGAAAATTAGGGAGAAGTGACAGTCAGATAGGGAGAAGTTATAGCGCAAAATTACGGCATTTTCTGTCAATTTAGAAGCATATTAGCCATTACACATACTATTGCCATTTAATGGAAGGAGAAACACAATGCATTGGTAGTAGATTGTCTGATAATGTCACCACAGCTTGCATTTGTGTGGTGACAATGAAAATGAGTCTCCCTTAAAAAAAAAAAAAAAAATATTTTTTTTTAGGGAGACTCCCACTTCTCCCTGGGTCCCATTTAGGGCGAAATTTCGGCCCCTAGGGCGACTATTTCGCCCTAGTCGCCCCCTAGCTTGGTCCCTGGTGTATGCAGACTTTCTAGACTATTCTAGACAGCTTGCCTTTTCAAATTTGACCAGATCAGCTTCATAGAGAATCTAGAATTCTGAAAAATTGGACATATAGCCTGTCAAGGCAGTTGAAAAGGATGCGGCACTGATTCAGACTACACTTAGCGCAAGCTGATCGATTTGTAGCTGTGTAATGTTTGCATACTGCAAATTTTAAAATAGGTTCATATATTGTGATTCATAATTTGAAACTGGTCTAATGTGTATGCTTGAATAATAATGAAATTTTCGCTGAAATTAGTTTCAATAATTACTGATTTTATATGAAACTTTGAAACTCCCATCTTGTATAATTATAAAATGTTGCAAGTTGATTACATTATCTATGGGATTTGATGGAATCTGTTGTTAACTTCAAAGGAGGCAAACTAATTTACAGTAAAACTTAAGGAACAAAAATTGTTATTATCAGTAATATTGCTGAATAAGTACCAGATCACCCTGCATATTAGCCCTTAATGCGCCAATCGCAGCAAAAGTCGTCTGCTTTTCTTGTCTGCTGAAATGTTTAAGTAGCCTCTATGGCAAACAGTGTGGACCCAGATCAGACTGCTCCTATAGGAGCAGTCTGTTCTGGGTCCATGCTGTTTGCATCTATACTTAATTCGTCAGTTATGTTAGTCAATTATTTGCAGCAGACGACTTCAGCAGACGACATTTTCAGATACATTTTTTCTTGGCGCTTTAAGGGTTAGGATTGCTTCACAGATAGCTGATTCCATAAAAGTATTATGTTTTGGTTGAGAAATAAGAAAATTATTTTACTGTTACCCAAACTCCATTTCTGGATCTTGTTCTTATATATGGAGCAGTCTGGCAGTAATCATGCACACATTGTTTGGTAGACTGGCTCCAGTCCTTGAAACAATGTTTCATAAATGTGTCATATCATATACTTGTAGCCAGTCTAACTCTGATGGCTCTGTTTTAAAACAGAGCCATCGGAGTTAGACTGGCTACAAGTATATGATTTGACACATTGATGAAAAATTGTTTTAAGGACTGGAGCCAGTCTAATTGTTTGGCACTGTCAAATTTTTATGGAATACTTTGATTTGATATATATCTGAATATTTCGAGCTCCGTCGCTTCTCAGATATGGGCAAACTACCAATTTCCTTCAAAGATTGATTTCCATACAAGTTTGTTGTGAAAAAGTATATAAGTCATAATTCTTTGAGTAACAGGCTGTCAGCTTTGATGCTGTTAACATCTTCATCTCAGACAGCCAGATCAATTCATTGCCTCTATAATGACAAATATATGTAAATGCTACAGGAATGCCTTTATTTGTAGGGGAAATTAAAGCCAAAATAAAGCGGATGGGTATAGATCTAATTCTCGCTTTTTCAGCTTGATTGCTCTACCTAATGAGTATAAAAATATTATGCACTGGTCATTTGTAACTGCTGCCCCCACCTAGTTATGGGGAATGGTGGGGACAACAAACTTAATTATAATTTACAGCCCTGCTAAAAGTCCTGCACTGTGCATGCCAGAGGACCATCTAATGGTCATTATCCTGCATCTTACAATGATGATTTCCTTGGGTGGTTATCTGCTTACATATAGCACTAGCCTGCAGCACCAGACACTGTGGCAGGCTGTGGAGCTCAAGTGGTCATTTTCCTGCTCATTATCATTAACCCCCCCCCCCCCCCCCACCACACACACACATGAACACACACTATCACCCAGCCATCCCCATAGGTGGGGGCAGCGGTTACAAATGACTGATGCAATATTCTCACAATGCTAGATCATGTTCTACACTTCTCCCCAATTTCAATCCAAGTGATCTCAAAATTCCAGTTCATGCAGTGGTCAGTATGTTCTAAACAGTGTAGATCCTGATCAGCTGGCTTCTCTGAAAAGCCAGCTGATCTGAATCTACACAGTTTTCAAAACAGGGTGTATTCACATTTATCATGGCAAGGGTTATTTGGCAAGAAGCTTCTCTCATGATGTTAAGTTAACATTATGAGGATGAATAATTAATTCATTGTATACTCAGAAGAGATCTGCCCATTCTGTATGTGAAATTGCTTTAACACACCAGTTAGTCGCCAATCGAAAACACTCTTTACAATTGACAAACCCAGATCAAAAATCGTTAGAAACAGTGTTTTTGATTGCCATTTGTTGCCAGTTGGGCAACAAATGGCAATCAAAAACTCTGTTTCTAGCGATTTTTATCTAAGTTTGTCGATAATATGCCTCCTATCCGGTGTGTTTAATAAAAACAGACATTTCTGTTGCATATCAATTTAGTCATCTGGCGGTAAATTGTGTATACACAGCATCTTATATTTTAGAGATCTTAGCCCACTAACTCAAAGCTACCTTTAACTAACCTTAAGTCTATTCTAGGTAACAGTTAGAGATTTTTTTGTATAATAAATTAAAAGTACAGGTATGTTGAAACTATGTAACAGGTAAAAGTAACAGCTTCAAAAGATATTCAGGAATTTACCGTATTCTACCAAATAAAGAGGAGCACAATGGCTCAGTTGGTAGAGTGTTCAACTGTGGATCGAATGGTCACTAGTTTGAGACTCACCAGGGGCACTGTGTGAATTGTGTCCTCTAGCATGATACTTAATCCTCTGCTTATAGTATTGGTTCAACCCAGGAATACATGTACGTCCAGACGCGACTGAAAAATTGTTGGCATCAACACAAACAAAACTTACAAAGTGGGCCTGGTACTATTGTGACTTTTCGTGAGTGTTGTTTCATTAAGAGTATTTTACTTCTATTCTAGGGATCTGTCCAACAACCGCCTGGGGAGTATCAACGGTAGTATCTTCACGGGACTTCAAAACCTTCAGAAGCTGTAAGTACCATGTGATCCCCTTCATCAAGGGCACTTGAATAAAGTGTCAAGGTTGGTGCATAAACAGAACACTAACAGTGTAGATCTTAATGAGATGAGCCAATTTGTGACATCATTAGGGTCTGCTCTGGACAGAAATGCCAGGTACATTGAACATTGGAAATGATGGAAACAGGAAGTAGATTAGTGTAAGACATTTCAGTCTTTACCACCAGCCATCAAACAATCTCGGGCTACTATCAGCCAACCAGCGAAACGCCATTAAATGGCGTTACATTGGCGGGCTGATAGTGGCCCACTGTTTGATGTTTACTGGGGTATATTTTCTGTTTTCAATTGAAATTTTAGCTAGCACATGAGACTGTTAATTACTTTTTTCTATTACCAAGCAGATAAGGCTCAGGAAAGCCTGTACAAGTGCACAGTAGTAGTGTTTTCTTCATTAAACCTTAGCATAAAACATAGAGAAAACACTCTCACGCGTTCGTAAATTCATAGTCCATATAGTATAGTATACATGTATACGCCGTACATAGAGTTTTCTGTACAGTACATGTGATATTTGCGGTGTTTTGTCAACAACCTCATCAGCAAGAAGTATTATGGAATTGTTGTCAAGCAAAATGCTGCACTCTGACATAATAATGCATAATATTAGCTTTTATTCTGCAATGACATTTTGTAATGATACTTAGACATGCAAAACATGAATTGGGACCTGAAATCAAGTCATAAAACAGATTATCAGAATCAGATGAGCAACACCATGAGAAAAACTTTTTTGCATGCAAACAACAACGTCGCAGATTATAAGCCTGAGCATCCGGGCAATCTAATCAGCAACTTTGTTATTCACTTTCTTGAGCATATAATAGCTATACATGTATGTGATGCTGATTTACAAGATTCTATCGAGTATCTGTAGCTGAGCAGGCTTGTTTAAACATTACCTGGTCAAACACGCAACTTATATGGTTTTGTTGAGAAATGAGAAAATACACTCTTATCTGGAGGAGGCCTGTCTCCACACAACAAATTCATTCAACAGCGCGTCAGCACTGATGATATACTTTAGTAAACTTCCATTGGGCGCATGTTCGATTCGGGCCTGTTCTATTAGCAAGTTGCGGAAATGGATCAGGTGTTAACTCCCCAACAGCAGTGTCTTTTACAGTTCTTTCTCAGACGTCCCGTCGACCAAGTTACTTCCAAAATTCCATCATTGCGTGAGCGATGTTGATATACTTTGGATACTGGATTGCTTCTAAAAGCATGAAGGCCAATTAGAGACCTTACCACTGAGCGAGAATCTCGATCAAACATGGGCCCTTCGGATATTCTAGACTAAATGTGACGAAATATCTAGATGTAGTTGGGTCAGTTTCAATATGTCCCCTAGGCATTATGTGCATTGACTTCGATTGAGGAATACGGTTGAATGACCTAATACATACTGCTGGGGAGGGGGTTAACTCTACAATTATTCAGTGTGTTCATGAGCAGAGCCTTACTTCCTGTCTTTTATTTGCTTCCAATGGATCACCTATGTACAAATCGTTAACTAAAACAAAAAAAATACTCAGAGCTTGAAGCCCATGAAACACTGAAAAGAGCGGCTTCAGCAAATACAATAATTAAACAATATTAAAGTTCTTCTTTAATAACTGTAAAATGCCATGCGATGGTTCTAAGCTTTTTTAAAAGCTAACCTTGTTTGAATATAGAGTTAACTGGAAATCAGAAGCTCATATAGGCGGAGTTCGTGCGTTAATCAGACTATAGTCCAGTCCCTATAGTCGGACCATAGAGCGATAAAACTCTCTCTGGTTTTTTGCACTGCGCATGTCTAGTTTCACTAGAGAAACCATCCCAAATCTGTGGTCGGACCATAGTTGATTGGTTCCCCTCCTCTAATGCAACCTTGGAAATGTCGGAAACCTGTATGTTTTGTATCGATGACTTAGATTGGTTGACTGTTTTACTGGGGAGGAACGCTGACAGTCGGAAGAGCAACTATAGTCTCTATGGTTGACGCGCGAACTCCACCATAGTGGAATTGTCCTATAAAGTACTAACCCATAAAGCGCCACCTATGATTGCAGCAGACGACAATTTTCAAATTTTGCTGCTTTTTCAAAAATAAGGCATGATATTTCATGAGAATCGTCTGCTGCAGACAATTCTCATGAAATATCATACCTTATTTTTTTGAGGAATTATTTTAGGAAAGGTGTTGCAAAATTTGTTGTCTGTTGCAGTCATGATTAGCGCTTTAAGGGTTAAATTGTGCTTATAATTTGAGAATGTGTCCTTATTAGATTCTCTCCCCTGCGAAATGGTCTAGAACCATTCTAGAAAAGTTCTAGAATTTTCTAGAACTATGTTCTAGAACTGTTCTAGATATGTTCTAGAACGTTTATGGGACAGATGTAGAACGTTAAATGGGACAATTTTTTGTTCTACAAATGTTCTAGCCAAGGTCAAAAGATCTGTTCTAGAAATGTTCCAGAAAATTCTAAAAGTTTTTCCTAGAACAGTTTTAGAACAAATCAAGTTTGTTCTAGAACAGTTCCAGAACAAATCTTTAGAACTTTTATGGAACAATTGTAGAACACCCCTCATAAAATGTCCCATTTAACGTTCTATAAATGTCTCGGAATAGTTCTAGAAGATCTGTAGAATGGTTCCAGAACTATCCAGAAATGTTCTAATGGTTTGTTCTAGAACTGTTCTAGAATTAACCTTGGTTTGTTCTAGAACTGATCTAGAACAAACCTTTAGAATTTTTCTGGAACAATTGTAGAACACCTCTAAAGATGTCCCATTTAACGTTCTATAAATGTCTTAGAATAGTTCTAGAACATCTGTAGAATGGTTCCAGAACTATTCCAGAAAGTTACTAATGGTTTGTTCTAGAACTGTTCTAGAATAAACCTTGGCTTCTTCTAGAACTGATCCAGAACAAACCTTTAGAAATTTTCTGGAAAAACTGTAGAACAACTCTTCAAAAATCATGTCATAAAACATTCTATTAATGCCCCTGAATTTATTTACAGCATTTTAGAATAGTTTAAGAACAATTTCAGGAATGTTCTAGTGGTTTGTTCTGCAAATGTTCTAATACAACTGAACTTTTTTAAAACAGTTGTAGAACACCTCCCCAAAAATGTCCCATATAGGGTTTGGAAATAAGATTCTATCCAATGCTACCTTTATATATCTGGAAAACTGTTGGCATTGGTTTAAAACCCCAATAAGTAATCACACAATAAATAAGATAAACATCAACTGGAGGAGAATTATTATAGGGGCCCTAAGTTGGCCTAAATGTTGTTAGTTTTTGCCACCCTGTTACCCCACCAATTTCAAAACTTTGTCATGCATTTGACCTTGGAAAAACAGCAATTCTACAGCAACAATTAACATTAAAACTTAAAAAATTGTGTCTCAAGCCTACTCACTGTCCCAGACTATAATACTGTAAAATTTGCCATCTAGAAACTGCCACAAGTGCTTTTTGGGCTCAGCCTTCATAATCCCTCCAATTATGGCAGCCATGTTTTTCCCAACATCAATCTGGTTAAATTAATGATAATGACATGCTTGTTCTAGAACTGTTCTAAAATGTTCTAGAACATTTTTTAACTTTTGTAGAACTTGCTGGTTCAGTAAATTTCAGTAAAATATTTCTCCCGAATTATCAGCGAATTGAAAAATAAATAACATTCTTGCAAAACTGTAACGTTGTAGTTTTTGGAAAACTTATTGGATGTTAGCTGCTCAACCTCTGTTTATAGTAATTAAACCATGATCATCTTCTCATTGTGGTAACATGCCACCCTGTATTACCCCACCCAATTCAAAACATGGTCTTACATTTGCTAAAAAAAATTACAAACAACAACCCCACCATTAATCAACATTAAAAACCTTAGAGAGACTGTTTCTGAGGTCTTCTCACTGTCTCAGTCAATACTACTATCATGTTTGCCATCTAGAAATTCCAAAACAAATGTTTTTGAAGAGCCTCCACATTTTCCCTCCAATTCTGGCAGCCATGTTTTTCCCATCATCCATCTGGTTATGACACGTTTCCTCTTTAAATGTTCTAAAAATGTTCTAGAACTTTTTAGAACATTTCTAGAACTTGCTGGTTCTATAAAAGTACTAAATAAGTTCTAGAACTTAATTTGATTTTTCTTTTACTTGGTTTGCCCTTTTTTTCTTTCTTTCTCTAAATACTGCCAGACCATTTGCTTGCGAGTATTATCGGAAAGTGTACCTTGTACACTCCAGGTTGCAGGATGAAAGCCTACAAGTAATTAACCATATCTAAATTACCGTAGGGTTCTATACCCTGCACAAGGGGTGACCTTCCCTTCAAAGGGGACATCCAGTTAACGTCCTAATCCAAAGGACCCTGCACTTATCTAGTGTCATCCCTGCAAATGACACCAGAGAAAGCGTGTTCAGACACAGCAAGTTTCCTCACCACAAGCAGGGATTGAACCTTGGACCTCTAGCACCAGAGGCAAAGGGCCAACCACTGAGCTACCTGATGCTTTCTGCTCTTGAGAAGTTCCAAAAATGTTCTAGAATTTAATTAGTATATTTGTAGAATTAACTAGTTCTAAAAAGTAAGACAAATGTTCTAGAACTTAATTTGAATCATTTTTTAGAAGTTTCTGTCAACTTATTTTGTTCTTGAAAAGTTCTAAAAATGTTCTAGAATATTATTAGAACATTTGTAGAACTAAATGGTTCTTGATTTGTTCTAAAATGTTCTAGAATATTTCAAGAACACTTATAGAATGGAAATCAGTTCTAGAATGTGTTTGATTTGTTCTTTAACAATGTTCTAGAACAGTTGTAGAACAAGAGTTCTAGAACGAACATATTTACCTGTTTAGAACAGTTCTAGAACAGTTCTAAATGTTCTAGAATAGTTCTAGAACACCTCCAATTTGTAGAACAAAATTTCGCAGGGGCTTTGCTATGTCATTAAATGAAATGATTTTCAAGGGATTTTGACATGAAATTTCTATGCACATTATGTATTTGCTACTAATGCACCACTTTAAAGTTAGTTTAGTAGTCTTCCTTTGAGCAGTCACTGTACATATTTGTTGAAGATAGGGAAGGTAATAACACTGGTACATATTAACTTCATTTTGTAAGTTATCTTTCTTGCTATCACTGACTTAGATAAGATGCCACAGAATGAGACATCTTCTCAACTGTTCTGTCTCCTGTTTCAATTAAAGTGATGTAAAATTTGACATCTTTGATAAATTGAACCCTTAAAAGCAGAAATGGCTTAACCTTGACCTCTTTGCATGCTGGGTAAATTTTCCTTGAATTTTGATCATTTACTGATTTTCTTTAGGAAAAAGCATCAGAGTGTGAAACATTTTGGATCTAGATCAGGCCCAACATTTGTTGGGAGGGGGGGGGGGGGGGGGGTCTGGACCCCCCTCCCTACCCCACCCCCACTCTGAAAAATCACAAAAATATAGGGTTTCTTAAAAATGCTGGTCCAGATCCCCTGAGAAATCACAAAGCTACCTAGCCAGCATTCAATGTTGGGCCATCATAGGCATGCCAGCGAAATGCCATTTTAATGTCATTTTGCTGGTGGGCCAATGATGGCCCACTTACAGTCATATTTGGATCCTGCCTCCCCTCATCAAAAAAACTGTCAAATTTGGACCCCCTCTTACAAAACTTTCTGGATCTGCGCATGTTTGTGATATAGTACAACAAATTGGTAATGTCTGTGTCACATGGTATGCATTGGCCTATGCATGTATTATGAATCTGGGAACTCATGGAAGATAAGCTTTTACATTAATTGTGCTCGCATGTATTTGCTAAATGTTGTAACCCTCTTTAAATAAAGTCTTTACTTACCTACTTACTTACTTACTTACTTACTTACTTACTTACTTACTTACTTACTTACTTACTTACTTACTTACTTTTACCTACCTACCTACCAACCCACCCACCCACCCACCCACCTACCTACCTACCTACCTACTTACGAGGCTTGTTCAGAAACTATTGAGACAACAAAAATAACAAGGAAAATAGTAAAGCTACGAAATTGATTTTAAATCTGCAAATACCTGTACATGTTTTCTATTATTGTGCCAAATATCAAGCCACAGTGTCCATTAGCTCGGTTGTTAACCGGAGCACGCTGCCGCCATAAACGTGACGTCATGCAGATTGAAGTTGACGTCTAAGAAGAAAGGACAATCAACCTTTCTCAAAGTACACACCATCCAACTCGATACACTTCTTATGTCTCTGAATCCACTTATTAAATATGTTTCTGCACCATACTTCATCTAGTCTCCGCACAGCATTTAAGGTGGCGCGTTTCAACTCACAGAATTCAGTAAACTTGATACCCCGCAACTCAGCCTTGACTTGAGGAAAAACGGCGAAATCCATGGTGCCAGTTCGGGACTGTAAGGAGGATGTGTGATCTGGTCAATCCGAGTAACCCAATTTCCAACTTGTGGTAGCCGCTGTATGCGCGGGTGCAGTGTCTTGATGAAACAGAACATTTTCAAGTTGTTGTGAGAGTTCGGGTTGCTTCTTTGAAAACGCCTGTATAAGATCCCGCCTCACAACCTGAAAAACAAAAGGGAACACTCGGCTTGTTCATATTCAAAATGTCTACATTATTTGGGCCTCGTCGCGACAAAAAAAATGTCTTTGGGGTTCAAACCAGGCTGCTAAGCTACAGAGACTAGTTAGAAATTCCAAATTTCGCTCCTAGCATGTTTTGATATAATATTTTACAAGCGAATAACAAAGGCCCTGATCAGACTGCGCGCATGCGCAAGCTGGTCTGCACCTTTGTTGTTCGCCACCCCCCGAAGACAGGTTTTCTTGCGTCGAGGCTCATTTAAACTGTAACATGCTGATTTAAATGATCGAAGTTTTGATATGATTTGTTAAGCTAATAGTAATACAACTTACCTTCGAGTAGTAGGCTGAATTGACTGTTGACCATGGGGTACGAAGTGTGATAACAGAATTCCCTTCCTGTCCATAAACATTATGCACATGTGCTTCCCAACGGACTTGCATACATGTGCTTTCTTTGGAGGAGCCGATCCTTTTACTGCCCACACACTGGATTGTTGCTTGGTTTCCGGGTCATAATAGTATAGCCAAGTCTCGTCGGTTGTTATGATGCGGTCAAGAAATTTGTCACCCCCTGTCTTCCATCTCTTGAGAAACGCCTGTGATGCTGACACTCTCCGTTGACGGTCATTTTCTGTCAGTAATCTTGGCACCCACAGTGCACATATACGTTCCATGTTTAAGTTTTGTGTCATAAGTTTATGTACGGTAGCTTTTGCAATGTCGAATTGCACAGCGATATTCCGAATAGTGAGGTGCGCGTCTTCTCTTAAAGCACTGAACACTTCTGACGTCAAGGATTCCGTGATGATTGAAAGTCTTCCCCCAACATTTTTGGCACTATAAGGAGTTGATGGATCATCCGTAAAACGTTTGTGCCAGCGATAAACAAGTGCCCTGGAAACACTGCTACCGCTCTGTGTCATTTCAAGCATTTTCTTTGATCCTATTGCTCTGCCTTTAGCTCAGAACTCATTATGACGCTGCAATTTGAATTTGATTGTTTTCCGTTAAATATTTGTAACTTGTTTGATCTTCACGCGAATTTTGCCATACATTCACATATTGACGTCAGAGTCGCAACATCATTATGGCACAAATCTAGTTGACGTTGTCCCGCTATTTAATTGTTTATAAGCGTTTACTTTTCAAATAATTCTTTGTTCTTTTATAACTTTGCGACGTGCTCCGGGTACGCATACCAGCCACTACCAAAACATTAATTTCTTCTTTACTAGTTATGATATCATATTTTGACTCGATATTATGAATTGTGATTGGTTATTTTATATCTGTAGGAAATTTGAACCAACAGCGTTCATTTTATGTTGAAAAATTGACAGTGTCTCAATAGTTTACGAACAAGCCTCGTACTTACTTACTTACTTACTTACTTACTTACTTAGCTGATCATAATTGACCAAATGGTAGTAATATATCTTTCTTGATTTGGGGGTAAGGGTACTCAAAATCTCATGTTAATTGTCTGCCAGCAGATGATTTACATAGGGTATCAAGCCTGATTAAGTTTCTTTAATTCGGTAGCAAATAAAGGGTTACATATCTGATTCTTTTTCATTTAATTTCAGATTTCTGGCTTTCAATAAGCTGAATACAATACCAGAAGGGACATTCAATGATCTCCCTGCTCTAAAGAGAATGTAAGTGTTACATGTATCAGAAATCTTGAGCATACAGGAAAGAGAATGGGACGTATCATTCAAATAGTGCTGTACCTGATCACGCAATCCAATATTGCAGACTGTAAAAAGAGCAAAAAATGAGATTTCCAACAATGTGCTATGTGTGACTAGCAAAGCCTCAGATCAGCCTGCGCATATGCGCTGTCTGATCAGAGCCTTTGCTAGTCGCTTGAATAATCTGAGTTTTAAGCTTTTGATTGAACATGATTTGGAGTTTCTTAGCCAAAACAGAGGCTGTACAGGCTTGTTGAGTCTACACTTGTCAAAATGCCACATTGTTGGAAATCACATATCACGGCTCGAAACACGAGATAATAGGTTCAATCCTTCTGTCTAGCTATATATAGTAACATTCTTTGATAGAGATTTATTCTTAAATAGGATACACTCCGACAGTTGCAGAGTGCAGTGGCTTGGTTGGTAGAGCATTAGACAGGTGATTGAGACACTTTATCTGCTGCTTAGTACTGGGTTAACCCAGGAAGGTCCTGTCCTGACATGACTGAAAAGTTGTTTACTGGGACATAAAGAGTCTAAACACACAAATAAAAATAAGACAGTTTTCAGTCACTGGCAATAGGATATGCACTGAGTACTGTTAAGCCTCTTTGATGTAAGTTTGTCCAGGGAAAGTTTTGTTCTAGATTAACTGATAGTCTCTGCTTGACCATAGCTATTATTACTGGGATGTTTAACTTTTTAAATCATAAAAAGAGGAGGCAATAAACATACAAGTTGGCTCCAATGGAGGCATTTTGAATGATTAATCATTAAAGTTTGTGTTCCAGAAATAGTTCATGAAATATTTTTCATGAATTTTTCGTTTATCCATTCGCCTACTACGAAAAAATGTATCTGAAAATGTTGTCTGCTTAAATTGTCTGCTGCATGTAAGTGCTTACGTCAAGGACTAATTTTGGCATACAGACAACAGTGTGGACCCAGATCAGACTGCTCCTAGAGGAGCAGCCTGATCTATGTCCACACTGTTTGCTACAGAGACATTTAAAAGACACACAGCTGATGACATTTAGTTACAATATGCAGTGGAAGAGTTAAAAGAAAGGCATATTTAGTTCCAATGCATCATTTTTCAGTGATTTCCAGTCGGATTACCTGCGCTGTGATTGTCATCTACAATGGATTCTGAAATGGTCCAGTGATAAAAAAGTGAAGATAAGTCCATCTCCAGTCTGTGCTGTACCAAAGGAGTTAAAAGGAATAGCCTTGAAAAAGTTGAAGTTTGAAGATCTGCATTGCAGTAAGTATATGGATAGGCAGTAAATGTAACAGCTTCGACCTAAATTACAGTGATCAATTACAAAGCCCATAGTGCAATTGCTATCGTGTCTGATTACTGATCCAGTGGTTGTGAGTTCGATCTCGGCCGAGTCCCATACTTTCATGGAGATTGATCAAGAAATATATTCTATGGTCTTTCTCCTTCCGCTGGTTATCAGTTACAAGGGAAAGTATATGCACGGAGTGCTGGTTAACAGCTTAGTCTAGCTTGCCCAGGAAAAAAGAAGTGTGGTTTGGTTATCTGACCATCTCTACATGACCATAGCTGTTGACTGGGACATAAAACACCAAACACCCATGAATCAATTGTAGCACTTGCAAAATCTATTTTTTTTCCGCCGTCAAATCCAATTAGAAATTGCCATCATAATTGCTCTCACATCGACCATATCATGCAATATACATGTAGCATCATCTGCCTGGCAAACAGTGTAGAATATCCCGCTCAGCCAGCTACTAAAGGACATCTGAGATTTTTTATCTGGGTTTGAAGTTCTTCTTACCTTTGTTGTTTATCATATATGGTCAGTACGTTGGTTTTATTTGAAGTTGAGCAGCAGTCATTTGGTTTGTGACATCATTGCAATTCCTAATGCCTCGGTTACATTTGCTACGGTCATCGTACGATTTAGTTGTCTACGATTTTCCTTACGATTTTTTCGACATCGTAGGCGGCAATATGCTACGACGTTTGCGTTTACATTGCTTACGATCACCTTACGATTTCTTTCGGCAACAACAAGGACAAAACCTAACATAGACCTTGCGGATATCGTACGACAACCGCAGGGTCATCGTACACTCATCGTGTTATCTTCACGACAACCTCATATAAATCGTACGATGCCCGCACGATGACCTTGCGGAAGTCGCAAGGTGTCGGTACGCTGGCAAACCAGCTGGCAAGCCAGGCTGACAGTCTTGGTGCTTTGATATTCTTGGGGTCAGCCTATCTACCATCTCACAGAACATGGGTGGCTCGATTCTGAGGAAGGCCTTGAAGTCCCCCACGACTCTCACATTAGCTCCTGCATTAGAGTGTCATAGTACCCTAGGGTGACACGTCTAAGTAGCCACGGCTTCACCCAAACTGTCCGCTCCTTGCGTCCATGTCTGGCCAGTTGCTGTTCAAAAACAGCCAGCGCTACTATGAGCGCCTGCTCCCTCCTCTGGTTCCGTCTCAACTCCATTTGCAATTGAGTCACCCTGAGTGGTGGTATTATAGACATCGTCTGAAGACAAAAATTGAAATGAAACGAAGGGCAGATGAAAACCAACAAGTGCGGATTCAGAGGGGCGACAGGGGGTCCGGACCCCCCTGGAAAATCACAAGTTATATGGGTTTCTATAGGGAATAAGCAATTGGACCCCCCCCCCCCCCCCCTGGAAAAAGATGGACCCCCCCCCCCCCCCCCCCCCCCCCCCCCCCCCCCCCGGAAAATGTTGGACCCCCTCTGGAACCTTGAAAAATGATAGTTTTCTTCGAAATAAACCATTTGACTTCAGTAAAATAAGCTGAGGACTAAAAAAAAACGGTTGTCAGAGCTTTTTTTGTCAGATTGACCTGGACCCCTCCCCTGACGAAAATTCCTGGATCCGCGCATGACCAATATATACCGGTCTGAAAATTGTTGACACGTCGCAAGGCGACCGCACGATCATTGTGCCATTGCCTTGAGGTTACCGCACGATGACCGCCCGATGTCCGTAAGATTTTATGAGCCCTGCATGGGCATCGTGCGGCGACCTTGCGGCGACCTTGCGGGTACCCTACGACGAGCGCAAGAGTCTACGATCATTTTTTGGCAATAATGACAATCTAAAATCGCGCGTCGTCCTCATGATCACCATGCGATGCACGTACGGGGATCGTACGATGTTTCTGCGATGTGTCTACGGGCTACGGGCTTACGATTTTTTCAAGTTTGTCATTGTGCGGAGTTAAACAAAATCGTAGAGGCCACGATGCCCGTAAATCCCTAGGTTGATCGCAAGGTCACCCTGCGGAGGACGCACTGAAACGGTGATTTGGACATCGTACGGACATCGTATACTCGTCGTAAGGCAAATGTAACCGAGGCATAAGTGATGTCAACATATACAAAAATCATGAACCACTTGAAGCTTATGTTAATGTAAAAATGCATTAGATATAAAGTTAAGCAGTAACAAGAGTATGTCAGGGGTGTGTGCGGATGTTGAAATATCTGTCAAAATGGATCAGTGTTATTATCTCTTAATTGGCAAGTTTTTGTGATGCTGCCTAATGGTAATTAAAATGAAGGAGTTTTCTTTGATAGATTCTTTTATTGGATCGAGCAGGACAAGATGAGATGACATTTAAACTTAATCCTGCTGAACAAGTTTATATGCCAAACCCATGTCTGTTTTCTTCCATATCTGTTGCATGATTACATTTATGAGTGATCAATTCACCATTGCCTCCTAGAAAACAGTGTGAAGTAGCCAGCTGATCTGAATCTACCCCATTTTCTAAATGAGCCGCCACATGAGATTTCCAACAATTTGACATTTTGACAAGTGTAGACTCGGACGAGCCTCTGCTGCCTCCTTTTAAGCTAAGAAACTCCAAATGGTGTTCAGTCAGTAGCTTAACAATCATAGAATACTCAAGCGACTAGCAAAGGCTCTGATCAGACTGCGCGTATGCGCAGGCTGATCTGAGTCGTTGCTTGTCGCACATAGCACATTGTTGGAAATCTCATGCACTGGCTCAAATATGATATATCGGGGTTCAGCAAGAAAATGGTCAGTTGGAACCAACTTGCAAGTCTACACATGATATAATCAACACATGAAATAATCATAATCATCAACCATATTTATTAAATATAAACGCCAGAATTAATCCTCTCCAAAGGGTGGGACTCTTCTTCCTGGAGGATTTCCTCTCCACTCAGAGCAGTTTTGAGGATTCATTATCATAGAATCCATACCAAGCTTCACTCTGTCATTCATCGCCACTTCCACATTTTCTACAGCAAGGTCCTTGTTTATCTTGTAAAAAATAGAAATTGTTTGGCATTTTTTTCAGATCGGCCTCTCGATTTGCCCCTTTTTGAGATTGTACCAGGAAAGAGTCAGATTGTTTTTGAAGGAGACAAGCTTCCATTTGAATGTCGAGCCACAGTGACTGATGTCGAGACAAAGATGTTTTGGTTACGGAATGGAGAGGTGGTGGAGACTAACCGTTCTACGGGTGTGTTTGTGCTGACTCGTCTCTCTCCGGACCGCACTGTGATGCTGCACTCTCTGGTGCTTGAGGAACTGAAGGTTCCAAACAGGGGAGAATGGCTCTGCATGGTTTCTACTCCTAAGGTGAGTATGAGAAATTTGTTAAGGATTATTCCTGAATTTAGGATTTTGAGGCTGACTTCCCACAGAAAGTCAGCCTCAAAATACCGAATTAGATTGATTATAATAGTTACAGTCAATTGACAGTTTAAATATGAAATTGTTGACATTTGTAGGCCTACTGTAAGCTTTAGGATCCGAATTTCAAAAGTTCAGGATTTTGTGACTTTTGAACGTTCACCCATGTATTAGTCCGGATGCAGTTTATCAAAACACTATTAGCATAACAAAGACATAAGCCATCAATTATTTAAGGGTAATTGTCTGCCATGGTCAGACCAAAGATGATGGAATTGACTCATTAGGACCCACATGAACACTCCTCAGATTCCCTAAGTTCAACAAGGGAAATCAATCAAATAGCTGACTTAAACATTTTTGTTTGTTTGATTTGATTCTTTACATCCCATCAACAATCTTTCAGTTATAAAAGGACGGGTCTTCCTGGGTTGAACCAGTATAAGCTAGGATTAATGTTCTTGCTCAAGGACACAACGCAGTGAAGCCAGTGAGGCTCGAACCCGCGGCCCTTCAGTCTCAAGTCAAGCACTCTACCACTGAGCCACCGTGCTCCAACTACTTAAACTTTTGACATTACTGTCTTCCCATGCATGCATTACTCTTTAATTTGAGAGGACTATTCCTTGATTTTGTTTAATCGTTAATTGGAATGGATTCAATCGTTAATTGGAATGGATTCAAAAGTACAAACTCTGTATGTGTTCCTCACTTTTATTTGCCTCGCCTATATATGAGCCGCAACATGAGATTTCCAACAACGTGGTATGTGCGACCAGCAAAGCCTCAGATCAGCCTGCGCAAATGGGCAATCTGATCAGAGCCTTTGCTAGTCGCTGGAATATTCTATGAGTGTTAAGCTACGGAGTGAACATCATTTGGAGTATCTAAGCTTAAAAGGAGGCTGCACAGGCCCTTCTGAGTCTACATTTGTCAAAATGCCACATTGATGGAAATTTTGTGTCACGGCTCATATGTAACAATTTAAGTACCTAAACCTCATTTGCAGGCTCATTTTGAGTTTTATAGTTGCAGTCGAATCTATCTTGTTGATTCAAAGTCTTTGAGAATCGAGGTTTTATTTCAAATTGACAGTAGATCATATAAAAGGGAGCTAGACATAAAAATATATAACCCACAAAAATGATTATTATATAACTAAGTAAAAAGACCGATTTTCATTGGCTTAGAGCGCTCACGTGGCCAGTCTACATATTGTCATATTCACTGGCTGGCACGCGCTTGCCGGTGAATATTATTTACTAAAATTAGACTCCTTGTGCTTTTTTCCGTTCCGGTTCTGCTTTTCTAAAGCGTCGCTAAATGTTATATAATAAAACAGTTATTGACTAATGAGGCATTGGATCCTATCTTAGTTGCCGAGAACGCAACAAATCACGCACTGGAGTTGATCTATTTTGATTTTATTGCACAATAAACGACGAAAACAAATTTGAAGTCTTCAGCATCTTCCAAGTTTCCGCCTTTGCACTGAAGAACTCCCGCCAATACTTAGACCACGTCTCATACGTTTACATGTATTTGTAACGTCTTTCAAGCGTAAAAACGACGTTACACTGTCTAACGCCATGAATGACGTCATTTTAGTAATGTTCAAATGACGTCAGCTATCACACATTTTCCCTGCGCTTTCAAGGCTGTATATTATTGTTTGATATACCACACTATTTTAACATTGGCTCTACAGGCAAGGCGTATAGTATTAGAATTCTTGTTAGTAAATGTTGAATGATGACACTCATGCACAACATATATAAAATAGTAAACGGGTGCTCTTATCTAGGTCTGCACTGTCTATGCTAAATGTTTGACTGTCCCAAAACTTGTGTATAAGTCTAGTATTTTTATTCCATGTGCAATGATACCTGTACACCTTTCTCTAAATGTTATATAATAAAACAGTTATTGACTAATGAGGCATTGGATATGATGTGATATGATGTGATATCGACCAGAGAATACAAATATTGACCTCGGCTTCGCCTCGGTCAATATTGGTATTCTCTGGTCGATATCACATCATATCCAATGCCTCATTAGTCAATAATTGTATATTATTATATAACTAAGTTAAAAGACTGATTTTCATTGGCTTAGAGCGCTCACGTGGCCAGTCAATATATTGTCATATTCACTGGCTGGCGCGCGCTTGCTGGTGAATTTTAGTTACTAAAATTAGATTGCTTGTGTTTTTTGCGTTCCGGTTCTGCTTTTCTAAAGCGCCGCTTGTAATTCTATCGTAGTTGCCAAGAACGCGACAAATCACGCACTGGAGCTGATCTATTTCGATTTTATTGCACAATAAACGACGAAAACAAATTTGAACTCGTCAGCTTCTTCCAACTTTCCGCCTGTGCACAGAAGAACTCCCGCCAATACTTAGACCACGTCCCATACGTTTACATGTATTTATAACGTCTTTCAAGCGTAAATACGACGTTACACCGTCTTACGCCATGAATGACGTCATTTACCAGTAACAAATGACGTCAGCTATCACACATTTTCCCTGCGCTTTCAACGCTGTGAATTATTGTTTGATATATCGCACTGTTTTAACATTGGCTTTACAGGCGAGGCGTGTTAGAATTCTTGTTAGTAAATGCTGAATGATGACACTCATGCACAACATATATAAAATAGTAAAAGGGTGGTCTTATCTAGGTTTGCACTGTTTCTGCTAAATACTTGACTGTCCCAAAACTTGTATATAAGTTCAGTAATTTTTCCAGGTGCAATGATACCTGTACATCTTTCTCTAAATGTTATATAATAAAACAGTTATTGACTAATGAGGCATTGGATATGATGTGATATCGACCAGAGAATACCAATATTGACCTCTGCTCCGCCTCGGTCAATATTGATATTATCTGGTCGATATCACATCATATCCAATGCCTCATTAGTCAATAATTGTATATTATTATCAGTTTTTTACTATCAAACATATGTTTTGAGCGCATAAAATGCACCCAAAACATAATGTTATTAAAGTAGATAACGAACAGGTCCTATTCTCTGAATCCATTGTGTCTTAAATTTATTTTGAATTAGCGAGTATTCAAAGTTTGTATTTTCCAGGTGTTATTGTATACAATGTGAACTTATTACAGGGCAATGTGACAAAAGCAGTGAACATCGTTGTAATAGACCGGGATGCTAACCAGTGTAAAGAAGTCACAACAAAGACCAACAAAGGGGTATACATCTGGAAGGCCACAGTGTCTGGAGTGATCAAGACATTGCCATGTAAACTTGGGGATGGGCTGGTCACTCACGAGTGTGATGAATCTGGCAGATGGACGAGACTAAACATCAGTAGCTGTGACTACACTAATGAGTTCAACAGAAAGTTACAGACATTAGCAGCAGTAAGTATCAGGATTTTTGTATATATATGGTTTAAAGATGGATTTTTCCTTCCAAAATATTCCTAAAGTTCTAGATCTGTCTTAAAAGAGAGATCTAGATGGAAGAGAAACAGCTCTCTACTTTATAGCACAATGATACAGGATCAATTTACATATTTAAGAATACTTGAAGGACAATTATCAATTTTCAATTTCATGAATGCTTTGTACAGTAAAACCTGTCTTTTAAGCTGCCACTCAAAATGAACAAAAATTATTGTTTTTTCAATACCGATTATCGCTTAATGCAGGTCAAAAGTATTTTGACCTTCATTAAGCAATCATTTTCCATTAAGACCTTTGTTTTGTATATTTTTGAGTGGCCGCTTAAGACAGGGTTTACTGTATTGTCTAATGGACCCTTGTATGAAAACTAAGAAGCGAAATAAAATGAAATAAGCTGTGGAATTTCATCTGTTTATATAGACCTATTCAAACTGAGAACTTATAGTTCACTACAGAAAAATGTCCAGTATGACAAAAAGGTTAAAGTGTTTGGCTGCAAACATCTTTTTAGAGGCCTTATGCAATACATCTTATTGGAAAACGATTCACTTTGTTAAAAAGTTCCTGTCATTTAACTCAGAGCAGAGGCTGTATGTCTGCCATTGTTGTTACCTGAGCATTTAACATTTTACTCAAAAGTAAGTTATCTAAGAAGAGACCTATCATTGGTTTAAAAAAATGATACTCTTGTTGTTATGTTTCTTGGAACAATGAAACATGTTTTTCTTCTTATACTTTTTTAAAACTTCAGTTGAGAAGGAAAAAAGCAGCGAGATCTGCGAAACAAACCTAAATGATATGAAACAAAATTTCACACATGCAAATTGCCAACATATCTTTTGATGTGCAGTCATTGTATTTAAAAACAATTAGATACCTCATGGTAATACCCAGCAAAGTTCTTCCTGCACAGGGCCTTTGTGCATCAGAGATATATTGATAGGTGTGTTATCATCAAGGAAAATTAGGCTAGCTATTGTGTCTAAGTAAAATATAAGTCTGCTAATCTGAGATCGTAAAGGCAACATACAGATTTTTTAGTCATCAAAATTGCACAGACCAACTGTCAGTGCATTGGCAGTAAATTAACTGCACAAAAATGGCAGGAAACATGCTCTGGCAGAATCACTGATTATTTTATAATTTAACCCATAAAGCACTACCTATAATTTGCAGCAGATGACAATTACAAATTTTGCTGCTTTTTCAAAAATAACAAATAAGGCATGATATTTCATGAGAATTGTCTGCTGGCAGATGATTCTGATGAAATATCAAACCGTGTTGTTTTTTTTTAGATTAGGAAATATGTCGCAAAATTTTTCGTCTGATGCAGTCATTATTGGTGTTTTAAGAGTTAACTATTTCCTACCAAGGGAGCGCAGTGGTAGAGTGCTTGACTCGAGACCAAGAGGCCCCGGGATCGAGCCTCACCGGCGTCACTACGTCGTGGTCCTTGAGCTAGACACATTTATCCTAGCATAGTACTGGTTAAACCCAGGAAGACCCGTCCCTTTTTAACTGAAAGATTGTTGATGGGAGGTAAACAATCAAATCAAACAAAAAATTTCCTATCAAAAGCTATGTTGTTGGCACTTTTAAAGAATTTACTTTTACATAAGTTGGTACTTTGAGTTAGCTGTAATTGAGAGTTTACTTTATGCTGTTCTTCTTTTTACAGAAAGACACAAATTCTACTAAGATTCTGAATGATGCTAAAAATCTTGAAAAGCTTGTGTCAGCACCTTTCAAGAACAACGACAGTACTCTAATCAACCCAGACTATGTTGACCTAGCTTCCTTGGCAATCTTCAGGCTCAGCAAATATGCTCACATGGGAGATGAGGCAAGTATTGCAAAACCTGGTACAGTAAAACCTGTGCAAAACAGCTACTCTCAAAAAGACTAATTATCACTTAATGCAGGTCAAAAGCATTGCAGAATGCTCCAAGGGGAGCATTCTGCAATACTTTTTACCTTCATTAAGCTAGCATTTGTCATTAAGAATTTTCTTTTTTGAGTGGCCGTTTTACACAGGTTTTACTGTATCTCATTATACCCCCCCCCCCCCCCCCCCCCCCCCCCCCCCCCCCCCCCCCCCCCCCCCCGCAAACTTTGTTTGTGGTGGGGTATACTGTTTTCACGTTGTCCTTCTGTCCGTCCGTCCGTCCGTAACGTTTTGTTTTCTTAATAACTTGAAGAGTAATTGCTGGATTTTCATCAAACTTTGCAAAAATATTCATATATGCAAGACAAATACTTTAAACAAAAAAGTAAGGGCTAGGGGCCAATTCTAGTAGAGTTATTTCCCTTTGTAGTTCTAAATGGCTTTTATATAGGGCTTTATGCTAATTTAGTCCATACAAGGGCCGATCAACTCCTACCACAGCTTTTGATAAAACAACTTGATACTTTGCCTATACAATGTAGACACATTGAACATATGCATGAAGGAGTTTGATTCAGAAAAAAATATTTTTGACAAAATGACAGCTGTGAGAACTTAGACAATTTTCCCTAATAGGGCTTTTGTATATATTCATAGATAGTGCCTTCATGGGCCGATCAACTCCTACCACAGCTTTTGATGGACCAATTTGATACTTTCCCTATACAATGTAGACACATTGAAAATATGCATGAAGGAGTTTGGTTCAGAAAAAAATAATTTTTGACAAAATGACAGCTGTGAGAACTTAGACAATTTTTCCCTAATAGGGCTTTTGTATATGCATAGATGGTGCCCTCATGGGCCGATCAACTCCTACCACAGCTTTTGATGGAGCAATTTGATACTTTCCCTATACAATGTAGACACATTGAACATATGCATGAAGGAGTTTGGTTCAGAAAAAATAATTTTTGACAAAATGACAGCTGTGAGAACTTAGACAATTTTCCCTAATAAGGCTTTTGTATATGCATAGATGGTGCCTTCATGGGCTGATCAACTCCTACCACAGCTTTTGATGGAGCAATTTGATACTTTCCCTATACAATGTAGACACATTGAACATATGCATGAAGGAGTTTATAATTTTTGTTTGCACAGATTCTATCATCATCATAATCATAATCGGATTTTTGATTAACGTGCAGGTGCAGGGGCATCATCCACATCAGTGGGCCCCTTTCCAGGTAACTGGCTAGCTGCACGCATAGCAGATCTCACACCTGATCTCCAGGTGCTCCTTTCTTTAGGGTCAACTGTGGGTCTACTGAAATCTTTTCAAAACTAAGGTCTGCTGGTTTGAACTATAACTTGCCATGTTTTTTCACTGACACTTACTGTGCGGGGGGTATCTAATAAGCATTGCTTATTGACTTTTTTCATTTTAACCAAAATTTTGAGCATTGAGTGTTTATTTTCTCATTGGCATAGTGGCTCAGTGGTAGAGGGTTAGACTTGAGGTCGAGGGGTAGCTGGTTAGAGCCTCACCAGATGCACTGTGTTAATTGTGCCTTTGAGCAAGACACTGCATCCCCTGCTTAGTACGGGTTCAGCCCAGGAAACATCCAGCATGACTGAAAAATTGTTTACTGGGATGTAAAGCAGCAACTTAAACAAACATTGTTGATCAAATAAGCCACCAACTGTGTAAAAAGCATATAATAATAAACACAATTTTGCATTGGCTTCATACCTTGTAAAATAGAACTTTCAATATAGCCTTTAATTAAGAGTGCCTAACAGAAAAATGATTTTCTTATTTCCCAACCAAAACATATGTTGTGTGTACTCAAAAGAACTGTCTCAATGAGACGGTTCTTTTGAGCACCCAAAACATATGCTAAAATTTATGGGTAAGAAAATATTAACAATTTTACACTGAAAATGTTTGCTTATCTAAACCTGTGTTTCATGCATTTTAAGAAGTTTATTAAATATTTTATCAGCTCATTTTGAAAGTATTAGTAGATATGTCCAATTTTCTATTAACCCATTTAAGCCTAGCATCCTTTTTATGGGACATCTGCAAAAAGTGAAAAACCAGATCAGACTCCGCAGCATGCAGCGTCTGATCAGGTTTTGCACTGTTTGCTTACAAAATGTACTTTTAAAATTTGAATGAAATTGAAATTTACCACCCAACAACCCTTAAATTTGAAATAGATTCGTCCAAATGATAAGTTTCGGGAAAATCCATTAGGCATAAATGGGTTAAAATCCTTTTTTATCTTCAGATTGCTGTCTCGATTTTACACAGTGCGAGTAAAATTATGAATATCTCTACCTCAGTGCTGCGGGCAGCTCAGAGACAGAGGAAATCATGTACCAGGTGAGTTGACTTTCTTGGTTCTGTAAATTGAGGATCTTACATGAGTGCTCATGTTTTATTGAATTTATTAAACCAGTTGAGGAAAAATGATAGAATGTGAGGCTTGCCAAGCATTTTATTGCTTTTTTGCAACAAGTTTATTAAATTCAATAATACAGGAGCACAAATGTTAGATTCTATTTATCATATGACATTAAAATTACTTTAAAATAGCATTTTTGGTGTGAAAGATTTTGTACATAGAACCAACAAGTGGTTGGACATTTTCATTAATATTCGTGTCCCATGGCCAAGCCATTTATAATAGCCATTTTACCATAGCTGTTGCATGGAACATGAACCTTTTACCTCATAGAGGCGCCTTTTAACGCTTCTGTAAACAGAGCAGACCCTGATCAGGCAGCTCTTGTAAGAGCTGCCTGATCAGGGTCTACTCTGTTTGCTTATGGAAATATGATTAGATATGATCCTACACTACTGGGCCACATAGTGTAGTCTGTAACGTGTCTGGCTGCAGATATGTGTCTGACTGCAGATCCAGGAATTGCCAGTTCGACCCCTGATCCGGTCCCATATATTCGAGGAGATTGATCATGAAATAATTTCTATGGCCATTCTCCTCCCTTCCGCTGATTCAAGAAGGCTTGTTGTTAGTTACAAGCAAAAGTATATGCACAAAGCAT